>CM038223.1:82509557-83955318 GCA_021442155.1 Cymbidium sinense
ATCCTAAAACCCTAAGCAAACCCTAAACCCTAAACCCTAAAATCCTAAACCTTAAAACCCTAAACCTTAAACCGTAAACCTTAAACCCTAAACCCTAAAATATAAACCCTAAAAACCTAAAAACTTAAAACATAAACTAAATAAAATCTAAAAATAAAATAAATAAATAAAACCTAAACTTAAATAAAATAAAATAATAAAAAAATAAAAACCAAACTAAAACCTAAACGTAAACCTAAATGTTAAATAAAAGAAACTAAGAAAAAATAAACTAAAATAAAATAAACCTAAGAATAAAAAACCTAAATAAAAGAAAAAATAAACTAGAATAAAATAAACTAAAAATAAAATAAACCTAAGAATAAAAAACCTAAATAAAATAAAAACTAAAGGTAAAATAAAAATAAAATAAACCTAAAATAAAATAATGTAAAAACTAAATAAAAACTTAAACCTTAAAATAAAACTTAAAAATAAATAAAAAATAAAACCTTAATCTTGAACTAAAAAAAACTAAAACCTAAAATAAAAATAAATAAACAAAAGAAAATAAACCTAAACCTAAACTAAATTAAATAAAACCTAAACCTAGTCCTAAATTAAACTAAACCTAAACCTAAACCTAAAGTAAACAAAATAAAATAAACTAAAAATAAAGCTAAACCTACACTAAAAAGATAAAGCCTAAAAATAAAACTAAAATAAAAACCTAAAACCTAAACCTAAAAATAAAAATAAAAACCTAAACCTAAACCGAAAAATAAAAAATAAAACCTAAACCAAAAAATAAAAAGAAGACTACATGAGATGAGACAATGTCTACCATCAGCTATGGAATTGGTAGTGGAAATAGATCTTTTGGACATGACTTATTTAAATCCCTAAAATCACTGCATATGTGAATTTGGCCATTCTTTTTCTTAACTAGGATGACGCTAGCTAACCAGGTAGGGTATTTTTCTTCCCGGATGAAGCCAACATCATTCAATTTCTTGACTTCATAAATGACATGTTGTTTTATGTCTAATCACATGTGTCCAGGAGATTACTTGATAAGGCTGGAAGTAGGCACTACTGCTAGTTTATGGACCCCTACGTTAGAAGCCAATCCAGACATCTCTTCATAACTCCATGCGAAGTAGTCCTTAAACTTAGTTAACAGCCTAACTAAGTCATTGATTTCAATTTCATTCAACAAAGAACTGATGTATGTTGGGCAAGGATCTTCTTTAGTTCCTAAGTTAATTTTCTTGAGCTCATCAATGGTTGACTTGATCTCTTCTTTGAAATCTGGTGGTGCATCTTTGACTTCAAAATCATCTAGATCATCAAAAGTTTCTAAGCACAGCTCCCCCTATGAGCTAATATGATTTGAAAAGAACTTATCAGATTCCAAATGATTGGTGATGACTAAGCAGAAATCATCATCATCAACTAGATTCATTATATCAAATCCTAGTCCCGGTGTTGATTGAGGGCTTTTGCATCTGTTCTTCTATATTCTTTTGAAGTAGTCTGACCTATGCTTTGACCAAGTATATGGGATTAACCTTTTCCTTGCTAAATTATGAACATAAGGCAAGTACTAATCAAAAGGTAATTCTATTAAATATTTATATGAATCATCATCAAGTTTTACATCAACTTCTTGACTTAAGGATGATGCTCCCAGAAAGAACCTTTGAGTCTTTACACTTATGGATGACTTAGGGGCTTCCTTAACTACCAAACCCTCACCTTTTTGAGAGGAAAGTGGGGTTAGAGCTAAGGTTCCCAACTGATGCCTAACTGTTTCACATATAGACTTGGATACACTTATTCTTTGATTTGGAGCCCAGTCTTCTTCGCTATTTGGCTCAAGTGTCACCTCCAAGGGAATCTACTACTGAGAAGAGCAGGTTGGTGTGCTAATAATATAAAACTCATCTTATAAACTAGATTCTAAGTTTTTATGGATAGCAGTTGTACTCTTGGTAGCTGGGACATATCTTCTATTAGGTGGCCAATAAGGAGGTTTTCCACCCTTGGGACTGCCTCTGAACTGCCCTCTTGCTCGTGTGGTGGAGGTCAGGTCATCCTATCCATATGTTCGAATGGAGTAATGAACTATGAGTGGAATCTAATGTTAGGCTCCACTTCCTCCTCCAAGTCTATTTTCGCTCCCATTTACTTTTTTTTTTCATTTTCTCTTTTCTTTTCTTTTACTTTTTCTCTTTATTTTTATTTATTTTTCTTTTTCTATTTTTTAAACTTTGGCCAAAATCACAAGAATAAACTTGTTGATTTTGAGGGAGGTAGTAAGCTGCATCCTGATATATGCCGACCTCGTGAACTGTAAGTGGCTTCAGATCACCTTTGATACATTAGACGATCCCACCTCTCATGAACTGCATACACTGATGTATAGAGAATGAATCTATGTTGTTCTCATGTATCTATGGTCTCCCAAGCAAAGGATTCAAAGATGTATTCGAGTTTATAATGTGAAACTTGGCTTCAGTCTTCCAATCATCTATCTCCAAGGACAACACTATGGAGCTTAAGGCCTACTGACCTCTCTTTTGGAGTGTGGATTCAATCTTCCCATCTTAGACTTAGGAGTCTTCTAGACACTAAGACTTTCCTATTCATAAGACACTTCTAACAATTAGGTACACACTTAACTTAAGCCTAAATACTTAGAAGGGTTAACCATAGGATTACGTTATGCCTTAAAAATTAGGATAATTCACCTACCCTACAACTCAAATCCAATCCATGTTCACCTTCTCAAACCAAACATAAAGTTCAATTTAAACATCAAATTCAAATCCAAATCCAAACCCAAATTCCAAAACTAACTGATTGAATCCCATTATCAAATCAAAACTTGAAACCCATCCTAAGCCATATGACTTATCCCATGGACTTAGCCAAATCTTAATCCAAAATCAATTTATTTTCTCATAATCAATTTATTTATTCAATCATCTTCTTAAATATAAATCAAATCTACATTCAAATGATCAAAACTAAATTAAACTAAATAAAATTAAATCAAAACCCTTCCTAAGACATATGACCTATGCCATGGACTTAGCCAAATCATAATCCAAATCAAGTCAAACTCATTTGATTTTCTCACAAATAAATTATATTTTCAATCATCTTCACAATTTTAAATAAAATATACATTTAAATTATCAAAACTAAATCAAACAAAATCAAAATTAAAACTTAAGCCACATGACTTAACTCCATGGACTTAGCCAAATTCCTACATTCCAAAACCCAAATTTAATTGATTTTCTCATCAATCGATCATACCTTCAATCATATTCACAAATATAAATGAAATCTACAATCATTAAGCCAAACCAAAATCAACCCAAGTCAAACCTAACTTAACCATTTTGACTTGAAATGTTCAAATGAACCAAAATCCATTTAAACCTAAGCCAGTTGCAATTGAATTTATATATAAATCCAAAATCCATATATGAACTCAATTAAATCAAACTCAACCCAAAATCAAGCCAACTAAACCCAGTTGGTCCACTTGATCCAAAGTGGCCAATTTGACCTATTTGAGCTAAGTTTTAATCCTACCCAAATTGGATTGAACCAAACCCATCAAAACCTCCCATCATGATTTTTGATCACCCTAGGTTGATCAATTATCATAAATTTGGTCAAACCAAGTTAACTTGGTCATTCGACCAAGTCAACCCCTTAACCATATGAACCCAAACTAAACAAATTGCAACTTATGATAAATTCCTTGAAACCAATGATTCATACCAAATAAAGATTAATATTTGAATATGACTTGACCTTTAATTGAGTCAAACCAAACCCAATTGGCCCTCTTAACCAAGTTGGCCCAAATTGACCTAAAAGGCCAAATTGGGTCAAATCAAAATATAAACCAAATTGATTGCAACCAATGGCTCAAGTTCATTCCAAATTGATTATTGAACATGACTAAAGCCATGATTGGACCTAATTGAACCCAATTGACCTACATAGCCCAAATTGACCTAAAGGTTCAACTTGGCCAAAATCAAAATCAAATCCAAATTAATTAAAACCAAAGCCTACTGTCATCTTCAATTGGTCAACTAAACCCAAACCAACATCAACTCAAGCCAATTTGACCAATTTGGTCAAATTGGAAAAATTAACTCATTTGACCCAAATGAATTCAAATGAGCCAAAATCAAATCTAAGCCAAACTAAACCAAACCAATTGAACCAAAATATTCCAAATGATCATATGAACTTGACCCAACCTTTGGTTGATCCATTTTGACCAATTGGTCAACTTGAATCAACCTAACCAAATTTGACCTAAATGAGTCAAATTGAGCCCAACCTAAAAAATTTAACTCCAATTGACTTAAAATTTTAGCTAACCCACTTTTGGCTCAATTCAAATTTGCTCAAATCAAATTCAATGCCAAATGATCATTCTACGCTTGGGTCAAGGGCATCACATGAGACAAATCACCTAACTAAGTAGTCATTTGCATTCCTTAGCCACTTGGTACTCTCCCAATGGTCCACCTAGGCACCTAGGACACTGCCCAACCTAACCCAAGGGGTGGTTGGGTCAGCCATGATAAATGGGAGGTGAAATCACCTCACCCTCCCCATTAGAGCTTTTGAAACCCATAGGACACCCAGAATTCCTCCTTGGCAGCCACCTCCATACCTTCAAACAACCAAGCTGAGCCAACTTACCTCCTCCCTACCACCCACGCCTCCCTAAGATGGCCAAACGGCCACTAGAAGCCAAACCTGATCCCACCGTTCGATCAAGATGAAGGGGGGTATACACCCCCTCGTTTCCACTCAAACACACACAAAAATAATTCCTCAAATCCCTAGCTACCCAAGATGAGCCACTAGAGCCATTCCATAAGCTCCCAAGCTCATTCCTAGATCAAAAAATGCCATTCCCGTCTGTTCTGAAATAGGACACTCCCATGTTTTTGACCTAACTTCCACATTTCTCTATCAAACTCAAATTAATTTTGGACGCACATTCTCTAGGTCTCATTGATCAAGAATGAATCATCTCCTAAGCTTCCAGGTCACCTATGGTGGTACTTCGATCAAAGCTGAACTCCAAATCTTCATGGCCTTCTGAGCGAATAATGAAGAATTGATCCAATTACTACTCAACAGGGCTTCATCTCCACTATATGAAGCTTCCTCAATCATTCAAGCCACTAGTATTGAGCTTCAATAAGGTATGCTTCCAAAATTGATCCTTAGGCAAAAATGGGTTGGAGCTTTTTGAAGAAAACTTGCATCTTGTGTGTCATTTGAATTCATGCAACCATATTTTTAAAATCAAGTAAAATAAAATGGATTTCCTTTATGTAAGCTTGCATGTGTTGATTTAATTTAATATATGCATGGATATTATCACTATTAAATCTAATGTATTTTTCAGAAGCTTATAAATGAATAATAATATGTATTATCTTCTAGTTATACATACATAAGAAATTCATGCGCTTGTAGCTTAAGTGTATGAATGTCGAGTTCTCTTTTCTCTATTCATGTGTTGATTTATTTAATATTGGATGGCAATGGGTATATAGTCTGGACATTCTGGGAACATGAGGCTTTAGCTAGCCCCAAGGAGGTCATTTGATTACCTCACTTCCCTGGTTTAATAATGACACATACCCATTTGATTTCATTCTTATGGATTTCAAAATTAGAATTTGGATAGAGCTTTAATTCACTTATATATAAATGATTCAATCAAATAAATATACATTCTTTGCATGATTTTCTTTCCCTCATTTATGTATACATCCATGGGTGTCCAAGAAAAGCAAGTATGTAGCCTGGACATCCCGAGAATACGAGGCTTTAGTTAGCCACAAGGAGGTCATTCGATTACCTCACTTTCTTGGTTTAAGAATGACACATACTTGCCTATATCTTTGTAAATGTATATGTGTATGTGATTAGTGAATGAAAATTTCATTTTACCTTAAAATTGCATGCACTCAAAATTGACTAAGTGGTTGAATTAATTATCCATATGATTTGGAGCTTACTTTCTATGTTCATGTATACAAATTTACATATGTTTGAATGCAAATGGGTATATAGTATGGACATCCTGAGAATACGAGGCTTTAACTAGCTCCAAGGAGGTCATTTGATTACCTCACTTCCCTAGTTTAACAACAGCACATGCCTATTTAATTTCATTCTTATGTCCTTTTTGTATAAGAGTTTGGATAAAGTTTTAAATTAATATGTTTAATTAATTCAATCAAATAAAATATAAATTCTAAACATACACATACATTCATCATTTAAGTGTTCTAAAATATGTGGTATGTATAGATACACTTAGGATTAAATCATATCCATTTTAGATGTGATGGAAAGGAATGATTTAATATATGTCATGTGGAAGTAATTCAATTAAATTAATCTTAAAATTCCTTTCATTTTGAATAGTATTATTTAAAGTGAACCTAAACTTAGGATTAATTAAATCATTTAATAAGCCATTCACAAAAGAGAACTAAATCAAATTACTATACTTTAAAAAGTGACTTAAGGTAAGGATGAAAGAGGGCAATCCCCTTTTCCTCTCTTTATAACACTTAGTTGCTAAGTGTAATCAAATGAAACAAAAGAAAACACAAATTAAAATTCTCAAATCAGTTAAACCACTTCAAGTTAAAATCAACCTTTCATGTTAAATTGAATCCTTCTATACTTAAAAAAATATAACACTAATGCCTAACAAGACTTACCACACAAGCCTTAATACACATATTAGAATTAAGTCACCACTTCTAGCTCTAAGTTAGGATGATGTATGATGTGATGTATATTATATTTTCTAATGTATTATTTTAGATTGGATATTAGGGTGTATGCTTCGTAGACTGGATGATAGGCCAATGTTAGCCTAATCATGTTTTCTGCAAGAGATTATGCTTAATAGATGCTTAAAAATAAATGTGAATGCTCTCTTTGCAGGTTGCTTAAATCATTAAGCATAATCCAAGTTAGGATAGGTGAGACTTAGTTAACCATGTGTAGGGTGCTAAATCTAAATTATAAATAAAACTGCTATGGATTATATGTATATTTAGCTAACCTCTTTTTTCCAGGTGTCGTTAGATTTACTTCTGCCACATAAATGTAATTTTTGCAATAGGTATTAGGATTAGTGATATGGGGATTAGGATGAGCAGTGGCTAGAAGGGTTTGTCTTAGGGTGCCCTATGATGTCTTTGAAGCAAGCACCATCCAAATCAAAGAAGGAAACAAATTAGAAATGGAGATATGAAGAAAGAGGACACCCATAGCATTTAATACAATTATAATTATTCTTTCATATTCTAGGTTGTATAAGGGTAGAGCTCGGCTACCCATATTTTCTCACATCGGGTTGTATGACAGTACCCAACCGCACCAACCTATTATTCTTTTATAATAGTTTATATAATTGTTTGATGTTATGTTAATAATGTGCATTAGGATGGCATGCTTTTCATTATTTCTTAAATGATTGATGCTTTAATGTGTGGCTTGGATACGATTTGGCTCTTAGGGTAAAATAACATTTCTACCCAACTAATCACTCATAACAAAATTTTAGACAACTCATAACCTCATCATAAAGGCTAGGACATAAATAAAATAATTAAAAGATTTAGCAACCCATTAGATGTATGGTTGTATGTTTCACATCATGAATGCATATTCTTTCTCTCTTGAACATGAAGGATCTCCATCCTTGCACGATAAAGGAATGCTTGACCTGAAAGGGCATCCCTTGTGGTGGAGAATAGCTTATTCTAGCTGATTTGATCCATAACTTATTTCATCATGCATTTAGGCTTAAGAAATCCTAAAGCCTCTATCAAAATGATGTGTCTAAAATGAAATAAAATTTGATAAGATTTTGCATCTATAGATTAAGTCATATGCTCATACTACTCATGCTCTAGTCTCTTAGGAAGTGTGTTTCGGACTTTAGTCTCTTTCTAATTAAATACCTGCCCTACCTATCTTGCAATTCATAAGATCGTACTACATTATTTTAAAATCAAAGGAGGAGTTAGCTGGCGGCCACTCCAAGCGTTATAAGTCCAAAAATTGGACAATTTATTCACTTGTGGAGGTAAATCCTTATACCTATCGCTTAGATTTAGGTCATGCTTTAGCTCGTACTAAAGCTCCCTAGATTTAGGATCTGAGGTAGCTATTTCCTTCAGGCTACGAGCATAAATCCTCACCTCTTATGCATTCCCACAACCTTGTGTTGGTGGATTATAAGCCCTAGTAATCTAATTAAATTTCAACTCAAAACATATAAATTTTCTCAACTTTAAAATTATAAAGCCCAACCATAGGATAGATTGGAATGCTCACTAGGCTTCCTAGTATCATGAGCATTTTCTACTTTTTTCATTTGTATTCTAAAACTAAGTCTTCTCCTTGAACTTTCCCAATTGATTTTTCAAATACAACCAATCTTTTGAAAGTGTAACTTAGAAATATTTGAAGATGATAATTGTCTACTTTAATTGATAGTATTCTTAAGAAATTTTATTTCCTAAGATGTAATTAACTATGGAAGCTTGCCTCCATGGTGAACTTAAGTACCTGGTTTAATATATACCCTACTTTATTCATCCATGTAAAGTAGAAGAAAAATCTCTCGTACATTTGAAGACCCATCAGACCTTAGGAGTCCTTATTACATGATTAGGCCCATTGTAAGGTGATGCCTCTATCTTTCGAGATAGTACATCGTACCTCAATGTTGTACTTGATCACCTAAAAAAGTACCCCATGATGCATGGTCCCACAACCAAAATAAACACCACAAGGCCCTCTCGCCTTGTTCATTGAATCCTCTCAACATCATCCTTTCATTCTAGAGTTTGGAGATGTTGATCCTCAAGTATGCAAACGTTCTTAGACTCATAATGTTGATTGATACACTTGGTCAACTAAAACTCTGGATAGCTTGCATCTGCCAATATCCACTGTAATGTAAGGAAGCGGTTGTGCTCGATCATACTTAGGAGTAAGTCTACATCACTGAATGTAACTCCTTAGATGTCCTTCGAGTGGCATGCCTCCTCTTTAGTAGCGATCAGCTGAGCTAAGCATATCTCTAGATCAAGTAAGGCCTTGATTAGAGATTCCCTCATCTCTTTAGAAAAGATAAAGGCATTGTATATGCTTAACTTAGCAGGAAACTTTCTAAGGTAAGCTAGGACATTGTAATCAACTCTGGCTTGGTCCTCCATAAGCATATCCATGGGAGTAGCAACATATAGAAGGGCTATCTACTCATTGGAACCAATGACTTGGTTACCCTTATCCTGAGGTGCTACCTTAGGAGGTAGAACTTTGCCATTGCGTAGGTTGACTTCAGTGACTTCTTGGAACGATGAGCTTGTGGAAAGTACTACCTTCTCATCGAGCATACCTATAGCTTCTCCTATGGGATCCTCAAAGTCAGTTGACTCTAAGTCAATCTCAAGAGGTGAACTCGATTGATTCAGAGAGGGATAGTCCAACTCTAAATCAAAAAGGAAAGGATCGGAACTACTAGAGCTATTATTTTTTTTCGACTCAGAGAGCTTTCAATAAGAATAAAATCAAGAGCATCAGAAGTAGACAACATATAAGTAGAATCGACTTTATTCATTAATTTCTTTTTGGGTGGAGCTACATGATAGAAATCAGGTAAAGTAAGTAGAGTAAGGGATTTAATGCCCTTCTCTTCAAGTACAACACTTCTGCCGGTAGAAGAGGAGCTAGCAGAAGAGGTGGTAGCTGCAACGATTGAGGTAGTACTGGACTCTGATGATGTATCTCAGGAAAGTATGGTGAGTTGCTGCTACTGCTGGCCTGTCATTCTCATAGAGTTGTCCTTCGTAACTAGCAAGCCTTCCTTGGTGTTGGAGATTTGAGCTACTTCAAGCACTTGCAAGTAAATCTTCTTGATCTTATAAATGATATTCTCAGAGGTTCGAGATAGAGAGATATCTTAACCTTCTTTGGTCTTAACAGAATTGGATGGTTGTTCTAATAAGTACTCATTAGGGATAACTATGGCTCTCAACTTGTAGCTGCGCTCAAGCTAGTTGATAAAAGTGATACAATCGTCTAAGACATGGCCTAACATATGTTGGTAGGGGCAACAACTAGGATCATCATTCTTGTCCACTTCCTCCAGCCTCTTAGGCTCTAGTAACTGAAAGTCTGGTTTTTTTAAGAGATTCTTAAAGAATTTCCTAACTACCTCCCTCTTGAATGAATATGGCATATTCAATCTATCGACAAGAGTAGGTGAAAAGTAGCTACAAGGCGATGGATTTGAATACCGCTGCTGGGAAGGCTGCTGAGGTGGTGGAAATGGTCATTGTAGTGACTACCGTGACCAATATGATGGTTAAGGTGGTGGAAGAGGAGGTGGCAAAGGAGTTTGCTGAGATCATAGTCTCTCATACTGAACTCTGCCTGGTTGTTTCCCTCTATCCACTAAGACAACTATCCCTAGCTTCTTCTCAAACACCTTCTAAGGCTTGGGACTAGATGATTGGTCAGGAAAGGGCAACTGTTGGCTTCCTATTATAGGCTAGCCACATTGTTGATTAATTTCTCGAATATTTTGATGGTAAAGCCCTTGAGCATGAAGGCGACCGTGCCATGGATATCCTTGAGAAGAACCTCAATGGCATGTTGTTCGGACTATTATGGTTCATATTTCTTGGTCAGGTTGCGCTACATGAGAATGTAATCACTAAGGGACTCGTTGAGTTTCTATTTCTCTACAATGAGGATGCCTACAATCACACTATGCTGAGCTCCAGTAAAGCTCTTAATGAAGAGGTGCTCCAATTCAGCAAAAGTCTTCACCGAATTATTGGGCAGTTTGGTGTACCAATCAAATGCAACACCTGACAGACTGCTAACAAAAAGGCGAGAGAGGAGTGTGCTGCTACCACCAGTGTTGTAACAACCGGCTCTAAAGTGTGCAATGTGTTATCGTGGGTTCCAACTGCCATCAAAGATCTTGAAGGATGGTGGCAATAAACCCTAACTAAAATAAAAACTAAATAAAAATCTAAACCTAAAAAATAAACCTAAAAATAAAACCTAAACCATAAACTAAAAAAAACATAAACCCAAAATAAACAAAATAAAATAAACATAAATATAAACTAAAATAAATAAAACCTAAACGCAAAACAAACTAAACCCTAAACAAAAATATATAAGCCTAAACCCTAAACCCTAAACCCTAAAACCCTAAACCCTAAAACCCTAAATCCTAAATCCTAAACTAACCCTAAACCCTAAAGCCTAAACCCTAAAACCCTTAAACCCTAAACCCTAAACTAACCATAAACCCTAAGCTAACCCTAAACCTAAACCTAAACTAAATAAAATAAAATAAACTAAAAATAAACCTAAAAATAAACCTAAACCTAAACTAAAAAATAAAACCTAAAAATAAACCTAAAATTAGAAACTACAACCTAAACCTAAAAAAATAAAATAAAAACCTAAACCTAAACCTAACAAAAAAAATAAAACCTAAACCTAAAAATAAAATAAAAATAAAACTAAACTAAAATATAAACCTAAACTTAAACCTAAACTTAAAAAATAAACTAAAATAAAAAACCTAAACAAAACTATATAAACCTAAAATAAATAAACTAAACCAAATAAAAAGTAAAATTAAACCTAAACCCTAAACCCTAAAGCCTAATCCCTTAAAACCCTAAACTCTAAACCCTAAACTAACCATAAACCCTAAGCTAACCCTAATCCTAAACCTAAACTAAATAAAATAAAATAAACTAAAAATAAACCTACACCTAAACTAAAAAATAAAACCTAAAATTAAAAACTAAAACACAAACCTAAAAAAATAAAATGAAAACCTAAACCTAAACCTAATAATAAAAAATGAAACCTAAACCTAAAACTAAAATAAAAATAAAACTAAACTAAAAAATAAACCAAAACTTTAAAAAAAACTAAAATAAAAAACCTAAACAAAAATATATAAGCCTAAAATAAATAAACTAAACCAAATAAAAAGTAAAATTAAACCTAAATAAAAAAATTAAATAAACTAAATAAGCCTAAACATAATGATTTACTTAATTTTAAAAAAAATACCTAAACCCTAAACTCTAAAAAATCCTAAACCTTTAACCCTAAACCGTAAACCCTAAACACTAAACCCTAAAAACCACAAAACCCTAAAGCCTAAATGCTAAACCCTAAACACTAAACCCTAAATCCTAACCCTAAACCCAAAAAACCTAAAGCCTTACCTAAACCCTAAACAAAATAACCCTAAAAACCTAAAAACCTAAATCTAAAGTAAATAAAACGTAAAAAAAAACTTAAACCTAAACAAATTAAAAAATAAAATAAAATAAAAACCTAAACGTAAACTTAAAAATAAAATAAAATAAACTATAACAAAATAAATAATAACATAAATTAAAATAAATAAATAAAATGAACCTAAGAATAAAAACCCTAAATAAAATAAAAACTAAACGTAAAATAAAAATAAAATAAACCTAAAATAAACCAAAAATAAAACTAAATAAAAACTTAAACACAAAAAATAAAGCTAAAAATAAAACCTAAAAATAAACAAAAAAATAGAACTTAAACTCTAAACTAAAAAAAAAACTAAACCTAAAATGAAAATAAAATAAACAAAATAAAATAAACCTAAACCAAAACTAAAATAAACAAAACCTAAATGTAAACCTAAAATAAATAAAACCTAAATCTAAACCTAAACTAAATAAAATATAATAAACTAAAAATAAACTTAAACCTAAACAAAAAAATAAAACCTAAAAATAAACTTAAAATAAAAACCAAAAACTTAAACCAAAAAAAATAAAATAAAACCTAAACTAAACCTAAAAAATGAAAATAAAATAAACCTAAAAATAAAACAAAAATTGAACTAAACTAAAATAAAAAACATAAACTAAAATAAATAAACCTAAAATAAAAAATTAAAATAAATAAAAATAAAATTAAACCAAAAATCAAAATTACAAATAAAATAAAATAAAATAAAAAGTAAACAAAATAAACTTGAACCTATGAGTTTATTTAATTTTTAAAAAAAAATTAAAAAAAAACCCTAACCCTAAACACTAATCCCTAAAACTAACCCTAAAACCTAAACACTAAACCTTCAACCTACAAACCTAAAGCCTAAACCCTAAAACCCTAAACCCTAAACCCTAAACCCTAAACCATAAACCCTAAACCCTAAACTCTAAACTTAAACCCTAAACCCTAAACCCTAAAACCTATAACCCTAAACCCTAAACCCTAAATCCCAATCCCTAAACCATAAACTCTAAACCCTAAGCCCAAAACCCTAAACCCTAAACCCCAAACCCTAAACCCTAAACCCTTAAAACCAAAAAACCTAAACCCAAACTAAATAAAACCAAAAAAGAAAATAAATAAAAAAATCTAATCCTAGGTAAGATAAAAAAACCTAAAGTAAAACCTAAACCTAAACCTAAAAAAAAATAAAATAAAAACTAAAACTAAACTAAAATAAAATAAATTAAACCTAAACTAAAACTAAAAAAATAAATAAACCTAAAAAAATAAAAAAAAACCTAAATAAAATCAAAACTAAATGTAAAATAAAAATAAAATAAACCTAAAATAAAATAAAATAAAAACTAAATAAAAACCTAAACTTAAAAAATAAACACAAAAATAAATTAAAAAAAAACGTAAACACTAAACTAAAAAGAAAACCTAAACCTAAAATAAACAAAATAAAATAAACCTAATATTAAACTAAAATAAACTAAACTAAAATAAATAAACCTAAACCTAAACCTAAAATAAACTAAACCTAATCCCTAAACTAAATAAAATTAAATAAACTAAAAATAAACCTAAACCTAAATAAAAAAAATAAAACCTAAAAATTAACCTAAAATAAAAACCTAAAATCGAAACCTAGAAAAAAAATAAAATAAAAACCTAAATCTAAACTTAAAAAAAATACCTAAACCTAAAAATAAACCCAAAAATAAATAAAAAACAAAAACCTAAACACAAAACTAAAAAAAAAACCTAAACCTAAAATAAACAAAATAAAAAACTTAAACTTAAACTAAAATAAACTAAACTAAAATAAATAAAACCTAAAACTAAACCTAAAATAAACTAAACCTAACCCCTAAACTAAATAAAATCAAATAAACCAAAAATAAACCTAAACCTAAACAAAAAAGGCATAAAATAAAAACCTAAAATAAAAATCAAAAATAGAAACAGAAACACTAAAATCAAACCTAAATCTAAAACTAAAAATAAAAAATAAAACCTAAACCAAAAATTAAAATAAAAATAAAACTAAACTAAAAAATAAACATAAACCTAAACTAAACTAAATAAACATAAAATAAATAAACTAAACTTAAGATAAATAAAAAGCAAACCTAAATAAAAAAAATAAAAGAATCTAAAATGAAAAAAAAAACTAAATAAAAATAAAAAATTAACATACATAAAATTAAAAAAAAATAAAATAAAATAAATAAACCTAAACCTACCAGTTTACTTAAAATTTTTTTAAAAAAATAAAACCCTAAACCCTAAACCTTAAAGTGTAAACACTAAACCCAAAACCCTAAACCATAAACCCTAACTCTAAACCCTAAACCCTAAAACCCTAAAACCTAAACCCTAAACCCTAAACCATAAACCCTAACTCTAAACCCTAAACCCTAAAACCCTAAAACCTAAACCCTAAACCCTAAACCCTAATCCCTAACTCTAAACCCTAAACCCTAAAACCCTAAAACCTAAACACTAAACCTTAAACCTTAAACCCTAAAAACATAAAAACCTAAACCTAAACTAAATAAAACTTAAAAATAAAATAAAAAAATAAACCTAAACCAAAAAAAAGTAAAAAATAAAATAAATAAAAACCAAAAATAAAATAAAATTAACTAATAAAAATTAAATAAAACAAAATAAATAATAACCTAAACTAAACTAAAAAAATAAAATAAACCTAAGAATAAAAAACCTAAATAAAATAAAAGCTAAATGTAAAATAAAAATAAAATAAACCAAAAATTAAGCTAAAATAAAATAAAATAAAAACCTAAACCTAAAAACTAAACCTAAAAATAACTGAAAAATAGAACCTAAAACCTAAACTTAAAAAAGAACCTAAACCTAAACCTAAACTAAATAAAATAAAATAAACTAAAAATAAACCTAAACCTAAAAAAAAAAACCTAAAAACAAACCTAAAATAAAAACCTAAAACCTAAACCTAAAAAAAAAATCTAAACCTAAACCTAAAAATAAAAAATAAAACCTAAACCTAAAAATAAACTAGAATAAAAAGACTAAATTAATGTAAATAAACATATAATAAATAAACTAAACTAAATAAAAATAAAAAAATAATTGTAAATAAAGATATAAAATAAACTAAATAAAAAATAATCATAAATAAAGATATAAAATAGTTTAGATAATTTAAAAAAAACCCTAAACCATGAACCCCTAAACATTATATCATAAACTCTAAACCCTAAAACTAACCCTACACCCTAAACCTAAAATCCTAAAGCAACAACCATAAACCTTAAACCCTAACCCCAAAACCCTAAACCCTAAACACTAAACACTAAACGTAAACCCTAAACCCTAAAACCCTAAAACCCTAAACCCTAAACCCTAAACCTTAAGCCCTAAACCCTAAACCCTAAACCCTAAAATCTAAAACCCTAAACCCTAAAGCCTAAACCCCAAACCCTAAACCCTAAATAATAAACCTTAAACCCTAAAAACCTAAACCTAAATTAAATAAAACCTAAAAATAAAATAAATACCAAAACTTAAACCTAAATAAAATGATAAAATAAAATAAAATAAAAACCTCTACTAAAAACTAAACTTAAACCTAAACCTAAACCTAAACCCTAAACCCTTAATCCTAAATGCAAAACCCTAAACCCTAAACCCTAAAATTAACTCTAAACCCAAAATTGTAAACACTAAACCCTAAACCCTAAACTCTAAACCCTAAACCCTAAACCCTAACCCCTAACCCTAACCCTTAGCCCAAAACTCTAAAGCTTAAACCCTAAAACCCTAAACCCTAAACAT
This sequence comes from Cymbidium sinense, assembly GCA_021442155.1. NCBI lineage: Eukaryota > Viridiplantae > Streptophyta > Magnoliopsida > Asparagales > Orchidaceae > Cymbidium > Cymbidium sinense. Next base: position 82,525,758 of record CM038223.1, read on the forward strand.
TAAAACCTAAAAACCCTAACTCCTAAACCTTAAACTAACCCTAAGCTAACCCTAAACCTAAAACCTTAAACCCTAAACACTAAACATAAAACCCTAAACCCTTAACCCTTAACCCTAACCCTAAACCCTAAACCCAACAACCCTAAACCCTAAATCCTAAACCCTAAACCTTAAACCTTAAACCCTAAACCCTAAAAACCTAAAAACATAAAAACTTAAACCTAAACTAAATAAAACATAAAAATAAAATAAATAAAAAAACTTAAACCTAAAAAAAATAAAAAATAAAATAAAATAAACACCTAAACTAAAACCTTAACCTAAACCTAAAAATAAAATAAAATAAGAAAAAATAGACTTAATTAATAATAAAAATAAAAAACTAAACTAAATTAAAAAAAAACTAAACCTAAGAATAAAAAATAAAACATAAAATAAAAATAAAAAAATAAAAACTAAACGTAAACTAAAAATAAATTTAATCTAAAATAAAATTGAATAAAATTAAATAAAAGCCTAAACCTAAAAACATAAACCAAAAAATACAACAAAAATAAATAAAATTAAAACCAAAATACTAAACAAAAAAAAATCTAAAGCTAAACCTAAACCTAAACTAAAATAAATAAAACCTAAAGCTAAACTTAAAATAAACTAAACATGAACTTAAACCTAAATTAAATAAAATAAAATAAACTAAAAATAAACCTAAACTTAAACTAAAAAGTAAAACCTAAAAATAAACCTAAAATAAAAACCTAAACCTAAACCTAGAAAAATAAAAACCTAAACTTAAACCTAAAAATAAAAAAGAAAGCCTAAACCAAAAAAATAAAATAAAGAAACAACTAAACTAAGAAATAAACATAATCCTAAACCTAAACCTAAAAAATAAACAAAAATAAAAAGCCTAAACTAAAATAAATAAATGTAAAATAAATAAACTAAACTAACTAAAAATAAAAATAAAAAATATATTAAAATAAATAAATAATAAACTAAATAAATTTAAACCTGCCTGTTTATTTAATTTAAAAAAATAAAAAAATAAAAAAACCCTAACCTTAAACCCTAAAACAAACCTTATAGCCTAAACCTACAACCCTAAACCATAAATCCCAAATCCTAAACCTAAACACTAAAGCCTAGAACCCTAAACCCTAAACCCTAAAACCTACAACCCTAAACCCTAAACACTAAACCCTAAACCCTGAACCCTAAACCCTAAACCCTAAAACATAAATCCTAAACCATAAACCCTAAACCCTAAAAACCTAAACACTAAACCTAAACTAAATAAGACCTAAAATTAAAATAAATGACAAAACCAAAACCTAAATAAAATAAAATAAAAATAAAATACTTTTAAAACTAAACCTAAACCAAACTCTAAACCCTAAACCTCAACCTTAAAACTGAACCCTACACCCTAAACCCTTAACCCCAAACCCTAAACCCTAAGCCCTAAACCCTAAACAATAAACCCTAAACCCTAAACACCTATAAACCTAAACCTAAACTAAATAAAATCTAAAAATAAAATAAATAAAAAAACATAAACCTAAATAAATTAAAATTAAATAAAATCCTAAACTAAAACTTAAATCTAAACCTCAACCTATACCTAAATCTAAACCTAAAATTAAAATAAAATAAAAAATAAAAACTAAACTAAAATAAAATAAATAAAACTTAAACTAAACTAAAAATTAAAATAAACCTAAAAATAAAAAACTTAAATAAAATAAAACCCAAATGTAAAATAAAAATAAAATAAACCTAAAATAAAATAAAATCTAAATAAAAACCTAAACCTTAAGATAAACCTAAAAGTAAAACCTAAAAATAATTAAAAAAATAAAACCTAAACCCTAAACTAAAAAAAACATAAACCTAAAATAAATAAAATAAAATAAACCTAAACCTAAACTAAAATAAACTAAACTAAAATAAATAAAACCAAAACCAAAACTTAAAATAAACAAAATCTAAACCCTAAACTAAATAAAATAAAATAAAAATAAACCTAAACCTAAACAAAAAAAATAAAACCTTAAAATATACCTAAAATAAAAACCTAAAAGCTAAACCTGAAAAATAAAAATAAAAACCTAAACCTAAACCTAAAAATAAAAAATAAAACCTAAACCTAAAAAATAAATAAAACTAAAACTAAACTAAAAAATAAACATAAACCTAAACCTAAAAAATAAGCTAAAATAAAAAACCTAAACTAAAATAAATAAACTTAAAATAAATAAACTATACTATAAAAAATAAAAAATAAACTTATAAAAAATAAAAAATAAAATAAACTAAAATAAATATAAAATAAACTAAATAAAATAAACAAACCTAAACCTACTAGTTTACTTAAATTTTTTTAAAAAAAAAACCCTAAACCCTAAACCATAAATCCTAAATCTTAAACCCTAAACCCTAAAACTAACCCTAAATCATAAACCCTAAAAAACCTAAACCCTAAAAAACCCTAAACCATAAACTAACCCTAAACCCTAAGCTCTAAACCCTAAACCCAAAACCCTAACCACACTAAATTCTAAACCTTAAACCCAAAACACTAAACCCAAAACCCTAAACCCAAAAAACATTAAACCCTATGCCTAAACCCTAAAACCCTAAACCCTAAACTATAAACTAATCCTGAATCATAAACCCTAAACCCTAAACACCCTAAGCCCTAAAGCCTAAACCATAAACACTAAGCTAACCCTAAACCCTATGCCCTACACCCTAACCCTAAACCTTTAAACACTAAAGCCTAAACCATAAATCATAAGCTAACCCTAAACCCTAAGCCCTTTACCTTAACCCTAAACCTTAAATCTTAAAACCCTAAACCCTAAAACACTAAACAATAAACCCAAAATACCAAAAAACATAAACCTAAATTAAATAAAACTTATATATATATATATATATATATATATATATATATATATATATATATATATATATATATATATATATATATATATATATATATATATATATATATATACCAAAATAAAAAATAAAAACCTAAACCAAAACCTAAAAATAAACTTGAAAATAAATTTAAATAAACTAATAAAAATAAGCTAAAATAAAATAAATCAAAATGTAAACTAAAGTAAGAAATAAAATAAACCTTAGAATAAAAAACCTAAAATAATAAATAAAAACTAAATTTAAAATAAAAATAAAATAAACATAAAATAAAAACTAATTAAAAACTTAAACCTAAAAAATAAACCTAAAAATAAATAATAAATAAAACTTAAACCCTAAATTAAAATAAAAATCCTAAACCAATAACAAAAATAAAATATACAAAATAAAATAAACCTGAACCTAAACTAAAATAAACTTAAAATAAAAACCTAAAACCTAAAAGTAAACCTAAAATAAAAACCTAAAACCTAAACCTAAAAAAATACTTAAACCTAAACATAAAAATAAAAAATAAAACCTAAACCTAAAAAATAAAATAAAAATAAAAGTCAACTAAAAAATAAACCTAAATCTAAGCCTAAAAAATAAACTAAAATAATATACCTAAATTAAAATAAATTAACCTAAAATAAATAAACTAAACCAATTAAAAAATTAAAAATAAACCTAAATAAAAATAAAAAATAAAGTAAACTAAAATACATAGAAAATAAAGTAAATATACTAAATAAACCTAAACCTATAGGTTTGCTTAATTTTAAAAATAAAAAAAAAACCTTAAACCCTAAACCTACAACCCTAAAAAAATGCTAAACCCTAAAAGCATAAACACTAAAACCCTAAACCTTAAACCCTAAAGCCTAAATGCTAAACCTTAAACCCTAAACCCTAAACCCCAAACCCTAAACCTAAACTTAAACCTAAAGTAACTAAATAAATTAGAAAATAAACCTAAACACTAAAACCTAATAAACCTAAACCCTAAGAATGGGAAGAACCTTGACGATAGGAACATCACCGTCAACCAAGCTCAATCTAGATTTTATGATGGAGGCAAAGGCGGATGAAGCGGTTATCATAGTGGTGGTGGGGGTTCTGTAGGTGGTGGTTAGAGTAGTGGTGGTTATGGAGGTGGGAGGAGCAATGGAGGTTACAACTGTGGTAGTGGCGGAGAGAGTGATCGGGGATACGATGGCGGACCCCGCTACTAGATAGGCGAGGGTAGTTCAAATGGGAACTAGAGAAATTGAAGAATGGCCAATCCGATCTGCAACTCATGGAATTGTGTCTTTACAGTAGAGACAGTTCTAGTTATTAAGGATACTCCACCTATGGTTATACTTGTGAAGGACCAGCCTAGAGTTTATTATAATGTCTTCACTCACCTGAGAAAGTTATCAGCCAAGCTAAGCATATATGATGCCCTTGTCTTATCCAAAGAGATGAGGGAGTCATTGATCAAAGCCCTTCTCGATGTGTCTTAGAAAACTTGGTGTGTTACATGGTTGATGAAATCAAAAAGAAGAAATGTTGAATCTAAATTTGATCTCTATTAAACATAAAAAAAGAAACCTTAAACAAAAACCTAAACCCTAAACCTAAAACCTAAACCCTAAACCTAAACCTTAACCCTAAACCCTAAAAATAAAAAATAAAAAATTTAAAAAAATTATAAAAAATAAAAAAAATAAAAAACTAAACTAACCCTAAAACCAAACTTAAACCCTAAACCCTAAACCCTAAACCTATAACCTTAAACCCCAAACACTAAAACCCTAAACTTTAAACCCAAATCCAAAACCCTAAATAATAAACCCTAAACCCTAAAAACACTAAACCCTAAGGCCTAAACACTAAACCCTAAACCCTAAACTCTAGATCCTAAAAACTTAGAAACCTAAACCTAAAAATTAAAATTAAAATAAAACTCAACTAAAAAATAAACTTAAACATAAGCCTAACCTTAAAAAAACCAATACTAAAATAAATAAACTAAACTAAATAAAAAAAATAAACCTAAATATAAATAAAAAATAAAATAAACTAAAATAAATAAAAAATAACCCTAAACCTTCAACACTAAACCTATAACCATAAACCTTAAACTATAAACCCTAAACCCTAAAAAACACTAAACCCTAAACCCTAAACCTTAAACCCTAAACCTTAAACCCTAAACCCAAAACCCTAAACCTTAAACCATAACCCAAAATCCTAAACCCTAAAAGCATAAATCCTAAAACCCGAAGCCCTAAACCCTAAACCCTAAACCCAAACCCTAAACTCTAAACCCTAAACTTAAACATAAAGTAACTAAGTAAATTAGAAAAATAAACCTAATAAACTTAAACCTAATCTTAAACCATAAGAATGGGCAGAACATTGATAGTAGGAATATCACATCAACCAGGCTGAGTCTAGATCTGGCCATGGAAGCGAAGGTGGAGGTAGTGGTGGGGCATCTAGAGGTATTGTTGGATATGTATGTGGTGGTCAGAGCAGTGGTGATTTTGGAAGCGGGAGGAGTGATGGAGGTTATAGTCATGATGCTGGCGGAGGGAGAGATCGAGGATATGATGGTGGATCCCGCTACTCAAGAAGCTGAGGTGGTTCTGATGGGAACTGAAGAAACTGAGGAACAACCAATCTGATCTGCTGCTTATGGAACTGTGTCTTTATAGTACAGACTGTTGTAGTTATTTAGGGTTTTTGATTTGCTTTATGTGTGCCCATTTGGGATCTATGTCATCACTTATATCTTAAAAAACTTGGTGTGTTATGTGGTTGATGAAATCAAAAAGAAGAATGTTGAATCTGAATTTATCATATGTTAAGAAAAAAAACCAAAAACCCTAAACCCTAAACTAAAACTTGAACTCTAAACATAAAACCTAAAACCTAAACCCTAAACCCTAAACACTATAAATAAATAATAAAAAAACCCTAACCCTAAACCCTAAAAATAACCCTAAACCCTAAACCTGAAAGCCTAAACCTCCAGCCCTAAACCCTAAACCCTAAACCTTAAAATCGTAAACTCTAAACCCTAAATCCTAAACCGTAAACCCTAAACTCTAAAACCCGAAACCCTAAACCCTAAACCCTAAACCTAAACCCTAAACCCCAAAACCTACAACCCTAAACCCTAAACCCTAAACCCCAAACCCTAAACCTTAAACCCTTAACCCTAGTCCCTGAACCCTAAAACCTAAATACCTAAACCTAAACTAAATAAAACCTAAAAATAAAATAAATTAAAAAAAAACTTAGATCTAAATAGAATAAAAAATAAAATAAAATAAAAACCTAATCTATAACCTAAACCCAAACCTAAACTTAAACCTAAAAATAAAATAAAATAAAATAAAAAATGCAAACTAAACTAAAATAAAATAAATAAAAACTTAAACTAAACTAAAAAGTATAATAAACCTAAAAATTAAAAACCTAAATAAAAAAACTAAAATAAATAAAAATAAAATAAACCTAAAATAAAATAAAATAAAAACTAAATAAAAACCTAAACCTAAAAAATAAACCCAAAAATAAATATAAAATAAAACGTAACCTAACACTAAAAAAAACCTAAACCTAAAATAAACAAAATAAAATAAACCTAAACCTAATGTAAAATAAACTAAACTAAAATAAATAAAACTTAAACCTAAACCTAAAATAAACTAAACCAAGACCCTAAACAAAATAAAATAAAATAAATTAAATAAATTAAAAGTAAACATAAACCTAAACTAAAAAATAAAATCTAAAAATAAACCTAAATTAAAAACCTGAAACCTAAACCTAAAACACTAAAATAAAAACCTAAACCTAAAACTAAAAAAAATAAAACCTAAACCTAAAAAATAAAATAAAAATAAAACTAAACTAAAAAAATAAACTTAAACTTAAACCTAAACCAAAAAAATAAACAAAAATTCAAAACCTAAACTAAAATAAGTAAACCTAAAATAAAAAATAAACCTAAATAAAAATAAAATAAACTAAACTAAAATTAATAAAAATAAACTAAAAAAACTAAAAATACATAAACTTACTCGTTTACTTAATTTCAAAATAAACCTAAACTAAAACTTGAACCCTAAACGTAAAACCTAAACCCTAAACCCTAAGGATAAAATAACAATAATAATAAATAAATAAATAAATAATCCTAACCCTAAACTCTAAAACTATCCCTAAACCCTAAGCCTACAACCTTAAACCCAAATCCCTAAAACCTAAAACCCAAAACCCTAAACCCTAAACCCTAAACCCTAAAACCTAAAAACCTTAAACCCTAAAGCCTAAACACTAAACACTAAACCCTAAACCATAAACCCTAACCCTAAACCCTAAACCCTAAAAACCTAAAAACTTAAAAACCTAAACCTAAATAATAAAATAAAAATAAAACTCAACTAGAAAATAAACATAAACATAAATATAAACCTAGAAAAAAACACTAAAATAAAAAACCTAGACGAAAATAAATAAACTTAAAATAAATAAATTAAATTAAATAAAAATAAAAAATAAACCTAAATCTACTAGTTTACTTAATTTAAAAAACCCTAAACCCTAAATCCTAAATCCTAAACCTTAAACTACAACATTAAATCTATAACCCTAAACCCTAAACCTAAAACCTACAACCTTGAACCATAAACCCTAAACCCTAAACCTTAAACCTACAACACCAAACCTAAATTCTGATGGGAATTGGAGAAATTGAACAACTACCTAATTGTTTATGGAACTATGTCTTTACAGTAGAGACGGTTCTAGTTATCTAGAGTTTTTGATTTGCTTTATGCATCCTCATTTTTTATCTATGTCATCTCTTGTGTCTTAAAAAACATGGTATGTTACTTGGTTGATGAAATCAAAAAAAGAAAAAGAAATGTTTCATCTTAATTTGTTCTCTATTAAACAAAAAAACCAAAAACACTAAAACCTGAACCCTAAATCAAAAACCTAAACCCTAAACTAAAACCTGAACCCTAAACCTAAAACCTAAACCCTAAACACTAAACCCAAAACCCTAAACCCTAAAAATAAATAAAAAATAAAAAATACAAATAAAGCCCTAATCCTAAATCCTAAACCCTAAACCGACAACCCTAAATCATAAACCCTAAACCTTAAAACTCTAAACCCTAAACCTTAAACCCTAAACCGTAAAACCTACAACCCTAAACCTACAACCTTAAACCCTAAACCCTAAACACTAAACCCTAAACCCTAAAACCTAAAAACATAAAAACCTAAACTTAAACTAAATAAAACCTAAAAATAAAATAAATAAAAAAACCTAAACCTAAATAAAATAAAATACATAAAATAAAATAAAAACCTAAACCTAAACCTAATCCTAAACATAAACCTAAATCCAAACCTAAAAATAAAAAAAAAAAAAATAAAAAATAAAAACTAAAATAAATTAAAATAAATAAAAACCTAAATTAAACTAAAAAGTACAATAAATCTAAAAATAAAAAACTTAAATAAATTTAAAACTAAACATAAAATAAAAATAAAAAACCTAAAATAAAATAAAATAAAACTAAATAAAAACTTAAACTTAAAAAATAAACCTAAAAATAAATAAAAAATAAGACCTAAACCCTAAACTAAAAAAAATCAAGACCTAAAATAAACAAAATAAAATAAACCTAAACCTAAACTAAAATAAACTAAACTAAAATAAATAAAGCCTAAACATAAACCTAAAAGAAACTAAACCTAAACCCTAAACTGAATAAAATAAACTAAACTAAAAAAAACTAAACCTAAATTAAAAAAAATAAAACCTAAAAATAAACTTAAAAATTAAAATAAAAATCTAAACCTAAACCAAAAAATAAAAAATAAAAATCAAACCTTAAAAATTAAAATAAAAATAAAACTAAACTAAAAAAAACATAAACCTAAACCTGAACCTTAAAAATTTACTAAAATAAAAAAACCTAAACTAAAATGAATAAACCTAAAAAATATAAACTAAACTAAATAAAAAATAAACCTAAATAAAAATGAAAAATAAAATAAACTAAAATAAATAAAAGATAAACTAAATAAACTAAATAAACCTAAACCTATAGGTTTACTTAATTAAAAAAAAAACCTGAAACCCTAAATCTTAAACCCTAAACACCAAACCCTAAACCCTAAACCTTAAACCCTAAACCCTAAACTCTAAATTAACCAAAAACTCTAAATCTTATACCTTAAAAACACTGAACCCTAAAGCCTAAACCCTAAACCCTAAACCCTAAAGCTTAAAGCCTAAACACTAAACCCTAAACTCTAAACCATAAACCCTAACCCTAAACCCTAAACCCTAAGTCCTATAACCCTAATCTTTAAACCCTGATGCCTAAACCCTAAACCATAAAAACCTAAAAACCTTAACCTAAACTAAATAAAACCTAAAAATAAAATAAATAAAATACCTAAACCTAAATAAAATAAATTAAATTAAATTAAATTAAAACATAAACTAAAATATAATCCTAAACCTAAAAATAAAATAAAATAAAAATATAAAAATAAACTAAAATTAAATAAATAAAACCTAAATTAAACTAAAAACTAAAATGAACCTAAGGATAAAAAACATAAATAAAATAAGAACTTAATGTTAAATAAAAATAAAATAAACCAAAAATAAAATAAAATAAAAACTAAATGAAAACCTAAACTTAAAAAATAAACCTAAAAATAAATAATATATAAAACATAAACCCTAAACTAAAAAATCCTTAACCTAAAATAAAATTAAAATAAATAAAATAAAATAAATCTAAACTTAAACTAAAATAAATAAAACCTAAACCTAATCATAAATAAATTAAATAAAATAAAATAAACTAAAAATTAACCTAAACCTAACTAAAAAATAAAACTTAAAATAAACCTAAAATAAAAAACCTAAAACTAAAAAAATAGAATAAAACTTAAACCTTAACATAAAAATAAAAAATGAAACCTAAACCTAAAAATTAAAATAAAAATAAAACTTAACTAAAAAATAAACCTAAATGTGAACCTAAACTTAAAATATAAACTAAAATAAAAACCTAAACTTAAATAAATAAACCTAAAATAAATAATCTAAACTAAATATAAAATATTAAACCTAAATAAAAATATATAGTAAACTAAAATAAATAAAAAAATAAATGAATATATTAAATAAACCTAAACCTAACGATTTACATAATTTTAAAAAACAAAACTTTAAACCCTAAATTTGAAACCCTAAACCTTAAACCCTAACCTTATAACCATAACCCTACAACCCTAAACCATAAACCCTAAAAACCCATAAACCCTAAACCCAAAACACTAAAATAAAAAACCTAGACGAAAATAAATAAACTTAAAATAAATAAATTAAACTAAATAAAAATAAAAAATAAACCTAAATCTACTAGTTTACTTAATTTAAAAAACCCTAAACCCTAAATCCTAAATCCTAAACCTTAAACTACAACATTAAATCTATAACCCTAAACCCTAAACCTAAAACCTACAACCCTGAACCATAAACCCTAAACCCTAAACCTTAAACCTACAACACCAAACCTAAATTCTGATGGGAATTGGAGAAATTGAACAACGACCGATCTAATCTGTTGCTTATGGAACTATGTCTTTACAGTAGAGACGGTTCTAGTTATCTAGAGTTTTTGATTTGCTTTATGCATCCTCATTTTTTATCTATGTCATCTCTTGTGTCTCAAAAAACATGGTATGTTACTTGGTTGATGAAATCAAAAAGAAAAGAAATGTTTCATCTTAATTTGTTCTCTATTAAACAAAACCAAAAACACTAAAACTCAACCCTAAATCAAAACCTAAACCCTAAAAAAACTAAAAACCTAAAACCTAAACCCTAAACACTAAACCCAAAACCCTAAACCCTAAAAATAAATAAAAAATAAAAAATACAAATAAAGCCCTAATCCTAAATCCTAAACCCTAAACCGACAACCCTAAATCATAAACCCTAAACCTTAAAACTCTACTCTGAAGCCACTGAGCGCCCAAACTACTAAGCAGAGCCTAGATACTAAGGCCTGGCCACAAACCACTGAGCCTGAGCTAAACCCAAACCTAAAATCTAAAAACATAAAACTTAAACTTAAAATAAATAAAACCTAAAATAAAATAATAAAAAAACCTAAACCTAAATAAATAAAATACATAAAATAAAATAAACCTAGAAACTAAATCCTAAACATAAAAAATCAAACCTAAAATAAAAAAAAATAAAAATAAAAAATAAAAACTAAAATAAATTAAAATAAAATAAAACATAAATTAAACTAAATATAAATCTAAAATAAAACTTAAATAAATTTAAAATAAACATAAAATAAAATAAAACCTAAAATAAAATAAAATAAAACTAAATAAAAACTTAAACTTAAAAAATAAACCTAAAAATAAACAAAAAATAAGACCTAAACCCTAAACTAAAAAAAAATCTAGACCTAAAATAAACAAAATAAAATAAACCTAAACCTAAACTAAAATAAACTAAACTAAAATAAATAAAGCCTAAACATAAACCTAAAAGAAACTAAACCTAAACCCTAAACTGAATAAAATAAAATAAACTAAAAAAAAACTAAACCTAAATTAAAAAAATAAAACCTAAAAATAAACTTAAAAATTAAAATAAAAATCTAAACCTAAACCAAAAAATAAAAAATAAAAACTAAAATAAAAATAAAACTATACTAAAAAAAACATAAACCTAAACCTGAACCTTAAAAATTTACTAAAATAAAAAAAACCTAAACTAAAATGAATAAACCTAAAAATATAAACTAAATTAAATAAAAAATAAACATAAATAAAAAATGAAAAATAAAATAAACTAAAATAAATAAAAGATAAACTAAATAAACTAAATAAACCTAAACCTATAGGTTTACTTAATTTAAAAAAAAAAACCTGAAACCCTAAATCTTAATCCCTAAACACCTAACCCTAAACCCTAAACCTTAAACCCTAAACCCTAAAATCCTAAACCCTAAACTCTAAATTAACCAAAAACTCTAAATCTTATACCTTAAAAACACTGAACCCTAAACCCTAAAACTTGCGCTAAACACTAAACCCCTAAATAACCCTAAACAAACCCTAAATCCTATAACTAATCTTAAACCCATGCCTAAACCCTAAACCATAAAAAACCTAAAAACCTAAACCAAATAAAACCTAAAATAAAATAAAATACCTAAACCTAAATAAAATAAATTAAATTAAATTAAATTAAAACATAAACTAAAATATAATCCTAAACCTAAAAATAAAATAAAATAAAAATATAAAAATAAACTAAAATTAAATAAATAAAACCTAAATTAAACTAAAAACTAAAATGAACCTAAGAATAAAAAACATAAATAAAATAAGAACTTAATGTTAAATAAAAATAAAATAAACCAAAAATAAAATAAAATAAAAACTAAATGAAAACCTAAACCTAAAAAATAAAACTAAAAATAAATAATAAATAAAACCTAAACCCTAAACTAAAAAATCCTTAACCTAAAATAAAATTAAAATAAATAAAATAAAATAAATCTAAACTTAAACTAAAATAAATAAAACCTAAACCTAATCATAAATAAATTAAATAAAATAAAATAAACTAAAAATTAACCTAAACCTAACTAAAAAATAAAACCTAAAAATAAACCTAAAATAAAAACCTAAAACCTAAAACTAAAAAATAGAATAAAAACTTAAACCTTAACATAAAAATAAAAAATAAAACCTAAACCTAAAAACTAAAATAAAAATAAAACTCAACTAAAAAATAAACCTAAATGTGAACCTAAACTTAAAATATAAACTAAAATAAAAACCTAAACTTAAATAAATAAACCTAAAATAAATAATCTAAACTAAATATAAAATATTAAACCTAAATAAAATATAGATATTAAACTAAAATAAATAAAAAATAAGCTGAATATACCAAATAAACCTAAACCTAGTGATTTACATAATTTAAAAAAAAACTTTAAACCCTAAATTTGAAACCCTAAACCTTAAACCCTAAATTTATAACTGTAACCTGACAACCCTAAACCCTAAGCCCTAAAAACCCTAAAACACTAAACACAAAAACCCAAACTCTAAACCCTAAACCCTAAACACTAAAACCTAAAACCTAAACTAAATAAAACCTAAAATAAGATAAATAAAACCTAAAATAAAAATAAATAAAAAAACAAAATAAAATGAAAACCCAAACCTAAAAATAAAAAAATAAAATCTAAAAACTAAACTGTAATTAAATAAATAAAAACCTAAACTTAATTAAATAAAATAAAATAAACCTAAGAATAAAAAACCTAAATAAAATGAAAACCTAAATGTAAAATAAAAATATAATAAATTTAAAATAAATAAGAAATAATAAATAAATAAAAACCTAAGCCTAGAAAATAAACCTAAAAATAAATAAAAATAAAACCTAAACCATAAACTAAAAAAACCTAAACCTAAATTAAATAAAATAAAATAAATCTATACCTGAATAAAAATCAACTAAACTAAAATAAATAAAACTTAAACCTAAACCTTAAATAAACTAACCCTAAACCATAAACTAAATAAAATAAAATAAACTAAAAATAAACTCAAAATAAAAACCTAAAACCTAAACCTAAAAAAATAAAATAAAACCCTAAACCTTAACCTAAAAATAAAAAATAAAACCTAAACCTAAAAAATAAATAAATAATAAAACTAAACTAAAAAATAAACATAAACCTAAACCTAAACCTTAAAATTAAACTTAAATAAAAAACATAAATAAAAAGAAATAAACTAAACTAAATAAAAATAAAAAAAATGAACCTAAATAAAAATAAAAAATAAAATAAACTAAAATAAAGAAAAAATAAAATAAATAAACCTAAATCAACCAATTTTCTTTCTTTTAAAAAAAACACTAAACCCTAAACCTTGAACCATAAACCATAAACCCTAATTCTAACCTAAACTAAAAAATAACAAAACCCTATTCAACCTTACCTGACCCTAAACCTAACCTAACCCTAACCCTAAAAAACCCTAAGCTCTAAACTAACCCTAAAGCCTAAACCCTACTACCCTAAACCTAAACCCTAAACTCTAAATCTTAAGTTAAACTAAACCCTAAACCTAAACTTAAATACTAAACCCTAAAACCTACCTACCCAAAAATCTCTAAACTATAAACCCTAAACCCTAAAAACCTAAAAACCTAAACCTTAACTCAATAAAACTAAAAAATAAAATTAATAAAAATACTTAAACTTAAATAAAATAAAGAAATAAACTAAAATAAAAACATAAACTAAAAATTAAACCTAAACCAAAAAATAAAATAAAATGAAAATAAAACTAAACTAAACTAAAATAAATAAAAACCTAAACTTAACTAAGAATAAAATAAACCTAAAAATAATAACTAAATGTAAAATAAAAAATAAATAAACCTAATATAAAATAAAATAAAAACTTAAACATAAAAAATAAACCTAAAAATAAAGAAAAAATAAAACCTAAACCCTAAACTAAAAAAACATAAACCTAAAGTAAAAGATAAAATAAACCTAAGAATAAAAAACCTAAATAAAATAAAAACAAATATTAAGATAAGAATAAAATAAACCTATAATAAAATTAAATTAAAATAAAATAAAAACTAAATAAAAACATAAACCTAAAAAAATTAATTTATAAATAAAACATTAAAAAAATTAAAAAATACCCTAAACCCTAAACTAAAAAAAAAAACTAATCTTAAAATAAACTAAAACTAAACCTAACTAAATAAAATAAAATAAACTAAAAATAAACCTAAACCTAAACTAAAAAATAAAACCCAAAGGTAAACCTGAAATAAAAACCTAAAAGCTAAACCTAAAAAAATAAATTGAAAACCTAAACATAAACATAAAAATAAAAAATAAAAGCTAAACCTAAAAAAATAAAATAAAAATAAAACTCAACTAAAAAAAATAAAAATAAACCTAAACATTAACAAAAAAATAAACTAAAATAGAAAACATAAACTAAAATAAATAAACCTAAAATAAATAAACCAAACTAAATATAAAATAAAAATAAAAATAAACTAAATTAAAAAAATAACTTAAATAAACTAAATAAGCCCAAACCTACCGATTTACTTAATGTTTTTTTAAAAGAAACATTAAACCCTTAACCCTAAATCCTAAACCTACAACTCTAAATCCTAAACCATAAACCCCTAAAAAATGAGCCACCCCTAAACATTACCCTAAACCCTAAACCTAAACCTACACTAAACTCTAAACCCACCCACCCCTGACCCACCCAAACCCTAAAATCTTAAATCTTGGACCCTAAACTAAACTAAACCCTACCCTAAACTAAACCACACATTAAACCAAAGCCTCCAAAATCCTAAACCCAAAACCCTAAATAACCCTAACCCTTAACCTGAGCCCTAAAGCCTAAACAGACCTTAAAAACCCCTCCAAACCTAAACTTTAAAACCATAAACCTACCCTAACCACAAAATATAAACCCTAAAACCTTAAAACCTAAACCTAATCTAAATAAACCCTAAATATAAATAAATAAATAAACATAAACCTAAATTAAATTAAAACCTAAATTAAAACCTAAACCTAAACCTAAAAATAAAATTAAATTAAAAATATAAATAAACTAAAATAAAATAAAGAAAACATAAACTAAATTAAAAAAATAAAATAAACCTAGGAATAAGAAATCTTAATAAATAAGCTAAACATAAAATAAACTAAAATAAAATAAAATAAAAATTAAATAAAAGCCTAAATGGTAAACTAAAAAAAAAAACCTAAACCTACAATAAAAATAAAATAAACTGAAACCTAAATTAAAATAAACTAAACTAAAAAAATAAAACCAAAACCTAAGCCTAAAATAAACTAAACCTCAACCTAAACCTAAATTAAAAAAAATATAGACTAAAAATAAACCTAAACCTAAATTAAAAAATAAAACCTAAATAAAAAAAATTAAATAAATATAAAACTCAACTAAAAAATAAACCTAAACCTATAAAATAAATTAAAATAAAAAACCTAAAATAAATTAAATAAACCTATAATAAATAATCTGAACTAAATGAAAATAAAAAATGAATTTAAATAAAAAAAATAAACTAAATAAACCTAAACCAATCAGTTTACTTTATTTAAAAAAACCTAAATCCTAAATCCTAAACCATCCCTAAACCATAAATGTTAAACCCTAAAACTAACCCTAAACCCTAAACCCTTAAAAATCCCAAAACCCAAAACCCAAAACCTTAAACCTTAAACCATATACCCTAAAGCCTAACCATAAATCCTAAACCCTAAAAGAATAAACCCTAAACCCTAAACCTCAAACCCTATACCTAAACCTAAGGGAACTAAATAAGTTAAGAAATAGTGGTGGTGGGGGATCTGAAGGTGTTGGTTGATATGGAGGTGGTGGTCAGAGAAGTGGTGATTATGGAGGTAGGAGGAGCAATGGTGGTTACAGCCATGGTGGTGGTGGAGGGAGAAATCGGGGATATGATGGTGGATCTAGCTACTTGAGAGGTCAAGGTGGTTTTGATGAGAACTAGAGAAACTGAAGAACAGGCGATCTGATCTACTGCTTATGGAACTGTCTTTACAATATAGACGGTTTTAATTATCTAGGGTTTTTGATTTGCACTATGCGTGCTCATTTTTGATCTATGTCCTCACTTATGTCTTAGAAAACTTGGTGTGTTACTTGGTTGATGAAATCAAAAAGAAGAAATGTTGAATCTGAATTTATTCTCTATTTAAAAAAACTAAAAAATAAAAACCCTAAACCTTATGCCCTAAAAACCCTAAACCCTAAAAGCTTAAACTCTAAACCCTAAACCCTAAAACCTAAACCCTAAACCCTAAACCCTAAAAAGCTAAAAACCTAAACCTAAATAAAATAAAACCTAAAAATAAAATAAATAAAAACCTAAACCAAAATAAACTAAAAAAGTAAAATAAAATAAAAGCCTAAAACTAAACAAAATAAACCTAAACCTAAAACAAAATAAAATAAAAATTAAAACTAAACTAAAAAAAAATAAATAAAACCTAAACTAAACTAAAATAAAACCTAAAAAAATTTAAACCTAAAATAAAAATAAAATAAACCAAAAATAAAATAAAATAAAAACTAAGTTAAAACCTAAACCTAAAAAATAAACATAAAAATAAATAAATAATAAAACATAAACCCTAAAGTTAAAAAAACCTAAAATAAAAATAAAATAAACCAAAACCTAAACTAAAATAAATAAAACCTATACATAAACCTAAAATAAACTAAAGTTATGTTTAAACCTAAACCCTTAATAAAATAAAATAAAGTAAAAATAAACCTAAACCTAAATTAAAAAATAAAACCTAAAAATACACTTTAAATAAAAACATAAAACTTAAACCTAATAAAATAAAATAAAAACCTAAACCTAAATGAAAAAATAAAAAAATAAAAAATAAAACCTAAAAATCAAAATAAAAGTGAAACTAAACTAAAAAATAAACCTTAACTTAAAAAATAAACTAAAATTAAAAACCTAAACTAAAATAAATAAACCTAAAATAAATAAACTAAACTAAACAAAAATAAAAATAAACCTAAATAAAAATAAAAAATAAATAAACTAAAATAAATAAAAAATATACTAAATAAACCTAAACCTACTAGTTTACTTAACTTTAAAAAAAACCTAATCTTATACCCTAAATCTTAAAACAAACCTTAAACCCTAAACTCTGAACCATAAACCTTAAAACCCTAAACCCTAAACCCTAAACCCTAAATCCTAAACTTTAAACACTAAACCCAAAAACCCTTAACCCTACACCCTAAAACCTTAAAACCCTAAACCCTAAAACCTTAAACCATAAACCTATAAACTCTAAACTTTAAACCCTAAACCACAAACCATAAACAATAAACCCTAAATACTGAAAACCTAAAACCTAAACCTAAACTAAATAAAGCCTAAAAATAAAATAAATAAATAAAATATAAACCTAAATAAAATCAAAAAATAAAATAAAATAAAAACTTAAACTAAACCTAAACCTAAACCTAAACTTAAATATAATTCTAAAATAAAAAAATAATAAAATAATAGAAACTAAAATAAAATAAAATAAATGAAAAACTAAACTTAACTAAAAAAAAAAAAAAAAAAAAAAAAAAAAAAAAAAAAAAAAAAAAAAAAATAAATAAATAAACTTAAAAAAAATAAAATAAAAAATAAACTAAAATAAAATAAAATAAACCTAAAATAAAATAAAATAAACCTAAAAGTAAAACCTAAAAATAAATAAAAAAACCTAAACCCTAAACTAAAAAAGAAAGTTAAACCTAAAATAAATAAAATAAAATAAACCTAAACCTAAACTAAAATAAACTAAACTAAAATAAATAATGCCTAAACCTAAACCTAAAATAAACTAAACCTAAACCCTAAAATAAATAAAATAAAATAAATAAATCTAAACCTAAAAAAAAAAAATAATCCTAAAATAACCCTAAAATTAAACACAAACATAAACATCAAAATAAAATATAAACATAAACAAAAAAAATAAAAATAAAACCTAAACCTAAAAAATAAAATGAAATATAACTAAACTAAAAAATAAACATAAACCTAAACCTAAACCTAAAAAATAAAATAAAATATAAAACCTAAACCTAAAAAATAAAATAAAATAGAAAAACTCAAATAAAATGAATAAACCTAAACTAAATAAACTAAATAAAATAAAAATAAAAAGTAAACCTAAATAAATAAAAAAATATAATAAACTAAAATAAATAAAATATAAACTAAATAAACTAAATAAACTAAACTTTACTTAATTTTAAAAAAAAACCAAACCTAATCTCGAAACATTAAATCCTAAGCCCTAAACCCTAAACTACAATCCTAAATGCTAAACCCTAAACTTTGAAAAACCCTAAACCCTAAACCCTAAACCCTAAACCATAAAACCCTAAACCCTAAGAATGGGCAGAACCTTGACGGCGAGAATATCACTGTCAACTAAGCTCAATCTAGATTTGGTGGTGGAGACAAAGGTGGAGGCGACGGCAATCATAGGGGTGGTGGAGGATCTGGAGATCCTGGTGGATAGGAGGTGGTGGTTGGAGCAATGGTGGTTATGGAGGTGAGATGAGTGATAGAGGTTACAGTCGTGGTGGTGGCGAAGGGAGAGTTTGAGGATATGATGGCAGATCTCACTACTGAGTGGTTCGATGAGCTGGGCGAAGAATGGATGATCTGATCTACTTCTTATGGAATTGTGTCTTTGTAGTAGAGACGATTCTACTTATCTTGGGTTTTTGATTTTCTCTATGGGTGCTCATTTTTTTATTTATGTCATCGCTTGTGCTTAGAAAACTTAGGGTGCTACATGCCTGATGAAATTGAAAAGAAAAATGTTGAATCTGAATTTGATCTCTGTTAAAAATAGCCTTAAATCCTAAACCCTAAACCCTTATCTTTAAACCTAAACTAAGACATAAACCTTAAACTTAAAACTTAAACCATAAACCCTAAACTCTAAACCCTAATCCCTAAATCCTAAACCCTAAACAATAAATAATAAACCCTAAAAACCTAAACTCTAAGCCCTAAAACCCTACACCCTAAAATGCTAAACCCTAAAGCTAAAAATAAATAACCCTAAACCCTAAACCTTAAACCATAAACCATAAACCCTAAACCCTAGCACCTGAATTAACTCTAAACCCTAAACATTGAATAAAGATGTCATTAGGAGTAGATCTAAAGAATGACCTAATCCTAACATAGTTATGGTAGCTAAAGAAAATGTCTTCAAGAGACTTTTGCTTAAGTATTAGAGATTTGAATACCCTAAACCCTAACCCTAAATCATATTATAATACCATATATTATAGTATAATGTAGCATAATATATTCTAGAATGTAGTGATGTGTTTTTGAATGTTATAAGATGTTTTGAAATATTTTAGTATATTATGGTATTGTGCCCTGTAGTCTATATTAATATAAATCATAAAAATATTGATTTAATAAATCAGATGATGAAATTTGTTAAATTTGAAGTGGAATTAGGTTATAGTACCAATGGTGTGCTACACTACTTACAGTCTAAAAAGTAAGATTTTATGTTCAAAATAAATATTATTTGTTGTAGCATAGTATAGCATCATATATCATAATATATTGTTCTGTGCATATTAAATTCTTTTAGTATTTTACAACCTTGCAGTTGAGCCTACACTAGCATTATTTATAAAAATGTTGATTTAGACTTTAAAATGGTGGAATTTGGCCAAATTCATAATAGGTAGAGCATGGCATCATAATATATTATTTCAATTAAAATATGTAAGTGATACGACTAAAATATATAATTATTTATTATTTAGACAAATTTTATGATTTTTTTATCTTAAGCAATCCTTTGTGATGTGATATGCAATATAATATAATATAATATGTTATAGTGTATTATAATATGGGATGCCATAACAAAGTGTAGCATCATGCATTATAACATACTATTGTGTATTACTACTTATTTTTTTACCATATTTTAGTTTGTTATAGTATGATGTAGTAGAGTTTGTCTTGGTATAATTCATAAAAATATTGATTTATAAATGAGATGATGGGATTTGGCCAAATTTAAGGTAAGCTTTAGGGAACATCATTGGGGTGTGCTATGGTGTGTCATTTAATCAAAAGAATGGAATTTTGCATCCAAAATAAATGTTCATTTTTCAACTAAATTTTATAAATTTTTTTCTTGTAATGATTCATTTTAAGGTGTAATGTAAGATAATATATTACATGAAGGCATATTAAAATATAATGAACATAACAATATAACTTCACATATATATTTATATGAATGTGGTGGTGTGTTACTAAATGTTATTGTACATTTTAGTATGTTTTACTCTTGTTATAATACATTGGGTCAAAACTAACAAAAATGTTCATTTGAAGGTTGAGATGGCAAAATTTGGCCAAATTCATGGCACACACTATGAAGCAACACCAAAATTATTCTATTTTGTACCATTTCTAATAGAAAAATAACAATTTTACATCCAAAATGAACATTATTCATATTTTGAGAAAATTTTATTATTTGTTCCTTTTAAGTGATTTTAATGAGGTTTAATGTTAGACAATATATTATATTATAGCAAGTTATAATATAACATCATATATTGTAATATAATATAGTGTGTTAATTCACACTATAATATGTTTATCATGATATTGTATAGTTATTTTGAGGTTGCACCATCACAAATCATAAAATGTCGATTACAATGTTAAGATGATGTAATTTTAATGAATACATGGTTAGGATTTTGGTTGAAGTATTCAAGGTGTGCATAAGAGAATAAATAAGATTTGATGAGAATTCCATGTCAAGGACATGGAGGAAGATCCGCTAGGGGATCACACAAGCATTGGACATGACATGTGAGGGGTCTATATCGAGGGCATAAAAGAAAATAATCTGTTGGGGAGAAGGTTTGAATTTGATTTGATTATATGATTTATGAAAAGAAGATCCACTGGGAAAAAGAATATATATTCCACTGGGGATTAAGATCAAATTGGCTTTAATTTATTTTGTTTTAATTGATGTGGAGGCATATCTGCTAGAGATATGGGCTTGAGTCCCCTAGGGATCGGGTATATGAACCTTCCACTAGGGAAGCATGTTTGGGCTATCTATTAGAGATTGGGATTTGATTTTGATTTCATAGATTTGTTTGGGGATGTATCCGTTGGGGATAAGAGTTTGGTTGGACTTCTTTGATTTAGACTCTACTGGGGGAGTTGGTTTAATTTGGCTCCACTAGGGAGGTTTGTTTTGAATTTGATTTATTTGCTTGACTTGTTTATATATGATTTCAGGCTCCACTAGCTCCACTAGGGAAAATCAGATTGGGTTGAATTTAATTTGAGTTAATGTATGGAACATGTTAGTTTGCAATGGACCCACTAAGAAGGGGCTATATAAACCTTAACCTACCTCAGGTTTACAAATCCAAAAAGATAGTCTACCAGCTGTGGAGTAGAGCTAACCAACCTAAGGGGTTGCCTTTCGATGTGCAATGGCTATGCTAGGAAGGTGTAGCAGACTTACCTCTTCTAAAGTGAGGAACAATCGCTGGGGTGACCTATTGGATACACAATAAATTGAACCTGACCTAGGGAGACTACTGTGTGAATGCTGTTGGGGACTTATGTCAACTCAAAAGTAGTCAGGATAAATTTTAACTTAATTTCATGTGATTTGATATGGTTTGTTTGGTTTAGTTTGATTTTGAATTGACGAAATATCTACTGGGGATGTAAGCTCAATCAAATTTGATAGATTTAATTTATGGACCATGTCGGTGTGCGATGGACCCACTGAGAAAGCACTATATCAGACTTGTCTTACCTCAAATTTACAAATCCAAAGGGATAGTCTACTTATTGTGGGGTAGAGCTAGCCAACCTAAGGGGTTGCCTTTCAGTGTGCAACGGTTGTGCTAGGAAGAAGGCATAGAAGACTTACATATTCTAAAGCAGGGAACAATTGCTAGGGTGACCTATTTGTAGCATAACAAATCGAATCTGACTTAAAGGCTACTATTGAGTGAATGACATTGAGGACTTAGATCAACTCAAGAGTAATCAGGTGATTCTTACAGGGAGTTTTGCTGATGCTTCCCTAAAGATAGGATGTCTTCTTGGGAAAAGGTACTGCTAGGGGTGTCCTCCTAATCCACAAGTGAATATATATTTTATCTATATGTTTGCATGGACCCTGTTGGTGTGCAAGGGACCACACTAAAAGGGGCTATGTCATCCTTGGCCTATCTTAGATTTACTAGACCAAGGGAGAATCTGCACATCTATAAGATGGATTCTCCAACCACAGGGGTGGTTACTAGGAAAGGGGATATGTCCAATCCAATAGTAACTCGGGTAGTGTCTAAATGGGGCCTCAAAGGATGTGATCCACATATAATGCCCATAAGGGAGGTACTGCTAAGGGCATTATCATGAGCCCTATAAAAGAAAGCCTATATGTGTACGATGGCCAACTCAAGGAGAAAGCATAGTAGACTTACATCTTCAATGAGTGGTGTATCCTAAGGTGCGAGAACCAACCAACTTAAGGTGTATCCATCAGCATGAGTGGTGTATTCATCAGGATAGTAAGAACCAACTAACCTAAGGTGCCCATCAATGTGCAATGATCAATCTAAAAAGAAAGCATGTAGGCTTACAACTTTCCAAGAGAAACTGATCATCGGGATAGTCTATCATTGGTGGATGTTATCCGACTGAGCTTAATTACTAGCTGGGAGGAAGGACCTGACCCAAACTTGAAGTAGTGAGAGGAAGGCCGCTAGGGGACTTATCCTAAACCTCAATATACTTGACCCGCCAAGGCATGAAGGCTAATCCAAGAAGAAAGCGAGCAGACTCACATCCTCTTAAATGAAGCCAACATGAGATAGCTTACCGGCCACGCAGTAAGGCCTATAAAACTAACAAGATGCTTGTTGGTGTGCGGTGCCCAAGTAAGAAAGGAAAGTGTAGCATACTTACATCCTCCAAAGCAATAAAACCACTAGTGTGGCACACTAGCAGGGTAGCACGTCAGCCAAACCTAGAGCAGCTACTGAGTGAGTATCACTGGGGGCATTATCTCAACTTACAGTATCCTGAGATAAAAGTTATGTGTTTATTTTATATGTTTGTGTGTAGTTTGTGTTTTTGCTATGTCGATGAAGGATAGGATGTCCTTCGTGTTCCTTACACCTACCCTAAACACTTAGTGGCAGATTCACAGACAAGAATACTTTCAACATGGAAGAGATTGAATTCAAAATGGATTTTTTATTGATGATAATTATTTTCAAACATGATTTATAATTTTTCTTAGTAGTGCCCATTGATTGGAAGCATTGGGCACTCTGCCTTATGATTAATAAGCTGATAAGATCCTCCTTGGTAAGCCTTCTCTATGGAAAAAGGCACTTCCCAAGTGGATTCAAACTTTCCTCTCATCTTACAACGGGCAATAATCAATCTCCTTAGAAGTAAAATAAGCTCTCCTACTTGAAAAGCTCTAGGATGAACCAACTTGTTGTGAGCCTTAATCATTTTAGCTTTGTATAACTAGAGGTATTTGCATGCCTGCAGTCATCTCTCCTCCAAACCTTTGAGCTCTTCTAACCACAACTTAGCATTCTACTCTATTGTAATCTTGCTACCCATAGCTATCCTTAATCATGGGAGTTCGACTTCTAATGGTAGAATGACTTCAGACCCATACACTAAGGAGAAATGAGTAGACTAAGTTGGAGTTCTATATATGGTGAGGTAGGACCACAAGGCTTCAACTAACTACTCATGTCATTATCACTTGTTATTGTCAAGTATCTTTTTCAGTATTTGGATGAGAGTTTTGTTGAAGGCTTCTGCTAAGCCATTTTCCCTTGGGTAGTTGATGGAAGAATATCTTTAATATATGTTGTGTCTTTGGGTAAAGTTATTGATTTTGGTTCTATTGAATGTAGTACCATTATTAGATATAATTTATCGAGGCATCCAAACCTATATACGATATGGTTCCTAAAAAATTAGAGCACATGCTGAGTAATGACCTCTTTGAGCAAAATCACCTTCTCCCATTTGGAAAAGTAGTTAGTAGTAGTTAAGATGAACTGATGACCCTTGGAAGGAGGAGGATGAATTAGACCCACTATGTTGGTATCCTAATGCTCAAATGGCCATGAGGCCAATGTAGGATGTAGAATGTTGGGTGGGTAGACCACAATATGGTATGACATTGCCTACCGTGTCAATGCAATCTTTGATCATCAATGGCCATTAGTATCTTAGTCTCTTGATCTTGTCTTTCATCTTCAGATCGGAATGGTTGGCCCCACATAATCTTGAGTATACCTCGGTCATGATCTTATCGGCTTTGTGCTTGTCTAAATAACAAAACTCGATATGATCGAAAGATCGCTGATACAAGACATCATCCACAAGAGTGTATGAAAGTGCTCTCTACTTCATCTGATGGTCTTGGGACTTCTCTTGAGGTAGTTTTCCTTTATTTAGGTAATACATGAATAGTTGCCTCCAATTTAACTCCTCGTCCTTTTTATGAATAAAACAAACCAAACCTATGAATAAAAGACCAAAATAAAATAAAAAATAAATAAAAGCCTAAACCTAAAAAATAAACATTAAAATAAAACCTAAAAATAAATAAAAAATATAACCTAAATCCTAAAGTAAAACAAAACCTAAACCTAAAATAAAAACAAAATAAACAAAATAAAATAAACCTAAAATTAAACTAAAATAAAAAAACCTAAACCTAAACTAAATAAAACAAAATAAATTAAAAATAAACCCAAACCTAAACTAAAAAACAAAACCTAAAATTAAACATAAAATAAAAACCTAAAACATAAACCTAAAAAAATAAAATAAAAACCTAAACCTAAATCAAAACCCAAACTTAAAAAATAAACTAAAATAAAAACTTAAACTAAAATAAATAAACCTAAAATAAATAAACTAAACTAAATAAAAATAAAAATTAATTCTAAATAAGAAATAAATAAATAAGTAAACTAAAATAAATAAAAAAATTAAACTAAATAAACTAAATAAAGCTAAACCCACCGAATTACTTAATTTTTTTTTTAAAAAACCCAAAAATCCTAAACCCTAAACCCTAAACCCTAAACTCTAAACCCTAAATCCTAAACCTTAAACCCTAAAACTAACCCTAAACCCTAAACTAAACATAAACCCTAAACCATAAACCCTAAAACCTAAATCCTAGACCATAAACCCTAACCCTAACCCTAACCCTAACCTTAACCCTAACCCTAAACCCTAAACCTTAAACCTTAAACGCTAAAACCCTAAACCATAAATGCTAAATGAACCCTAAACCATAAAACCAAAACCCTAAACCTTAAAGCCCAAACCCTAAACCCTAATCCCTAAGCTATCCCTAAACCCTAAACCCTAGCCTTAAACCTTGAATCCTAAAACCCTAAACCCTAAACCTTACACTAAACCCCAAAACTAAACCCTAACCCTAAACCCCTAAACCTAAAACCTAAACTGAGCCCCAAACCCACCCAAACCCCTAAACCCTAAACCTAAGTGAAACCTCAACTAACCTTAAACCTTAAACAAGAACTCTAAAGCAAAAGCTAAACCTAAACTAAATAAACCTAAAAATAAAATAAATAAAACCTAAACCAAAATTAAATAAAATAAAACCTAAACTAAAACCTAAATCTAAACCTAAATGAAAATAAAATAAAATATAAAATAAAAAAATAAATGAAAACATAAACTAAACTAAAAGATAAAAAACCTAAATAAAATAAAAACTAAACTTAAAATAAAAATAAAAATTAAATTAAAACCTAAACCTAAAAAATATACCAAAAAATAAAACTTAAAAATAAAAAAGAATTAAACCTAAATCCTAAACCAAAAAAAAAAACTAAACCAAAAATAAAAATAAAATAAACCTAAACCTAAACCAAAACCCTAACTAAAATAAAACTAAAAATAAACATAAATCTAAACTAAAAAATAAAACCTAAAAGTAAACCTAAAATAAAAACCTAAAACTTAAACTTAAAAAAATAAAATAAAAACCTAAACCTAAACCTAAACATAAAAATAAAAAATAAAACCTGAACCTAAAAAAAAATTAAAAATAAAACTAAACTAAAAAATAAACCTAAACATAAACCTAAACCTAAAAATAAACTAAAATAAAAAGTCTAAACTAAAATAAATAAACCTAAAATAAATAAACTAAACTACAACATCAACAACAACAATAAGCCATTATACCACTAAGTGGGGTTGGCTACATGAATCCTTTGTCTCCATTATGTCCTATTATGTGTCAAATTCTCATTCAATTCAAGTATACTAAGGTCATTTCTTATACATCTTAACCATGTCTTTTTAGGTCTACCTCTACCTTTCTTAACATAAGGAAAATCTAATGCATCTACTCTCTTAACGGGTCATTGGACGGCCGAAGCTTTATGTTGCCAAACCATCTAAGGCCACTATCTCAAATTTTATCTGCCACTGGAGCTGCTCCAACTTTTTCTCGAACATAAAAATTTTGCATTTTATCTCTACGAGTAAAGCCACTCATCCTCCTGAGTATCCTCATCTCTGCAACCCTTAGCTTCGTCTCATGCTTCTCTTTTATTGGCCAACATTTAGCACCATAAATCATTGTAGGTCTTACCACCATCATATAAAACTTTTCCTTAAGTTTAAGCAGTACTTTTCTATCACACAACAGGCCAGATGCCTTCCTCCACTTCAACCATCCAACTTGAATTCCAATAATAACATCTCCATCTATTTCACCATCATTTTGAACAATAGAGCCTAAATATCTAAATCGCTCATTCTTTTTAATGATGACATTCACCTAAAGTCACAACACTACCACTATAACTTTTATAACTAAAATTACACTCTATAAATAAAATAAATTGAATAAAAATAAAAATAAACCTAAATAAAAATAAAAAATAAAATAAACTAAAATAAAAAAATTAAACTAAATAAACCTAAACCTACCAGTTTACTTAATATAAAAAATAAATATATAAATAAATAAACAAAAAAAACCCTAACCCTAAACCCTAAACCCTAAAACTAACCATAAACCCTAAACCACAACCCTAAACAGTAAACCTTAAAACCCTAAACCCTAAACCCTAAATCCTAAACCCTAAGCCCTAAACACTAAAACCCTAAACCATAAAACCTACAACCATAAACCCTAAACCTTAAACCCCAAATCCAAAACACTAAACCTTAAACCCTAAAAACCTAAAAACATAAACCTAAATTAAATAAAACATAAAAATAAAATAAATTAAAAAACCTAAACCTTAATAAAATAATAAAATAAAGTAAAATAAAATAAAAACCTAAACTAAAACCTAAACCTAAACCTAATCCTAAATCTAAAAATAAATTAAAATAAAAAAAATAAAAACTAAACTAAAATTAAAGAAATAAAAACCTAAATTAAACTAAAAAAAATAAAATAAACCTAAAGGTAAAAAACCTAAATAAAATAAAAACTAAACATAAAATGAAAATAAAATAAAAATTAACTAAAAACCTAAGCCTAAAAGATAAACCTAAAAATAAATAATAAATAAAACCTAAACCCTAACTAAAAAAAAACAAAACCTCAAATAAAAAAAAACAACATAAACCTAAACCAAAATTAAAATAAACAAAACTAAAATAAATAAAACCTAAACCTTAGCCTAAAATAAACTATACCTAAACCATAAAATAAATAAAATAAAATAAACTAAAAATAAACCTAAACCTAAATTAAAATATAAAACCTAAAAATAAACCTAAAACCTAAACCTAAAAAAATAAAATAAAAACCTAAACCTAAACCTAAAAATAAAAAATAAAACCTAAACTAAAAAAAACAAAATAAAAATACAACTAAACTAAAAAATAAACATAAACCTAAACTTAAACTTAAAAAATAAACTAAAATAAAAGGCTAAAACTAAAATAAATAAACCTATAATAAATAAACTAAACTAAATAAAAATAAAAAATAAACCCAAATAGAAATAAGAAATAAAAAATTAAAAATAACTAAATAAAGAAACCTATACTAATTTTAAAACCCTAAACTCTAAACTATAAACCTAAATCCAAAACCCTAAACCCTAAAACTTACCCTAAACCAAAAACCTACAATCCTAAACCCTAAACCCTAAACCCTAAACCCTAAACCCTAACACTAACCCAAAACACTAAACCCTAAACCCTATAACCTTAAACCATAAACCCTAAACTAACCCTAAACCCTAAAAACCCTAACCCCTAAAGCCTAAAGCCTAAACCCTAATCCCTAAACCCTAAACTAACCCAAATCTCTAAGCTAACCCTAAACCCTAATGCCTAAAGCCTAAACCCTAAAAACCCTAAACCCTAAACCCTAAAGCTTAAACACTAAACCTTAAATCTTAAACCTTAAATCCTAACCCTAAACCCTAAATCCTAAAACCCTAAACCCTAAAACCCTAAATCCTAAAACCTAAACCATAAACCCTAAACCCTAAACCCTAAAAACCTAAAGTTAAAGTAAATAATACCTAAAAATAAAATAAGAAAAATAACCTAAACTGAAATAAAATAAAGAAATAAAATAAAATAAAAACATAAACTAAAACCTAAACCTAAACCTAAAAATAAAACAAAGTAAAAAAATAAAAATAAACTAAAATAAAATAAAATAAAACCTTGACTAACTAAAAATTAAAATAAAGCTAAGAATAAAAAACCTAAATAAATAAAAAACTAAACGTAAAATAAAACTAAATAAAAACATAAACTTAAAAAATAAACCTTAAAGTAAAACCTAAAAATAAATAATAAATAAAACCCAAACCCTAAACTAAAAATAAAAACTTAACTAAAATAAAAAAATTTAACTAAATAAAATAAACCTAAACCTAAACTAAAATAAATAAAACCTAAATCGAAACCCTAAACTAAATAAAATAAAATAAACTAAAAATAAACATAACTTAAAATAAAAATTAAAACTTGAAAATAATTCTAAAATAAAAACCTAAAATCCAAACTTAAGTAAATAAAATAAAAACTTAAACCTAAACATAAAAAATAAATCATAAACCCTAAAACCTAAAGCCTAAACCCTAAACCTTAAAACCTAAACCCTAAACCGTAAGCAAAACCTAAACCCTAAAAACCCTAAATCCTAAACACAAAAACATTAACCATAACCTTAACCCTAAACCCTAAACCCTAAACTAACCCTAAACCCTAAACTATAACCCTAAACCTAACCCTAACCCTAACCCTAAACCCTAAACCCTAAACCCCAAACCCTAACCCTTAAAACCCTAAATAATAAACCCTAAACTAACCCTAAATCTTAAACCTGAACCTTAAACCTAAACTTAAACCCAGACAGTCAAACCCTAAAGCCTAAAGCTAAACACTAAACACTAAACCCTAAACCTAAAACCCTAAACTCTAAAACCTAAACCCTAAACTGTTAACTTAAACCCTAAACCCTAAACCCCCAGAGTGTAAACACTAAACACTAAACCCTAAACCTTAAAACTCTAAACTCTAAAACCCTAAACCCTAAACCCTAAACCCTAGAAACCTAAAAATAAACTAAGTAAAACCTAAGAAAATAATAAATAACAAACCCTAAACTTAAACTAAATAAAACCTAAAAATCAAATAAAAAAAACATAAACCTAAATAAAATAAAATGAAAACCTAAACTAAAACCTAAACCTAAACCTAGAAATAAAATAAAATAAACTAAAAAATAATAATTAAAAACCTAAACAAAACTAAAAAATAAAATATATCTAAGAATAAAAGCTTAAATAAAATAAAAACTAAAAGTAAAATAAAAATAAAATAAACCTAGAATAAACTTAAAATAAAATAAAATAAAAACTATGTAAAAATATAAACCTAAAAAATAAACCTATAAATAAAACATAATAGAATAAATAAAAAAAACCTAAACCTAAACTAAAAAAAAAAGACCTAAACCTAAAATAAACTAAACCTAAACCCTAAACTAAATAAAATAAAATAAAATAAAAATAAACTTAAACCTAAACTAAAAAATAAAACCTAACAATAAACCTAAAATAAAAACCTAAAACCTAAACCAAAAAAATAAAATATAAAACTAAACATATACTTAAAAATAAAAAATAAAACCTAAACCTAAAAAATAAAATAAAATTAAAACTCAACTAAAAATAAACCTAAACTTAAACCTAAACCTAAAAAATAAACTAAACTAAAAAAACCTAAACTAAAATAAATAAATCTAAAATTTGTAAACTACACTAAATAAAAAAAATTAAATAAACTAAAATAAAAAATTAAACAAAATAAGAAAAAGAAGAAATGTTGAATCTAAATTTATTCTCCGTTAGAAAAAAAAAGAGACCCCAAACCCAAAACCCAAAATTAAAACTTGAACCCAAAACCTAAAACCTAAAACCTAAACCCTAAACCCTAAAAACCCTGAACCAAAAACCCTAAACCCTAATCCGTAAACCCTAAACCCTAAACCCTAAAACCTAAACCCTAAACCCTAAACCTGAAACTCAAAACCTAAAAAAAAACCTAAACTAACCATAAAACTTAAACCCAAAATCGTAAACCCTAAATCCTAAAAACCTAAAAACCTAAACTTAAACTAAATAAAACCTAAAAATAAAATAATAAATAAATGTAAACCAAAATAAATTAAAAAAATAAAATGAAATAAAAACCTAAACTAAATCTTAAACATAAACCTAAAAAACATAAAATTAAAATAAAAACTAAACTAAACTAAAATTAATAAAAACCTAAACTAAACTAAAAAAATTAAAAAATAAAAATAAAATAAACCTACAATAAATTAAAATAAAAACTAAATAAAAACTTAAATAAAATTAAAAATAAAAATAAACTTAAATAAAAACAAAAATTAAAAAAATTAAAATAACTAAAAATAAATGAAATAAACCTAAACCTATTAGTTCACTTAATTTTAAGAAAGAAATAAATAAATAAATAAATAAGCCCTAACCCTAAACCCTAAAACTAACCCTAAACCCTAAACCCTAAACCTATAACCCTAAACCCTAAAACCCTAAACCCTAAACTGTAAACCCTAAACCCTAAACCCTAAAACTGATAACCATAAACCCTAAACCATAAACCCCAAACCCTAAACCCGAAGCCCTAAATCCTAAAAACCTAAAAACATAAACTTAAACTAAATAAAACTTAAAGATAAAACAAATAAAAAACCTAAACCTAAATAAAATAAAATAAAATTAAAACCTAAAATGAAACCTAAACCTAAACCTAAACCCAAAAATAAAATAAAATAAAAAATACAAACTAAACTAAAATAAAATAAATAAAAACCTAAACTAAACTAAAAAAAATAAAATAAACCTAAAAATATAAAACTTAAATAAAATCAAACCTAAACATAAAATAAAATAAAATGAACTTAAAATAAAATAAAATAAAAACTCAATAAAAACCTAAACCTAAAAAATAAACCTAAAAAGAAATAAATAATAAAACCTAAACCCTAAGCTGAAAAAAATGTAAACCTAAAATAAATAAAATAAAATAAATCTAAACCTAAACTAAAATAAACTAAACTGCAATAAGTAAAGCCTAAAATGAACTAAACCTAAACCTTAAACTAAATAAAATAAATTAAATTAAAAATAAACCTAAACTAAACTAAAAAATAAAACCTAAAAACTAAACTTAAAAAATACAATAAAAACCTAAACCTAAACATAAATAAAACCTAAACCTAACAGTAAAAAATAAAACCTAAACTTTAAAAATACAATAAAAATAAAACTAAACTAAAAAACAAGCATAAACCTAAATCTAAACCTAAAAAATAAACTAAAATAAAACTCCTAAACTAAACTAAATAAAAATGGAAAATAAATTTAATAAAAATATAAAATAAACTAAATAAACCTAAACATACTGGTTTGCTTAATTTTAAAAAAAATCCCTAAACCCAAAACCCTAAATAATGAATCCTAATCCATAAACCCTAAATACTAAACACTAAAACTAACCCTAAACCTAAAATCCTAAACCTACATCCTAAACCTACATCCTAAACCTACAATCCTAAACCCTAAACCCTCAACCCTAAACTAACCTTAAACACTAAACCCAACCATAGCTCAAAACCTAATTTTAACAACCCTAAACCTAAAACTATGAAACCCTAAACCTAAAACCCAAATTAATCTAAACCCTAAACCTAAACCCAAAACCCTAAACCTCACCTACCTGTTAACCCTAAACCCTAAACACTAAAAATCATAAATCCTAAAGCCTAAACCCTAAACCCTAAACCCTAAACCCTAGACCCTAAACACAAAAAATCTAAAAACCTAAACCTAAACTAAAATAAATAAAACATAAACCTAAACCTAAAATAAACTAAACCTTAACCTAAAGCTAAACTAAATAAAATAAAATAAAATAAAAACCTAAACCCTAAAAATAAACCAAAAAAAAACCTAAAACCTAAACCTAAAAAAATAAACCTAAAACTTAAAATAAAAAATGAAACCAAAACCTAAAAAATAAAATAAAAATAAAACTAAATAAACAAATAAACATAAACCTAAACCTAAACCTAAAAAATTAACTAAACTAAGTAAAAATTAAAAAATAAACCTAAACAAAATAAAACATAAAATAAACTAAAATAAATAAAAAATAAACTAAAGAAATTAAATAAACCTAAACCTAAACCATAAAATCCTAAACTTAAACACTAAACTCTAAACCCTAAATCTTTAACCCTAAACCCTAAACCCTAAACCCTACACCCTGAACCCTAAAACCCTAAACTCTAAAATCTTAAACCCTAAACCCTAAACCCTAAACCCTAAACCCTAAACCCTAAACCCTAAACCTTAAACCCAAAACCCTAAACCTAAAGACCCTAACCCTAAACCCTTAAACCCTAAACCAAAACATGAACCCTAAACCCTAATCCCTAATCACTAAACATAAACCTAAACCTAAACTAAGAAAATAAACTAAAATAAAAAACCTAAACAAAAATAAAAAACATAAACTAAAATAAATAAAGGTAAAACATATAAACTAAACTATAAAAAATAAAAAATAAATTTAAATAAAAATAATAAAATAAATAAAATAAAATAAATATAAAATAAACTAAATAAACTTGCTTTTGATTTAAAAAATAACCCAAACCTAAACCATAACTAATTAAATCCTAAACCCTAACTAACCCTAAACCCTAAACCTAAAGCCTAAAACCTAAACCTGGCCTTAAACCTACAACCCTAAACCCTAAACTCTAATTAAAAAAATAAAAAGTAAATAAATAAAACCATTACCCTAAACCCTAAACCTTAAAACTAACCCTAAACTCTAACCCTACAACCCTAAACCCTAAACCTTAAACCCTAAACCCTTAACCTTAAAACTAACCCTAAACCCTAAACCTACAACCCTAAAATAAACTCGAAACCTACAATTCTAAACCCTAAATGCTAAATCCCTAAACCTTAAACCCTAAACCCTAAACCCAATAACCCTAAACCCTAAACCCTAAACCTTGAACCCTAAACTCTAAACCCTAAAACCTACAACCCTAAACCCTAAAACCTAAATGGTAAACCTCCATAAAAACCATAAACCCTAAAGCCTAAAAACTAAACCCTAAACCCTAAACCCTAAAAACCTAAATACCTAAACTTAAACTAAATAAAACCTAAAAATAAAATAAATAAATAAACTTAAACCTAAATAAAATAATAAAATGTAATAAAATTAAAACTTAAACTAAAATTTAAAACTAAACCTAAAAATAAAATAATATAAAAAATAAACTAAAATAAAATAAATAATAACTTTACTAAACTAGAAAATAAAATAAACCAAAGAATAAAAAACCTAAATAAAATAAACCTAAAATAAAATAAAATAAAAGCTAAATAAAAACTTAAGCCTAAAAAAATAAACTTAAAAATAAAAGCTAGAAATAAATAAAACAAAACCCAAACCCTAAACTAAAAATAAAAACTAAACCTAAAATAAAAATAAAATAGACAAAATAAAATAAACCTAACCCTAAACTAAAAGAAATTAAACTAAAATGAATAAAACCTAAACCTTAACTTAAAATAAAAAAAACCTAAATCCTAAACTAAATAAAATAAAATAAACTAAAAGTAAACCTAAACCTAAAAATAAACCTAAAATAAAAACCTAAAACCAAAACCTAAAAATTAAAATAAAAACCTAAACCTAAACCTAAAAATAAAAAATAAAACCTAAACCTAAAAAATAAAATAAAAATAAAACTAAACTAAAAAGTAAACCTAAACCTAAAAACTAAACTAAAATGAAAAACCTAAACTAAAATAAATAAACCCATAAATAAACAAACTAAATAAAAATACAAAATAAACCTAAATAAAATTACAAAAGATTAAAATAAATAAAAATAAGAGACTAATAGACTAAAACTGAATGGTTTACTTAAATTTTTTCTTAAAAAAAATCACTAAACCCTAAACCCTAAACCCTAAACCCTAAACCCTAAATCCTTAACCTTAAATCCTAAAGCCTAAATCCTAAACCATAAACCCTTAACCCTAAAAAACCCTAAACCCTAAACTTTAAACCCTAACCTTAAACTTTAAAATCGTAAATCATAAACCCTAACTTAACCCTAAACTATAAACCCTAAATCTTTAAAATCCTAAACCCTAAACCTTAAACTAACCTTAAATCTAATAATACAAACCATAGTGAAACCCAACTCTAAACCCTAAAACCACTAAACCCTAAACCCACAAATCTACCCTAAACCCTAAACCCTAGCCCTAATCACAAAATCTTGTATCTTAAAACTACTAAACCTAAACCCCCTAACCTTAAAAAACTACATAAAGTAAATAAAATTAAAAAGAAATAAATAAATAAAACTTAAACTAAATAAAATAAAAATAAAATAAAATGAAATAAACTAAACCTAAACCTAAACATAAAATAAATAAAATAAAATAATAAAACCTAAACTAAATTAAAAATAAAATGAACTAATGAATAAAACTAAATAAAATAAAACTAAACATAAAAAAGATAAATCTAAAATAAAATAAAATAAAACTAATTAAAAAACTCAACCTAAAAAATAAACCTAAAAATAAAACTTGAAAAGAATAAAAAATAAAACCCAAACCCTAAACTAAAAATAAAAACTAAACTAAAAATAAAAATTGAATAAACAAAATAAAATAAACCTAAACCTGAACTAACATAAACAAAACTAAAACAATTAAAACATAAACCTAAACCTAAATCCTAAATTAAATAAAATAAAATAAGCTAAAAGTAAACTTAAACCTAAACTAAAAAATAAAACCTAAAAATAAACCAAAAATAAAAACCTAAAACATAAACCCTAAAAGGCTAAAAACCTAAACATAAACTAAATAAACCCTAAAAATAAAATAAATAAAATAGCTTAAACCAAAAGAAAATAAAAACATAAACTAAAACCTAAACCTAAACCTAAAAATAAAATAAAATTAAAAATAAAAACTAAGCTAAAATAAAAATAAATTAAAACCTAAGCTAAACAAAATAATAATAATAATAATAATAATAATAATAATAATAATAATAATAACCTAAATATAATAAAAATTAGACCTAAGTTAATAAAAAACCTAAAATAATAATAATATAAACATAAACCTAAACAAAGATAAACTAAACTAAAATAAATAAAATCAAAACCTAAACTTAAACTAAGATAAACTAATCTAAAATAAATAAAACCTAAACCTAAACCTAAAATAAACTAAACCTAAACTAAATAAAATAAATTAAATTAAAAATAAACCTAAACCTAAACTAAAACATAATACTTAAAAATAAACCTAAAATAAAAAACTAAAATCTAAACCTAAAAAATTAAAATAAGAACCTAAACCTATACCTGAAAATAAAAAATAAAACTTAAACTTAAAAAATAAAATAAAAATAAAACTTTACAAAAAAAAATAAACCTAAACCTAAAAATAAACTAAAATTAGTAAACTAAACTACATAAAAATAAAAATAAACCTAAATAAAAATAAAAAATAAATTAAACTAAAATAAATAAAATAAACTAAATAAATTAAATAAACTAAACATATGGGTTTACTTAATTTAAAAAATAAAAATAAAAAGAAAAATAAATAAAACCATAAGCCCTAAACCCTAAACCCTAACCCTAAACCCTAAGCCCCAACTAAACCCTAAACCCTAAACCCACCATAATCTTTAAACCTTACCCTAAATCATAAACCCTAAAATATATAACCCTAAACCTTAAAACCTAAACCCAAACCCTAAACCCTAAACCCTAAACCCTAAACCCTAAAATCTATAACCCTAAACCCTAAAACTTAAATCCTAAACACTAAACACGGAACCCTAAACCCTAAAGTCTAAACCTAAACTAAATAAAACATAAAAATAAAATAAATAAAATAATATAAACCTAAATAAAATTATAAAATAAAATAAAGTAAAAAATCAAAACTAAAACCTAAACTTAAACATAAAAATAAAATAAAATAAAAAAATAAAAACTAAACTAAATTAAATTAAAATAAAAATTAAAACTAAACGTGCTTCGTTCGGTTACGTATTGGCAATAAAATAAAATAAACCTAAAATAAAAATATAATGGAAATAAAATTAAAAAATTAAATAAAATTAAATAAACATAAAATAAAATAAATAAAAAAAACTAAACCAAAAAATAATTAAAAATTAAACCAAATCTAAAATAAATAAAAAACTAAACCTAAAATGAAAATAAAATAAACTAAATAAACTAAACCTAAAACTAAACTAAAATAAATAAAACCTAAACCTAAACCCTAAACTAAATAAAATAAAATAAATAAAAATTAAAACTAAACCTAAACTAAAAAATAAAGATTAAAAATAAACATAAAATAAAAACCTATAATCTAAACCCAAAAAAATAAAATAAAAACCTAAACCTAAACCTTAACATAAACATAAAATCTAAACCTAAAAAATAAAATAAAATAAAAATAAAACTAAACTAAAAAAATAAACATAAACCTAAAAAAATAAACTAAAAGAAAACACCTAAACTAAAATAAATAAACCTAAAATAAATAAACCAAACTAAATAAATATTAAAAATAAACCTGAATAAAAATAAAAAATAAAATAAACTAGAACAAATAAATATAAACTAAATAAACCTAAATCTACTTTTTTTTTTTTAAAACCATAAACCATAAACCCTAAACCCACTCATAACAACCCTAAACCTAAACCATAAACCCTAACCACCCACTCTCCCTAAACCTCCCTCTAAACCCTCCAAGCCTGACCCTGACACTACCCTGATCTAATCTACTAAACTACCACTATTAACCTAAACCCTAAAATCATAAACCTAAATCCACCTAAACCACCCAGGCCCTTTCCACTAACCTAAACCTCCCTACTCCACCAGATCCTCTGACCCTAAAGCCTGCACTCCCCACACCCACCACTAAACCCTAAACTCTAAACCCTAAATCTTAAACCTAAAACCTAAACCTATAATATAAAATAAATTAATAAAAAACTTAAACCTAAATAAAATTAAAAAATAAAATAAAATAAAAACTTAAACCTAAAATTAAAGAAATTAAAAAAAACCTCAAATAAAATTAAATAAAAACTAAATAAAGCCTAAACCAAAAAATAAGCCTAAAA
Organism: Cymbidium sinense; assembly: GCA_021442155.1. NCBI lineage: Eukaryota > Viridiplantae > Streptophyta > Magnoliopsida > Asparagales > Orchidaceae > Cymbidium > Cymbidium sinense. The sequence continues at coordinate 82,564,261 of CM038223.1, forward strand.
ATAAAACCTAAAAATAAATAAAAAATAAAACCTAAACCCTAAACTAAAAATAAAAACTAAACAAAAAATAAAAATAGAACAAACAAAATAAAATAAACCTAAACCTAAACTAAAATAAAAAAAACTAAAATAATTAAAACCTAAACCTAAATCTGAAACTAAATAAAAAAATAAACTAAAAGTAAACCTAAACCTAAACTAAAAAATAAAACTTAAAAATAAACCAAAACTAAAAACCTAAAGCATAATCCCTAAAAGGCTAAAAACCTAAACCTAAATTAAATAAAACCTAAAAATAAAATAAATAAAATAGCTTAAACCAAAAGAAAATAAAAACATTAACTAAAACCTAAACCTAAACCTAAAAAGAAAATAAAATTAAAAATAAAAATTAAACTAAAATAAAATAAATAAAAACCTAAGCTAAACAAAAAAAGGAATAATAATAACCTAAATAAAATAAAAATTAGAACTAAAATAAATAAAAAAACTAAAATAATAATAATATAAACCTAAACCTAAACTAAGATAATCTAAACTAAAATAAATAAAACCTAAACCTAAACTTAAATTAAGATAAACTAATCTAAAATAAATAAAACCTGAACCTAAACCTAAATAAACTAAACCTAAACTAAGTAAAATAAAATAAATTAAAAATAAACCTTAACCTAAACTGAAAAATAATACCTAAAAATAAACCAAAAAAAAACTAAAACCTAAACCTAAAAAATTAAAATAAAAAGATAAACCTATACCTAAAAATAAAAAATAAAAGCTAAACCTAAAAAAGAAACTAAAAATAAAACTAATTAAAAAAATAAACCTAAACATAAACCTGAACTTAAAAAATAAACTAAAATAAGTAAACTAAACTAAATAAAAATAAAAATAAACCTAAATAAAAATAAAACTAAATTAAACTAAAATAAATAAAAAATAAACAAAATAAATTAAATAACCTAAACATACGAGTTTACTTAATTTAAAAAAAAAAGAATAAAAAATAGTAAAAATAAATAAAAAAACCATAAGCCCTAAACCCTAAACCCTAAACCCCAAACCCTAAACCCAAAACCCTAAACCCTAAAACCCTAATCACTAAACCTTAAACTCTAAATCGTAAACCCTAAAATCTACAACCCTAAACCTTAAAACCTAAACCCTAAACCCTAAACCCTAAAATCGACAACCCTAAACCGTAAAACCTAAATCCTAAACACTAAGCATTGAACCCTAAACCCTAAACCCTAAACCTAAACTAAATAAAACCTAAAAATAAAATAAATAAAATAACATAAACCTAATAAAATCATAAAATAAAATAAAGTAAAAATCAAAACAAAAACCTAAACTTAAAACTAAAAATAAAATTAAAAAACTATACTAAAATAAAATAAATAAAACTTAAACTAAACAATAAAATAAAATAAACCTAAAATAAAAAACCATAATAAAATAAAATAAACATTAAATAAAAATAAAATAAACATAAAATAAAATAAAATAAAAACCTAAACCCAAAAGTAAATAAAAATTAAAACCCAAATCCTAAGCTAAAAATAAAAGCTAAACCTAAAATAAAAATAAAATAAATGAAATAAAATAAACCTAAAACTAAACTAAAATAAATAAAACCTAAACCTAAACCTAAACCATAAACTAAATAAAATAAAATAAACAATAAATAAAACTAAACTTAAACTAAAAATAAAGATTAAAAATAAACATAAAATAAAAACCTAAAATCTAAACCTAAAAAAATAAAATAAAAACCTAAACCTAAACCTTAAAATAAACATAAAATCTAAACCTAAAAAAAATAAAATAAACTAAACTAAAAAATAAACATAACCTAAGCTAAACCTAAAAATAAACTAAAATAAAACCTAAACTAAAATAAATAAAACCAAACTAAATAAAATAAAACAAACCTAAAATAAAAAATAAAAAAATAAAATAAACTAAAAATAAAATAAACTAAACAAACCTAAAATGCTTTGTAATTTTTTTTTAAAGCCATAAACCATAAACCCTAAAACTAACCCTAAACTCTAAATCCTACCTGCAAACCCAAAACCCAAGCCATAAACCAAAACTCTAAACCCTACCAACTAACCCACTCTTAAAGCCAACCTAAAAACCCTAATCCCTTAACCCTAAACCCTGACTAACCTAAAATCATCTAAAACCTAAATCCTAAACCACTCAAACCTTCCCTAATTAACCTTACCCAAAGCTGACCCTAAACCCTAAACCTTAAACCCTAAACCTAAAGCTCACTGCACCCTACCCTCCTCCCTAAACCCTAAACCCTAAACCCTCCCTAAACCCTCTCTAAACCCTAACCCTAAAATCTAAAACCTCCTAAACTAAATATAACCTAATAAATTAATAAAAACTTAAACCTAAATAAAATTAAAAAATAAAATAAAATAAAAATCTAAAATAAAAACTTAAACCTAAAATTAATAAAATTTAAAAAAAACATCAAATAAAATTAAATAAAAACTAAATAAAACATAAACCAAAAAATAAGCCTAAAAATAAAACCTAAAAATAAATAAAAATAAAACCTAAACCCTAAACTAAAAAAAACCTAAACCTAAAATAAAAATAAAATAAATAAAATATAATAAACCTAAATCTAAAGTAAAAATATCTAAACCAAAATAAATAAAACCAAAATCAAAATCTAAAATAAACTAAACATAAACCTAAACCTGAACCTAAACTAAATAAAATAAAATAAACTAAAAATAAACCTAAACCTAAACTAAAAAATAAAACCTAAAAATAAACCTAAAATAAAAATCTAAAACCTAATCCTAAAAAATAAAATTATGACCTAAACCTAAACCTAAAAATAAAAATTAAAACCTAAACCTAAAAAATAAAATAAAAATAAAACTCAACTAAATAAACCTAAAACCTAAACCTAAACTTGAAAAATAATGTAAATAAAAAACCTAAACTAAATTAAATAAAAATAAAAAATAAACCAAAATATAAATAAATAAATAAAATAAACTAAAATAAATAAATAAATAAATAAATAAGCTAAATAAACCTAAATCTATCGTTTATTTTTATTTTTTTTAAAAAACCCCTAAATCCTAAACCCTAAACCCTAAACCCTAAACCCTAAACCCTAAACCCCAAACCCTAATCCTAAATCCTAAACCGTAAAAGCATAAACACTAAACCCTAAATTGTACACCCTAAACTGTACACCCTAAACCCTAAACCCCAAACCCTAAACCTAAACTTAAAGTAACTATATAAATTAAAAAATAAACCTAAACCCTAACCCAAAACCCAAAACCCTAAATCCAAAACTTGAAACCTAAACCTAAAGTAACTAAATAAATTACAAAATAAACCTAAACCCTAAAACCTAATAAACCTAAACCTAAATCCTAAGAATGGGTAGATCCTTGACGATAAGAACATCACTGCCAGCCAGGCTCAATTTAGATCTGGCAGTGGAGGCGAAGGCAGAGGCAGTGGTTATCGCATTGGTGGTGGGTGGTCTAGAGGTGCTGGTGGATATTGAGGTGGTGGTCGAAGCAGTGGTGGTTATGGAGGCAGGAAGAGCGACGGCAGTTATAGCCATGGTGGTGGTGGAGGGAGAGATTGGGGATATGATGGAGGATCTCGCTACTCGAGAGTTGGGGGTGTTTTGATGGGAGCTAGAGAAACTGTAGAATGGTTTATCTGATCTGCTACTAATGGAACTATGTCTTTACAGTAGGGACGGTTCTACTTATCTAGGATTTTTTATTTGCTCTATGGGTGCTCATTTATTATCTATGTAGATGCTTGTGTCTTAGAAAACTTGGGGTGCATCTTGGTTGATGAAATCGAAAAGAAGAAATATTGAATTTGAATTTATTCTCTATTAAAGAAACCTTAAAACTTAAACCCTAAACTTAAAACCTAAACCATAAACCCTAAACCCTAAACCCTAAAACCTAAAAACCTTAAACCATAAACCCTCAACCCTCAACCTTAAACCCTAAACACTAAACCCTAAACCCTAAACCCTAAACCCTAAACCCTAACCTCTAAACCCTAAACCTTAAACCCTAAAACCCTAAAACTCTAAACCCTAAACTCTAAATCCTAAACCCTAAACACTGAAATAAAAATCCATAAACCCTAAAACCTACAACCCTAAACCCTAAACCCTAAACCCCAAATTATAAACCCTAAACCATAAACCCTAAACCTTAAACTCTAAACTAACCTTAAACCCTAATAAAGATGTCATTAGGAGTAGATCTAAATAATTTCCTAATCCTAACATAATTATGGTAGCTAAAGAAAATTTCTTCAAGAAACTTTCCCATGGCTATTAGAGATTTAAATACCCTAAACCTCAACCCTAAATCATATTATAATACCATATATTATAGTATAATGTAGCATCATATATTTGAGCATGTAGTGATGTGTTTTTGGATGTTATAAGATGTTTCTAAATGTTTTAGTATATTATGGTATTGTCCCCTATAGTTTATATTAATATAAATCATAAAAATATTGATTTAATAAATCAGATGATAAATTTTTTTAAATTTGAAGTGGGAATTAGGATGTAGTACCAAAAGTGTGCTACGCCACTTGTAGTCTAACAAGTAAGATTTTATGTTCAAAATAGATATTATATGTTGTAACATAGTATAGCATCATATATCATAATATATTGTTCTATGCATTTCAAATTCTTTTAGTATTTTACAATCATGCAGTCAAGCCAACACTAGCATTATTTATAAAAAAAGTTGATTTAGACTTTAAAATGGTGTAATTTGGCCAAATTCATAATAGAAAGAGCATGACATCATAATATATTGTTTAATTTAAAATATGTAAGTGATATGACTAAAATATATAGTTTTTTATTGTTTAGACTAATTTTATGATATTTTATCTTAAGCAATCCCTTGTGATGTGATATGTAATATATTATAATATAATATAATATGTTATAGTGTATTATAATATAGGATGCCATAACATAGTGTAGCATCATGCATTATAGCATACTATTTTGTATTACTACTTATTTAGCATATTTTAGTTTGTTATAGTATGACGTAGTAGAGTTTGTACTGGTATAATTCATAAAAATATTGATTTATGGGCTGAGATGATGGGATTTGGCCAAATTTAAGGTAAGCTTTAGGGAATATCATTGGAGGTGTGCTATGGTTTGACATTTAATCAAAAGAATTGAATTTTGCATCCAAAATAAATGTTTATTTTTCAACCAAATGTTTTGCTTAAAGTGATTCATTTTAAGGTGTGATGTAAGATAATATATTTTATGAAAGCATAATAAAATATAATGTGCATAAAAATATAACTTCACATATATGAATATGGTGGTGTGTTACTAAATGTTATTGTACATTTTAGTATGTTTTACTTTTGTTATAATGCATTGGGTCAAAACTCTCAAAACATGTTAATTTGAAGGTTGAGATGGAAGAATTTAGCCAAATTCATGGCACCCACCAAGAAGCAACACCAAAATTATGCTATTTTGTACCATTTCTAATAGAAAATTAACAATTTTACATCCAAAATAAATATTATTCATATTTTGAGAAAATTTTGTTATTTATTCCTTTTAAGTAATTTTAATGAGGTCTAATGTTAGACAATATATTATATTATAGCAAATTATAACATAACATCATATATTATAATATAATATAGTGGGTTAATACACACTATGATATGTTTAGCATGATATTGTATAGTTAGTTTGAGCTTGCACCATCACAAATCATAAAATGTTGATTACAATGCTAAGATGATGTAATTTTAATGAATACATTGTTCAGCTTTTGGTTAAAGTATTAAAAGTGTGCATAAGAGAAGAAATAAGATTTCATGAGAATTCCATGTCAAGGACATGGATGGAGATCCACTAGGGGATCACACATGCATTGGACATGACATGTGAGGGGTCTATGTCGAGGGCATAGAAGAAGAAAATCTATTAGAGATAAAGTAAGAATCTATAATCCACTAGGGATTAAGATCAAATTGACTTTAATTTATTTTATTTAAATTGATTTGGAGGCATATCTGCTAGAAATATGGGCTCAAATCTATTAGGGATCGGGTATATGAACCTTCCACTATGGAAGCAGGTTTGGGCTATCCATTAGGGATTGGGATTTGAGTTTTCTTTCATATATTTTTTTGGGGAAGTATCCACTGGGAATAAGAGTTTTGTTGGATTTCTTTGATTTAGACTCTGATAGGGAAGTTGGTTTAATTTGGCTCCATTGGGAGGTTGGTTTTGAACTTAATTTGTTTGCTTGACTTATTCTTATATGATTTAGGGCTCCACTAAGGAGAAGGGTGTGTTTTAACTCTACTGTGGAAAATCAAATTGATGTGGATAAAAATTCCTATTATGGGTGTTGCCTTTCAATTCTATTGGGGAGAAATGAAAGGCAAGGATTATAGAAAATTCATCTTTTTAGGATGCCATGCAGATCTACATATGTACTTATTCAGGTGATTGAGTACGTCATCAAGGAAATAGTGTACTATCTTGAAAGACAGAAGTCACTACCCTTTAATGGACCTAATTACCTCAAATAAAGACTCCTAAGGATGATGGGTCTGTATATATACCAGAAATTCTTCCTCTACTTTACATGGAAAAGTAAAGCATGGTTTATTTTAAATCAGGTTTGTTAAGTTCCCTATAGGGGAAAGCCCCCATAGTTAATTACATCCTAAGGAATGGGGATTCCTTAGGAAAACTCTTAATTAAGGTAAATGATTGTTGTCTTTGAAGATTTCAATAGGAAGGACTATTAATCAATTGGTTTATTTTTGAAAGATCAAATGGGATTGATCAAAAGAGGGAGTTATTAGAAAAGCAAAAATGGGAGATAAGTAGGAGATGCCCATGATGCTAGGAAACCTAGCGAGCATTTTAAACTATCCTATAGTTGGGCTTTATATTTTTGAAATTGATTTAGTTTGTTTAAGTTGCATTTTTCATTAAAATTTTAGGACTTAAGATTCCTTAACACAAGATTAAGGAAATGCATAAGTGGTGAGGAATTATGCTTATGGATCGCAAAGGGGAGAAGCGACTTGAGAACCTAAATTTAGGGAACTTCGGTGAGGGCCGGAAGCACAACCTAAATCTAAGGTAAAAATGGGTAATAGGTTTTCCTCCACAAGAGAGGACAAATCACTTGACAGCTTGGACTTATAGCTGCCTAGGGGTGGTTTCCAACTAACTCCTCCTATGATTTGAAATTCATGTAGGCAAGTCTTTATGCTTATGCAAGATAGCTAGGTAGTTGTTTATTTAGAAAGAAACTAAGTCCTTAAACTCACTCCCTAAAGAGACTAGATCATGTAAAAGGACATGCTTCAAAGGATCTAAATCTAATGCGAGCATTTTAAACTATCCTATAGTTGGGCTTTATATTTTTGAAATTGATTTAGTTTGTTTAAGTTGCATTTTCCATTAGAAATTTAGGACTTAAGATTCCTTAACACAAGATTAAGGAAATGCATAAGTGGTGAGGAATTATGCTTATGGCTCGCAAAGGGGAGAAGCGACCTGAGAACCTAAATCTAGGGAACTTCGGTGAGGGCCAGAAGCACAACCTAAATCTAAGGTGAAAATGGGTAATTGGTTTGCCTCCACAAGAGAGGACAAACCACCTGACAGCTTGGACTTATAACCAGCTAGGGGTGGTTTCCAACTAACTCCTCCTACAATTTGAAATACATGTAGGCAAGTCTTTATGCTTATGCAAGATAGCTAGGTTGTTTTTTATTTAAAAAGAAACTAAGTCCTTAAACTCACTCCCTAAAGAGACTAGATCATGTAAAAGGACATGCTTCAAAGGACCTAAATCTAATGCAATTCAAATTTTATTTTATTTTCATTTTGTATAATTATTTTGACTTGGGCTAATAGGATTCATATGACTAATGCATGAGAAATAGAGTTATTGGCCAAAATCAGCGAGAAAGGAGGAGGTGAGTTTTCACCATGGCTCTCATCGGTCAATCCAAGTTTCTCTTGCAAAGGTGGAAGCCCTCCAATGAAGAGTGAAATAAGATGCATTTGTGCATGATATTACAAAAGAAATGATCATCCATCTAAGGGGTTGCTAATTCTTTTATCTTGATTTTAAACTTAAGCTTTAAGTGAGGTTATGAGTTGTTTTAATTTTATTTTGAGTTGTTAAGTTGGGTAAAAGATTTATTTTTCCCTAAAGAGCCTAATCCACATCCAGGCCATACATAAAGCAAGAAATAAACTAGGAAAAGCATGCCACTTAATGCAAAAGCTAAACAAATCATCAATCAATTATAAAGTTAAGTGTAAAAAGAATAAAAGGCTGTTGTGATTGGGCACCACCACACAAACCCGAAAATATCAAATATGGGTAGCCGAGCTCTACCCTTATACAACCTGGATTACAAATAAATTAAATTATAATTAAGAAGGAATCCATTATTATGGGGGTCTTCAAGCTTTATTCTTCTTTCTTCTTCTTTTCTTTTTCCTTTCTTCTTTTGGTTCCTTCTTTTGGATGGTTGGAAGGTGGATGCTCCAAGGCTTCACATGGTACATAAGATAAGATCTTATGACCAATGTTCATCATAATCCCTATAACAATCATTCCAAAATCCTAATTGCACAAATTTACATGAAAAGGAAAAGTGGAAATCTAATTAACACCTACAAAACAAAGGTTAGATAAAATAAACCACACAAATCCCAAGCATGTATATTGGACTTATCATCCCACACAAGGATGACTAAGTCCACCTGGCTATTTGATTATGCTTAGGGGTATAAAGCACCTGCAAGTAAAAGTATTTATATTTTCATTTATGATAGTGCTCCTTAAGCATAATCCCCTACCAAAAAGAATAGTTATACTAAGAGCATCCTACCATTCATTCTGTGTGCATACACCCTAACGTCTAGTCTAAAACATATATCACAAAATAAAACAAACATGCCACCTAACCTAAGGAAGTGGTGACTTAGGCTAATGTGTGCTTTGAAGGCTTGTGTGTTATGCTAACTATAGCTTTAGGTTCACATTTTCTAAGTGTGAAGAATATGTTCAACTTAGAGGAGGGTTTCATTTAAGTTGCTTAATTATTTTGGGTTGATTTTATTTTATGTTTTGATTTGGTTTAAGTGGATCCTACAATTAATTACTAAGTTATGAAGAGAGGGAAAGAGAAGAGAACTTCTCTTTCCTTCCCTAACCTAAGTAATCTCTAGAGTAGGCTCACATTTTAGTTTTGTTTAGGTGAATATTTTGATTAAATCTTTTAATTAATCCTAAGTTTAGATAAACTCTAAACTAACCTAATCAAAAAGAAAGGCATTTTAGGATTAAATAAAATGAATCAAAATTCACATAATACACATTACTTCATTTCTTTCCCAATATATATAACATGCATATGGATAGACCCTAAGCATATCCATACATACAAATGAGAGTATTTAACACACTTTATGATCCATGCAAAGCAATCCATTTAAGAAAATGCATAAGTGAGATGTGATTTTTGCTTAAAGTGCAAGGGTTGTCCAGACTAATATACTACTTTCCTTAAATACAAACATGTGTATAAAAGAAATGAAATAGAAAAGGAGAATGCAAATGTTATATTAATGGATTCATTTTTATTTATGCAATTTATGTATGCTAGTATAGTTAACCCTCCTTAAGTGGTAGCATAGAGATGAATAATATATGGGATTAGGTGAGTGTTAGGTTCTTTTCAAATGAACCATACACCTCTCCAAATTCCTATTCAAAACTATACCAACATAAGAAAGAAAAGAAACCTATGCTAAGCATGCCTTTAAAATCTATCACATGCAAACTCATAATTAAAATATAAGTAGCATACTTTCAGATCTTGTATTTGATTAATATGTATTGAAAATAATTTGGATTTAGTAGTGATAATAGCCACTCATATTTTTACTTTAGCCAACACATGCAAATTTGACATAAAGTAAACAAGTTCATTTTTTAAATTTTGAATTTAAAAAATATGAATGCATGAAACCACATGACATACAAATTTAACATGTTGGGGAAAGATTCAAAGTAATGAAAGAATGTAAACAAGTTCACTTCACTTAAATCTTAAAGACATTCTTATAGAATAAGAAAGTTTAAAATAAATCAAAGTGAATTCAAAGTTATTTTTGTTTAGTTTGGAGCTTGATTTAATTTTGAATAGGTGAGATGATTTTATTGTTCCTAACCTATTCCTACATGTGTTTGATATTTTTGTTTAATTTTTAGATAATTAGATCCGTTTTATGCATTAATTAAGTGAAGGTATGAATTAAGTAACTTAATTAACCCTTACCTACACCACCTTAGAATAATTAACCAAATAATTATGAGCCAATGAAATTACATAAAAAAACTCACAAGGAATTTAAATTTGCAATGCAACTAATAAGGAAAAGGCCTAATGTAATTTGGCTCACAATTTAAAGTTAATTAAGCTAAGAGGTTTAGCTTAAGTAATTTTGAAACACCCTTTCATACATATGAATTGGGTTTTGATTTCCTTAATTGAACTTAGGTTATTAAACACCTAACCATCTACCCAAAGTAGATTAATTAAGTTCTGGAACTTTTTAAAAATTTAAAAAATTAATTAAGGGGATAATTATTGAGGAGATTAAGGAGAGAAAAGGAGGTTTAGGGAATAGCTTAGGGGAAATACCTCAAAATTATTCTCTAAACCTCCTATCTACTATATCTGACCTTAATCAACCCTAATCATGGATTAAAATTGCTAATCATACCCTAATTATGCTTAATTACATAAGGAGGGTAATTAAGAAATTCATATGCAATTTTTCTAATCAAGTCTTCAATAAATCTCAAGAAAATTAGGGAAGAGAAAAATCATCCCCTAAAACATACCCAAGAAATTTGGGATTAATCAGAACCTTAATTAAAAAATAATTAGCAAAATGAAGTTTCTAATTAAACCCACATGTAAAGAAAATAATTCAAAACCCATTAAAATTAATTTTAAAATATTCTAGGTTGAATTATCTTTCCATTGGATTTTACTTCATATTTTTCTAAATTTTATGAGAGATTAATAAAAATTAATTAAAACATTTTTAATTAATCCCCTAGCTCATGGCACGACGTGTGGTAGTGTCGATCAGTGCACTTTACACGCATCGCACCGTGAGGTGTTTACTTAAGTTGTCAAATCCCAAATGGCAGCTGGCGGCACACATGATTTAATCTCTGTCTTCTGATCAAAGATCAGACGGCCAAATATCTCCCCATAGTTTTAAAATGGCTAAGGAAATCTTAAACATGCATAATTATCTCAGCCTTCCATCCAACATGTGCAGATGGATGGCTAAGATCTCCCAAGTTCTTCCCTTTGATCAACAAATACCGTCCATGATCAAGGGGAAGACCCAAGCTCGATCTAGCTCAGATTCAAACTAAATTCAACCCACACCATCTAAAGCTAAAGAGCGGCAAATCCAACAGTAAAAAATCCATGGGATTAAAATTTCTTTCACAAATCTCCACACCACATTGAGTTTAATGGTCAAAAAATCTCATACCTCATTAGAGGAGATCACCTGTGCTCAATTTCATTGAAGAAGCTTCGTCTAGTTGAGACGAAGCTATGTTAAGAGTATGAGCACTTGAGTTTGAGTGGATTGGTGTATGGACCAACTCCTCCTTAGCAAGCTTGTGGCTTTGATCCCATCCAGCTCTTCCTTGCTGTGGAAACTCCAAAGGAAGCTTAGGTGCACTCGACTTAGCTCCTAATGAAGTATGAAAGAGCAAGTGGATGGAAATTGAGTGAAGAGGAAGTTCAAGAATGGATAGAGCTCCCCTATTTTCACTGTTCAAAAACCAGGAAATGGGGAAATGGAAAGTGCTCTAGGAGGCTAGGGATCACTCTCTGATGGATCCTAAGTCTCTCCCAATCAATTGAGGAATGATGGATTTGAGTTTGTTTAGGGGGAGTATATCTCCCCCTTGAAGGATCGAATGGCCGTCAATGCACTTGCCATTTTGATCCAATTGAGCTTAGGTAGTGCTTTATTTGATCAGTTAGGAGTGTGCACACAATTAGTTTGAGCCATGGAGTGGATTGCCAACCTCCCATGTGCTTGAATTTGAGTGGGAGAGGGAGTTTGAATTTTTCATTTTGACCCATGGGGTCGGGTTTGGTTTAGGGAAAAATTGGGCTGACCCAAACCCATTTTGTTAGGTGCACCACTCTACAATAGGTCCCCTTAAGCTTTTAGGAAAGCCTTAAGTGAATGTGAAGAGGGCATGATGAAATTACCCATGGATTAGGCCAGAATTTGTTCAATGGGCTAGGGTTAGAATAGTCATTTTGCTAATTTTTCACATTGGATATGTTGGGTATGTGGAGAAACTAGGTTTGTCCAAGTTTCATGAGATTTGGAATTCATTTGATAGGGTTTGGCTCATGTTGACCCATTTTGGTCAAAATGGGTCAACTTGGGTCAAGTTTACCAATTGGTCAAATTGCGTCAAACCAAGGGTTGGGTCAAGTTCATATGACCATTTGAAATGTTTTGGTGGCTTTGGTTTTATTCAATTTGGATTAGTTTTGAATATGGCTCATATGACTTCATTTAGGTCAAATGGGTCAAGTTGACCTATTTGACCCATTTGACCTATCTGAGGTAGGTCAAGGGTGGGTTTAGGTTAGGTAAGTCATATGGAGTGGATTGGTATCTTTGTTTACAATCAATTTGGGTTAAGATCAAATTTGGCTCAACATGACCCCTTTAGGTCATGTTAAGTCTCAGGTCAATTGGGCAAGGTTAGGTCTAGTTGGCCAATTGAGGCTTTGGTCAAGTTCCATAAGTGATTTGGAATGGACTTGACCCATTGGTTCCAATCAATTTGACTTAGATCAAGTTTTTACACATTTTGACCCTTTAGGTCAAAATGGGTCAACTTGGGTCAAGTGGCCAATTGGGCTAGGATAGACTCAAATATTGGTTTGGTCAAATTCAAACATAAGTCATGAGTGAACTTAGATCAATGGTTTCAATCAATTTGGACTATGGTGGAATTTGCTTATGTTAGGTTTTATTTTGGGTTAAGTGTTGACCTGGTCAACCTTTAGGTTTGACTTGGTTTGACCCAACTTGATTGATTGATCATCCCATGATGATTGTTGATCATGATGAGAGGGATATATGAGTTTGGTTCAAACCAATTTGGTTAGGATTAGAATTTGGCTCATAAGGGTACTTTAGGTCACTTTGGGTCAAGTGAGCCTAAGTGGGTCAAATGGCTTGGTCAAAGCTTGATTTGAGTTTGATTGATCTTGTATATGGACTTATGATTGAAATATAAATCCATTTACAAGTGGTTTGAAGTCAAATGGGTTTCGATCCATTTGACAATTTTAGATTCCAAGGAAGAATATAAAAGGGTTTTGGATTTGATTTTTGAACTAGGTTTTGATTGTTTGATTGAAGTTTGGATTTATATTTGAGCTCATGATTGTAGGTTTGATTGAATCATAAGAGAAAATCAAGAGTTTGGCTTGATTTGAAATTGATTTGGCTAAGTTTAAGATTTTAACTTGAGAGCCTTAGATTGGATTTTGAGTTGATTTGAGTTTGAGTTTTGGAATTGGTTTTGATTGTTTGAATTTATATTTCATTTATATATGTGAATATAAATCAGAATATAGATTGAACAAGAGAAAATTTCAACGATTTGAGCTGGTTTGGTCATGATTTGGGCTAAGTCCATTAAGAAGGATTTAAGGGACTTTGGAAAATTTTATGAAGTTTGGAGTTTGAATTTTTGAATTTGGTTTGATTGATTTATATTTATATTTCATTTATATATGTGAATATAAATGAGTTATGAGAAAATCCCATGAATTTTAGATGGTTTGATCAATACTTAGGCTAAGTCCATTAATAGAAAATAAAGGGACTTAGGAAATTTTAAATTGAGAATTTAATTTGAGGGTTTCATTTGATTGATTTATATTTATATTTAATTTATATATTTGAATATAAATGAGAATATAAATGAGTTTTGAGAAAATCCTAAGGATTTTAATTGATTTTGATCATGATTTGGCAAAGTCCATTAATCAAAAACTATGAACTTATATAAAAATTTTAAATTAGGAATTTAATTTTTGCATTTGATTTGATTGATTGATATTTATATTTCATTTTTACATGTGAATATAAATGTGTTTTGAGAAAATCCCAAGGATTTGAATTGATTTAGATCATGTTGAAGCTAATTCTTTAAGGGAGAACTTAAAGAACTTAAGAAAATTTCATGAATTGATTTAGAATTTAAATTTGATTTGATGGGTTTGTATTTATATTTCATTTATATATGTGAATATAAATGAGAATATAAATGAGTTATGAGAAAATCTCAAAGATTTGAATTAGCTTAGATCATGATTTTGGTTAAGTCTTTAAGAGAAGATTAAGGATTTAGGCAAAATTTGGACTTAGGAATTTTTGATAGATTTTGATCATGGGTTTCACTCATAGATTTCAATCATGGATTTGATTTGAGTTTGGAGAAAATCAAATAGAATTGATTTAGAGTTTGACTTGGATGAAGGAAAGTGAGGAGTGAATTAAGCTAAGGGTAGGAAGTTTTCCTAATACCCCTAAGGCATGACCTATTCCTATAGCTAACTCTTCTAATTCTCTAGGGTTAGGCTGAGTGTCCACCTAATCATTAGATGTGTCTTAAGACTAAAGAACTCTCAAAGTCTAAGAGAAGCCCTATGTATAAGATGGAGGGGTTGCAAGCTCATTCTAAAAATGAGGTCAACAATTGGGTTTAATTTAATCTGAGTTAATGTATGGACCCTATCGGTGTGTGATGGACCCACTGAGAAGAGGCTATATCAGCCGTGACCTACCTCAGGTTTACAAATCCAAAGGGATAGTCTACTAGCTCCAGGGTAGAGCTAACCAACCTATGGGGTTGCCTTTCAATGTGCAATGTCTATGCTAGGAAGAAGGCGTGGAAGACTTACATCTTCCAAAGCGAGGAACAACCCTAGGTTGACCTGTTGGATGCACAACAAATCAAACCTGACCTAGGGAGACTACTTAGTGAATGCTGCTGGGGACTTTTGTCAACTCAAAAGTAGTTAGACTTAATTTTATCTTAATTTCATGTGATTTGATATGGCTTGTTTGGTTTAGTTTGACTTTAAATTGAGGGCACTTCCACTGGAGATGTGAGCTCTGTCAAATTTGATAGATTTAATTTATGGACCATGTTAGTGCACGATAGACCCACTGAGAAGGGGCTATATCAGACTTGTCCTATCTCAAATTTACAAATCCAAATGGATAGTCTACTGGCCATGGGTAGAGCTATCCAACTTAAGAGGTTTTCTTTCGGTGTGCAATGACTGTGTTATAAAGATGGCATAGCAGAATTACATTTTCTAAAGAAGGGAACAATCGTTGGGGTTACCTGTTGGTAGCACAATAAATAAAACTTGACTTAGGGGTGACTATTGAGTGAATGTCGTTGGAGAATTATATCAACTTAAGGGTTATCAGGCAATTCTTGTAGGGTGTTTTGCTGACACTGTCCTAAAGATAGGATGCCTGCTTGGGAAAAGATATTGCTAGGGGTGTCCTCCTAATCAACAAGTGAATATATATTTTCTTTATATGTTTACGTGGACCCTATTTGTGTGTGAAGGACCACATTGAGAAGGGGCTATGTCGACCTTGACCTATCTTAGATTTGCTGGACCAAGGGAGAATCTGGACAATCCACGGGACGAATTTTCCAACCACATTACCAAGAAAGGGGAACTGTCTAATCCGATAGTAACCTGGGTAATGTCTAAATAGGGCTACAAAGGACATGATCCAAATATAGTTCCCACAAGGGAGGTGCTACTAGGGGCATTATCTTGAGCCTTGAAAAAGAAAGCTTATAGGTGTACGGTTGCCAACTTAAGGAGAAAGCATAGCAGACTTATATCTTCCATGAGTGGTGTATCCTAAGATGCGAGAACTAAACAACCCAAGGTGTATTCATCAGCATGAGTGATGTATTCATCAACATAGTGAGAACCAACCTGCATAAGGTGCCCATGAGTGTCCAATGATCAATTTAGACAAAAAGTGTGTAGGCTTACAACTTTCAAAGTAAAACTGATCATCAGGATAGTCTATTGTCGATGGGACATACGTTATCTGACCTAGAGCAACTACTAAGTGGGGAGCCCCGAGGAAGGATTGGACCGAGACTTGAAGTAGTCAGGAGGGAAGGAGTCACTAGGAGACTTATCCTAAACCTCAAATATACTCCACCCAGTTAGTGTGCGAAGGCTAATCCAAGAAGAAAGTATAACAGACTCATATCCTCTTAAATGAAGCCAACATGAGGTAGCTTACCGGCCACATAGTAAGGCCTACCAAAGTAATAAGGTGCTCATCAGTGTGCAGTGTCCAAGTAAGGAAGGAAAGTGTAGTAAACTTACATCCTCAAAAGAAAGAAGACCACTGGGGTGACACACTAGTAGGGTAGCACGTTAGCTCGACCTAGAGAAGCTATTGAGTGAGTGTTGTTAGGAGTGTTATCTCAACTTAGAGTAGCTCAGGACAAAAGGTATGTGTTTATTTTATATGTTTGTGTGTAGTTTGTGTTTGCATTATGTCAATGAAGGATAAGATGCTGCTCAAGCCCCTTATACCTACCCTAAACACATCATGATAGACTAATAAACAAGAATACTTTCAACATGGAAGATATTGAATTCAAAATGGAATTTTCATTGATGATAATTATTTTCAAACATGATTTATAATATTTCTTTAAGTATAGCCTATTGATTGGAAGCATTGGGCACTCTCCCTTATGATTAATAAGCTGATAAGATACTCCTTGGTAAGCCTTCTCTATGGAAGAAGGGTCTTCCCGAGTGGGTTCAAACTTGCCTCCCACGTTACGATGGGCAACAATCAATCTCCTTAGAACTAAAATAACCTCTTCTACTTGAAAAGCTCTAGGATGGACCAACTTCTTATAAGCTTGAATTATTTTAGCTTTGTACAACTTGAGGTTTTGGCATACCTGCAGCCGTCTCACCTCTAAACCTTTGAGTTCTTCTAACCGTAACTTGGCATTCTGCTCTATTATGATCTTGCTACCCACATCTATCATTAGTGATGGGAGTGCAATTTCTAATGATGGAATGGCTTCGAACCCATACACTAAGGAGTAGACTGAGTTGGAGTTCTATATGTAGTGTGGCAGGCCCACAAGGCTTCAACTAACTGCTCATGCCACTATCACTTATTATTTTTTAGTGCCTTCTTCAGTATTTGGATGACATTTTTGTTGAAGGATTCTGCTAAGCCATTTTCCCTCAAGTATTTGATGGTAGAATATCTCCAATCTATGTTGTATCTCCAGGAAAAAGTTGTTCATCTCGGTGCTCTTGAATATAGTACCACTATCATTTATAATTCATCGAGGCACTCTGAACCTATATAAGATATGGTTCCTAAAAAACTGGAGCACATGTTGAGCTATGACCTCTTTGAGCGAAATCATCTTCGTCCATATGGAAAAGTACTCAGTAGCAGCTAAGATGAATTGATGACCCTTGGAAGAAGGAGGATTAATCACATCCACTATGTCGGTACCCCAACACTTGAATGGCCATGAGGCTAATGTAAGATATAGAATATTGAGTGGTTGGTGTAGGACCACACCATGTACATGACATTAGTGGCATCTCTTAGTTGTATCCCTACAATCTTTGATCATCGACAATCAGTAGTATCCTAGTATCTTAATATTGGATTTCATATTCAGACCAGATTGGTTGGCTCCACAAAATCTTAAGTGTACCTCGGTCATGATCTTACGAGCTTCATGCTTGTCTAAATAACGTAACCACATATGATCGAAAGACCACCGATACAAGACACCATCCACAAGAGCAAAGGAAAGTGCTCTTTACTTCATCTAATGGGCTTAGGACTTTCCTTGAGGTAGTTTGCCTTTATTTATGTAATCCATGTATGGTTGCCTCCAATTTAACTCCTCATCCTTCCTGACAATGGAAACCTTCCCTTTAAGAGAGTACTTTTTGATGAGTTTAATATTAAAAAGGGATAAGACTTAACTATTTTTGACCTTTATTGATATGGACTCATCCTTCGAACATGACAACTCTTTAGCAAGCTTGGTTAAAGCATACACTACAACATTCTCTCCTCTAGGAATCTTATAAATGGTAACCTCTGGGATTTGGGCCAATGACTCCATGGTGTACTTATGGTAGTGATGGAGCTTGGGCTTTATAACCTTATAGGACCCATCGATTTGGTTGATAATTAGCTTAGAATCCCTGAAGATGTTGATGTTATGGATGCTCAGAGTAACAACTAAGTCCAAACCAGCAATCAGAGCTTCATATTCAGCTTCATTATTGGCACAAGGATTGGATAGATGATATAAGAATCTCATCACATCACAGTCCAAAGTTAAGAAAACTACTCCTACCCCTACCTTTCCTAGAATAGTAGATTATGGTTCTTCTCCTCTTTGAGAGGAAGACACATCATTAAAGTACATCTCCCAGTAGGGAATGCTAGTATCCCCTAAGTTTATGATTTGTTCATCGGGGAGATCATCAGTAAGCATATAGTTAGCAGGAAGTGGGTGTGTTGCTAAGAAATCCATTAGCGCTTATCGTTTCATAGCATAGAGGGGTACATAGGTAATGTCAAACTATGAGAGGATCATTGACCATCATGCCAACCATCTGGATAGCGTCAATCATTTCATGAGATTCTGTAGTGGATTGATCCTAGAGATTAAATTCACTTGATGAGGAAGCATGTAGTGCCATAGCTTTTGGGATGCAAAGTTTAAAGCTAAGAAATTCTTCTCAATGGGTGGATAATTAGCCTCAGTAGAGATTATATGATGGTTGAGGTAGTAGAGTATGTTTTCCTTTCTTTTATCATTGGCTTGGGTCAACAAAGCACCAAGGGAGTCATCTAATGCAGTAGTATAAAATATGAGTGACTTGCACAAGATAGGGGCTTCTAGGACCGATGATGTCATCACGTAATGTTTGATCTCTTCAAAGGCATTCTCACACTTGCATCCTACTTGAACTTAGTGTCCTTTTTGATAAGTGCTAAGAATGGCTGACATATTTTTGATAAGTTGGATATAAAGCATCTTAGATACTCCAAGCGCCCTTGGAATGATCTGAGTTGAGTTAAACTTTTAGAAGGTGGCATTTCTAATAACGTCTTGATCTTCTCTAGATTGATTTCAATTCCTTAGTGTCGGACAACAAACCTAAGGAATTTCCCTGAAGCTACTCAGAATGAACAGTTCAGGTGGTTCATTTTGAGGTTAAATTGTATTAACTATTTGAAAACTACTCTCAAGTCAAAAAGATGGTCTCCATTTCTCTACTTTTGACCATGAGTTCATCGACATAACAATGGATTTCATGATGAATGAGTTTGTTGAAGATTTGAGTCACAGCCTACTGGTATGTAGCACCGGCATTTTAATGTTGAAAGGCATGACCTTATAATAATAGATTCCATTCAGGGGATTCTAAAAGCAGTGTTTCTTTCATCTTCAGGGGCCATCTTTATTTGGTTATATCTAGATGAGACATCCATGAAAGAGAAGACTACATGAGATGAGGCAATGTCCACCATCAACTCTAAGATTGCTAGTGAAAATTCATCTTTTGGACATGCCTTATTTAAATCCCTAAAATTGAAGCATATGTGAATTTGGTCATTCTTTTTCTTAACTAGTATGACGCTGGCTAACCATCTAAGGTATTTTTCTTCCTGGATGAAGGCAGCATCGATCAGTTTCTTGGCTTCATAAATGACCTATTATTTTATGTCTAATCGCATGCGTCTAGGAGCTTGCTTGATAGGGTTAGCAGTAGGCACTATTGGTAGTTTATGGACTACTATGTTAGGATCCAATCCAAGCATCTCTTCATAACTCCACACAAAGCAGTCCTTAAACTCAATCAATAGCTTAACTAAGCCATTAGTTTCAATTTCATTCAACGAAGAGCTAATGTATGTCGAGCATGAATCTTCTTCAGTCCCTAAGTTTATTTTCTTGAGCTTATCGATGGTTGACTTGATCTCTTCTTCAAACTTTGGCGGTGCATCTTTGACTTCAAAATCATCTAGATTATCTGAAATTTCTAAGCAAAGCTCCTCATATGAGTTAATGTGATTTGAAAAGAACCTATCATATTCCAAATGATTGGTGATGACTAAGCAGTAATCATCATCATCGACTAGACTCACTATACCAAATCCTAGTCCCGGTCTTGATGGGGAGCTTTTGGATTTGTTTTTCCATATTCTTTCAAAGTAGTCTGACCTCTGCTTTGACCAAGTATGTGGGATTAACCCTTTCTTTGCTACATTTTGAACATAAGGCAAGTACTAATCAAAAGGCAATTCTATTAAATCTTTATATGAATCATCCTCAAGTTCTACATCAACTTCTTCACTTGAGGATGATGCTCCCAAAAAGAACCTCTAAGTCTTCACACCTGTGGATGACTTAGGGGCTTCCTTAACTACCAAACCCTTAGCTTTTTGAGAGGAAAGTAGGGTTAGAGCTAAGGTTCTCAACTGATGCCTAATTGTTTCACATATAGACTTGGATACACTTATGCTTTGCTTTGCAGCCCAGTCTTCATCGCTATCTTGCTCAAGTGTCAACTCCAAGGGAATCTACTGCAGAGAAGAGATGGCTGGTGTGTTAATCATATAAGACTCATCCTATGAACTATATTCTAAGTCTATATGGATAGCAGGTATACTCTTGGTAGCTGAGACATATCTTCTATTAAGTGGCTAATAAGAAGGTTTTCCACCCCTGGGACTATCTCTGAAATGGCCTCTTCCTCTACCTGATGGACGTCAGGTCATCCTACCCATATGTTCAAATGCAGTAACGAACTATGGGTGGAATTTAATGTCAGGCTTTACTTCCTCCTCCAAGTCTATTTCCACTCCCTTTTAATTTCTTTTTCATTTTCTCTTTTCTTTTTATTTTTCTCTTTCCTTTTCTCACTCTTTTTTTTTCTTTTATTTTTAAACTTTTGCCAAGTTTATGAGAATAGACTTGTTAATTTTGAGGGAGGTAACAAGCTGCACCCTCATATTTGCTAACCTCATGAACTGTAAATGGCTTGAGACCTGCTTTGACAAAGTAGACGATCCCACCTCTCACGAACTTCATACACTGATGTAGAAAGGATGGAACTATGTTATCCTTATGAGTCTTCTAGACACTAAGACTTCCCTAATCATAAGACACTTCTAATAATTAGGTAAATACTTAACCTAAGTTTAAAGACTTAGAAGGGTTAACCATAGGATTAGGTTATGCCTTAGGCATTAGGATAATCCACCTACCCTGAAAACCAAATACTATCCATGTTCACATTCTCAAACAAAACCTCAAGTTCAATTCAAACATCAAATTCAAATCCAAATCCAAATCTAAGCCCAAATTCCAAAACCAAATGATTGAAAACCTTGAAACCTTCCTAAGCCATATGACTTATTCCATGGACTTAGCCAAATCTTAATCCAAATCAATCTAGAATCAATTGACAATCAATTTATATCTTCAATCATCTTCCTAAATATAAATTAAATCTACATTCAAATGATCAAAACTAAATCAAACTAAAAGAAAACCCTTCCTATGCCATATGGCCTATCCCACGGACTTAGCCAAATCTTAATCCAAATCAAGTCAAACTCAATTGATTTTCTTACAAATCAATCAAACTTTAAATAATCTTCACAAATTTAATGAAATATACATTTAAATCATCAAAACTAAATCAATCCAAAACTAAGCCACATGACCCAACTCCATGGACTTAGCAAAGTTCCTTCATTCTAGAACCCAAATTCAATTGATTTTCTCATGAATCAATCATACCTTCAATCATATTCACAAATATAAATGAAATCTACAATCATCAAGCCAAACTAAAATTGACCCAAGTCAAACTCAACTTAACCCTTTTGACTTGAAATGTTCAAATAAACCAAAATCCATTTGAACCCAAGCCAATTGCAATTGAATTTATATATAAATCCAAAATCCATATATAAACACAACTAAATCAAACTCAACCCAAAATCAAGCCAACTAATCCCAATTGGTCCACTTGACCCAAAGTGGCCAATTTGACCTATTTGAGCCAAGTTCTATTCCTACCCAAATCAGATTGAACCAAGCCCATCAAAATCTCCCATCATGATTGCTGATCACCTTAGGTTGATCAATTGTCATAAATTGGGTCAAACCAAGTTAACTTGGTCATTTGACCTAGTCAGCCCCTTAAGCCATATGAACCCAAATTAGCCAAATTACAACCTAAGCTAAATCCCATGAAACCAACGATTCATACTAAATTAAAATCAATATTTGAATATGACTTGACCTTCAATTGAGTCAAACCAAACCGAATTGGCCCTCTTGACCCAAGTTAACCCAAATGGAACTAAAAGACTAAATTGGGTCAAATCAAAATATAAACCAAATTGATTGCAACCAATGGCTCAAGTTCATTCCGAATTGATTGTTGAACTTGACCAAAGCCATGATGGACCCAATTGAACCCAAATTGACCTAAAGGTTCAAGTTGGCCTAAATAAAACCAAATCCAAAATAATTGAAGCTAGTCATCTTCAATCAAACTAACCTAAACTAACCTAAACACTAACCCTAAACTCTAAATCCTAAACCCTAAAAACCCTAAACCCGTAAGCCTAAACACTAAACCCTAAACCATAACACTATACCCAAAACCCTAAAACCATAAAACCTAAAACCCTAAACCTAAACCTAATCTTTAAAACCAAATGCTAAACCTAAACCTAAACCTCAACCCTAAACCAAATCTAAAACCCTAAACCCTAAACCTTAAACCCTAAAATCTAAAACCCTAAACCTAAACTAAACCTAAACTAAACCCTAAAGTTTAAAACTAAAGTTTAAACCCTAAAACCTAAAACTTAAACCTAAACCAAACTAAACCTAAAAGCATAAACCCTTAAACCCTAAACCTTAAACCCTAAACCAACAACCATAAACCCTAAACCCCAAACCATAAACCCTAAACACTAACCCTAAACCCTAAACCCTAAAAGCATAAACTATAAACCCTAAACCTTAAACCATAAAACCTTAAACCCTAAACCCTAAACCCTAACCCTAGACCATAAACCCTAAACCCCAAACCCTAAACCTAAACCTAAAGTAACTAAAAAAATTAAAAAATAAACCTAAACCCTAAAACCTAATAAACATAAACCTAAATCTAAACCCTAAGAATGGGCAAAACCTTGACTGTAGAAACATCACCATTAACCAGGCTCAATCTAGATTTAGCGGTGGAGGCGAATGTGGAGGCGGTTGTTATCATAGTGGTGGTGGGAGATCTGGAGGTCCTGGTGGATATGGAGGTGGTGGTCGAAGCAGTGGTGGTTATAGAGGCTGGAGGAGCAACGGAGGTTACAACCGTAGTGGTGGCGGAAAGAGAGATCAGGGATATGATGGTGGATCCTACAACTCGAGAGACCGGGGAGGTTCTGATGGGAACTGGAGAAACTAAAGAACGGTCGATCCAATCTGCTACTTATGGAACTATGTCTTTATAATAGAGACGATTCTAATTATCTAAGGTTTTTTATTTGCTCTATGTGTGCTCAATTTTTATCTACGTTGTTGCTTGGGTCTTAGAATACTTGGTGTATTACTTAGTTAATGAAATCGAAAAGAAGAAATATTGAATATGAATTTGTTCTCTATTATAAAAAAAACCAAAAACCCTAAATCCTAAACTAAAACCAGAACCCTAAACCTAAACCCTAAAAACCCTAAATGTTAAATGTTAAACCCTAAACCCTAAACCCTAAACCCTAAACACTAAAACCCTAAAACCTAAACCCCAAATCCTAAACCCCAAAAAATAATACTAAACCCTAAATCGTAAAACCCAACCCCTAAACCCTAAACCCTAACTTCTACACCCTAAAACACTAAAAACCTAAACCTAAACTAAATAAAACCTAAAAATAAAATAAATAAATAAACCTAAACTAAACTAAAATAATTTAAATAAAAACCTAAACTAAACTAAAAAAAACTTAAATATAATAAAAACTAAATAAAAACATAAACCTAAATAATAAACCTAAAAATAAAAAACTAAAAATAAATAAAAAGTATAACCAAATCCCTAAACTAATAAAAAAACCTAAACCTAAAATAAAAATAAAATAAACTAAAACCTAAACTAAAATAAATTAAACTAAAATAAATAAAACCTAAACATAAACCTAAAATAAACTAAACCTAAACTTAAACCTAAACTAAATAAAATAAAATAAACTAAAAATAAACTTAAACCTAAACTAAATAATAAAACCAAAAAATAAACCTAAAATAAAAACCTAAAACCAAACCTAAAATAAAAACCTAAAACCAAACCTACAAAAACAAAATAAAAAGCTAAATTTAAACCTAAGAATAAAAAATAAAACCTAAACCTAAAAAATAAAATAAAATAAAATTAAACTAAAAAATAAACCTAAACTTAAACCTAAACCTAAAAAATAAACTAAAATAAAAAACATAAACTAAACTAAACTAAATATAAATATGAATAAACCTAAATCAAAATAAAAAATAAAATAAAAATTAAAAAATACAAAACCTAAAATTTTATAAATAAAATCATAATAATAAAATAATAAACCTAACCTAAACCCTAAACAACTCAACTAAACTCTAAAACCCTAAACTAAACCTAAACTAAACCCTAAAACCCTAAACCTTAAACCCTAAACCTAACCTAAACCTAAACCTAAACCCTAAATAAAACTAATCCTAAACCCTAAACCCTAAACCTGAAACCCTAAACCCTAAACCATAAGCCCTAAACCCTAAAAAACTCTAAACTCTAAACCCTAAACCTGAAACCCTAAACTAACCCTAAACCCTAAACCCTAAAACCCTAAACTATAAAACCCTAAACCATAAACCCTAAACCCTAAACCCTAAATGCTAACCCTAAACCTTAAGTCCAAAAAGCATAAACCCTAAAATCCTAAATCCTAAACTCTAAACCCTAAACCTCAAAACCTAAACATAAACCTAAAGTAAATAAATAATTTAAAAAATAAACCAAAGCCCTAAAACTTAATAAACCTAAACCTAAACCCTAAGAATGGGTAGAACCTTGATGCTAGGAACATCACCACCAACGAGGCGCAATCTAGATATGGCGGTGGAGGAGAAGGCGAAGGTGGTGGTTATCACAGTGATGGTGGGAGATCTGGAGGTGCTGGTGGATATAGAGGTGGTGATCGGAGCAACAGTGGTTATGGAGGCAGGAGGAAGGACAGAGGTTACAGCCATGGTGGTGGTAGAGGGAAAGATCGGGATATGATATGCTTGAGAGGTCATGGATAAAATGGGAAAGAATAAGAATGTCATCGATATAGAACTGCTTTTATAGTACAAAAGGTTCTAGTTATCTAGGGTTTTTAATTTGCTCTATATGTGCTCATTTTAACCACTTGTCATGTGTTACTTGGTTAATGAAATCGAAAAGGAGAAATGTTGAATCTGAATTTGTTCTCTGTTAAAAAAAACTAAAAACCCTAAACCATAAACTAAAAATTGAACCCTAAACCTAATCCTAAACTTTAAACCCTAAACCCTAAAAATAAAAAATAAAAAATAAACCCTAACCCTAAACCCTAAACCCTAAAACTAACCCAAAACCTTAAACCCTAAAACCTTAAACACTAAACACTAAACCCTAAACCCTAAACCCTAAACCCTAAAATCTAAAAACCTAAACCTAAACTAAGAAAAAACCTAAAAATAAAATAAATAAAAAACCTAAACTAAAACCTAAACCTAAACCTATAAATAAAATAAAATAAAATAAAAAATAAAAACAAAACTAAAATAAAATAAATAAAAACCTAAACTAAATTAAAAAAATAAACCTTAAAATAAAAATCCTAAATAAAATAAAAACAAATCGAAAAATAAAAGTAAAATAAACCAAAAATTAAATAAAATAAAAAACCTAAACCTAAAATATAACCTAAAAATAAATAAAAAAGAAAACATAAACCTTAAACTAAATAAAAGACCTAAACCTAAAATAAAATAAACCTAAACCTAAACTAAAATAAACTAAACCAAAATAAATAAAACCTAAAATTAACCAACCTAAACCTTAAACTAAATAAAATAAAATAAACTAAAAATAAACCTAAACCTAAAAATAAAAATAAAACTTAAACCTAAAAAATAAAATAAAAACAAAACTAAACAAAAAAAATAAAAAATAAACCTAAACCTAAACCTAAAAAATAAACTAAAATGGAAAACCTAAACTAAAATAAATAAACCAAAAATAAATAAATAAACTGAATGAAAATAAAAAATAAACCTAAATTAAAAATATATATAAACTAAAATAAATAAAAAATAAACTAAATAAACTAAAAAACCCAAACTTATTAGTTTACCTAATTTTTTAATAAAAAAATCATAAACCTTAAACCGTTAATCGTAAACCCTAAATCCTAAACTTTAAACCCTAAACCCTAAAATTAAGCCTACACCCTAAACCCTAAACCTACAACCCTAATCCCTAAACCCTAAACCCTAAATCTTAAAAAACCCTAAATTTAAACCCTAAACACTAAACCTAAATAAACCTAAACTAAACCCTAAACCTAACCTAACCTAACCTAAACCTAACCTAAACCTTAAACCTAAAATCTAAACCCTAAACCTAAACAAAACCCAAACTAGAAACTTAAACACTAAAAGCTAAACTAAATAAACTAAACTAAACTAACCCTAAACTAAAAAATTAACTAAACCTAAAACCCAAACCCTAAAGTTTAAACTAAATACTAATCCTAAACCCTAACTTAAACACTAAACCTAAACTAAACCTAAAACCCTAAACCTAAACTAAGCCAAACTCTAAACCCTAAAACCTAAAACCTAAACCTAAAGTAAATAAACCCAAAATAAAATAAATAAATAAACCTAAACTTAAATAAAATAAAATAAAATAAAAACCTAAACCTAAACCTAAAAATAAAATAAAATAAAATAATAAAAAAAGTAAAATATAATAAATAAGAACCTAAACTAAACTAAAAAATAAAATAAACCTAAGAATAAAAAACCTAAATAAAATAAAAATTAAATGTAAAATAAAAATAAAAACTAAATAAAAATCTAAACCTAAAAAATAAACATAAAAATAAAACCAAAAAATGAATAAAAAATAAAACCAAGCCCTAAACAGAAAATAAAAACTAAACCTAAAATAAAAATAAAATGAACAAAATAAAATTAACCTAAACCTCAACTAAAATAAACTAAACTAAAATACATAAAACCTAAATTAAACTAAACTAAAACCCTAAACAAAATAAAATAAAATAAACTAAAAATAAACATAAACTTAAACTAAAAAATAAAACCTAAAAGCTAAACCCTAAAAGGCTAAAAACCTAAACCTAATCTAAATAAAACTTAAAATTATAACAAATAAAAAAACCTAAACAAAAATAAAATGAAAACTAAATGTAAAATTAAAATAAAATAAAATAAAAACTAAAGAAAAACCTAAACCCAAAATATGTACCTAAAATTAAAACTTAAAAATAAAAAAAAAATAAAACCTAAACCTTAAACTAAAAAAATGCCTAAACCTAAAATAAACAAAATAAAATAAACCTAAACCTAATTTAAAATAAACTAAACTAAAATAAATAAAATCTAAACCTAAACTTAAAATAAACTAAATCTAAGCCCTAAACTAAATAAAATAACATAAACTAAAAATAAACCTAAACTTAAACTAAAAAATAAAACCTAAAAATAAACCACCTAAACCTAAAAATAAAAAATAAAACCTAAACTATAAATATAATATAAAAACTCATAAATCTAACCTGCACCTAAAAAATAAACTAAAATAAAAAACCTAAACTAAAATAAATAAACCTAAAATAAGTAAAATAAACTAAATAAAAATAATAAACCTAAATAAAAATATAATAAATAAAATAAACCAAAATAAATAAAAATTAAATTAAATAAACTGAAAAACCTAAACCTACTAGTTGACCAAATTAAAAGGAAAAAGAAAAAAAAATTCGTAAACCTTAAACCCTAAACCCTAAACCCTAAATCCTAAACCCTAAACCATAAAGGCTAAATCCTAAAACTAAGCCTAAACCCTAAACCCTAAACCCTAAACCTATAATCCTAAGCCCAAAACCCTAAACCCTAAAACCCTAAAAAATGCTAAACACTAAACTAACCCCTAACCCTAAACCCTAAACCCTAAACTAACCCTAAACCCTAAGCTAACCCTAAACCTTAATCCCTAAAAACCATAAACCCTAAAACCTAAACACTAAAGCCTAATCCTTAAACCTTAAACCCTAACCCTAAACACTAAACCTTAAAATACTAAACCCTAAAACCCTAAACCCTAAAATTGAAAAACCTAAAAACTTAAACCTAAAAGTTAGTAAAAACAAAAAGTAAAATAAATAAAATAAAATAAAAGCCTAAACTAAAACCTAAACCTTAAACTAAAAATAAAAAAAATTGAAAAATAAAAATATACTAAAATAAAATAAATAAAAATCTAAATTAAACTAAAAAATACAATAAACCTAAGAATAAAAACCTAAATAAAATAAAAACTAAACGTAAAATAAAAATAAAATAAACCAAAGATAAAATAAAATATAAAATAAATAAAAACCTAAACTTAAAAAATTAACCTAAAAATAAATAAAAAATAAAACCCAAATTGTAAACTAAAAATAAAAACTAAACCTAAAATAAAAATAAAATAAAATAAAATAAACAAAATTAAATAAACTTAAACCTAAACTAAATTAAATAAAACCTTAACCTAAAATAAACTAAATCTAAAACCTAAACTAAATATAATAAAATAAACTAAAAATAAACCTAAACCTGAAATAAAAACTAAAACCTAAAAATAAACCTAGAAAAAACCTCAAACCTAAACCTTAAAAAGCTAAAAACCTAAACCTAAACTAAATAAAATTAAAAAATAAAATAAATAAAAGAACTTAAACAAAACTAAAATAAAAAATTAAAATAAAATAACAACATAAACTAAAACCTAAACCTAAAAAGAAAATAAATAAAAAATAAAAAATTAAAATAAAATAAATAAAAACCTAAACTAAACTAAAAATAAATATAAAACCTAAATAAAATGAAAACTAAATGTAAAATATAAATAAAATAAACCTAAAATAAAATAAAATCAAAACTAAATAAAAACCTAAACCTAAAAAAATAAACCTAAAAATGAAACCGGTAAATAAATAAAAAATAAAACCTAAACCCTAAACTAAAAAAAACCTTTGCTTAACCGATGAGAAAATGGCTTCCAAACTTATCATGCTTAAAAGAAAAAAAATTGTTACAAATTTCCCTCCCAAATTTTCCAAAAACACTACATCTATTGGCTCTCACTCCTCTTAATTAACCTTTTAACCCCCCCCCCCCCCCCCCCCCTCTTTATTTACCTTATGTTTAATTTTCTTGTTCGAATGTTAGAGGGACTAGTACCCTCTCTATTCATAATCGTATTAAAATTCTTAGCCACATTCATATATTTCTCTTCTTATAGTTCTAGATTCTCTTATTCATGCTAATAAAATTAACCATGTTGCTAGAATGATGGTTTTCAATAAAATTTTCTATAATGTTAGTAATAAGATTTGGTGTTCTTGGAATAATTTCATTTAGGTCTCTATTCTTGATGACTTTCATCAAGTTGTCAATGCTCAAATATCTTATGGTGATTATTATTTTTTGCGCTCTTTTGTATATGCATCTTGTTATAGATCTGGTAGAAATCTTCTTTAGGATAATTTAAGGAATTTTGCTACCTTTGCCAACAAACCTTGGTTTGGTGGTGGTGATTTCAACACCATTTTATTCTCTTCTGAACGAAGTGGTGGTTGCTCTCCTAAAATTCATTTCATGGAAGATTTCTCCAATATGATCCTTGATTGTAATTTGATTGATATTGGCTTTAAGGGACCTAATTATACTTGGCAAAACTCTCGACTTTGGCAAAAGTTGGACCATATTCTTTTTAATACTCATTGGATTACTCAATGGTCTATTACATATATTGACCATTTAAGCAAAACCTTGCCAGATCATGGCCCTCTTTTGGTTTCTATTATAGATAATTCTAATAGACTAAAAAACCCCTTTCCTTTTAAATTTCAAAAGATGTGGATTTATCATAATGATTTTTTTAATGTTGTGGCTAATAATTGGAAATCTCGTTTACATCTTGATAATTTGATTATGGGGATGAATAGACTTTGGTTTAAACTTAAAATACTTAAACAAAATTTGGGATGGAGGAACAAGCATTATTTTAAAACATTTTTGCTAATATTAAAGATATGGAAAAATTGGTTTGTGATCTTGAAGTCTCTGTTATGTCTGATCATTCTAAGATTGCAGACTTGACTGAGGCGAAAGATAAACTTGTTAACTTCCAAAATTTGGAAGAGTCTTTTTAATGCCAAAAAGCTGCTAGTAAACATATTACTGTTGGTGACAGGAATACTAAGTATTTTCATGCTTTGGTTAATAAAAAGAGAGCTTTAAATAATATTCAAAAAAATTTAAAAATGATAATGGAGATTGGGGAATCAATTATTAATTACTTTATAAATATGCTTAATAAGAATTGCTCTTATAAAGTTATTTCTCAATCGCACTTGATTCATTCTTTTATTACTAATGATGATAATGATTTGCTTACCATTGTGCCTAATGAAGATGAAATTTTCAAAGTTCTGAATAGCATGAACATAGATTTTGTTGCTGGTCCAGAGGGTTTCACTACTCAATATTTTCAAAAATATTGGTTTATCATTAAAAATGATTTGATTGAGGATGTGATTGATTTTTTAATGGTAATCCTTTTCCTAAATATTTTTCTAGTACTTTTATTATCCTCATACCTAAGAAAGATAATCTAAACTATTGGAGTGATTTTAGACTTATTAGTCTTTGCAACTTCTTCAATAAGTTGATTTCCAAAATTCTTACTAACAGACTTAGTCCTTTACTTAATAGAATTATCACTCTCAACCAAACTAGTTTTGTTAGAGGTAGATCTATTTTTGACAATATTTTACTTGCCCAAGAATTAATTCATGATCATGATGCCAAGACTAGAGGTGGCAACATTCTTTTCAAATTAGATATTACCAAATCCTTTGATAACATCTCGTTGGATTTCCTTTTCCATATTTTAAACTTATTTGGATTTTCTGATAAATTTATTTATTTTATTAAAACTTATATTAATAATGCTTAGTTTTTAATTTTTCTTAATTGCTAAGCCTTGTGTTTATTTCCCTCTACCCATGGCTTGTAATAAGGGGATCCTTTATCTCTTGCTTTATTTATTATTATTATTGAGTACTTATCTAGGAGCATCAATGATTTGTTCTTAAATAATCCTAGTATGTACTATAGAACTCATAGTGGTCTTCCTATTTTTTATTTAAGTTTTGCAGATGATTTCATTATTTTTTGCAATGCTTCTATTAATCACATCAAGCATCTCAAGTCTTTTTTAAGAAAATTTGGTAGAGAAAGTGGCCTTTCTATCAATGATAATAAAAGTTGTTTTATCACTTCCTCTACTATCTCCAATAATAAAATCAATCAAATCATGCATATCACTAATTCTAAACATCAACACTTACCTCTTAAGTACTTGGTGCTCCGCTTTTTAAAGGCCCGAAACGTTCCCATCTCTTTGATGAGTTAATTCAAAAAATTTCAAATAAAATTTATGTTTGGGAATTCCATTTACTTTCCTTTGGTGGTAGGCTCACTATTCTTAAAATCCCTCTCAATTTAATGCCTTTTATTTTATTCAAACTATTATCCCCACTAATGCTACACTTATCAAAATTGATCGTTTGCTTAACAAAGTTTTTTGGGGCTCCAATAATTCTACCAAAATAATGCATTGGACATCTTGGCATAAATGTTGTGGTCCTTTGGGAGAAGGTACTTTTGGTTGTAAGCCTAGTAGTGAAGCTATCACTACCTTCTCTCATAAGCTTTAGTGGAATTTTAGAAAGAATGATAGCCTTTGGGCTAATTTTATGATGGAAAAATATTGCCAAGATAAACGCCCCCTTAACTGTGCTTATAAAGTTGGTGACTCTCCAGTTTGGAAAAGGCATTGCTCCATTAAATGAGTTGCCAAATCATTAATATCTTAGGGTATTCAGTCGGGTTCTTCCTTTCTTGGCAAGACAATTGGATTGGCAATGGCTCTATTGACACCCTTTTATCTACCCACTCTACTACTACTATTAAAGTTAAATCTTTTTTTCTTAATAACAATTGGAATGAAAGCAAACTTGAGTATATCCCTATTTCTCTTTTTGACAACTTTAGAAATACCCCCATTTCTTTTAACAAAGCTGACAAAATTCTTTTTAATCTTTCTTATAATGGTGCCTTTGTTCTTAAAGAGCTTTGGAATTTTATTAGAGATAAACAGAACCCCTCTAATATTTTTATTAAACTTTGGAAAAATATCATTCCCATTTCTTATTCAATTTTAGCTTGGAAGATTTTGAATAACTTTAGTCCTGTGGACTCTTTGCTCTAGACTAAAGGGTTTTACTTACCTTCAAAGTGCTATTGTTGCTTTCATATTGAAAATGTAAATTATGTTTTTATCAATGGTGATATTGCTTCTAAATTATGGTTTTGGTATGATGATTTATTTAATACCAACTATTTTTAAGGTTCTCTTTCTTTATATCAACTTCTTGAATCCTATTTCAAAGATATAGTAAAAGGTCATATCAAAGTTTTAATTGATATTACCCTTATCTGGTTCATCTGGATGGATAGAAATCATGCTAAATATCATGGTATTCCCATGAACCATAAAAGGATCTTGGCTAGAACTAAAAAAAAATTCATGCTCTTTTTAATGCAATCTTATTAGTAATATTCATTTTAGAGGTTATAAATTTGTGGCTAAAAAATTGGGTATCATTCTGCCTGAGTTTGACATTTATAAAAGTGTTAGGATTATCCATTGGATCAATCCTAAAGAAAATTTGATTAAAGTGAATACTGATGGTTCTGTTGCTTCCAATAAATATGGTTGTGGTGGCATCCTTAGAGATTTTAAAGGTTATGTCATTTGTTCTTTTGCCTATCCTCTCAAAGCCTATTTTGTTATTTTTGCTGAGCTTATGGCTGTTAATAAAGCTATTGAAATTTGTTTGAATAGAGGTTTCCTCAACATCTGGATTGAAGTTGATGCTCTCTTGCTTCTTGACATGCTTAATTCCAATAGAAATGGGAATGTTAAATTATTTTATCTTCTTAATCATACTTAAAATCTTCTTTCTCAAGTTTGTTTTAAAATTTCCCACATTCTTCATGAACATAATGATTATGCTGATTACTTGGCTAACTTTGGAGCCAACTTAACTGAGTTTAATTTATTTGACAACCAAACTTTTCCTAAACTATTAAGAGGTTTGGTTAATTTGGATAATACTAGATTGCCTTTTCTCAGATTATAAATTCTTGGCTTGCTTTTTGTTATTAGTTTTTTATGATCTTTTGCTTTTGGTTGCCACTTGCTAAACCTCTTTGGGTTGTGGTTATCTACTTATTTTCTCTCTTTGGCCTGAGCTGGGTTATATTTTTGATCTCTTACTTTTGGATTGG
Organism: Cymbidium sinense; assembly: GCA_021442155.1. NCBI lineage: Eukaryota > Viridiplantae > Streptophyta > Magnoliopsida > Asparagales > Orchidaceae > Cymbidium > Cymbidium sinense. The sequence continues at coordinate 82,598,259 of CM038223.1, forward strand.
CCTGGTTTTTGCTACTTGGTGGTTATTGTAAGTGTAGCCTAGTTTATTTTGGTTTTTTTAGATTGGTAGCTTCTATCTGTCTGGATGGGTGCTTACCATAAATTTCCCTTAGCTATTTTTTTATGTCCTCCTTTTGGGTTGTGGCTATGGCTGTTGTAGGTTTTTCTTTCTATATGGGTTTTGCCTCTTTTATGTGCTGCTTGCTAACTTACGAGTTGGATCTACGTGGTGGTTGTGAGACTTTGGCTAGGTTGGGTTAGTAGTTTTATTGGTTAGGTTGGTTGGATGGCTGATTGTTTTGGCTATTATTTCATTTTTTATTGGTGATTGATCTGGGGGGGGTTGGCTATTATTTTCTCTATTTTGTTGACTATGCTTAGTGGTTGGTTTTCCTGATTTTGTTTTGTTTCCTTTGGTTATGGTTTTGACCTCCTCTTGTATTGGCCTTCCTCTCTTGGCAACAGTGCCTTTGGGTTTGGGTATTGTTCTAGATTGGATGGTTGAAGGCTATTTTATGTCTGTTAGTTGCCCTCAGATGCTAGTGGCTTGGTTGGGTGCCTTTATTGTTGTTGTTCTTGTTGGTTGGCTTGTAGTCTGTCTTACTGGGCTTTGTACCTTTTTATCTTTGGCTGGTTGTTCTACGTACCTAGATCAAATTTTCTTTTGCCTTAGTTTGGTTTAGTTGTCGTTGTTTGCTTCTACTCTTTCCCTGGTTGTCTGAGGTGATTTCAGCTTGATGATTGATGTTGGTCTTTACACTGACTTGGGTCTTTTGCTGCTATGGTGGTTGGCTAGGAGGATATGTTGGCTGGCCAGTTTGGTTGGTTGTATTGGCTATCTATGTTGGTTGGAGGGGTGGTTATTTTGGCCAATTTTTCCTTCTCTTTTGGTGACTACTCTAGGAATCTGCTACTGTTCTTTCTGTGACCTATATTTTTGGTTTCCTCCTGCTTTGTTTTTTCTTTCTTGGCAGCAGCTGACCCCCCTTATCTTGTTTGGGTGTTTTTACTGGCTATTTTTTTGATTTGTTGGTGGAGTATATGAGCACTTTTGTTTTTCTTTTTGCTCTTATTTGTCTCTGGTTTGTGTTGTTACCCCTATCATGATGCTTGCTCCTTTTGATTTTATTATTCATTTTTTGTGGTGGCTTTGGTGTTGCTCCTATTGTATTGCTGCTATCCTTAATGGTTGGTTGATTATCTTCCTTATCGGGCTTGATTGGTCTGATGGCTTAGTGGTTGGCTGTTATGTTTATTGTTTGGAGGATTTTGCAACCTTACTGGATGATGAACTTTGGATGATGGGCTACACGAGATATGTTGGCTATGATGGCCTTGATGTTTCCCACTCTTTTTTCTTTTGCCTGGTAGTGTTATATGTAATTGTAACCCTTCTCTTGAAGTTTGGATGCTTACATATAGTGTTGCTCCTTGAGATGATTATAATTGAGCCTGAGCCTTTTCTTTACTATACTCTTTTTATTTGCTCTTACTTTTTACGCTTTCTTAATTATACTCATCCTTTCAAAAGTATGTTGCAGATTTCTTTTATAGGTTGGGATAGTCTTGTAGGTGGATCTTGCTAATATCAGACGGACCAAAGGAAGTTTGCTACTGCTATGTTAACCTCACTTTTGGAGTGAGCTTTCAACTTCTTCATCTTACACATAGGACACCTCTTAGACATTAAGAGTTCCTTAGTCTTCAGGCACTTCTAGTGATTAGGTGAACACTTAACCTGACCCTAGAGACTTAGAAGAGTTAGCCATAGGAAGCAGTTATGCCTTTGGGGTATTGAGAAAACTTGCCTACCCTATAGCTTAAACCAAATCCTTACTTCCTTCTTTCAAATCAACTCCAAATTCAAATAAACTCCAAAATCAAATCAACTTCAAATCCAAATCAACCTTAAATTCAAATCAACTCTAAATTCAAATCAATTCCAAATCAAATCTTAAATCAATTCTAACTTAATTGATTTTCTCAAATTTAGATCAATTCCAGAATCCAAACCATGAATCAATTCAAAGTAATTGAAATCCATGATCAATTCTAAATCCAAAATCTTTCCTAAGCCATTTTGATTTCATCTTATGGACTTAACCAAATCAAATTCAAATCACTTCAAATTCAAAATATTTTTCTCATAACACATTTATATTCTCATTTATATTCACAAATATAAATGAAATATAAATTCAAATAAGCAAAACCAAATTCAAAACACAAATCCAAATTCAATCAAAATCCAACCTAAACTCTTTCAAATCAAATTCTTAAACTTAGCTAAATTAAACTCAAATCAATTCAAACCTTTGGATTTTCTCTCCAAAAAATCAATCCTTCAATCACAAACCAAATTCAATCATATACTTCAATCATCAAATCAAATCAAATCAAATCAAACCAAATCAAACCTGTGTTCACCCTTTTGAACTTGAAATTGTCAAATGAATCAAAACCCATTTGACTCCAAATCTCTTGCAAATGGATCTATATTTCAATCATAAGTCCATATGTGAGTTCAATCAAACTTGAATCAAGCCTTGATCAGGTCAACTGACCCACTTAGGCTCACTCGACCTAAAGTGACCTAAAACACTTTTTTGAGCCAAATTTTAATCCTACCCAAATTGGATTGAACTAAGCCCATCAAAGCCTCACATTGTGAGCAACAATCATCATAGGATAATCATCACTCAAATTGGATCAAACCTAGCCTTTGACCAAGTCAACACCTAACCTAAATGAAACCCAAATTGGCCAAAATCCATCATAGGCTAAATTGATTGAAACCATTGATCTAAACTAATTCATGATCAATGATTGAACTTGACCAAGTAATCATTTGAGCCAAACCTAACCAAATTTGCCACTTGACCCAAGTTGACCCAAGTTGACCTAAAAAGTTAAAATGTGCTAAATTGATTGCAATCAATGGGTCAAATTCAGTCTTAATCACTTGTTGAACTTGACCAAAGCCTTAATTGGCCACCTAGACCCAACCTAGCCCAATTGACCATGAACACAACTTGACCTAAAAGGTCAAATCAATTTGGAACCTAACCAAATCAAAATTGATTGAAACCAAAGCTTGCAAAATATTTCAAATGATCAACCAAGCCTAAACCAATCCATGACCTAACCCAATTAGGTCAAATGGGTCTAATTGGTCAACTTGACCCATTTGACCTAAGTGAACTCAAATGAACCAAAATAAAATATAAATTAAATCAAACCAAACTAATGATAAAAAATGATCATTTGAACTTGACCTAACCCATGATTTGATCCAATTTGACCAATTGGTCAACTTGATCCAAGTTGACCTATTTTGGAAATTGGCACAACCCATTTTTCAATCATTCCAAATATGTCCAAATCAAAATCTAACCCAACTGACCATTTTACCCTTGGGTCAAAGGGTAACCTATGGTCAAATCCACTTGGAATTTGGACAATTCTTTTTCATGGCCACTTAGCATCCTCCTAGTGGACCATTTGGACACCAAGAGAAGTTGTGCACATGACCCAATGGGTCATGATGACCCAACCAAGGCCAAACCATCACTACAATTCCCACATGGATCACCTTCCACACTCATTTAACACATGTGCACCTCCACACTCCACTCCTCGGCCAAAATCGAAGCACTTGGCACTCCTAACAACCAAAATAACCCATTCAATCTCCTCAATTTGATCAAAATAGCTAGGAAATCTTCGATTGCCTGATCCAAGTAGGGGAAGATATACTCCCCCTCATTTCCACTCAAACCAAGTTCCTTGCATTCGATTGAACTCATAGGATCAAAGGCAAGCTTCTCCAAGTTTCCCCAAGAATTCCTAAGCTCATTCTAATTTCTGCTTCATGGATTTCTTCAAAGCCGAAACAAGGGATGTGAGGGAGATTACCACTTTTCTCAATTCTCAATCAAACTCTAATTGCTCTTGCAAGAACCATCAAGGCACCAAGTCAATCTTACCCAAAGTTTTTCCCAAGTCTCCAAGCCACGAGAAGGGGGAGTTTGATCGAAGCCACAAGCCATTGAATCAAGAATTGGTCAATTGGAAGATCCACTAGAAATTGAACCTTGGAACCTTCAAAAGGGCTTCATCTCCACTATACGAAGCTACCTCAATAGCTGAAAGTACTGGTGATAGCCTTCAGTGAGGAATGCCTCAAAATTGAGCTTAAGTTGAAAATTGCTTGGTCCTTTGTGAAGGGAATTATAATCCCATTGAAATTCAATTATTGGATGTTCTTCTCCTTGCTTCTAGATGGTGAGGATTGAATCTCGGCCTTATCCAAGCTCAAGTGAGCTCAGATCAAGCCATGGAGGACGGATGATCTTCGTCTCCCATTGGCAAAGGCAAAAATAAATTATGGACCGTCCATCCCACATGTTTTGGATGGGCAGTCTTGATTAATCCACATAGATCCGTTGATTTAATCCTTCAAAACTACGGGTTTGAACCTAACCATCCGATCCTTGATTAGACGGGCCAGGGGAAAGCGTTTAGAACCGTCGGTTGACATGGCAGTCGATTTGACAACTTAAATAACTAATCCCCACATGTCATGTGAAAAGCATGTGTCGCGTCAACAGTACATGTGGTACCAATGAGATTAGTTATATAATTAGGTTATTTAATTACCAAATATTCACCGAAACTTTATAAATTCATAATTAAATGTAGAAAAATCTAAAAAATGCAAACTTAACTTCATTTTAAAGTAATTCAGAGGGGAATTTAATAAAATTATTCCTAATTGATTTTAAATAGTGAATTTTCTTTAATTAGGGTTTAATTAAAAATTTAATAACCTTAATTACTCCCTAATAATTTTATTAATCAATTCCAAACTTCTCAGACATGTTTAGGGGGATGACTTTTGCCTCCCCTAATTTTCTTGGAATTTATTAATGAGTTAATTAGGGAAATCAATTAATGAATCCCTAACCACCCTCTTAATGTAATTAAGAGTAATTAAGCATATAAACAATGATTTAATCAGTTAATTAAAATAATTAAGCATTTTTTAAGTGAAGATGAAGTTTATGGAATGGGCTTGGGGCACTTTCAATAAGTTATTCACTAAACTCCCTTTCTTCCTTAATCCAAATATAATTAAGAATTAATACACTAATGTTCTACTTAATTAATCTAATCAAACTTTCAAAACCAACATGAAATTAATCAATCTCATTTTTGGTAGATCCTTAGATGTTCAAAAGCTTAAGGTAAGCTTAAGGAAATCAAAACCCAACCCACATGTATGGGGAGATTATGAAAGTACTTAATGAAAACCCTTTAATTTAATTAATCAATAATTATGAGCCAATTACATTAGGCCCCTTTCTTTCTTAGGAGCATTACTGATTTAAATTCCATGTGGTTGCATATCTTATGTTGGCTCTCATAATTATTTAAATAATTATGTTAAAGTGGTGTAGGTAAGGGGTAATTAATTAATTTAATCTACACCTTAACCTAAATAAAATATAAAATCAATCTAATTGTTCTAAAAATTAAACTAAATCAATTCACACGTGGGGGAAATGGGTTAGGACCAGCAAACTCTTTTCACATTTCCTAAATCAAATTCAAAACAAAAATAAAACATCTCTTTTAGAAATGTTGATTCACTTTAAATGATCTAATTTCATAGGATTGTCTTTAAGAATTAATTAAGGTGAATGAAGTTACATGCTTACATCACTTTATTTCTTTCCAAGCATGCTAAAATATCATATGCCATATGAAATCATGCATTCATATCTTTTGAAAAATCAAAATAAATGAAATGTTTCCTTTATGTCAAATTGCATGTTTTGGCTAAAGTAAGAGTATGAGTGGCAATTATCACTATTAAATCAAAAATTATTTTCAAAAATTATGAATCAAAGATTATAAATGAAGGTATGCTACTTATAAATACTTATAAGCTCGCACGTGATTATAGCATAAAATGAGTTATGTTATTTTCTTCTCTTTTCTTAACATAGGTTTATATAGGATTTGCAAAGTGTATAGTTCATTTGAAAAGAACATAACACTTGCTTAAATCCATTCCTATACACTTCTATGTTATGGCTTAAGAAGGATCTTCACATTGTACATGTAAATTAAACAATCAAAATCAAACAAACAAACATAAACCTTCTACATGATTCTTCATCCATTTATTTTCTTTTTGTACATGCACATATATTTAAGAAAAGTGGTATATTGGACATCCTGGGTTGAGTTTTTTAAGTAGCCTTAAGAAGGTCCTTATACCCTTAGTGTAGAAAATAATGGCACCATACCCACTTATGTCTTTCATACATGTAAATGTACATTTGAATAATGGATAAAAGAACCCCTCTCTTTTCTACTTAACAAAATCATGCATCATGAAATATCCAAAATTTTCCTAAACAACATTTCTTAGCATTCATCATCAAAGTTTGTTATGGTTTGCATTTGCATGTATAGATATGCTTAGGATCATTCATATGCATGATACACATGTTGGAAAGAAATAAATGGTTGTGTGTTTTGTGGTAGTAATTCACTTTAATTAATACTAAGATGTCTTTCTTATTGAATAGGTTTATTTAGAGCAAATCTAAACTTAGGATTAATTAAAACACATAATAAAATATTCACTAAATAAAAATCATTAATGAATCTACCTTAGAAATTACATAAGGTAGGGAGGAAAGAGAACCTCTCTTTACAACACTTAGTAATTAAGTAGTTCATTCAAACCAAATTAAATCATCAAATAAAATTAACAAATCAACTAAATCACTTAATTGAAACCACCCTCTAAGTTGAATCCTTCACACTTAGAAAATTCTAACCTTAAAGCCTAGCTAAGATATGCCACACAAGCCTTAAAATATCACACACATTAGGCTAAGTAATAATTTCTAGCTCTATGTTTGGTCGATGCATGGTTTGATGCCTGATTTTATTTTATGATGTAATATTTTTGTCTAGATGTTAGGGTGCATGTGCGTAGACTGTATGGTAGAATAATCTTAGTATAATCATTATTTTTTGCAGGGGATTATGCTTAAGGGGCATTATAACAAAAAATATAAAAATTCTTTTATTGTACAGGTTGCTTATACCCCTAAGCATAATCCAAATTAGGATAGATGGACTTAGTTACCCATGTGTGGGGTGCTAAGTCCAATTTATTTATATAAATTCTTGGGATTGTGTAGCATGTTTAGCTAATCTTTATTTTACAGGTTTAGTTAGATTTACTTTCCCTTTATCATGTAATTTTGCAATTAAGATTTGGAACGAATGTTATGGAGGAATTAGGATGAACATTGGTCATAAGACTATGTCTTATGCACCATGTGAAGCCTTGGAGCAACCACATCCCAACCAACCAAAAGAAGGAAAGAAAGAAAGAAGAAAGAAGGAAAGAAAGAAATGAAGAAAAGAAGAAAAGAAGAATGAAGAATGAAGACCCCCATAACATGAATTCTTTCTAAATTATAATTAATTCATTTATAATCTAGGTTGTATAAGGGTAGAGCTCAGCTACCTATTTCTTTTTGAGTTTATGTGGTCGAGCCTAACCACAAAGGCCTCATATTCTTTTACGTTAACTTTATAAAATTGTTTGATGTTTGTTTAGCTTGTGCATTAATATGGCATATTTTTCCTAGTTTCTTCCTTGCTTTGATGAATGGTCTGGATGCAATTAGGCTCTTAGGGAAAAATAAATTTTCTATCCAATTAATCAACTCAAAATTAAAATTAATAACTCATAATCTCACCTAAAGCCTAGGTTATAAATCAAGATAAAAGATTTAGCAACCCTTAGCTGGATGTTGTATGTCTCACATCATGCATAAAAAAGCATCTTGCTTCACTCTTGCTTATGGAGGGCTTCCACCTTTGCCAGAGAACTTGGCTTGACCTTTGAGAGCCATGGAGGAAACACACCTCCTTCTTGCTGATTTTGGCCCATAACCAATTTCTCATGCATTAGGCATATGAATCTCATAGCCTGTGTCAAATAAATTGTCCAAAAATGAAAATAAAACTTAAAAAAAATTTGCATTAGATTTAAGTCATTAATCGTGCCCTACATGATCTAGTCTCTTAGAGAGTATGTTTAAGGACTTAATCTCTTTCTAAATAAACAACAACCTAGCTATCTTGCAAAAGCATATGACTTGCCTACATATATTTAAAATCATAGGAGGAGTTAGTTGGCGGCCACCCCCAGGCGGTTGTAAGTCCAACAGTTAGGTGGTTTATCCTCTCTTATGGGGGAAAACTATATGCCCATTTTCGCATTAGATTTAGGTTATACTTTGGCCCTCGCCAAAGCTCCCTAGATTTAGGATATGAGGTTGTTGTTTCCCTTTGCAGGCTACAAGCATAAATCCTCACCTCTTAGGTATTTCCATGATCATGTGTTGTGGAATTGCCTAGATTTCCAATAAAATTCAACTCAAACACATAATTCCTCTCAAATTTTAAAAATATAAAGCCCAACCATATGATAGTTTGGGATGCTCACTAGGTTTCCTAGCATCGTGAGCATCCCCTACTTATCTCCCTTTAGTTTTGATAATAACTCCCTCCGCTTGATCCATCCCACTTGATCTCCTAAAAATAGCCAATTTATTGATAGTCCTATCTTTGAAATCTTTGGATATAATGATCATTTACCTTAATTAAGAGTATTCTTAAGGAATCTCATTCTTTAAGATGTAACTATGGGGCTTGCCTCCATAGGGAACTTAATGAACTCTAAAATAAACCCTACTTACTTTTCCATGTAAAGTAGGGAAAGAATCTTACATCAAGACCCATAGTCCTTAGGAGTCCACATTAGGTGATTAGGTCCATTGTAGGATGGTGATTTCTGTCTCTTGAGATAGTATATCATTTCTCAATGTCATATCCGATCACCCTAATGAGAACATCTACAGATCTACGTGGTGTCCACCAAGTGTGTATTTTTTTCTTCATTTATTTTTTTTCCAAAAGATTTACGAAGATGAAAATATTTCACCATAGATTTTTGACTCACTGGGATAGTTCCTCTCCATCTTTGGTAAATGATCATTGTCTCCAAGTATCGATAGTGGATTTGTATTTCATATGAATCCAGACTATCCTTCTTTTATTGGCACTTAGTTTATTTCATTCTTAAGCTAAGATAAATCCTTTAGGTTTTAGGACCTCACTGTGTCTTGAAACCCCTATTCCCCCCAAAGGTGAAAATAAAAATTTAATAAAAAGAAATAACTAAAGACTTCCTCCTTACCATTTCTATGGTATGGAAAGGTTCATTCCAAAAAGAATTAAAGAAAAATAAATCCTTTATAAAAATAATAATTTCTAAAAAGTACTTTTTCAAAATACACATAATAAAATATTTCAACCTCATTTAACAATCTTCATGATTATTACATGTAGGATCATTTAAAAAAAATCAAAATCATCTTTTCAAAAAATAAATGAACATCCTTCATTCAATATACCTAAATTTATTGAATGAAGACTTCATTTCAAATCAAAAATCAACAATCATCTTTTCAAAAATAAAAAAAATAATCAACTTTTCAAAAAAAAAAATCAACAATCATCTTTTCAAAAAATGGAATCGACAATCATCTTTTCAAAAATAAAATCAACAAACATCTTTTCAAAATCAAAATCAACAATCACCTTTACAAAAAAAATAAAATAAAAAATCACCTTTTCAAAAAGCACATATTTGAAAATGAACAATTCTCTTTCAATATACCCAAATTTATTGAAATATGATTTCATTTCCAAATAAAATCATATCATAACATTAAAATTCCATTTCAACATATCTCACATATGTTGAAGTTAGAATTTCTTTCTTTTCAAAATTACAATTTGAAAATAAGCCTTCCATTCAATATGTTGGATGGAGGCTTTTTTCTTTAAATAAAATTACACCATTTGAAATTCCACTCAACACATTCCACATTTGTTAAATTTCTTTCTTTTAAAAAATATGAGCAATCACACACAAAACAAAAAATTTCATCTTCAAAATAAAATATAATTCCCCATTTAGCATACCTAAATTTGCTAATGAGAGTTTCATTTTTCAAAATAAATTTGGACTTTATTTAGCATACCCAAATTTGCTATGTAAAGATCCCCCTCTTCAAAAAATAAAAATAAAAAAATCATAAAAATAAAACACATTTGAACTTTATTTAGCATACATAAATTTGCTAAGTAAAGTTCTCATTTTCAAAAAATCAAAATCAAAAATCGTAAATCAAAACACATTTTGATTCTTCATTTAGCATACCCAAATTTGCTAAGTGAAGATCCTCTTTTCAAAAATCAAAATACATTTGGATCTTTTATTTAGCATACCCAAATTTATTAAGTAAAGTCCATCTTTCAAAAATAAAAAGTCAAACACATTTGGATTTTTCATTCAACATACCTAAATTTGCTAAGTAAAGATCCTCCTTTCAAAAAATCAAACCAAAAGAAAATATTTGGACTTTATTTAGCATACACAAATTTGCTAAGTAAAGGTTCCATTTTCACCACATGATTCACCAAACAAGAAAAGAAGAAGAAAATTATTTTCAAACAACTCATTTAGCATACCCAAATTTGCTAAATGAGTAAATCAATAAAATAAATTGACCCTTTATTTTAACATACTCAAATTTGTTAAATAAATGGTCCCCAAACACAAAAAATCAAAATCCAATATGAACCAATGGAAGCATCAATCTCTTCAAAATATTTGAACCATTTCCAACATACACAAATTTGTCAAAAATGGATTCTAAATTCAAAAATCTCTTAAATTCAAAAATCTCTCCTAAATCAAAGAGCCCCACTTAACATATTCAAATTGTTGAGTGTGGGTTCAAATTCTAAAAAACAAATTAAAGTAGAAATCTGATTTGAGTTTATTTTCCAAAATTATAGAATTTCAACTCGGCCATTTTTTTAGTTCAGTCTAAAAATTCTATGTAATGTTTTTTTCCTTTTGGGATGGATTTGGCCTTGGATCAGGCCAACCTCCCACATACTAACTTTGCCCACCTCATTCATTTTGGTTGAGATTTTGAGGGAGCTAGTATCACTTGTGAGGGGACCACCCTCACAACCATTAGAGGACCGCGTGTCCACATCCATGTTAAGATTCCATTAGATTCTGAGTTTCCCTCAATGAAGAGGAAGGCTGTGGCAGTTCCCATAGTAGTTACAATTTCAATGCCAGTGCATTCAATGGTTCCCATTTCTACCCCAGTATGGGCTAGAACCCACTCGTTGGCATGTTCCAAGGGGAAGGCTCCCCTGGTTATAGGGATAGTCTCGCATACATACGAGGTAGAGTCTAGTTCCCATACTGCTCCTCCCAGTAGGACCTAGTGCCACAACAAATGCTGCAAGATCAAGCGGCATCATGTGCGTATAGCCAAAGAAATGGAAGCAGTTGCTCAGTCTATAGTAGAGGAGTTACCCAAGATAGTCTCTCCTCTGATCACAAAGAATAAGTTTCATCCCCTCTTTGGATCTGATGGAGAGGAAGATATTAGAAGGATCTCAATTTCACCTCCACCTATAGTTTACTTTAAGGGTCTTACTAGAGATAGGATAAGGTCGAGCCTTTGATCAATTCCGCAGTGAGGGGCTTATGACCATCGATTTTGGGCCAAATTGACTTACCGGTCATCCCTCACGTGTTGGAGCACATCGATAGAAGAGGGCTAGAAGCGTGTATCACATGTCACCAATAGATAGAGACATAGGTACGCTAGATAGTCAAATGTCTCTGCCCTCATGGACTTTCCCGATCAGCGTGCTACCTACGCCAATCATACTGATAGAATTGTATTAATCGATACTACTCACCACAGGAGAGGAGCTCCTGCACACAGAGAGTTGGTGGTGCCTCAGCCACACAGCTCTACTCCATGCCCACCATCTCCAGTACAAGTTTTGTCATCCATAGTTCTAATAAAAGTCATGAAGGATGCATCTGAGGAGAAGAGAGCCCCACTGGTGATCTGGCTATGGCCAAGAGATCTCATTCCATCTACACCACAGACTGAGGCAAGGTCGAGCTCTCCTACTTTACCTCTTACTCTAGTTGTAGTGAAGATGGAGTGGCAACCACGAAGCATCATAGTTGTGCCATCACCACCACCACTATAGTAGAGCATGGAGATAGTAGTAGCAGAGGGGGAAGGAGACAGTACCACTGTCCCCACAGTGATAGATACTCCCAGGAGTAGCACACCTCCCATGATAGATGATAGCCATGAGCATATTTCTTCTAGTATGCGTAGCCTCATAGGGTTAGCTCTCTAGCATCAGAGGGGGTTAAATGTATTTCTATTCATGAGCATAATCCTACCACTGTTAAGATGTGATCATTTGTTCCCGTGTAGTTGGACCATTCCCTGGATGCTATTATAGCATAGTATCTTATGGAAAAGAAGGAAATTTTAGGAGATGACTAGTCTAACCTAGAGGATGAGAAGGTTAGTTTTGATCCCAATGAAGATGATCTGTTGGAGGATTTAGCAGGAGTACATATGGTTGATGTCAAGGGTTCCCTCCTTCAGGATCAGCAGAGTTTGGAAGGTTCTATGGCTGAGCATGATGATACAACCTACTTGACCCAACACCTCCTTCAATAACTAAAATAGATGGATAAATAAATTAACAGGATGGGAAAGAGGCTTGAATACTTTCTAGCAACAATTTTGGCACTTCAGAACTAAGCCCCAGTAGTGCATCCTACTGTTGCAGAGACTGGTCAGCCTGAGTTGTTGCATGTTTTGGATCACTCCAAGACTTCACCTCTAGTAGAGCACAGCAACACTATCTTGTATAAGAAGGTAGTGGATAGTACCTCTGTACAAGAAAAGGACATTAAACTCATGGTTGAGCAACAAGTGAGAAAAGAGTTGGCGCAAGCCTGAGGAGGATCATCAATTCCAAAGGGTAGACCCTACCTAGTGGAATTTGATGCCATCCAGTATCCTAAGGGTTTATGCCACCTTCTTTCAAGGGCTTTGATGGCAGCGAGAAGCCACAACAACACATAATGCACTTTAGGACCAGCTATTGCAACACTGGTGACAGCGATGCATTACTATTCCATCTTTTTTGTCATCAGTTTAGCAAGCATAGCCTTTGATTAGTACGTTGAACTCCCCAATAGTTTAGTGAAGACTTTCGTTGAGTTAGAGAAACTCTTCATTAAGAGGTTTGCTGGAGCTTAGCAAATGGTGATTATAGGCCATCTTGTTGTGGCTCAACAACACCCCGGTGAGTTCTTCATTGATTATATTCTCAGATGGCACAATTTGAGTATGAAATGCGAACCCCAACTATCTGAACAACACGCCATTAAAATTCTGCTAAAGAATATTCATATCCTGGTCGCCTTCATGCAGAATGTTTTTACCATCAAGACATTTGAGAAGCTAATCAATAAGGTGCCTAGTCTATAAGGAGAGGCCAAACAATTGCTTTTTCAAGTTCAGTCAACAAACCTAAAGCTGTAGAAAGTTTAGGAGAAGAAGCTAGGGGTAGTAGCAGTGTTGGACAAGGGGAAGCAACACCAGAGATCAACATGAGACACCTCATACTCCACAGCCATCACTTCCACCTCCTTTACCACCATCAAGGCCATCCTAGCCACCACAAATAGCCTCCATGCCTCTCCTCCTCAACATACTCACAGAAGATATATACCCACCGCCGTGTAGCTACCATCCAGCTACTCTTTTAGATAAACTAAAAAAACCTTATTTATTTAAGAGGGAGATAATCAAAAAATATTTAATAATCTCTTAAAGAAACCTAATTTTTAGCTACCCAAGCCTAGGAAGCTATAGAAAGTGGGCAGGAGCAATGATCCTAACTTCTTCCCCAATCACTGCATGCTAGGTCATGTTTTAGAAGATTATTTTACATTCAAGGATTGGCTTGAGAATAGCTACAAGATAGGCACCATAGTTATCCCAAAAGAATATCTAGTGGAATAACCATCTAGTTTCATTAGGGTAGTCCTTAGGGATACCTGCGATCCTCTCAAAACTAAAGAAGGTTGGGTTATCTCCTTATTTCAAATCTCTAAAAATATTGTTTCAAAAATCAAGAAGCTTTCCTTGCAGGTGCCTGAGGTAGCTTGAACCTCCAACATCAAGGAAGGTTTGCAAGTTGTCAAAGATAACTTGGGGAAGGTAGGAGCTCAACAGTAGTAGTAGTAGCAGTAGCCTATACTTGCCCGGGATAGCCAAGTAGTGGAACCACCGACCGAGCCCAGCCTCCATTCCACCATTGCAGCTACTACTTTAGCCGACACTTTTATTTCATCTAGCTCTTCTTCTAGTAGACATCTTGTATCGGTATATGAGGGCATCAAATCCCTCACCCCACTTATTTTACTAGATTTCTACTATGTACCTCCTTCAAAATATAAGAAATTGAGGAATAAAGCTAGTTTGATTTGCATCTGTGTCACTTCTGATGGGTTGTTTAATTCTACTCTTACAAAAAAACTCTTCAAGTCTAAATAATAATTATAACAACTCTAATCTTCCTCTTTTTGATTCAAATTTGGACTTTCCTTCTCTGAATACTATGGGTTCACCTCTTTAGATAGACTTAGAATCATTTGATTATGAGGGTCCTATAGGAGAAGCTATAGGTGAGCATGATGAGCAGATAGAATCTTCTACTAACCTGCCATAAGAGATCACACAAGTTAACCTCCATAGTGGCAAGGTTCTACCTCCTAGGGTAGTACCTCAAGATAAGGGGAAACAAGTCATTGGTTTTGATGATTGAGAAGCCCCTCCACAGGATGCTCCACCCTTGGATATGCCTATGGAGGATCAGCCCAGAGTTGATTACAATGTCCTCGCTCATCTAAGAAAGTTGCGAGCTAAGTTAAGCATATATGATGCCCTTGTCTTATCCAAAGAGATGAGAGAATCATTAATCTAGGCTCTTCTTAATCTAGAGATTTGCTTAGCTCAGCTGACCACTATAAAAGAGGAGGCACATTATTCAAGAGAAGCCCAACGAGTCACATAAACAGATGAAGACCTTTTGAGGGACATGGAGCACAACCGTCCCCATGACATTACAGTGGATATGGGCAAGTTTAGACTTTCCAGGGTTCTTATTGATCCAAGTGCATCTATGAATATTATGAGTCTAATGATCCTTGCCTACTTAAGGATTGACATCTCTACAGTCCAAGGAGATTAGATAATGTTGAGAGGATTCAATGAACATGGCAAGAGGGCTTTAGGTTCCATAGTGTTACCTTTGAAAATAGGTGATTGGAAGATAGAAGCCAAGTTTTACATAATTGTATCGAATACATCATTCACTTCTTTGATTGGTAGGCCTTTGATACACCAGAACAAGATGATTTCATGCTTCCTTCATCAGTGCTTCAAGTTTAGAAGGGATGGAATCTAATACAATGTCAAAGGAGATGAAAAGCCATTTTTAGTTAGAGAGGTTGAGATATATGAAGATGCGGCCTGCTATCTTCCTCAAACACCTTTTCTTGTGAACTTGGTCAAAATTCAAATACAAAAGAAAAATAATAAGATGAAAAAAAAAGAAAAGAAAAGAAAGATGAAAATACAAGCGAACGAGAAAAGTACATCAGGGAAGTAGTGCCACATGTCACATTCCACCTACAGTTCGTTCCACTAAATGGACATATGGGTAAAATGACTCGACCTCCACCAGGCAGAGGCAGAGGTAGATATATAAGTAGTTCTAAAGGTGGAAGACCCCTGGTTGGCAGTCATCCAATAGAGGTTATGTTCCAGTTCATATGAGTTTCCTTACTATTCACATAGACTTAGAATCCAGGTCAAAAGATGAGTCTAATATGATTAGCATACCAGCCAACCCCTCTCAGTGGGTTTTATTAGAGGTGACACTCATGTTAAACAATGATGAAGACTAGGCCTCCAAGTGAAGCATGAATGTATTCAAGTCAAGTTTATGTGAAACTATCAGGCAGTAGTTAGGAACCTTAGCTCTAACCTCACTTTGTTCTCAAAAAGTTGAAAGATTAGTAGTTAAGGAAGCCTCCCAGTCTTTCATGAATGTCAAGCCAAAGAGACTACTATTGGGATCATCATCCTCAAGTCCAGAAGTTGATGTAGAACTTGAGGATAATTCATATAAAGAATTAATGAAATTACCTTTTGATTGGCACTCGCCTTGTGTTCTTAATCTTGCAAAGAAAGTTTTGATTACTTATACATGGTCCAAGCATAGGTCAGAGTACTTTGAGAAGCTATGGAATAATAGAGTTAGGGATGGATAATCAAGATCAAGACTAGGATTTGGTATAGTGGGTCCAATTGATGATGATAATTACTGCTTAGTTGTTACCAATCATATGGAATCTGATGGGTTCTTCTCAAACCACACTAACACTAACTCTTATGAGGAAGTATGTTTAGAAACTTTAGCTAATCCAGATGATCTCTAAATCAAAGATACACTGCCATAATTTAAAGAGGAAATCCATTCAATAATTGATAAGCTCAAATAAATTAACCTCAGGGCAGAAGAAAATTCACGCCGACATACATTAGTTCATTTCTGAATGAAGAAGAAACCAATGACTTAGTTAGGCTATTGATTGAGTTTAAGGACTATATTACATGGAGTTAAGAAGAGATGCCTGGATTATCTCCTGACGTAGTAGTCCACAAATTAGCAATGAACCTTAATGCTAACCCTATCAAGCAAGCTCCTAGATGCATGCGATTAGAAATCAAACAATAGGTCATTTCTGAAGTCAAAAAATTGATCGATGTTAGTTTCATCAGGGAAGAAAATTACCCTAGCTGGTTAGCCAGTGTCATGCTAATTAAGAAAAAGAATGGCCAAATTCACATATGCATAGATTTCAGGGACTTAAACAAGGCATGTCCTAAGGATGAGTTTCCTCTTCTTATACCAAAATTAATGGTGGGCATCGCCACATCTCATGCAGCATTCTCCTTCCTGGATGGGTCATCTGGCTATAACCAAATTAAGATGGCCCCTGAGGATGAAAGAAACATTTCTTTTCAAATTCCAATCAGATTCTATTATTATAAGGTCATGCTTTTCAACCTTAAAAATGATGGTGCTACATTCTAATGGGCCATGACTCAAATCTTCAACGAACTCATTCATCATCAAGTTGAGTGCTATGTTCATGATCTAGTAGTCAAAAATAAAAAAAGGAAGACCATCTCTTTGACTTAAGAGTAATTTTCAAATGGTTACAATAATATAATCTCAAAATGAATCCCCTGAAGTGTGCATTCGAAGTAGCTTCAAGGAAGTTCCTTGGGTTGTTACAAGAGAATTGAGATAGATCACGAAAAGATCTTATCTTAGAAATTCCACCACCTTTAACTCAACTGATCATGGGGAGGTTGATAAGATGCTTTATCATTGGGTGTGGCTTTTTTCAAAAGAGAAGAACCACAGTCTACTCTTCTAGGAAAGGCAGGGGAAGGAATAGTTCTCTTAACTCTAGATCACGATGTGATGAGATTCTCATACTATCTCTCTAATCCCTGCACCAATAATGAAGTTGAGTAGGAGGCTTTAATTAACAGTCTAGAGTTAGCCATTACAGTGTGTGTCAAGAGCATCAACATCTATGGGATTCTCAGCTAGTTATCATCGGGTCCTACAAGGTTCTAAAACTTAATCTTCATCATTACCACGAGTATACCATGAAACTGTTGGCCCAAATCCCTAAGGTCACCATCTACAAGGTCCCTTGAGGAGAGAATGCAATAGTAGATGCTTTGGCCAAACTTGCCAAGAAATTGGCATGTCCGAAAGATGAGTTCATTCCAATAAGGGTCCAAAATAGACAAATCTTATCCCTTATTAATGATGAACTCATCGAGAGACTTTCTCTTGAAGGGGAGGTTGCCTTTGCCAATAAAGACGAGGAGTTGGATTAGAGGCAACCGTTCATAGATTATTTGAACACTGGCAAACTACCTCAATAGAAATCATAAGCCCATCAGATGAAGCAAAGAGCTCTCTCCTATGCTCTCGTGGATGGCACCTTGTACCGATGATCTTTCGATCAAATTTGGTTACATTTTTAGACAAACATGAAGCCTGTAGGATCATGATTGAGGTACATTCAATTCTATGCGAAGCGCATCATTCCATTCTAAAGATGAAAGCAAAGATCAAGAGACTAGGATACTACTAGTCTTTGATGAGTATAGACTACATGAACATGACTAGGAGATGCCATCAATGTCAGGTACACAATGTGGTCTTGCATCACCCACCCAATGTTCTACATCTTACATTGGCCTCATGGCCATTTGAGTGTTGGGGTACCAACATAATGGGTTCGATCGATCCTCCTTCTTCTAAGGGTCATCGATTCATCTTAGCTACCAATGACTACTTTTGCAAGTGGGCGAAGGCAATCCCACTCAGAGAGGTCACAATCAGCATGTGCTTATTTTTCAGGAACCATATCGTATATAGGTTCGGGGTGCCTCAATGAACTATATCTGATAATGGTACTGCATTCAAGAGCACGAAGATTAACAGCTTCGCTAGGAGATACGATATAGATTGGAGATACTCCACCATCTACTATCCCAAGGAAAATGGCCTAGCAGAAGCATTCAACAAAACTCTCATCTAGATACTAAAGAAGACACTCGATGATAACAAGCGATAGTGGCATGAGCAATTGGTTGAAGCCTTGTGGGTCTACCGCACCACATACAGAACTCCACCTCAATCTACCCCGTTCTCCTTAGTGTATGGGTCCGAAGTCATTCTATCATTAGAAGTTTAACTCTTGTCACTAAGGATAGCAATGGGTAGCAAAATCACTATAGAGCATAATGCAAAGTTGTGGTTAGAAGAGCTCGAAGGTTTGGAGGAGAGATGCCTACGGGCGTGCCAGAACCTTGAGTTATACAAAGCCAAAATGATTCAAGCTCACAACAAGCTAGTCCGTCCTAGAGCTTTTCAAGTTGGAGAGCTTGTCCTAGTTCTATGGAGACCAATTATTGCCCATCGAAAGATGGGAGGTAAGTTTGAACCCACTTGGGAAGACCCTTTTATCATAGAAAAAAGCCTACCAAGGATGATCTTATCAGCTTATTGATTCTAAATGGGAATAGCTTATGCTTCCAATCAATGGGCTCTATTTGAAAAAATATTACACATAAAAACATGTTTGAAAATAATTATCATCAAAAGAAAAAAAATTCATTCCAATTCATTAAAATCTTCCCTTCTTTCAAAGCATTGTTTGCTTATTTTGTGAATCCTACATGATGTGTTTAAGATAGGTGTAAGAGAACCCAAGTGGCATCCTATCCCTCTTTCACAACACAAATACAATCAAACACAATTCTCCAACACAACTAGAATAGGTGTGAGAGACCTCAAGAGGCATCTTATTTTGACTAGCACAACTAAGCAAGGTGTAGGAGAACCCAAGCAGCATCCTTTCTTGGTGGGATCACAACTGCCATTCATGGCACCATTTCATTAATTCTCCAGCATATTTTTAGGATAGCTATAAAGAACATGAGAGGCATCCTTTTTCTTCTAACATAAACATGAACATAAATCTTTTATCTTGAGCTATTTTGATGTGGGAGCAAGCCCCTGTGGTACTCACTCATTAGCTACTCTAAGTTGGGTTAACATGCTGCCTTGTTAGTATGTCACCATAGTGTTCACTTGTCTAGTGGATGTGAGTGCCCGTGCTTTCTTCCAAACTTGACCATTGCGAACTAACGAGGGCCTTGTTACTTTGGTAGACCTCACAGCCCAGCTAGTAAGCTACATCATGTTGATTTTGTTTAAGAATATGTGACTCCATATGCTTTCTTCTTGAATTAACCATCATATCGACTAGGTATATATCGAGGTTTAGGATAAGTCCCCTAGAGGCTCCTTTCCTCTTGACTACTCCTAAGTTAATATAAGTTCCCCAGTGGCATTCACTCAGTAGTCGCCCTAGGTCGGATAGCACCTGTCGAGCTGAATATAGACTATCCCAACAATCAGTTCCATTATAGGAGGATGTGAGTCCCGGATGCTTTCTTCCTAGGCTGATTATTGCAAAGCAACGGGCACCTTAGGTTGGTTAATGTTCGCTATACTGATAGCAACTCACCCGGTGGATACACCACTCTTGACAGATGTGAGTCCCCACGCTTTCTCCTTGAGTTGGCCATCGAATACCTACAGATATTATCTTCTCCAGGGTTTGGGATCAACCCCATAATAGCCCCTCTCCCCTGCAGGCACTCTACTTGGATCACGTCCTTTGCAACCCCATTTAAACTCTACACGGGTTACTCTTGGATTGGACAGTCCCCCCTTCTTAGTAGCCACCCATGTGGTTGGAGAATTTGTTCAATGGATGCGCAGATTCTCCCTTGGTTTATGAAATTTGAAATAGGTCTAGGCTGATATAAGCTCATTTTTAGTATGATCCCTCGCAAACTAGCATGGTCCAAGATAAACAAACAAACAAACAAATCTATTCACTTATGGATTATGAATTCAAGCCCTTAGTGACCACTTTCCCAAACATGCATCCTATCTTTAGGGTAGTGTCGGCAGAACTCCCTATAGGAATTGTCTGACTACACTTGAGTTGAGATAAGTCTCCGGGTTGGCACTCTATCTGTAGTCTCCCTTAGATCAGGTTCAATCTATTTTTTCATAAACAGGTTGCCCCGGCAGTCATTCCGCTTTGGAAGATGTAAGTTTACTACCCATTCTTTCTAGCATGATTGTCGCAAACTGACGGGCAACCCTAGGTCAGTGTTGACCTCTTTTTTAGGATGAGCTCTCAACCCTTCCATCTTAGACATAGGACCCATATTAGAGTTTAAGAGTTCCTTAGTCTTAAGATACAACTAGTGATTAGGTGGACACTTAACCTAGCCCTAGAGACTTAGAAGAGTTAGCCATAGGAATAGGTTATGCCTTAGGGGTGTTAGGAAAATTTTCAACCCTTACCTTAAACCTTTCCTCACTTTCATTCTGTCAAGCCAAACTCCTAATCAATTATATTTAATTTTCTCCAAACTCCAATCAACTCCATATGATTGAAATCCATGATTGAAATCTATGATTGAAACCCATGATTAAAATCAATCAAAATTTGTAAGTCCAAATACTTCTAAGTCCTTAAACTTCCCTTAACGACTTAACCAAAATCATGATGAAAATCATTTCAAATCTTTGAGATTTTCTCATAATTCTTTTATATTCCCATTTATATTCACATATATAAATGAAATATAAATTCAAATCAATCAAACTAAACTCAAAATTCCAACTCAATTCATGAAATTCCTTAAGTCCCTTTAATTTTCCATTAAAGGACTTATCCAAAACCTTAATCAAACTAATTCAAACTCATGGGATTTTCTCAAAACATATTTAAATTCTCATTTATATTCACATATATAAATGAAATATAAATACAAATCAATCAAATCAAATTCTCAAATTAAATTCCAAATCTAAAATCTTTCTTAAGTCCTTAATTTTCCATTAATGGACTTAGCCTAAATCTTGATCAAATCATCTCAAAGTCATGGGATTTTCTTATAATTCTTTTATATTCTCATTTATATTCTCATATATAAATCAATTAAACCAAATTCAAAAATTCAAACTCTGAACTACATGAAATTTTCCTAAGTCCTTTAAATCCTTCTTAATGGACTTAGCCCAAATCATGATTAAACCCCTTCAAATCCATGAAATTTTCTCATGATCCATTTATATTCTCATTTATATTAACATATATAAATGAAATATAAATATAAATCAATCAAACCAATTCCAAAAATCAAACTCAAACCCACTTAAAATCCAACCAAAGCCTTTCAGTCAAAATCTTGAACTTAGCCAAATCAACTTCAAATCAAGCCAAACTCTTGATTTTCCTTCATGATTCAATCAACCCTACAATCATGAACTCATATATAAATCCATACCTCAATCACCAAATCAAAATCTAGTTCAAAAATCAAAGCCAAAATCCCTTCATGTTCTTCCTTTGAATATGAAATTGTCAAATAAATCAAAACCCATTTGACTTCAAACCACTTGCAAATGAAATTATATTTCAATCATAAGTCCATATACAAGATCAATCAAGCTCAAATCAAGCTTTGACCAAGCCATTTGACTCACTTAGGCTCACTTGACCCAAAGTGACCTAAAGTACCCTTATGAGCCAAATTCTAATCCTAACCAAATTGGATTGAATCAAACTCATCTATATCTCTCATCATGATCAACAATCATCATAGGATGATCAATCAATCAAATTGGGTCAAACCAAGTCAAACTTAAGGGTTGATCAAGTCAACATTTAGCCCAAAATGAAACCTAACATAGCCAAATTACACCATAGGCCAAATTAATTGAAACCATTTATCTAAGTTCACTCATGACTTATGTTTGAACTTGACCAAGCCAACATTTGAGCCTAACCTAGCTTACTTAACCCAAGTTGTTATTAACTTGACATAGAGATCAAAATGTGTCAAAACTTGATCTAAGCCAAATTGTTTCCAAACCAATGGGTCAAGTTCATTTCCAAATCACTTGTTGAACTTGACCAAAGCCTCAATTGGCCAACTAGACCTAACCTAGTGATTGACCTTAGACCAACATGACTAAAGGGGCCGTTGAGCCAAAGTGAACTTAACCAAAATTGATTGGAAATAAAGATACCAATCCACTCCATATGACTAACCTAAAACCTTGACCTACCTCAAATAGGTCAATTGGGTCAAATAGGTCAACTTGGCCCATTTGACCTAAATGAAGTCATATGAGCCAAATTCAAAACTATACCAAATTGAATCAAACCAAAGCACCCAAAACATTTCAAATGGTCATAAGAACTTGACCCAACCCATTTTTTTGACCCAATTTGACCAATTGGTCAACTTGACCCAAGTTGGCCCATTTTGACCTAAATGGGTCAACATGAGCCAAACCATATCAAATGAATTCCAAATCTCATGAAACTTGGCGAAACCTAGTTTCTCCACATACCCAACATATCCAAATTGAAAAATTAGCAAAATGACCATCTCATACTTAGTCCATAGAACAATTTCTTGCTTAATCCATGGGTAATTTGGTCATACCCTCTTCATATCCACTTAATGCCTTCCTAATAGCTCAAGGGGACCTAATGAAGAATGGTGCACCCAACCCAATGGGTTTGAGTAAGCCCAATTGGCCCCAAGGCCAAACCCGATCCCATGGGTCAAAATGGCAAAATCAAACTCCTTCTTCCACTCAATTTCAAGCACGTGGGAGGTTGTCAATCCACTCAAGGCCTCAAACTGACCATGTGAAAACATCTAACTAATCAAACAACCCTCCCATTGTGAACAATTGGATCAAAATGGCAAATAATCTTGTAACCGTCTGATCCTTCAAGTGGGAGATATACTCCCCATAATTGAATTCAAAATAATCATTCCTCATTTCAATTGAACCTAGGGAAGTCAGAGAAGCAATTCCTCAGCCTCCTAAGCTTCCTAGAGTGAAATCAAACTTCATCTTCTCAGTTTGCATAGTGTAAAAATAGGGGAGCTCAATCCAATCTTGAACTTCCTCCACACTGAAAACCACCTCAAATCCTCTTGCACACTTCTTTTAAGGACCAGTCCAAGCTCACCCAAGCTTCCATTGGAGTTCCCATAGCAAGGAGAGGAGCAATTGGATCAAAGCCACAAGGATCTTGAAGTGGTGTTGGTCCACAGAGCAAGTCACTCAACCCCAAGGTCTAGGAATTTTAACAGGGCTTCGTCTCCACTAGACAAAGCTACCTCATCGATCTCAAGCGCCGGTGATCACCTCCGATGAGGTATAGAATTTTGTGACCACCTAGCATAGGAAGTGTTAGTCCTTCGTGAAGGGAATTTTCAATTCATGCAAATCCCACCATTGGATGTGCTGCTCATTGGCTTTAGATGGTGTGGGTTAAGTCTTGTTTGAAATCAAGCTCAATCAAGCTTGGATCCTCCTCAAGATCATGGATGATCTTTATTTATCTAAAGGAAAGAATTAGGGAGATCTTGGCCATCCATCTGCACATTTTGGATGGATGGCTAAGATTATTCCCACATTCATAATTTCTTTTATCCCTTTTAAAACTGTGGGGAGATCTCTAGTCACCCGATCTTTGATTGAACGGTAGAGATCAAAGTGCGCCCACTGTCATGCCACCTTTTAAATTTAATGTTTAAGTATGATGCTCACTATGTGATGCATGTAAAGCGCGCTGATCGTTGTCGCCACGCGTGGCGCTGTGCACAGGGGGATTAGATTGGGATCTTTATTTAATTCTAATTAATCTAGGGATCTTTTAAAATTCAAATCTCTCTCAATAAAACTCAAAAAAATATTAAACAAATTTTGATGGAAAGATAATTGAACCTAGAGTATTTTAAAATTAATTTCAATGGATTTTGAATTATGCTTTTTCCTGATTTTGGGTTTTATTGGAAACATTATTTTGCTAATTATATTTTAATTAAGCCTTTAATTAATCCCAAACTTATTGGGTATGTTTTAGTGGATGACCTCTGCCTTCCCTAATTTTCTTGAGATTTATTGAAAGCTTAATTAGGAGAATTGCATATGGATTTCCTAATTACTCTGTTGACCTAATTAAGCATAATTAGGGTGTGATTAGTAGTTTTAATCCATGATTAGGGTTGATTAAGGTCAGATACAGTAGATAGGAGGTTTATGAAAAACTTTTGGGGCATTTCCCCTAAGCTATTCCCTAAATTCTCCTCTTCTTTCCTTAATCCTCTCTTAATTAAGGGTTAATTCACTAATTATCCCCTTAATTAATTTCTAAAAATTCTAAAAAGTTTCATAACTTAATTAATCTACTTTAAGTAGATACTTAGGTGTTTAATATCCCAAGTTTAATTAAGAAAATCAAAACCTAATTCATATTTGTGAAAGGGTGTTTTGAAATTATTTAAGCTAAACCTCTTAGTTTAGTTAACCATTAATTATGAGCAAAATTTCATTATGCCTTTTTCTTATTAGGAGGATTAAAAATTTAAATTCTTTGTGAGTTTTTATGTCATCTCATTGGTTCATAATTATTTGGTTAACTATGTTAAGGTGGTGTAGGTAAGGTTTAATTAGGTTACTTAATTCATACCTTAACCTAATCAATACTT
Source organism: Cymbidium sinense (assembly GCA_021442155.1). Classification (NCBI taxonomy): domain Eukaryota; kingdom Viridiplantae; phylum Streptophyta; class Magnoliopsida; order Asparagales; family Orchidaceae; genus Cymbidium; species Cymbidium sinense. Next base: position 82,623,544 of record CM038223.1, read on the forward strand.
AAAATTGAATATAATCATCTAAAAATTAAAAAAAAATATCAAACATATGTGGGAATGGGTTGAGAACAGCAAACTCAACTCACCTTTTCAAAATTAAGTCAAACATCAAACTAAATAAAAATCATATTGAATATACTTTGATTTATTTTAAACTTTCTTATTCTATAAGAATGTCTTTAGGATTTAAATAAAGTGAATTTGTTTACATTCTTTCATTTCTTTGAATCTTTCTCCAACATGTTAAATTTTTATGTCATGTGGTTTCATGCATTCATATTTTTTAAGTTCAAATTTAAAAATGAAATTATTTACTTTATGTCAAATTTGCATGTGTTGGCTAAAGTAGAAATATGAATGGCTTTTATCACTACTAAATCCAAATTATTTTTTTTAAAAAACATATAAATAAATTATCAAATATGAAAGTGTGCTACTTATATTTTAATTATAGGCTTGCATGTGAAAGATTATAAAGGTATGTTTAGCATAGATTTCTTTCTCTCTTATGTTCGTATAGTTTTCAATAGGAATTTGGTGAGATATATGGTTCATTTGAAAAGGATGTAATACTCACCTAATTCCATATTCTATTCAACCCTATGTTATCACCTAAGTAGGGCTACCTATACTTGCATACATAAATTGCATAAAGAAAATGAATCCATTTATACAACTTTTGAATTCTTCTTTTCCATTTCAATTCTTTTATAGGCATGTTTGTATTTAAGGAAAGTTGTATATTAGTCTGGACAACCCCGAGATTGTGAGGCTTTAAGTAGCCCTAAGTAGATCTTGTACCTTACACCTCTGGTTAACAATGGCGCTATACTCACTTATGACTTTCTTACTCTTATGTGTGTATGTGAAAAATTGGATAAAGAAACCCTTTTCTACTAAAGAAAATCATGCATCTAAATCCTCTAAATTTCCATAAATGGAATACTTAGCATGCATCATAAAGTATGTTAAATATTCTCATTTGTGTGTATAGATATGCTTAGGATTCATCCATATGCATGTTATACATGTTGGGAAAGAAATGGAGTAATGTGTGTTATGTGAAGTTTGATTCATTTTATTTAATCATAAAATGGCTTTCTTTTTGAATAAGTTTGTTTAGAGTTCATCTAAACTTAGGATTAATTAAAATATTTAATCAAAATATTCACCTAAATAAAACTAAAATGTGAATCTACTTTAGAAATTACTTAAGTTAGGTAAGGAAAGAGAAGTTTTTCTTCTCTTTCCCTCTCTTCATAACTTAGTAATTAATTGTAGAATTTATTTGAACCTAATCAAAACATGAAATAAAATCAACCTAAAATAATTAAACAACTTAAATGAAACCCTCCTCTAAGTTGAATATGCTTCCACACTTTGAAAATTTAAACCTAAAGCCATAGCTAAGCATACCACACAAACCTTCAAAGCACACACATAAGCCTAGGTCACCACTTATAGCTTTAGGTTAGGTCGGTGCATGGTTTGATGTTTTTTTTGTTTTGTGATATATGTTTTAGATTGGTTTTTAGGGTGTATGCTCATAGAATGAAGGGTAGGATGCTCTTAGTCTAACTATTCTTTTCTGTGGGGGATTGTGCTTAAGGGGCGCTATCATAAATAAAAATATAAATGCTTTTGCATGCAGGTGCTTTATACCCCTAAGAATAATCCAATAGGCTAGATGGACTTAGTCACCTATGTGTGGGATGATAAGTCCAATATACATGCTTGGGATTTGTGTGGTTTGTTTTAGCTAACCTTTGTTTTAAAGGTATTAGTTAGATTTCCACTCTTCCTTTTTCATGTAAATTTATGCAATTAGGATTTTGGAATGATTGTTATGGGGATTAGGATGAGCATTGGTCATAAAATCCTACCTTATGTACCATGTGAAGCCTTGGATCATCTACCTTCCAACCATCCAAAAGAAGGAACCAAAGAAGAAAGAAGAAAAGAAGAAGAAAGAAGAAATGAAGAAAGAAGAAATAAAGCCTGAAGACCCCCCATAACGATGAATTTCTTGCTTAATTGTATTCTAATTCATTTGTAATCTGGGTTGTATAAGGGTAGAGCTCGGCTATCCAATTTGATATTTTTGAGTTTGTGCAGTGATGCCCGACAACAATGGCCTTTTATTCTTTTTGCGATTAGATTTATAAATTTGTTGATGATTTGTTTAGCTTTTGCATTAAGTGGCATATTTTTCCTAGTTTCTTCTTTGCTTTATGTATGGCCTGGATGTGGATTAGGCTATTTAGGAAAAAAATAAATCTTTTACCCAATTTAATAATTCAAATTAAAAATAAAGGACTCATAGTGTCACCTAAAGCTTAGGTTTAAAGTCAAGATAAAAGAATTAGCAACCCCTTAGCTGGATGAGTATTTCTTTTATAATATCATGCACAAATGCATCTTATTTCACTCTTGATTGGAGGGCTTCCACCTTTTCCAGAGAAACTTGTCTTGACCTTTGAGAGCCATGGTGGAAACTCACCTCCTCCCTTCTCACTAATTTTGGCCAATAACTTTATTTCACATGCATTAGTCATATGAATCCTATTAAGCCTGAGTCAAAATAATTGTCCAAAATAAAAATAAAATGAAATTTGAATTGCATTAGTTTTAGGTCATTTGAAGCATGTCCCTTTACATGATCTAGTCTCTTTAGGGAGTGATTTTAAGGACTTAGTCTTTTTTTAATAAATAACAACCTATCTATCTTGCCTAAGCATAAAGACTTGCCTACATGTATTTAAAATCATAAGAGGAGTTAGTTGGCGGCCACCCCCAGGCGGTTGTAAGTCCATGTTGTTGGGTGGTTTGTCCTCTCTTGTGGAGACAAACTAAATACCCATTTTTCTCCTTAAGTTTAAGTTATTCTTTCGGCCCTCGCCAAAGCTCCCTAGATTTAGGTTATGAGGTTGCTTCTCTCCTTTTGTGGGCCCTAAGCTTAATTCCTTACCTCTCAGGCATTTCCTTAATCTTGTGTTAAGGAATCATAAGTCCTAAATTTATAATGAAAAATGCAACTCAAACAAACTAAATCAATTTCAAAAATATAAAGCCCAACTATTGAATAGTTTGAGATGCTCGCTAGGTTTCCTAGCATCGTGGCCATCTCCTACTTATCTCCCATTTTGGCTTCGATAATAACTCCCTCTCTTTAATCAATCTCAATTGATCTTTCAAAAATAAACTAATCGGTTGATAGTCCTTTCTTATTGAAATCTTTGAAGACAATAATCATTTACCTTAATCAAGAGTTTTCTAAAGGAATTCACATGCCTTATGATGTAATTAACTATTGGGGACTTGCCCCTGTAGGGAACTTAACGAACTCGATTTAAAATAAACCCTGCTTACTTTTCCATGTAAAGTAGGGGAAGAATCTCTAGTACATATGCAGACCCATCGTCCTTAGGAGTCCCTATTGTGATGATTAGGTCCATTAAAGGGTAGTGAGTTCTATCTCTAGAGATAGTACACTATTTCCTTGATAACATACTTGATCACCTGAATAAGTACATCTATGGATCTGTGTGGCATCCTAAGAAGATGAATTTCTATATGCTTTCCTCTCTTTCATTTCTCCTCACATATTTGAAGGCGACTCCTCTATCAAAATTTTTTACCAAAGATTTTTCTGACGACTCCACTAGGGATGGTTCCTCTTTCCATCTTTGGTAAATGATCATTGTCTTTGAGTATCGATAGTAGATTTGTATTTTGGTATGAATCCAAAACTATCCTTCTTTCCATTGCCACTTAGCTCATTTCATTCTTAAATTGAGTTAGCCAACATCTTTAGGTTTTAGGACCGCATTCCTTGTTGGTCTTAAACCCCTCGTTGGGTTCTCCAATGGGTAAAAATGAAAAAATCTAAATAAAAAAGAAAACATTATAACAATTCCCTCCTCATCATTTTCATGATAAGGAAAGTTTCATCTTAAAATAATAAAGATAAAATAGATCTTCCATAAAGACTTTGCTTTTCAAAAAGCATATTTTCAAAAAAAAAACTTAAAAAAATATTTTCCACAAAGTTTTATCTTCTTCATTTAACAATTCTTATAATTGTTATATATATGAGTTTTCAAAATTAAAACTAATAATTTTTTCCAAAAGCACAAATGAATATCTCTTTTCAATTCACTTTGATGAAGATTTCATTTTAAAATAAATAATCATCTTTTCAAAAATTAAAATAAAAAATTTAGTTTTCAAAAAGTATACATGAATATTTCCATTCAATATCATCACACATATTCGATGGAAGTTCCATCTTCAAATAAAATTAAACTTTTCAAAATTTAATGAACATATCTCACACAGATTCCTCTCTTTCAAAAAAGTGATAATTACACAGAAAGTAATTATTGAATTGGAGTCCTCTCTTTCAAAAATTAGAACCTAACAATCATTTTTTAAAAAAATTTTAAACACATTTTGGAACTTCATTTAACATACCCAAATTTGTTAAGTGAAGTCCCCAAATCCAAAATTCAAAATTTTTCAAAACATATTTTTGAACTTCATTTAGCATACTCAAAATTTCTAAGTGAAGTTTCCAAATCCAAAATCAAAAATCAACAATCATATTTCAAAAAAACTAGGAACTAATGTCATTGTGACTATTTCAAAACCTAGAACTTGGTGGCTTCCTTGACAGCAGTTTGAAGATAATATGCCAAACTTTATCACGCCTTCAAGTTTATTTTAAGTGACTCTTATCACATCAGTAATGAAAGCTCATATTCTTACCCAACCACAAGTTCTATGATCTTTCCTAAGAATTCCTACTACCATTTTACTCACTCCTTTTATGAAGAAAATATGGGCAATTATGTGCCCTTGTAATCATTCATTTTACCTATGAATAAGATAGTTATCATTAAATGTGAAAAGAGACCGATTGACCTTTACTAATAGGCATGGTGGAGCATCATAATGCTTGCCAGAAAAAATGTTATTTAACTTGTTGCGATCTCATGAGTTAAAAAAAAGGAAAAAAAATTTATTAGACAAATTAAAACCAAAACAGAAAGCCCAAAATGAAAAAAAACTTACATAGAAAATTTAAGAAAAGAAATGTGAAACTCTTCAAAATTACTAATTTGTCCATCAAAAGACCAGTCGAATATCTCATCTGCTGATGATGACAATGTCCCAATGAAATCTAGTCGCCAAAAGATAGTAAGCTAAATTTTGAAAAGTCAAAGATTTTACAATGGCATAAGTTTGGTGGTTTGTTAAGTGAACTCTTAAAAAATGAAGGCGAAAAGGCATAGAACAACAATTTAACATAAAGTGATTAGAATATTTTCCAAGAATGCTTAAACAAGCAAATATAAACAGCACTGTAAAGTTATTATAGATTTCTATTGGAAAACACAATTTTTGAAATAATAAAGCAGAAAGTCTACATGAACATAATGTTTAACACAGCCAACAGCTAAATTCATTCATCTTTTAAAAAGTGAGTATTATATGGAGAAACACTTGTAAAAAAAGTAGTATTACCTTTGTGAGTATAAGAGGATATATTGAAAAAATAGATAGGGTTTAGGATTCATAAAATTGAAAGGTTATTCATTGCTCATAATTGGGGTATTATTCTCATTTATTTGTTTTCTTATTATATCCTCATATATTCTTATGTATAGATCTAGTTGATTCAAACAATAAAATAATGAATTCTTTTCCCCCAATATGGTATCTAAATAAGAAAATCCTAACTAACCTTCTAATCCCATTGACATGTTCACGTCCCCATTATTTGATATTTCATGTCAATCACATTGGGTTGGCTCTCTCAAACCTCCTTTGCTTCAAATCGCCCAACGCGAGGACTCGTCTGACCTTCATTCAATTCATCACTCGCTCTTTCCCCTATCACTACTTTACATTCAATTCATCACACACACCTTCTCTTAGTTGACCACCCTCCTTCCATTTGTCACTCAGCTATGCTACTACTCACCCACATCCTCTCAAGTGCTCATCCCCAACTCTAGTTTATTCATACATCCTCTGGCTCCATTGTTACCAATCGCTCACAACCCTAGCCTTGCTTGTTTCTACTTGAGCACACTATATGCTTTGCCACTATAATTGTTCACCACACTCCCTACTTTACATTTGCCTACACTGTCACACCACTTTGCATATTAGATTTCTTTAATTCTTCTTGCTCTTTTGGCCTTCTCCACTACTCTTCAATGGTGTAAATGATGATCTAAACTATCCTTTTCTGCTTGGATTATAAATTCAATGATATTATGACTTCTTCATCTCATTTGCAATATATGAAACTTTTTATCATTGGTATATCCATTTAATTCAATGATACTAATTATCTCTTCTATTCCAGGGCATCTTGATGAAATGGAAAGCATCTCATTATGTCATTTTTACTTAGTTACTGAAAAATTCCAAACATTTTATTACATACAAAATCATGTTTTATGAGACAACAAAGGATATGATGGATTCTATATTCCACTTCTAAGAAAATAATATTTCTAAGATATATACTTTAAAATCTAACCTAATTTTCTATCCCATTTTACCAAAAAGATTGGACCATTCAAAACTACCAAAGCACATTATGAAATAAATGGAATGAGTTACTTCACTATTGACCTTTCACCACTTATCCTAAGATCTATCAATAATTAAATGAAGAGTTTTTGTGGAAAAATTTCTCCTTAGACTTCATCTATCCATTCAACATATGCAATCCCATCTGATAGTCAATTTCATAATTCCCAAATTTGCAAATGCACTTTCACTATTTCTACATATCAAAGAACTATTATTTCCTTTATCACATCAAACTTTCCTCACTACTTGACATTGTGATGTTCATAGAAGTGGAGATCATACTAATAATGGAGGCGATTGAAGAAGGAAAGTCATTTCCATAATGTTCTCACAGTGGTCATACCGATCATTCTTTTGGGTCAAATTTATTTTTTTGTACTAGCATGCTTCGAGTACATCTAATCTTGATTATAGTTCTTCCACTACTACTACTCCTTTAATTTTTGGCATATTTTCTCAAGAGGAATATATTATTTGATTCAAAACACTCAAACCTTTGCATCTGCTTCACATGCTTTATCCCCATTTAGATTTGTTGTAAATATCTCCTTAAGTATGCCATGGATTTTAAAATCGAATGTCTCTTCTCATATGACAGGCAACCACAAAATTTTCTCCTCTCCACATATAACCTCCTTCCATCTCGTGATTGTGGTTGATAAGTCTCTTACCCCCATCTTTGAAAGGCATTAATGACTATGTTTTATGTCCTATTTTTTGTTGATTCATTATCTTATTGAAATCCAATAATTATTTTGTAAATTTGTATCAATGGCATTATATCTTTCAAAGTTTCAACTAAAAAAAGATGATTAGTTAAAGTCAAGAAGTTGATGGGATCTACTAGCAGATGATTAAGGTTCCTATTACTCTGCCATCCACCATTATGTCTTTCCATTAACAATATCACTTTGATAATCCTCCTCCCAACGAATGGTCAATTCCATATGTGCAATCTCAATGATGCTCGATTTCATAATTCCTAATTTTACAATTACTCTTTCACAAGTTATTCCCATCACTAACCTATTGTTTCCTCACCAAATTGGACTACCCTCACTACCAAGCATCATGGTAATCAAATATGTGGAGATCATATTGATGTTGAACATGGTTGTAGCGCGGGATGGGGGGAGTCCTTTCCACCTTGTTGTCATTATGATCATGCCAATTATCATTTCAAGCAATGTTGGACATGCTTTGAAGCCATCTATTCTTGATGATGGTTTTTTCACTATTACTCTTACTTCCAAGTTTTGTTATGTTTTTTTTTCAAAAGGAATATAATTGCATGATTCAAAAAACTTAGACCCTTGCAACCACTCCACATGCTAATTTCTCCAAACAGATCTATTGCAAATATCTCCTTATGTCTTGAATTTTATATTCAACTATCTCTCATTTCAAAAATAGCCACAAACTTTGCTCCTATCTTTATATGGCCAACCTTATCACATAACTGTGCCTAGTATATTGCTTTTTCTCATCTTTGAGGAAGTCTAATAACTCCTTTTACAATTTTCTCTCTCTGCTATTTATATGCCCCAAATTTTGTCAATAAATTTATTATATATTCATTGTTATAATAAAACTTAATAATTATTTTTTAACTTTCTATCATTTTAATTATATCTTTCAAGATTCCAACTTAATAAAGATTAGTTTAAGCATTGAAATAAGAGGGGTCTACTACATAATGACTATCATAATTATGTTTTCCATTAGTATCGTCACTTGGATTATCCTTCTCCCAATAGACTCAAGAATTATTATTCTTCTCCCAATAGACTCAACAAGTTTTCATATGTCCTCAGGAATTTTTCTTATAGGAATAGGTGTATCAGAAGTTGTAAATGTGAAGCATCCAACAAGGTTTCTGTCATTAACAATTGTGATTGCATCCATCAATTCTTCAAGTCACCAACTGCACTCAGTGAGTTACATAGTTTAATAGGTTTCTATCTTTCAACCATTAAGAGAGAAGCAATCGAAAGCGATGATAAAAGTAATAGGAACCAATAAAGTTGTGAACTAAATGACGAAGCCTGACTTTGCTTACTGTACATGATGGCAATTAATGAACAAAGCTTTTTATTTTGCCTCAATATTTTTATAAATTTTCTAAAGTCTTGAATTATTTACAATTTCTTATAGAGTATTTATACACACTAAGGTTATTATTTGCTCCTCTCCTAATCACAATAACAAATACTATTTTAAAGAAAAACTTCCATCCCTCAATGCTAATTTGTTTAAGTCTCTGAATCTTTAAAAAGGCACATACATTACAAGATCTAGAAAATATTCACCCTGTGAAGTATATGATATACAATGACTTCAAAGAAAAATAAAAAATAACACTCGCAAAATTTCCTACAACAACTGGAAAAATCAACGTTCACAAAATAAGAAGGCACTTAAACCCTAAGTAATCATCATCGATCATAAAAGGATTGATCAAATTCACACATACTACTTATCTATTATGATTCATCATGAAGAATCCCAAAAGCCTAATCAAGAAAATAATTCCCAGAAAGAAATTTAATTTGCGAGAAACCATGGACTGAAATGTAAACTAATGAAAGGTAAGTTTAGCGACACAAGGATAGTGAATAAAGAGGAACAAACTACCATGTTTTCCCAGCAAGCTCAAGTGAGCTCCCATGAACAAATCTTTCTCGAGCGTGTCTTGGGATAGGGGATTGGAGCCAATTCTTTCTATATAGCATCCATTAGCGAAGTAGGCATGTTAAGAGGAAGCAAGGAATGACATGCATTCTCCACCCTTACGCTCTAACCCATATCAGATTTCTTTCTATGCCCGCCAAGAATCAACCTGGAGCTCAATCTTTTATCTTCCCATATGTTACGGTGGGGTGATAAATTTTTGAGGTTCAAATTCATAAATTAGGGCTATATGTATTACAATTTATCATTATTCTAAAAAAATTTATTTTAAGTTTAGCCAGTCCCATCCGCCTCCGTTTGATCTGATATATCATCTTATGGATATAAATAATTTGATTTTGATTTGATATAAGATTAGTTCATAGCTATCGTGCTCATCTTTATCTCAACTAAACAACATATGAATTATATTGATCCAATCTTATCTTTGAGTAGGTCATGAAAATTTATTTGATTAATTATAAAATCAGTTTATAATATTTTTTGAATCAAATAGTCTTCAAGCAACATAATTTTGTTATCAAAATGACAATCACATCAACATGATTCCAACAATGATATAATCATTTAAATCCTAGCATATTTGGAGCATGAATCATCTAAACATCCAAAATTGTTCAAACTCCTCCTTCCTCTCCTCTCCTACACACGCATCGTATCTGTGCAAGTTTAAGCTTGGTGCTCTCCAATTACAATGCAACCTTTTGCATCTAATTTGTTTGACTAAATCTAAATTTACTAAAATTTTCATGGCCTTTGATTCAAGAGTTATCTATTGACATGTAATTTCTATTAATAAGATAATATTTTAATATAAAAATAGTTGTCTATAGAAATTATTTTCTATTAATCCTAAACTTTATTCATAATATTTTTTGAATTACTAACATCAATATGATCATTAGAATTTCGATACATAAGTTAATTATGAAAACTCTAAAATGGTATAATTTTTTCACTTACTATAAATCTTACAAGCAATAACCACCAATTAGCTTTGATCGCTGAATCACTTTCTAATAAAAGGAGGATGTGCTACAATGCATCCCTTACTAATTAGAATTTAAGATATATACTAGCATGATTTTGGATAAGGATTGGAGTACTCACATAAAATTTATAAATAGATTATAATTATCATAATTTATAAAATAAATTCTAATTTTGGAGAAATTCCATAGCTCACTTTACTAACAAAATCAATAACAATTTATTTTGGTATTTTTGCATTTTTTTTTCCTACACTATCAACTCCAATTGTCTTACACCCTCAAAGCAAGTTATATTCCTTTAAAGCTTTATGCATATACAAGAAATTTCACAACACGCGCTTAAAAGAATCACATTCATATAATTTGTACAGTCCTCAACTTGACTTCTAACCTTGTATAGCTCCTAACTTGACTCATGACCCTAAGCAAAGTCATAAGCAGGCCTTTGAAAGGTGATATTTGCTTGAGGTACATATCCACATTATTTACTAATGATCATGCATATCCATGATATAACTAAGAAAGATTAATCAAATAATGAAAATTTGATTTGACCTCTCCTTTAATTCATTATGATTATTTGGCAATGCCTAACAACAAATCATGGGTAATGATCAAAATCTTAATATATTTGACATGAAGTTCTTTATAATAGATTATAATTACTAAGTAAGGGCTCCAACTAGTAATCTTCGAATTGGAACAAATTTATTCAAAATTTATATGCCATGAGCAATAATATATAAGATTTTCAATGATGCATCATATGTCATAGCAACATAGAGGTTTAATAAGTTTAAAGTAGACTTACTTCTCTACCCATGATATTGCATCTTCTATTAATTTGCAAGCAATGAGTTAATGTCAAGTGTCAAATTTTGACCCTTCAATTCCTATTTGGTATGCCATTTAGATGATAAAGTTCAACTTAAAGGCATAACCTCATTGGAAGGCTTTGATAAACTCCACCTCTTCATGTCTATCTTCCCAACAGAATTAGAATCACCCTAAAATTCAATGGCTTAATTTATTAAAAAAGAAGTTCTTATACACTTCCACCATAATTAGATAGACTAATTATGATTAGATGTCACTTGAAGGATTTGATTTTCCTTGAAAGGAAAACCTTAATCATAGGAAAGCTCGAACAATCTAGTCAACCTGATTTGGTTTTGTGTGTTAGCATTGAGATTTAAGCACACATTGATGCATAAAACTTACTATTTTGATCTTTAAAGGGTTAGATTATACAATCCTAAATTTAGGGAAGACTAAGAAAATTTATTATATAGTTTGCATTAATTTGATTTAGCATGAACTAATTTGATGTGATGTTTAATTGACATTTGGCACGAGCTTTTAGCAAGTGCAAGATTGCCTTGCCAAGCCCATTAACTTCTTGATGAGCACTATGGATGACTAAATATATTTTGTGAGAGACTAATTGTACAAATATAATGGCTAGTAGATGATCATCTTGTATGCCTCTCGATGAACAAATTAGCACCATTGGGATCTTTGCAAGTGACATGAAATTTGGCAAATTTGCAAATTCAATCATATAAATGCTTGGGAGATCGATGGTTGCCTCAATTAACACATGCATCTTATCAAGGTACTCAACATATTCTTTGATGCCTTACTAAGTGAGCTATAATTTAGAGATTGTTTAAATGTCTTGGCAAGAAACATGGGGATCTTGAGAAGCGTGTTAATTGGTGACTTGGCAAGAACATGGTTGAAAAGCTAAATACATGGTGGAGAGTATAATTATTTTAGTGAATGCAGAAATGAGATCTTGATATATCCATTTTTCTTTGAGTTAGTTCATTTTAAATTTAATGTTAGCTTGGTTTAATGTATTTTGAAATTCAATTTTGTTCTTATTTAAAGAGTGTATTTCACTTTTTAGTGACATTAGTTTGTTAATTTTGAAATCTCATAAGTTCAGTTTTATTTGTTTTTCATAAAATATATTTGATAAGAATTCATTTGAAGTATTTAGGAGGTTCTTATCTGAGTAATGCATAAGAGAGCTAAGGCAGAAGATAATCACAAGGAGATAAAGAAAGGGAGTGTTTAGTGTTCTATGAAAGAATTTATAGTTTTTTAAGTGATTGTACAACCTTTCAATTCCATCTCACTTGCTACCTTACGGTCAAACTGCCTTAAACTTGCAACTTTAAAATTTCTCACTAACGTACTCTACTGATCACCAAGGTTATTTACAACAAGCTAATTTTAGGTTTTGGTTTTGGGCAAAAATGTTTCATATATCCCACACACTTTTTGTTTAACTTCTTTGATTATTTGTGGAATGTTTTCATTGCTAAAACAATTCAATATTTTATCTTTTTTGATTAACACAACTTCATGCAATATATCTAAATGTTTGAAATAATTAAAAAAATATTAAAGTTAAGATGAGTTTCAAGCCTGATTGATCATATATTTAATATATTTTTCATATGTTTTGATTAGCTTGTTCAAAAAAAAAAAGATTGTAGAGTTGGTTTGGAGGATAATCTAGACAATTATATTGATTTTATGAAAACACTAATGTTATGAAGGTAAAAAATATATAGTTAAAAATATTATTTAAATCACTAAATTTATTATATATTTTCTTCTTCTTTTTTTATAATTGAGAGCTGAAGCATTTATTAAATTAAAAAATACAAATGTTGTTGGAAGGTACAAACAAAACACTTACTAATAATGATTTAAATCGCAACTAATTTTGTTATCAAGCAATGGTTAGTCGTAGTTTAGAGTGATGTAGTTAGGGCTGTCAAAAAAGCTCATTGTTCAAAATTCGACTCATTCGTTAAGTATGCTTTAACATGAACAACTATTTTATTAATATAAATTTTAACATGAATAATCTTTTGTTTGTTTGTGTTCGGCTCGATTTGGCTCGAAATAAATAAATATTTATAAATAATTATATAAAAATTATATAATATATATATTTTTTATCATTAAATTATTAATTAATTAATTTATATTTGCATGAATAATTAATTTAATTAATGATATTTAAATTAAATAAATTTAGACACATTATAATAATTAAAATTAATTTAATGATTTGGATGAAATCAGAAACACTAAAATTCTCTATTGTTGAAATGAACGGTTCAGATTTGAGGAGATTTTTTATTAAATCTTAATTCTTATTCTCTCAAACTAATTCGAACCTAACTGCTTTATTAGACGTCACGCTTTATTACTGTGCCGCTCACACTCTTCGACACTTCGACTCTTTAACTCTTTCCCTTCGACGTCTTCGTCTTTTTGAGTCTTCGACTGTTGGCTGTTGCCCTATTTCTGTGACTGCTTTCTCAATCTACTTCCTTCCTGGGCCTCCTATACGGCTCTACTACTATGAGCACTTGATATTCTTGTCATGACGCTCTAATCCATAGTAGCCGACAATTAACATTGTCAAACCTGCTTTTCTAATTTCTATAGTTATGTATCATTTATTATTTTGTAGTTTCTCCATCTTTTGCCTAACTTCATGAGTTTCTGAAGTTCCTGGGTTCTAAATGACTCAAAAATGCTAATATGCTATTGAAATTTCTTGGATATCTAATTTCTAGTGTTCAGTTTCTGGTTGGAATGTACAATGAAATGCCGAAGTATATTTTCTCAGTTTGATTTTGTAATGTCGTGCATATTTTGGTGTTTAGGGTTTACTATTTATATGTAGTTGGTGTAGTATTCTAATTTTGGTTTTTGGTGTAGTATTTATCATTTCTGGATGTTTGAAGAATTTAAGTCATCGAAGCTCATGAAATTTAATAAAAAATTTTAAACTAAGCCTATTTTATAATTAAAGCACTCATCAATATTAGTAAGTTGTGAGCTTGTTTTACTGTATAATACTATTTGGCAATCTTTGTTGTTATTTTGAGATTAATCTACTTGCTCTTTTCTTCTATTTTTTTAGCCGTGAGGCCTGAGAGAGAAACTTCACATGGAATATATATTATATACACACCATGCCATCAAATTTTAATCACTTTATAAATTCGCAAGTTAATGCTTCATTAGGAAGAAATCAAATTCTCCATGATACAGGCAGCCTAAAAAATACTGGAAGCTATTATGAGAAATGGCTACTTGTTGTTCACTGCAGATTCTTCAAATTATTGGATTTGGCTACATGCAGGTTATTATTTTCATTTAATTTGTTATTTCATTGTATTTTGGTCCTTAGTTTATCAATAATATTCTTGATTTTATGCTGAATTACTTAAGAGTTGTGTTGTTTAAAGGGTTGTGAAGTTAAATCTTTTTTAATATGAGATACAACTTAGCTTGATAAAATGGTTACTTATATATCTTGTTTAGTTGGGTCTATTTCAATTATTTTTTAACTATAGTTTTCATTTTATTTACTGTTTCAATATATTTTGGTCATTAGTTTATCAATAATATTCTTGGTTTTATGTTGAATTACTTAGAGTTGTGGTGTTTAAAAGGCTATGATGTTAAATCTTTTTTAATATGAGATGCAACTTAGTTTGATAAAATGGCTTATATATCTTATTTAGTTGTTTTGATTATTTTTTTTAGACTTTCATTTTATTTATTGTTTCATTGTATTTTATTCCTTGATAAAATGCCTGCTTTCATTTTATTTGTTGTTTCATTATATTTTGGATTTATGTGTTTTTTAAGAATTTAAGCAGCCATGACCCATCAAGCTATGACGGTATCATTGATTATCTGATATAAAATTTCAATCTGTGCCCATTCAATAATTATATAACATAAATTTTGTTTAGTTTTATTTATATAATGCAGCAAGAAGTATTCAAGTATAAAGAGGCAAAGAACATATATTATGTGGCAAACTTGATGACTTCTGGATAGTGAATAATGAAGCCAAGATTATCAAGATTATTTCGAGTTTGAAAGATGTTAAAGTTTCATTTTGTTTTGTATAAGTGTATGATTGGATTGTACTCATTTGTTTATTTATTTATATTTTTTAATTTTTTGTGTACATCATATTCAAATGTAGTAAATCATATTTATAATAATATAATTTTTGTTAATAATAAATTATGTTATTAGATCATATTCTGATATTCAATTATAATTATGTTTTATGTAATTTTGTTTGTAATAAAATTTATTTTTGAAAAGATTATTTTTATTGTTAGTCCTCCACACTCCATAATTTATAAACAAATAACTATAAAGCTATATTTTTGTATTAAACTTTTTTTATTAAATTTAATATTTTTAAAATATTAATAAATAAATAAAAAATCCTTAACGAGCCAATTCAAGCCAAACACGAGCTATTAACGAACACGAACAAATTCAAGAGCCAAACACAAACAACTGTTAACGAGCTATTAACAAACACGAGCCGATATTGAACAAAAAAATTCCTAAAGAGCCCAACACGAACAATTACCAAGCTCGCTCAAGCTCGGCTCGTTTACACCCCTAGATGTAGTTGCACTATTAACTGCTACAATATCATATTGATACTTAAAATTGATGTTGGAATTGATGCTAATTATAAATTAAGAATTTATTTGGGATAAATTTTTTTGTGTGTATTTTTTAAATTTTATGTTATTTTTAAAAATATATTTATTTAATGTGTTTTTAAATTGTTTTAGTTTTTATTTTTAAAAACAAATCGCATTACTTTTAAAAACATTCAAAACAATTTTTGAATATTTTGAGTATTTTTAAAAATAACTATCAAAATTAAATATATTTTATTTTAAATAAAAATATATAAATAGAATAAAATAAAGTAAATAAAGTGAATAAAAAATAAAATTGATTCCAAACAATGCCTATTGAGTTTGAACATATAGACCATAGTCATTGTCATCGTTGCTCATGCCCAAGAGCGGAACCATAATCAATTCTCAAAAGAGAAAATTTATATATTTTGGATAAAAATAAATGATAAAAATAATTTTTAGGGGGGATAAATAACTAATTTTACTTTCTCATATAAAAGAAACTATATAATGAGATCATTTTGATCCCCTCTGCTCATGCCCTTCTTTGCCCTAATTGATCTCCCCCTTAATTCACCGTTCACCACCTCACTCTTATCATCAGCTGTCACCTCTTGCTCCTGCTCCCATTGGCTTTCCATTTAAAAAAGTAATTAGAGGTGATAACTTTCAATTTGATTTTTTATATTTGGCTTAGGGTAAGTTTTCATCCAAAAAAAAGAGGAAGACATGTTCAAATTATATGAAATTTGTATTTCTATTAAGATAAAATTCATAAGGTTTCCTAATATCTCCATCAATCAATTTGATGGTAAATTAGTTTAAACCCAATAATGCTATATATACTTTCATTAAAATTTTTAAATTTGATCTTCGATCAAATGCATCAATATTTTTTAAACTACTTTATTTTATTGTTAATTAATACTAAATTTCTCCTTTAATTTGTGCATTTGCTTAGATAGATAGTCCTTGAATTGCTAGATATCTTCTGTTATAATGTAGATAAAAATTATATGAAAACCTCTTTCTTATACGTAATATAAAACATGTTTCATATCATAATTAAAGAAGATGTTTAGATTATTACTCATTATTTTGATATTTTGATATTTTGTTTATTAAACTGCCTTTGAATTGTAGCTTAATATACCTAACAAAATCACCTCTAAGATTTCTTTTATTTTTTTGAAAGAATACAGGTTTGTGGCCATTTTATCCATAAATCCAAAATATGCACAAACTTAGAACAATTATAACAAAAAATGCAATCCATAAATTTATATTGACCATAAGTGTTGTTTGATCTTGATAGTGATTTTAGTAGCAGCCGTCAAAGCTGTTAGCATCAAATAACAATGGTTTTCACTTGTTGTTAAAGTGGCGAAGTTAATGGGCAAAAATCATATTAGCCAAAAGAAAAGGAACCTTACAAAAAATAAACAAGAAAAAGCCTAAATATTAATTGAAAATTGAATATAAAATAAGCTACAGCTAAAAAAAAGAATTATGATTTGGTTCATTACTTTTTACCATTGAATGGAAGGCAAAATAGTGATTATTTTAATGATTTCAACAGTACTTTCAGTCAATCTCTTGTCATTATTTGTAACATTCTTAATATTCAACTTAGATGTAACTGATTTTACTCTAAAGTAAGTTTATAATAGTTGGCAAGATTAATTTAGATAATATTTAAACAACACTATTATTTAGTTATAAAAAAATTTATAATATTAGAGAGAGTTTATCATTTTGTATTAAATCAAAATCTTGTATGGACATAAGATAAAAATGGCTCATGGAAGATGAACTTTTGTATTTAAAAAATTCAGCAAGAGAAAGAAATTATGTGATTCAAATTAATTGAAATGATTTCACTAATATATATCTGATATTACAAATGATTTATTTTCTCATAATTAAAGAATATATCAATACAATATAGCACACAAATAATTAAGTATGATTTTCATTATGAAAGTGGGAATCTTTATGCATCATAGTTCTCAGTAAGAGGTCATTAGAAAATTAATGATATTCTTAGTTATTCTTGTGATAAGAGAGGAGACTAATGACTAACAAGGTAGGCATCGACCTTTTATAGTGAATTCATGCATCATCTTTAGCAATGATGATAAATCTTAGTGATGATGATGATAATGTTAGGCATTGATGTGGTAACAACGATGTGCTTTGATGATGGTGATAACAATGCTCGATGCAATTGATGTTTAGGTATGGTGATTTTGTTGAGTTTTGATTGTGTTTCAATAAGCGGTGTTAATCATATTGGAGATAGTGAGAGTTAACCTTGGAGGTGATCTATTGTTGGTGAATGATGGCATCAATCTTGTTGGAAACAATAAACTTTTAATAAAGTTCAGATGTGTTTAGAGCTATGATGTATAAATATGTGTTGAATATGACATTATAAATTTTATATTATAACAATTATAAATAATATATATATAAGCAAAATAAAATAAATAGAATATTAAGAGAAAAAAATAACATGACATTTAAGTCTATTATAAACTTTGAGAGAATAAAAAATTTATAGATGATATGAAAGCATTACGTGAAAGAGCATTCAAAGGTGTGAAGACATTGGTCTTCAACATTGATAGAGAAGATGAAGACGCCAGTGGTGATGATCGATGATGCTTAACGATCACATGAAAAATCTTAGTCACGCCTTGCGAAAAAATAGGTCGGATGGGAGAGTTGGACTATATTCAGATCCATAAGGCACATGATATAAATTAAGAAAAATATTATAAATTTATAATTTATATTTGAAGTAGTTTTAATTTTAATTTAAAGATGTGAATCAAATTTTCTTAAATTATTATTCTAGTTAGACATGCCAGAGAAGTGTTCAACATGTGTTGGAGCCGTGTTGGTATACGACACGTGTCAGATATTGCATGTCACTATTTCTTGGAGTATCAATGTATCATAGACTTAGTTGATTCTCAAAATTTTAGATTCAAATATTTATGCATTTTGAGATTTAAAAATGATAACATTTTTCATTTAATCAAATAAAGTTTTCATGACATATCAACTTTCATCATCATCATTAATAATTTTCTGTAACATTAGGAATTGACTTTTAAATCTTTAATCTTTCATCTCTTTTCTTGATTGTTATATGAAATATTGATTTTATTTTTTAAAAATATATTTCATAACTTTTATTCATATCTCTCTACCTACTTAATTTTATCTACCTACTTTTGGACGCCTTTGTTTTTCTTTATTGACAATATTCACACTCTCAAAATTATCCCTAACTAATTTATTTTAATAACTATTACTTAAAAAATCTTCATCTCTTCCCTTGCTTTGAAGTTTGAAAGCTAGCGCCAATTCCCGCACGCTGCTGCCAATCGTGAGTATCCTCAATGCCTCATTTAGGGGAGAAAATTATTATATGCGGATAGAAGGGTGTGAATATATGGGAATAGTTATTCAGAACTTATATATAATTATATACACGATTAAGTATATAATTATGATTAACTGTCCATATATATGAAATCCGCATACGCATAATAACTTTCCATTTAAGGACAGAAATTTATATAATTATATACACAATTATGTATAAAATCATAAATTTACCTGAACGTAAGTTACGTTACTTTTGAGTTATTGCATGTGATTCTTTTGATCAATATAAATTATTTTAAGTTATTTGTTTAATAATGAAAGAAAAAAATACTATTATATGAAAATTAAAAAAAAAGCTTCAAAATAAAATGTTAGGCAGCTTAGCAGAATAAATGTTTTTAAGGAAATTTATTTTTTTAAAAAAAAAATTAATTTTTTTATTTAATTATATGCTAATAAATAGGATATTCTATTATCATTATAAGAAATTTATAATATCAATTTCGATAATCTGCCCTCATATAAATATAAGAAATTTTTTTATGAAAAAGGAATTACTTTTATAATATTTGAATATTATATATATTTATATATATTAATTAAACAATCATTTAATTTATATGACAAACACAACAATTATAACATAAGATACTAATTCTAAACTGAGGCTAGTTTAAACTGCAAGCTTTATCATAATGTATTTACATTCATAAAATATAATCATAAATTGTTGACAAATATATAAGATGGAATTATGAAATGTCTCTTAAAATTTCTAACATATTATTCTTTTCAAATAGCATTAAAAAGAAATTTAAAACATAAATTAAAGAACATTAGCAATCATTTATAAAATAAATTCTGTATTGCTAAAAAATGATTTACTTTCCAAATCAGATCACCAAATCCTCGACTAAAAGATCTTTATCAAATAAAAAATAATTAAAAAACGTCTAATTTCTATAAATAAAATGGTTGTGATACGTAACAAAATGGTTATGATACTTAACGAACTTCTAAAGAAAATTAAGGTAATTAATGGCAGTTGATTACTCTAATAATTGCAAAGATTCTGCTTTTTCTGAAGAGTGCTTGCTCTTACTCTCATGAATTATTCGCTTAATATTTAAAAAAAAAATTAAAATAAGTTTTTTTTTTTTTGGAATATTTGCATTTATGTCATTGAAGTTTTTGACTTTTTATATATCTATCAACTAAAATTTTATATTTTTTTCAGATAAATTTATATAATTTAAATTTTTATGAATTTACGTATTTCATACTCAAATTTTAATTTTTATTTAAATAGCACCTAAATCTTTATTATTATATCAAAAATACACCCTCATATTTTTTGTGAAATGACCTTTTTTAGATGGAAAGTCTTAGAATATTCAAGCCAAAAATAATGTAAATGTAATAATGTGTATGTATGTAAATTTCCCTTAAAATTATTATTAATATTCATTCATTTGAACTTAGATGTATTTATTCATATAGTTTTAATGTAATTTAAATATTAAAATATTATATAGATAAATATAAAAACTCAATATCAGATATATAAATAGATGAGAATTGAATGTTGTGAAACTAATTATTTTGTTTTTAAATAAATTATAAGATGTTTGTCTTCGTAACTTTGCCCAGCACAAAGAGACGGATTCTCTCACCATTAACTCTCTCAAGAAAGGAAATAACTTTTCCCGCTCATCTCCTCATCAACACCTCCCTCTACATCTCTCTCTCCTTCCTCACATCTTGCGTCCTTTTCTCAACACCTTCACTATCTGTGTCTCATGATGTTTACCAAACTCTTATGCCAGTGCAGTAACGATGCGAGCGTGGCGATTTTACCTTTCAAGCTTCAGGAGGTAATTTTCTCCTATCCGTTTGAACGGGATTTTAGGATACTGCCGATCAATGGTATAGGTATTTCCCGAACCGGCAATCCGTTTATTTAATTATGTTTGATAGTTGATAATGAAAGTAAGGGCTAATGAGTCGTTTTATTAGATTTATGGCGGAGAAATAATCTGTAGATTCCAGGAAGTCGAAATTGATTTTTTATTTTTATTTTTTATGAAGAATGAATTTCTTGCTCGGGAATTTTAACAGATGAGTTTTTTTTTTTTTTATTTGAAATTTATTGATACACTATAGTTCGAGGTTGAAATAAGACTAGTTTACGGGAAGATGTGCTGTTAAATTTTGTGAAGATTATGTTTTCAGAAATAATCTAATTGTTGGAGAATTGAAGACGGGTATGATCTATGTGGAAATCTTAGAACTTCATTAGGAAGTTTGTTAATTGATTAAATAGTTCGATTGTCCTTGCCTCGAAAGGTTCATGGTCTGGCAAGCCTGTATTTCTTAGAAAGTTCAGCAAGCACTCCAATAACCCTTCAATATTCACCAACATCACATAGTAGGCACATGATTTTGTCATTTTTTTTTTTTTTTGCAAATTTAATTTGAGAATTGTTTTCACAAATTACTAATTTTCCCCCTTCCTATAAGATCAATTATAAAATTCACTCCTCAACTATATGTTGGTCCGCCCTGGATACGGGTTGCTTATTTTGGCTGCTCTTACTTGTATATGGCTCCTTAAATCTAAGGCACACGTAAATCTTAGTTTTATTAATTTCATTAGATCTTTGCCGTCCTTTGTTTCAAACTCTTTTGAGAAGTCAGTAGTATAGTTTGGATGGCGCTTGATCATCCAAAATGGCAGTTTCCGACCTTGATCATATTAAATGAATGGAGGTTGGAATTCTTCACTATATGTGAAGTATGTTTACTACATTTCAAACCTGGTTAAGCATGTCGACTCCAATTTCACATTAGCATTGAGTGCCAGGTACCATTTTTGGGTTTTAACAAATCTTTTAGCATCTACAGTTCCTGTTGATTAAAATTATACCCATGATTAATCAAATTCCAAAAAAATTTTTACTACAGTCAACTTGATGAATGCTAAAGCCTATTTAGGTAGCTGTAATTAACTTTGGTTATTATTTGAAATTGCAGTACACATCTTTTCTTTTTGAATGAGAATGCATTGCATTTGAGCTTGAAAGTATACTCAATAGATAATTGTTCAATTTTTAGTTGTTTTCTAGGACTCTGTCAATTCATATTGAAATACACTTTATTATAGATTGGCTTACGACCACTTGTCTCAGATATGCTACCCTCTGATGTCTTACCATAATATTTATGCGCAGATGTCTGAAAAGCTTGGGGAGAAGGAGTTTTTCTTGCAAAGAAAGGTTGCTGTGGAAATTAAGAGGGCCAAAGAATTTGCTAAGGCCAAAAACAGAGAAGGTGCGAGTCAGATGCAATACTTAAGTCCAGTAATGTAAAAACTTTTGGGATTTAGTTGTCATGTTGATTACAGTTATATTATGTGTTGGGTAACCTTTGCATTATTATAAGTGGATTTCTGGTTTGCTATATGTTACCGAGACATTAAATTTCTAATTCTCACTTAACGCCGATTGTTATGTCTCTCTATGAGCTTGATCAATCATCATAGACTTACAATGTTGAGCAAAACAACATGACGACATCTGTGGCCATCATTACTAAAGTCTTTTGGCCATTTACATCAATGTTCATTAGTGGAAAGGGAGAGTTACCCATTCTCTTGCATTTTGTCCTTGTATTTTGTTTGAATGGAACATGAAATATATCTTAAGAGATGCATCTTTTCATGTATAAAATGTACAATGTGTCAACTATTTAATCTTTACTTTATTCACAGCTGCACTGCGATGTTTGAAGAGGAAGAAGTATTATGAAGAACAAATTGAGAATCTTTGGAGTTTTCAAATGCGTATTCATGATCAAGTATGAGCATCATGTTATCACATCGTACGCCATGCAAAGAAACGAAAACATTCCAGTCATCTGATAATATTTCATTCTGAAATTCTTGAAGGATCTAAAGCTGCTGAAAAAAATGTCCCTCGATTGCGTTCAGCCTCAACAAATTCCAAGCTATGGCAACTTCCAGAACAACAGTACTCGTAGTACTCTGTGCTCACCTTTCAAGTAAGTTCCTTTATTCAATAATTTATAGGATGTACATAACAATTATTTGAATGTTTTTCTATATCTTTATTTGGATTTTGATGAAAAGTTATATATAATGCCTTTTTCCAGAATTAAACTGTTATCCATGATACTTTGAGTTGTTCAATCATTCACTTAGATAGCTAACGTTATATTGTAGAGCCTTTGCTTCTGTTTTTTCTTTTTTTTTTCATATTCCATTTTTGAGAGTAAGGTTGATCAAAGGACTTACTGGATGAGATTGCTTTGATTCAAAGACTTCTGAGTGCCTATATTTTATTTGTTTAACAAATGACTATATAGGAGAACCTCTGATTGTTATTGAATGCAAAGAATGCTTTTGGTCTCTCATCATGGAGAAATATCATCTTTTTTACATAGGTGCATTGTTTTTGGATCATCAGCCTTGGATTATATGAGTGTGTTTGTTGTTGGTGGCGAAGCTTTATGGATATTTGCAACTTGGTTATCTTTGTACTTGGTTATCTTTGTACGTTAGCAGTTGTTAAAGTTCATTTGAATTTCTTCATCTCTCATTAATAATTATTTTGCAAGGATTGCTTTATTTGAAAGAACCTGAGTTTATCTTCTTTTGTACATAGATGCTGATAATGATAACACAATTTTCGATCTAAAAACATTGAAAATTAAATTCATGAAATTAGAAAATAATTTCGAAAGCCATCCAAACTATTTCAACAAATTTATTATGGAACCAGTATAATTTGATGAGATGAATCTCAGATGACAAATATATCGCGAATCCAAGTGAGTTTGGACAATGAAATAGTTGTATTATATCTAACTAGACTTGTTCATATAGTTTTATCACGCCCCTACAAGGTTGTATGCTCCCACAATAAGAGATATGATAAAGGGATGGTTGACCTTCATTTATTATGTAAAAGCCCACAAGTCAAATTCGAACTTCAAGTGCTCAAGTACTCAAATACTCTGGCATCACCGAAAATGGCCGAAATGACCGATCCAACTCGCCATCGCATTTTAACGCCGAAATTGATCAAGATATAAATATTGTATAATCTAATGATCGATCGCTATTAATGTCGAGATATATCGGAAGTGGAAGCGCGACGATATGGAACGACCTCCGCTCACGAAATTGATCACGTTAAAATCATCGAAAACTATCAAAGACCGCTCACGCCAAATTGGGCGAGTGGCGTAAATGTCGAATGAAAAGTGACACACAAATCGAGGCTGAAATATACAAGACGTCACCAAAATTAAACCAAATGATCTCTGATTGACGAACGGACTTCGTCATCGTGTTCAGAATATCAAAATTGTTCAGGATATAAATAATGCACAACTTGATGATCAACTGATCAAGCGCTCGAGTCATCAACACGCCTGCACGCATATCAAAGTTAGGAGGCGCCGACGGAAGCCAAACGATCTCCGTTCGCCAAATTGATTGCTCACTTCAAACGCCAAAATCTATCAAGAAGAGCTCGCACTCAATTCAATTCCGCGTAAATGGGGCCGGCGGCGAGCATATATTTTGAACCGAAATCACTCATTTACGCCGACTTTGCAAACGGCCACCGACAGAAAACCACCACGCCGCGATTTGGAATAACAGAATAACCTTGAATCAATATATATATTAACCCTATATTGAGGTAGGCATAAAATTCACATTAAATTCGATTAATGAATAAAAAAATCAATTTAATAACCTAAATCTAATCCTAGCCCTAAGTGAACCGGCCGGCCCTATCCTTCTTCACGCAGCTAACCCGAGCCCGCCTCCTTCGATCGCACGAGCTCGCCTCCTTCGATCGCACGGCTCGCACGGTTAGGCCTCCCCTTCACGCACGAAATGGTTCCCCCTCCTTCAACCGTTCCCACGCAAGATCTTTGGATCCTCCCTCAACTACTCCCGCTTAGGCTCCTCGCACTACCCTGGGAAAAACCGAAAACCGAAGAAGTTCCTCTCTTTTTTTTAACCGAAGCCTTCTCTTGATTTTCCCTTAAAAAAAAAAACTGCAAAAGGAAAATCGCAAGGAACCGCAAGCTTGACCCTTGGGGGGGTGTTTGGCAACGGATTTACTAAGGATTTAGGTCGCTAAATCCCGTAAATCCTACCAAATACCATCGGAGGATTTAGTAAATCCATGCCAGAACCGGTAAATCGCAAGACGGATAAATCCCGATTTCGATGAACGATTTCTGAATAAACGGAGGCTACGGAATCAGCCATCTCAACTCGATCGTCATTTCGCCGCAATGACGCTTTCCTCACTCTTCTTCTTGCCTATGCAGTGCAGTCAGATTCTGATTGCAGGTAAGTTCGTTTCTCGCCGTTTCTTTTCCGTTGTGCTTTTAAGGCATATCGTGAACCTACAATTTTTTTTGTCGTAAATCAAGTGTCATAACTCGGATTCTGGGATTTTAATCTATTACTAAGGAACTTATTGATAGAAAAATAATGGAGATACCTTGTGGCGATCTTGGAACTACCAAAATATATTCTTAGTCTCAATTGATGTTTTTATAGTTCACTGAACAATCAGCAAGATATGTTTCTTAAAGTCTTTGTTGTACTAATCTATTGCCATTTTGCAAGTTATGTTATTAAAATAGTATTAAAAGTTAAAACTTTGACCGTCATTTTTTGCATAATTGCTTCAATTGATTCTGGCTTTGTAGTAGAACTTTTTTTAATTTAGCAATGAAGTTAATTTTCTATTTGCTCATTCCTCATCAAATATCAAAATAGATATCTAAATTAATTGCTTACATTTCCTAAATTTAAGCTTGCTAAGTATTTCAAAAGAAATACTTATCCTTTTTTGCAACTATATGAACCAAATCGTAAGTTCCTCCCACTCGTCCAAGCCGCACGCAAGCATCCCCTCTTCTATTCTCTCTCCCGTTTTTAGTTCGCATGATCTGACTACTCATTTTTCCGGCAATTCATAAGCACTGCAAGAAACCTCTCCCGCTCACAACTTCCCCCTCTCACGCACGGCTCTCTCGTTCTCTCTCTCTCTCTCTCTCTCTCTTGTTCTCTCATTTAGTGTGTTGGGGTGTTTGACGGATTGGATTTAAAGTAGGATTTAGTAAATCCAAGATAACCTGATTTAGTAAATCCGAGGAGTTAAATCGAAAAGTATTTGATATGATTTATTAAATCCGCTAAATCAGGAAAGATGTTTGGTAAGTTATATGAAGATTTAAGTTATAAATAATAATATTTTTAAAATATAAAAAAAAATTAAAAAAATATATTAAAATTAAAATTCATTATTTAACAAAAGATATCATGTTCATTACAAAATATAAATAAACATTACATTATTTGGATATAAAAAAATTTTTTTGCTGATAATACAATTGAATTTTTCAACTCATTCGAAAATCACACGTTAACTCTGCCCCAATTCTCAGTATATGCGAAAAAATTATATTAAAACTATATAATAAAATGTTATATTTTCTTAACGATAAAACTACTTTCTTACCCTGCTTCCCACATCAGTAGAAGCTATTATTCTCAAACCATCTCCTCAACTCTTTCGCCAATAGACGCATTGCTTCATCATCTCATCACCTCCTAAGTCCTTATTATGTTGTTTGAGACATATTAAAGTAGTCATCTCCATGATAACGATAATAAAATTGTGTAACACTGCAATGCAATTACAATGTCACCCTGCAAAGTTAAAGGAAATCTACGCATGTGAGTCAAGACCTCAAATCTTTCTTTCCAAATCCCATAAGTTCTCCACCACATTCTGCATTAGTAATGACGGTTAAACAACTCTGCCCTCAGATGTAGTACCTCCACGATAGTCATTTAGGTGATAACGAAAGCCTCTAAATGGTGCAATCAATTTGTCTGTGTTGGCGTAACCTGAATCAACTAAGTAATACTTCCCTTGTGGAACATGAAAGCCGCCTTGCTCAATAGACCAACCTAAAACTCTCATATCTGCTGCAGATCCTTCCCAACCAGAAGTTAGATAAACAAATTGACGATCAAATGAGAATGACATTTTGTGAAGTGAATGCTTTTACGTTACGATATCTGTCTGAATCGTGAATCGACAACAACAGTAAATGTGTTCCGTCGATTGCACCTATGGCATTACTGAAAAATGGATGGAATTGGGGATTACCTGATACAAATGAATGACAATAAGCTTGTGCTGGCGGTAGATTGATGAACTTATCGGATAATGAAAACGAGCACAAACACCGATTGAATGAATTAACCGCTTTAATGAAAAAAATTCACAAAGTTGGTAATCGCGCATGTACACCTCTTAAAAAATGCCTAATGTTTCTGCCGAATTATGTTTCTTGTGTCGCTTAATAATCCACGACCGACCAAAAGATCTCGAGATAAATGCTGCGTTGGTAACCTAAAACAAATGTAAGAACGTGGATGTCCGTTAAGAATATCAAGTACATATGATGCCCATTCGCTCATCAAACATAGGTCTTTGAATGTAATCTTGTTCAGTTGCTTGAGCATTATCGATGATAGATGAGTAATGCATCGATAAGATCGTCATCTCTAGAAAATTGTCAATTAAAGAACAAACCGGCTCAGGCATCCCTCTTGTAGCATTATATGTCATTTCTGTTATATTATCAAATTACAAAACGTCAACTCAAACGAAATGCAGATCACAAGTCGCATTTTTAGATAGTGAAAGGTACAAATCTGTTGAAAAACAAAATAATCATAGAATAAAACAAAAAAATAAGTTTGTTTCCAGAGCTTGGAAATGACATGCATTAAGCTCTTCACACTACAACAAACAAAAGTTGCGTTCAATGTATGCAAGTTTCAAGGACAAAGAACACATTTATAAAAAAATTCAAAAGAATAAAAATACAAAAGAAATACAGAGTTGATAACTCAAAATTGAGCCTAAAGCCATGTTGACGATCAATGGGGATGAGCTACTTATGTGTTCTATCCATACATAGAAATTACCTTCTCACCTCATTAAGTACAATTTTATTGTCACTACAATCCTTGATCGCGCCTATCACGAGTATACCCTCTGAGATGTTAGGAATAAGATAACACCGAGACAATCATCCATTGTGTAGGGCAATATTTGTTCATAGTTTGACGAATTTCTTCTGCATTTTCAATATTTTTATTAAGCATGTCCATCAATGTTTCATGGTCCACTAGTTTCTTCACTCTTCGTCGATTTTGGTGATTGCCACTTGATGCTCGCTTTGGATTTGGTTGATCAGAGGAAATGTGTTGTATGTTAGCCATAAAATCCTGTCTCCTCTATTGCCTCCTCTTTAAATTAATTTCATGCTGACATGAAATTATCGACAACCGCTCCCTCATGATTATCTTGTGTTGGTTTGATATTCTCGATGTATTTGTTCGTGTTGAATGTTGCCGTGCAATATTATCTCCGAAATCTTTTCAAATATGTGGTATTGTTGGAAGGGTTTCCTAAACATCGCATTAATTTTCTGTTTGTTAATATGAAATTCAGCATTAGATTTTCAGTTTCGATAAAATAAATCTCTTAATCTTGACTTGATAAAATAACTTACCCAAATCACCTCTTCCCATATTTCATCTGATGCAACTGGTATATTCAGCGTCTCGTCTCAGCCCCATCCACTCCGATTACTTAGTTGATATAACATGCGGAAGTCTGCTTTCATGTTCTTATAGCGTGTCATAACAATGGTCGTAGTGTATTTTGTTCCCAATTTTCTATTTAATGTCGCAACCACCTCATTCCATTTGTCTCTCCTTATTACACCATTACAGATATTTCTCTGCACAAACTGTTCCTAGAGTATGTCCCCAAAAATCACGTTATGATGTTCAGGCCATTTAGGAACTCTACTGCTTTGTGTATTCTCGTCATGAGTAGTTAAATCATCTAGTGCATTATTTTGTTGAGAACTTATGGAAGCGTAGTCTTTAGATTTTCCTTTTGAGAAACCTTTCATATCTACAAGTAGAATTGAAATTTCGGTATGAATAAAACAACGATGTTGATATTGGCAGAATAATGATATCGAAATTAAATTGCCTCACATGAATAACAAATGTCTTGTTTTCGACGTAATTGGTTTCGACAAACGGACTTGATGTTCGATGACTCCTGATCAGATGCAGCACCGCCAACATTTTTAATTTCAATGATCCTAACGCGACTTCGTACTGTTCATTTTTTTTTTGTGCATTTTATTAATTTCCTCGAGTAGCTGCGAGCTTCCTTCTAAATGTTGCGACATTCAATATATTTTGAAGTACAAAATTTATTTAGATATATTCTACACCAAGAGTATAAAATAATCCTCTCCCCATTTACTCTTTATAGAAAATAAATATAATGAATTCCAAAATATAATCAATCACTCATCTGGAGAACATTAAACTAATCAATCTATCATATGCTTGTACAAAAAAGAACACATGAATTACCTTCTACATTGCTTACATGCGCCAACAAAGTCAATCAAAAATAATTAGCAAAGTTATCAAAAGATTCTAAATGATTACAATTGCTTGCCTCCAACATACTACAAAAGAAGATCAGATTATTTTGAGAAGCACTGAAAAGTTATAAGGTAATCTTCATGAAGAACCTTGTGAACCACATCTACTATAAATATACATTTGCCACAGCTTCACAAAGATATGATTAGAACTTCAAAAACAATAAACCTACCACAGTTCACATCGTATAACATCCAGATCTTAAAAGGGATATTATCCAAAAATGAAAGAAGATGATGACAACAGGAAGCAGGTACAAAGAAATATAGGGATACTTATAATTATTTCAGCTTATGTTTAATCTAATTAAACCCAGGTAGTTCAAATATAATGCATGGCCATCAACCATTTTTTAAAATGAAATGAACTTAATCCTCTTGTGTGTATGTGAAAATATAGGCAACATATAGTGCCTCCTATGCTTTTTATAGTGAGAATTACTCAAGGTTTATTCACAAAAGCATTTCATAGCTTAATATCCTAAGTATAAATAATCAAGTCTTCTCACTTAACCATATATAATTTTACATTATTCATGTCCCTTAAATATATTTGCATTATTATGCTTGATTGGCTTCGTCATTTAATTAAGCTCACTTAGAAGAAAGTCCAAAATGACAATGATCACTAGTGGTGGAAAATATAAGAAACCACCAATGATGGGGTTCCACACCAAGTGATAGAACACTTCAAGCTGCTTCTCACTCCCAATCAGTGTTGAAGCCTTGAAAATCCTGAGTGGAAGAGAAATATAACAAAGGAGCAAGAGAAAAACTCTAATAGCTGCCCTGCTTGTTAGGTTCCTTTATTTGTAATTTTGAAAAAGAATAAGCTATGAAGCAATTATAAGGATCTAACTTAAATTAGGGGTGTTATTTGGGTCTATTGCAGATGTCGGTTAAATCAGTTGTGACATTATAATAGGAAAAGTTGATGTTTAAAGATGTTGGTTAATTAGAATTATATTAAATTTCAAAAAATATATATAATCATAATAATTTGATCAACAATATGAATTACTTCTCCACTGATTGGTTTTTAACTAAGAAATTTAACGATAATTTCACATAATAAATATGTCGAGATGATAATAATCATAGCAATTAATGCTTGAGAATCAATTCCAATTAGGCATTAATGGATAACCACTGTTGGGTTCTTTGGCTATCCTTTTCTCACTGATTTTTATTTGATCATGAATAGCTTTACTTAGTATTCAAATTTTAATATGCATTATAAAGTCAACTGCAAAATAACTCACTATACATTTTATGGCCATCCTTACAAATTGTTTAAATGGAGAACCTTAAAACTAAGAATCAGATTGCTAAATCTAGACAACCCTTTAGTCATGTGCCAGGTGCATATAGTTGCAAAAAAGGATAAGTATTTCTTTTGAAATACGTAGCAAGCTTAAATTTAGGAAATGTAAGCAATTAATTTAGATATCTATTTTGATATTTGATGAGGAATGAGCAAATACTGAAAACTAACTTCATTGTTAAATTAAAAAAAAGGTTCTACTACAAAGTCAGGCCATCAACTGAAGCAATTATGCAAAAAATGACGGTCAAAGTTTTAACTTTTAATACTATTTTTAATAACATAACTTGCAAAATGGCAATAGATTAGTACAACAAAGACTTTACGAAACATATCTTGCTGATTGTTTAGTGAACTATAAAAACATCAATTGAGACTAAGAATATATTTTGGTAATTCCAAGATCTGCCACAAGGTATCTCCTGCCATTGTCTTGTCTATCAATAAGTTATTTAGTAATAGATTAAAATCCCTAGAATCCGAGTTATGACACTTGATTCTGAATCAAAAAAATAGTAGGTTCACGATATGCCTTAAAAGCGTGAACGGAAAAGAAGAACGACGCATGAAGAACGAACTTACAGAGAATCCGAGATACCGATACGCTGCGGCTAAGAAGAAGAGTGGCCGGAAAACGTCTGATGGCGAAGAAATAACGAGTTGAGATGAGCGTTGCGGTTCCATACCACGAGGTTCCCGTTCAGAATCCGTTAAATCCAAATCGGCGGATTTAACAACCGGATTTATTGCGTCTTGGATTTACTAAATCCTCGATGGTGTTTGGTAGGATTTACGGATTTTGAGCTAAATCCTTAGTAAATCCGCAAACACCCTTAGTTCAATCTCCTTTATAACGGATCACATTGGATCTGCGATAGGATTTGAGTTCTTACATTTTGCGGTGAGAGAGAATTGGGGCTTTGTTGTTGTTGGCCTTGAGTTCCGAAAATGTCGTGGGAGGCCTCCTGGGTAGATCAGTTCACGGTGTAGAGGCGAGAGAAGCGGACCAGCACGTTGCGCTGGTTCTCTGTCTTCTTCGTTTAGGGAGTCGCCGCAGGCGAGAGGCTACGAGCAAGTCCGCTCCGGCGTTTGGCCTATACAACTCTTCCGGTAACTTCAGATCTTGGAAGCGGCGACACCGAGTGTGCCTCAATGTCTCTCAAAGAAAATGAGGTATTGGAGAACGTCGATGAGTGTAGGGCGTTCTTTAATTTGGAGGATTTGTGGGAATCGTTGAGGAGTGCTGAGCGAGGGTCCCCTTGTTCTCAAAGGAAAGGATTCATTTGTTGATGCGTTTACCTTCGGCATCCGGTTGTATGCGGATTCCGACGGTCGTTGGGTCTCATATTTCAAGATCCTGCTAATGTCCAATAGGGCGTAGCAGGTGTGAAGACAGACTCTCTTCCATCAATAGGGCGTACCAAGTAAGTCAAAAAAATTGTTAAATGTTGCTCCCATAGTTGAAATGCTGCTGGAATTTTGTTAGACTTTGTTTTATCCTAATCCCTATGTTTGGACACCAATGTAGGTTTCAAGACCCTACTAATGCCCAATAGGGCGTAGTGGGTATGAAGACTCGGCTATGGTGTCGCAAGACACCACTCGCTATGCTCAATAGAGCGTACCGAGTAAGCCAAAATAGTTACGATGTAGCCTCCTACGCGGGGATGATGTCGGTATACTATCGAAATTTCGTCAAATTTTTTGGACTTAACAAAAATATGATTTAACATTAAGTCAAATATAAAATATGGAGTCTTAAAGAAATGAATTGAAAATTAAATATAAATAAATTTGAAATGAATTTGAAAAAGACTTGAGTACAAATAAAATTGAAAATCATATTTCAAATAAAAAAATAGGGATTAAACTCAAGTGAATCTATAAAACTTGAAATAACTTGAATTCTTTTGATATACATGAACCAAAACGCACAAGTGACTTAAGATAAATTTGAAATCTAATTATTAAATAAACATAAAATTTGATGTGAAATCGGGGATAAATTCATATTATTTCTGAAGTTTTTTTATGTGAACAAATCATATTTAATATCTAACGAGGTAAAGATCTCAATTGAATATTAAATGATAAATAATTGGTGGTAAGTCTAAATATTCAATTCTAAATTAAGAATAAAGTGTGTAAGAAATTTGGTAGCTTTCTTATAAGCACAATTTCACTTAGGCAACTCATGATCACTCATGAATGTAGCCTTTAAAAGAACAATTTTAGTCTTGCATTTAAAATTGAATTTGAAACACAATGAGATTTGTGATATATCTAAGTGTCTATCTTCAAAACTAACATGATCCAAATGAGCTTCATAAAAGATTCTCACTAAAACTAAATAACTTATTAGCAAGTATAAGCAAGACTCCTTAATGAATAATTGGCTTGTATTCATAAAAGATCCAAATGAGCTTCATAAACAAAGTTGCAATATTTTGAATTACAACTTAAATCAAATGCCTTCTATGCCACGGGATTCGCAACATATTGTATAAACGAACAGAAGGTGTTAATTACGACATTCTTAAATACACCTGCATGGGCCTCGACACTATGCTGAATTCGTAAATTCAAGTATCTGAGGATGTTGTGCGAGTTGCTTCCCAGTTTAGTCTTAGGACTAGGTCCGGGTTAACAAAACCTAAAAATCTATTATAAGAATTTCAACTAAGTAAAATATCTGAAAAGTTAATTTTGTTATGTGATAGTAGATCTGATTCTCTATTAGGAGCTAAACAGAGTTCACATGATCTAAAGTTCTCAAATATATTCGATTCAATCAATTAACTATCCCGATGATGGCTGTGTTGAATGGTGATTTCAACCGGAGGGGATATTTTCATTAAAATGTAATTCTAATTTCAAATCAAATTAAGTTAAATCAAGTATCAATCTAAAAAACTGCTTAAATGAAATTCAATCATTAAAAGCTTAAAGTAAAACTCAATCTATCCACATTCCGTAATTATTTGTCGGAGGTGATAAATTAGGAAAATTCTAGCTCACAAAGGAGCTAATGTCAAATCAAGTATTCTACTATGTTCACTTTCAATCAATCTCACGCCAGTAAGGACATGGCCCGTGTCCTCTGAATGTGTGGTTTGGCCGATAGGCTCTACAGATGATGCAGTTATGACCAGAGTTTTCTGATCGGTTTGTTTGACCAGTAAGGCTCCATTATATTACTATCACGACCGTAGCTCGTATACTCCTCAATGGCTCTGCCCTTTGAGTTGTGAATTATAGGATATACCTGATAGGGTAAAAAGCCCTCTGTCAGTTATGGTAGACTTAAACTTGTCTTCTCAGACAAACATCACCTCAGGTCTACAAGGATTTTTGGCGGCCATATGTTCGATTCTTGGTCAAGTTGGGTCACTATCTCCTCGACTAAATAGACTAGAACCGGATAGCAGGATGGCGAACCATGGGATCTAGATGCACGCGTCATCACAAGGAAGGATTTCTTGGGCGGCGTATGTTCGATAAGGATCCTTCGGTCAAGTTAGTCCTACCTCATTAAATAGGCAGGACTGGGGCCGGGATGATGGAGCCATGGGATCTACGGCAGACGTCATCATTCCCCAACCATCGCTTTAAGCTAAAATGATGAATTTCATAAATCTAAATTTTAAACTCCACATCATTCTATACGTGTTTAGCAATAATGATTAAAATCGAAAGTTCTCGATTGGAAGGGGTAACTATGGGCTTGGAAACCATATCTAAAGTCCTCTCAAAATGAGGATGAAATTTCTGGGTAGTGTCTTATCTACTATCTCATCTGCCTTCTGAAAATTACACTAACACTCAAATTTACACTCTCTTCATTTGTCGAGAGGTCGGTGGCGAATTTTCAGAGCCCACGTATATTTATTTATTATATTATTATATTAATCTTCTCTTGTCATAATAAAGTTTGCTTTTCACAATCCTTAACTCACACTAATAGAACTATTTCGACTAGGTAAGGCCTCATAATTTTTCCTTTTTATTAGAATTTTTATGTAAAAAATCTTAGATATCCTATACACTTCTCATAACATATATGTGTGCGGGCTTTTTATACAATACTAAAATGTTAATTATTTTTATCATCATGAATGTTTTTAGCATATAATAGATAAATCTTTTTTGGATCATCAACCTTGGATAATCTCATAGCGTGCATGTGTTTTTGCTGATTGCTTTATAGATATTTTCCAACTTGGTTCTCCTAAATATTGTTAGCAGTTGTTAAGTTCATTTGAGTTCCTTGATTTCTCTTTAGCCACCATGGACAACATTGATTATATAAACATGGATAAAAAAGAAATGAATTGGTTCTTCCATGAAATCCCTCTTTCGTTTTCCATTGTTCTCCTATCCGCTTATGTGCTAGTTGCTATCCTTTAAACGAATTCTTTCTTTTTACCAAGGTCTAATACTGTCATCCCATGTGGCAACAAACGCTCTCTTATTGCATGGATCGATGGACCTATCTTGTGTTACCACACTTGAAAAATGCATGGCTTTTGGTGAAATTTTTAGATGAAGAAAAGCACAGAAATGTTCATTCTTCTTATACCTTTACGCAATTTACGATTCAAATTTGTAGAATATCTATCAATTTTTATTTCTTATTGCAAATGTCTGTTAGTCCAAAAGATACGTGATTGAATATCTTTCATCCAGCTGATGGTGTTAAGGTAAATGCTTATGCAGGTGCCTGGACCCACTTAACCTTGTCCCTGATTGCACACAATTGCCCCACATACGCCCCTAGCCAAGCACAA
This sequence comes from Cymbidium sinense, assembly GCA_021442155.1. Taxonomy (NCBI): domain Eukaryota; kingdom Viridiplantae; phylum Streptophyta; class Magnoliopsida; order Asparagales; family Orchidaceae; genus Cymbidium; species Cymbidium sinense. The sequence continues at coordinate 82,659,449 of CM038223.1, forward strand.
CATTATCCTCATGCATGCGCCTCATCAGGACTTATTTTCTCAAAATAAATATAACATAAAACAACTTATATTTAAAATACTAAATATATTTATATTTCATATCTAAACATAAACAAAACTAATTAATAGAATAAAATAAAAGAAGATCCCAATGAGGGGAAACAACTAATCATTTTTTATTCTCAATTTTTCCATAGGCTGTAGGTGACTCTTCTTAACTATACATGCTAGGACAGGCAGGATGGATCTAAATGAAGAAAGGGCCAATCATTTCTTTTATGATTCTCTCTTCACGTTTTTAAGTCGGTCTATTGTATTTGATCAAAAGTAGGTAACATGATTTGTACCGCCTAACAAGTAGCAGATGATAATTCGAAAGCAAAATCGTATTGATAGAGTTCGCATATGAATAAAACTATTTTAAAGAAATTATTTTGAGTTTATGATCCCATTTCTTGACTTTATTGCGTTGTTGTCACTTACACTGATGATCCTGTGTTTATTTTGCATGCTGTACCATTTCTGCTTTGTCAAAGATGAAATTAATGCTGTTTTTTATTTTTTATTTTTTAATACCAAGGGATTTTTTTTCTTTTTTAATTTTCATTTAAAGTTGTAAGACTAAGTTGATTTCTATGAAATTGGAAATTTATTCTGCTTAGGAATGCCTTGAGAAATATTTTAAGGCTATCACCTATAGCTAGTGTTTCAAAATAGCATTGTTTAACTTTGGCATCCTTAGTAATCAGCGCATAAATACTGAGTTGAGTGATGCTTTGGTCAGCTAAAAATTCACAAGCAAATCAGCACAAGAACTAAAAACAAAAGAAAGTGCATTGTGCATTAAAGTATGTGCTTTTTCTCATCTCTTTTATGTTACACTGATATTAAATTTTGAGTGGGTAAAGCATTACTTGTTTGAGTCCTGGCTGAACGCATTATTAACTACAATTTTATTCTGTACATCATTATTTTTATTTTTATTTTGTTTTTTGAAAATTTAATTATAACATTTTTCTCTGCAGGGTGACTTGAAAGCTGATCTACTGTACGAACACAGCGTTGAACAAATTAAGACTTCAACAAACAATTTACTTGGCAGTCTTTTATAGTGTAGCTAGGCAATGTTCTTTTTTTTTTTTTTTTTTTTTTTTTGTAAAAATAGAGCTTTGAGTTTCTTAATAAATATTTTAAGCTCTTCTGATATTATTAGTCATGTTGTTGGTTCGTTAAATTTCAGAACTGAAATCCTATTAGATACTAAGATTCTTTGACTGCTTCTGTAAAATGAAACGTTATGGAAATGTTTACGTGATCCTTAAGATAATGAGTATTATAGTTGGCCTCATGTCGGACTTTTATTGTTACATCGAGCAATATGAAATTTCAATGTGTTTATTCGTGAGCAGAGATGTCATTCTCCTTGAACATATGCCAAATGGCATAGAGGAAGAGAGAGAAAATTTTAATTGGAAGATTTCGTTCGTTCTATTGAATTTATTGATATTTTATTATTTAAGAAAAAATTGTTGGTAGCCCCCAATAAACTTGTAATTTCTATTAATGTTAATACTGTCATATTTTATAAAATGACAAGATTACAGCATAATATTTGTCATATATTTTTAAAAATTATTTTATAACAAAATTTAAAATAAAATTATTAATTAATAAGCATACATCGAAAACATAATAAGACTTCGTAAAGGCAAACCTAAAGTTTAAATTTTAAGAATGTGAGAATCATTTTATTCTGAAACTTAATCGAGAAATGCCCTCAATCCCCTCAATGAACCAAAAAGTTGGCGCGAGCAAGAGGAGAAAACGTGTTCATTGTTTCAAATAATTGGTTGAAGACTTGCTTCATTCTCTAATATCTCTGATTTGAATTTTAAGATATGTATGAGCATATAAATTTGCCATAAAAATAATTAAATAATTTTAAGAAAATAAGAGAGGAGAAACACGTTGATTGGTGTGACTCTTGATAATGATTGAGGGATTCTTCGAGAAATCTTCATATGTTTTAGAGACTGTTTGATTGTAAATATTTTAAATTTAAATATATTATAAAATAATATAAAATAAATTTATGAATATTTTTTTATGCTTAGGTAACCGTAAAATAAATTAACTATTTTGTACTAATGTCTTTATATAGGGCACGATATTGGGGGCTTACTAAGTAGGTCAGTTTTAGCTGATTCGGGACTTTATGAAGTGTGACATGCAGAGATATTCGTGTACATGACGAGAAAGTCATCAAAGGCTATAGGTGTGCAAATGTGTGCGGTGCTTAGTGTGATACAGTGTATTTTAAATTTGTCTTAAATTCAGAATACATTAAAAATAATTATGTGATATTTTAAATTATTCAATAAATTATTTTGTTTTTATTTACCATTAAATGAAAAAATCTGAAGTTTCAAAACTCCTTCATTTGCTATATACTAAAAACACTCACTTTTTTTTTAGGCAAGTACATGACATTTTAATATTAGTTGTTTAGAGAACTAAAACTCTCTTATCCTTTTTTTTTTAATTTTCACCTAAATGTCATAGTTCACAACAACAATTCAACTTGTAATTTTCTATTTTGTCAAAATTTCAAAGATTTCATTGACATGCTTAAATACATAAATTTAATAATTTAAAAATATTATAAATATTAATGTTATAATTAATCAAGATTTAGATGATATGTATGTAATTCTTTTTTTAGGTAATTTTAATTGTGTCAATATGAGGCCGTAAATCCATGAACTCCTATCTCACCCTCATATTTAAGATTGTGCATTATTTAATTTTAAATAAAAAATCAATTCGAATCAAATTTTTTAAACAATTTGATTTGATGTTAAAATTACTCGTTCAAATATTGATTATCGATTTTTGAATCAGTTATTGAATCAAAATTTTTGATAAAATAGAAAAACCCTCTAAATTGTTATAAATTACACCTATTTCGCAATTCACATTAAAATTTTACTTCGGCTTCCCTATTTAGAATATGGCCTTCATGATTGGATGCCTCATATTAATCTAATGTATACTTATTACTAGAACTGCGTTGAGTTTCTAATTTATTTATTATTTTAAACTTTCCTTAGCTTCGTTGTTCCTCCTTTGATATAGATTACTCAAATAATTTGTAAATGTAGATAACTTAGGTTTATTTAAAACCAAATTGTTATTAGATTTGGTTCCATTCTATATTCTATTTGATCAATTTAATTTAGATTTTTGAACATTCAAAATCAATTAATTTTATAAACTGATCATTAGAATCATCCATACTAATCAACTGATACGACCCGGATTTAATTTGGGCCGTTGGATCTGCCTGGGACTCTTATCGCGGGATTAAATCTCGTCCGTTGCAGAATTGCCTTGCATCTGGCTGTGCACCGTCTGATGAAGCTTGTCGAGGAAGAAATGCGTCTTCTCGAAGCCTGGATCTGATAAGGGGGTAAACGGCTCTTCGAGCGGCCGAAACTCCTTGGAAAGGCTGAGGAGGGAGAGACTGGGAAATTAGGGTTCTTCCGGAAGAACCCAACGGAGAAAAAAGAAAAAAACTTCGAAGAGAAGAAGAACAAGGAGAAAGAAAGTTGCAGAGGATCAAGTGATTATCTATTTTTTTTTCTTCTGTCTTTTTACATGGCTTATTTATAGCCCTAGTTTTACAGAAAAAGTAGATCTAACTACTTTTAGTTTCTTTTCACGTTTTTATCTTTTAGTTCTTGATTTCTTTTCTGTTTTTTGTTGGTTGTTGATATAGCTTTCTGATCTGACAAGTTCTTGATTTCTTTTCTGTTTTTCAGTTGTTTAGTTGTTATAATAGTCGGATCTGACAAGATCTTTCCTTCCTCTTCTATTTTTCAGTTATTTCTTGGTGGTAGTAGTCTGATCTGGCGATATCTGTATATTCAGGGGTCTGTATGTCTTAAACTCATTTTATTGGACAAAGTATTTTAGCCAAGATGGTGTTTTTCTTTCTCTGGTATTCTCTCTTGTGCTATTGATGTTTGTAGTTATGTTTGGGTTCATATCATTACCCCTTTCCCAAACATTGACCTTGTCCCCAAGGTCAAAACTTGGAAAAACTTTCTGGAATTCTTCAATTGATACTCAAGTGGCAATTTTTTTTAGCATCCCATCCCATTGGACTAATATTTCTTTAATAGGCTTATCTGCTTGCAGTCTTGTCCATTCTTCTAGAATTTTGATGGGTTTGACTAAAGGCTGGCTTTCTATGAATTGTGTTGGGAAAATTTTCGAGTGTAGCTTGGAATCTTGCCTGTATTGCTTGAGTCTAGATACATGAAAGACATTATGGATCCTTGATGTTTCTGGAAGTTCCACTCTGTAGGCTACTGTCCCTATTTTCTGTAGAATTCTAAATGGGCCATAGTATTGCCTTTGTAATTTTGTGTAAGGGTGCTTTGAAATTGAAGTTTGTCTGTAGGGTTGTAATTTAACTAATATCAAATCATTTATCTGGAAGTGGAGCTCCCTTCTGTGTTTGTTAGCCATTTGTTGCATTCTGTTTTGAGTTTTCTGTAAATTTTCTTTAAGCTGGTGTCGAATCTTATCTCTTTATTGTAATAAGGTGTCTACATCTGTATTGTTGGTTGTGTTACCATTGTAAGGTATAATTATAGGTGGAAGTCTGTCATATACTATTTGGAAGGGAGTCAATTTTGTGGAAGTATTGACTGATGTATTGTAGGAGAATTCTGCCCATGGTAGAAACTGGAACCATTTTCTTAGTGTGTCTAGCACAAAACTCCTTAGATATTGTTCTAATGTCCTATTGGTGACCTCTGTTTAGCCATCTGTTTGGGGATGATAAGCACTACTGTGGCTGAGTGTTGTTCCACTTAACCTGAATAATTCCTACCAAAAAATACTCATAAAGATAGGGTCCCTATCTGAAACTATGCTTTGTGGTATACCATGTAATTTGCATATATCTGAAATAAAAAATCTGAGCAATAGAGGTAGCTGTAAAGTTGGTTTGAAAGGCTGAGAAATGTGCATACTTAGAAAGTTTGTCTACTACCACTAAGATATCAGTTTTGTTGTGAGATATGGGTAATCCTGTGATAAAATCCATAGACAATTCCTCCCAAATAGCTGCTGGTATGTGTAAAGATTGCAGTAGTCCTGCATGCTTCTGATTGTCGTACTTAACTTGTTGACATATAGGGGCATGTTGAGATAAAATGCTGGATGTCTTGCTTCATCTTTCTCCAATAAAATTGTTGAGTAATTCTGGCTAGTGTTCTTTTAATCCCACAGTGGCCTCCTACTGGAGTTGAGTGTAGTTCTCTCATAATGATTTTTCTTACTTCTGACTCTTTATCTATGACAAATCTATTTTTATAGTACACTAAACCATTAGAAACTTTATGCTTTGGGAGCAAACTTGAGTCTTCTGTTATTTGCTTATACAGTTGTTATAATTCTGGACTGGTTTGTGTTTCCTCTTTGATTTTCTGTACTAAAGAAGTAAATTATTGAGTGTAAGCATATAAACTTTGATATGTAGAGATTTGAGAGCTGTCTGATGTAGATTGCTCTTCTAAATTGTAAATTTTTCTGGACAAAGAATCAGCTGCTTTGTTTATGATCCCAAGTTTATATTCTATGGTGTAATCAAAGCCAAGGAGTTTAATTAAGAACATTTGCTATTCTGGTGTCTGGATTGTTTGTTGCATGAGTTCTCTAATGCTTTTTTGATCTGTTCTGATTGTAAATTTATGACCTAACAGATATTATCTCCATCTCCCAACTGTTTCTGTTATGGCATATAATTCCTATGCATAAGTAGATGATCTCTGTAAGGTTGGGGATAGTTTCTTACTGAAATAGTTAATAGGATGATTATTTTGAATTAATACTGCTCCTATTGCAGTACCTGAAGCATTTATTTCTATAATAAAAGGTATAGTAAAGTTTGAAAAAGCTAATACAGGTAGGGATACCATATCTTGTTTAAGCTGTATGAATGCTTTTTGAGACTCTTCTGTTCACCGGAATTACTGTTTAGCTAGTATTGATGTTTGCGAATTGCGCATACCGCTTACAAATTTTAGTAATAGTTAAACCCAGGAATCCTCATAATTGTTTAACTGAAGTTGGAAAAGGTCATGATTGTACTGCTTCAATTTTCTTTTGATCAACTTCTATCCCTTATGTTGATAATATGTGGCCTAAATATTCTATCCTTTCCTGGATGAATGAGCATTTAGAGGGTTTGATAAACAAGGTATTTTGTTTCAATTTTTCCAATACCTCTTGTAGATGTTGCTAATGTTGTTCCAAAGTGGGACTGTATATTAGAATATCATCAAAGAATACTAACACAAATCTTCTTAGAAATGGTTTAAGCATTGTATTCATCATGGCTTGGAAGGTTGAGGGTGCATTGGTTAACCCAAAAGGCATTGCTATGAATTCATAATGCCCTTCATGTATTCTGAAGGCTATTTTGTATATATCTTCTTCTGCCATTCCAATCTGATGGTATCCTAAATGCAAATCAAACTTGGAGAAAACAGTTGCTCCATGTAATTCATCCATTAACTCTTCAGGAGTTGGAATGGGGAATCTGTTAGGGGTGGTTATTTTGTTTAGTGCCCTGTAATCTACACAAAATCTCCAAGTTCCATCTTTTTTTTAATTAGTAAAGCCGGTGAGGAGAAAGGGCTAGTACTCTCTCTTATTATCCCTATTTCTAACATCTCCTTGATTAATTTTTCAATTTCAGTTTTCTGGAAATATGGATATCTGTAGGTTTTAACCTTGATTGGTTGAGTTCCAGGTGATCTATGTCCCTTTTGGGAGGTAAGTCAGAAGGTGTTTAAAATAATTCTTGGTATTGATGTAATACCTATTGTATATTTATAGGTAAGCTGTTAAATTCCCTTGCTGTGGACTTTGTCAGCATTGATACTTCTTTGAGTTGTAGGTAGGATGCTATCTCAGCCTTGTGTTGCAGCTTTGTAAACTGATGTAAGGTAATGCTTTCCACCTTTGAGGTTGTATCCCCTTGCAGTTGTACTAATGTGTCATTATGTTTAAACTTCATAATTAGCTTTTTGTAATCTGTTGTACATTCTCCCAACTGCTCTAGCCATTGTACACCTAATACCACATCTGCTTCTTGTATTGGCAGCAGGTAACAGTCTATTTTGAAAGTATATCCTTGTAGTTTAATGGGTATGTTGGAGAAAACTCCTAAGTATTTTAATGTTTTCTCATTTCCTACTAATACTTTAAAAATTGATGTAGGTGTGACTGTGTGATCTATCAACTTAGCTAGTTTGGATTGAATTAAATTGTGGGTTGAACCACTGTCAATCAGTACTTGTACTATTTTATTTCCAATCATCCCTTGTAGTCTCAAGGTTCTAGGATTTGTCTGACCTGTGAATGCATTGAAACTGATTTTTGGAATATCTTCTTGTATTGACAGGTTTTATTCTTAATTTTCCTACTGCAGGTTGTAATCCTGATCCTCATTGATCACCATGAGGGCAAATAACTTTGATTTACATATGTGACCCCTATGAAATTTCTCATCATAGTTAAAACATAATCTCTTTTTCTTTCTTTCTTCTAACTGTGTTGGTGTGAGTCTTTGTATTGGAATAGTTTGGCTTTTTATCATTGTTGTTGTTGTGAATTGGCATGGCTGGTGTGAGAAGTAAAGGCTGTTGATATTTTATTGCTGGTATTTGATTGAACCTTGATGTTTTTTCCATATACACCTCATCTGCTAATCTGTCTTCCATTAATTTTGCTAGTTGGAAGGCTTGTTGTAGTGAAGTTGGCTGTAAAGCTCTGACTTCTCTTTTGATATTTTGTCTTAAACCAGATTCAAAGCAGCTTTGTAAGAATTCAGGAGGAATTCTTGAAATCTGATTAGCCAGTTCTTCAAACTCATTGTAAAACTCTTGTACAGTTATTCTTTGTTGTAGTTTGGCTAATTCCCCTCTTAGATCTCTATATAATGAGGGTCCAAATCTCTGTATTACCTGTTCTTTAAATTGTTACCAAGAATGCAATTGCTTATTAAGGTGCATCCATTGGAATGAACTTAGAGCAGGTTCATCCATATATACTGATGCTATTATAAATTTTTGATCTTCTAAAAGATTGTAATACTGAAAAAACTGATCTGCCTTGAATAGTCATCCTCTAGGGTTTTCTCCATTAAACCTTGGCATATCTACTTTTACAGGTCTTGAATTTTGAGTGTGTGACCTAAATTGGGGAGAAATTTCTACAGGGTTTGAGTTACATACCTGTGATTCTTTACTCTATTGTTGTTGTTCTTGACAAGATTTGTCCAGTTTATCTTCAATTGCTAAAAGCCTTCTTGATACTTCATTTAATATGATAGTGATTGAAGTCATTTGTTCATCATTCTTGTTTAGTCTTCCTACACATTCTTCCAATATTTTTGTTGTATGCCTTGTACCTTCTGCCATTGCTGTTTGCAGGAGTCAACTAGAGCACCAATGATATGACCCGGATTTAATTTGGGCCGTTGCATCTGCCTGGAACTCTTACCGTGGGATTAATTCTCTTGTCAGGTCTTGTCAGGTAATCACCGATGAAGCTTGTCGAGGAAGAAACACGTCTTCTCGAAGCTTGGATCTAATAAGGGGGTAAACGGCTCTTTGAGCGGCCAAAACTCCTTGGAAAGGCGTGCGGAGGGAGGGAGAGACTCTGGGGAAATTAGGGTTCTTCCTAGGAAGAACCCGAACTAGAGGAGAAAAAAGAAAAAAAAACTCGAGAAGAGAAGAAGAACAAGGAGGAAGAAAGTTGCAGAGGATCAAGTGATTATCTCTTTTTTTTTCTTCTGTCTTTTTACATGGCTTATTTATAGCCCTAGTTTTACAAAAAAAGTAGATCTAACTACTTTTAGTTTCTTTTCACATTTTTATCTTTAAGTTCTTGATTTCTTTTCTGTTTTCTATTGGTTGTTGATGTAGCTTTTTGATCTGGCAAATTCTTGATTTCTTTTCTGTTTTTTAGTTGTTTAGTTGTTATAATAGTCAGATCTGGCAAGATCTTTCTTCCTCTTCTATTTTTCAGTTATTTCTTGGTGGTGGTAGTCTGATCTGGCGATATCTGTATATTCAGGGGTCTGCATGTCTTAAACTCATTTTATTGGACAAAGTCCTTTAGCCAAGCTGATGTTTTTGTTTCTATGGTGTTCTCTCTTGTCATGTTGATGTTTGTAGTTATGTTTGGGTTCATATCATCAACTGCACAATCCTAATCATAATTTTGAGGATTTCACCATCAACCAATCTCTTGTCTCCTCTCTTCTCGAATCCACCCTCTAATCTTATCATCAATCATATGAAATCATTAAAAGATAGCCTCCATAATCATTCATTGCCAAGCTAGCATGTCCGATATTTTCTTTTTATCTATCCAAATTTAAAAAGTGGTGAAGCTTTATTATAATATAACAGGTGATACATCTTTAATTTGCTTCATGCATTGAAGTTTAAGCTTACTTCTTAAGATTTTTAACACTATGACTTTTGTTTAATGCCTTGGTTCACTCTATTGTGGTGGTTCTCTATTTTATTTTCAATTCTTGCGTATTAAAGAGCTTCATTAGCTGTAAATCTATTTACATTCATATATGTAGTTGATATTTTGATAATTTTTTTATGAAACTTATGCATTACATAACCAAAATGACTCATTAATCCATTAAAGGCATGAAAATTTATGGGAAAAAGCTTATTAGTCAAGGTAATTTTTCCCTATTGTTGATATTATGATTTTATATGGTAGAAGAATTTGAAGTATTTTAAAACCAAAATAGTCTCATTAATTGTTTATAAGCTTGGAAATTGTGGCGAAAAGCTTAGTAGTGAAGGTGGTTTTGCCATAAGTGAACATAGGCATAGACACCTCTAAAATTGTGTTATCATTATATGAGCTTGAATGATGTAACTTATTAAACAATTATTGTCGCTTGATGCATCCATCATACTATATATTTTTATTTATTTATTTATATTTGATATGACATTGAAAATTTTACTAATTGAAGCACTAATCTTGATGTCGAAAGTAATCTGATTCCAAGTAGAGACTAGCCTAGATCAATTGCTTAAAATATAATTGAAAATTTTGAAATATCAATCAAATCCATAAATAACTCCTAAATATGGAGCGTTTATAATCAAATCGAGCGTCTTGACGAGCCGGATCTAACAAGCCCAAGATCTCTTGATTCTGACTTTATTTGAGCATTCAAATACTTAAAATACATTAGATGATTAAATGATTCATTTTGAGTGGTCCAATGAAGTGATTTGGATTTTGCACGTATTTACAAAATGCCACGCATCTAATCTATAAATAGCTCCTCATCAGGCCCCAGAAAGCAAAAGAGAAAAGGACCTCAAAGTATAATCGTGTTACCATGACGGTTGCCGACCATGCCGCAATCACCATCGGTGATCAAAGGTCTCGCCGTGCACCACCGCCAGCCTCACCGTTGTTTGACCACAGCAATTAACACGGTCCTCGATTGCTACCACTGGTCCTCGCATTTAGATTACCGCACTGCCGTTTGGTCACCACGCCCGCCATATGCACCGCTGATCTCGCGACGGCCAATTATCGCCGACCATCGCTGATCACCGTGCTGACCACACTGCTGCTGACCACTGGCGGCGCTGCTGCGACCACCGCCGGTTACCACCGCACCACCGCTGGTTCGCTGCTGGTATTGCGGCGACGATCGACCATCACGCCCGCCGCCACTGATTCTCGCCGCCATCGACATCGTTGCTTCATTATCGCAACCATCGGCGGTCGCTATACCATCGCTGATTTCGCTGCTACCCACCGCTAACCACCGCTTCACCGCCGCCGACTACCACTGCCAACCACCGCCGCTGTTCATCGCTGTTAACCACATGCCGGTATCGCGCTGACTGGCTGCCACCAATCACCGCTATTGCGACTATATCATCACACCGCCGTACCGCCACCACTACCGCCGTACCACTGACGGTTTCAATCATCACTAACACCGTTTCACCATTATTGATCGCCACTAATAATCTGCGTTAACTACCAAATCATTTGTAAGATTCGATTCATTGTCGATTTTCATATATAAATCTGTAATCCAGTTATCAGGAAAACTTAAACTTTGTACTCAAAAGCAGATATGCAATGAAATGTTTTTATTGGGCTAGACCTCATAGTTTTTTTCCCTCTTCGAGATTTTACCATATAAAAATCCTGGAGTTTCTTCTTCTCTCTTCAAATATATGTGTGTATGCTGAATTTCTCAATAAGACTAAAGCGTAAAATTTTATTTTACCGCAACTAATTTTCTAATACACAACAATATTTTTATTTAATCCTACAAAAAAAATAGTTTGGGTATAATTTTGTCTCTTATATATATATATATATATATATATATATATATATATATATATATATAATAACTATTTAAACTGCGGCATTTCTGGATCAATTGTAGTGGCTTAAACTGTTACTAGCATTAAAATCTTTGTGAATGTTTATGCCACGAAATATCTTTCTCACTTATTGCTGAAGGGGTAAGAAATTACAGTCACAACTATCAAGAAGCAGTTTTGAAATTATTGCTGGTATTTTTGCGGCAATGAAAATTGTCTTAAAAGCCTCTTATTACATGCAGCGAAGGGATTTGAGGAATAAAAAAAAATGATTACACGCGGAGTCCGGGCTACAATTGATATGTATTAGCAGGGGCGGAGTCACACTAAGGGCACTGGGGGCACGTGCCCCCACTGGCCCACCACACACGCGATACGTGAACCCTATTTTCAAACCCTCGCAGCCGCTGCGTGACTGCATTTTTCCTCCCTTCGTCACTGCCCATCCGTTCTCTGCATTTTCTCTGTTTTTTTTTCTTTCTATTCTGCTTCTCTGAATCCCGTGAGGTCGTGACTCCGTGAGGCCGTGATTCGTGAAGGAGTTTGAGAGGTAAACTGAAGATTGCTACGCCATTGCCGTTCTTGCGCCTTCTCCACCACCTTTTGTTACGCTGCCGCCGAGCTACCCGTCATGAAAGTTTCACTATCTAAGGGTTACATTTGGTGAGTTATAACGGTTCCTTGTGCGTTGTGCTGAGTTACATCAGAAGGGGCACGCGGCCACCGCCCACCACACACGCGGATAATGCTGAACCCTATTTCCAAACCCTCAGTGCGGATCGCATTTTCCTCCCTCCACCGCCCATCCGTTCTGCGTTTTCAGATTTTTTCTTTCTATTCTACTTCTCAATCCCGTGAGGTGACTCGTGGAGGCCGTGATTTGTGAAGGAGTTTGAGAGGTAACCGAAGATTGCTATGCCATTGCGGTCTTTTGCCTTCTCCGCCTTCGTTATTGAATTTGTCGCCGAGCCCGTCACGGAAAGTTTCAACTATCTAAGGGTTACATTCAGTGAGTTATAACGGTTCCTTGTGCAGTTGTGCTCCTCTTTTTTCTTTTTTTCTTCCTATTTTCATTTCAAATTTTCATATATATAGTTTTCATTTTCTTCATCCCCACAATTTTAGGTAAACGCCCTGTTTTGAAGATCCTATTTTGATTATTTCCTAATTAATTTTAATACTCCTCTCTTTCCATTTCTTTTACTGTATCCAAAATCAAAGGATTAGCACTTTCAACAATTATGTGGTGGCAACACTTATTCTGAAAAAACAAGCAAATGCTACGAGAAGATTTAGAACTCGAGTCGAGTTCTTTTGAAGTAGGAGGGATTTGATGCAGGGACTTTATTATAGTTTTACATTTATTATTATAGTTTTATTAATATACTTAAGTAACTCTTTACATTAATTAGGTTTGTTTTACTAGGGTCATTTTGTCGCTAGAGTTTATAAATTGACGGGATACGTTAGAGAAGGGGTATTGTAATCTCATTTTAGTTTTATAGTGAAAATTGGTATTTACTGCAGTCTGCTGCTCTTTGTCTCCGTGTAACTCCTCTTCGTCTCACCATTTTTGCACTGCATCACCTTCAATATCTAGAGCAAGTACATCAGAAAATTGATTAACACAATTAGAGCTTGAATGTTCAAATTGTAGCAAGTGACTACAATCCAAACCTTCTTTGTTTTGTAGTTGCATCACATGTTTTGCACCATGTGACAAGATTTTGATCTCTGGCACACAATTATAATTTGAAACATCTTTGTTATGATAACTTAAGCGTGACCACTTTGACTACATAATTGCAAAATGCCTAACTGTTATCTGTAAAGTTCCAAGAAATTAAGTGCTTCTAAGATACAAGAAAATACCTAACTTTCTATGAAAGCTTCCTACCCTACCGCTCGGGACTTTCCTAAAGAAGGCTTAAATAAAATAAAAAAATAGCACACATTAACCGTAATGTTGAATCAAGAAGTGTTCGAAGCATCTACTAGCATGAAACGTAAAGAGGGTTCGTATACCTGTGCGATTATGAGGTGAGACAATATGCTTCAGCAGCTAATAATATGCATTTAGCAATTTAAAAATATTGCTTTTAGGATTGAGAGTTTGAGTCCTGTTATGATTTGTGTGTTAATATTTAGTTTATCAAAGAATTGCATATGAAAAATTAAAGTTAAATTTCTATTTAAATGAATCAACTTAAGTTTTATTTTGTGTTATGTTTATAAAAATATTAACTGTCATTCATTGTTTCTTTTCAACTTACGCAAGTGTACAATGGTAAATTTTTAATTGGATAATTGTTGTTTTTAAAAGGTGATTAAAATATATGCAATTAGTTCATGGGTACTAATAGTTAAGCACTCAAAACCCTATTACATCATTTTGTATTCCCACGTCCCGTTGCTTGTGTGGCAAAGTGATTAGAGAATCTGAGATCGAACTGATATTTTTTTTTTGAAAAGTTGAGTCTTAAGGACAAATTACACACAAACCTTGCATGGGTACTAATATTTATTTTTTTTGTATATTTAATCATTACTTATATGCTTTATGTTTTATGATTTTAAGAACGTAACGAAATATTTTTCTGGAACGGTCTTCACAATTAATTAAGGTATGTGAATATTTTTATTTAATAAAGGCGAAAGTGTGCCTTTTTAAAATTCGATTTATTATTTCTTAATAAAGGCCGATTGTGTTTTTATTAAAAAATACAATTGATTTATTTTTAGGTAATGCCGTGCCTTTATTTTGAGAAATTATTTTTTAGAAAAGCGAAAGTGTGCCTTTATTTTATTTTTTGAAATATATTCAAAAGCATGTCTTCTCATTTTTATGCATATTAATCTTTAAAACTTTACATCAGATTTTAATGTTTCTTTTAATTAGATATGGAGCGATATTTTAAAAGAAAGATTGAACAAGATAAGTCCAGTTATTCACATCTTATTATTGGTGAATATAGTAATACAAAATCTAAACAAGTGCACATAGAATTCAACGTAGAAGATATTGTAGCAAATCCTGGATTAAGAAAATAAATTTCAAAGTATCATCCCAATGAGTGTGATAGAGTTAGAAGAGCATATCTTCAAAAAGGGTCATGTCAACCTCGTGATCATAAATTTCCTCAAACACAAATCGGAAATAAATTGTGCAGGTTTAATCCAAAATAGTTTGATGAATATAAAGGTTGGTTAGAGTACGATTGCAAAAGATGATATTGTTTATTTTGTTATTTTATAGACGATATTGGTGAACAAGCGATGATAGTTTTGATAATAAGAGATTTAAAAATTGAAAAAAAAAAAAGATTTGAAGTTCATATTGGCCAAGTTAATAGTGCTCATAATATTTCTCAAAGAAAATGTGAAGATTTAATGAATCAGGATCAATACATTTCATTTTCTTATGAAAGACATTCTGAGTATATCACAAATACGTGGTCAAGGTTATGATGGGGCTAGCAACATGCGTGGTGAGTTTCATGGATTAAAAGCTTTAATCTTGAAAGAAAATAATTCAGTTTATTACATTCATTGTTTTGCTCATCAATTACAATTAGCACTAGTTATTGTGGCTAAGAATCATATTCAGATTGCTACATTTTTTTAATAATGTATCTAATTTGATAAATATTGTTAGAAGTTCTTGCAAAAGGAGAGAAGTTTTATTTGAAAGACAATTAAACAAAGTTGTTGAGCAAATAAGGAGTGGAGGACTACAAGATGACAGAGGTTTAAATCAAGAAATAACTCTTCAACGAGCTAGAGATACGCGTTAGGGATCACATTATGCTGCATTGATAAATATACTTATTTTATTTGGATATATTATAGATGTTCTTGATATAATTATAGAAGATGGTTTAAATAGTGAACAAAGAGGTGAAGCAAATGCTCTGCTTAATTCAATTCAATGTTTTGAGTTTGTTTTCAATCTGCACTTGATAAAATCCATATTAGGAATCACAAATGAGTTATCTCAAATTTTATAAAAAAAAGATCAAGATATTATAAATGCCATGACTTTGGTTAAGGTGTCAAAACAAAGACTACAAAATATGAGGGATGATCGTTGGAACATTTTATTTGAAGAAGTTCATGCATTTTGTGAGAAAATGATATATTTGTGCCAAATATGAGTGAAAGATTTATTATGCGTGGAAAATCAAGAAGATATGCTTAAGGAATCACAAATTTATACTATTATCAAGTTGAGTTATTTTATTCTATTATTGATATGCAACTTCAGGAGCTTAACAATGATTTGATGAGGCCAATACTGAATTACTTTTATATGTGGCATGCTTGAATCCATGTGATTCTTTCTCAACTTTTGATAAAAAAAATTGATATGTTTGGCAAAGTTTTATCCTACAGACTTCTCAGGCTTTGATATTATTATTTTAGATAGTCAACTTGAGAATTATATTATTGACATGAAATCCAATGATTCATTTTTGAAGTTGAAGGGAATTGGAGAACTTGCACAAAAGTTAGTAGAGACAAAGAAAAATGATATTTATCCTCTTGTATATTTGCTAATAAAGCTTGTTTTGATATTGCTAATCGCTACAGCAACTGTTAAAAGAGCATTTTCTGCAATGAAGATCGTAAAAAATTATTTGCGCAATAGAATGGGAGATTCTTGGATGAATGATTATCTTATTACATATATTGAAAAAGATGTATTTAAGAGTGTTGATAAGGAATTGATTGTACAACGCTTTCAAAATATGAAGACTCGGAGGGAGAAGTTATAAAAGGTATGTAATGTAAAAAAAATTATGTTATTGCAATGTTTGATTTCTTTATTTTGTTATATGAGATGCTTTGATTTTTAATTTTATATAAAAGTAAATTATTCATTATTTTATTGTGCCCCCTCTGAAAAAAATTTCTGGATCCGCCCCTAGTTGTGCTCCTCTTTTTTCTTTTTTTCTTCCTATTTTCATTTCAAATTTTGATATATATAGTTTTCATTTTCTTCCTCCCCACGATTTTAGGTAAACGCCCTGTTTTGAAGATCCTATTTTGATTATTTCCTAATTAATTTTAATACTCTTCTCTTTCCGTTTCTTTTACTATATCCGAAATCAAAGGATTAGCACTTTCAACGCTTATGTGGTGGCAACACTTATTACGAAAAAACAAGCAAATGTTAGATGATTTAGAACTCAGTTCTTTTTGAAGCGAGGGATTTGATGGGACTTTATTATATTTTACATTTATTATTATAGTTTTATTAATATACTTAAGTAACTCTTAAGTACATTAATTAGGTTTGTTTTACTAGGGTCATTTTGTCGCTAGAGTTTATAAATTGACGGGATATGTTAGAGAAGGGGTATTGTAATCTCATTTTAGTTTTCTAGTGAAAATTGGTATTTACTGCAGTCTGCTACTCTTTGTCTCCATGTAACTCCTCTTCGTCTCACCATTTTTGCACTGCATCACCTTCAATATATAGAGCAAGTACATCAGAAAATTGATTAACACAATTAGAGCTTGAATGTTCAAATTAGCAAGTGACTACAATCCAAACCTTCTTTGTTTTGTAGTTGCATCACATGTTTTGCACCATGTGACAAGATTCGATTTCTAGCACACAATTATAATTTGAGACATCTTTTGTTATGATAACTTAAGCGACCACTTTGACTACATAATTGCAAAATGCCTAACTTATCTGTAAAGTTCCAAGAAATTAAGTGCTTTTAAGATACAAGAAAATACCTAACTTTCTATGAAAGCTTCCTACCCTACCGCTAGGGACTTTCCTAAAGAAGGCTTAAATAAAATAAAAAATAGCACACATTAACCATAATGTTGAATCAATAAGTGTTCAAAGCATCTACTAGCATGAAACGTAAAGAGGGTTCAGATATGCGACATGAGGTGAGACAATATGCTTCAGCAGCTAATAATATGCATTTAGCAATTTAAAAATATTGCTTTTAGGATTGAGAGTTTGAGTTGATTTGTTCCTGTTATGATTTGTGTGTTAATATTTAGTTTATCAAAGAATTGCATATGGAAAATTAAAGTTAAATTTCTATTTAAATGAATCAACTTAAGTTTTATTTTGTGTTATGTTTATGAAAATATTAACTGTCATTCATTATTTCTTTTCAACTTACGCAAGTGTACAATGGTGGATTTTTAATTGGATAATTGTTGTTTTTAAAAGGCGATTAAAATGTATGCAATTAGTTCATGGGTATTAATAGTTAAGCACTCAAAACCCTATTACATCATTTTGTATTCCCACGTCGTTTGTGTGGCAAAGTGATTAGAGAATTGAGATAACTGATTTTTTTTTTAGGAAACTTGAGTCTTAAGGACAAATTACACACAAACCTTGCATGGGTACTAATATTTATTTTTTTTGTATATTTAATCATTACTTATATGCTTTATGTTTTATGATTTTAGGAGAACAGAACATTCAGAAATATTTCTCTGTGGAATGGTCTTCACAATTAATTAAGGTATGTGAATATTTTTTATTTAATAAAGGCCGAAAGTGTGCCTTTTTTAAAAATTTATTGATTTATTATTTCTTAATAAAGGTCGACAGTGTGTCTTTATTAAAAAATACTATTGATTTATTTTTTAGGTAGAGGCCGACTGTGTGCCTTTATTTTGAGAAATTATTTTTTTAGAAAAGGCCGAAAGTGTGCCTTTATTTTGTTTTTTGAAATATGTTCAAAAGCATGTCTTCTCATTTTTTATGCATATTAATCTTTAAGACTTTACATCAGCATTTTAATTTGTTCTTTTAATTAGATATGGAGTGATATTTTAGAAGAAAGATTGAACAAGATGAGTCCAGTTATTCACATCTTATTATTGGTGAATATAGTAATACAAAATCTAAACAAGTGCACACAGAATTCAACGTAGAAGATATTGTAGCAGATCCTAGATTAAGAAAAAAAATTTCAGAGTATCATCCCAATGACTGTGATAGAGTTAGAAGAGCATATCTTCAAAAAGGGCCATGTCAACCTCGTGATCATGAATTTCCTCAAACACAAATCGGAAATAAATTGCGCAGGTTTAATCCAAAATGGTTTGATGAATATAAAGGTTGGTTAGAGTACAGTATTGCAAAAGATGCAGCATATTATTTATTTTATTATCTTTATAGACCTGATATTGGTGAACAAGCAAGTGGTGATAGTTTTGATAATAAGGGATTTAAAAATTAGAAAAAAAAGAAAGATTTGAAGTTCATATTGGCCAAGTTAATAGTGCTCATAATATTGCTCAAAGAAAATGTGAAGATTTAATGAATCAGGATCAACACATTGCATTTTCATATGGAAGACATTCTGAGTATATCACGAATACGTGGTCAAGGTTATGATGGGGCTAGCAACATGTGTGGTGAGTTTCATGGATTAAAAGCTTTAATCTTGAAAGAAAATAATTCAGCTTATTACATTCATTATTTTGCTCAAGAATTACAATTAGCACTAGTTCTGGCTAAGAATCATATTCGATTGCTTTTTTTAATAATGTATCTAATTTGATAAATATTGTTGGAAGTTCTTGCAAAAGGAGAGAAGCTTTATTTGAAAGACAATTAAACAAAGTTGTTGAGCAAATAAGGAGTGGAGAACTACAAGATGGCAGAGGTTTAAATCAAGAAATAACTCTTCAACGAGCTGGAGATACGCGTTGGGGATCACATTATGCTGCATTAATAAATATACTTATTTTATTTGGATTTATTATAGATGTTCTTGATATAATTATAGAAGATGGTTTAAACAGTGAACAAAGAGGTGAAGCAAAATGCTAATTCAATTCAATGTTTTGAGTTTTTTTTCAATCTACACTTGATGAAATCCATATTAGGAATCACAAATGAGTTATCTTAAGTTTTACAAAAAAAAGATCAAGATATTATAAATGCCATGACTTTGGTTAAGGTGTCAAAACAAAGACTACAAAATATGAGGGATGATGGTTGGAACATTTTATTTGAAGAAGTTCATGCCTTTTGTGAGAAAAATGATATACTTGTGCCAAATATGAATGAAAGATTTATTATGCGTGAAAAATCAAGAAGATATGCTCAAGGAATCACAAATTTACACTATTATCAAGTTGAGTTATTTTATTCTGTTATTGATATGCAACTCGTGAGCTTAACATGATTTGATGAGGCCAATACTGAATTACTTTTATATGTGGCATGCTTGAGTCCATGTGATCCTTTCTCAGCTTTTGATAAAAAAAATTTGATATGTTTGGCAAAGTTTTATCCCACAAACTTCTCAGGCTTTTATATTATTATTTTAGATAGTCAACTTGAGAATTATATTATTGACATGAAATCCAATGATTCATTTTGAAGTTGAAGGGAATTGGAGAACTTGCACAAAAGTTAGTAGAGACAAAGAAAAATGATATTTATCCTCTTGTATATTTGCTAATAAAGCTTGTTTTGATATTGCCAATCGCTACAGCAACTGTTGAAAGAGTATTTTCTGCAATGAAGATCGTAAAAAATCGTTTGCTCAATAGAATGGGAGATTCTTGAATGAATGATTGTCTTATTACATATATTGAAAAAGATGTATTTAAGAGTGTTGATAAGGAATTGATTGTACAACGCTTTCAAAATATGAAGACTCGGAGGGAGAAGTTATAAAAGGTATGTAATGTAAAAAAAATTATATTATTGCAAGGTTTGATTTCTTTATTTTGTTATACGAGAGGCTCTGATTTTTAATTTTATATAAAAGTAAATTATTCATTATTTTATTATGCCCCCTCTAAAAAAAATTTCTGGATCTGCCCCTGGTTGTGCTCCTCTTTTTTCTTTTTTTCTTCCTATTTTCATTTCAAATTTTGATATATATAGTTTTCATTTTCTTCCTCCCCATGATTTTAGGTAAATGCCCTATTTTGAAGATCCTGTTTTGATTATTTCCTAATTAATTTAATAGTCCTCTCTTTCCATTTCTTTTACTGTATCCGAAATCAAAGGATTAGCACTTTCAACAGTTATGTGGTGGCAACACTTATTCTGAAAAATCAAACAAATGTTACGAGATGATTTAGAACTCAGTGAGTTCTTTAAAGGGAGGGATTTGATGGACTTTATTATAGTTTTACATTTATTATTATAGTTTTATTAATATACTTAAGTAACTCTTAAGTACATTAATTAGGTTTGTTTTACTAGGGTCATTTTGTCTAGAGTTTATAAATTGACGGGATAGGTTAAAGAAGGGGTATGGTAATCTCATTTTAGTTTTCCGGTGAAAATTGTATCGCTTCGCTTTGTCTCCGTGTAACTCCTCTTCATCTCACCATTTTGCAATCGCATCACCTTCAATATATAGAGCAAGTACATCGAAAATTGATTAACACAATTAGAGCTTGAATGTTCAAATTGTAGCAAGTGACTACAATCCAAACCTTCTTTGTTTTGTAGTTGCATCACATGTTTTGCACCATGTGACAAGATTCGATCTCGCACACAATTATAATTTGAAACATCTTTGTTATGATAACTTAAGCGACCACTTTGACTACATAATTGCAAAATGCCTAATCATATCGTAAGTTCCAAGAAATTAAGTGCTTTTAAGATACAAGAAAATACCTAACTTTCTATGAAAGCTTCCTACCCTACCGCTCAGGACTTTCCTAAAGAAGGCTTAAATAAAATAAAAAAATAACACACATTAACCGTAATGTTGAATCAAGAAGTGTTCAAGCATCTACTAGCATGAAACGTAAAGAGGGTTCAGATACTGCGGGACATGAGGTGAGACAATATGCTTAGAAATTAATAATATGGATTTAGCAATTTAAAATATTGCTTTTAGGATTGAGAGTTTGAGTTGATTTGTTCTGCTCGATTTGTGTGTTAATATTTAGTTTATCAAAGAATTGCATATGGAAAATTAAAGTTAAATTTATATTTAAATGAATCAACTTAAGTTTTATTTTGTGTTATGTTTATGAAAATATTAACTGTCATTCATTGTTTCTTTTCAACTTATGCAAGTGTACAATGGTGGATTTTTAATTGGATAATTGTTGTTTTAAAAGGCGATTAAAATGTATGCAATTAGTTCATGGGTACTAATAGTTAAGCACTCAAAACCCTATTACATCATTTTGTATTCCCACGTCCGCTACGTGTGGCAAAGTGATTAGAGAATCTGAGATCGAACTGATATTTTTTTTGGAAAGTTGAGTCTTAAGGACAAATTACACACAAACCTTGCATGGGTACTAATATTTATTTTTTTTGTATATTAAATCATTACTTATATGCTTTATGTTTTATGATTTTAGAAGAACAGAACATTCAAAAATATTTCTCTGTGGAACGGTCTTCACAATTATTTAAGGTATGTGAATATTTTTTATTTAATAAAGGCCGAAAGTGTGCCTTTTTGAAAATTTATTGATTTATTATTTCTTAATAAAGGCCGATGGTGTGTCTTTATTAAAAAATACTATTGATTTATTTTTTAGATACAGGCTGACTGTGTGCCTTTATTTTGAGAAATTATTTTTTTAGAAAAGGTCGAAAGTGTGCCTTTATTTTATTTTTTGAAATATATTCAAAAGCATGTCTTCTCATTTTTTATGCATATTAATCTTTAAGACTTTACATAAATATTTTAATCTATTCTTTTAATTAGATATGGAGCAATATTTTAAAAGAAAGATTGAACAAGATGAGTCCAGTTATTCACATCTTATTATTGGTGAATGTAGTAATACAAAATCTAAACAAGTGCACATAGAATTTAACGTAGAAGATATTATAGCAGATCCTAGATTAAGAAAAAAAATTTCAGAGTATCAACCCAATGAGTGTGATAGAGTTAGAAGAGCATATCTTCAAAAAGGGCCATGCTAACCTCGTGATCATGAATTTCCTCAAACACAAATTGGAAATAAATTGCGCAGGTTTAATCCAAAATGGTTTGATGAATATAAAGGTTGGTTAGAGTACAGTATTGCAAAAGATGCAGCATATTGTTTATTTTGTTATCTTTATAGACCAAATATTGGTGAACAAGCAAGTGGCGATAGTTTTGATAATAACGGATTTAAAAATTGGAAAAAAAAGAAATATTTGAAGTTCATATTGGCCAAGTTAATAAGTGCATATATTGCTCAAAGAAAATGTGAAGATTTAATGAATCAGGATCAACACATTACATTTTCTTATGGAAGACATTCTGAGTATATCGCGAATACGTGGTCAAGGTTATGATGGGGCGAGCAATATGAGTGGTGAGTTTCATGGATTAAAAGCTTTAATCTTGAGAGAAAATAATTCAGCTTATTACATTCATTGTTTTGCTCATCAATTACAATTAGCACTAGTTGCTGTGGCTAAGAATCATATTCAGATTGCTATATTTTTTAATAATGTATCTAATTTGATAAATATTGTTGGAAGCTCTTGCAAAAGGAGAGAAGTTTTATTTGAAAGACAATTAAACAAAGTTGTTGAGCAATTAAGGAGTGGAGAACTACAAGATGGCAGAGGTTTAAATCAAGAAATAACTCTTCAACGAGCTGGAGATATGCATTGGGGATCACATTATGCTGCATTGATAAATATACTTATTTTATTTGGATTTATTATAGATGTTCTTGATATAATTATAGAAGATGGTTTAAACAGTGAACAAAGAGGTGAAGCAAATGCTCTGCTTAATTCAATTCAATGTTTTGAGTTTGTTTTCAATCGACTTGATGAAATCCATATTAGAATCACAAAGTTATCTCAAGTTTTACAAAAAAAAGATCAAGATATTATAGATGCCATGACTTTGGTTAAGGTGTCAAAACAAAGACTACAAAATATGAGGGATGATGGTTGGAACATTTTATTTGAAGAAGTTCATGCATTTTGTGAGAAAAATGATATACTTGTGCCAAATATGAGTAAAAGATTTATTATGCATGGAAAATCAAGAAGATATGCTCAAGGAATCACAAATTTACACTATTATCAAGTTGAGTTATTTTATTCTGTTATTGATATGCAACTTCGTGGAGCTTAACAATGATTTGATGAGGCCAATATGAATTACTTTTATATGTGGATGCTTGAATCCATGTGATTCTTTCTCGCCTTTTGATAAAAAAAAATTGATATGTTTGGCAAAGTTTTATCCCAGACTTCTCGCTTTGATATTATTATTTTAGATAGTCAACTTGAGAATTATATTATTGACATGAAATCCAATGATTCATTTTTGAAGTTGATGGGAATTGGAGAACTTGCACAAAAGTTAGTAGAGATAAAGAAAAATGATATTTATCCTCTTGTATATTTGCTAATAATGCTTGCTTTGATATTGTCAATCGCTACAAAGAATCGCTTGAAAGAGCACGCAATGAAGATCGTAAAAAATTATTTCGCAATAGAATGGGAGATTCTTGGATGAATGATTGTCTTATTACATATATTGAAAAGATGTATTTAAGAGTGTTGATAAGGAATTGATAAACGCTTTCAAAATATGAAGACTCGGAGGGAGAAGTTATAAATGGTATGTAATGTAAAAAAAAAATTATGCTATTGCAAGGTTTGATTTCTATATTTTGTTATATGAGATGCTTTGATTTTTAATTTTATATAAAAGTAAATTATTCATTATTTTATTGTGCCCCCTCTGAAAAAAAATTTATGGATCCGCCCCTGTGTATTAGCTATTTGATTTTGTGTATTATTATATATTGATATAATATTAACGGTATAATAATACATAATATATGCATACACATCAATACACAATAAAATCTAGTAGTTCAAAATCAATACATAACAATCACACGGATCTATTGAGTAATCAAATCTCACTGAATTTGTAGAGAAGTAAGCAATGTTTTTTTAATCCAGTTAAAACCGCTAAGCTAAATTGGAATCAATCGTGGTATGGTTTTATTGGATTTAGAAGCGAAGAATGAAGGAGGGTGGAACCGAGAAGAAATACATGAATTACTTTTCGATGCCTACCTTTTCTTTTGGACAAGAACCCAAAACGTCAATTTCTTCTTTTAATTATTTTTATTTTGATTTTATTTTAATTAATTTTAAATTATTTATATAATAATTAATTAATATATCATCTTAAATTAATTATAATTTAATAGACCTAAATGTAATTAATATAGACTTACAACTTTATGATTGATTAATAGATTTGTAATTAATTGATATATTATATTATGATAAACATGTTGTAATTAATTTAATTCAGATTATTATTTTATATAAATAAATTAAATATAAATTCTTATTTAATTCACTTATTAAATATCCTAGATTATAATCTTAACATAAACAAATTATATATTTTATTGATTATTTAAATAATATTTAAGAATCATATATTAATCGCTATCATTTGCTTATTCTTTTTGTTATGCATTTATAACTATAATTTGAATATTTATAATTTCAATTAATATTTTCATCTACATTACTATTATATTCTAAATTACTTGGCTTACATCTTCTTGACTTAATTATTTAATTAGTTTTTTAAATTTTATTTTGTGATAAAAATATAATAAAAAATAATCTCTAAATATTCATTATTTAAATATTAAATAAAATAATTAATTTAAATCCTCATATAAATAACTAAATAGTAGTACGAGATTTAATTGGATTTAACTATCATCATACCAAATTATTTTCTAGATTTAACTTTCACAAGATTTATTAAATCCAGATTTACTAAATTTACTAAATCCCACTTGAGTTAAATCTTATGTACAGCCAAACAGCCTCTAAATGATGCTAAAGCTTAAGTTTTGTTTCTCCTCTAATCCTCTATTTTGCCTTGAAGCTTTGATTTAGTAAATCCCGTTAGCTGGTGGATTTATTATCTTACAAGATTTACATAAATTGAAGCATGCATGAAGAAGGTTGGGAGGGAATGTGATGTTAACTTTGTGATTTCTCACTTCTCTGATTTTAGGTAGGAACGGAGCTAACATTAGACGGAGAAAAATAAGGGTTTCAAACATCGGAATAGCGAGCTACCGTCATCACAATACCGAACTTTTTTTCAAGTAGAAGCCAATCAAGAGAGGGTTCCATTATAGTAATTGTTAATTAATATTAAAAAAAAGATTTAAGATTAATATTGTTTATAATTTTAATTGATTACATAATTTTTTATTTAATTAGATTTATTGTCATAATTTATATTTAATAGTTATAAAAAATCACTTGTATAATCCTATAAAGAACTTTTTTATTAAATAATAAAAAATTTAATTGTGTTGATATTATACAACAACTTTAATATCTAAAAATTTGGAGTACAAAATTTCACGTAATGTAATAATTTTATAAGTTTCTATCATCACATTTCTTTATTTATATTAAAATTTTAAAATAAAATAAAATTAGTTATATCAATCTCAATCTCGAATTAAAAGATTAAAGATATTCTTGAAATTTATTATTTTATGTCCCCATAAAAAAAAATTTCTAGCTCCGCCCCTGATAACAATTATGTATGAAAAGTGACACACGACGTTATGCTATTAGAGTCCGGACATCAAAGCTATATTGAGACTCCACACACAATAATTTCTCGGCAATATGTTTTTTTTAAATTTTATTTGGAAAAAGTAAATACATAGAATAACAATTTTTAATTTTATTTTAAAATACTTAAATTATATACATTTAAATAATCCCAAACAAACGCCTAGTTATCTAATAATTTTCTATCTTAACAAATTTGCTGAAAAAATTCGATTACGTTACTTATACCATTTCTATTTTCACCATTAGTTTTTATTTTAAAAAAAAAATCGATCTTTTGGCTACATCGTTCATTATTATCTTTATAAAAATCAAGGCTTTACATGATGCAATTATATTAATGTTGTGCTGAATAAACAAAAAAAAATGACAAACTTTCACATAAAACAATGAGCTACTTCACATGCCAGTCCATAGATTTATAAAACCATCTAGAAAATATAAGTGTGAAATGAGAGTTTTATGAGTACTTTTTTGTATTAATAACATAAACTATTTTCTGAGAAATTAGATCAGAAAAAAAAAAATCTTGAACAATTAATGCACAAATCATGTTTCAAAGTCACCGCCGACGATCAACAATTGTCAATTGTCATTATTAGTTATACACAGTCTTTCCATATTAGTTAATCTAACCATAATTAATCACTAGAAATAGTTGAGGCGAAATATTCTTTAGCATTTGGACTTTATCACAACCAAATCATCGGAAAGCAGAAAGTCATTGGTTGGTTATCTAATTCATAAATAGTAAAATTTTCAAATTAAGCATAATTAGTGATTTAATTAGGTAATTAGGCAGCATAAAAAAAATTTAAAATAGTCAGATCATCCGACGGATGCGGCAGCACCGACCGGCGACCGCATCCACTATTTAAAACCAGAGTCGTCGCCGAAGCTCGGTTTTCCATCTTCGATCCCCGGCCGTCACCTTCACCTCGCCCGGTCGTGTGGGAGCCGCCGGCCGCCTAGCTCACGGCCAGAAAGTCGCCGTGAAGAAGGAGCTTGGAAGGATTATTTTTGCCGATTTAGGTATTTCTAACCCTAAACGAAAAAAAATGTATAATGTCGAATTGTATGAGTTTATTTGGTTTGTTTAAGCTAATTATTATGATATTCATAGGGAATTTGTGATGTACCTCATTTTGTGCGTAATTTTTTTTTAGGAAAACTTCAATTTATGCGCAATTTTTTTTGATTGATTAAGTGTGTATGTGTAGTTTAATTTGGTGTTATGAAGATCTTTAATTGTATGTGGTGATTCATGTTCGCAAAAAAAAGTTAAATCTTGATCTGTTTTTTGAATATTTTAGGTGTGATGTTATTTTTTTGGCAAAGGAGGTGCTTGTTATAAAATACTACAACATGGTTGAGATATCGATCGATAAATGCAAAAGAGAATGATTGGCTTTATAAGTGTGACGTTGCATAAATTGGTTGTTGTCACAGATTTGAATTTTATTTGTCACATTCATAGTTGGATTTTATTTGTTATGCTGAAATATTATGATTGAGTGATTGCTTGAATATGTAAGTATTTCAGTCATCTTTGTCATATATTAATGCAAGATTTTTTGTGCGTAATAGGTAGCAGTTTGAATACTGATGTTCCGTTATTACTAGCTAGTGATGAGTTCAGATACTGTATGTATTGTTCTTTATTATGATGGTGGACTCAGAGTAAGTGATGAGTTCATTCCAACATATATTGGTGGGAGAAATGCCCAAATTCAAATTTCAACGGATTAAATTTGAGGAAGAAAAGAGTTATGAGATCGAAGCTAGATCCATCAAAATTCTCTGTTAATCTGGTGGGTCGTTTTCCTATTGGAACTAGATTTATTGCAACACATATTAACGATGATGAAGTTTGTGAGGCTATTATGTGTGATGTCGTTTATTGTATGTATGTCGAATTTGAGAACTCCCATGTGGATAGGAGGTTAGCAGCATAGTCGACCGTCAAAGAGGTGGAATCACCACTCATTACATCACACCACCTCCTTAGATAAGTACTCAAGGGGAAATGTATGAGGCTGCAAAGAAGAAAATGATTATTTTACTGGCACAAGCTCTGCTCATATGGGTGACCTAGGTGACCCTAAAGGTAATGATGTGAACCAACCATCGATGTAAATATTGAATATGAAACTAGAGGAGATAGTGATGGATGATGATGACGATTATATTCTGAGGGCTGATTTAAGGCGAGAACCATCCCATATGGTCGAGATTTGATTGCCATTACTCAATGAGAACGAGTCATACGAGGAGCATTTGATACATAATAATGATTATATGCGTAGTGCTCAAACCACCAGAGAATGGGATGAAGACCTTGCATTTGATGGCCCATCAGATGATTCAACCTTCGAAGAGGAGAATTGCATCCCAGATGAATTAGTGGAAGGTATGTGCTTTCATGATAAGAAGCAGTTGTAATTTGCTGTTCAGGGGTCATTGATTATAAATAATATTGAATATGTCATATATGCCTCAAGCCAATCAAAATTTACTGTTGTGCACCCGCCATTCTGACCCAGTTAGACCATGTTTGTGGCGTTTACATGCCTGCTCAGTTAAGAGGTTGGGTGGTACTTGGAGAATTGGTTCAGTAGGCTCTCCTCATAGCTGTAGTCACTCAATTCTTAATGCTGGACACAGGCAATGCACATCACAATTTATAAGTTATTTCATCCACCTTGCAGTCAGGCGCCAGTTGGATCTGAAGCCCAGGGAGATCATAGGCTGTATAGAGTCGAAGTTCAATATAAGAGTGTCTTATATGAAGGCTTAGGATGCACGATGAAAAGTAGTTAAGGCTATTTTTGGCAGTTGGGAGGAATCTTATAGATCATTGGGAAAATTTATGGTCATGTTCATCTATGCCCTGCTCAAGATACCTGTACCACGAATCGAATGGATTCCAACAACTGTTCTGGTCATTTGAGCCGTCAATACGAGGTTGGCAGTATTGTCGCCCGATTTTGTGTCTTGATGGGACTTTTCTCCTGGGTAAGTACAGAGGCACTCTACTTAATGCTGTTGGGATCGATGCAAACAATGGGTTGTTCTCACTGGCCTTCGCAGTTGTTGAATCAGAGTGCATAGAGTCCTGGATTTGGTTTCTATGCACTCTTCAGGACTTGATCCCATTAGTTCTATGAGGGGTGATCTATGCCTCATCTCGAGATACGCAGTGTCTTGTTCGGGTAGAAATCTTCCATGAGTGCACATCGCCGCCACGCCATTTGAGGGAGAACTTCAAATGAGCAATACAACAACTCGGCATAGCTGATGTAGACTTCATGTGTAAGAAAATGTACGTTGCATGAAACACAGATGACATCCAAATTTTCAAAAGGCACATGTCAGACATTAAGAATATTAAGTAGGAGGCATACGACTGGCTAGTTTCAAGGGATGTTCAACAGTGGACTCAAACTCATGATAACGGGTACATGTACGGTATTATGATGATAAATGCAGGGTGAGCACATCCTAAATACTAAGGATATATTTCAACGCTATTTCGGCAGAGATGATGACACAGAATTTCAGAAATCCATCGACGATTATGAGCAGTTGTGCGTGGAGCTGAGGCGGAACATGCATATCTCTAACAGCAAATACAAGGATATAGACATTCCAGGCACTTCTGCATCAGCGCAGACAGATGCACCGTCGATGGATGTGGGTCCATCATATACGCTAGTGGTGGGACAGTCTACCTATACATTTACACAACCACCCCAGTATTCATATCATGATGCAATGTGGTCTCAGATGAACCCATGGCATGCACCGATCCCTACATATGGTCCGCCATTCCATATGACACATATGCAGTTGTACGTTGCCATCTCGGCCGATATACCACATGTTATGGACTTGGGATGTTCGCACAACCGCCAGGTGCGAGAGAAGGACCGTTAGCAGCATCATCTGCGTGATCGGCCACATCGACCACCATCCCATTACACCCCTGATAGCGATGAGATTTCATCGCGCAAACATCGATGATGATAGTTGTGTTTTTTTTAACAGTTTATGGCATGTAGTCGTAGCTGTTTTTTATTTGTTATGCTCACTTATTCAGTTTTAGCTGATTGTATAATTATAGTGTTGTTTATTATCGATTTAGTTTTATTTGGTTAACTCACAACTATTTAGACTCATCCTAAAAAATTTAATACACTTAGAATGTTTAATATTATCAAAAAAAAATATATGTATTCAACAAGCATTGTGTTAAGACCACACAACGAGTGTTGTCGTAATATTTTTAGTTTTTGTAACGTCAAATTATTTACATTTGCAAAAATTGTAACTAACAAGATGAGATTCATCAAAAGTTGTCAATATGAAAGTTGTATAATTTTTTATTATCTTTCCAATGATACCAACCACGTCAAAATTCGACACCTGATGAGATAGATATAGCCAAAATAAGGTGGTTGTCTACCTTTTTTTAAAAAAAATACATTTGCAAAAATCGAGCGAGATTCGTCAAAAGTTATCAACATATAAGTTGTAGAATTTATTATTATCTTTCCAACAATGCCAAGCACGCCAAAATCTGGCACCTGATGAGCCTGATATGGCCAAATAATGAAGGCTGCATCAATATTGTTATTTTTTGCAACTTCAGAAGTCACACATTTGGAAAAACTGCGGCTCACCAAGCTAGATTCGTCGAAAGTTGTCAACATGAAAGTTGTAGAATTTTTCATTGTCTTTCCAACAATACCAAGTACGCCAAATTCTGATACCTAATGAGCTTGATATGGCCAAAAAATAGGGACTATCAATTTAATTTTTTTTTAAAAAAATATATTTTAGAGAAATGCCAGTTAACCGGGCGATCGGTGATAGCATCCGGGCCAGGATCGGGCAACTAAGCCTATTTTTAAATTTTTTTTAAGCTGCCTAATTACCTAATTAAATTAATAAACATGCCTAATTTGAAAATTTAGCCATTCATAAATCTTGTGCACATATATATAAATAAGATGATACCAATGATCTTAATGATGATTAATGGATATTATAACATATATAAATAATCACATACATATAAATAAGATGATAGCACAAATATATAAATAAGCAATGGCCTTAATGGTGATGGTAGAAACTATATTAGTGTTGGTGATAAGTGTTAGGTTCTTAAAGACATAACTTTAAATTTTCTGCTTCGAGATCCTTCTTTTGGTCTCATTTTAGCTTACTAAATATATATAAGCTATGGATATTTATAGATTTATAGAATGGATATTTTGGTCATTAAATCAAAATCAAAATGTTCTATAAGAGGTTTTGCATTTTTTTTTATCATACAATATTTTTTAGGCTCTTAATATTTTAATAGTATTATAATTGAATGATCTTTTGTTTATTAGATTTATCTCATTAAGATGCTTATTTCTAGTATATACATATAAGATTTTGAATAATTTGATAATTTAAATGGTGTCTTTAAATTTTTAACTTTTGATGGGCTAGTCATTAGATCGCTTAATGCGTAGCATATAGTAGTAGCATGCATAGTTTAAAATTTAGAATTCATGAGATTAATCATTTTAACTTAAACCAGATTGTTGGGGGAATGATGACGTGCCTGATCTAGATCACATGGTTCTGTTATCCCGGGTCATCGTGGTCCCTAGTCTACTTAGTCAGAGGAGGTAGTCGACCCAACCTGGCCGAAGGATCCTCTTCAGCAACACATGGGTTACGTCATCCAAGAAATTCTTGTAGACCTAGGGTGGTGTTTGTCTAAGGAGATAATCTTAAGTCTACCTTATGACTCACAACTCAAAGGGCAGAGCCATTGGGGAGCATATGGGCTACGATCGTGATTGTAATATAATGGAGTCGGACTGGCTAAACCACCCGATCAGAGGACTCTAGTCATAATTGCTTCATCTGTGGAGCCTATTGGCCAAGCCACGCAGTCAGAGGACACGGGTCACATCCTTACTAGCAGAACACTTGATTTGACATTAGCTCTTTTGTGAGCTAGAGTTTTTTTAATTTGTCACTCCCGACAAATAATTGTGGAAGATGGATAGATTGAGTTTGATTTAAGTTTTTAATGATAGAATTTCATTTAAGCAGTTTCATATTGCTACTTAATTTGATTTGAAAAATTGATTAATTTGAATATATTAGAGAGCTATAGATCTTGTCAACTCTATTTAGCTGCTAACAGAGGATTAGATCAACTGTCACCACACACAATTAGTTTCTCAGATATTTCATTAATTTGAAAATCTTATTATAGATTTTTAGGTTTTATTAATCTGGACCCAGTCCTAAGAATAAATCGGGAAACAACCCTCGCAACATCTAAAAAAATTGATTAATTTGAATATATTTAAGAGCTTTAGATCCTGTCAACTCTATTTAGCTACCAATAGAGGATTAGATCTACTTTCACCTGACAGAATTAATTTCTCAAATATTTTATTGATTTGAAACTCTTTTTTATAGGTTTTTAGGTTTTGTTAACCCAAATCCAAAAAAGATTAAACCGTAAAATAACTGACAAAGATCCTTAACGAATTTAAGCATTTATCATAATATCGGGGATGCGTGTATTTAAGAATTTAGGCGCTTTTTTTTTGAGTTATGAGATTGATTTCAGATTTTTATCTAATTCTAACTTTAGCCTACGCAGCCTTTTCAGACATTAAAATTTGCACTTGAAATCTCTATGTCCGAGCACATGCAGGGATTTATAGTTTTAGATAATTTCACTTAATTAGTAGTTTCGTTGATTTTAGAATTCATAATTATAATGAAATTCCTTAATTTTTGATTGAAGGAAGCCCTATGATTTTTGTAAATTTTGATTTAGTATCGTCTTTTGTCTGCTTATATAAAGAGTTGCAGATCCGGTGTCGAAGAAGGCATTTTGATTTAAATTATAGTTTAAAATATTACTTGCTTTAGATTCTATCAACTCTGTTTTAACTTTTAATAGAGGATTAGATCTACTGTCATATGACAAAATTAGCTTCTTAGATATTCCACTAACTTGGACTCATTATAATAGATTTTAGGCTTTGTTAACCCGGACCCAGTCCTAAGACTAAATCGGAAACAACTTGGATCCTCGGCTTGAATCTAAATATTTAGCAGGTCGAGGCCCATGGTGTATCTAAGAATGCCTTAACTCGCTTCTTCGCTTGTACAAAGTGTTTAATCATGGTATGAAGGCATTGTAAATTGATCTAATATCTTATTAGATTTTTTAGATTAATATTTAATATATTCTAATTTAGCCTGCATAGCCTTTCCAGACATTAAAATTTATACTTGAAATCTCTATATCCGAACACATGCAGGTATTTATAGCTTAGATAATTTTACCTAATTAGTAATTTCATTTATTTTGAAAATCATAATTAGAATGAAATTTCTTAATTTTTGTATTGAAGGAAAGCTCCTTCATTTGTGCAGCATTTAGTTTAGTGTCACCTTCTGTTTGCTTGTACAAAGAATTGCAGATCCGGTGGCGAAGAAGGCATTGTGATTTAGATTCTAAAAGGCAATTTAATTTATTATTTTAAAAGAAGATTTATCCCTCAGAGTAGTTTTCATTTTCTCCCTATTTTTTATTTTACTTTTGTGTTTGTTGTATGCTATTTTCCCTCTCCCTTATGTTGTTTGGAGTTTTTAATTTGAATTTTAGCTTTAGGTTTCATTGCTTGACATTCTTAAGTTGATTTCTTTACTTTTCATTTTTTTAAGTCTAGAATTTTGATAAAATTATTCTCTGGCCATCCCCATGTAATATTGGGTATTTTGGCTTACTCTTACTCTTTTTTAATAGTGGTGTTTTTAATCAGAATCTTTTCATCTTGTTGCACTCTCTTGATCACGACAAAGCCTTTAAACCTAAAAGAGGATAAATGCATATATATTCATTCACCCATTTTTTTGTTTGATGCTTTTAGTTCAAAATTAACTGGAGGATTCCTTACTTAGCACTCGTAAGTTAGTTCACTTCACTCTCCCATTTTTCCTAAGTTAAAATATTTGACACAATTTTTGACTCAACGCCATCCCATGTGACATCGGGTATTTTGGCTTACCTTGATGCCCCTCTTGAGAGAAGGTGTCTGCGACACCACAACCAACTTTTCATCTTGTCGCCTTTCGACAGGCCTGCACAAAGAAGAAATATAATGCAATATATATCATCCCTCCTTCCCTCTTTTTTTAAGTCAAGACAAAATTTTGACATCATTTCATCCAGGGGGAGAAAAATCTAACGAGTGTTACTGTGTATGCTAGCGTGAGGAGTGTTCTGCACTAAAATAATTTTTTCATCTCGCGATATATAATGAGATTTTCTGAAACACATGCATATATATATATATATATATAGCACACATGTTCTCATGCATTTTTGCACGAATGTTTGGCAAAGGAATGAGATTAGGTATGCAATTGAGAATGTAAGGAGTGCGATGTCAAAACCGAAAGAATTCTGTTGACGATGTTCTTCCCGGTGGGAAAGCAAAATGGAAGGCTAAAGCGAGCTGATCGAAAGAAGAATTGCGGATGTTCTTCACCGATGGCGGGCGAAACAGACCGATGGGCCGCGGGTGGAGAGCGAGAGGTGGGCTGGCGGCAATGGGTCGGCTAAGGCGGATCGGGTCAGAAAGGGTGTTCTTTAGAGGAACTGAAGAAAAGTGACCAAAGCCAGAAACAGAAGGGCCTGCCGAAGGGTTGGGGCCTGAGCGCAGAGCGGGATGCGATTAACCGGATGGTCGGAGTAGCCAATTTCTGGCGATTAGCACCAAAGGCGAGGTGCCGGTGTAATGGAGATGCGGTGGGATGCAGCGGTGAGAGGATGAATCAGAGAAGCTGGGTGAGAGGATGAGCCCATGAGTCTGAGAAATGGGAGAGGAAAAGAAGATGTGACATGGAAACGGAAAAAAAGAGGGAGCAATTTTTTTTTTGAAATAAACGAAAATAGGGAACTAAGCATGGTAGGGTAATTTAGGGATTTTAAATAAATTTTAAATTGATTAAATAGTTTTAATTTGAATTTTGTGCCAGTAAACTCACATAATCAATATACATATCAATTAAAGGTAATTTCATTATTACCAAAATTGATCTGAGTCGTATCAAATCAAATTAGGCTCAAAACAAAGGCCACTACTTGAGTTTGAATTGAGTGTGAATAGTCTTACTTGATAAATTTTGATATTTCAAGGCCAATGGCATGATTAATTTCATGAACGGAGATCGTTTGATCCTTCCCTCTTGATATGTATGTGCGCTGATGATTTAGTTTGATCTTGCTCATCAAGTCATGCAATATTTATATCATAATCAATTTCGATGTTTTGAATGTGACAGCGAAGTCCGTTCATCGATTGGAGGTCATTTGAGTTGATTTTGGTGATGTCTTGTGCATTTCAGCCTGATTTATGCGCTATCACTTCTGGTTATTTGACATTTGTACAAACTTGTCCGAATTAAGTGTGGATAGTCTCATTTGATAGATTTTAATATTTTAAAGGTAACGACATAATCAATTTTGTGAACAGGGGTTGTTTCGCTTACATCAGTGCCTCCTAACTTCGATATGCGTGCAAATATGTTGATAACTCGAATGCTTGATCAGTTGATCATTAAGTTGTACAATATTTATATCCTAACCAATTTTGACGTTTTGAACGTGATGGTGAAGTCCGTTCATCGATCGGAGGTCGTTTGTGTTGATTTTGGTGATATCCTCTGCATTTTAGCCTTGATTTACACACTGTCACTTCAAATCATTTGACATTTGTACAGACTCATCTGAATTGAGAGCGGATGGTCTCATTTGATAGTTTTTGATGTTTTGAAGCTAACAACAGAATTTATTTCATGAACGGAGGTCATTTGGTCATCGTCGCAGCTTCCTGACTCTGATATATGCATCGACACTTTCATAGCTCTAGCGCTTAATCAATTTCTTGTTAGATTTTGCAATATTTAGATTTCGATCAATTTTGACATTCTAAATGTGATGATAAAGTCCGTTCATCGATCAGAGATCATTTCGACCATTTTCACGATATTCGTATTTTGAGCTTTATGCATTGCCACCTCAAGTCCGCCAATTTGATTGTAGCTTGAATTTGACTTATGACACACATATGGAGGTCAACAAATGCCTCCCAATAAATGTGTTTCGTGCATGAAGCGTGTCACGTTTGTTGAAAAATGATTGACCCTTTGGGTCAATAAACTTGTCATTCTTGTAATAACTGAAAGAGCTTTTGATTTGTCGCGATGATGCCTTATCTACATGAAGTAACGGGATTGATCGATTTGTCAGAATTGACTTGTCGGATAGATAAGAGTTCTTACACCATCTACTTTCTACTTTAATGGCTTTGTTGAAGATCTCTTTCTTTTATGTTCTTGTAAATTTGAGTCTCTTCCAACCCTGGCTTCATGCTTGGCTGAGTTTGATAGAGAAATTGGTCTGCTTATTTTGAAGAAGGATTCCGATGGGGAATTGGTTTATCCGTGCTTGGTTGAATTTGAAATTCCTTCTGTCCTAGCTTTAAGCTTGACGGACTTGATGAAGGATTGACTGATTTATCCATATTGACTTGTCGGAAGTGTATGCCATGAACCCGTGTTTGCGCTTTGACTTTCATTGAAGGATACATACAGATGACCTTCCGACATATAGAATGTTGTTATTAGTCTAGCAAAGGGTGCTTTAATAGACTAAATAACCATGAAATTTCTTTAGTTCAGCCATCAACTTTTTTTGAACTATGGAATTGCTTTCTCCCGCTTTCTACTGATGACTCGATTCGAAGGAGGAGATTGGCTTTGACTTTGAGCTGATCAACCATTTGATAATAAATTAAGATATCACTCTGTGGATAATATATTGATTGATTTGATGTAGCCCTGAATTGAGCGTTTCCTCAACTTGCCTTGATCTATCGATCAAGTAAAGAGATCTCTTGAATCCTGGTTGCTTGTAATCGCTAAGTTGGATCTAGTTTGAGATTGAACAACTATCATCATTGGACTAACGAGTGGGGGCTCTTTCACAATGACCTTTTCTTGTGGCTTGTTGAGTGAGGAGAGCGTCAGCAACTCAACCATATTTAAGCTTGTTGAGTTCGATCTTTAGAACGTACTTCAGTCTTCGACTTAAGCTATAAGGGGTTGGTGGTTTTCTCATCAGATTAACAAACGGGGGATCTTTCACTGCGGCCTTTTTCTTGTGGCTTGTTGAGTGAGGAGAGCGTCAGCAACTCGGCCATTTATGGGCTTATTGAGTTCAACCTTTAAAACCCATTCGTGTCTTAAACTTCAGAATATAGATGTTGATATTTTTTTAACTCAGTTGATTGAAGCTTTCAAAATCGGGAGTTCTTCTAACTTGATCTCCAGAATTTTGGCAAATTTGAGAGATAAATTTCTTGACATTTAGGGTTGTCTTTTCATGCATATAAATAGATTCTTTTTATTCCTGCAAGAACATTCAACTTAATAATGATAATTATAGATATATTCAAGGATTTCGGCATAATGCTCTATGTTAACCTGAATTAGCATATATTCGAGGATCTCGTCTTATAGCAAGATGTCGACTCAAATAAACTTAATATAAATTAAAAAATACCCCTATCTTGTAATGGGAATTTTAAAGTACATTTAGGAGAATTTTCAAGATAAAAATATACAAATACATCCAAATTTGAATTGATGTACTCTAAAGAGGATTTTAACATACAACATTGATTTCATCTGTATATAAAAATCTAAAAATACACCTTGTGTAACAGGAAAATTTTCACCAAAAAGTTCTTCATCTGGAGTATGTTTATTTATGGCTCTTGGCATGAAGCACGATGTCAACCTAAATAGATATACTAAAAAAATGCCCACTGTATTGCAGGGGGATTTCTATTGTACCTCGAGAATGTGGTCATCAAGTATAGTACTTTTTCAAGTATCGACCATTAATTGGCAGCATTGGTCTTTCACTCTTTAGATCGATGAGTTGGTATGCCCCTCCATGGTATACCTTTTCAATGACAAAAGGGCCTTCCTAGTTAGGCTCGAATTTGCCATCAAGTTTTTGATTGGGGATAATTGGTCTTCTTAGCACCAGGATCAATTTTCCTTTTTGGAATATTCGAAGCCGCACCGTATGGTCAAAAGCCCTGGACATCTTTGCTCGATAGACTTCTATATTTTGATGAACTTATAATATAACTTCATCAAGCGCATCGAGTTCCTCCATTCTCAGATGAGCATTTTGATCTTTAGTTAGATTGTATTTGATGGCTACTCGAAGTGAAGGAAACTCAACTTCAAGCGAAAGAACTGCTTCAGTTCCAAATACCAATGAATATGGAGTGGCTTTAGTCGACGTCTTGTAGGTAGTTTGATACGCTCATAGTGCCTCTACTAGCTTTGTATGCCATTCTCTTTTATTTTTAGTGAGAATCTTCATGAGCAGCTTGACTAATGTCTTGTTGAAGGCCTCCACCAAATTATTTGCTCTTGGATTATATATTGATGAGTATCGTCAATCGATTTTGTATCGATCAACGAATCTATAAATCTTTATACTTTTAAAAGCTGTGTCATTATCAAAAATTATTTGACGCGACACTCCAAATCTATAGACTATATTATGTGTAAAGAAGTTAATCACTCGATCGGTAATAACTTCTTTAAATGGGGTAGCCTTAGCCCACTTAGAGAAATAGTCAATCATTGCTAGGATGAAGCGATGTCCAGCTAACGACGGTGGATCAATTGGTCCAATTACATCTGTACCCCAACATTCAAATGGTCAGGATGCTATCGTTGGGTGTAATAGATTTGGAGATTGATGAATGAGATTCTCATGTACTTGACACTCATGACACTTCTTAGCATGATTAATACAATCTCTCACCATAGAAGACCAATAATAGCCCATCCTTTTGATATTTACTGCCATCTTGAGACCTGACTAATGTACACCATAAAGTCCTTCATGAACTTCAACCATCACCTTGCTAGCTTCATCTACATCTAGACATCGTAGCCACATTTGTTCAAAGGATCTACGATATAAAGTATTGTTGATGAAAGCATAGCATAGCATTCTCTTCTCGATTTGAGTTGCCAGTGATTTATTACTTGATAATTTGCCTTCTTTAAAGTAGTCGATGAAGGCTTGCCTCCAATCACGTGACTCTTCTACAACAAAGGCTTCACACTACTTTTCTGAGGCAATGTCATTCTTAGCTCTTCTTGGTACAACTTCTTGTTGATTTTGGGGAGTGTGAGGAGCAACCTGAGTCGCATCCTGCTATGTTGAATTTGGTAACCCCTCTACCTGCGAGGTTTGATACTTTATTGGCGCTATAACTCGTCGAGTAAATATGTTAATCATAACATAATCACCATTCATACTTGTCATTTTCTTAGCTAGTTTTGCTAAGCAGTCGGCTTTACTATTCTTGAATCGAGAGACTCGAGTTAGTGTGATATTTTGTATCTGCTTCATAAGCTCAAAACTCGCTTGTGATAGAAAGCTAACTCAAGCTTATTAATTTTATAGATACTAAGTACTTGATTTATAATAAGCTGAGAATCGCCAAAAATATGCTAGTTCTGAATGCCTATGAAAATAGCTTCTTCAAGACATGTCATTAATGCTTCATATTCAGCTTCATTATTAGTTCTTGGCTCGATCAATCCATATGATCATCTTATTATCCCTCCTTCTGGTGTTATGAAAATGATGTTGATTCCTGCTCTTACTCTTGGGAAATTTAGATGTTGGACTTGTTTGATGGATGAGGCTCCATCAAAGTACATTTTCCAAATTTATGATTTTTCTCTTTCATGAATGAGCATAATTTGCTCATCAAGAAAATCGTCATTAAGAGAAGAGTCCACAGGGATGGGATGTGCAGCTAGAAAATATACTAAGACTTATCTCACTGTTTTCTGCAGAACGTATGCGATATCAAATTACAAAAGCAATACTGCCCATCTTGCCAAGTGACCTGTCAATGCTGGTCTTGTCATCAAGTACTTTAGCGGATTGATCCTCGAGATGAGGGTAATCTTGTGAGATAACATATAGTGATGGAGCTTTTGGACTGCAAAGATCAATGCTAAATAGTGCTTCTCTATCGAAGAGTATCTCATTTCTGCTCCAATCAGCCTCCGACTAACATAATAAAGAGCATTCTCTTTGCTTTCTTCACTGTGTTGTGCCAATAATGCTCCAAGGACTCTTCTCTAATGTGTATAGTATGAGGGGCTTCCCGTGAATAGTTAGATTGGTGGATTTAACAGGTAGCTTTTAATGTTATTAAAGGCTTCCTGGCACTCCTTATCCCATTTGAACGGAGCATCCTTCTTCATTAACCTTGCAAACAGTTGACAGCGTCCTGATAAGTTTAATATAAATCGACAGATGAATGCAAGTTATCCTTGTAAAGAACAGAGTTGACGTAAACTCTTCGGTGGAGGCATCTCTATGATTATCTTGATTTTTGCAGGATCGATTTCAATACCTCTGTGACATATAATGTACCCCAGGAATTTTCTGGAGGATGCCCCGAATGCATATTTTAGAGGATTCATCTTGAGATCATATTTTTTGATTCTCTCTAGTACAATTCTCAAGTCTTTGAAGTGGTTTTCACAGTTTAGGCTCTACACCACTAGATCGTCAATATAACATTCCACCTTCTGATGAATCAACTCATCAAAAATATGTGTCATGGATCTTTCGTATGTAGCTCCAGCATTTTTAAAGCCAAAGGGCATGGCTGTGTAGAAATAGATGCCAATAGGTGTTCTAAATGATGTATATTTTTCATCCTCAGGTGTCATTTTGATTTGGTTGTATCCCGACAATCCATCCATAAATGAGAACATGTTATAGTTAGAAGTGTTATCCACCAATAGTTCTGATATTGGAAGCGAAAAGTCATCTTTTGGGCACGCCTTATTTAAATCCTGGAAGTCAATGCAGAGACGGATTTTGCCATTCTTCTTTCTAATTGGGATAATGTTTGCTATCCAATCTGCATACTTCTCCTCTCAGATGAAGCATGCTTCGATCAGCTTTTTAGTTTATGCAATTACCTGTTCTTCAATCTATAATCTCATTTGCCTAGGAGCTTGCTTAACGGGTGTTGCATCTAGTTTAATAACTAGTTTATGAACTACATCGTGGATAAGCCCTGACATTTCGTAATATGTTCAGCAAAGCAATCTAATTCACAAAGTAAAGATTTTTAGCTCTTCAACTTTCTCAGTGTATGGGCAATCGATGAAAGTTGGACGGGGATCATCCTCAGCTCCTAGGTTGACTTCTTTAAGTTCATCCATAATAGCTATTTGTCCATCATCTTCAAGTTTTTTAGGTGCGGGCTTGGCTTCTACTTCTTCATCATTTTTAAGAAGAATTTCATGGGAATCTTCTTCTTCATCACTATGAGTATCGATCTCAGCTTCTATTATATTATAACAGGCTCTATTTGATGAGATTTGCGGACGAACCTAAGACCCTTTAGTGATAAACTTATCACTTCTTCGTGATGCCTAAGGACTTCTTTGGCTCCATATCTTATTAAAGATTTGAGTCCTATGTTTAGTAGTTCTAATATGAATTTCAAGCTTATGCTTCATTCTTTGCAACTTTTGCAGATAGTATATTGGTATTCTTGTTGGCACTACCTCATCATAATTTTCATGTTGAGCAGGCTGCTCAAAATTGTGATGCTGAGACTCTTCAGATTTGTAAAATAGAGTTCCTGTTCTGCCACTCTCACTCAACGACAGCACATAGAATGTCATCAATTCTTCAATATTGTGAACCTCCAGTGGATATATTTCTTTGAAGCACTACTGAGGGATGGGTATAATTTTGAGTGAGTCATCTAACTCTATCAAGTGAGCTATCCTCCTTGATGCATCCATCTGAACTCTATTTTCATAAATAGATTCAAAATCATTGTGTGAATCAAAATCACTTATTTCATACTCTGCTTTTCTTGAAAGCATATAAGTTCCCTTAGGTTTGACAGACATATATTCTCCTTCTTCCGTGTCACTTCCCAAATGAGAAGAGAGAATTACCTTCTTTCTTCTCAGCTCATTCACCTTATGAAATTACCTTTTAGTTCCTGAAGTGGATGCTATCGCTTCAAGAGGTTCTGTTAGCTTAGGCTCTCTGAGGATGAAATATTTTGCAACTTCATAAATCTTTGCTTCATTGATGGAGAATGGTTGTAGGTTACCGAGAATTCTAAATTTTTCTCCATCTTTCAGATGCTTCATACATTGATGCATTGTTTATGGGACCATGCCATACTTATGCAACCACAATCAGACCAAGAGAGCTCTAAATAATGTATCGGCATCGATTACATGAAACTTAGCTTCAATATATAAATCCTTGAACTTGAGCTGAAGAATAAAAGAACCCAGAGTTTTCTGCCCCTTTTCATTGAATCCATGAACCATTAATTTATCTCTCCCGAGATGTTAGCTAGCGAGTGATAATCCTCTTAATACCTTTAGACTCATAAGATTGATAGAAGAACTTGGATCAATCAATATTCGGTTGATCAAGATAACATCACTCTCTGTAGTAACATAAAGAGGACGGTTGTGATCCGCTATCCCCAACATAAGATCCTCTTCAAACAAATGTGATTACTGAGAGATCTTGAGTTGCAATGCTTCAGTCATGCATTTTTCAGCAAATTAAGCTTCATAACTCTCCTAATCTTTGATAGCATGTATCAAAGTTTCTTGGAGGTCTTTTAATATTAAGAGAGCCTCGTACACACTCAATTGTGCAGGGATCTTTCTCAAGTATGATAGAATATTATAATCTATCTTCTCGCTTGATTTAGGTTTTATTCTAGGATTTTTGGGAATAATATCCTCGTTGCATCAATTTGTTTGCTTTTATCTTTATTTGCATTTCCCTTCTTTGATGAAGGTGGTAAGACTTTACCACTTCTCAACTGAACTTGAATCATCTTATCTTACTCAGATTCTTCTGAAGAGATAGTTTCTGCAAATTTTCTTCTTATTCTAGAAGATTGGCCAAAAGGACTAGACTCATTTTTCAATGTCATACATTTCATACGTGATGATATGGATAAGTCTGACTCTTCTCCATTGAGATATCATAGATCTTCATCTGAATTGTTATTATCTTGTTGAGTTATTAAACAAAATTTAGATATTTGCTCCTCAGGCTCTTCTTACTTTCTTGACAAAAATTGTGATGGGTTGGTCGAACCTGTTTGACTATTCTTGTCATTTCGGAGTAACTGATATTGAAGAATATCTGACATCACACAGATGATTCAGCATGTCTCTACTAGACAAGATTCACCATTATCTTCTTCATCTGACTAAGTAATTTGAAGTTTAGGCATGAAGTCTGCAAGCCTAAATGGCTGTCTTGCCAGCTAGTGATACTCCTCTAGATTGTTAATGATCTTTTGAGTTGTAGTTCTCTTCTTGATCTTCCTTTTCTTAGCCAACTTCTTTGATTTAAGAGGCATGTATTTAGTAGACTGTTTCTCATGATGTGACGAAGTAGACTTATCAGAGTGCCACTTAGAAGCCCAAATACTTGGTTTAGGCATCTCTCTTAAGTCCAATATAGATTCAAGTAGTGATTTCCACTTAACACTAGGGATGTCTTTTAGCTGCTTCAACATCTTCACAATTTTTTTTGAGACCACTATTTGTCATTCTTCAGTCTGAACTGATTTCTCCTTCTTTTTGTCTCTGCTGGATGATACAGAAGAGGACATAATCATCCTTGTAGACTCTCTTTTTGGGTTCACTAGAACACTATCGAATAGTGCAAATTCACCTCACCAATACTTCCTTTCTAGCCAATCTTTGA
This sequence comes from Cymbidium sinense, assembly GCA_021442155.1. Taxonomy (NCBI): domain Eukaryota; kingdom Viridiplantae; phylum Streptophyta; class Magnoliopsida; order Asparagales; family Orchidaceae; genus Cymbidium; species Cymbidium sinense. The sequence continues at coordinate 82,703,439 of CM038223.1, forward strand.
ATACATAACAATCTTCAATAGGGTGACTAATCATTCGATAATAGGGACAGTAATTTGGATTACTGACTTGATAAGCTTCTTCAGGCATCTTAATTTTAGTAATCAGTAGCGCTTTGAATGCTTACCAAATATATTTTCCCCTTCTAAAGGAATATTCTTTGTTCATCTTTTCCTTAAGAGATGGTTGCATTCGCTCATCATCTCTTGTCACTTATTTTGGATGCTCCCCACCACTTAGAAAAGTCTGAGGTTTGTCATTGCCTCTCAATACTAATTTTAGTTGTGGATTAGAATAGACAGGCATTTTTTCCTTATCATTATTGTACATTGGTTGCTTTCCTTTATCCACATTGTATATTACCTGCATTTTTCCATTTGAGCTATAGGAAGCGGCATGAATTTCATTTCTTCTTGAGTCTGAAGGTTTGTTTCTCTTTGCTTTAACTGCATAGACTTCAGACTTAGGGCGATTCAGCTTTTTGAATTTAGCCACCCTATCGAGCAAGTCCTGGAATGTTACAATCGACGCCATGCATAGAAATTGTGTCATTTTATCATCCATATTGCCCATTAGCAATTGAATTGCATGTTCTTCTTCTAATTATTACTTGCACTTCATACTTAGGTTGCGCCAACGACTTATGAATTTTGTCACTGACTCATCTTTCCTCCTTTTAGCAAGGCAAGGTCAGCGATTGTGATTTTCTCGGTTGCACTGGAAAACCTCTTCACAAATATGGTCTCCAATTCAACAAATATTTTAACTGAATCATTTGACAATTCTGCATACCATTCTAAAGTAGCTGAGGTCAGGCTACTAACGAATTCATGGAAAAGCAGTGCATCGTTCCCTCTTGTGTTACCACAAGTAGCCTTAAATTGGGCCAGATGTTGCTTTGGATTACCAAGCCCACTGAAAGCATTAAATTTTAGCACTGAGTAACCTTTCGGGTACATCACTTGATCATATTCAGCTAGGTAAGGGCTACCCTTACTCGCCAGCTTTTCAACCTACTCTGAGGCTATGACTGTCTTTATCTTTTCATTGATTATCATTTCTAGTTGAGCAGTTGTTACCATTCCAGGTGTGCTAGCCAGATTTTGAATTGTCGACTGGAGAGGTAGTGGGTTAACTTCATTCCTCGCTTCATGTGTAGCATGTATTGCAGGAGCTTGAGGTTCCACAGTGGTTGTGGTATAGAAGTTGCATTGTTAGCTACCTGTTGATTAGTAGACAAAACAGGTGCTGCACTTGATATGATATTCTTCTGCAATATCTTCATCATGATGTTCATTTGTACCATCATATCATTCATTTTGGTACCAAGTTGTGCAATCTCCTTATCTTTGATCTCTATTTTACGTTGCATTTCTCTTTGCTCTCTAGCTAGCACCATGACGTCAATCAGTACAGGCTCTTCTTCTTCTTCTTCTATTTCTTATTGTTGTTCTGCTCCTTGCTCATTTTCAGGGTGAGAACTTGACTGTCCTTCTCTTGTGCATTTGCAGAGACAGTTGTTGCTGGGGTTGTACGATGACGCTGATTATAAAAGCATTTACCAGGCTGATCATTTCTTGGTTCAACCATATAGACAGCTTCGACACCCATGATCTCTTTCTCATTTTGGTCTTCTTCTTCTTCATCTTCAGTAAAGATCAAGGATCCATCCTCTATTTGCTTCTATGAAGACTCTTCTTCATAAGCATCAAATTCAAGTTCAAATTCCCTGGATTTGCATTGTTGTTGATGGTGTTGGGCGGGGAGTTCATCTATACCTCTGACCATATAGACAACTTCCACTTCCATAGAATCTTCTTCATTATTTTTTTTTTTTGCACATGAATTTTTGATTGACGTTTCCAGTGGATCTCTAGTTCAATGTGCGGAACAACCACTTCTTCTGTTAAAGGACCGCAATCAATGTCAACCTTCTCTTGTAAAGGTAAAACTGATTGACGATGGGATCCCCTGGAGGATTCTCCAGAGTGTCGACCATCATATCTTTCATCACTGATATCTTTTATTTTGGGTATCCACTTCTGATGAGTTAATTTTGAAGTAGATTTTTGAGTATGTGTATCAGATGTCACACCTATTCTATTACTCAAAGTTTTATTACAGGGAATTGGCTTTCATATTTTCTTATCCTTTCACCGGGACCTTTCGGCAATGGATTCTTGGACACGTGGTCCAAGTGTCATGCTCCGATGCTCATCATGTGAAGCGCATCGGCTCGATACGAAGAAGATGACAACTTTCTTGGTGGAGCCTCAGTATTTTCCATCACCACATGCCTATGAAAACTTCTTTTCATTAAGCCTCTGTCCTTGGCTACTTTGAGAACTTTATGTATCTTGACAGACAATGTTTCAGGCTGTCTCCTCTATGGTGGTGGAGCTTGATGTGGCTGGTTCTAGAATGACTGCTTTATTTCTCTAGCAGAGCTATTTCTCTTTGCCCACTTTAAATTGTCAAAGTTATTATGGGTAGGAATACTATGGGCTCCGAAAATTTGCCACCGACCTCTTCGATGAAAAGAGTGTTTAAAGGTGTCGGTGTAATTTTCAGAAGAAAAATGAGATAGTAGATAAGACACTACCCAGAGATTTCATCCTCATTTGGTGAGAACTTTAGATATGGTTCCAAGTTTCCTATAGGCGAAAGTCCCTATAATTAATTACCCCTCCTAGTAAGTGAGAGAGAACTTTCGATTAAGGCTAGTCATTAGATTGCTTAATGCATAGCATATAGTAGTAGCATGTAGAGTTTTAGAATTTAAGATACGAAATTCATCATTTCAGCTTAAACTGGATGGTTGAGGGAATGGTAAAGTGCCCGATCTAGATCTCATGGCTCACATCCGGTAGCGGCCCCTATCTACTTAGTCAGAGGAGGTAGTCGACCCAACCTAACAGAAGGATCCTCATCAGCAACACATGGGTTACGTCATCTATGAAATCCTTGTAGACCTAGGGTGGTGTTTGTCTAAGGAGATAAGCTTAAATCTACCTTAGCTGACAAAGGGCTATTTTTCCTATCAAGTAAATCCTATGATTCACAACTCAAAGGGCAGAGCCATTGGGGAGCATACGGGCTACATCATGATCATAATATAATGGAGTCGACCGCCAAACCACTCGATGAGGACTTTGGTCATACCGCTTCATCTGGAGAGGCCAAGCCACTAAATAAAGGACACCACCACGCCCTCTAGAGATTGATTGAGAGTGAATATCATAAAACACTTGATTTGACATTAGTTCCTTTGTGAGCTAGAGTTTTTTTAGTTTGTCAACCCCAAAAAACTGTTACGGAAGGTGGATAGATTGAATTTGGTTCAAGTTTTTAGTGATAGAGTTTCATTTAAACAATTTTAGATTAATATTTAAAAATTGATTTGATTTGATTTGATTTGAGAAATTTGTTAATTTGGATATGTTTAAGAGCTTTAGATCCGCCAACTCGCTTAGCTAACATAGATTAGATCTACGTCACACGTAATAAATTTTTCAAATATTTCACTGATTTGAAACTCTTTTCATAGGTTTTTAGATTTCATTAACACTCCTAAGACTAAACCGAAGCAACCCAAAGATCCTCGCAAACTGAATGTTAACATTCAGCATAGTGTCGGGGCACATGCGAGTTTATTTAGAATAAGACAGAGTTCTAAGATGTTAAAGTTTTTAGTGATAGAGTTTCATTTAAGCAGTTTTAGATTACTACTAAATTTGATTTGAAAAATTGATTAATTTGGATATGTTTAAGGGCTTTAGATCATATTAACTATGTTTAGCTGCTAACAGAGGATTAGATCTATTGTCACCTAACAGAATCAGCTTTTCAAATATTTCACTGATTTGAAGCTTTTTTATAGGTTTTTAGATTTTGTTAATCTAGACCCATTCTTAGGACTAAACCGGAAAGCCACCCTAAAGATCCTCGATTAACTTGATTTAAGCATTCAAGATGTATGTGGGCATAGGGGTGTATTTACGAATTTAGGTAGTTTTTATTTTTGAATTATGAAATTGATTTTATATTTTTCATTTAATTCTAATTTTAGCCTGCTCAGCCTTTTCAGACATTAAAATTTTCACTTGAAACCTCTATGTTCGAGCACATGCAGGAATTTATAGATTAGATAATTTCACTTAATTAGTGATTTCATTGATTTTGATAATAATAATTAGAATGAAATTCTCTAATTTTTTATTAAAGAAAGCCTTATGATTTTTGTAAATTTTGATTTAGTATCGCCTTCTGTCTGCTTGTACAAAGGGTTGCATCCAAAGAAGGCTTTGAAGCTATAGTTCAAAGGATAATTTAATTTGTCATTCTAAGAAGAAGATTTACTCCTCAAAGTATTTCTCATTTTCATTTTTTTTCTCTCTTTTGTTCAAATTTGATTTTCCCCTTCTTTTATTCAAATTTGATTTCCCTCTCTTTTGTTTGAATTTGATTTCCCCCTCTTTTGTTTAAATTTGATTTCCCCATCTTTTGTTTAAATTTGATTTTTCCTCTCTTTTATTTAAATTTGATTTTCCCCCTCTTTTGTTTAAATTTGATTTTCCCCCTCTTTTTACTTCTTCCAATTTCTATAAATAAGGCTACGAGGAGTTGTCTATTCTATTCCATTTACTTGAAAGGTTAGAGTCAGGATATTTGAAAGGGAGCGGTTAGAAACTTTAGTGGGCTTTCAATCTTGCTTCAATAAATTTTGTAAGTATTTTTCATCTTTCATCTTTTACTTTTATGTTGTTGTAATGCCATTTTATCTTCCCTATTTTTTTTAAGTTAAAAATTTGATACACTCTCGACAAGATCATCCCCATGTTGCATTGGGGTGTTTTGGCCTACTCTAGATACGTGAGCGTGAGTGGTGTCTTGCAACAGTCGATTTTCATCTCTAGCCTGTGAGCACGATGAGGTCTCTAAACCTGAAAGACGACATACAATGTAATATATAATTATCCCCTCTCTCTTTTTAAAGTCTGGAAATTAGACAAAATTTCAGCAGCATTTCATCTAGGGGGAGCGACATCTAACAAGTGGTGGTTTACTCGGTACGCTTTATTGAGTGTATTGAGCAGTGTTTTGGGACACCACAACCTATTTTTCATCTCGTCGTGCCCTGTTGAGCACAACGAGGTCTTCAAACCTGCAGAAAAGCACAAGCATATATATATATATATATATATATATATATATATACATTCATATCACAAATCCCACATGTTCTGACATATTTTTCAACGCGCTGCAAGGCTAGACAAAGGAATTGGGCTAGGTATGCGGTTGGGAATGTAAGGCAAGGAGCGCAACACCAAAAATTGAAGGAAGAATTTGCCTGTTGACGATGTTCTTCCCCGGTTCGCGGTAGAGCGAAAACGGGACGGCTAACATGAGGGAAGCAATGCCAAAAATCAAAGGAAGAATTCGCCTGTTGACAATATTCTTTCTTGATTTACAGCACAGCAAAAATAAGATGACTAAAGCGAGGGAAGCGATGCTAGAAATTGAAGGAAGAATTCACCTGCTGATAATGTTCTTCCCCCGATTTATGGTACAGTGAAAACGGCACGACTAAAGCGAGGGAAGCGACAGAGAAAATCAAAGGAAGAATTCGCCTGTTAACGATATTCTTTCCCGATTTACGGCATAGCAAAAATAGGACAAGTTTGGGTTGAGGTGGCCTGGTTTTGTCCAAATAGGTCGAACGACAAATGCCAGGGTTTTACCTGAATGGCGGCCGGGGCACGGTTTGCATGGAACGGAAAGGAGCGATAGTCCTGACGACCTGGCCGAGCGGATCAGCTCGGGTGTAGTTTTTGCTGAATACGGAAGCCTAGCAGTCTGGGTCGATGAAAGATCTGAAGCTCGGTCAGGTTACGGAAGACAGAGGCCACAGGGTCAGATACCGCGTGGGAGCTGGCCGGTTAAGACTGAAGCCGGTCAATCACGCCAGAGTGCGCACGTCAAGTAAAATGCTGCAAGATCATGGTGGAGCTCATGGATTTTAGAGCTGAAGGCGAGGGGTGGATCGCAGATGCTACAAGTGTTCTGGATATGAGCACAAGCAGGGACCGCCTGGTCACGGCCACGATCACCTGAAAGGAAGCGATGAGCGCGAGCTGGACTCATGGCGACCTGAAAAGCTCAGTGCTGATGGAAAACAATGAACGGAAAATGGGAGGAAAATTCAGAAAAAGAGAAGGAGCTTTTACCTTTTCTTTTCTTTTTTCATTTCTTTATGAGAGATAGAGGGAAAACTACCAAAAGTGGGAGAGAGGATAGGAGAGAATGAGGAGGGAGTGGAAGGGAATCTGCCCAAAAAAGAGGGAGTAGTTTTTTTTCTTTGAAAATTGAAAATAAGGGGGAACATTTGCTGCGTGAGGGGCAATTTGGGAAAATGTTTTTTTCGAATTTATTAAGTATTTTTAATTTAAATTTCATGTCGATAAATGTATATTATAAATATATATATATATATATATATATATATATATATATATATATATATATATATATATATATATATATATTAATTTTCAGTTACATTATTGCTAATCTGATTTGGTCGATTCGTTCCATGATGAGGCCATTTGGTTCGAGTCGATGGCAAATTGAGTCAATTTCAGCTCAAAATATGCACTGCCACTTTCGACCACTCAATTTTTGTGCTGACCATCCAAATTGAGTGTGAATAGTCTTATTTGATAGATTTAGATGTTTCAAAGCCAATGGCATGATCAATTTTACTAACGGAGGTTGTTTGACTTGTGTCATCACCTCTTGACCTTGATATGCATGCTGGCGCATTGACATCTCGAGCGCTTGATCGATTGCTGATAAAGTCATGCAATATTTATATCCTGATCAATTTCGATGTTCTAAATGTGATGACGAAGTTCGTTCATCGATCGGAGGTCATTTTGACCATTTTTAGGGATGTCCAATGCATTTTGAACCCCGATTTATGCACTGTCACTTTCAAAGTTCGTCGAATTTGACTTGCGAGCTTGACTCGACTTGTGACACACATATGGAGGTCAAAAAATCCCCCCCCCCCCAACAAATGTGATTTGTGCATGGAGTGAGTCATATTTGTTGAAAATTGGTTGACCATTTGGGTTGGCCACAGAGCTTAGATCATTTTAGCTTCACTTGCAATAGCTTATGGAACTTTAACAGGATTTGTCAATAGTATGTTGCCTTATTCAGGACATACTACATGACGGAGATTGATCAATTTGTCAAAATTGACTTGTCAGATAGATAAGAGTTCTTGCACTATCTACTATCTACTTCAATGGCTTCATTGAAGATCTCTTTCTTTTATGTCATTACAGATTTGAGTCTCCTCTAACCCTAGCTTCGCCACTCTCACTCAACGGTGGCACATAGAATGTTATCAATTCTTCAATATCATGAATCTCCAGTGGAGTGATTTCTTTGAAGCATTGTTGAGGGATGGATATAATTTTGAGTGAGTCATCTGACTTTGTCAAGTGAGCTATCCTCCTTGATGCAGCCATCTGAACTCTATTTTCATAAGTAGATTCAAAATCATAGTCTGAATCAGAATCACTTATTTCATACTCTACTCTTCTTGAGAGCTTATAAGTTCTCTTAGGTTTGACAGGAATATCTTCTTCTTCTTATGTGTCACTTCCCAAATGAGGAACTGATTTTCTTGATTTAGGTGCAGAATCAAGTGTTTTAGGGAGAGTCGGCATTGCATTCTTTCTTCCTCCTTGCTTTTGCTCTTTTATTTTGTGAAATTGCTCTTTAGTTCCTGAAGTGAATGCTACCGCTTCAAGAAACTTTGTTGGCTTAGGCTCTTTGAGGATGAAGTACTTTGCATCTTCATAGATTTTTGCTTCATTGATGGAGAATGGTTGTAGGTTACAAGGAATTCTGAACACTTCTCCATCTTTCAAATAATTCATACATTGATGCATAGTTGATGGGACCATGCCATACTCATGTAGCCACGACCGGCCCAAGAGAGCTTTAAATGATGTATCAGCATCGATTACACGAAACTTGGCTTATGTATATAAATCTTTGAACTTGAGTGGGAGAATAAACGAACCCAAAGTTTTTTGCCATTTTTCATTGAAGTTGTGAACCATTAATTTATCTCTCCCAAGATGTTGGATATCTAGTGATAATCATCTTAATACCTTTAGACTCATGAGATTGATAGAAGAACCTGGATCAATCAATAGGAGGCTAATCGATATACCATCATTCTCTGAAGTAACATAAAGAGGACGATTGTGATCTATCGTTCCCAACATAAGATCCTCTTCAGAAAATATGATTACTAGGAGATCTTGAGTTTGCAAGGCTTCAATCATGCATTTTTTAGCAAAGTAAGCTTCATAACTCTCCAGATCTTTGAGAGCCTGTATCAAAGTTTCTCAGAGGTCTTTTGACATCAAGAGAGCCTCATACACTCAGTTGTGCAGGGATCTTTCTCAAATGTGATAGAATATTATAATCTATTTTCTCGCTTGATTTAGGCTTTGTCCTAGGATTTCTGGGAATAATATCCTCGTTGACTTCAATTTGCTTGCCTTTATCTTTATTTGCATTTTTCTTCTTTGATGAAGGTGGTAAGACTTTACCACTTCTCAACTGAACTTGAATAACTTTGTCTCGCTCAGATTCTTCTGAAGAGGTAGTTTCTTCAAGTTTCCCTCTTATTCTAGAAGATTGGCCAAAAGGGTTAGACTCATTTTTCAATGACATACATTTCATACATGGTGATATCGATGAGTCTGACTCTTCTTCATTGAGAAAACATAAATCTTCATCTGAATTATTATTTTCTTGTTAAGTCATTAAATAAAATTTAGGCATTAGCTCCTTAGGCTCTTCTTGCTTTCCTGATAAAATTTTTGACGGGTTGGTCGAGTTTGTTTGACTATCCTTGTTATCTCGGAGTAACGGATGTTGAAGAATATCTGACATCACGTAGATGATTCGGTATGTCTCTACTAGACACGATCCACCATTATCTTCTTCGTCTGATTCAGCAATGTGAAGTTTAGGGATGAAGTCTGCAAGCCTAAATGGATGTCTTGTCGACTGGTGATACTCCTCTTGACTGTCAATGATCTTTTGAGTTGCAGTTCTCTTCTTGATCTTATTTTTCTTAGCCAACTTCTTTGATTTATTAGGCTTGCGTTTGATAGACTGCTTCTCATGTTGTGACGAAGTAGCCTTATCAGAATGCCGCTGAGAAGCCCAAATACTTGATTTAGGCATATCTCTTAAGTCCAACATAGGTTCAAGCGGTGATTTTCACTTGACACTAGGGATGTCTTTTAGGTGTTTTAGCATCTTCACGCTCTTTTTGGAGACTACTGTTTGCCATTTTTCAGTCTGAACTACTTTCTCCTTCTGTTTTTCTTTGTTGGATGATACAGAAGAGGACGTAATCATTCTTGTAGACTCTCTTTTAGGATTGACTAGAACACTATCGGATAGTGTAAATTCACCTCATCGATACTTTCTTTCTAGCCAATCTTTGAATACATAACAGTCTTCGATAGGGTGACTAATCATCGGATGATAGGGACAGTAATTTGGATTACTAACTTGATCAACTTCTTCAAGCCTTTTGATTTCTGGTAACTGTAAACTAGCTTTGACTGCTTGCCAAAATAATTTGGCCACATTTTCCCTTCTAAAAAATATTCTTTATTCATCTTTTCCTTAAGAGATAGTCGCATTCACTCATCATCTCTTATTGCTTATTTTGAATGCTCCCCACTACTTGGAAAAGTCTGAGGTTTGTCATTACCTCCTAGTACCAATTTTGGCTGTGGATTAGAATAAGCAGGCTTTTTACCCTTATCATCATTGTACACTGGCTGCTTTCCTTTGTACATGTTGTATATCACCCGCTTTTCACCATTTGAGCTATAGGAAGCTACGTGACTTTCGTTTCTTCTTGAGTCTAAAGGTTTATTTCTCTTTGCTTTATCTGGATAGACTTCAGACTTAGGGCGATTCAACTTTTTGAATTTAGCCACCCTATTGAGCAAGTCTTGGAATGTTGTAATTGATTCCATGCATAGAAATGGTGTCATTTTATCATCCAATAGCAATTGGATCGCATGTTTTTCTTTCAATTGTTGCTCGCACTTCATACTTAGATTGTGCCAACAACTTATAAATTTTGTCACTGACTCATCTTTCCTCCTTTTCAGCAAGGCAAGGTCAGCGATTGTGATTTTCTCGGTTGCACTAGCGAATCTCTTCACAAATATAGTTTCTAATTCAGCAAAAGTTTTAACTGAATCATTTGGAAATTATGCATACCATTCAAAAGCTGAGGTCGCTCGGAATTGATGAAAAGCGATTCATCATTACCTCTGTGTTACCAAGTAGCCTTAAATTGGGCGGATGTTGCTTTGGATTACCAAGAAAGTATTGAATTTCAAAGTAACCTTTGGGGTACGACTTGGTCATATTGACTAGGTAGGCGACATTTACTCACCACTTTTAGCCTATAGTGCCTTTATCTTTTCATTGATTATTATTTCTAGGCGTTGTTACCATTTCAGTGTGCTAGATTTTGAATTAGCTAGAGGTGTTTGGTTAACTTCATCCCTTTGCTTCATGTATAGCATGTCTTTTAGGAGCTTGACGGTGGTATAGAAGTTGCATTGTTAGCTACCTGTTAGTTAGCAGACAAAACAAGTGCTGCACTTGATATGATATTCTTCTGTAACATCTCCATCATGATATTCATTTGTACCATCATATCATTCATTCTGGTACTAAGCTGTGCAACATCCTTATCTTTGGCCTCCATTTGACGCTGCATTTCTCTTTGCTCTCTAGCTAGCGTCATGATGTCAATCAGTACAGGTTCTTCCTCTTCTTCTATTTCTTGTTGCTGTTCTGCTCTTTGCTCATTTTCAGGGGGAGAACTTGACTGCCCTTCTCCTTGTGCATTTTTAGAGACAGTTATTGTTGGGGGAAAGCGTGATTTCGGTTCAACCATATAGATAGCTTCGACATCCATGGTCTCATTCTCATTTTGGTCTTCTTCTTCTTCATCTTCAACAAAGATTAAAGATCCATCCTCTACTTGCTTCTGTGAAGAATTTTCTTCATAAACATCAAATTCAGGTTCAGATTCCCTAGATTTGCATTGCTGCTGATGGTGCTGGGCGAGGAGTTCATCTATATCTCTGATCATGTAGATGAATTCCCCCTCCATAGAATCTTCTTCATTGTTTTCTTTTTGCACTTAAATTTCTGATCAACGTTTCCAGTGGATCTCTGGTTCAATGTGTGGAATAACCACCTCTTCTATTAAAGGACCACGATCAACATCAACCTTCTCTTGTAAGGGTGGCGATCGGCGATGATTCCCAGAGGATTCTCCGGTGTCGACCATCATATCTTTCATCATTGATATCCCTTCTTTTGGGTATCCACTTCTGATGGGTTGATTTTGAGGAAGATTTTTGAGTATATGTATTAGATATCACACCCCTTCTATTACTCAAGGTTTCATTTTGGGGCCTTGGACTCCATATTTGCTTACCCTTTTGCTGGGACCTTTCGGCAACGGATTCTTGGGCATGAGGTCCAAGTGCCATGCTCTGATGCTCACCATGCGAAGTGTATTGGGCTGGGCTATTACCAGATGACAACTTTCTTGGTGGAGCTTATTTTTCCCACAGCCTCAAATCTTTTTTCATTTGGCCTCTGTCCTTGGCTACTTTGAGAACTTTATGTATCCTAGCAGATAATATTTCAGGCTGTCTCCTTTATGATGGTGGAGCTTGACGTGGTTGGTTCCAGAAGGACTGCTTTATTTCACCAGTAGAGCTATTCCTTTTTACCCACTTTAGATTGTCAAAGTTGTTGTGAGCAGGAATACTCACTTTCAGCGACAGTATCGCTTGCTCACTAGGTCATTTAAAGGGGAGCTGCTGAGCCCTCAACTCGGTGTTTCTCTGTCTTCTAGTTAATTTGCTTCCTGATGAGGAAGCTTCATGATCATGCCAGAGGTTCGGAGCTGGTTTACCACGAGGAATTAGAGACACATTTTGTCCCTTGATGATTCTTTTCATCACGGGAGCCTCAGATGACCTAGCCTCTTAAAAACTAAAGTTCTTTATTGGGAGAACTCCTTGATAGCAGTTAGATGTTGAGCTGGTGGGCGCACATGGCTAGTAGGAGTTTCAATAACTTGAGTCCTTCCAGCATGGCCTCGGACAAATGTACCACGGATGGGTACTTCAGAAGTTGCAGCTACGATAGCCGAGAAATTTAAGCTACCAAATTGGATGGTAGCCCCGACATCTCCAGTGTTGATGATGGCATTGGTTAGCGGAGTTCGACTATGAATAGTGAAAGGAGTACTTTGTAGATCCATTTTCAGAAGGTGAAAGATGAGGTTTAATTGTTATTATTTCACCCCATACTTTCAAGATGTACTCGAACCAATAATGGTGCAAAGATATACTCTGAATGATTCATTCTACATAGAGCCTCATAGCGAATTTATTACACACTTAAATCATCATTTTTGTTATTTTAAATTTTTAAAGATTTTATTGCTATTATAGCACATATATGACTAGCCAAAGATGGAACGAGAATCCTGTCCCCAGTGAGAAATGATAAACTCAGATTGCTTGTTGTGTCAATCAAATGAGCCCTCACATTTCTCTTTCTTCTCTTCGGTTAATTTGCTTTCGATGAGGAAGCTTCATGATCATGCTTTAGTACAAAGGTTCAATCATCTACTAGGAATTAAAGATGAGTTTTCCAATCGATTCTTTTCGATAGGCTTCATTGACCTAGCCTTTTGAAATCTAAAGTTCTGAGAACTCCTTGGCTGGTTAGCTATTTGGTTGGATGATAGAGTTTCAATAGCAGCCTTTGGCCTTGAATCACTGAAATTGGGGAGTTGCTTGATGGAATTTAAGTGAATTTTTACATCACTATGTTGATGAAGGTGTTTTAGGTAGATGTTCACACCACTGAATGATGAAAGGAGTGCTTGTAGATCCATTTTGCAAAGCGAAAGATGGGGATTAGTTAGCAATTATTATTTCTACTTTCAAGATACATAAGTGACAAAATAATGGTGTAATAAAGATATACTCTAGAATGATTCATTCTACATAGAGCCTCATATTGACTTTATTACACTCAAATCACCATTTTTTGTTTTGAATTTTTAAAGATTTTATTACTATAACACATATATGACTAAAAGATGGAAGAGTCCCAGTGGGTGAATCATGGTCTCAAATATTGCCGATCTCGACAATTATTGAATTGATTAGAGTAATTGATTTTAAGTGTCGGTGAAATTTTCAGAAGGCAGATGTAATATTAGATAAGACACTACCCAAAGATTTTGCCCTCATTTTGCAAGGACTTTAGATCTGGTTCTAGGTTTCCTATAGGCACAAGCCCCTATAGTTAATAACCCCTCTCAGTGAGTGAGAGAGAATTTTTGATTAAGGCTAGTCATTAGATCGCTTAATGTGTAACATATAGTAGCAGAATGTGGAGTTTAAAATTTAGAATTCATGAGATTAATCATTTCAACTTAAATCGGATGGTTGGGGGAATGATGACGTGCCCGATCTAGATCCCATAGTTCTGTCATCCCGGGCCGTCGTGGTCCCTAGTCTACTTAGTCATAGGAGGTAGTCGACCCAACCTGACCAAAGGATTCTCATCAACAACACATGGGTTACGTCATTCAAGAAATTCTTGTAGACCTGGGGTGGTGTTTGTCTAAGGAGATAATCTTAAGTTTACCTTAGCTAACAGAGGGTTGTTTGCCCTATCAAGTATACCCTATGATTCACAACTCAAATGGTAGAGCTATTGGGGAGCATACGGTCGTGATATAATATAATAACTAGCCAAACCACCAGTAGGACTCTAGTTGTAGCTGCTTCATCTGGAGCTATTGGTCATGCCACGAAGTTAGAGGACACATGCCATGTCCTACTGACAGATTGATTGAGAGTGAACATAGCAAAACACTTGATTTGACATTGGCTCCTTTGTAAGCTAGAGTTTTCTTAATTTGTCACCCCCAACAAACAGTTGCGGAAGGTGGATAGATTGAGTTTGATTTAAGTTTTTAATGATAGAATTTTATTTAAGCAGTTTCATATTACAACTTAATTTGATTTGAAAAGTTGATTAATTTTAATATGCTTAAGAGTTTTAGATCCTGCCAACTCTATTTAGCCGCTAACAAAGGATTAGATCTATTGTCACCAGACATAATCAGTTTCTCAGATATTTCCCTGATTTGAAACTCTTATTATAGGTTTTTAGATTTTGTTAATTTGGACCAAGTCCTAAGACTAAACAGGAAACAACTCGCGCAGCATACAGAAAAATTGATTAATTTGAATATGTTTAAGAGCTTTAGATCCTATCAACTCTGTTTAGCTGCTAACAAAGGATTAGATTTACTATCACTTGACAGAATCAGTTTCTCAGATATTTCACTGATTTGAAACTCTTTTAATAATTTTTTATGTTTTGTTAACTCGATCAAGAAAAGCGGAAAACAACCCAGCATCCCAAACACCGAATTTAAGCATTTTGCATAGTGTCGGGGCCAATGCGGGTGTATTTAAGAATTTAGGCAATTTTTATTTCTGAATTATGAGATTGATTTTAGATTTTTATCTAATTCTAACTTTAGCGTGCGTAGCCTTTTCAGACATTAAAATTTTCACTTGAAATATCTATGTCCGAGCACATGCAGGAATTTATAGTTTTAGATAATTTCACTTAATTAGTGGTTTCGTTGATTTTATAATTCATAATTAGAATAAAATTCCTTTAATTTTTGATCGAAGGAAGCCTTATGATTTTTGTAGATTTTGATTTAATATCACCTTCTATTTTCTTGTACAAAGAGTTGCATATCCGGTGGCAAAGAAGGCATTGTGATTTAGATTGTAGTTTAAAATATTACTTGCTTTAGATCCTATAAACTCTATTTTAGCTCTTAACAGAGAATTAGATCTACTGCCATACAACATAATCAGCTTCTCAGATATTCCACTAACTTGGACTCATTATAATAGATTTTTAAGCTTTGTTAACCCGGACCCAGTCTTAATACTAAACCAAGAAATAACCCGCATAGCATCCTCAGACACTTTAATCTAAACATACAGTATTATGTCGGGGCCTATGCCGGTGTATTTAAGAATGCCTTAACTAACGCCTTATGTTTATTTGTACAAAGTGTTGCAAATCCGGTGGCGCTGAAGGCATTATAAATTGTTCAAATATCTTATTAGATTTTTCATATTAATATTTAATATATTCTAATTTAGCCTGCACCACCTTTTTAGACATTAAAATTTGCACTTGAAATCTCTATGTCCGGGCACATGCAGGTATTTATAGTTTAGATAATTTTATCTAATTAATGATTTCATTGATTTTAAAAATCATAATTAGAATGAAATTCATTAATTTTTGTATTGAAGGAAAGTTCCTTCAATCGTGCAGCATTTAGTTTAGTGTCGTCTTCTGTCTGCTTGTACAAAAAATTATAGATCCGGTGGCGAATAAGGCGTTGTGATTTAGATTCAAAAAGACAATTTAATTTGCTGTTTTAAAGAAGATTTATCCCTCAGAGTAGCTTTCAGTTTCCCCATCTTTTTTATTTTAATTTGTGTTTATTATATGCTATTTTTCCTCCCCTTTTTATTGTTTGGAGTTTTAAATTTGAATTTTAGCTTTAGGTTTTATTGCTTGACATTCTTAAGTTAATTCCTTTACTTTTCATTTTTTTTCTAAGTTTAGAATTTTGACAAAATTTCGGCAACCTCCCAGCGTCATCCCCGTGTAGGGGCTGTATCGGGGGTGTTTTGGCTTAGACGCCTTCAGTGGCAGTGGTGTATTGGCATGACTAATTTTTATCTCATTCTTGAGGCAGAACTAAACAAGAAGATAAATGCATTATATATTCATTCACCCCATTTTTTTGTTTAACGCTTTTAGTTGAAAATTAGCTGCAGGTTTCCTTACTTAACACTCTTAAGTCAGTTCACTTCACTCTCTCATTTTTTCTAAGTCAAAAGATTTGATATTATGGACCTCATCCCAGGGGTCGAGAGTGTTTTTACTCAGTCGCCCTCTTGAGCATAGCGGTGTCTGATCTTCCCTTTTCACTCGTTGTACAGCTGTGGCCTTCAAACTTGAAAAGACATACAATGATACAAATCTAATGCCCCCCCCTCTTTTTTTTTTAAGTGGATATTAAACAAAATTTTGGTAGCATTTCATCTAGGGGAGCGACATCTAATGAGTGTTGACTTTCTTGTCATCTGAGTTATGAGCGGTGTCTTCGCGACACACGATTTTCATCTCATACGATGAGTACAACAAGGTCTTCAAACGAAAAATACAAGCATATATACATTCACGGATCACACATGTTTGCATTTTGGCGCCTTCGAAAAAGGAACGGATTAGGTATGCAATTGAGAATGTAATGCAGGAGTCGCACCAAAATAGAGAAGAAATCACATGTTGGATGTTCTTCCCGATTCGATGAAGCAAAATGGGAAAATAAGCGAAGGTCAACCGAAAATTGAAAGAAGAATTATCCTGATGACATTCTTCCCGATTTAAACCGACGGAATGGAGAATAGTAGGTTCTGAGAAGGCTGAAATTTGCGGTGGGTCTGGAGCTAGGGTTGAAATTTAGTGGGGCGGAAGGGCGCTTCTGGTGGTATGGAGAAGGAAGTGTCTGAGACCGAGTGTGACCCTTGATTTTGGAGAATGGAGCGGACGGTAAGAAGGCGGGAGAGAAGGAATCAGAAGTCTGGCAAGGGCAGTGCAATGACGAAACCGGGCATGGAGGTGTTTCTATTGTGAAGCGTGAAGTCTGGGGAGGATTGTGGGATATCAGTGGAGAAGCTGGGCGGGGAGAGAAATGAATGGTGGATTTGGATGCCGAATCTGGATGCACAAATGATGACGAGAAGCGAAATTCATGGGAGAATGTGAGTATACAGAAAATGTTTGACAAGAGGGAATCTGGAGAGAGCTTTTCAAGTTGGAAAGAAAAGACGAGAATTGAAAAAGAGGGAGCATTTTTTTTTTTTTAATCAATAAACTGAAAATAGAGGGGAATGGTTGAGCATGGGGAGGGTAATTTAGGGATTCTAAATAAATTTTAAATTGATTAAAATATTTTAATTTGAATTTTATGCCGGTAAACTCACATAGTCAATATATATATCAATTTAAGGCAATTACATTGTTTTGAACGTAATGTCGCAGTCCGTTTCGCGATCGAAGGCCATTTGGTTCAAGTCGACGCCAAATTGAGTCCATTTCAGCTCAAAATGCGCGTCGCTCGCTTCAGCTTCGATTTGCGCACTCATCCGAATTGAAAGTCTTGATAATTTTGACGTTTCAAAGCCAATGACGTTATCAATTTTACAAACGGAGGTCGTTTGATTCTCATCGATGCCTCATGACCTCGATATGCATGCAGGTGCGTTGACAACTCGAGCACTTGATCAATTGCTCATCAAGTCATGCAATATTTATATCCTGACCAATTTTGACATTCTAAACGTGACAGCGAAGTCCGTTCGTCGATCGGAGGTCATTTGAGCTAATTTTGGTGACGTCTTGTGCATTTCAGCCTCGATTTGCGTGCTACCACTTCTGATTATTCAACATTTGTACAGACTCATCCGAATTGAGCGCGGATAATCTCATTTGATAGATTTCAATGTTTCGAAGCTAACGACATAATCAATTTCATGAACGGAGGTCATTTTGCTAACGTCGGCATCTCCTACCTTCGATATGCGTGCAAGCATGTTGTCGACTCGAGAGCTTGATCAGTTGATTATTAAGTTGTACAATATTTATATCCTGACCAATTTTGACGTTCTGAATGCGATGGAGAAGTCCGTTCGTCGGTTGGAGGTCATTTGAGTTGATTTTGGTGACGTCATGTGGATTTTAGCCTCGATTTACGCGTTGTCACTACAAATCATTCGACATTTGCACATACTCATCTGAATTGCGCGTGAACAATCTCATTTGATAGTTTTTGATATTTTGAAGCTAAAAGCGTGATCCATTTCATGAAATGAGGTCGTTTGGTCATCGTCGCAGCTTCCCGACTCCGATATGCTCGTCGATACTTTGATAGCTCGAGCGCTTAATCAATTACTCGTTAGATTTTGTAATATTTATATTTTGATCAATTTCGACGTTTTGAACGCGACGGCGAAATCCGTTCATCGATCAGAGGTCGTTTCGACCATTTTCAATGGCATTCAGTGTATTTTGAACTCCGATTTGCGCACTGTCACCTCCTAAGTCAGGCGAATTCGATTTGTAGGCTTGACTTTGACTTATGACATATATATGGAGGTCAACACAAGCATGCTCTAGACGAATCAAATAATAAGCTATTCAAATTTGTTCATTTAGTAATTTAGCATTTATAAAAATATTCAAATTTATTTAATTATTTAATCAAAATATCATGACTGGACTCTCATTGAGATGAGTAACTTATAAAAAGTTTAAATCATTTGTGGCCTTATATTCAATATTTTATTTGATAGTTTTTCATCAACTATATGAGCATTTTGATATTTAAGAATTGCTTTAAATTTTGTGCTAAATTGATATATTTTGTGGCGACATATAAAAATATTTAATATAGATTTATAAAAAAGTATATTATAAAAAGTTAAAAATGAATTAATTAATAAATAGCATCAAAATATCCCTATCTTAACAAGTATTGGACATTTAAACGTAAACGTAATAGTAGTTTGACTTGTAAAGAAATAAAAAAAACTATTTAATTTGAAACGTGGCATCAAGTGGACAAAAAAGGATAGGCGTCAGGAAGGGGAGAATATTTAAATCAGAAGAGCTATGATTGGGCTTCTATTCAGTTAGCAAGTGGGATTCTTTGGAGACCTTTGACTTTTTGACCAGTAAAAGATTGACCATGCCTTACCATTGCTTGAAGAATTGGCCCATGTTCTCAATGATAACGGAAATGATCAACTGATTGGATTTGAATATTTTTTAAGTATTGTTTGAAACTTTGAATTAACTTAATGGGGTCTTGTTACAATTGTAGAGATTTTTTAAACTTTTTTTAATAAGTTTCAAAATTTATCCATTATAAAAAATAAATATATAGAGCCACATAATTAATGTGTCTAAAAAAATCTATATACCTCATATGTAACATAATAAAAAAAAATGAAAATATTCATTATATATATATATATATATTACTTATCGTATTTATTTATTCAAATATAATATATTTGTAATAACAATAAATAGAGTTGCCCAATTTATGTTTAATATTGAGGTTATTATTTTGTTATCTAAAACTATAATACGATGGGCAATTCTATTTATTGCTTTAATTTTAATTTGAATCTATCAAAAGATATTGTTTTTTTATTTATTTTATAATCTTGATGACACGTGGCAAGTAATGCTAGACCCAAATTCATACTAAACATGGCAGTAGATGGGCTAGCAGGCACAGGTTCAACGTTTTACAAATTCAAATTTTGTTTTTTAAATGTATTATTATTATAATAAGTTAAAAGAAAAGGTGATCTGCAGACTTAAATTTCCTATACGATAAAATAAATTAAGAAAAAGTTTTGGACAAACAATCCTTATTAATTTGAAAGTAAGATGTGCTATAGATAAAGTTGATGATATTTATACAACTAAGCTACAGGAGAAGAGCATTCTTAGGATCAAAGGAGGAGAAGGCAAATCGAAAGAAAATAGAGCTGATCAGTGAGGATTTATTTGGAATCAATTTTATTTTATATTTTATATTTTATTATTTTTAGAAATATTTATTTATTGTATTTTTTTTTTTACTTTTTGAAAATAAATTATAATATCTTTAAAAACACTCAAAATAATTTAATATATTTAGATTATTTTTATCAAATAGATTTTATTTCGCATTAATAAATAAATAAATAAATCTCAAACGGCCCCTAAATTACTTTCTGTTCGCACTCGTCAAGGTAACGTTTATTAGGTTGTGTTTTTAAAAATTGATTCTGTAAAGAATTTTAGTGAGGTATATTTTGAGCTTTAATTATGTTCATTGGGTGAAATTATTAGCTTACATCTGGACTCCAATTCTAATAGGCCACGCATTAAATATTTTTTTTTTTTTAAATAAGAATTATTTGTGAAATCATTTAAAACAAATAAAATTAAAACTTAAAAATATAAGTACACAGTTGTGTACTCTTCAATTTATGTGATACACACTTTATATACTCTTAAAAATAGTAATTAAATAACAAAATCAAAGGGTAAATATGTACTAAACACCACTCTAATAGCTCTAAATATCATAATAATAAATTATATATAAAATATATCGAGTATATGATGTTGTACTCCATAAAACTTATAAAATACCAATGTTGTACTCTAAATTATATAATAAATATTATTAAATATAAGTTTAATTTGTCAATTAAAGTCTAGTCCAATATTATAAAATAAGTGAAAAAGAGTGAAGTTAATACTAACTTTTTATGTGGACTCTCACATAATATTTTCTCGTTCAAGGAAATAACTTTTTAACCTTATGATTAGGTCATCGTTTCATTTGCCCTATATATTTTTTTATGATTAAGTAGTACAATTAATATTACAAGTACTACAAGTGATGATACCCTAATTAACCCATTCGTGAGGTGGGGATGAATGATCTTTTAGGCGAGTCCGCTCTAGGTCGATTGTAACAAATTCGATGCTGCAATTTAACAAAGTACACTATTGAGACACCTCTACTACTTACAATATGTTCATCATCTATTATTTGATACATGCTCAATCGACATGTAATGTTTGAGGACAACTTACATCACACTAGTATTTTCTTGATTTGAAACAAATAAGAATCACATCTCAAAGAAAAAAAGTGCAAATATATAGAAATTTCTATCTATGATTAACGTCAATGCTCTCAATAGTTAATTCACTATTAGATCGATATTTATATATGATTGCATTTATAGCAACAATCATAGTTGGTCACAACAATTTGATATTCTGATCCAACTCTAATTCTTTTAGTATAAATTTTCATTTTCAAAAATTCCTAACCTAACCCATCTAATGTGCCCTATCTCTTCCAGCTGCGTTGTGCTTCCTCCCCACTATGATGTATAACCAAATCCCAAAATGAGGTGAGCACGAATTGGCATCACTAAGTGAAGATAATCAGAATAAAGTGCAAGGAGTCGAACTATACCCGATTAATTATGATGTCTTAGTCAAAGATCCTCTCAATTCGATCAAGACAGTATGAGTTCATCAAGTCAATAATTTGTTCGTATAATTCAGTGCTCTTAAACTTAATTGGTGTGATCTCACGTATAATGTGGATCCAGCAATGACTAATCATATCGAATGGCGACCGGCCTACAAAGGCATAAATATTAGCACGAGAAATACATGAATTTAGTAGTTCAAATAATAAAAAAAGAATGAAATGTTAATTTCATAGATACGTATAATTTAAATATCATGTATGTAATTTCTAAAATATTTTTTCGTGCCAGTTTATCGGTTAGAAATTATTTCTTTTTCGTCAATGCTTTTGAGATTGGTGCTCGCTACAGTAACATCAAGTCAAATATGGTTCGGTTCATTCAAAATAAACTGTAAGAGAGTTTTCTAATCATTTAAGCTAACTGAACGAGAGTTTTCTGTGTTCTCTAACAGTATAATTGATTTAGATTTAAAAAATAGCTAACTGAACGAGAGTCTTCTAGTCACAATCTCACCTAGTCATCATGCCACATCAGCTATTACATTTTCGCACCATTTCAAATTACTGCAATTCCAGCTCCTTTCTAGTAATTTGCTTTAAATAACGTTTCTTCTTAAAATTTCTTGATTTTTTGCAGAAAAATTATTAATCATTAATATATAATTATAGTGTATTGAGTATTTGTTATATATTACTATATTAATGTGTACATAAATATTGTATATTATTATGCAATTAATATTAGGGTTGCAAATGAACCGAGAGTTCAACAAACTACTCGTGACTCAGCTTAGAGCTCTTTTATGTTCGTTCATTTAACTAATCGAATGAGTTTGAACGTATTTAGAAATGCTCGATTGCTAAATGAATAAACTTGAACAAGTTGTTGTTCAGTTCATATATGTCATGAATAGTATCATTTAAAGTTTCATGCGTTCGTTAAGAGCTGAATTACACTGATACCGATTAAAGCTTATTCATAAACAATATTATTTATATTTCTTATCACGCTGCTCGCGAATAAGCTCAATTAAGGCTCGTTTATTTCATTAAATGAGCTGCTTATTAACAGGCTCGATAAGCTCAATCTGAGCCGAGCTCGTGAACAAGCTCGAGCCGAGTTCAAATAAATTTTTTTTAAATGAGCTCAAGCTTGAACACCATCCTAAAAATTCGAATCAAGCTCGAGCTCAATAATGATATACGAGTTTGAACTCGGCTCGGCTCGTTTGCAGCCCTAATTAATATTATATTAATACATCATAATTGTGTATTAATTGTGCACCAAATAATACTATGCTATTATAGTTTGAACATAGAGCTACATCTGGACTCTGCACGAAATAATTTTTCTTTTTTGTACAAGATTATTAGTAGTTACTTAGCTTAGCTAGTCAGTTCTCCTAAATATATTTTTAGAACATTTGAATCAATTTAATGGCAAATTCACACGCACAATATATGTATAAGATTTAAATCTTAGACATCTTGATTGAAAATAAATCTCTCAACCATTAGACTTATACTATAAATTGGGGTTGTTTCTTCCTACCTTGAATTTCAAATAAAAAAAGAAAAAAAACTGTTCAATATATATAATTTATGCATAATTTTGAAGTAAACTTTATATTGGTGACTGACTCAAGAAAAGAAGATGAAAATAGATTGACTCATTTTAACAAGCTGAACAAACAAAAACTGAGCTCACTCAGTTTCGTCTCGTTTATAATCCTACCTCGAACTCAAATTATCTATTTTATGAGTTTGGTTGCCGTGATGGCGTGATTTTGATTATATTCACTCGTTTTTTGATTACGTGGATGGTTTTCCTTCACTATATCCAAATGGCCGGCTTTGAATGAGCTTTATAAAAAAAAAAGTCTTCTTGATTTTATCATCATAGTTTAATATCAGTTCTCTAATAAAAAAAAACTGTCTTGACTTCTTCATCGTATAAATGGAAAACGTAAAATTAAATGAGTTTTTTGCTATATGATGATATTCCTCCTCTCAAATTTTATTAATGCTGGCAAATTTATTTATTACTATTTATACAGATGTATTCAGACTCAAGATAATACTTTAATCAAGAGAAACAGTTCTGCAATCCTTTCCAATAAATCCTAAAAATTATTACTTGGAATTCTTCAATTCCTCCAGCGAATTATAAAGCTTTAAATATATTATATACAATCAAATCCCATATTATGGAAATATTTTTTCTTTTTTATAAATTCTGAATTGTATGTAATAAAACAACTTAGCAATAGCTATAATAAAAAAGTACCCGTTACCATTAAATTCACGAAGAACCAATATATTTATTATTTTACATAAACATAGGTACAGTACTAAGTGATCTCACGCATAATTTACATCAATATAATATTATATTCAAGATACTGTTTTCCTATTATTTTATCCATTCTTAAGCCAACGTTAGCCATTAACATTCAAATCACCATTAGCTGCGGAAACCCGAACGTTGGGTGAGGAGATAACGGCGATAACGGCGGCAAGCTGAAAAGTCCCATCACATCTGGGTTCTCCCACACCACTGCCCAACTAGACGGCGTGAGAACTTCATCCTCCGGAATATTCTTCTCTGCTTCCACTGTTCTCTCCCTCTTCACCGCTCGCATCTGCTGCTCCTGCTCATCCTCCTCCCTCCTCCTCTTCTCCAGCGAACTTCTAACCTCGTTTGGAAAATTGAGAATCGCCTTGCTTCCTCGCATCTCGAACGCGGCATAGTCGTAAGCCCGCGCGGCCTCCACTGCAGTGTCAAACGTGCCAAGCCAAACCCTAGATCCCTTTCGTTTGGGATCGCGGATCTCCGCGGCGAACTTCCCCCACGGACGCTGCCGTACGCCGCGGTATCGCCGGCCTTCGATCCAATCAGATCCGGAATCGGATGGATCGAGCCACTCCACCTTCGGGACGGCAGCGCGAGGGATGTTGAGAGTGAGGCGGAGCTCGGAAGGCGATGATGGCGGGGGATCGCTGCCTAATCGGATCATCGGAGTCGGTTGGTCTACGAATCTGACCTCGCTAGCGATTGGATCAGGTGAGTCGAAGTAGTCGGAGACGGCTAGGTCGCCGGGAGCCGGCACCAGAGCCGGAGGAGGAGAGGGAAGGGCTTCGAGGATATCGTCGAGAGAAGTGGCGGCGACGGCGAAGAGATGGTCAAGGGAAGATGAGTTCGAAGGCGGCATAGGGAGAGAGGAGTGGGAGTGGAAAGAGGAGAAGATGGGCGGATAACGATGAAGTGGAAGATAGGCTTATATAGGTGTTGGGGAGAGAAGGGATTGGAACGGGGTTGTTGGGTTCGACCGGGCTTCGGAGAAGGCAGAATAATAAAGGTATGAGGACTGTGGAATCTATGAAGGTGGACGAGGAGGTCCAAAAATTTTAAAAGATTTATACATATAATAAATAAATTTATATTATATATATATATATATATATATATATATATATATATATATATATATATATATATAAATAATATTTTAAATTTATTATTTCTAAAATGTATCGCATCAGAAATTTTTATAACGGATGACTGCTCCTCTTCAAAATTTGGACAGCTTTAGTGATAAAAAAAATTAAAAATTTGAAAATGCGAAAGAAACTAACAAAAATAAAATAAAATAAAATAAAATTAATGGGATATATGCGCAGGCTCGAAGATGTGGAAGTTAAGAGAAAATTATGATAGGATCTTATTGGAGTTGGGGGAATTGGCTGACAAATATGTTAATAAGTACTTCGTGGTCAATAGGTTTTTTCTTGGGGACTCTCTTCTTCACGTGCGGATGTGCTCGTGCCTAGGGTTTGCACCGCAACCTGCCTTTCTCCGGGCCGCCCTCTCCCCCCACTCCCTTCCTCCTCCTCTCGCTCCCCTTCTCTCCCTCCCCCCCCCGACCTCCAACTCCTGAGGTCAATTCTTTGATCTCCTTCTGGGAGTTATGGACTCCAGTGCGCTTTTTAACTCATCATTCTCTCCCCTCTCAGCTTCTCCCCCTCAACCCTTTATTCTTGGCCTCCCAAATCACACCCCAAGCAGACCTAGCTTCTGGAAGGATCTCCTTCTTGCGCAGAATGACAAAAGTCAAGCCCTATCACTCTCTTACATCCCTTCCGACTCTCAGGAAGTTTCCTTTTCTGAGGAAGAGCTCTCAGATGGCCAGAAAGAATGAAATCTTTCCCTAATTGGTCATGTAATAGGAAAATGTCCTTATTACAGATCTTTGCTGGCTGCTATAAAGAAAAGATGGAATTTTAAGGGTAACCTAGATCTTCTTACCTTAGAAGGAGATTTCTTCCTCTTCAAATTCACATGTCAAGAGGATTACAATTAGGTATGGGATAATGGCCCCCGTTCCTAAATGGTCATCCCTTCGTTTTTTAGAAATGGGCTTGGAACTTTCGAAACTCCAAAGAGCAAATTTTTGAGCTCTCAATATGGATAAAACTCTCGAATTTTCTCCAATGTTGCTGGAACGAATCTGGATTCTCTAAGGTGGCCAGCGGGATAGGTGTTCCCCTGACTGTGGATAACCTTACGACATCCAAAGCTAGAATCACGTTTGCGCGCATCTGTGTATAGATTATTACTTCCTCCCCACTTCCAGATTCTATCCCAATAAACTTAAATGGGTTGAAGTTCAACCAAGACATAGTTTATGATTGGAAGCCGTCGGTGTGCTCAAAGTGTAATACTTTCTCTCATGATGAAAATTCCTGCCCTTTAAATCCAACAACCCGTATCTCCAATGGATCGTGAAGCGTGTCCCCAAGAGAGCCTGCCAAGTTCTCCCACTAAAGCAACTAATTTACAGAGAGATTCCCCTCCTCGAGAGTCATCTCCCATTCCCCTCTCTGAAGCACCTATCCCTCGGGAAACAAACATGGAGGAACAAGCTCTACATATCTCCTCAACTGTAGCCATCAATGATCTCAATCATCCACCTATCCTCTCCCCCTCTCTTGAGGACCCCCTTGAGCCAGAGGAGGACCACTCAACTCCAATGGACCAAATTGATCCCACTCTTACTGACTTAAATAGCAGTACCTTTACAATTGGGGTGATCACTCGCTCGGCTACAATCTCTCCAAATCGCTTGAATCAACAAAAGGCTTCTGAAAAGATCCCTAGAACACCAGCCAACATTTCCTCAGAGGATGACTCCTCTAAGTCTTCCTCCAACCCTTCTCCCTCAACCCATAAGGGTAATAAAGAAAGGGCAAAAAGCCCACCTCCTCCTCCTCTCAATGACCCAGCCATCTATAGGATGTTGGAATGTCCGTGGTCTTTCAACTGAAGGTTGGAAGACTGTTTGTTTAAAGATTATCAAGGATTTTCAACTAGACCTACTATATCTCCTGGAGACAAAGATTCAGACTTACACTTCTCGTTCAACTTCTTCCCTCCACAACTTCTCTATGTTTCACTTGGAATCCAGCTTCTCTAACTTCGACTGCTCTTCTGGGGGTTGTATCTGGATTAGTGCTCTACAAGGCTAACCTTTAATCCTATTACTAAGAATCATCAACTTATCCATAGATGGGTATCGGCTCCTAGTAACCACTCCTTTCTTTTAACTTATATATATGCAGATAATGATGCTAAAGCCACGGTTCACTTGTGGAACAGTCTCAGAGAGTTGGCCAACTCTATCAGTGGGGGGAAATCCAATCTCTCTCAATAATACATTAGACTTCAAAAATTGTGTCAATTATTGTGAGCTATTGGAACTCCCAAGCTCTGGGCTGTTCTTTACCTAGTCTAATCAATAGATAAGTAAGCCCATCTTCTCTAAACTAAATCAGGTCTTCTGCAATTCTGTTTGGCTTGATCTATATCCTTCCTCTTTCTATAAAGTCCTCCCTCCCCTCTCATCAGATCATTCCCCTCTTATTACCTTTCTCCATTTTCCCCTATCTCTGTCTCAACGATTCCTTTTCAAAAATTATTGGACCTCTGTTTATGGCTTTCAGGGTACTATTAAAAATGCTTGGGGGAGATTTATTCAAGGAGATCCTCTTTATGTCCTCTCCTTTAAAATGAAATAAGTCACGAGAGCTCTTAAGGGAGGTCTTGGGAACCTCTCCCTCTAAAACAACAAATTGACTCCTTAAGGAAAAATCAAGAGAAGATTATGGAAAGGCTTGACAAAGACCCCAACAACCCCTCCTTACTTCTTGATGTTAAGAATATAAAGTCCAAATACTTGGAACTAACTACTAAGGAGAGTATTTGGATTAAGCAGCGAGCCAAAGCTCACTGGCTCATTCATTCTGATGATGATCTACAGTACCTTTACTGCTCTATTAAAGAAAGGAACAATGCCAATCTAATAAGAGAAATTCAAATAGTCAATGAGATGGTGACTGATCAGAATTCTATAGCTGAGGAATTTTGTAAGTATTATTCCACTCTTTTCAATTGCCATAATCCTCTAATCCTGCCTCTCCAGGAGTTCCCTTTGGGTGATTGTCTCTTCTTGGCTCAAGCAGCTGAACTGGATGCTGAAATTAATAAGAAGGAAATCATTGCTGCCCTCAATAGCATTTGTGAGAATAAATCACCGGGGCCGGATGGATTTAACTCTAAGTTCTTCACTGCAACTTGGGATACAACTGGGAAACTTTTTCTGATTGCTGTACACCACTTCTTCAGATCCAATAAACTTCCTAACAGATTCAAGCATACCTTTTCAACTCTCATTTCTAAAGTCAAATATTTCAATTAGATTGCTGACTACCGTCCTATTTCACTTTGTAATACATTCTACAAGGTCATTGCTAAAATCTTAGCAAGTAGAATCAAGAAGTTCCTTCCTCATATTATTAACCAAGCTCAGTTTGCATTCATTAAAGGAAGAGATATTACTGATAATCTTTCTTTGGCCTATGAGATATGCAATGAATTCTCCTCTTCTAAGAACCACAGTTACTTTCTAGCCAAATTTGACTTATGGAAAGCCTTTACCAAGGTCAATAGACACTCTCTTCTCCATAGACTTCATGCCAAAGGCTTTCTAAAAAGGTTCATCAAATGGGTTGAGGCTTGTATCATGGATGTCCCTTTCTCAATTATGCTTAATGGATGCATCAAAAGTTTTTTTCTCCTCAACTAATGGCCTAAGACAAGGATGTTCTCTTTCCCCCTTCCTTTTTACCATTGCCATGGACACCTTCTCTTGCATTATTAATAAGGAAGTAAATCTCCTCCTTTACAACCCTATCTTCTTTGGTGATTGCAATATATCTCACCTATTATTTGCTGATGATCTCTTGGCTATGGGGGAAATTACTTACTCAACACTTCAATCCCTCAAACAAAATCTCAAGTCTCTACAGACTTAAATTGGGTTAGAAGTCAACAAGGAAAAAATCTTCTATATGCTTCTCAAAAAACTGTAGGATGGTGGATGAGTTTATAAATAGTCTTGATATTAAGCAAGGTTTTTTTCCCCTCAAATATCTTGGATTACCATTGATTAAGGGACCCATCAAGATGGCTTACTTCAACCCCCTCTTTAACAAACTCCATGCTTGGCTGGCAGGCTGGAAAGGCAAGTTCCTTTCACTTGAGGGAAGGTTCCAATTGATCAGATCCTTAGTGAATAACTAATTGTCCTATTGGTTTCGTTCAATAACTATACCTAATGGTATTATTAAGTGTATTTGCTCCTTTACTGCCAACTTCTTCTTTCATTCGGGGCAAGCTAAGAAGCTACACACTATCTCCTAGGCTGGTACCACTTTACCTAGGGACAAAGGGGGCACCGGTCTCCTCTCTGCCTCTTCCCTTAATCTGATTAGCAAGCTCAAAGTTCTTTGGAAATTATGCTTGGGGGAATCCCTATTTGCTAAATGGTGCAAAGCCAAATATGACAAGATTTGGAATCCTATCATTCTCAAAGCATCTCCTCTTTGGAAGGAGATCAAGTCCACAACTTTAAGATTTAAAGACAAACTTATTTATAAGATTGGTAGGGGCAGAGACTTCTCCCTCTTCCACGACCCCTGGTGTGAAGGTTCTTCTCTATCTAATATCCTAGGGGAAAGAGGGCACCATCTTTTGGGGCTTCCTATTAATGCTAGTTTAAGCTCCATCATTCTTAATGGGCAATGGAATTTATCTTCAGGATTTACAACTGCTTATCCTAGAATCACTAACAAGATCCTCTCTATCTTAATTATGGGTGGTGAGGATTGTATTGTTTGGCATAATCATAAGTCGCCTTCCAATAAAGATTTTAAGAAAGTGGTCTTTGAGTCTCATCCTAACGTTTGTTGGAGTAAAGAGATCTGGTTTAAAAGTCATGCCATTAATTATGCACTATATTGTTGGCTGGCATAGCTGGGAGGTCTTAAAACCTCTGATATTCTTTCCAAAAGGGGTCTTAGCCCCCTCTCTACCTGCTGCTTCTGTCATAGCCACTCTGAAACAAACTCCCACTTGTTCTTTGAATGCCCCTTTTCTATGAAATTAATTAGAAAATTGATACTTAATGGTCACTTCTTCCTAATGTAGTCTTCTCTACAACAAATTCTTAGTAATGTGGATGAATATACTAACAAAGTAATTCCTAGACTGCACTACTTGATTACAGTTGTAATGGTTTACACTTTGTGGAGAGAAAGGAATAACAGGGTACTCTCCTATAATTCTTCATCCCATGTTTCTCTTGCCGCTCTAAAACAAGCAAGGGTTGCTGCTAAATTGAAGAGGTGGAAGTTTAAAGACTCTTGGCCAAGCTACGTTTCCGATTTGATTAATCAGTGGAGTAGCTTCAAACCCCCATGATTTCTCTCTCTCGTCGCACTATTCTTATAGCTGCCTCTTTCCCTTTTTGGTGTTATTGCTTGAAGGTGGACAATGATGACCATGGTGGACTATTGTTACTTACGATTGGTGGATTCCTGTTTGGAGGACATTCTCAGCAGCCTGAGTTATTCCACATTGAGGTATCTTCTACCCCACCCCCATTGGCTGACTGTGAAGGTAATCACAGATCTCCTCCCTCTTTCTGTTATCGTCCCTGATGATCTTGGTTATCGCTGGGTTTACCAGTTTTTGATTGTTTGAGTCCCTTTCGATTTTTGTTTTGATTTTTCCTTTTTTATACCTTGTTTTTGGAATTTGATTTGGTTTTTCTCTTCTCTCCTACTGATCACTAGTGTATGCTGATCAGTTCTATATCTTGGTTCTGATCTCCTAATCTGTTATACTCTTGTAATTTACTTTTCATTTGGAATTAAAATTAGGCTATGCCCTCAAACTTTTTCCAAAAAAAAAAAAAAAGTACTTCAAGGTAAGTTAACATGTGGAGGATAAGATGTTTTTTAAGTGTTATTTAAAATTTTGAAATTTATATGAATAAATATTAAATTTTGAATATTGAATGTATATATATATAAATATAATAATAATAATAATAATAATAATAATAATAATAATAATAATAATAATAATAATAATAATAGTAATAATAATAATAATAATTAAAACTTGACATTTATATTTCTCATACTTTTTTTGTGTATGAATATGTATATTCACTTTTAAGAAGGTTAAAGATTTAAGTGTCTAAATATAAATATTAAAAATTATGTGTTACATATTTAAATCTCATAATTTTATAATTTTTTTTCCATAGGAACGGAGGATTTTATGATTTCAACAAAATGGGCTGAATAACAGAGAGAGAGAGAGAGAGAGAGAGAGAGAGAGAGAGAGATTACAGGATCTATCTTGAACAAGAGGAAATGATCATAATGTAGTTGAGAGCCCAGAGATAACTAATCATAACAAATCCTAATTCTATTTAGTCGTGGCGTGGTTTTGTTTCACAAAATGTGTGAAGGGTGAATGTATTATAGCTGAGGGGCTTGCCTATATCGTATAGTTAAACGATCCAATGCATTTTTTTATTTTGATATTAAAAAGATACATATTCAAATTTTGATTTTAAAAATTAAAATTGCACTTGTGATACATCATTCAATAATATGGTCGATCCGGCATAAATCCCAGAGTAATATTTGCGTTAAAATTTTCCAGGGTTATATGAATTCTGATTTTTATAAACTTATTATCAAATTAAATTCGAATTCAAATGAGTCTAAGTCAAACATTTGAAGTATAGTTTAAAATTTTGAAGCATTAATTGAAGGGTCAAATGTTTTTCAAAAATTGGCATTCTTATTATCAAATTAAGTGGCTTGATAAGAAGAGTCCAACTAGGAGCGTGCATTCGGTTGGTTCAGTCAAATTTTTTATAAAACCGAATAAACTAATTCAAATAACTCAAAATAATTGAACCGTCCATATAATGTGTAAAATCGAACTGAACTATAATTCGATTTATTTTGTTTAGTTTTCGGTTATACCGAATAACATGTAAATGAAATGCAAAATTTTTATTTTTTTTATAAATTAATTAATTAAAGCACAATTTAATGAATATTATAGTTAAAAATTCCTTAGACAAATAGAAATCTATTTTTAAGAGTTGAACCATTCTTTAAAAAAAATTGAAATTAAATTTAAGTTCATTTGAATCTTAATTTTAACAAATTTATAATCAAAGTAGACATCTCGAGAAGATAAACCAATCAATGCTAAAGAGTGAATCTATTTAAGTTTAAATGAGTACAAATCCAATTTTTAAAGAATAATTAAAAATATTGAAGCTTCAAACGATCTAGAAAATTGAATTGCTTCTAATTAAATCGAGTAGCTCGATGAGAAAAGTCTAAATCTAAAATCACATAGTTATAAGATAATTAAAATAGTTAAATGCTTAAAGAACAATTTATTTAAGGTGTGTCAATTGAAAGAACATGTTAACATTTTAAATAATATAGGGAAATATAACTCCTTAAATTTAATAAATAGGGCCCCATTTTAACGAAGGAAGAAAGCCAAGAGCTTAAATAAAACTAGTGGAGAGAGCTTAAAAATATTGATCACCAACATTTATCATCAATCATCATTAACTTTTAATGCTTGATCATTATAGTAGTCCGACTACTGCTCATAGACAATTATTGCTTAGATACTGTAACTCAATTTATGTTATTGTCTGATAATCCTTATTTTAACAGCTATTTTTTTCCATCAAAGTAGTGCCCTTGCTTCCTCGTATAGGCCGGTCGCCCTCCTGCTTTGGCAGCGGAAGTCAGGAAAAAAAAACCTTGAAAAATCTGTTTGACCTTCACTCGCATCTTTGCTGGGCATAGCTTGAGTAAAAAAGTGAACTTTGTAACTACAACTACATAAAGAATTATTTTGAGTGGGCTAAGCCTTATGCTTTACTCTTTTTTAGGTTCTCTATTATTGAGAATTTTCAACAATGCAACCGATTCAAACAAATGATATATCACCCAAAATTTAGGTGAATCTCAATGTAATGTACACATTTGGAAACTTCTAAAATTAAATTTAGAAATATATAAATCTTGATTTTATTGAACTTATAATCAAATTAAATATCTCACTAAGATGAATATATTGATGTCAAAAATGATTTGATCTGAATTTAAATGAGCCTAAATTAAGTATTTAAAGTATAATTAAAAATTTTGAAATATTAATTAAATGATTAAACTATTTCCAAATTTGTCGTGCTTACAATCAAATTGAGCAATATAATAAGAAGAATCCAACAAGTCAATTTCTAAGGTCATTAAGATACTTAAATATTGAAAGAATCAATGAAGATGGTCCGATAAATTATTTTGAGACTTTGATTGAATTTAACAAAATATCATTTTCTAAACTCTATTCATAGGACCTCATTTTCAATATGAAGAAGGAGGAAGAGAGTTGATACCTTAATCTAAATTTATAAATAAAGCATGAAGTTAATAATTACCATTAATCATTAACGATTACCAAAAGTTGTTGTTATAGCTTTATTATTGCCATATTGGTATTTTAGCTTGATTACTACTCATGAGTTTTCATTGCTTAATCATTGTATATCAATTGACATTGTCGTTGGATAACTCTTATTATAACATTAAAAAGATAAATAAATATTCTTTACTTTATAACCACATGTATTCTAGTTGAGGACAGAAGAAAAATTCTATAACTATAACTATATAGTAAATTATTTTGACTGATTAGATCCTAGAAATTTTCTCTTTATTATTATTTTTTACATAAAAAATTTATTGTATGTTATCACTTTTGTGTGTATTTGTGTGCTAGATATTTTAATTGAGCTAAGATTTAGTTTGATGAACCATCGAGAATTCTATAGCACACAACAAGCAAAAATAAATTAAATGAGAATATTTTATTAAATTTTAATCAAGATAAATCTCAAAATATTTAGATTTGTTTTAGTATGACTGCAATAAAATTTAAATTGATTATTTTTTATATTATATACATTTAAAAAAAATAATTTTAAGATTCTTATGATCAGAGTTTAGTAAAAATAATTTAAGGTAAAAATTTTTCAGATGTATCACAGGAGTTTTGGGTCAACTAGTGCTTCATGCTTATTAGCTTATTATTTTTGAATAACTAAATATTTCATAGGTATTATACATATTTTTACATAAGTTTTTTTATAAAAGATATTAAAGATATATGCAAATAATTTAGCTTATATATATATAAGAATGTAAAAAATTTATTTGTTCATTACATATACATCATTTTCCCCAAAGGAGGATATATTGCTTTAGATTAATTAACTCCTATTTAATCTATCATTAGCTACTAAATTAATATTAATATAAGTAGATTCATAATCTCCCTTTTTTAGTAACCTTATCTTCAGGGTTGGACTTCTACACCAATTCAATGAAGGCATCGTTCATTCATTCAATCATAATTTTTTTAAAGATTTTATTTTATGTGCGAGAATAAAAAGATGTCATCAAAGAAAATATTGACCAATAGGAATTTGAGAAAATCTTTGAGTTCAACCTTGAAGACTACATATGTGGCAAGCAGTCATATGACCACAGTTCTGATATATCAGCCTTGTGCATATTACCATAATAATCTCTCCATAAAATAAGAAATGTCTAATTTAAACTTTGAGTTCAACCTTGAAGACTAATATGTGGCAAGCATTCATTTGACCACAGTTCTTATATAACAGCCTTGTGCATATTACCATAATAATCTCTCCATAAAATAAGAAATGTCTATTATAATAATTTTGAATGACTACTCGTGCTCTCTTTTAACGATGATTTAAGATTTTAATTGTTGCTCTAATTTGCTCTCCATTTGAACTAGACGTCGAACAATATATTTCAATACTATCATGATCAATGAAAGTTGCTTCCCTATTTTAATTTTTTTTTGCAATTTAATTGTCCATCTACATAAACCTCGTATCTTTTCTGCCATAGGCAAAGATCAAAGAAAATAGCTTGGCGTTCATGAAGAGGCATTAGGTTTCCATGATGGCTAAGAGCTCTTGCGACGTCCAGTTTGCTGAACGATGGAATACCTGCGATCGGGAAGAGTCGCAGAATCAAAAACATAGCAATGAATCAACGATTGAGGACGGAGCTTGTTGAGATACTTAGAATAAGAATATGATTGCCAGATTTCTTGAGGATAGATCATGAAATCAACATGACGACGAAACATTGAGCACGATGCCTGAGCGAGGTAGAAACTGGAGAAGGAGATGAAATTAAACAAGTGCTAATGCATGAATCTACCATTGATGTGATCTTTGGAGATGCAGTTGAGACGGAAGTTCTTTGACGCAATGGAGATCAACGATGGATCTCAATTTTTTTTTATTGTTTATAGAGTTGTAATAACGTCTTTAGCTTATTTTCTGTGATCTAGATCAAGAGTGGATTTGTTAGTCGATCGAAGGTTGCCATGAGCTTCAATCAGTGGTCGTCGACCTTGGTGTGACAAGCACTGGAAATGATGAAGAAGATGCGGACAACATGATATTGGGATGAACGAGAAGAAACTAGATTGGGTTTCCTGGTAAGGCTCGTTGGCGCAGTTTGCGAACGCCAAAGCTAGGGCTCAAATGAAGATTCGACCGTAAAAAACTGGCAGCATTGCAAATGAAATAATAGGTTAGCAGAGATCTGTGTGGGATGCAGAGAAAAGTTTGATTACAATCTTGAAAGAAATCTTCAGACCAAAAGTTGTGAGGACAAATTTGTGAACAGTGAAGACGCGAGCATGAATTCATGCAAATGGCGTCTTTTTTGCACGCTCCAGTGGCGGCAAGATGGCTAATGGAAGCCAAAACTTCGAAAGCACGATGGCAGTTTGCGCTTGGAATCGGTCGTGGTGGAATTATCAAAGATGCAATGAAAACATCAATGATAGCACTCGAATCTATCGGAGCACTTGGAGCTTGCTGCAGCTTTCAAAAGAAAGAAGAAAGGAGAAATTTGTTACATGAAGAGAGAAATTTATTTATACATTCCTTATTCATCGTTCATCCCAAATGAGGTATTTATATAAGAAGAAATTTTTAAAGGGGGATTTACATACATACCACCAAATTCTTATGTATTTACGTATTTCACACCCAATCTTTAATTTTAACTTAAATAGCACTTAAATCTTTATTATTACATCAAAAATACCACCCTTGTTACTTTTTTTTTCAAGTGAAATGACTTTTTCATATAGTGAAAGTCAGTTTTGTAAATATTCAAGAGAAAATACGTAATTGAAGAATTGGGAGGTATGTATGTAAATTTTCCATTTTTAAAATAAGTATTGTTTAAAATGTAATTAGTAATTTAAGTATTTTAAAATAAAATTTAAATATAGGTATAGTCGATCATTTAGCAGGACTTTACTACATAGTCATTAAGCACGATTTATATATAACTTATGTCAAACTTAGATCCAAAATAATTTAAAACAATAGTTATATATAAATCGCTCGTTTAATGGACGACTTCCATGTAGGCAAGTCGTCCGATAAACCGGCGACTATACCTATATTTAAATTTTATTTTTAAGATACTTAAATTATTAATTATATTTTAAATTATACTTATTTTAAAAATCTCTTCTTTATATAATATAATATTTTAAACTAATTAGCTCCAAATCAATTCACCATTAATTAATAAAAAGATACACGTGGATTCAAGGTATTTTCTTTCTTTTGTGTTTTATACTTAGGTCAATTCGGTCGGTTCGGTTGGTTAAACGACCAATTAAGGTTGATCGAACCCGACCCGTTATGAAACGGGTCAAAACTTCAATCAAGACCGATTTTAACGATTGACGACCGACCAATGATCTATTTCTGGTCAAAATTGAGTCAAAATCGAGTCAGATTCAGGTTAGCCGGTCAATTTCGAGTCAAATTCGAGTTAACGGGTCAAAATCGCATCAATTTTGGGTTGGAGGGTCAACCCGAACCCGACCTGAAATTTTTTCGGGTCAACCCAAACCCGGATTTTCGAGTCGGGTTCGTGTCGAGTTGTCAAGTCGGATCAATTTTTGACACCCTTAACTATACTTATTTCTTTTATTACTAGATGAATTCCATCCGATAAATATGTGCACTTCTTTGTTATCTATTGAAAACTGGTCTTTTTTTTTCTTGAATTTTTTTTGGACTTGTTTCTTTGAAATGGAATATAGTATAAAAGGAATTCAATATAAAATAAATATAGCATATTTACAATAATTTATGATTATTTTCATTGGTGTAAATCAAATTCAAGTTTTATTTTTTTGGTGTAGGTTTGAGTCAAAGTAATGTAAGTCTCATAAGTGGTCTTCGACAACAGTGTTAACAGTGATAGCTAGGGGTGTAATCAAGTCGAGTCGAGTCAAGTTTTTATCTAATCAAGCTAAGCTTGTTTAGTTTAACAAGAGCTCAAGCTCGATTCGAGCTCATTTATTTAGCTCGAGCTCGAGTCATGAAAAAAAAAATAATAAAATAAGCTCAAGCTCAATTTCAAAGCTCAAGCTTGATAGAAGCTCGAATTCAAATGTCAGATTTTTAAAATTTTTGCTTGTATTGTTAATTTATAATGATTTATATATGTGCTGTTGTACAAACATCTAGATTAAAAAATTACTTTTATAACATGTAATTGTATGTAAGCATTCAAATTTTTTTTGTTTTTGTTTTTGTTTTTGTGTACTACAAAGTAATTTTACATTACTTTGGCTTAACTCAATATAAATTGCATATAACATATCATGATAAACACGTCATATAAATTTACTATGATAGTATCATAGATGTCAAATGCAAAAGTAAAAAACAATAATAATTGTTAGTGAGCATTAAGTCAAAATATCTAAAATGC
Source organism: Cymbidium sinense (assembly GCA_021442155.1). Lineage (NCBI taxonomy): Eukaryota > Viridiplantae > Streptophyta > Magnoliopsida > Asparagales > Orchidaceae > Cymbidium > Cymbidium sinense. The sequence continues at coordinate 82,741,106 of CM038223.1, forward strand.
TTATAGTAAGCCAAATCATATATGACAAAAAATCATACAACCTTATAATTTTATAGTAAGTCGTACACTTGTAAATATAGGCAGCCAATAAAATATACAATATCTATGAACTAATTTTGATTTTTCTATGTAAGGTTTGACAAGAACACATGAACCACAGATAATATGGGGATGTCCCATCTCTAAAATCTCCCTTATATTCTGGGGATGATAGAAATTAGAAGCTCACAAAACCAAAACATCCTTTTCTCTTGGTGTGGGGTCCTCACATCATGAATAGGACCAAATTGACTACACCAAAGCAAAATTTAGTAGTAGATCAAAACATAATTTTATACAAAAAATATGAAAAATAATAAATGTGTTTTCAGTAGGGAAAGTGAGATAAATTTGATGAGAACTAAAATTTTTAGGCTCATTTCGTTTACAAACATTCTCATCTTGTACCACCCAAGGCTGAGCATAAGGCCTAGCAATCACAATACGATAAAATGAGTTTTTTAGAGTAATAAATTCATGCTAGAAAAGTCTCAGATAAAGTGCAAAGTAAGGAAAGTCTCAGAAAAGGCTTAGGCTCAGCCAAAATCATCTCAAGGTACAATAAAATATGTTAGCATCCAAACTTCAATAGAAGGGTTATACTCACATATAATTCTACCAGTCAAAGAGAAGAGGGAGAAAACATCAAAGGAATTACAACCAACTTACATTGACTAAGGAATTTAGCCAAAGACCAATAGCCAACAAAGATCCAATTTTTGCCACTAAAACAACATAAACAACCGGCCAACAATGCCACCCAGCCAACCGAAAGCCAAAAAAAATAGACCCTCCATCAACAATCACGAAAGCAAACAAGAACAACAAGAGAAACAATGAAGCCACCACCAGAAGAGGAAAACACTAAAAGATAAGCAGTAGCACTAGAGAAAGTAAAAAATCTCAGAAAGAGACAATACCCATAGCCAAACTACACTGAAAAAAACTAGCCAGAGCACCAACATCCAAAATAAAAGGGCAAAGAAGACAACAACCACCAAGCAGCCCCCATCAAGCCAAACTAAGATAGAAACAAAGCCATAAACAAACAACCAATAAGCTCCAGGGCCTACCACCAACAAAACAGCAACAATAGCAAAGCCACCACCAAAATAGAAAAATACCAAAACACACGCAGCAACAACAAAGAAAAAAGAACAACCCAGAAAGAGACAGAACCCATAACCAAAATCACCGAAAGACCACCTAACAAAGACTCCAACACCCAAAGCCAGAAGACAAAGACGACCAGCCACCAAGTAGCAATCACCCAGCCAAACCAAAAGAGAAAATACCAATCTCATAGAAGAAAGAAGCCTAACAAAACCAAAAAGGGACAACATCAACATCCAAAACCAAAAGGGATGCCAATAACAAGGCCCAAAAACCAACAGATTGACAACCAGTTGAGTATAAAGCCAACAATGCACCAGCCCAGCACAAATCACAAATCAGCCAACACCAAGCCAAGGGATAGAGAAGGCCATAGAAATACAATAGCAACAGCTCAATATAAGGCCAAAAGGCAGAAAAAATAACCAAGACCTGAACAGCGGCAACAAAAACAACCGTAGAAACCAGTTGAACTAAAAATAAGCTCAAGTTCAGAGAAACAACCAAACATAAAGGAGAAGCTACATAACCCAGATGACAACAAAAGGCTCAGTAGCACCAAACCAGAAGCATGCCTGAAAACCACCACCTGGAGGAGCCACAAAGCCCAAGTGCCAAGCTCCACACCGAAAAACCAAAGAAAAGAAAGACTACCCAAGCTCAGACAGAAAATAAGGAACCTACATAATGAGCCAAAAGAAAAAGTTTAAGTTTATATTTAGCCCAAACTTCCAAGAAGGAATACCAAGGAAAGCTTAGAAGAACAGAATTCTAATTAAATTTGGCAAATAATAAAAGTTTATGTGAGTAAAAATAAAAAATAAATATCAAATATTCTTCTTTCACTAATCTTTTGAGTGATAGAATTCATCATCTTCTTATTTCTACAAAATAAAAAACAAACATTATATGATAACTAATAGTTAAATACCATGAGTAAAAATAAATAAATAAATATATAAAGCACATTACTTTAACTCTTCCCTTTAAGCTGTAATGACATCCAACCTAATTTGATCCATATATGAGTGTTTGAACAGTTTCTATAGCAAGTTTAGATCGGTAGGTATCCACAACTCTTTCACCTACACTGAATGTTGACTCTAAAGCTAATGTGGTTATCAATATAAATAATATGTCAATAGCCATCTTAGATAGTATACGGTACTTTGTCTGATTGCTCTATCACCATATATTACATATGTAGGAAAATCATGCCATCCACTAAACATATTTTTATCAACTGCTTAAGTAGGCCCATTAACATTATTTCCACTAATCCTTTTTGATGTCCCAACTCTCAAGTTGCCATTATCACTTTCAGGTTCAAAACTAATTGCATACTCTTCAAATAACTCATACAATAAACTGTGTATAACTGCCACATTCCTCGTGCTTTCATCTCCTGTATAAATCTTAGAGTATGCAAACTTAATCACCATGAACTTCATCCTTGGATCCATAATAGCACCAAAGGCCATAAGAAGGTTACATTCAACCCACTATTTGTCAAACTTTTCTTTCATTTTCTTACTCATTTCCACAATAAAAAAATTGGATGAAAGTGAGCCCTCATATAAAACTTTTTTTATAGTGCAGATTTGATAGAGGAATAAATTAGTTGTTGGGTACTCAGTGCTAGAGATGATATTAGTTGCTTCATTAAAGAAGTCCAACACATCACAAACTTTCTCAATGTCATCTCATTCTTCATCTGTAGAATAATTAATATATGCAACTCCTATTTCACCATAAGAAAAAAAAGGCTTCTCTTAATGTCAATGCAACTGTCAACATTGAATGGGTAGAGTTCTAATGAGTTGGACAATCCATCACAGGTTTTCTAAGTGGTAATTATAATTATTGCACAATATCAACAAATTTTAGTAATCTTTCTTTAGATGCATTAATAAAACTAACTGTATCTCAAATTTTATCAACAACATATTCAATATCTTTAATCTCATCTTTCACCATTAAATTCAGAATATTAGCACAACAATGTGCATGAAACAGTCACCCACCAAAAAAGAAATTTTTCTTGATTCTAAAACTATCTTTTAGTAACTTAATGACCCTATTATTATGTGGTGAAAAATTTCTATACGGGTCACCTTTCAAAATTTGTGGTGAGAAAAGAGAGGCAAGCATATAAAAATTCATCTTTTTGGGATGCCACACAGATCCGTAGATGTACTTATTCAGGTGATCAAGTACGTCATTAAGGAAATAGTGTATTATCTCGAGAGATAGAAGTCACTACCCTTTAATGGACCTAATCACCTCAATAAGGACTTCTAAGGATGATGGGTCTGCATATGTACTAGAGATTCTTCCCCTACTTTACATGAAAAGTAAAGTAGGATTTATTTTAAATTGGGTTCGTTAAGTTCCCTACAGGGGCAAGCCCCCATAGTTAATTACATCCTAAGGGACAGGATCCCTTAGGAAAATTCTCGATTAAGTTAAATAATCGTTGTCTTCAAAGATTTTAATAGAAAAGGACTATCAATTGATTGATTTATTTTTGAAAATCAAATGGGATTAATCAAAGAGAGGGAGTTATTATCGAAGGCAAAATGAAAGATAAGTTGGAGATGCCCATGAAGCTAGGAAACCTAGCGAGCATCTCAAACTATTATATAGTTGGGCTTTACATTTTTGAAATTGATTTAATTTATTTGAGTTGCAGTTTTTATTAGAAAGTTAGGACTTATGATTCGTTAACACATGGTTAAGGAAATACCTAAGAGGTGAGGAATTATGCTTATGGCCCACAAAGGGGGAAGCAATCTCAGAACTTAAATCTAGGGAGCTTTGGCGAGGGCTGAAAGCACAACCTAAATCTAAGGCAAAAATGGGTATTTGGTTTGCCTCTACAAGAGAGGGCAAACTACCCGACAGTTTGGACTTATAATCGCATAGAGGTGGCCGCCAACTAACTCCTCCTACGATTTTAAATATATGTAGGAAAGTCTTTATGCTCATGCAAGATAGCTAGGCTGTTATTTATTTATAAAGAGACTAAGTCCTTAAACTCACTCCCTAAAGAGACTAGATCATGTAGGGGCATGCTTCAAATGACCTAAATCTAATGCAATTTGTATTTCATTTTATTTTTATTTTTGGACAATTATTTTTGACTCAGGCTAATATGATTAATATGATTAATGCATGAGAAATTAAGTTATTGGCCAAAATCAGTGAGAAGGGAGGACATGTATTTCCACCATGACTCTCAAAGGTCAAGCCAAGTTTCTCTGCTAATGGTGGAAGCCCTCCAATCAAAAGTGAAATAAGATGCATTTGTGCATGATATTACAAAATAAATACTATCCAGCTAAAGGGTTACTAATTCTTTTATCTTGATTTTAAACCTAAGCTTTAGGTGAGGTCATGAGTTCTTTATTTTTAATTTAAGTTATTAAATTTGGTAAAAGATTTATATTTTCCTAAAGAGCCTAATCCACATCCAGGCCACACATAAAATAAGAAAAAATTAAGAAAAGATGCCACTTAATGCAAAAGCTATACAAATCATCAATCAATTTACAAATCTAATCGTAAAAGGAATAATAGGCTGTTGTGGTCGGGCACCACCACACAAACCCAAAAATAACAAATTGGTTAGCCGAGCTCTACCCTTATACAACCCGGATTATAAATGAATTAAATTATAATTAAGTAAGGAATTCATTATTATGGGGCTCTTCAAGCTTCATTCTTCTTTCTTCTTTTCTTCTTTCTCTTTTGATTCCTTCTTTTGGATGGTTGGAAGGTGGATGCTCCAAGGTTTCACATGGTGCATAAGGTAGGATCTTATGACCACTGCTCATCCTAATCTCCATAACAATCATTCCAAAATCCTAATTACACAAATTTACATGAAAAAGAAAATGAAATCTAACTAACACCTGCAAAATAAAGATTAGCTAAAATAAACCACACAAATCCTAAGCGTGTATATTGGATTTATCACCCCACAAATAGGTGACTAAGTCCACCTAGCCTATTGGATTATGCTTAGGGGGTATAAAGCACCTGCAAGTAAAAGCATTTATATTTTTATTTATGATAGCACCCCTTAAACACAATCTCCTACAAAAAAATAATGATTAGACTAAGAGCATCCTATCATTCATTCTACAAGCATACATCCTAACATCCAGTCTAAAATATATATCACAAAATAAAATAAAATATCAAACCATGCACTGTCCTAACCTAAAGCTAGAAGTGGTGACTTAGGCTAATGGATGTGCTTTGAAGGTTTGTATGATATGCTTAACTATGGCTTTAGGTTCAAATTTTCTAAGTGTGAAAATATGTTCAACTTAGAGAATTTCATTTAAGTTGTTTAATTATTTTGGGTTGATTTTATTTCATGTTTTGATTAGGTTCAATGAATCCTACAATTAATGTTGTAAAGAGAGAGAAAGAGAAGGGAACTTCTCTTTCATTCCCTAACCTAAGTAATTTCTAAAGTAGATTCACATTTTAGATTTATTTAGTGAATGTTTTGATTAAGTCTTTTAATTAATCCTAAGTTTAGATGAACTCTAAACAAACCTATTAAAAAAGAAAGGCATTTTTAAGATTAAATAAAATGAACCAAATTTACATAACACACATCACTTCATTTCTTTCCCAATATGTATAACATGCATATGAATAAATCCTAAACATATCTATATACACAAATGATAATATTTAACATACTTTATGATGTATGCTACGTAATTCATTTAAGGAAACCTAGAAGTTAATATGCATGATTTTTCTTAAGTAGAAAAGGGTTTCTTTATCCAATTCTTCACATACACACATGAAAGTAAGAAAGGCATAAGTGAATACAGTCTCATTATTAACCAGAGGTGTAAGGTACAAGACCTACTTAGGGCTACTTAAAGCCTCACAACCTCAGGGTTGTCCAGACTAATATACCACGTTTCTTAAATACAAACATGTGTATAAAAGAAATGAATGGAAAAGAAAGAATGCAAAAGTTATATTAATTGATTCATTTTATTTATGCCATTCATCTGTAGAAGCATAGGTAACCCTTCTTAAGTGATAGCATAGAAATGAATAGGATATAGAATTAGATAAGTATTAGGTTCTTTTCAAATGAACCATACATCTTACCAACTCCTATTCAAAACTATACTAACATAAAAGAGAAGGGAAACATATGCTAAGCACATCCATATATTTTCTTCACATGCAAGTTTATAATTAAAATATCAGTATCACACTTTCAGATTTGATGATTTATTTATATCTTTTGAAAATAATTTAAATTTAGTAGCGATAATAGCCACTCATATCTCTACTTTAGCCAACACATGTAAATTTGACATAAAGTAAATATTTTTATTTTTAAATTTGAATTTGAAAAATATGGTGCATGAAACCACATGACCTACAAATTTAACATATTGGGGAAAGAATCAAAGCAATTAAAGCATGTAAACACATTCACTTTAATTAAATCCTAAAGACATTCTTATGAAATAAGAAAGTTTAAAATAAATTAAAGTGTATTCAATGTGATTTTTGTTTAGTTTTAAGTTTAATTTAATTTTGAAATGTGAGTTGAGTTTACTTTTCCTAACCCATTCCCACATATGTTTGATATTTTGTTTAATTTTTAAATGATTAGATTCATTTTTTATGTATTAATTAGGTTAAGGTATGAATTAAGCAAGTTAATTAACCCTTTACGTACACCACCTTAGCATAATTAACTAAATAATTATGAGCTAATGAGATGACATAAAATCTCATAAGGAATTTAAATTTGTAATGCATCTAGGAAGAAAAGGGCCTAATGCAATTTGGCTCATGATTAATGATTAATTAAACTAAGGGGTTTAGCTTAAGTAATTTCAAAACACCCATTCACACATATGAATTGGGTTTTGATTTTCTTAATTGAACTTAGGCTCTTAAATACCTAAGCATGTACTCAAGATAGATTAATTAAGTACTGGAAGTTTTAGAATTTTTAGAAATTAATTAAGGGGTTAATTAATGAATTAACCCTTAATTAAGAGAGGATTAAGGAAAGAAATGGGGGTTAGGGAATAGCTTAGGGGAATCCCAAAATTATTCCCTAAACCTCCTATCTACTGGATCTGACCTTAATAAACTCTAATAATGGATTAAAACCACTTATCATATCTAAATCATCCTTAATTACATAAGGATGGTAATTAGAAAGCACATTTGTAATTCTCACAATTAAGCCTTAAATAAATTCCATGAAAATTAGCTAAGGCAGAGGTCATCCCCTAAAGCATACCCAAGAAGTTTGGGATTAATCAGAGTTTTAATTGAGAGGTAATTAGCAAAATATAATTTCCAATAAAACCTAAAACTAGAGAAAAAGATAATTTAAAATCCATTGAAATTATTTTTAAAATATTCTAGGTTGAATTATCTTTTCATAAGATTTTACCTCAATTTTTTTGAATTTTATTTAGAGAGATATGAATTTTTGAAGATCGAGATTAATTAATTAATTAAATTTTAACTAATCCTCAACTCACGATGACACGCGTGGCGGCGGACGCTTTACACGTGTCACACGATGAGCCCCCACTTAAATGTCCCATCCAAATGGTGGCACGGCAGCGGGACACACTTTGATCCCTGCCGTTCGATCAAGGATCAAACGATCAGGGATCAACCCACAATTTATAAAAGGATAAAGGATTTTCTAAATGTGGGAATAAGGTCATCCATCTAAAATGTGCGGATGGATAGCTAGGATCTCTCCAATTGTTCCTTTAGGATTAACAAAGGCCACCCATGATCTTAGGGAAGATCCAAGCTCGATTGAGCTCGGATTGGATTAAGATTGTTCCCACACCATCTAAAGCTACTAAGGAGCATATCTAATGGTGAATTTTACATGACTTGAAAGTTTCTTTTACAAAAGACCAACACCCCCTAAGCTAAGTGGTCAAAAAATTTCATACCTCGCCGGAGGTGATCACCGGCACTCGAGCTCGTTGAGGTAGCTTCATCTACTAGAGATGAAACCCTGTTGAAATTTTTAGGCCTTAGGGTTGAGTGGATTGCTCTATAGACCAACACCACTTGATCTCCTTTGCAGCTTTGGTCCAATTGAGGCTCTTCTTGCTGTGGAAACTCAAATGGATGCTTGGGTGCACTCGAATTGATCCCTTGAGGGAGTGTGTAGGAGGAGGAATTGAAGTAGTTTTGAGTGTGGAGGAAGTTGAAGGTTCAAGTGAGCTCTCCTATTTTTCAGTGGAGAAAACTGAGAATATCACTTTTCAAATCCTTCTTAGAAAGTTTAGGATGGCTCTCTGAACTTTCCTAACACTCTCTAGGCTTCAATCGAATGAGGAAATGATAATTTTGAATTGAATTAGGGGGATAATATATCCCCTATGGCAATCGGATGGCCGATAGCTCCTTTACCATTTTAATCCAATTGACCATATTGGAGGGGTTGTTTGATCTATTAGCTCTTTGCACCTGGTCAATTTGAGGCCTTGAGTGGATTTCCAACCTCCCATGTGCATCAAATTGGGTGGAGGAAGGATTTTGAATGAGCCAATTTGACCCATGGTGTTGGGTTTGGCCTTGGGTCCATTTGGGTTGACCCAAACCCATTGGGTTGGGTGCACCACTCTTCATTAGGTCCATTTGAGCTATTAGGAAGGCATCAAGTTGATATGAAGAGGGCATGACCAATTTACGCATGGATTAGGAAAAAAATTATTCTATGGCCTAGGGGTAGAATGGTCATTTTGTTGATTTTTCAATTTGGATATGTTGGGTATGCGGAGAAACTAGGTTTGGCCAAGTTTCATGAGATTTAGAATTCATTTGATAAGGTTTGGCTATTGTTTACCCATTTAGGTCAAAATGGGTCAAGTTGACCAATTGGTCAAATTGGGTCAAACCAAGGGTTGGTCAAGTTCATATGATCATTTGAAATGTTTTGGTGGCTTTGGTTTGGTTCAATTTGGATTAGTTTTGAATTTGGCTCATATGACTTCATTTAGGTCAAATGGGTCAAGTTGACCTGTTTGACCCATTTGAACTATTTGAGCTAGGTCAAGAGTAGGTTTAGGTTTGGTTAGTCATATGGAAGGGATTGGTATCATTGTTTCCAATCAATTTTGGTTAAATTCAAATTTGGCTCAACATGACCCCTTTAGGTCAAGTTGGGTCTAAGGTCAATTGGGCTAGGTTAGGTCTAGTTGGCCAATTGAGGCTTTGGTCAAGTTCACAAGTGATTTGAAATGAACTTGACCCATTGGTTTGAATCAATTTGGCTTAGATCAAGTTTTGACACATTTTGACTTTAGGTGTCAACTTGGGTCAAGTGGCCAATTAGGCTAGGTTAGGCTAAAAAGTTGGCTTGTTCAATTTCAAACATAGGTCATGTGTGAACTTAGATCAATGGTTACAATCAATTTGGCTTATGATGGATTTTGGCTATGTTAGGTTTCATTTTGGGCTAAGTGTTGACTTGGTCAACCCTTAGGTTTGACTTGGTTTGACCCAATTTGATTGATTGATCATCCCATGATGATTGTTGATCGTGATGAGAGGCATAGGGGAGTTTGGATCAATCCAATTTGGTTAGGATTGGAATTTGGCTCATAAGGATACTTTAGGTCACTTTTGGTCAAGTAATATGTGGGTCAAATGGCTTGGTCAAAGCTTGATTTGAGTTTGATTGAACTTATATATGGACTTATGATTGAAATAAAAATCCATTTACAAGTGGTTTGAAGTCAAATAGGGCTTTGATTCATTTGACAATTTCATATTCAAAAGAAGAATATGAAGATATTTTGGCTTTGATTTTTGAATTGATTTTTGATTTGATGATTGAAGTTTGGATTTATATATGGATTCATGATTGTAGGGTTGATTGAATTATAAAGAGAAATCAAGAGTTTGGCTTGATTTGAAATTGATTTGGCTAAGTTCAAGATTTTGAATTGAAAGGCTTAGGTTGGATTTTGAGTGGATTTAAGTTTGATTTTTGGAATTGGTTTTGATTGTTTTAATTTATATTTCATTTATATATGTGAATATAAATGAGAATATAAATGGATCATGAGAAAATTTCAAGGATTTGAAGTGAATTGATCATGATTTAAGCTTAGTCCATTAAGAGGGATTTGAAGGACTTAGGAAAATTTTGGAGTTTAGAGTTTGACTTTTTGAATTTGCTATGATTGAATTATATTTATATTTCATTTATATATGAGAATATAAATGAGTTATGAGAAAATCCCATGAATTTGAATTGATTTGATCATGATTTAGGCTAAGTCCATTAAAAGGAATATATAAAGGACTTCGAAAAAAATGATGTTTGAAGTTTAATTTTTGGATTTGATTGGATTGGTTTATATTTATATTTCATTTATATATGTGAATATAAATGAAAATATAAATGAATTATGATAAAATTCCATGAATTTGAATTGATTCGATCATGATTTAGGTTAAGTCTTTAGGGGAAAACTTAAAGAGTTGGGAAATTTTGGACTTAGGAATTTCATTCATGGATTTCAATCACATGGAGTTGATTTGAGTTTGGAGAAAATCAAATAAAATTGATTTGGAGTTTGACTTGAAAGAAGGAAGGTGAGGAATGGTTCAAGCTAAGGGTAGAAAAATTTTCCTAACACCCCTAAGGCATGACCTATTCCTATGGCTAACTCTTAGGCTAGGAATGTCCACCTAATCACTAGATGTGTCTTAAGATCAAGGAGCTCTTAAAGTCTAAGAGGAGTCCTATGTCTAAGATGGAGGGGTTGAGAGCTCATTCTAAAAATGAGGTCAACATATTATTAACTACAGTATCAACTGATATGGTAAAAACTTTATTTTCAAGACCCCAATCGAAAAGTGCCTTATAGAATGTATCCATAATTTTGGTTGTAGTGTGTGGAGGAGATAAATGCAAAAACTTAAACACATTTTTGTAACCTTCAATAAGTATCAACATAATGTGCTATCACAACCATATAAGTATCATCTGATTTTTTGATTTCCCTATGCTGTGGTAAATCTGATTCTATTTATATTTTTTTTAATGAGTTTCAAAGTTTTTTTCTCTCTTTTTCATACACCAACATAATATCATTACGTGCAGTAGCTCTTGGATACCCCATGAAATATGGGGACATCGACTTTAAAACAACATTAAACCCAAATTCCTCAACAATTGAAAATGGCTTCTCATTAATCAATATATAATGATCAATCATCTCTCTACCTTTTTCATGATCATATCTGAATGTAGTTAAAGCATCACCATCTTCAACTGTTTGGTGCCTTGCACTTTCATTATCAATTAGCAAAAAGGATAGCAATTTTTATTTCTTTAAAGTGTGAATTCTAGCCGTACAACGCTCTAAATATCTTCTAAATTGGGTGGTAGCACCAGTATTTTCTAGAGCAAACTTCTTTTTGCAATGAATACATCCCATTTCCTTTGACCATCTGAAAGAATTACTTCTTTGAACTCTTCCTAAATCTTTGACATCATCTTTCTTTTCTTTCTTTCTATTACACTATCATTTTCATTTTCTACATCAATCTGATCAATATCATTATCAACATTCTCTCCATTACTATCATTCTTATTATCATTATCATCATCGCAATGCTCATTTTTAATCTCAAAATTAGTAATACTAATAGGATTTTGTTGGTCATCCATATGAAATTGAACATGCTCCTCAAAAAATTTATCCCCAACATCATTTGAGTCATTAACATTTACTTCAATAACTCTTTTTATTGATACCTAAGTATTTCATAAAAAGAAAAGAATTTAATATCTCTCCTAACAATAAATACAAAGAGAATCATGATAGGGAAAATAATAATCTCCCAAAATTTCTATAATAATCATATAAAAATGATTAACAAAAAACCTTTAACAAACCCTAAACCCTTAAATAAAAGACTGAAAATTATGCTCTCTTGAATCAATGAAAGCCAATATAAATGAAATAGAACCATTAGAAATACAAAATAAAATTATGATAAATAATCGATATGTGAAAATGACACAAATAACACTAATCGTAACATAAACCATAAAAATATTAAAAAATAGTAAATAGGAGAACAAATGAAGATAAATTGAATAAACTTACATCATTCCTCACCACAACTCAATTTTTTTATTTTTATTTTTTATGATTTGCACAAGAATAGAAAGAGTAAACACATACCTAAGAAGAAATCAATTGATCCGTCAACTACATGTGAGTAACTGTTGACCTCACTTTTGGAATGAGGAAATCTTCTCATCTTAGATTTAGGAATCTTCTAGACACTAAGACTTCCTTGGTCATAAGACACTTCTAGCAATTAGGTGAATACTTAACCTAAGTCTAGAGACTTAGAAAAGTTAACCATAGGATTAGGTTATGCCTTAGGGATTAGGATGACCTACCTACCCCATGACTCAAACTCAACTTATGTTCACCTTCTCAAGCCATAACCAAATTCAATTCATATCTAACCTAGATCCAAATCCAAATCAAATAATTCAAACCTATGATCAAATCCAAATTCACAAATATAAATCTAAGCCACATGATTTATTCTATGGACTTAGCTAGATCTGAATCCAAATCAAACTAGAATCCATTGATTTTCTTATGATCAATTCATATATTCAATTATCTTTCAAAATATAAATCAAATATACATTTAATTGATCACAACCCAAAACCAAAGGCAAATCAAAATCTCTACCTAAGCCACATGATTTATCCCATGAACTTAACCAAATTTCATTCCAAATCAAGCCCCAATTGACTTTGATCCTTATCAATCATCTTCCCAAATATAAATCAAATCAATGATATCTACAATCATATCAATTCCAAACCATAATCAAATTCAAATTAAAATTAAGATCAAGCCATATGACTCAGTCCCATGGACTTATCCAAAACTAGATTCAATTGATCTTTTCATAAATCAATTATACCTTCAATCACCACCCCAAATATAAATCAAACCTACAATCATCAAGCCAAACCAAAATCAACCTGAGTCAAACCTAACCTAACCCCTTTGACTTGAAATATTCAAATGAACCAAAGTCCATTTGAACCCAAACCAATTGCAAATAAATTTATAAATCAGTTCTCAACTCATATATAAACTCAACTAAACTCAACTCAACCCAAAATCAACTCAACTAAACCCAATAGGCTCACTTGATCCAAAGTGGCCTAAAAGACCTATTTTAGCCAAAATCCAATCCAACCCAAATTGAATTGAATTAACTTAAATAAAATCTCCTGTGATGATTGTTGATCACCCTAGGATGATCAATTATCATAAATTGGATCAAACCAAGTCAACTTGGTCATTTGACCAAGTCAACCCTCTTAACCCATATGAATCCAAACTACCAAAATTCATCCTACACCAAAATAATTGAAACCAATGATTCATACCAACCTATGATCAATGATTGAATATAACTTGACCATCAATTGAGCCAAACCTAACCCAATTAGCCCTTTGACCCAAGTTGACCCAATTTGACCTAAAAGACCAAATTGGGTCAAATCATGATCTAGCCCAATTTGATTGCAACCAATGGCTCAAGTTCATTCCAAATTGATTATTGAACTTGACCAAAGCCATAATTAGACCCAGTTTGACCAATTGGTCAACCTAACCCGTTTATGAATCATGTTAAGCCAAATTGGCCTAAATCCAAATCAAACCCAAATTGATTCAAGCCAAAGCCTACAATCATCTTCAATTAACCAAGTGAACATGAATCAACCCATAACCCAAGCCAATTTGGCCAATTTGGTCAAATTAGTCAATTTGACCCATTTGACCTATATGAATCCAAATGAGCCAAAATCAAACCTAGGCTAAATTGGTTCAAACTAATTGAATTGAAACACTCCAAATCATAATTTAAACTTAACCCAAGCCTTGGTTTGACCCAATTTGACCAATTGGTCAACCTAACCCAACTTGGCTTAATTTGACCTATATGGGTCAAATTGAGCAAAACCCATTTGAACCAAGCCAAAGCTCATTGAAACCTGATCCAACCAATTCTAAACCCACCTTGGGTTAGCCCAAGACCAACCCAAACTAGGATTGGGCTCAACCTAAGGCAATCTTCCTTTGATTTTCCTCCCCACATGATATTTTGCCTAAATTGGTAAAGTCCACCCTCCTTTCTCTCCTTGGAAGCCATCAAGCACCCAAATGAGGGTCTAACGTACTCAGCTAGCCCAACCCATGTGGACTAGGTTGGCCTTGGACTAAAGGGAGGTGAGTTAACTCACCTCCCTCACTAGCCAAACCCAATGGATCCAAGGAGGAGGGTGGCCACCTCGAGCCACCAACCAAGCACCTAGCCAACCCAATCGAGAAATGTGGAGATGACACTGACCACTCCGGCGCTGCGATGGTGGCTCACCGGCCAAAATCATGGGAGGAAATTTGTATGTCTGATCCAAGGGAGGGGGGATATACCCCCCTCATTTTGATTCAAATTCAACACACTCACTCTTGGCAAGCTCCTAGAGACCATTTTGAAAACCCTAGAGCCCTACCTAAACCAAACCGAGCTCCCCCATTGCTAAATTTCCCAAAGCTGAAATAAGACACCTCCATTTCAGATCCAACTCCACCAATACTCAACCAAATCCAAATTCCTCTAACACCTTCACACCTCCAAGCAAGACAATTGCTTCCTCGCCTTCACCTTACGTGTGACTCCGATCAACTCTTACCTCCAAATTGATAGTGCTTGGTCTATGGAGTGAACGACGAGGAATTGATCCAAGTGCTGCTCAACAGGGCTTCGCCTCCAATAGATGAAGCTTCCTTAATTGAATTCACCACTAGTCTTGAGCTCTAGTGAGATAATTCTATGAAATCGAGCTTTTAGCAAAAATTGGTTGGAGCTTTTTGAAGAAAAGTTGCATCTCATTTGATCTTAGCCATTGGATCCCTTCAGATCCTTTATACGAAGGTGTGGGATCCATTTAGAGTCGATCAGAGCTCACGTGAGCTTGGATCAAGTGAGGAATGATGGACGATGTCCATCTCTAGTCGCTTGGGTAATGATTAATCACACACTGTCCTTTCTATGTGATTAAAATGGACGGTTGTGATTAAGCCATTAGATTTCTCTGATTTTATCCCTTAAGGAACCACCAGTTTGATCTTCTCCATCGATGAGATCGACCGTGAGATGGTACGTCACCGTCAACTACCCGTCGAGTTAGATGCATTTAAGTGACCAATCTTGTGGCATCATATGGAAAGTGCGCACATTAGCACGCCATGTGGAGTCGACGGGATTAGGCTTAATTAGGTTTAATTAATTATTTTTAATGGCTGAAACTTTCAAAATTCATAATAAATCATAGAAAATCAGAAAAATTCAAATAAATATTCATTTCAAAGGTATTTGAGAGGAGAATCAATTAAAATTAATTCTAATTAATTTTGACCAGTAGTTAAGGCTTAATTTAAGTTTAATTAAAAACTCAATTAGCTTAATTACTCCTTAATTACTCAAGTAATTAATTCCAAACTTTTTGTAATGGTTTAATGGGATGACCTCTACCTCATATAATTTTCTTGGGACTTATTGCTTAGGTATTTAGGGAAATTACTCATTTAAGCCTTAATCACTCTCTTAATTAATTAAATAATTAATTAACCCCCAAATCAATAACCAAATTAATTAATCGGGCATGTTAATCACTGTTGAACATTGAATTAGCAAGGGAAATGAGATGGGGACCTCTTTCCTAATCCTTTTCTAAAGTCCATTTGACTTTAAGGGAAATTAATTAATTTAGAATTAATTAAAGGTTTAATTGGTTAATTAAATGGCTTAATTAATCAAATTCATATCTTAATCAAGCCATATCTTGATTAATTAAAACATTGCTAGATCTTTAAGTGAATACTAACCTAAATGTATTCAGAGAGATTATGGTTAACCCATATGTGTGAACAAATTATAAGAGTACTTAATTAAGTTCTTTAATCTAATTAACTATTAATCATGAGCCAATTATTTTAGGCCCTTTCATTTCTTAGAATCATTGCAAATTTACTTTCCATTCATGTGCATATCATGTTGGCTCATAATTATTTAGTTAATTACATTAAGGTAACATAGGTAAGGTTTAATTCATTTAATTAAGAATCCAACTTAATTAACTCATAAAATCCATCTAATTACCTTTGCTTAAACAAAATCAAATCACCAACATGGGAATGGGGTTAAACAACAAATGAGTAGTTCTCCTCTCTTTAAAATTAATCAAAATTCAAAACTAAATTAATAAAGAAGCTTTGATTCATTGTAAATGATTTTATTTAGTATGATTGTCTGTAGAAATTAATTTGATTGAATGAATCACATGGTTGTATTTGATTATTCCTCTTCCAATCATGCTAAATTGCATGTTGTTGACCTCACTTTTGGAGTGAGTTCTCAATCTCCTCATCTTAGACTTAGGAGTCTTCTAGACACTAACACTTTCTTAGTCATAAGACACTTCAAGTGATTAGGTGAACATTTAACCTAAGCCTAGATACTTAGAAGGGTTAATCATAAGATTTGGCTATGCCCTTGGGATTAGGATGACCCTCCTACCCCATAACCCAAACAAATCCAGATTCACCCTAACAAACCTACAATCAAACTTAATTTCAAATCCAAATCCAAATACAAATTCAAATCTTGAGCCAAATGATTGAATCCTGTGATCAAATCCAAACTTAAAATCTTTCCCAAGTCCTTTGAATCAATTTTATGAACTTAGCCAAAACTCCATCTAAATCAATCCAAAATCAATTGATTTTCTATAATTAATTTAAATCTTCAATTATCTTTTTGAATACAAATCAAATCTATATTAAAATGAACAAAACTAAATCAAACTAAATCAAATTAAATCAAAACCCTTCCTAAGTCATTGAAATCAATTTCATGAACTCAGCCAAAATTGCATCTAAATCAAACCAAATTCAATTAATTTTCTCATAAATCAATTATATCTTCCATCACCATTTCAAACATAAATGAAATCTACAATCATCAAGCCAAATGAAAATCAACCTAAGTCAAACCCAACTTAGCCCATTTGACTTAAAATTTTCAAATGAACCAAAGCTCATTTGAACTCAAACCAATTGCAGTTGGATTTATATATCAATCTCAAATCCATATATAAACTCAACTAAATCAAACAACCCAAAATCAAGCCAACTAAATCGAATTGGCTCATTTGACCCAAAGTGACCAATTTGACCTACATGAATGAAAATCCAATTCAATACAAATCAAAGTGAATTAAGCCAATCCAAACTTCATGACATGATTGTTAATCATCCTAGATTGATCAATTATCATAAATTGGGTCAAACCAAGTCAACTTAGCCCTTTGACCAAATCAACCATTTAACCCATATGAACCTAAACTAGCCAAATTACAACCTAAGCCAAATCTCTTAAAGCCAATGACTAATACCTATCCAAAATCAACACTTGAACATGACTTGACCTTCAATTGAGCCAAACCTGAGCCAATTGACCCTCTTGACCCAAGTTGACCCAATTTGATAAAAATGGTCAAATTAAACCAAACCAATGACACCAACACATCCCAAATAATCATATGAACTTGACCTAATCCTGGGTTTGACCCAATTTGACAAATTGTTCAACCTAACCCAATTTGACCCAATTTTATCCAAATGGGTCAAATTGAACCTAATGAACTCCAAATGACTAGAAATTTGGCCCAACTCACTTTTGACTCATTTCAAATCTGCCCAAATCAAATCCAATGCTAAATGGCCAATCTACTCTTGGGTCAAGGTATCACATGAGACAAATCACTTATGTAAGTGGTCATTTTCATTCCTTTGCCACTTGACACCCTCCCAATGGTCCACCTAGGCATCAAAGACACTACCCAACCTGGCCCAAGAGGTGGTTGGGTTGGCCATGACTCATGGGGAGGTGAATTCACCTCACCTCCCCATTGGAGCATTTGAAACCCATAGGAAACCCACTAATTCCTCTTATCAGCAACCTCCCAAGCCTTGGCCAACCAAACCAAGCCACCTGGAATGATTCCCTGCCATTCCCAACCACCCCAAGCCATATGACATCCACTAG
Source organism: Cymbidium sinense (assembly GCA_021442155.1). NCBI lineage: Eukaryota > Viridiplantae > Streptophyta > Magnoliopsida > Asparagales > Orchidaceae > Cymbidium > Cymbidium sinense. The sequence continues at coordinate 82,759,467 of CM038223.1, forward strand.
GAGCTAAAAATTACCATCAATAGTGATTTTTGGCCACCACCAAGAACATAGGAAAAGTGGCACTCATTTCATTCAATTCCTGTATTAGAGAAACTCTAGGAACTCCAATAAAAGAGAGAAACCCATTCCCCACTTCCTTTCGATGATAAAACACCAAAACCAAGCAGTTTTTGGCAAGGAGGCTGCGGTCATTAGTGGATAGTATTCAAAGTGAAGGCATGGATCTAGATTCATCCCAAGGCTTCATCTCACATCCAAGAGTGTGCTCAGATCAACACAGCCGCCGAAAACTATCCCCGTCAAGATAATTATCAAATTGTTTAGCCAACCATAGGATCTCTTGTTTGTGATGATGTTTGCTCAATTTTAGAAATTTTCATTAAAAATACCCTTGCATTCTTCATTTCACATGATCCCAATACGAAAATAGGAGTTTTTTCGATGAGAATCGATGTAAAATCGAGCTTAAAATGGACTCTCCCATGCATTTTTTCATGTTTTCTGGGTTTCGATCCGTCGGTTTCACCGGATGGGAAGAAGATGAAGCAGCAACCATCCAATCCTACTTTAATAGGGATGGATGGTTGTGATTAGAAGGGTTCTCATGTGATTTCAGCTCGTTAGATTGCATTCTGGACCATCGATCGGTGCATTTCCGCACCTTCCACCCATTTGCCCGCGTTCGATCCACCGGACCAATTCGCTTCACCACCTTGCGTGCAATGTCAAACCGTATGGCCCACTCGCACAATGATGCATGGCACTGCGTGGTCCAATCAGTGCCACGCGGTGCTGACTGGATTAAGTAGGAAATTTAGATTTTTTTGGCTTTTAAAAATTAATTAAATCACATGAAACTTCAAAAATCTATAAGAAATAAAATACTTAAAAAAAATTGCAAATAAGGGCTAGTTAGATTTATCTTTTTGAGAGAAATCCAACATATCCAAAATCCTTAATTTTTATTTAGTATTTTAAGCTCAATTTAAGTTTTAGAGAAAATTAAATTTTATTAATTAAACAAAAAATACACATTAAATTGATTTGAAATTATTAGAGATTGAAATTAAAGTTAAAATACACCTACCATAGAAATTTCAAGTTAGAATAATTTTTAGATTGGGAGATATTAAATTTTTAATCCTAAATGATCTATTTTAGTAGATTAAATTAATAGACTTTATAAAAATTATGAAAATATATTTAAATCAGCTAAAACTTTAAAAAATTATAACAAATCATAGGTAAATCATGAAAATGCAAGCAAATATTCATTTTGAAGGTATTTCATAGGAGAATTTATTAAAAACATTCTTAATTAATTTTGAATAGTGATTAGGGCTTAGTAATTAATTACTTAAGTAATTAACCTCAAGCTTTGTGTGTTAATTCAATGAGATGACCTTTACCTCCCATAATTTTATTTGGATTTATTGCGTAATTAATTAATGAAATTAACTATGAAGCTCTAATTACTCTTTTAAAGAAATTTAAAACTTAATTAACCCGATGAAAAATAATAAATTAATTATTTAAGTGGTTAATTATTGCTTAACAGTGAATGACCCATGGGAAAAGATTAGGGCCTCCCTTCTAATCTATTTCCTTAAGTCTATTTCATTAATTAAATTAATCAAGGCTTAATCAATTAATCAAATTTCTTAATTAATAAAATTGAAATTATAATCACATGGAATCTCAATTAATGAATTCTTGGGTAGACCCTTAGGTTTTCAACAACCTAAGGAATTCCTATGGAAATTATAATTAGCCCACATGTGTGGGAGAATTATAAGAGTACTTAATTAAGTTTCTTAACTTAATTAACTATTAGTCATGAGCCAATTTCATTAGGCCCCTTTATTTCTTAAGATCATTACAAATTTATTTTCCATTCATTTGCATAACATATTGGCTCATAATTATTTAGTTAATTACTTTAAGGCACCATAGGCAAGGGTTAATTAATGGATTTAATGTATATTACAACTTAATTAATCCATAAAATCAACTTAATAATATTTTATTAAACCAAATTAATTCACAAACATGGGAATGGGTTAGGATCAGCAAATCTCTTCTCACATTCTTAAATCAAATCAAACATGAATTTAAAATAATTCATAAAAGCTTTAGTTTATTTTATGTGGTGTTATTTGATATGATTGTCCTTAGGAATTAAGATTGAATGAAATCATGTGTTTGTGTTTATTTATTCCTTTCTAATCATGTTAAATGTTGTATGTCACTTGAAATCATACATTCATCTTTTCAAAATTAATTACATCAAATGATTTTTTTCTTTATGTTAAGCTTTCATGTGCTGATTTAATTTAACATATGTGTGGCTATTATCATTATTAAATTCAAATATATTTTTTGTGAGGCTAGTTATAAATACATAAGAGATGTATGTGATTATACCTTAAGTATATGTAATGAAGCTTTCTTTTCTTTAATTCATGTGTGGTTTTACATGTCTTTGAATCTTAATAAGTATATAATCCGGACATCCTGGGAACACGATGATTTAGTTAGCCCCAAGGAGGTCATTTGATTACGTCACTACCCTAGTTAATAGCAACACATACTTATTTGATTTTATTTACATGTATTTCTACATTATAATTTAGATAGAACTTTAATCCATATGCATAAATGTTTCAATTAAATAAAAATGCAATCTTTACATGGTTTTTTTCTTCCTTTATTTATGTATACATCCATATGTATTTGAGAAAAGTAAGTGTTTAGTCTGGACATCCTGGGAATATGAGGCTTTAGTTAGCCCCAAGGAGGTCATTTGATTACCTCACTTCCCTAGTTAACAATGGCATGTACTAGCTTATGTCTCTTATACATGTGTGTGTGTAATTAATTATGGAATTAGAACCCCTCTTTCTTTTATCAAAAATCCATGCTTTCATGAATTATCAAGTTGTTGAATTAATTAATCATGTGATTGGGGGCTCCCTTTTTTATATTAATGTATGAAAATTTACATATGTTTGAATGCAAGTGGGTATATAGTTTAGACATCCTAAGAATACAAGGCTTTAGTTAGCCCCAAGAAGGTCATTTGATTATCTCACTTTCTTGGTTAACAATGACACATACCTATTTAATTTCATCCCTATGTATTTTTGTATAAGAATTTAGATAAAGCTATAAACTAGTATGATCAAATGATTCAATCACATAAAATGATATAAATTTCACATATTTATACATTGATCATTTAAGCGTACTAAAAACATGTTGCATGTATATATACATTTAGGATTAAATCATGTGCATACATATGATAGAAAGGAATGATTTAACATATGTCATGTGATAGTAATTCAATCAAATTAATTTTCAGATGTTTTTCATATTAAATGGGATTATTTAAAGTGGACCTAAACTTAGGATTAATACAAAATGTTTAATAAGCCATTCACTAAGGAGAACTAAATCAAATTAGCATGCTTTAGAAAGTGGCTTAAGGTAGGGATGAAAGATAGCAATTCTCTTTCTTCTCTTTATAACACTTAGTTGCTAAGTGTAATCACATGAAATAAAAGAAAACACAAATTGAAATTCTCTAATCAATTAAACCACTTGAAATGAAACCAATCCTTATGTTAAAATAAATCCTTTCACACTTAGAAAAACATAACCTTAATGCCTAATAAGACATACCACATAAACCTTAACACACACATTAGAGTTAAGTCACCACTTCTAGTCTTAAGTTAGGATAGTGTATGTTTGGTGTTTATTTTATTTTGTGATGTGATGTTTTGGACTAGATGTTAGGGTGTATGCTTTATAGATTGGATGTTAGGCCGATATTAGCCTAATAATATTTTCTACAGGGGATTGTGCTTAAGGGGCCACTTAAAAATAAATATAAATGTTATCTTAACAGGTTGCTTAAGCCCATTAAGCACAATCCAAGTTTGGACAAGTGGGCTTGGTTACCCATGTGCTGGGTGCTAAGTCCAAATTATAAATATAATTACTTGGATTTTTTGTGTATTTAGCTGACACATATTTTGAAGGCATAGTTAGATTTATTTTTTCTATTTTTAATATAATTTTGCATTAGGAATTAGGATTAGTTCTATGGGGGATTAGGATAAGCAGTGGTCAGAAGGCTTTATCCTGGGTGTCCTACAATGCCTTTGAAGTGCAATAAACCAAATCAAAGGAGAGACGATATGAAGAAATGAAGCTTGAAGACATGAAGATTTGAAGACCCCCATAACATTCCTTTATTTGTAAGTTATAATTATTATTTTATATACCGAGTTGTATAAGGGTAGAGCTCGGCTACCCATTTTTTCTTTTTGGGTTGTACGATGGTACCCGACCGCACCAGCCTCTTATTATTTTGCATTAGCTTTATAAAAAATATTTGATGTTATTTTTAGTTTATGCATTAAAAATTGCATGCTTCTTCATAGTTTCTTCATGATTGTTGTTGAGTGTGTGGCCTAGATGTGATAAGGCTCTTAGGGAATAATTAAATTTCTATCCAACAAATAACTCATAACTAAAATTTTTTACAACTCATAACCTCACATTAAAGCCTAGGACATAAATCAAGATAATTAAAAGATTTAGCAACCCCTTAGCTATATGGTTGTATGTCTAAACAACATGCATACATATTCTATCACTTTTGTAATATGAGGGCCTCCATCTTTACATGCATGGGAACCACTTGACCTGTGAGAGAAACACCTAATTACGAAGCTTCACCCTCTTCTCTTTTGATTTGGCCAATAATCCATTTCATCATGCATCTAGACAAATAAAAATCTCAAAGCCTTTCTCAAAATGAAGTGTTAAAATTGAAATAAAATTTGAAAAGTTTTTTTCATTTGATTAAGTCATTGCTCATACCACTCAAGCTCTAGTCTTTTAGGGAGTGGGTTTAAGAACTTTAGTCTCCTTCTAAAATTAATAACAACCCAACTATCTTGCAATTTCATAAGACTTGATTAAATGAATTTAAAGCATAAGAGGAGCAAGCTGGCTGCCACTCCAGATGATTATAAGTCTAGCAATTTGGTGGTTTACTTTCTCTTTTGGAGGTGAACCTTATACCCATCTTTGCTTAGATTTAAATCGTGCTTTAGCTCATACTAAAATTTACTAGATTTAGGATCCGAGGTGGCTATTTTCTTTGGGCTAAAAGCATAAATCCTCACCTCTTAAGCATTTCCATAACCTTGTGTTGGTAGATTATAAGCCTTAGCAATATAATAAAATCCAACTCTAATAAATAAATCTTTTCATTTTTAAATATATAAAGCCTAACCATATGATATATTAAAATGCTCATTAGGCTTCCTAGTATCATGAACATTCCCTATTCATCTCCTTTGGCTTCTAAAATAAGTCTCTCCATTTGAAATTTCCCACTTGATTTTCTAACATAACCAATTTATTGATAGTTTAGCCTTGAAATCTTTGGAGACCCTAATTATATATTTTAATCGAGAGTATTCCTAAGGAACTCACCTTACTTAAGATGTAATTAACTATAGAGGATTTCCTCCATAGGAAACTTCAAAACTCAGTTTAATATAAACCCTACTTTATTCATCTATGTAAAGCAGGGGAAAGATCTCTGGTACATTTGAAGACCCATCATGTCTTAGGAGTCTTTGTTAGGTGATTAAGTCTATTATAGGGTGATAATTTTTATATTTTTGAATAGTGCATCATTCCTTAATGTCGTACATGATCACTTCAATAAGTACCCCCTACGATCTGCGTGGCATCCCCCCACATCCAAAAATAAACAATATATATGTCATTTAAGGTAATTGATCATCATAGGGTGATTAATGATCATGGTATGAAGTTTGGATGGGCTTGGTTCAATCCAATTTGGGTTATATTAAAACTTGGTTCATATGGGTTCTTTAAGTCACTTTAGGTTAAGTGGACCTAAATAGGTCAATTGGCTTGGTTTAGGTTTGATTAAGGCTTAGTTTAATTTATATATGAGTTTAGAATTGAAATATAAATCCAACTGCAATCAATTTAGGTTAGGATGGTTTTTGGTTCATTTGGGATTTTTAAGTCAAATGGGCTAAGTTGGGATTGATTTCAGTTAGTTTTAATTTGGCTCGATGATTGTAAGTTTTTTTTATATTTAGATATATGATTGAGTGATTGATTGATTGAAGAGAAAATCAATTGATTTTGGCTTGGTTTGGATGGGTTTTGGTTAAGTCCAAGGAGTTGGCTTAAAGAGGTTTTGATTTGATTTTAGATTTTGTTTTATCTATATAAATTTATATTTCATTTATATTTGTGAATATAAATATAGATATAAATGACTTATGGGAAAATCAATTAAATTTGGAGTGGTTTGAAGGCAAATTTGGCCAAGACCATGAAGGTAGGTCAAAAGGCCAAAAAGGGAATTTGATTTAGTTTGATTTAGTTTTGATCATTGGAATGTGGGTTTTATTTATATTTAGGAAGAAAATTTAATATATAATTGATTTATAGAAAATCAATTGAGTTTTAGTTGATTTGAATGGGATTTGGCTAAGCTCATGGAGGTAGGTCCATATGGGTTAGCTTGGGATTTGATTGGATTTGGATTTAGTTTGATTTAGTTTTGGCTAGTTGAATGAATACTTCATTTATATTTGTGAATATAAATGAAGATATATAAATAAATTATGAGAAAAATCAATGTTTGGAGTGATTTGGAGGCAAATTAGGCTAAGCTCATGAAGGTAGGTCCATAAGGCTTAGCTTAGGATTTGATTGGATTTAGGTTTAGTTTGATTTGGTTTTGGCTATTTGAGTTTATATTTCCTTTATATTTGTGGATATAAATGAATATATGATTGATTCATGAAGAGATCAATCAAATTTGGTCTTGAATTAGGTGGAGATTTGGCTAAGCCTATGGAATTCAATCATGAGTCTTAAGGAGGATTTGGGAGTTTAAATGATTTTGGGTTATGATCATTTAGAATTGAGTTTGGACTTGAATTTGGTAAATGATTGAGGGAATGAATTGATCTTTGAGAAAATCAATTAAATTTGGTTAAGGGCTAAGTCTACAAGATAAAATCATAGAGCTTAGGGAAAATTTTGATTTTGGATTTGATTATGAGTTTCAATCATTTGATTTGAAATTTGGATTTGGATTTGGTATTTGAATTGAAGTAGAGGTTTGGTTTGAGAAGGTACACATATATTATGTTTAGGTCATAGGAAAGGTAAATCTTCCTAAGTCCCTAAGGCATAACCTACCCCTATGACTAACCCTTCTAAGTCTCTATGCTTAGATTAAGTGTTCACCTAATCACTAGAAGTGTCTTCAGACTAAGGAGCTCTTGGTGTTTATTAGAGTTTTAGATCTTTGATGAGGAGGTTGAGAACTCATATTAAAAGTGAGATCAATAAAAGGACCCCCAATATGTGTGGTGTAACTAACAAGACATACCACATGTATTGGCATAGACCGAGATGAACAACATCGTCTGAAGGATTGCAAGCATTAACAGAAATGATCTATACCTAAATCTGAGATGTAGATAGAATCACAATCTTAGTGCAATGTAACTCAACTTATGCCAGGGGCATAAGAGAGAAAAGAGGGATCCACCGAGTGACCAGGTATGTGAACCTTCCACTAGGAAGTAGGTTCAGGTCATCTTCTGAGGAATAGGAGTTTGAGTTAGATCACATGATTTATGGAAAGAAGATCCACTAAGGATTAGAATCTATAATCCATCAGAAATGGGTGTATGAACCTTCCACTAGGGAAGTAGGTTCAGGTTATACGAGTTTAATTTCATGGATGTATCCACTGGGGATAGGAGTTGGTTGGATTTTCTTGGTGGCATCCACTGTGGATGAGAATTTGATTAGTTAATTTATTTGTTTGATTTAGGACTCCACTGGGGAGAGGATATGATTTAGGGTTTAATTTGATTTGAGGTTGTGGGCATATTTGATGGAGATATGAGTTCAAACTCGCTGGGGATATGGTGGATTTAATTTATGAACCCTGTTAGTGTGTGATGGATCCACTGTGAAGGGGCTATATCAGCCTTGGCCTATCTTAGGTTTACAAATCCAAAGAGATAGTCTATCAGCCATAACGTAGGACTATCCAACCTAAGGGTTACATTTTGATATGAAACAACTGAGCTAGGAAGAAAGCATAGCAGACTTACATCTTCCAAAATGGGGAGCAACTGCTGGGGTGATATCTTGGTAGCACAATAAATCAAACCTGACCTAGGGCGACTACTGAGTGAATGTCATTGGGGGGCTTATATCAACTCAAGAGTAGTCAAGATTAATATCATTTTAATTAAATGAACCCTATCGGTGTGTGATGGACCCACTAAGAAGGGGCTATAACAGCCTTGTCCTATCTTAGATTTGTAAATCCAAAGGGAAAGTCTACCGGTCGTAGGGTAGAGCTAACCAACCTAAGGAGTGCCTTTCACTATGCAAGGGACCACACTAAGAAGGGGATATATCTACCTTGTCCTATCTCATACTTACTAAACCAAGGTAGAATTTGTATATCCGCAAGACAGATTCTCCAACCACAGGGTGGCTACTATGAAAGGTGGACTATCCAATCTAAAAGTAACTTGGATAGTATCTAAATGGATGTGATCGAAATAGAGTGCCCACAGGGGAGGTGCCTCTAGGGTCGTTATCCTGGACCCTATAAAAGAAAGCTTATAGGTGTACGGTGGCCAACTCCTTGATGGATGTGATCTAAATAGAGTGCCCACAGGGGAGGTGCCTCTAGGGTCGTTATCCTGGACCCTATAAAAGAAAGCTTATAGGTGTACGGTGGCCAACTCAAGGAGAAGGTATAACAGACTTACATCTATCATGAGTGGAGCATCCACTGGGTGGGTCGCTGTCAGCATAGCGAGGACCAACCAACCTAAGGTGCTCGTTGGTGTGCAATGGTCAATCTGAAAAAAAGGCATGTATACATACATCTTCACAGATGAAAATAATCACCAGGATAGTCTATCTTCGATAGGATAGAGGCTATCTGACCTAGGGTGACTACTAAGTGGGGAGTCCCATGAAAGGATTGGACCCAGACTTGAAGTAGTCAGGAGGAATGGAGCCACTGGGGGACTTATCCTAAGCCTCAAATATACTCAACCTAGTCAGTACATAATAGCTAATTCAAGAAGAAAGTATAGCAGACTTACATCCTTTTAAATAAAATCAACATGAGGTAACTTACAGACTGCATAGTAAGGCCTACCGAACTAACAAGGCACTCGTCAGTGTGCAATGGTCAAGTCAGGAAGAAAGCATAGTAGACTTTCATCCTCCTAAATAAGGAACTACTTTGGTGACACACTAGCAGGATAACATGTCAATCTGAAAGAAATACTGCTTTTCGAACCCCAATCGGAATCTATTATTATAAGGCCATGCCTTTCTTAAAATAAAATGGTGCTACTACCATACAGCATGACTCAGATCTTTAATGAACTCATCCATCATCAGGTTGAGTACTCTGTTGATGATCTAATAGTCAAACACAGAGAAAAAGAATACTATCTCTTTGACTTGAGAGTAATTTTCGAATGGTTAAGATAATACAACCTCAAAATGAATCCCTGAAGTGTGTATTTATAGTAGCTTCATGAAAATTCTTTGGGTTTGTTGTCCGACACTGGGGAATATAGATAGATCGATAAAAGATCAAAACTATCTTAGAAATATCACCAACTAAAAATTTAACTCAACTCAGATCTTTCCAAGGTCAGTTGGCGTATCTAAGTTGCTTTATCTCTAACCTATAGGGAAGATGCAAGACATTCTCAGCACTTATCAAAAAGGATGCCAAGTTCAAGTTAGATGATAAGTGTCAGCATGCATTTGAATATATTAAGCAGTATTTGGTGAAACCACCAATTCTAGCTGCCCCTATCCCTGGCTGGCCACTCATCCTCTACACTACTGCGTTGGACGACTACCTCGGTGCTTTGTTTGTCCAAGCCAATGATGAAGGAAAGGAGATTGCTCTTTACTACCTCACCCATCGTCTGATTCCTGTTGAAGTGAACTACCCACCTATTGAGAAACATTGCCTAGATTTAATTTTTGCATCTCAAAAGCTACAACACTATATGCTTACTCATAAGGTGAACTTGATTTTCAGAACCAACCCATTGCAGTATCTCATGACACAGCCAATGCTATTCAAATGTTTGGTATGTTGGTCCATGATTCTCTCACAGTTTAATATCACATTCATACCCCTCCGTGTGGTGAAAGGATAAGCACTAGCAAATTTTTTAGTAGCACACCCACTTCCTGTTGGTTCTCTGCTTAGTGACGATCTCCCTGATGAACAAATCATGAACTTATGGGAGGTCCACAGCCATTGATGGGAGATGTATTTGATGGTACAGCTTCCTTTCATAAAGGAGAAGTACCATGATCTACTCTTCCAGGAAAGGCAGGGGTAGGAATGGTTCTCATAACTCCAGACCATGATGTGATGAGATTCTCATACTATCTCTCTAGTCCATGCACCAACAATGAAGCTGAGTATGAGGCTTTGATTGCAGGTCTGGACTTATCCATCACAGTCTATGTCAAGAGCATCAAGATCTTCAGGGATTCTCAGTTGATCATCAACCAGATTTCCAGGTCCTACAAAGTTCTCAAACCTAAGCTTCATCATTACCACGAGTATACCATGAAGTTGTTGGCCCAAATCCCTGAAGTCACCATCTACAAGGTTCATCGAGCAGAGAACACAGTAGTAGATGCTTTAGCCAAACTTGCCAAAGAATTGGCATGTCTAGAAGATGAGTCCATTCCAATAAGGGTCCAAAATAGACAAGTCCTATCCCTTATTGATGTTGAACTCCTTGAAAGACTTTCTCTTGAAGGGAAAGTTGCATTGCCTATAAGGATAAGGAGCTGGATTGGAGGCAACCGTTCATAGATTATTTGAACACTAGAAAACTAACTCAAGAAAAGTCACAGGCCCATCAGGTGAAACAGAGAGCCCTTTCTTATGCTCTTATTGATGGCACCTTGTATCAACGGTCTTTTGATCAAATGTGGTTACATTATTCGGATAAACATGAAGCTTATAGGATTATGATTAAGATACATTTAGGTCTATGTGGAGCACATCAATTTGGTCTAAAGATGAGATCAAAGATCAAGAGACTAGGATACTACTGGTCTTTGATGATTACAGACTACATGAATGTGGCTAAAAGATGCCATCAATGTCAGTGCACGGTGTGATCCTGCATCAACCACCTAACATTCTACACCATACTTTAGCTTCATGGCCATTTGAGTGTTGGGATATCGACATTGTGGGTCCCATCAATCCTCTTTCCAAAAATCATCGATTCATTCTAGCTGCCACTGACTACTTTTTCAAGTGGGTGGAATCAATCCCACTCAAAGAGGTCACAACTCAGCATGTGCTTCAATTTTCTATGAACCATATCGTATATAGGTTTAGGGGTGCCTCGATGAATTATATCCGATAATGATACTATATTCAAAAGCACCAAGATCAACAACTTCACTAGAAGACACGATATAGATTGGAGATACTCCACCATCTACTACCCCAGGGCAAATGGCCTAGCGGAAGCATTCAATAAAACTCTCATCCAGATACTAAAGAAGACACTTGATGATAACAAATGACAGTGGCATGAGCAGTTGGTTGGAGCATTGTGGGCTTACTGCACCACATATAGGACTCTGACTAGATTTACTCAATTTCCCTTAGTTTATGGGTCTGAAGCAGTTCTACCATTAGAAGTTTAGCTTCCATCACTAAGGATAGCAATGGGTAGCCAAATCACTACAGAGTAGAATGCCAAGTTAGAAGAGCCTGAAGGTTTAGAGGAGAGACACCTACGGGTGTGCCAGAACCATGAGTTGTACAAACCTAAAAGGATTCAAGCTATCAACAAGTTGGTCAGACCTAGGTTTTTTTAGTAAGAGAACTTGTATTAGTCTTAAGGAGATCAATTGTTACCCATTGAAAGATGGGAGGCAAGTTTGAACCCACTTGGGAAGGCCCCTATGTTATAGAGAAAGCCTACCAAGGAGGATGATATCAGCTCATTGATTGTAAAGGGGAACACCCGAAGCTTCCAATTAATGGGCTCTATTTGAAGAAATATTACCCATAAAACATGTTTGAAAATAATTATCAATAAAAGAACAAAATTTGATTCTAATTCATCGAAATCTTCCCATCATTCGAAGTGTTATTTGTTTGTCTTGTGAATCCGCCACGATGTGTTTAGGATAGGTACAAGAGAACCCTAGAGGCATCCTTTCCCTATTTCACAACACAAACACAATCAAACATAATTCCCCAGAGCTACTAGAATAGGTGTGAGAAAACCCAAGAGGAAACTTATTTTGATTAACACAACTAAGTTAGGTGTGAGAGAACCCAAGCGGCATCCTTTCTTGGTGAGAATTTTTGGTTGCCATATATGGCACCATTTCATCAAATTCCCCAAGCTTGTTTAGGGTAGGTGTGAGATAACCCAAGAGGCATCCTATTCCCTTTAACACAAGCACAAAAATAAACACAAACCTTTTTGTCTCAAGCTATTTTGATGTGGGAGCAAGCCCCCTGTGGAACTCACTCATTAGCTATTCTAGGTCAGGTTGAAATACTACCTTGCTAGTCTATCACCCCAGTTGTCACTTATTTGGAAGTTGTGATTCCCTGACCTTTCTTCCTAAGTTGGCCATTGCAAACCAACGAGTGCCTTGTCAGTTTGGTAGGCTTCACAGCCCAACCAATAAGCTACCTCATGTTGACTTTGTTTAAGAAGATTTGTTTCCCTGAGCTTTCTTCTTGAACTAGCCATCATGTACTAACCAGGTTGAGTATATATGAGGCTTAGGATAAGTTTCCTAGAGGCTCCTTTCCTCTTGGATACTTTTGAGTTGACATAAGTCCCTTAGTGGCATTCACTCAATAGTCACCCTTGGTCGGATAGCACCTATCGAGTCAAAGAGAGATTATCCTAATAATCTATTTTGCTATAAGAAAGATGTGAGTCTCTGAGCTTTCTTCCTATGCCAATTGTTGCAAATTGATGGATACCTTAGTTTGGTTGATGTTCGATATGCTGATAGCGACTCACACGATGGATACACCACTCTTGGCAGATATAAGTCCTCGAGCATTCTCCTTGAGTTGGCCACCAAATACCTATTTGATATATGATTCAGTCATATTATCTTCTCCAGGGTTTTGGATCAAGCCATTCGTAGCCCCATCCCCTACGGGCACTCTATCTAGATCACATCCTTTGAGTCCCTATTTAAACATTACCCGGGTTACTTCTAGATTGGACAACCACTCTTTCCTAGTAGTCACCCCTATGGTTGGAGAATTTGTTCAGCGAATGCACAGATTCTCCCTTGGTTCAACAAATTTGAGATAGATCTAGGCTAATATAAGATCCTTCTCAGTATAATCTCTCACAAACTAACAGGGTCAACGATAAACAAACAAATTAATTCACTTGTGGATTAGGAATTCAAGCCCCAAAAGGGCCCCCTTTTCCCAAGTAAGCATCCTATCTTTAGGGTAGTATCAGCAGAACTCCCTATAGGAATTACCTGAATACTTGAGTTGAGATAAGTCCCTAGGTTGACACTCTCTCTGTAGTCTCCCTTAGGTTGGGTTCAATCTGTTCACCACAAGCAGGTTACCCTGATGGTCATCTCGTATTAGAAGATGTAAGTCTATTATGCATTCTTTATAGCATGACTGTCGCAAACCGACAGGCAGCCCTAGGTCAGGTTTGATTTGTTGCCCAAAGTAACCGATCACCCTAGTGGTATTTTATAGTGGAAGATGTGAGTCCCCATGTTTTCTTCCCCTGAATTGACCATTGCAAACCAAATGGCACTCCTAGTTCTCCCATCGGCTGGGAAACTATTCCCTTTGGTTTAGTAAATCTGGGATAGGCCTAGGCTGATATAAGCACCTTCTCAGTGTGGTCCATCACAAACCAACATAATCCATCTAAAATAAACTAAAAATGAAATTAATCTTGACTATCTTTGAGCTGATTTAAGTCCCCCAATGGCATTCACTCAATAATCAGCCCTAGGTCGAGTTTGATTTGTTGCTTAAAGCAACTGATCACCCTAGTGGTTCTTTATTTTGGAAAATGTGAGTCCTCGAGCTTTCTTCTTAAACTTGACCATTGCAAACTAAAAGATAACCCCTTTGGTTGGATAGTCCTATTGTGTGGTTGGTAGACTATCCCTTTGGATTGGTAAATTTGTGTTAGACCAAGGCCTCCATGGCCCCTACTCAGTGCAGTCCATCACAAACTGATGGGATCCATCAAAAATAATAAAAAAAATGAAATTAATCTTGAATACCCTTGAGTTGATTTAAGTCCCCTAACGACATTCACTTAATAGTAAGCCCTATGTTGGGTTCAATCCATTGCCTTGCTAATGGATCACCCCAACGACTAGTCCCTGCTTTGGAGGATATAAGTCTACTGTGCTTTCTTCCTAGTACAACTGATGCACACCAAAAGGCATCCTTTTGGTTGGTTAGTCCTACTATGTGTTTGGTAGACTACCCCTTTGGATTGGTAAATCTGAGTTAGGCTTAGGCTTCCATGCCCCCTACTCAATGCGATCCATCGCAAACTGACAAGGTTCATCTTAAAATTTCAAAACTTAAAATCAGAAATAAATGCAATCAATCTCCCTCAGTGGAGTCAAAAAAAAAAAATAAACACAACTAAATAATCAAACAAATAAAATTGATTTCTCTCCCCAGTGAGACTCAAATCAAATCAAACCTCTCATCCCCTCATGGATAACTTGAACCTGCTTCTCTAGTGGAAGGTTCATATGCTCTATCCCTCGCGGATTCCTCCTTCACTCTCTCATGGCTTAGACATGAGTAGAGTCACATGGCACTAAGATCTTGATTCTTTCTACACCTTGGGTTGGTAGTACATAGTTTTTGTTAGTGCTTATGATTTTTCGGTGTTGTTGATCATTTTGGTCAACACAAATACGTGTGGTATGCCTTGTCAGTCACACCACACCTATTAGGAGCCCTTTGTTGACCTCATTTTAAAAATGACCTCTCAACCCGTCCATCTTAGACATATCACTACTCTTAGATATTAAAGAATTTCTTAGTCTTATGACACTTCTAGTGATTAGGTGAACACTTAACTTAAGCCTAAAAACTTAGAAGACTTAGCCATAGGAATAGGTCATGCCTTAGGGGGGTTAGGAAAATTTGTCTACCCTATAGCTTGAACCAAATCCTCACTTCCTTTCTTCAAGTCAAATTTCAAAATTTAAATCAAACTCCAAATCAAATCAACTTCAAACTCAAATCAATTCCAACTTGATGGATTTTCTCAAATCATGAATCAATTCCAAATGATTGAAACCCATGATTGAATTTCAAGTCCAAAAATCATCCCTAAGTCCCTTTGATTCCATCTTATGGGCTTAGCTCAAATAAAATTCAAATCACTTCAAATTCAAGAAATTTTCTCATAACCCATTTATATTCTCATTTATATTCACAAACATAAATGAAATATAAATTCAAATAACCAAAACTAAATTCAAAAATCAAATCCCAATTCAACCAAAATTCAACCTAAGCCTTTCAAGTCAAATTCTTGAACTTAGCCACATCAAACTAAAATCAAGCCAAACCCTTGATTTTTCTTCATGATTCAGTCAATCCTTAAATCATGAATCCAAATATAAACATAAACTTTAATCATCAAAGCAAAACTATATTCAAAAATCAAATCCAAATTCAACCAAAATTCAACCTAAGCCTTTCAAGTCAAATTCTTGAACTTAGCCAAACCAAATCCAATTCAAGCCCCCTTAATTTTTCTTCATGATTCAATCAATCCTTCAATCATGAATCCAAATATAAACATAAACTTCAATCATTAAACCAATACTAAATCCAAGAATCAAACCCAAGTCAAACTCATGTTCACCCTTTTGAACTTGAAATTATCAAATGAATCAAAACACATTTAACTCCAAACCACTTGCAAATGGATTTAAATTTTTTTAATCATAAGTCTATATGTGAGTTCAATCAAACTTGATTCAAGCCTTGATCAAGTCAGTTGACCCACTTAGGCCCACTTGATCCAAAGCGACCTAAAGTACCCCTTATGAGCCAAATTCTAATCCTACCTAAATTGGATTCAACTAAGCTCACCTAAGCCTCGCATTATGAGCAACAATCATCATGGGATGATTAATCACTCAAATTGGGTAAAACCAAATCAAACCTAAGGGTTGACCAAGTCAACACTTAGCCAAAATGAAACTTAAACTAGCCAAAATCCACCATAGGCTAAATTGATTGAAACCATTGATTAAAACTCATTCATGATTAATTTTTCAACTTGACCAAGTCATCATTTGAGCCTAACCTTGCCCAATTGGTCATTTGACCCAAGTTGACCCAACTTGACCTAAAAATTTAAAATGTGTCAAAACTTGATTTAAGCCAAATTGATTGAAACCAATTGGTCAAGTTCATTCCAAATCACTTGTTGAACTTGACCAAAGCCTTAATTGGCCAACTAGACCCAACCTAGCCCAATTGATCATGAACCCAACTTGACCTAAAAGGTCAGATTGAGCCAAAATCAAATTAAACCAAAATTGATTGGAAATAGAGATACCAATACATTCCATATGACCAATGAAACCTAAACCAACCCATGACCTAACCCGAATATGTCAAATGGGTCAAATTGGTCAACTTGATCCATTTGACTTAAATGAAATCAAATGAACCAAATCCAAATATAAATCAAATTGATTCAAGCCAATGATGCCAACACATTTCAAATGGTCATAGGAACTTGACCCAATACTTAGTTTGACCCAATTTGACCAATTGGTCAGCTTGACCCAAGTTGACCCATTTTGACCTACATGGGTCAACATGAGCCAAATCATATCAAATTAATTCCAAATTCATTGAAACTTGGACAAACCCATTTTTTAATCAAACTAAACATATTCAGATTTAAATCCAATCTAAATGGCAATTTTACTCCTAGGTCAAATGGTAATTCTTGGCCAAATTCCAATGAATTTGGCCAAATCCTCTTCATGGTCACTTGGCACCCTCTTAGTGGACTCAATGGACACTAGTAAGAGTGGTGCACTTGACCCAATGGGTTTGGCTCAACCAAACTTAACCTAATGGCCAAATCGACCACCCACTTAGACATAAGCACATTGGAATCCCTCCTCCACTCTCTTGAGCACATGGGAACCTCTCCACTACCCCCCTCTACCAAAAATGAACCATGTGCAAGTTCAAACAACCTAACAAAACCCATTACATCCTATCAATTGATCAAAAATGGAAGGATAGCTTACGACCATCCGATCGATCTAGGGGGAGTTATACTCCCCCTAATTTCATTTCATTTTGATTGACTTGGATAAACTCAGAGCAAGAATCCTTAAGCTTCTTCAAGCCTCCTAGAGCCATTTGGAATTCTCCATTCTCGATTTTCTCAAGCCGAAAAAAAGGGGAGCTCCATTGGAATTTCCATCTCACTCAATGTCCAATATCAAGCCAATTGCTCTTGCAAGCACCCTCAGGGGACTCAATCGAGTTGATCCAAAGCTTCACCCAAGTTCTCAAGGCACGGGAGAGGGGGATTTGATCAAGGCCGCAAGCAATTGAAGTCCACCTTGGTCCATAGAAAGATCCACTTCATCCTAAAGCATGAAACCTTCAACAGGGCTTCATCTCCGCGAGATGAAACTACCTCAACGGTTGAGAGCATTGGTGATAGCCTCCGGTGAATTATGCCTTCAAACTGAGCATAGAATAGGAAATGTTTGGTCCTTTGTGAAGAGAATTTTCATCCCAAGTGAAATGGAATGTTAGATCTTCATCCCCTTGCATGATGATGGTGTGGATTCAGTTTGAGCTCAATCGAGCTCGAATTTTACCCTAAGGAGTGGACGGATGTCCTCTCCCACAGGTGACCTCAATGACGGATCATGGACCGTCCATCCACGCATTTTGGATGGACGATCCTGATCAATCCATGTAGGATCCTTTAATTCATCTCTTAAGAACTACGAGCTCGATCTCAACCATTCAATCTTTGAACGGACAATCTAGAGAGAAAGTGCATAGCGCCGTTGTAGACACGGCATGGGATGTGACTACTTAAATAGTGAATCTCATCGCGCCACATGGAAAGCACCCGCCGTGTCAGTAGTCCATGTGGCGTCGACGTGATTAACTATTTAATTATGCTATTTAATTCAATTTTAATCACTGAATCTTCAAATATTCATAACTAAATGTAGAAAATCATAAAAATATAAAATAAAATGCATTGTGAAGATAATTCAGTAACAAATTCACAAAAATTATTTCTAATGGATTTTGAATAGTGCATTTTCCTTAACTAGGGTTTTAGTGAAAACTTAATAACCCTCATTACTCCCTAATTACTTCATTAATTCATTTCAAATTTCTCAGATGCATTTAGTGGGATGACCTCTACCTTCTCTAATTTCTTGGGATTTATTGATGAGTTAATTAGAAATATTAATTAATGAATCTTTAATCACTCTCTTTATGTAATTAAAAGCAATTAAGCATATGAACAATGGTTTAGTCTCTTTATTAAGTTAATTAAGCCTTGCTTAAGTGTAGAAGAGATTTATGGAATGGGTTTGGGGAATTTTCCCTAAGCCATTCCCTAAACCCCTTTCTTTCCTTAATCCAAACTAAATTAAGGGCTAATCCACTAATCACCTTGTTGACCTCATTTTTAGGATGAGCTCTCAACCCCTCCATCTTAAACACAGGACTTCTCTTAGACTTTAAGAGTTCTTTAGTCTTAAGACACTTCTAGTGATTAGGTGAACACTCAACCTAGCACTAGACACTTAGAAGAGTTAGCCATAGGAATAAGTTATGCCTTCAGGGTGTTAGAAAAATTTGCTTACCCTATTGCTTAACCCAAATTCCTCACTTCCTCCCTTCAAGTCAAACTCAAATAAATTCCAACTTTATTGATTTTGTTCAAAATCATATCAACTCAAACTCTAACTCAAACCTCGAACCAATTCAATGGATTTTCTCAACTCATGAATCAATTCCAAATAATTGAAACTTATGATTGAAACATATGATTGAAATTCCAAGTTCAAAAATATTTTCTGAGTCCTTTGATTCCCTCTTATGGACTTAACCTAAACCAATTCAAATTCAAAGAATTTTCTCACAACCCATTTATATTCTCATTTATATTCACATATATAAATAAAATATAAATTCAACTCAATCAAACTAAATTCAAAATTCAAAACCAAATCAAAAATATTTTCTAAGTCCTTTGCTTCCCTCTCATGGACTTAGCCTAAATTAAATCTAAATCAATTCAAATTCAAAGAATTTTCTCACAACCCATTTATATTCAAATTTATATTCACATATATAAATGAAATATAAATTCAAATCAATCAAACTAAATTTAAAATTCAAAACCAAATCAAAAATATTTCCTAAGACATTTTGATTCTATTATATGGACTTAGCCTAAATCAAATCTAAATTAATTCAAATTCAAGGAATTTTCTTATAACCCATTCATATTCTCATTTATATTCTCAAATATAAATGAAAAATAAATTCAAATATCCAAAAATAAATTCAAAAATCAAATCCAAATTCAATCAAAAATTCAACCTAAGCCTTCAAGTCAAAATCTTGAACTTAGCCAAATCAATTTCAAATCAAGCCAAACCCTTGATTTTTCTTCATGATTCAATCAATCCAACAATCATGAATCCAAATATAAACATAAACTCCAACCATCAAACCAAAACTAAATTCAAAAAATCAAACCCGAGTCAAACTCATGTTCACCCTTTTGAACTTGAAATTGTTAAATGAATCAAAACCCATTTGACTCCAAATCACTTACAAATAAATTTATATTTCAATCATAAGTCCACATGTGAGTTCAGTAAAACTCAAATCAAGCTTTGAACAAGCCATTTGACCTACTTAGGCTAACTTGACCCAAAGTGACCTAAAATTGCCCCAAATTAAACTAATCAACTAACATTGTGAAACTAAATTGATCAATTAAATTAGCTAAGGGGTTTTCAACACTAAGCAAAAATGAAATATAAACTCGCCAAAATCCACCATAGGCCAAATTTATTGAAACCATTGATAAAAACTCATTCATGACCAATATTTAAACTTGATTAAGTCATCAGTTGAGCCTAACCTAACCCAATTGACCACTTGACCCAAGTTGACCTAAAAAGTCAAAATATGTCAAAACTTGATCTAAGGCAAATTGATTGAAACCGATGGATCAAATTCATTCTAAAATGATTGTTGAACTTGATCAAAGCCCCAATTGGGCAACTAGATCCAACCTAGCCCGGTTGACCTTGAACCCAACTTGACCTAAAAGGTCAAAATGAGCCAAATCCAATTTTAAAATAGATTGATTGGAAACAAAGATACCAATCCTTTCAAATGGTCAACCAAAGATAAACCAACCCATGACCTAACCCAAATAGGTCAAATGGGTCAAATTGGTCAACTTGACCCATTTGACCTAAATGAAACCAAATGAACCAAATCCAAATATAAATTAAATTGAATCAAACCAAAGCCACCAAAATATTTCAAATAGTTATATGAACTTGACCCAACCCTTGGTTTGACCCAAGTAGACCCATTTTGACCTAAGTGGGTCAACATGAGCCAAACCAACTCCAAATTCAATGAAACTTGGCCCAACCCATTTTTCAATCATACCAAACATATGCAAACTAAAATCAAATTACCATTTTACCCCTAGGTCAAAGGGTAATTCTTGGCCAAATTTATTTGAAATTTAGTCAAATCCTCTTCATGGCCAGTGGGCACCCTCTTAGTAGACTCCATGGACACTAGTAATAGTGGTGCACTTGACCCAATGGGTTTGGTCAGCCAAACCCAACCCAATGGCCAAACCAACCACCCACTTAGACATAAGCACATGGGGATCCCTCCTCCACTCTCTTGAGCACATGGGAACCTCTCCACTACCTCCTTCTGCCAAAAAAGGACCATGTGCAAGTTCAAACAACCTAACAAACCCATTATGTTTGATCAATTGATAAAAAATGAAAGGATAACTTACAGCCGTCCAATCCATCTAGGGGGAGATATACTCCCCCTAATTTCAATTCATTTTGATTGACATTCGATTGAAACTAGGAAACTTATAATAAGAATCCTTAAGCTTCTCCAAGCCTCCTAGAGCCATTTGGAAATCTCCATTTTTAGTTTTCTCAAGCCAAAAATAGGGGAGCTCCATTGGAATTTCCATCTCACTCAATGCCCAATATCAAGCCAATTGCTCTTGCAAGCACCCTCAAGGGACTCAATCGAGTTGATCCAAACCTTCACCCAAGTTCTCAAGGCACGAGAGAGGGTTGATCAAGGTAACAAGTAATAGTAGCTCACCTTGGTCCATAGAAAGATCCACTTCATCCCAAAGCTTGAAACATTCAACAGGGCTTTGTCTCCACTAGATGAAGCTACCTTAATGGTTGGCAGTGTCGATGATAGCCTCCGATGAGGTATGCCTTCAAACTGAGCCTATAATAGGAAATGTTTGGTCCTTTGTGAAGAGAATTTTCATCCCAAGTGAAATGGATCATTAGATCTTCATCCCCTTGCATGATGATGGTGTGGGTTGAGTTTGAGCTCAATCAGAGCTCAATCAAGCTCGAATCTTGCCCTAAGGAGTGGACGGATGCCCTTGCCCATAGGTAAGCTCAGTGATAGATCATGGACTGTCCATCTGTGCATTTTAGATGGACAGTCCTGATCAAGCAGCGTATGATCCTCTGATTCATCTCTAAAGAACTACGAGCTCGATCTCAACCGTCTGTTCTTTGATAGGATGATCTAGAGAGAAAGCGCATAGCACCACCCCTGATGAGGCATGGGATGTGACTATCAAAGAAAAATCAATTTAGTGCCAACCTAAGCAAAATATAAAATCAATTTAATGGTTATAAAAATAAACTAAAATAACATACACATGTGGGAAATGGGTTAGGACCAGAAAACATCTTCACTTCTCCTAAATCAAATCAAACTCAAACAAAATTAAAAATCTCTTTAAAAATAAATTTGATTCACTTTAAATGATCTTATTTCATGAGATGGTCTTTAGGAATTAATTAGGGTGAATGAATTTACATGCTTTCATTACTTTATTTCTTTCCTAACATGCTAAATGTGTATGTCCTATGAAAATCATGCATTCATGCCTTTTAAAAATCAAATTAAAAAATGACATGTTTCCTTTATGTCAAATTGCATATTTTGGCTAAAGTAAGAATATGAATGGCTATTATCACTATTAAATCTAAAATTACTTTCAAAACTTATAAATTAAACATTATAACTGAAAGGTATGGTATTTACAATTGCTTATGAGCTTGCATATGAATAGTATAAAAATGTGTTATGTGATTCTCCTTATTTTTCCTAACATTGAATTGTATAGGATTTGCAAAGTGTGTAATCCATTTGAAAAGGACATAACACTCGCTTAAATCCATTCATATACACTTCTATGTCATGACTTAAGAAGGAATTTTGCATCACACATATAAACTAAATAATCAAACCGAAAGTCAAATAAACATAACCTTTTTGCATGATTCTCTTTCCATATATTTCTTCTTGTACATCCACATGTATTTAAGAAAAGTAGTATACTAGTCTAGACAAACCCAGGGTTGCGAGACTTTAAGTAGCCCTAAATAGGTATTGTACCTTACACACCTGGTGCTAATAATGGCACCGCACTCACTTATGTATTTTATACTTGTAAATGTGCATATGAAAAATGGATAAAAGAATCACTCTTTTTCTACTTAACAAAATCATGCATTATGAAGCATCCAAATTTTCTTAAGTAACTCTCTTAATGTCCATCATTAAGTGTGCTAAACACTTTTATTTGCATGTATAGATATGCTTAGGATTCATCCATATGTATGTTACACATATTGAGAAAGAAATGAAGTGTTGTGTGTTTTGTGATAGTATTTCACTTTACTTAATCTTAAAATACCTTTCTTTTTGAATATGTTTGTTTAGGTAAAATCTAAACCTAGGATTAATTAAAACACATAATAAAACATTCAATAAATAAGAATCAATAATGAATCTATCTTATAAATTACTTAAGGTAGGGAGGAGAGAGAAGTTATCTTCTCTTTTCCTCTTTTTGTAACTCTTAGTTATTAAAGTAGGTCCATTCAAATCAAACCAAATCTTCAAATAAAAATTAACCCAAATCAATTAATAACTTAAATGAAATCACCCTCTAAGTTGAACATTTTCATACTTAGAAAATATAAACCTTAAAGCCTAACTAGACATACCACACAAACCTTAAATAGTACACACATTAGGGTAAGTCACCACTTCTAGCTTTAGGTTAGGGTGGCGCATGATTTGATGTTTATTTTTGTTTTGTGATATGATGCTTTAGTCTGGATGTTGCGGTGTATGTGCATAGACTGAATGGTAGGACGATCTTAGTCTAATCATTATCTTTTTGCATGAGATTATGCTTAAGGGGAGTTGTAATAAAAAAATAAATACTTTTGCTGTGTAGGGGCTTATACCCCTAAGCATAATCCAAAATAGGCCAGGTGGACTTTGTTACCCATGTGTGGGGTGCTAAGTCCAATTTATATATATGCTTGCTTGGGATTGTATAGTTTGTTTATCTAATCTCTATTTTGTAGGTTTTAGTTAGATTTTCTTTTTCCCATTTTCATGTAATTTTGCAAATTAGGATTTGGAATGATTATTATGGGGGATTAGTATGAACATTAGTTATAAGACTATGTCTTAAGTACCATGTAAAGCCTTTGGAGCAACCACATTCCAACCAACCAAAAGAAGAAAGAAGAAAGAAGAAAGAAAAATTGAAAAATGAAGACCCCCATAATAATGAATTCCTTCTTGATTGTAATTTATTCATTTATAATCTGGGATGTATAAGGGTAGAGCTCAACTACCCAATCTTTGTTTTTGGGTTTGTGCGGTGGAGCCCAACCACAAATGGCCTCTTATTCTTTTGCACTAGCTTTATAAATTGATTGATGTTTGTTTAGCTTGTGCATTAAGATGGCTTCTTTTCCTAGTTTATTCCTTGCTTTGATGTATGACCTGGATGGTGATTAGGCTCTTAGGAAAATAAATTTTTTATCAAATCAAAATAACTCAAAACTAAAAATTAAATAACACATAACCTCACCTAAAGCTCAGGCTATAAAATCAAGATAAAATAATTAGCAACCCCCTTAGCTAGATGTTGTATTTTCTTTCTCACATCATGCATAAAAAAGGGGATAGATGAAGGCAGAAATATAATTTCATCAAAATATGGTTCCTAAAAAATTGGAGCATATGCTGAGCTATGACCTCTCTGAGCGGAATCACCTCTGCTCACTCAGAAAAGTAATCTGTGGAAACTAAGATAAACTAATGACCCTTGGAAGTAGAGGGATCAATCAGACCCACTATGTCAGTACCCCCAACACTCAAATGACCATCAAGCTAATGTAGGGTGTAGAATGTTGAGTGTTTGGTGTAGGACCACATCATTCACCTAACATTGGTGGCATCGCCTAGCTACATCCATGCAGTCTATGATCATCAGAGACTAGTAGTATCCTAGTCTCTTCATCTTGGCCTTCATCTTTGGACCGCATTGATGCACTCTGCATAAACTTGAGTGTACCTCGATCATAATTTTATGAGCTTCATGTTTGTCCAAACAACGTAATCACATATTGTCGAAGGACTAACGATACAAAGTGTTATCCACAAGAGCATAGGAAAGTGATATCTACTTCATCTGATGGGCATGTGACTTCTCTTGAGGTAGTTTACCCATATTTAGATAATCTATGAATGGTTGCCTCCAATCTAACTTATCATCCTTTTGACAATAATAACCTCCCCTTCAAGAGAGTACCTTTTGATCAGTTCAACATCAACAAGAGATAAGGCTTGTCTATTTTAGACCTTTATTAGTATGGACTCATCTTCCAGACATGCCAACTCCTTAGCAAGCATCTGTTATGATATTTTTTTCCTTGAGGAATCTTGTAAATGGTAACCTCTAGTATTTAGGGCAACAGCTCCATAGTGTACTTGTGGTAGTGATGGAGCTTAGGCTTTAGAACTTTATAAGATCCAGCGATCTGGTTGATGTCTAACTGAGAATCCTTAAAAATTTTGGTATTCTAGATGCTTAGAGTAATGACTAACTCTAGACCAAAAATCAGATCCTTGTATTCAGCTTCGTTGTTGGTGCATGGATTGGACATGTGATATAAAAATCTCATAACATCACAGTCCGGAGTTAGGAGAATTATTGCCACCCTTGCCTTTCTTGGGATAGTAGATTGAGATTCTTCTCTCCTTTGAGAGGAAGATGCACCATCAAAGTACATCTCCTAGTGGAGAATGCTAGCATCCCCTAAGTTCATGATTTCTTTGTCGAGGAGGTCATCATTGAGCGGGTAATAAGGAGGAAGTGGGTGTACTGCCAAGAAATCTACATGTGCTTATCCTTTCATCGCATGGAGGGGCACAAAAATAATGTCAAACTATGATAAAATCATAGACCAATGTGCGAACTGTCAGGATAGCATCTGCCGTGCCATGAGATATTGTAGTCGGTTGATCCTAGAGATCAAGTTCACCTTATGAGAAAGCATGTAATGTCATAGCTTTTGGGGTGCAAAGAGTAAAGCCAGGCAATAGTGGATAGTTTACTTTAGTAGGGATTAGACGATGGCTGAGTTAGTAGAATTCATTCTCTTTCCCTTCATCTGGCTTGAGCCAACAAAGCGCAAAGGGAGTCATCTAATGCAGTAGTATAAAGGATCAATGGCTTACCCGAGATAGGGGCTGCTAGAATTGGCAGCATCATTAGGTACTGCGTGATGTCTTCGAAGGCATGCTGGTACTTGTCATCCCACTTGAACTTGGCATCTTTTTGACAACTGCTGAGCATGGCTGGCATCTTCTTGATAGGTTGGATGCATCTTAGATATGCCAACCACCCTTAGAATGATCTGAGTTGAGTTAAACTTTTAAGGGGTGGCATTTTGAATATTTCCTTGACCATCTTCAGATCAATTTCAATTCCACAATGTCGGACAACAAACCCAAGGAATTTCCTGGAAGCTTCTCCGAATACACACTTTAGGGGGCTCATTTTTAGGCTAAATTATCTCAATCATTCAAAAACTACTCTAAAGACAAATAGATTGTCTTCCTTTTCTTTATGTTTGACTACAAGATCATTGACTTAACATCGACTTGATGATGAATGAGTTCATCAAAGATTTAGGTCATGGCACACTAGCAGGTAGCACCGACATTTTTAAGGCCGAAAGGTATGACCCTATAATAAAAGATTCTGATCGGGGTATGAAAGATAGTGTTTCTTTCATTCTCAGGGACCATCTTTTTTTGGTTATATCCAGATGAACCATCCATGAAAGAGAAGACTACATGAGATGAGGTAATATCCACCATCAGTTCTAGTATTGGTAGTGGAAATTCATCTTTGGACATGCATTATTTAGATCCCTAAAATCAATGCATATGTGAATTTGGCCATTCTTCTTCTTAATTGGAATGACACGAGCCAACTAGTTAGGGTATTTTTCTTTCTTACTAAAGCTAGCATTGATCAATTTCTTGACTTTATAAATGACCTACTGTTCAATGTCTAATCACATGCATCTATGAGCTTACTTGATAGGGTTAGCACTAAGCTCGATTGCTAGTTTGTGGACTACTATGTCAGGAGATAAACCAGGCATCTCTTCATAACTCCATGTGAACCAATACTTAAACTCAGTCAACAGCCTAATTAAGTCATTGATTTTAGTTTTGTTCAATGAAGAACTGATGTATGTCGAACATGGATTTTCTTCAGTTCCTAAGTTGATTTCTTTGAGGTCATCAATGGTTGATCTAATCTCCTCTTCAAACTCTGGCAGGGCATTTTTGACTTCAAAATCATCTGAAGTATCTGAAGTTTCTAAACACACCTCCTCATATGAGTTAGTATGATTTGAAAAGAACCTATTAGATTCTAAATGATTATTGATGACTAAGCAATAATCATCATCATTGACTAGACCCACTATACCGAATCCTAATTCGAACCTTGATTTAGAGCTTTTACATTCGTTATTCCATATTCTTTCAAAATAGTCTGACCTATGCTTTGACCAAGTATGTGGGATTAACCCTTTCTTTGCTAAGTTTAGAACACACGGTGAGTACCAATCAAAAGGTAATTCTATTAAATCTTTATATGAATCATCCTCAAGTTCTACATCAACTTCTTGACTTGAGGATGATGCTACTAGAAAGAACCTCTAAGTCCTCACATCTATAGATTACTTAGGAGTTTCCAAAACTACTAAACCCTCAACTTTTTGTGAGAAATGTGGGGTTTGAGCTAAGGTTCCCAACTGATGCCTGACTGTTTCTCATACAGACTTGGATACATTTATGCTTTACTTTGGAGCCCAGTCTTCATCACTATCATGCTCAAGCATCACCTTGAAAGGGATCTGCTATTGAGAAAAGTTGGTTTGTGTGCTAACCACATAAGACTCATCCTCTAAACTAAATTCTAAGTCTATGTGGATAGCAGATGTACTCATGGTGGCTGGGACATACCTCCTATTGGGTGGCCAATAGGGAGGCTTTCCACCTCAGAGGCTGCCTCTGAACTGTCCTCTTCCTCTACCTGGTGGAGGTTGAGTCATCTTACCCATATGATCGAATGGAGTAACGAACTATGGGTGAAATTTAATATCAGGCTCTATATCTTCCCCATTGTCCATGTCTCGCTCCCATTTATTTTGTTTTATTTTCTTTTTTCTTTTCTTTTTCTATTTCTTTTTCCTTTTTCTTTTCTTTCTTTTTGTCCTTCATGGGGATCTTGACTAAGTTCATGAGAATGGACTTGTTAGTTTTGGGGGAGAAAATAGGCTGCATCCTCATATATCCTGACCTTATGAACTGTGAATGGTTTGAGATCTCCTTTGACATAGTACTCAATCCCACCTCTCATGAACTTCACGCACTGATATAGAGAGGATGGAACTATTTTATTTTCATGTATCCATGGTCTCCCGAGCAAACCATTGAAGGAAGTATCTGAGTCTATGATGTCAAACTTGGCTTTAGTCTTCCAATCATCTATCTCCAGTGGCAACACTATGGAGCCTAAGGCCCTCCCGCCTTATTCATTAAATCCTCTCAACATCATACTTTCCTTTTATAGTTTGGAAATGGCAATTCTAAACTAGGTAAGGGTTCATAGACTTATAGTATTGACTGATGCACCTTGGTCAACCAAAACTCTTGATAGCCTGTATCTACCAACATCCACTATAATGAAAAGAGGGTGATTGTGCTCGATTGTCCCTAAAAGTATGTCTTCATCAATAAATGTAACTCCTAAGATGTCCTTCAAGGGGTGTTTCTCCTCTTTAGTAGCAGTCAACTGAGCTAAGCATATCTTTAAATCAAAAAGAGCCTTGATTAGAGATTCCCTCATCTCTTTGAATAAGATAAGGGTGTCCTATATGCTTAACTTAGCTTGAAACTTTCTAAGATGAGCTAGGAGATTGTAATCAACTCTGACTTGGTCCTCCATAAGCATATCCATAGGTGGAGCATCCTGTGGAGGGGCTATCTGCTCACTAAAACTAATGACTTATTTACTCTTATCCTGA
The DNA here is from genome assembly GCA_021442155.1 of Cymbidium sinense. NCBI lineage: Eukaryota > Viridiplantae > Streptophyta > Magnoliopsida > Asparagales > Orchidaceae > Cymbidium > Cymbidium sinense. The sequence continues at coordinate 82,788,393 of CM038223.1, forward strand.
GGTGCTTCCCTAGGAGGTAGATCTTTGCCACTACGTAGTTAACTTCAATGAATTCATGGATTAATGAATCTGTGAATAGTTCTACCTTCTCATCAGGTATACCTAAAGATTCTCTTATGGGATCCTCAGAGTTGGTTGAATCCAAGTCAATCTCAAGAGGTGAACCTAATTGATTCAGAAAAGGAAAGTATAATTTTGAATCAGAAGAGAGGGGATCAAAATTATTATAGCTATTATTATTTTCTATACTTGGAGAGTTTTCAATAAAATCAAAGTATCATAAGTGGACAAGATGTAAGTAAAATTTGCTTTCTTCATTAATTTCTTTTTTGGTGGAAGTACATAATAGAAATTAAACAAAATAAGTGGAGTAAAGGATTTAATGACCTTGTCCACTGATAAAACACTCCTGCCAGTAGAAGAGGAGCCAGCAGAGGAATAAGTACCTACAATAGTGGATGGAGTGCTAAACTCAAATGGTGATTTCGCTACTGGACTATCCCGGGCAAGTATGGAGAGCTGTTATTGCTGTTGCTGGGCAATCACCTTCCCTGAGTTATCCTTTGCAACTAGCAAACCTTCCTTGGTTTTGGAGGTTTGAGTTGCTTTAGGCATCTATAAGGAGATTTTCGTGATCTTAGAAACAACTTTTTAGAGGTTCGGAATAAGGCAATATCCCAACTTTCTTCTATCTTAAGAGGATCACAAGTATCCCCAAGGATTACCCCAATAGAACTAAATGGTTGTTCTAATAAGTATTCCTTGGGGATAACTACAGTGATTAACTTGTAGCTACGCTTAAGCCAGTTCATAAAAGTGATGCAATCCTCTAAAACATGGCTAATCATGTGGTGGTAGGGGCAATAGTTAGGATCATTGCTCTTGCTTACTTTCTCATGCCTCTTGGGCTCTGGTAATTGAAAGTCAGGTTTCTTTAAGAGATTCTTAAAGATTTTCCTAACTACCTCCCTCTTGAATGAATATGGCTTATTCAATCTATTGACAAGAGTTGGTGGGTAGTAGCTACCTAGTAATGGATATCAATATCACTGTTGGGTAAGCTACTGAGGTGGTGGAAATGGCCATTGTGGTGGTTGGTATGACGGTCGAGGTGGTGGCAGAGGAGGTGGCAAAGGAGGCTGCTGAGCTTGGGGTCTCTCATACTAGACTCTTGCTAGTTGCTTCCCTCTATCCATTGACAGAACTATCCATGGCTTCTTCTCGAACATTTTATGTGGCTTGGGCTGAGATGATTGGTTGGGAAAAGAAAACTATTTAGCTTCCTCTTGCAGGCTAGCCTCCCTATTGATTAGTTTCTCAAATATTTTGATGGTAAATCTCTTAAGCATGAAGGCGATCGGGACATGGATATTCTAAACAAGAATAATAATTGCATGCTGTTCGGATAGCTGTGGCTTGCATTTCATGCTTAGGTTGAGCCACCTGAGAGTATAATCAACATGGGACTCATTAGGATCTCACTTTGCTACAATAAGGTCACCTATAGCCAGTCTTTGCTGAGCTCCAACAAACTTCTTGATGAAGAGGTGCTCCTTCACTGAACCGTTGGATAGTTCGGCATACCAATTAAATGCAATCCTTGTTAAGCTTCTAACAAAAGGTCTGAATAGGAGTACATTACTTCCACCGGTGTTGCAACAGCCGACTCTGAACTTTGCAATATGCTGCGGTGGTTTGCCACTGCCATCAAAGATCTTGAAGGAAGGTGGCACAAAACTCTTGGTGTATTGAACTACATGGAATTCCTCTGGGTATGGTCTACCATTTGGTTTGGATGAGCTCCCCCTGGCTTGCACCATCGTATCCCTCACCTGTTGTTTCACTATATGCTTAATGTCCCTCTCATCCATGAAGGTATTATCTGTGACCTTCCTATGCAAGCTACCAGAATCATCATCTGTGGGAGTGCACCTAGGATGGCCTAAGGTATGTACCAACCCTGGTCAGTCAGCTACTATAGGAGAAGGTTGTGAAACTAGGGCTAAGTTCTACAATACTAAGATTGCTACCATCAACTCCTCTACCTTTTTCTCTATCCTGTCTATATGATCATCCTTCTACCTAAGTTGGTGGAGGAGGTGTTGATTCAAGTGAGAAGTGTCACCTTCCTCGAATACAGCACCTTGTTAGCTATGCTGATCCCACTGTAAGGACCTTCGTATGTCGACCATGTGGACCTTGGTTGTGTTGTCCAACATGTCATCTTCATCAGGATCAAAGTGGAATCTATCCTCCTCCTAATCTGAATGATCACTCCCAAGAAGTTATTTCTTCACAAAAAAGTAGTTTTCTAAGATGTCATCTAGTGATCGATCTCCTACTCTACCTACTGGATAAGCACGAACACCTGCTAACGGCTAACTATAGGACTGTGCTCATCTGACTCTATGCACTGGATACTGTCTACTAATATGGCTCTTTGACTTTAAAATCAACTATCATGGGGACTATATCTGTGTCCCCTCCCCTTTCTCCCTCTATATATGGTGGAGGTGGTGTGACCACATCACTTTTGGGTCGCCACTCCATCCTAGCCACAGTTGAGGTAGAAGGTCGAGCAGGGGAACTCGATCTCACCTCAACATGTGGAATGGATGGAGTGGGATCCTTAGGCCATAGCTGGATCAACAGCGGGGATGGTCTTTCCATAGATTAGGGCTTCTGAAGCTTGGCAAGGGTGGTAGATGCAATAAGCTAGATGTGTGATGGTGGATGGTGAGTGGAGTGGTATGATGGCAAAGGTATCGATTACCTCTCAACTAGAGATCTTCTCCTATGTCAAACGATGCCCATGAGAACATTGTTGTCTGAATGATCAACTGCAATAGGACAACATTCAGGGAAGTCCATCAGGTGGAGGTCGTCGACTGTCTAGCATACCTTTGTTTCTCTCTCTCTCTCTCTCTCTCTCTCTCTCTTGCTCACTTGGGCTGATACTCGAGCCCCCATGGCTCTCTCCCTGTGGATTTAACCCCTAATGCTCCTAGGGATCATGGACCTTAGATCAAATAATGCATAGGACTTTGACCATCTATAGGCTCTACCAACCTGGCGAAGAGCTATCCTACGGCCAACATAGGGCCTCCTCCGCTCCCTAGTCGGTACCTCAAAGTGTGCTGGTGGTGGAGGCGATGCAGCAATCCTCCTATAGTCCTCCTCTCCATCCGAGGCTGAGAGGGGGTGAAACTTGCTGCCACTCAATAGTGGAGAGGTCTCACAGAGAGAACCCTCCTCAGTGACGTGAGAGGCAGCATCGATCTCATGATGCCGCTTCACCTTCCTATTTTTATTGCGGCACTGGGTGCGGGTGAGCAAAGCTGATCGAGAGGTATAACTTACCTCAAAGGTAGGGGAGACTATGTCGAAAGCCAAGAGAGCCTTCCCCTTTGGACTGACCAAAGAGGAGGTAGTAGCCCTCACTAGAACTATGGAAGGGACAACTGAATGAACCTATGCTGAAGTAGTTGGTACTGATGTTGACACTTTTCAGGGTATGGGAACCATGACAGCCTTCCTCTCAGTGAGGGGAACTCGAAGTCAGACGGAATGTCGAAGCAGATAAGTGGCATCTATCTTGCAACCTCCTCCCTGCTGATAATCGTGAGGGTTGGCCCCTCACAGGTAACTTAAACTCCCTCAAGCTAAAATAAATCAGATGTGTGGTGGCAATCATGGTGAGATTTGCCTGATCCAAGGCCAAATCCACACTATAAGCAAAGGAGAAAACAAACATTCTAGAAGCCATAGTAATTGGACTGGCTGAAGACTGAAAGGAACAAACTGCACTGATACCTCTACAATTATTGAAACATAACTCAGTCAAACCCTTGCTTTAATATTTATCTTCAATCATTGACTTCCAGATTGGGTTTGGAATTTGGACCCACACTTAACAAATTTAGGTATGCTGAGTGGGGTTCATTGAATTTTGGAAAGATTTTTTAAATTTGAGGAGAGACTTTGCCATAAGATTTTGATTTAGAACCCATACTCAACAAATGGGGTATGTTAAGTAGGGTTCAAATATTTGGAGAGACTTAGGAGATATATATGTTGTATGTTCTATTTGAAAATTTGATTTGGAAAATCTTTACTTAGAAAATTTAGGCATGCTAAAAGGTTTTTTGATTATATGTTTAGTTTATGAAAACATCTTTGATTGTGATGATTGTTTGTTATATGTCTGATATATATTGATTTGATTTGAAAATGGGGCTCTCACTTAACAAATTTAGGTATGTTAAGTGGAGGCCAAATGTGTTTGACATATGTTGTTGATTTATATATGATTTGGGAAACTATCATCTAATAAATTTAGGTATATTAAATGGAGTTCAATGTGTTTATGTTTGATATGTGTTGGTTTGATTCCTCTTTTTCAAAAAGAGGGGGAACTCTTATTTGACAAATATGGTATGCCAAATAGAGTTCAAATATATGTGCTTTTGTTTTGATGTTTCAGAAGTGAGTTTCATACTTAAAAAATTTTGGTATGTTAAATGGAAGACACTTATATGTGAGATATTTTGGTGATTTGATTTGAAAGTGAGACCACTACTCAACAAATTTAGGTATGTTAAGTAGGGCTCAAGTGTGTTTGAAATGTTTGATTTTGAAAATGGGATCCTTACTTAACAAATTTAGGTATGTTGAGTAAGATCCATTTGTGCTTCATATGTTTGTTTTATTTTTATTTTAAAAAGAGGAACTCTTATTTAACAAATGTGGGTATGTTAAATAGAATTCAATTATTTCATGATTTGAAAATGGAACTCTCATTTGAAAATTTTGGGAATGTTAAATGGAGTTTAAATGTGTTTTGATTTTTGTGTCATATTGCTTTTGTAAAGAGGGAACTCTACTTAACAAATTTAGGTATGTTAAATAGAGTTCAATTTATTTTGGATTTTTTTTTTTGAAAATGGAACACTCATTTGAAAATTTTGTGTATGTCAAATGGAGTTCAAATATATTTTGATTTTGTGTGTAATATTACTTTGAAAATAGGGAACTTTACTTAACAAATTTAGATATGTTATATAGAGTTCAATTTATTTTGATTATTTATTTAATTTTTTTTAAATGGAACTCTCATTTGACAAATTTGGGTATGGAAAATGGAGTTCAAATATGTTTAAATTTTTGTGTGATGTTGCTTTTGAAAAGAGGGAACTCTACTTAACAAATTTAGGTATGTCAAATAGCATTCAATTTATTTTGATTTTTGAAAATTGGACTTTCATTTGACAAACTTGGAATGTCAAATGGAGTCCAAACATGTTTTGATTTTCAAGACTTTGGAAAAGAGGAATTCTACTTAACAAATGTGGGTATGTTAAATAAAATTCAATTTGTTTTGATTTTCCAAAAATAAAGGAAACTCTCACTTGACAAATTTGTGTATGTCAAATGGAGTTCAAATATGTCTTGATTTTGTGTGTGATTTTTTGTTTTGAATAGAGGGAACTCCAACTTCAGCACATGTGGAATATGCTAAGTGGAGTTTCAATTTTTATGATTTGAAAATAGAATCTTCATTCAACAAACCTGAGAATGTTGAAATAGAGATAGCTATTTTCAAAAATGTGCTTTTGAAAAGGGCTTTTTTATTTTGATTTTGATTTTGAAAAGAACCTCCATGTAATAATTATGGGTATTATTAAATGAGGTTTGGTTATCTTTATGCCTTTTGAAAACTTCTTATAAATTTTGTGCAAATCTTGTGTTATGTGAATTTTGAAAAAGTACTTGTTAAAAATGCCATTTTGTAAAATGGTTTATTATCTTAAGTATAAGATGAACCTTGCCTCACCAAGCTAGTGGTGAAGAGGTTCTAAATTTTTAGTTATCTCCTTTCATTAGTTAATTTTATCTTTTACCTATTGGGGGGACCCAATAGGGGTTTTAAGACCTACATGGAGAGTGGTCCTAAAACCTAAAGGATGTTGGCTAGCTTTGCTTAAGAATGAAATAAGCTAAGTGTCAATAGAAATAAAGATAGTCTCTAACTTTATATAAAATATAAGTCCATTATCGATGCTTAGAGACAATAATTGTCTACTAGAGATGGATAGAGGAACCATCCCAGTAGTCGGAGAAAAATCATGGTATTTATTTTGGATGTGTATGGGGGGGCTAGATCGAGTACTTATCTAAGTGATCAAGTATGACATTGACATATGATGTACTATCACAAAAGATAGAGACATCACCCTTCAATGGACCTAATCACCTAATAAAGACTCCTAAGGCATGATGGCTCTTCGAATATACTTGAGATTTTTTTTCCTACTTTACATAGATGAATGAAGTAAGGTTTAAATTAAATTAGGTTCTAAAGTTTCCTATAGTGGTAAGCCTCCATAGTTAATTATAATCTAAGGAAGGTGAATTCCCTAGGAATACTCTTGATTAAAATAGACAATTGTTGTCTCCAAAGATTTTAAGGCTAAGACTATCAATAAATTGGCTATATTGGAAAATCAAATATGAAAGATCAAGGAGAAGACTTATTTGGAAGCTAAAGGCAATGAGTAGGGAATTGTCATGATACTAAGAAGTTTAATGAGCATTCCAATCTATCATATGGTTAGGCTTTATAATTTTAAAAGTGAGGAGAATTATTTTTGTTAAAGTTAAAATTTTATTAGATTATTAGGGGTTGTAGTCTACTAACACATGGTTAGAGAAATGCCTAAGATGTAAGGATTTATACTTATAGCCTGAAGGGAATAGCTATCTCAGATCCAAACTCTAAGGAGCTTTAGTAAGAGCTAAAGTGTGACCTAAATTTAAGCAAAGATGGGTATATGGTTTACTTCTACAAGAGAGTAAACCACATAGACTTATATAACACAGGTGGCGGAGCGCCTTCTACATTTTAAATTTATGTAGGTAAGTCTCATGAATTTGCAAGATAGTTAGGCTATTATTAATTTAGAAAGAAACTAAAATCCTTAAATCCATTCCCTAAGAGACTAGAGCATGAGTGGTATGAGTAATGACTAAATTTAATTAGAAATCTTTTCAAATTTTATTTGTATTTGACACTTCATTTTGATGAAGGCAATAGGATTTCTTATGTCTAAATGTAGAATAAAAATGGATTATGGGCTAATTCAATGGGAAAGAGGTGTTTTCACCATAAAGGAACCCTCAAAGGTCAAGTCTTCTCCTATCGTGCAAGGATGGCAACCCTCTCTTAGCAAGAGTGAAGTAATATGAATGCATTATGTTAAACGTATAACATTCAGCTAAGGGGTTGCTAAGTCTTTTAATTATCTTGCTTATGTCCTAGGCTTTTATTGTGAGATTACGAGTTATTTAAAACTTTAGTTGTGAGTTATAGTTGGGCAAAAGATTTATTTTATTCTACGACCCTAATCGTATCCAGGCCATATATTAAGACATCATTCATAAAGAAACTATAAAAGGCATGTTATTTCTATTGCAAAATTAAACATAATAGCAATTAATTTTATAAATTTAACGTAAAAGAATAAGAGGCTGGTGTGGTCGAGTACCGTCGTACAACCTGAAAAGAGAAAATGGGTAGCCGAGCTTTACCCTTATATATCCCAGAATATGAAAGAATAATTACAACTTACAAATGAATAAGTGTTATGGGGGATCTTCAAGTCTTCATGTCTTCATATCTTTATTTCTCATTTTGATTTGGTAGGCTTCAAAATATCACATGGCACCCTAGGACAAAGCATTCTATCTAATGACAATCCTAACTCCTAATGTAAAATTACATTAAAAATAGGAAAAGTAATTCTAACTACATCTACAAAATAAGTGTTAGCTAAACACGCATACAATCCCAAATAGTTATATCTATAATTTGGACTTAGCACCCTGCACATGGGTAACCAAGCCCACCTATCTTAGCTTAGATTATGCATAGGGGTTTAAGCAACCTGCAAAGAGAGCATTTATATTTATTTTAAGCACCCCTTAAGCATAATCTCCTACATAAAACATGATTAAGCTAATCACGGCCTAACATCCAGTCTATGAAACATACACCCTAACATCCAATCTAAAATATTACATCACAAAATAACACATACATCATATTATACACTGCCCTAACATAAAGCTAGAAGTGGTGACTTAGTTCTAATGTGTGTGTTAAAGCTTGTGTGGTATGTCTTAACTAGGCATTAAGGTTATGGTTTTTGAAATGTGAAAGAATGTTTAATCATAAGAGATTGATTTCAATTTAAGAGGTTTAATTGATTTGAGAATTTTACTTAGTGTTTTCTTTTTTTTCATTTGACTTACACTTAAGAACTAAGTGTTATAAAGAGAAGAAAAAGAGAGGATCACTCTCTTTCATCCCTAGCTTAAGCCACTTTCTAAAGCATATTAATTTGATTTAGTTTTCTTTAGTGAATAGCTTATTAAATGATTTAATTAATCCTAAGTTGAAGTCCACTTTAAAATATTATATTCAATGTGAAAGGCATCTTAAGAACTTTATTGAACTACAACCACATGACATATATTTAATTATTTTTTCTATCGCATATAACATGCATTTGGTATTAATCCTAAGTATACCTATACATACAACATATTTTTGGCACACTTTATAAGATGAATGTAAATTATTTAATCATACTAATTTAAAGCTCTATCCAAATTTTTATACAAAAAATACACGGGAAAGAGAGAGCTCCAAATCATATGATATATTAATTCAATAACTTAGTCACTTATGAATGCATGGATTTGTGACAAAAGAAAATGGGTTTTAATTCCATAATTCAATACACACACATATGTATAAATGACATAAGCTACTACATGTCATTGTTAACCAGGGAAGTGAGATAATCAAAAGACCTCCCTGGGGCTAACTAAAGCCTCGTATTCTTAAGATTTCTAGACTAAACACTTGCTTTTCTCAAATATATGTGAATGTATACATAAGTAAAGGAAGTAAAACCATGCAAAGATTATATTTTTATTTGATTGAAACATTTATGCATGTGGATTAAAGCTCTTATTCAAATTCTATAGACATACATGTGAATGAAATTAAATAAGTACTTATCGCTATTAACCAAGGAAATGAGGTAATCAAATGGCCTCGTTGGGGCTAACTAAAGCCTCGTATTCTCAGGATGTCTGGACTATATTCCTATTAACATTCAAATGCATGTAAAGCTACACATGAATCAAAGAAAGAAAGCTTCACTCCATACACTTAAAGTATAATCACATATATTTCCTGTATATTTATAACTAGCATTCATAGCATATGAAATCATTCATTTATAAGCTTTGGAAAATACAATTGGATTTAATAATCATAATAGACACACATATATTAACTTAAATCAACACTTCCAAGCTTGACATAAAGGAAACCATTTGATTTAATTTATTTTGCAAAAGAGGAATGCATGAATTAAGTGTCTTACAACATTTAATGTGATTGAAGAGGAATAAATGAACATAAACATATGATTTTATTCAATCAAATTAATTTCTATAAACTCATTCAAATCAAACTAAAGCTTTTTAATGTCATTTTTAGTTTGATGTTTATTTTGAGTTAAGGAATAGAGAGCAAAAAGTTTGTTAATCCTAATCCCATCCCATATTTGTAAGTTAATTTGATTTAATGAGAGGTAATTACGTTAAATTTATGGATTAATTATGATAAGATATGGATTAAATTAATTAATTAACCTTTACCTATGTTACCTTAAAGAAATTAACTAAATAATTATGAGCTAATATGATATGCAAGTGAATTGAAAAGTAAATTAACAATGGTCCTAGGAAATGAAAGGGGCCTAATGAAATTAGCTGACAATTAATTATTAATTAAGCTTAAAAAACTTCATTAAGTACATTTATGATTTTTCCACGCATGTGAGCTAACCATAATTTTCTTAAATATCTTTAGGTTATTGAACAACTAAAGATCTACCTATCAATTAATTAGGTCATGATGTGTTTTAAACATTAATTAAACTAGTTAAGTAATTAATTAATCAATTGATCCTTAATTAATATCTCTTGAAAAAGTAAAGGAAACTTAGGGAGAAGATTAGGAGAGAGGCCCCAATCCAATTCCCTATGTCTCCTCACTATTAAATAGTAATAAATGACCCAATTAATGAACTAAGTTACTATTTATGTAGTTAATTAACACTAAATTAAATTAATAAGTTAATTAGAGCTTAATCAATCAATTTCTCTAATTAATTAACCAATAAATCCTAAGAAAAATAGGGGAGCTAGAGGTCATCCCCTTAAATAATCTCAAAAAGTTTGAGGTTAATTAGTTAATTAATTAGGGAGTACTTAAGGTAAATAACTATTTGATTAAACTTTAATTAAGCTCAAATTACTATTTAAAATCAAATAAAGATAATTTCAGTGGATTCCTCTCTAAAATACCTTTAAAATGGGCCTTTGTTTATATTTTTTTAGATTTTTCTATAATTTATTATAAAATATGAAAGTTTCAGCTTTAAAAATAGATTACATGGCCTTAATGAAACTTTATCATGGGCATGTGTGGCACACATGGTGCCACAGGATTGGCTATTTAAGTTGTCAAATCTTGTGGCGGACTGAGCTAGTGGCGAGACACATTATTGATCTCTGCCATCCGATCTCAAATCAAATGGCACAGACTAAACCCATAGGTAATAATGGCTCGAATCAAATGGATATAGCATGATCTACTCATGATCGTCCATTCTGATCATGCATAACAAATAGCGCTTGATAGCTAGCAAATGATGAACGAAGGATCCCATCCACCATTGATCATTGATTCGAGCTCAGATTCAGTCCAAATCAACCCCACACCATTGCGTGAGGGATCCATGAAGATCCAGTGGCTAAGATTAGCTCACATGCAAATTTTCTTCACAAAGCTCCAACACCACTTTGCCTAAAGCTCAACTTTCATGAAATTACCTTACTGAAGCTAAGGCTGGAAACTAGCATGCTTGAGGTAGCTTCACCTAGTAGAGACGATTCCCTATTGAGCAGCAATTTGATTGGTTCCATGCAGATTACTCGGAAGGCCAAGAATGGTTCTTTAGATGTACAGCTCTGATTGAAATTCATCCTCTGATAGGCTTGGAGCTTGGGGAAAGATTCATTTGGCTTTGACGAGGTGCATGGAAGGTGTGTGTAGGAGGAAATTAGTTTTGGTTGAGAGATAAGGGAGTTTGAATCAGAAAAGGGGTGTCTTCTTTTGTCTTTACTTAGGGATGAATAAATACGAGAGAGGAGGCCTTAGGGAAGCTCTAGGGAGTTCTAGGGAGCTTCAAAAATGCCTTAGGAGATCTCTCAAAATGAATGTGTGTCTTTTCTGTGAGAATTAAAGGAGTATATCCCTAAATCATGTGTGATATATACACGGGATTGCTTTCCTAATTTTTGCTGGTCAGCCACCGCCAGAGCACTGGAGGGGTCAGAATCAAGTTCACGTGGCATGCCATGAGTGGAAGAAGGCATGAGAGGTGGCTCAAGGCATGATGTGGGCTAATGACTCTTTCATTGTCCATGGGGTTCTTGACTTATGAGGGAGCTGAGTTAACTCACCTCCCTTTGGTCCATGGAAAGCCTATCCCACTTAAGGTGGGCTAGGTTATACCTCATTTGGCTGCTTGATGGCTGCGAATGATGACAGGAAAGTGAACTTTGCCAATTTTGGTAAATTCCTATATGGGGAGGCATGTCCAAGGGAGGTTTGCCTAGGGTTTGGCTCCAATTAGTTTTGTGCTAGTTTTAGGCTGACCTAAGATGGGTTTATGTCAGGTTTGGTCAGGTTCCAAGGTCTCATGGGTTGGTTTCAAGGTTTTTAGCTCAATTTGGTCAAATTAGGTCATGTTGGGTTAGGTTGACCAATTGATAAAATTGGGTCAAACCATGGCTTGGTTTAGGTTAAAATAATGATTTGAAGTATTTTGGTTCAAGTGGTTTCAATCAATTTGGCCCAAGTTTAATTTTGGCTCATTTGGATTCATATATGTCAAATGAGTCAAGTTGACCAATTTGACCAAATTGGCCAATTGGCTTGGGATGGGTGTTGGATCACGCTAAATTGGTTAATTAAAAATTATTGTAGGCTTTGGTTTGAATTAATTTAGATTTAATTTATATTTTGGCCAATTTGACCCTTTAGGTCAATTTGGGCTAAGTTGGTCAATTGGTTTTAATTGGCCAACTTGGGTTCAATTATGGGTTTGGTCAAGTTCAATAATCAATTTGGAATGATTGGTTGCAATCAATTTGTGTTGGATCATGATTTGACCTATTTTGACCTTTTAACTCAATTTCAGTCAACTTGGGTCAAATTGCCAATTGGGTTTTGGTTTGGCTCAATTGATGGTTAAGTCATGTTCAATCATTGATTATGAGTTGGTGTGAATCAATGGTTTCAATTGGTTGTGTGTAGGATGAGTTTTGGCTAATTTGGGTTTCATATGGGCTAAGGGTTGACTTGGTTAAATGACCAAGTTGACTTTGTTTGTCCCAATTTAAGGTAATTGATCATCTTATGATGATTGATGATCATGGTATGAGGTTTGGATGGGCTTGGTTCAATCTAATTTGGGTTGGATTAGAACTTGGTTCATATGGGTTCTTTAGGTCACTTTGGGTTAAGTGGACCTAAATGGGTCAATTGGCTTAGTTTTGGTTTGATTAAGGCTTAGTTTAATTTATATATGAGTTTAAAATTGAAATATAAATCGAACTGCAATCAATTTGGGTTATAATGATTTTTGGTTCATTTGGGATTTTCAAGTTAAAAGGGCCAAGTTGGGCTTGACTTGAGTTGGTGTCAATTTGTCTTGATGATTGTAGATTTCATTTATATTTGGATATATGATTGAATGAATGATTGATTCATGAGAAAATCCATTAATTTTGGCTTGGTTTGGATGGGTTTTGGTTAAGTCCAAGAAATTAGCTTAAAGGATTTAAATTGGGTTTTGATTTAATTTTGGATTTGGTTTTGGCTATTTGCATTTATATTTTATTTATATTTGTGAATATGAATCAAGGTATAAATGACTTAAGGGAAAATCAATTGAATTTGGAGTGGTTTGAAGGCAAATTTGGCCAAACCCATGAAGGTAGGTCAAAAGGCCAAAAAAGGGAATTTGATTTAGTTTTGATCATTGCAATGTGGGTTTCATTTATATTTGGGAAGATAATTTAACATATAATTGATTTATGAGAAAATAAATTGAGTTTGAGTTGATTTGAATGGGATTTGGCTAAGCTCATTGAGGTGGGTCCATATGCATTAGCTTGGGATTTGATTGGATTTGGAATTAGTTTGATTTGTTTTTGGCTATTTGAATGTATACTTCATTTATATGTATGAATATAAATGAAGATATATAAATGACTTATGAGAAAATCAATTGAGTTTGGAGGCGAATTTGGCTAAGCTCATGAAGTTAGGTCCATATGGCTTAGCTTAGGATTAGATTGAATTTGGATTTAGTTTGATTTAGTTTTGGTTGTTTGAGTTTTTATTTCATTTATACTTGTGGATATAAATAAAGATATGATTAATTCATGAAGAGATCAATCAAGTTTGGTCTTGAATTGGGTGGAGATTTGGCTAAGCCTACAAAATTTAATCATGAGGCTTAAGGAGGATTTGGTAGTTTAAATTTGATTTTGGGCTTCAATTATTTGGAATTGATTTTGGACTTGAATCTTATAAATGATTGAGGGATTGAAAGGATCTTTGAGAAAATCAATTAAATTTGATTAAGGGCCAAGTCCACAAAATAAAATCATAAGGCTTAGGCAGGATTTTAAATTTAGATTTGATTATGGGTTTCAATCATTTGATTTGGAATTTCGATTTGGATTTGGTATTTTAATTGAATTTGAGGTTTGGTTTAAGAAGGTGCACATAGATTGGGTTTAGTCTACAGGAAAGGCAAATCTCCCTAAGTCCCTAAGGCATAACCTACCCCTATAACTAACCCTTCTAAGTCACTAGGCTTAGATTAAGTGTTCACCTAATCACTAGATATGTCTTAAAGCTAAGGAGCTCTTAATGTCTATAACAATCCTAGATATATGATGAGGAGGTTAAGAACACACTCTAAAAGTGAGGTCAATAATTTAATGCATCCATATCTTTCAAAAGTAATCAAGTTAAATGAAATTTCCTTTATGTAAAGCTTGCATGTGTTAATTTAGCTTAATATATATGTGGCTATTATCATTATTAAATCCAAATATATTTTCTAAAATTTATAAATGAATCACAACATTTTGAGTGATGCTAATTATAAATGCACAAGAAGTGCACGTGCTTATACCTTAAGTTTATGAAGTAAAGCTCTCTTTCACTTATTCATATATTAATTTACATAAGTTTGAATGGTAATGGGTATATAGTCTGGACATCCCGTGCATACGAGGCTTTAGCTAGCCCTAAGGAGATCATTTGATTACCTCACTCCCTTGGTTAACAAAGGCACATATCCATCTGATTTCATTCTTATGTATTTTAACCTTAGAATTTGGATAGAGCTTTAAATCATATACATAAATAATTAAATTAAAAAAAATACAATCTTTGCATGATTTTCATCTTCTTAATTATGAATACATATGTATGTATTTAAGAAAAGGAAGTATATAGCATGGAAATTCCGAATCTGAGGCTTTAACTTACTATTTAAATCATTTAATAAGTCATTCACTAAAAGAACTAAATCAAATCAATGTGCTTTATGAAGTGACTTAAGGTAGGGATGAAAGAGTGTAACCATCTTCCTTCTCTTCATAACACTTAGTTGCTAGGTGTAAATCATATGAAACAAAAGAAAATATAAATTAAGACTCATAAATCAATTAAATAACTTCAATTGAAGCCCACCTTCATGTTAACTTGAATATTTTCCAAATTTAGAAAATTATAACCCAAATGCTTAGTAAGACATACCACACCTAACCTTTGCACACACATTAGAATTAAGTCACAACTTCTAGCTCTGTGTTAGGATGATGTATGATGTGATGTATATTTTGTTTTATGATGTATTATTTTAGACTAGATGTTAGGGTGTATGCTTCGTAGACTAGATGTTAGGCCATTATTAGCCTAATCATATTTTTATAAGGGATTATGCTTAAGGAGATGCTTAAAATAAATATTAATTCTCTCTTTATCAGTTGCTTAAACCCCTAAGTATAAATCCAAGTTAGCATAGCTAGGCTTGGTTACCCATGTGCAGGGTGCTAAGTTCAAATTACACATATAACTGCTTGGGAGTGTATGTATATTTAGCTAACATGTATTTTACAGGTGTAGTTAGATTTACTTTTTTTAATATGAATATAATTTTTATAATAGGAATTAGGATTAGTTCTATAGGAGAATTATGATGAGCAGTTGCTAGAAGGCTTTGTCCTGGGAGGCCCTGTGATGCCATTAAAGCAAGAACATCCAAATCAAAGAAGAAACCAAACAAATCAAAGAAATGAAGATGGAAGAATAAAGAATGAATACCCCCATAGCATGTATTCATTTTAATTGTAATTATTCTTTCATATTCCGGGTTGTATAAGGGTGGAGCTTGGCTACCCTTACTTTCTCTTTTTGGATTGTACGATGGTGCCCGACCGTACCGGCCTATTATTTCCTTACATTGGGTTTATAAATTTGATTGATGTTATGTTATGTTATGTTATGTTTAAATTTCACATTAGAAATGGCATGCTTTTTGTAGTTTCTTATGATTGATGCTTTAATGTGTGGCCTAGATGCGATAGGCTCTTAGGATAAAAATAAATTTTCTACCCAACTAATCATTCATAAAAAAATTTTAAGCAACTCATAATCTCATCATAAAGAAAATGATATAAATAAGATAATTAAAAGATTTAACAACCACTTAGCTATATGGTTGTATGTCTCACATCATACATGCATCTTGAGTCACTTTTGCAAAATGAGGGCCTCTGTCCTTACATGCATAAGGGTCTTCCTTACTGACGGAGCTTCACCCTCTCTCTTTTGATTTGGCCAATAACCCATTTCATCATGCATTTATGCATATAAAAAATGTAAAAGCTTTTCTCTAAAATGACTTTTGAAAGTGAAATAAAATATGAAAAGATTTTGTATTAGTAGATTAAGTCATATGCTCATACCACTCATGCTCTAGTCTCTTAGGGAGTGGGTTTAGGACTTTAGTCTTTTTCCAATTAAATAACTACCCTAGCTATCTTGCAATTCGTAAGATCGGACTACGTGATTGTTGACCTCACTTTTGGAGTGAGGATACGATCTCCTTCTTTTAGATTTAGGAGTCTTCTAGACACTAAGACTTCCTTAGTCATAGACACTTCTATCAATTAGGTGAACACTTAACCTAAACTTAGAGACTTAGAAGGATTAGCCATAGGATTAGGTTATGCCATAGGGATTTAAATGACCTACCTACCCCATGAATCAAACCCAATCTATGTTCACCTTCTTAAATCATAACCAAAATTAATTCATATCAAACTGAAACCAAAATCCAAATTCAATCAGATGATTGAAACCAATGATCAAATCCAAATTCACAAATCCCTCTTAAGCCATATGATCTAATTCTATGAATCTAGCCAAAATTCCTTCAATCAAAATCTAACACAATTGAATTTCTCCTAGATCAATTCTACAAGCAAATCAATTTACCAAAATCCATAAGCATACCAAAACTAAATGTCAAATCCAAACCAAATCCAAGCTCAAAATCCTTCATAAGCCCTATGATTTTATTCCATGGACTTAGTCAAATCCCATTTAAATCAATCCAAATTCAATTAATTTTCTCATAGATCAATTATTTCTTCAATTATCTTTCCAAATATAAATAAAATCTAAATTCAAATCATCAAAACTAAATCAAATCTAAATCTAAGCCCTTTAAGCAAATTCTATGGACTTAAGCCAATTGGTCTTCAAATCCCCTTTAAATCAAGCCAAACTCAATTGATTTTCCCATAGATCAATTATTCCCTCAATTATCTTCACAAATATAAATGAAATATACATTTAAATCATCAAAACTAAATCAAACTAAACAAACTCTTCTCTAAGTCTATGACCCTATCCTATGAATTTAGCCAAATTCTCCTAATCTAATCATCAAATTCAACTGATTTTTTTCTCTCATGAATCAATCATACATTCAATTATGTTCACAAATATAAATGAAAATCAAGCCAAACTAAAATCTATCAAAGTCTAACCCAACCTAACCACTTTGACTTGAAATATTCAAATGAAATAAAACCCAATTTGAACCCAAACCCATTGCAATTGAATTTATAAATTAGCCCTAAACTAATATATAAATTCAACTAAACTCAACTCAACTAAGCCTAATTAGTCCACTTAACCTAAAGTGACCAATTTGACCTATTTGAACCAAGTTTCAATCTAACCCAAATTGGATTGAATCAACTTAGCCAAAACCTCTTATGATGATTGTTGATCAGCATAGGATCATCAATTATCATAAATTGGGTTAAACCAAGTCAACTTGATCATTTAATCAAGTCAACCCTCTTAACCCATATGAATCCAAACTATCCAAAACTCATCCTACCCCCAAAATAATTAAAACCAAGGATTGAACATGACTTCACCATCAATTGAGCCAAACCTAACCTAATTGGCCCTTGACCCAAGTTGACCCTTGACCTAAAAAACTAAATTTGGTCAAATCATGATCTAACCTAAATTGATTGCATTCAATCACTCGAGTTCATTCCAAATTGATCATTGAACTTGACCAAAGCCCCAATTGAACCTAGTTTCACCAATTGGACACAATTGACCCATTTAGCCCAAATGGACTTAAAGGGTCCATTTTACCTAAATCAAAACCAAATAAAAATTGATTGAAACCAAAGCTTGCAATCATCTCCAATTGATCAATCAAACCCAAACCAACACATAACCCAAGCCAATTTGACCAATTTGGTCAAATTGGTCAACTTGACCCATTTGACCTGCATGAATCGAAATGAGCCAAAATCAAATCAAAGCTAAACTGATTCAAACCAATGGAACAAAAACATGTCGAATCATCATTTGAACTTGACTCAAGCCCTAGTTTGACCCAATTTGACCAATTGATCAACATAAGCCAACCTAGCCCAATTTGACCTATAAGGGTCAAATTGAGACAAACCCCTTTGAACCAAGCTAAGACCCATTGGAACTTAATCCAACCTGACTAAAACCCACCTTAGGTCAGCCCCAAACTAACCCAACCTAAATTGAGCTCAACCTAAAGTAAATCTCCCATGGATTCTCCTCCCCACATGGGTTTTAGCCAAAATTGGCAAAGTCCACCCTCACATTTCCTTGTGATAGCCTCAAACACCTAAGAATGGAGCCTAATCTACTCACCTAGTCCAACCCATGTGGGCTAGGTCAGCCTTGGACCAGCGGGAGTTGAGTTAACTCACCACCCTCACTAGCCGAAACATATGGACCCAAAGGAGAAACCAGCTGCCTTGAGCCACCCACTAGAGCTTCCACCAACCTAATCGAGCCACGTGGTGGTGACACCAGCCACTTTGACACCCTGATGGTGGCTCACCAATCAAAAATTAGAAGCTCAATCCATCCGTCTGATCCAAAAGAGGGGGGATATATCCCTCTCATTTCGACCTGAATTTAACAAGAACACTTTCAAAAACTCCCTAGAGCTTATAGTATTTATTTTTAGAATGTATGGGGGGGCACCACACAAATTAAAGGGGGTAATTATTATAGTGATTGAGTACGACATTGAGGTATGATGTATTATCTTGAAAGATAGATACACCACCCTTCAATGGACCTAATCACCTAATAAGGTCTCCTAAGGCATGATGGGTCTTCAAATATACTATAGATTTTTCCCTTGCTTTATATGGATGAATAAAGTAGGGTTTATATTAAACTGAGTTCTAAAGTTTTCTATGGAAGTAAGCATCAAAAGTAATTACAACTTAGGGAATGAAATTTTCTAAGAATATTCTTGATTAAAGTAGCCAATTATGATCTCCAAAGATTTCAAAGCTAGACTATCAAAGGATTGGTTATATTTGAAAGATCAAATGGAGAGACTTATTTTGGAAGCCAAAGGAGATGAGTAAGGAATGCTCATGATACTTGGAAGGCTAATGAGCATTCCAATCTATCCTATGATTGGGCTTTATGTATTTGAAATTGAAGAGATTTATATATTTTAGTTGAAATTTCATTAGATTATTAGGGCTTATAATCCAACACCACAAGATCGTAGAAATGCCTAAGAGGTGAGGATTTATACTTATAGCTCAAAGAAAATAGTCACCTTGGATCCTAAATCTAGGGAGCATTAGCACAATGCTAAAGCTTGACCTAAATTTATGCGGAGAAATGGGCATAAGGTTTACCTCTACAAGAGAGGATAAATCATACTACTGTTGGGCTTACAATCGCCTAGAGTAGCCGCCAGCTAACTCCTTCTATAATTTTAAAACCACGTTCGATCATATGAAGCTACAAGATGGTTAGGATGTTATTTATTTAGGTAGACACTAAAATCCTAAACCCACTCCCTAAAATACTAGAGCATGAGTGGTACGAGTAATGATTTAATCTAAACCAAAATCTTTTAATATTTTATTTTTGGACACTTTATTTTAACAAAGTCTTTAGGATTTTGATGCCTACATGCCTGATAAAATAAATTTGTTGGCTAAATCAACAAGAAAGGGGTGTTTTCCTTCATAAGGGATGCCGTCATATGTCAAGCATTCCCCTATTGTGCAAAGATGGAAATCTCATATTTTCAAAAGTGAAATAATATGCATGTATGATATGAAACATAAGCTAAGGGGTTGTTAAATCTTTTAACTATATTATTTAAAACCTAGGCTTTATTATGAGGTTATGAGCTGCAGAAAATTTTAGTTATGAGTGATTAGTTGGGGTAGAAAAATTAAATTTATCCTAAGAGCCTAATCGCATCCAGGCCACACAATCATAAGAAACTATAAAAAGTATGCCATTTCTAATATGCAAGGTAAACATAACATCAATCAATTTTATAACTAATACAAAAGAATAAGAGGTTGGTACGATCAGGCTCCATCGTACAACCCGAAAAGAGAAAAGATGGGTAGCCGAGCTATACCTTTATGCAATGCGATATATGAAAGAATAATTACAATTTACAATAATTAGAAGCTATGGGGGTCTTATTTTATTCATTATTCATGTCCCTATATCCTCATTCCTTCATTTGATTTGATTTGTTCCACTTCTGTGGTTTGGATATGCTTCCTTCAAAGGCATCATAGGGCCTCCCAGGACAAAGCCTTCAAGCCACTACTCATCCTAATCCGCCATAGCACCAATCCTTATTCCTATTATGAGATTACATTAAGAATAAGAAAAATAAATCTAACTATACCTGCAAAATAAGTGTTATCTAAACACACATACAATCCCATGCAATTATATATGTGATTTTGACTTAGCACCCTACGCATGGGTAACCAAGTCCACCTGTCCTAAGTTGGATTCTACTTAGGGGTTAAGCAACTTACAAAAAAAGAGTATTTATATTTAATATTAAGCACCCTAATAAGCATAATCCCCTACATAAAACATGATTAGGCTAATATCGACTACCATACAGTCTATGAAGAATACACCTTAACTTTCAATCTAAAATAATACATCATAAAATAAAAAATTCATCACATCATGCACCATCCTTAGGACTAAAAGTGGTGACTTAATTATAATGTGTGAATTAAGGCTTTGTGTGGTATGTCTTACTAAGCATTATAGTTATATCTTTCTAAGTGTTGGGAGATTTAATTTAACATAAAGGGTTGGTTTAACTTCAAGTTGTTTAGTTGATTTAAGAATTTTAATTTATATATATTTTTTTTATATGATTACACTTAGCGACTAAGTGTTATAAAGAGAGGAAAAAAGGATTGCCCTTTTTCATCCCTACTTTAAGCCACTTTCTAAAGCACATTAATTTGATTTAGTTCTCTTTAGTGAATGGCGTAATAAATGATTTTTATTTAATTCTAAGTTTAGGTTCACTTTAAATAACTATGTTCAATATGAAAGATATCTTAAGATTAATCTAATTGAATTACTATCGCATGACATATATTAAATCATTCCTTTATATCATATTGAACGGGAATATGATTTAATCCTAAGTGTACCAATACATGCAATATGTTTTAGTATACTTAAATGATAAATGTATGTGTATGTTTAGAATTTATATTTTTATTTGATTGGATTATTTAAACATATTAATTTAAAACTCCATCCAAATTCTTATATAAAAAGACATAAGAATGAAATTGAATAGGTATGTGCTGTTGTTAAACCGGGGAAGTGAGATAATAAAATGACCTCATTGGGGCTACTTAAAGCCTCATATTCCTGGGATGTCCAAAAAATATATCCGTTGTATTCAAACAAATGTAAATAATTTGTATACATGAACATAGGAAGTAGGCTCCAAATCATATGGCTAATTAATCCAACCACTTAATCAATTATGAATGCATGAGATTTTGATATAAAAGGGGAGGGGGGGGGGTCATTCATTAATCACATATACATACACATGTATAAAAACATAAACAAGTATGTGGTGTTGTTAAGCCAGGGAAGTGGGGTAATCAAATGGCCTCCTAGGGCCTACTTAAAGCCTCATATTCCCGGGATGTCCAGACTAAACACTTGCTTTTTTTTAATACACATGAATGTATACATAAATGAAGGAAAGAAAATCATGAGAAGGTTATATTTTTATTTGATTAAGTCATTTATGTATATGAATTAAATCTTTATCCAAATTCTAATGTTAAAATACATAAGAATGAAATCAAATGGGTATGTGCCATTGTAATACCAGGGAAGTAAGGTAATCAAATGACCTCCTTGGGGCTAGCTAAAGCCTCGTATTCCTAGGATGTCTAAACTATATACCCATTACCATTCAATCTTATATAAATCAACACATGAATAGAGGAAAGAGAGCTCAACATTCATACACTTAAGTTATAAGCACATGTATTTTCTATGTATTTATAACTAACATCATAACACAAATTATCATTCATTTATAAGCTTTCAAAAATACATTTGGATTTAATAGTGATAATTGCCACATATATATTAAATTAAATCAACACATGCAAGCTTACATAAAGAAAAATCATTTGATTTAATTAGTTTTGAAAAGATGAATGCATGGTTGCAAATGACACACAATATCTAATATGATTAGAAAGAAATAAATAAACATAAACACATGATTTTATTCAATTGAATTGATTCCTAAGGACAATCATATTAAATTAAACTATTTAAAATAAACCAAAGCTTTTTTATGTCATTTTTAATTTCATATTTTAATTTGATTTAAGGATATGAGAAGAGGTTTGTTGATGAAAATTAGTTGATGTAATTAATTAAGTTGTGAAGTTTGTGCATTAAATTTATTAATTAACCCATACTTATGTCACCTTAAACTGATTAACCAAATAATTATGAGCCAACATGATATGCACATACATTGAAAATTAAATTAGCAATGATCCTAAGAAATGAAAGGGACCTAATGCAATTGGCTCATGATCAATTATTAATTAAATTAAGAGACTTAATTAATTACTTTTATGATTTTCCCACACATGTGGTCTAACCATAATTTCATTAAACTCCTTTAGGTTATTAAACACCTAAATATCTACCCTAAGATTTCATTAATTAAGTTTTGATGTGATTATGATTTCAATTTTAATTATTTAAACCTTAATTGATTTGATTTTAATGAAATGAACTTGGGGAAAAAGATTAAGAAAGAAGCCTCAACCCTATTCCATTAGTCCATTTACTGTTAAACAGTAATTAACCACTTAATTAATTAATTTATTACTACTCATGAGATTAATTAATCTTTAATTATTTTAAAAGAGTAATTAAGGCTTGATTAGTCAATTTCTCTAATTAACTAAGTAATAAATCCCAAGAAAATTATTGGAGGCAGAGGTCATCCTATTGAATTGACTCAAAAAGTTTGGTATTAATTACTTAAGTAATTAAAGGGTAATTAAGTTACCTAATTTTTAATTAAATATTAATTAAGCTCTAATTACTATTTAAAATTAATTAAGATCATTTTTAATAAATTCTCCTCTAAAATACCTTTAAAATGAGTATTTATTTATATTTTTTCAATTGTTTTATAATTAGTTATGATTTTTATAGATTTTAACCATTAAAATAATTAATTAAGCCTAATTAACCCTTAAACCCGTCAGCACCACATGGCATGCTGACACGGCGTGCTTTCCATGTGGTATTGTAGGATTGGTTACTTAAACAAAATCCTAGTCATACTTACATCTTCCAGAGTGGGGAACAACTGTTGGGGTGATCTGTTAATAGCACAACAAATCGAACCTGGCCTAGGGTAGCTATTGAGTGAATGTTGCTGGGGGACTTATATCAACTCATGAGTAGTCAACATTAATATCTATCAGTGTGTGATGGACCCACTAAGAAGAAGCTATATCATCCTTGTCCTATCTTAGATTTATAAATCCAAAGGGATAGTCTACCGGCTACGGGGTAGAGCTATCCAACCTAAAGGCTGCCTTTCAGTGTTTAATGGCTATGCTAGGAAGAAAGCGTAGCAGACTTACATTTTCCAAAGCAGAGAGCAACCACTGGGGTGATCTATTGATAGCACAACAAATCAAACCTAACCTAGGGCGGCTACTGAGTGAATGTCATTGGGGGACTTATATCAACTAAAGAGTAGTCAAGATTAATATCATTTTAATTAGATGAACCCTGTCAGTGTGCGATAGACCCACTAAGAAGGGGCTATATCAGCCCTATCCTATCTTAGATTTTAAAATCCAAAGGGAAAGTCTACTGGTTGTGGGGTAGAGCTAACCAACCTAAGGGATTCCTTTTGGTGTGCAACGGTTGAGCAAGGAAAAAAGCATAGCAGACTTACATCTTTCAAAGCATCGGGCAACCACTGGGTTGATCTGTTTGTAGCACAATAATTTGAACCCGACCTAAGGCGACAACTAAGTGAGTGCCACTGTGAAATTATGTCAACTTAATAGTAGTCAGGCAATTTCTATAGAGAGTTTTGCTGACACTGTGCTAAAGATAGAATGCTTGCTTGAGAAAAGGTACCATTAGGGGATGTCCTCCTAATCCATAAGTGAATATATATTTTTTGTTTATATGTTTGCGTGGACCCTGTTGGTGTGCAACGAACCAAATTGAGAAGGGGCTATATCAGCCTTGTCCTATCATAGACTTACTAAACCTAAGGAGAATCTGCATATCTGCAAGGTGGATTCTCCAATGAGTGCCATAGGGTGAGAGGAGTCATTAGGATGTATCCAGATCCTATAAAGAAAGCATATAGGTGTACGATGGCCAACTCATGGAAAAGGCATAGCAGACTTGCATCTTCCATGAGTGGTGTATCCACTGGGATTACTATCAACATAGCGAAGACCAACCAACCTAAGGTGACCGTCAGTGTGCGCTGATCAATCTAAGAAGAAGGCATGTAGAATTACATCTTCATAGATGAAAATGATTATCGAGATACTCTATCATCGATGAGACAGAGGCTATCTGACCTAGGACAACTACTAAGCAGGGAGTCCCATGGAAAAGGACTGGACCTAGACTTGAAGTAGTCAGAAAAAAAGGAGCCACTGTGGGACTTATCCTAAGCCTAAAATATACTCGACCCTATCAGTGCATGATGGCTAGTTCAAGAAGAAAGTGTGGCAGACTTACATCTCCTTAAATGAAGCTGACTTGAGGTAGCTTATCGACCGTGCAATAAGGCCTACCAAACTAACAAGGTGCTCATCAATGTGCAATGGTCAAGTCAGGAAGAAGGTTTAACAAACTTACATCTTCCTAAATAAGGAACC
Source organism: Cymbidium sinense (assembly GCA_021442155.1). Lineage (NCBI taxonomy): Eukaryota > Viridiplantae > Streptophyta > Magnoliopsida > Asparagales > Orchidaceae > Cymbidium > Cymbidium sinense. The sequence continues at coordinate 82,813,428 of CM038223.1, forward strand.
ACTGGGGTGACACACTAGCAGGATAGCATGTTATCCCGACCTAGAGCAGCTAATGAGTGAGTGTCATTGGGGGCGTTATCCCAACTCAAAGTAGCCCGAGACAAAAGATACATGTTTATTTTATATGTGGTTGTGTATAGTTTGTGTTTATGTCATATTGATAAAGGATAGGACATCGCTCAAGTTCCTTACACCTACTCTAAACACTTCATGATGGATTCGCAAGCAAACATGTTTTTCAATATGGAAGAGATGGTATTTTAGATGAAATTTTAAATGATAATTATTTTCAAACAAGAATTTTGGATAATATTGCTTTAGGTAAAGCCTATTGATTGAAAGCATTGGGCACTCTCCCTTATGATTTATGAGCTGATAAGATCCTCCTTGATAGGCGTTCTCAAAAAGGCCTTCCCAAGTGGGTTCAAACTTACCTCCCATCTTACGATAGGCAATAATTAATCTCTTTAAAATTAAAATAAGCTCTCATGCTTGAAAAGCTCTAGGATGGACCAACTTGTTGTGAGCTTGAATCACTTTGGCTTTATACAACTCAAGGTTTTGGCATGCCTGTAGGTATCTCTCCTCTAAACCTTTGAGCTCTTCTAACCATAACTTGGTGTTCTTCTCCATTGTGATCTTGCTACACACAGCTATCCTTAGTGATAGGAGTTGGACATTTAAAGGAAGAATGTCTTCAGACCCATACACTAAGGAGAAAGGGGTAGATTGAGTTAGAGTTTTGTATATGGTGCAGTATGCCCATAAGGCTTTAACTAACAGCTCATGCCATTGCCACTTATTATCATCAAGTGTTTTCTTTAATATCTAGATGAGAGTTTTGTTGAAGGCTTCTGCCAAGATATTTGCCCTCGGGTAGTAGATGGTAGAATATTTCTAATCTATGTTGTGTATCTAAGAAAAGCTATTGATTTGGTGCTCTTGAATACAATACCATTATCAGATATAATTCATTGAGGCACCCTAAACCTATATACGATATGGTTCCTAAAAAATTGGAGCACATGCAGAGTTATGACCTCTATGAGTGAGATCTCCTCTGCCCACTTAGAAAAGTAGTCGGTGGTAGCTATGATGAACCGATGACCTCTGGAAGAAGGATGATCAATTAAGCCCACTATGTCAGTACCCCAACACTCAAATGGCCATAAGGCTAATGTAGGGTGTAGAATATTTTGTGGTTAGTGTAGGACCATACCGTGGCATGGCCTAGCTCCATCCATGCAATCTGTGATCATCAAAGGCTAGTAGTATCATAGTTTCTTGATCTTGGCTTTCATCTTTAGATCAGATTTATGCATGTGGATTATAGTTTTATCCAACTTATAATGTAGAAATATGTGTGAATCAAATTAAATAAATACATGTCATTGTTAACCTGAGAAGTGAGGTAATCAAATGACCTCCTTGGGGCTACTTAAAGCCTCATATTCCCAGGATGTCCAGACTATATACTTATTAATATTTAAATACATGTAAAATCACATATAAATCAAAGAAAAGAGAACTTTACTCCCTACACTTAAGGTATAATCACATACATCTCCTACATATTTATAACTAGCATCGTAACATATGTTGTTATTCATTTATAAACTTTTAAATATATATATATATATATATATATATATTTGGATTTAATAGTGATAATAGCCACATATATATTAAATTAAATCAACACATGCAAGCTTAACATAAAGGAAAATCATTTTATTTAATTAATTTTGAAAAGAGATGGATGCATGGAATTAGACAACATGTAATATGTAGCATGGTTGGAAAGGAATAATCAAATACAAGCATGTGATTTATTCAATCTAATTAATTCCTGAAGACAAACATACCAAATAAAACTATTTAAATAAACCAAAGTTCTTTAATGTCATTTTTGATTTCATGTTCGATTTGATTTAAGAAATGTGAGAAGGAGTTTGCTAATCCTAACCACTCCTCATGTTTGTTAATTAATTTGGTTTAATGAGAAGTGATTAAAAATTGATTTTATGGATTAATTAAGTTATCATATGTATTAAGTTCATTAATTAGCCCTTACTTATGTTGCCTTAAAGTTATTATCCTGATAATGGTGAGCTAATGTGATATGCAAATTAATTGAAAAGTAAACTAGCAATAGTTCTATGAAATGAAAGGGGCCTAATGCAATTAGCTCATAATTATTGGTTAATTAGATTAAGGAACTCACTTAATTACTTCTATGATTTTTCCACACATATGGGTAGATCATAATTTCATTAAATCTCTTTAGGCTATTAAACACCAAAAGATCTACCCATAAATTAATTAGGATCATATGTGTTTTAAATTTTAATTAAAGTAATTAATTAATTAATTAATCAATTAATCCCTAATTAATTTTCTCTTGAAAAGTAAGGTGAACTTAGGGAAAGAAATTCGGAGAGAGGTCTCAATCACATTCCATAAATCTCCTTATTGTTAAACAGTGATAAATGAACCAATTAATTAATTAATTCACTATTCATATGCTTAATTAACACTTAATAAAATTAAAAAGGTAATTCGGGCTTAAAAAAAATCAATTTTTCCAATTAATTAACCAATGAATCCCAAAAAAATAGGGGAGGAAGAGATCATCACCTTCAACAATCTCAAAAAGTTTGAAGTTAATTAGTTAATTAATTAGGGAGTCATTAGGCTAATTAATTTTTAATTAAACCCTAAATAAGCACTGATTACTATTTAAAATCAATTAAGGATAATTTTAATAGATTCTTATCTAAAATATCTTTCAAATGAGGCTTTATTTGTATTTTTAGATTTTTTTTACAATTTATTATGAATTTATGAAATTTTAGCCTTAAAAATGGAATATTTGGCCTTAATTAAAACTAATTTCATTGGCGCCATACCGTGCGCTGATGTAGCATACTTTCCACATGGCGATGTGGGATTGGTTATTTAAGTTATCACATCTCGCCCTGAGTCATCCTGCGGCAGGACGCACTTTTGTTCTCCACAGTCCAATCTTGAATCGGAAGGCGCAGATGAATCTCATAGTTAATAACAGATCAAATTTGATGGATCTAATGTGATCTAATCATGGCCATCCATTTTAATCACACATAATGGATGGTGCATGATCCCACCATTACCCGCACGATCTGAGCTCACCCAAGCTCATATTGGCTCCAAATGGAACCCACACCATCGCACGAAGGATCTAAGAGGATCTGATGACTATAATCAAGTGGCATTCACTTTTCCTTCAAAATGCTACAAAAAATTGGAGGAAGCTCAGCTTTAATGGTGTTACTTCACCGGAGCTAAGACCGACAGCTCACATGCTTGAGGAAGCTTCGTATAGAAGAAATGAGGCCCTGTTGAGCAACAATTGAGTTGATTCCAAGTGGTTTGCTCGGGAGGCCAAGATCCTAGCTTTAGAGCTTTAACCTTAATCAAAATCCTAGCTCTGGCAATCATAGAGCCTCGGGAGGATTTGTTTGGCTTCAATGAGGTGCAGGGATGGTGTATGCAAGAGGAATTTGGTTTTGGTTGGGAAATGAGGGAATGGGAATCGGAGGAAGGGTGCCCTATTTCGGGTTCACTCGGGAGTGAGGATTCTGAAGAGGCGAGGCCTTAGGGATGCTAGAGAGCTTGTGAGGGATTTCAAAATCACTTTAAGAAGCTTAGACGAGTTGAATGGTGCCCTTTCCCATGTGAATTGAGAGGGTATATCCCTTGATATGGTGTGATGACAGATGGGATCAATCCCACATTTTCGGTCGGCCAGCCTTCGCCAGAGCGCCGGAGTTGTCCCCATCAAGTCCACTTGGCTCATTTTGGTTGCAAGAAGGCTTAGGAAGTGGCTCAAGGCTGGATTTGGGCTGATTGCTCCTCCCTTAATCCTTTGGATTTTTGATTTCTAAGAAAAGTGTGTTAACTCACCTCCCATTGGTCCATAGTAGACCTAGCCCACATAGGGTGGGCTTGGTGGCTAGGCTAGACCCCATTTGGGGTATGTGGGGGATACCAAGTGGAAAGAGGAAGTGGACTTTGCTATTTCAAGCAAAATCCCATGTGGGGTGGCATATCTAAGGGAGATCTCATTAGGTTTGGCTCCAATTGGGTTTAGCTCAATTTGACCCGTATAGGTCAAATTGGGCTAGGTTAGGTTAGGTTAACTAAGTGATCAAATTGGGTTAAACCCAAGCTTTGGTTAGGTTCAAATGATAATTTGAAGTATTTTGGTTCAAGTGGTTTCAATCAATTTGGCCCAGGCTTGATTTTGGCTCATTTGAATTCAAATAGGCTAAATGGGTTGAGTTGAGCAATTTAACCAAGTTGGCTTAGGCTCGGTGTTGGTTTAAGTTCAATTGGTCAATTGAATAGGATTGTAGGGTTTGGTTTTAATCAATTTGGATTTAGTTTGGATTTTGGCCGATTTGGGTTACATTGGTCAATTGGGCTCAATTGGCCAAATTGGGTTCAATTATGGGTTTGGTCAAGTTCAATAATCAATTTTGAATGAACTTGAGCCATTAGTTGCAATCAATTTGGGTTGGATCAAAATTTGACCCATTCTGGCCTTTTAGGTCAATTTGGGTCAAATGACCAATTGGGTTTGGTTTGGCTCAATAGATGGTCAAGTCATATTTAATCATTGATTATAAGTTGATGCGAGTCAATAGTTTCAATTGATTTGGTGTAAGATGAGTTTTGGCTAATTTTGGTTTCATATAGGCTAAGGGTTGACTTTGTTTGACCCAATTTAAGGCAATTGATCATCATAGGGTGATCAATGATCATGGTATGAGGTTTGGATGGGCTTGGTTCAATCCAATTTGGGTTGAATTATAATTTGGTTCAAATGGGTTCTTTAGGCCAGTTTGGGTCAAGTGGACCTAAGTGGGTCAATTGACTTAGTTTTTGCTTGATTTAGATTTAGTTGAATTGATATATGAGTTTAGGATTAAAATATAAATCCAACTGCAATCAATTTGATCTATGATGGGTTTTGGTTCATTTGCAATTTTTAAGTCAAAAGGGCTAAGTTGGGCTTGACTTGAGTTGATTTCAATTTGGCTTGATGACAATAGGTTTGATTTATATTTGGATAGATGATTCAAAGAATGATTAATTCAAGAGAAAATCCATTGATTTTGGCTTGATAGGGATACGTTTTGGTTAAGTCCAAAGAATTGGCTTAGAGGCTTTAAATTGGGTTTTGATTTGATTTTGGAATTGGTTTTGGCTATTTGAATTTATATTTCAATTATATTTGTGAATATAAATGAAGATATAAATGACTTATGGGAAAATCAATTGAATTTTGAGTGGTTTGAAGGCAAATTTGGCTAAGCTCGTGATGGTAGGTCAAAAAGGCTTAAAAGAGAATTTGAGTTAGTTTTATTTAGTTTTGATCATTCAAATGTGGGTTTCATTTATATTTGGGGAGATAATTGATGGAATAATTAATTTATGAGAACATCAATTGATTTTGACTTAGTTTGAATAGGATTTGGCTAAGCTCACGGAGGTAGGTCCATATGGCTTAGCTTGAGATTTGATTGGATTTGGATTTTGTTTGATTTAGTTTTGGTTATTTGAGTTTATATTTCTGTTATATTTGTGAATGTAAATGAAGATATGATTGATTCATGGAGAGATCAATCAAGTTTGGATTGAATTGGGTGGAGATTTGGCTAAGTCTATGGAATTCAATCATAAGGCTTAAGGAGGATTTGGGAGTTTGAATTTGATCTCAGGTTTCAATCATTTGGAGTTGAATTTGGACTTTAACTTGATAAATGATTGAGGGGTTGAATTGATCTTGGAGACAATAAATTGAATTTGGATTGATTTGAATTTGGTTAAGGGCTCAGTCCATAAGATAAAATCACAGGGCTTATATAAGATTTTGATTTTGGATTTGATCTTGGGTTTCAATCATTTGATTTAGAATTTGGATTTGGATTTGGTATTTGAATTGAATTGGAGGTTTGGTTTGAGAAGGTGAACATAGGTTGGGTTTAGGCCATAGGTTGGCCAAGTCCATCCCTAAGGCATAGCCTAATCCTATGACTAACCCTTCTAAGTCTCTAGGCTTAGGTTAAGTGTTCACCTAATCACTAGAAGTGTCTTAAGACTAAGCAACTGTTAGTGTCTATAAGAGTTCTAGATCTATGAGAAGGGGATTGAGAACTCACTCCAAAAGTGAGGTCTAAGCTCATGAAGGTAGGTCCTGAGGCTTAGGAAGGGTTTTGATTTAATTTGATTTAGTTTGAGTTATTTTTGATCATTTGAATGTAGATTTGATTTATATTTAGGAAGATGATTGAAGATCTACATTGATTTTGGATTAATTTGAATGGGATTTTAGCTAAGTTCATGAGGGTAATTCAAAAGACTTAGGAAGGATTTGGTATGATTATATATTTTAGCAAATTAGATTTGGGATTGAGTTTGATTATAAGTTTGATAGATTGATTGAATCATTGAATTGATATGTGAGAAAATCACTTGAGTTTGGATTGATTTGAATTTGGCTAAGGTTAAGTCCATAAGATAAAATTATAAGGCTTAAGTTGATTTTAAATTTGGATTTGATCATAAAATTGGTTATAGATTTCAATCATTTGATTTGGATTTAGATTTGGATTTAGATTTGATATTGAATGTTTAAATTAAACTTGAGGTTTTGTTTGAGAAGGTGAACATGGATTGGGCTTAGGCTATATGGTAGGTGAATCCCCCTAAGTCTTAAGTCATAACCTAATCCTATGATTAATCCTTCTAAGTCTCTAGCCTTAGGTTAAGTGTTTACCTAATTTCTAAAAGTGTCTTATGACTAGGAAAGTCTTAGTGTTTAGAAGACTCCTAAGTCTAAGATAAGCAGATTAAGAAATCACTCCAAAAGTGAGGTCAACAAAAGGACCCCCAATAGGTGTGGAATAATTGATAAGACATACCGCACATATCAGCATTAATGGAGACGATCAACAACGTCCAAAAGATTACAAGCGCTAATGAAAATGATCTATACCTAAACCTAGAAGGTAGATAGAATCATGATCTTAGTCCAATGCAACTCAACCTATGCCAAGGGCATGAGAGAGCCAGAGGGATTTGGTTGGAATTTCAAGTCAAGGACCTGAAGGATGATCTACTAGGGGATCACACATGCATTGGACATGACATGTGAGATGTTTATGTCAAGGGCATAAAAGGAAGAATCTGATGAGGATTGAGTACATGAACCTTCCACTAGAGAAGCAGGTTTGAGCTATCCATAGGGGATATGGATTTGAGTTTGATTTTGAATATGATTTATGGGAAAAAGATTCGCTGAGGATAAGAATCTATAATCCATCGGGGATTAAGATCAAATTAAATTTAATTTTTTTATCTTAATTGATGTGAAGGCATATCCATTAGGGATATGGGCTCGGATACACTAAGGATTGGAAATATGAACCTTCCACTAGAGAAGCAGGTTTGGGTTATCTGTTGGGGATAAGAGTTTGGCTTCATTTCTTTGATTTGTTTGGGGATGTATTCTCTGGGGATAAAAGTTTGGTTGTATTTCTTTGATTTGTTTGTTTATTTATTATTGCTCCATTGGGGAGGATGGTTTTGAATTGAGGGCATATCCGCTGGGGATGTGAACTCAGTTAAATTTGATATATTTAATTCATAAACCATGTTTGTGTGTGATGAACCCACTGAGAAGGGGCTATATCAGCCTTGACCTATCTCAGATTTACAAATCCAAAAAGGTAGTCTACCAGCCACATGATAGGACTATCCAACCTAGGGGTGTCTTTCAGTGTGCAACAGCTATGCTAGGAAAAGCATAGCAAACTTACATCTTCCAAAGCAAGGAATAACCGCAGGGGTGACCTATTGATGGTGCAACAAATCGAGCCCGACATAAGGAGACTACTGAGTAAATATTGATGGGGACTTTTGTCAGCTCAAGAGTAGTCAAGATTAATTTTATTTTATTTGTTTTAATTTGATTTGGCTTGTTTCATTTATTTTGATTTTATTTGATGGATCCATTGGTGTGCAATTGATCACACTAAGAATGGGCAATGCTAGCTTGGACCTATCTTAGATTTATTGATCAAAAGGGGTAGTCTACCGGATAAAGGGTAGAACTATCCGACCTAAGGGGTGCCTTTTGGTGTGCAATGGTTGTACTAGGAAGAAAGCTAGCAGCCTTACATATTCCAAAGTAGGGAACAACAACTGGGGTAACCTATTCGTAGCACAATAAATTGAACCCAACTTAGGGTTGATCGTCGGTGTGCAATGGTCATGCTGGAATGAATGCGTAGTAGACTTACATCTTGCAAAGCAAAGAATAACCACCGGGGTGACCAATCGGTGGCACAATAAGTACAAATCAACCTAAGGGTGACTACTGAGAGAGTGTCGCTGGGGACTTATCTCAACTTAAGAGTAGTCAGGCGATTCCTATAAAGAGTTTTCCATACACTGCCCTAAAGATAGGATGTCTGCTTTGGAAAGGTGCCACTGGGGGCATCCTCCTAATCCACAAGCAATTATATATTTTGTTTGTTATCGTGGACCCTGTTGGTGTGCGAGAGACCACACTGAGAAGGGGCTATGTCGGCCTTGACCTATCTTATATTTATTTATATGTATGAACAATCTAACCAAATAATATCTTATAGGAAAAAATATCTAATCTAGTAGTAATGTCTAGGGGTCTATAATGGATGTGATCCAAATAGGGTGTGCAGAGTGAGGGGTGCTGTGATCTCAACAGAAGATTAGATATGGAAGAAATATGGTATATGGTGGCCAAGAAGAACATACTACAACATACCAACTACATGGGTGCCATATGGAGTAATCATGCGTGAGACTTATATTCAAACAAATCAAAGGAAGAAGATGTGTGGACTTATATCTCGGACTAATGCAACTCATCTTAAGAGAAGAATCACGTTTCTGTCAACATACGATGTAGAAGAAGATGCATACCAAATCTCAAAGAAGAACAAATGGGGTGTTGGTAGCACAGAGGAAGTCAAGACTTACTAAGAAAGAAGCTATTGGGAGTCAAAAAATTTGACTAATGATGACCTAGACTAAGTCAAGAGGAAAGAAAGTGGGACTTACCTCAAAAATACTCGAGTGCATGATACCAATTCAAGAAGAAAGAGTAGTAGACCTATATCCTCTTAAATGAAGTCATCATCAGGTAGCTTACCGACCACGCATTAAAACCTACCAAACTAATAGGGCATTAATCGGTGTGCACCAGTCAAGTAAGGAAGGAAAGTGTAGTAGACTTACATCCTTTAAAATAAGAAGACAACTAGGGTGACACACTAACAGGGTAGCATTTCAACCCGACCAAGAGCAGCTACTAAGTGAGAGCCGTTGGAGGCATTATCCCAACTCGAAGTAGCCCGAGATAAAAGATATGTGTTTATGTGTAGTTTGTGTTTGTTTCATGTTAAAGAAAATAGGATGCTACTTGGGTTCTCTTACACCTATCCTAAACATATCATGGTAGATTCACAAACAAAGAATGCCCCAAATGAAGAGAATATTTGATTTGAAGAAGAATTTTTATTGATGATGGAGATTTTCAAACATAATTTTAAGGATAATATTTCTTTAAGTAGAGCCCGTTGATTGGAAGAATCGAGCGCTCTACTTTATGGTTAACAAGTTGATAAGATCCTCCTTGTTAGGCCTTCACTATAGAAAAAGGGCCTTTCCAAGTGGGTTCAAACTTATCTCACATCTTGCGACGGGAAATAATTGATCTCCTTAGAACTAAAACAACCTCTTCTACTTGAAAAGCTCTAGGATGGACCAAATTTTTGTGCACTTAAATCATTTTGTCTTTATACAACTTGAGATTTTAGCATGCCCATAAGTGTCTCTCCTCCAAACATTTGAGCTCTTCTAACCATAACTTGGTGATCTGCTCCATTGTGATCTTGTTGCTCACATCTATCCTTAATGATGGGAGTTGGACATCTAATGATAGAACAGCTTCAGACCCATACACTAAGGAGAAATTAGTAGATTGAGTTGGAGTTCTATATGTGATGCGGCAAGCTCACAAGGCTTCAACTAACTGCTCATGCCACTGTCACTTGTTATCATCAAGTGTCTTTTATAGTATTTGGATGGGAGTTTTATTGAAGGCTTATGCCAAGTCATTTGCCCTCGGATAGTAGATGGTAGAATATCTTCAATCTATGTTGTGTCTCCAGGCAAAGTTGTTGATCTTCGTGCTCTTGAATGCAGTACCATTATCAGATATAATTCATTGAGGCACCCCGAACCTATATACGATATGATTTCTAAAAAGTTGGAGTGCATGCTGAGTTGTGATCTCTTTGAGTGGGATCGCCTCCGTCCACATGGAAAAGTAGTTTGTAGAAGTTAGGATGAACTGATGACCTTTGGAAGAAGGAGGGTCAATCAGGCCCACTATGTCAGTACCCTAACACTCGAATGACCATGAGGCCAATGTAGGATGTAGAATGTTGGGTGGTTGGGGCAGTACCACACTGTTTACCTGACACTGGTGGCATCGCCTAGCTACGTCCATGCAATCTGTGATCATCGATGGCTTGTAGTATCCTAGTCTCTTAATCTTGGCTTTCATCTTCAGACCAGATTGATGAGCTCCACACAATCCTAAGTGTACCTCAGTCATGATCTTATGGGCCTTATGTTTCTCTAAACAACATAACCACATATGATCAAAGGATAACTGATATAAGGTGTCATCTATAAGAGCATAAGAAAGTGCTCTCTGCTTCTCCTGATGTGTTAGGGACTTCTCTTATGATAGTTTTCCTTTATTTAGGTAATCCATGAATGGTTGCCTCCAATCTAACTCATCATCCTTTTCAACAATGGTAACCTCCCCTTCAGGAGAGTATTTTTTGATAAGTTCACTATCAATAAGGGATAAGAATTCTTTATTTTGGACTCTTATTGATATAGACTCATCTTCCAAACATCCCAATTTCTTGGCAAGTTTGGCTAAAGCATCCGCTGCTACATTTTCTCCTCAAGGAATCTTATAAATGGCAACCTCTAAGATTTGAGCCAACAACTCCATGGTGTATGTATGTTATTGATGGAGCTTAGGCTTTAGAACCTTGTAAGACCCAACAGTTTGATTGATGACTAATTAAGAATCCCCATTGATATTGATGTTCTGGATGCTTAGAGTAACGGCTAACTCTAAACTGGCAATCAAAGCCTCATATTCAGCTTTGTTGTTGGTGCAAGGATTGGGCAGGTGATATGAGAATCTCATCATATTATGGTCCAGAGTTAGGAGAACTACTCCTACCCCTTCCTTTCATGAAAGAGTAGATTATTATTCTTCTCCTCTTTAAGAGGAAGCTGCACCATCAAAGTACATCTCCCAGCAATGAATGCTAGTGTCCCCTAAGTTCATGATTTGTTTATCAAGGTGGTCATCATAAGTGTAGAGTCAGCAAGAAGTGGGTGTGCTGCTAAAAAAATCTACCAGTGCTTATCCTTTCACTGCACGGAGGGGCATGAAAGTAATGTCAAACTATGATAAAATTATGGACCAACACACCAACTATCCAGATAGTGTCAGTTGTGTCATGAGATATTGCAGTGAATTGATCCTAGAGATCAAGTTCACCTTATGAGAAAGCATGTAGTGTCATAGCTTTTGGGATGCAAAAATTAAAGCTAGGCAATGCTTCTCAATGTGTGGATAGTTTGCATCAACAGGGATTAGATGACGACTAAGGTAGTAGAGTGTATTTTCCTTCCCTTTATCATTAGTTTGATCCAACAAAGCACCAAGGGAGTCTCCTAATGAAATAGTGTATAGTATCAAATTCTTGCGTGGGATTGGGGCTGCTAGAACTAGCAGCATCATCAAGTAGTGCTTGATGTCTTCAAAGGCATGCTGACACTTATCATCCCACTTGAACTTGGCATCTTTTTTATAAGTGCTGAGAATGGTTGGTATCTTCCTGATAGGTTAGATATGAAGCATCTCAGATATGCTAACCATCATTCAAATGATCTGAGTTGATGTAAACTTTTAGGAGGTGGCATTTCTAATATCTCCTTGGTCTTCTCTAGATCGATTTCAATTCCCTGGTGTTGGATAACAAACCTAAATAATTTTCCTGAAGCTACTCCGAATGCACAGTTTAGGGGGTTCATTTTAAGATTAAATTATCTTAACCATTCAAAAACTACTCTCAAGTCAAAAAGATGGTCTACATTTTTTGTACTTTTGACCATGAGATTATCGACATAGCACTCAACTTGATGATGAATGAGTTCATTGAAGATTCAAGCCATGGCCCACTGGTATGTAGCACCTACATTTTTAAGGCTGAAAGGCATAACCTTATAGCAATAGATTCTGATCGGGATTCTAAAAGTAGTATTTCTTTCATCTTAAGGGGTCATCTTGATTTAGTTATATCTAGATGAGCCATCCATGAAAGAGAAGACTACATGAGATGAGGCATATCCACCATCAGTTTTGGTATTGGTAGTGGATATTCATCTTTTGGACATGCCTTATTTAAGTCACTAAAATTGATGCATATGCAAATTTGGCCATTCTTCTTCTTAACTGGGATGACATTGGCCAACCACATAGGATTTTTTTTTCTCAAATGGAACTAGCATTGATCAGTCTCTTAACTTCAGAAATGACCTATTATTCAATATCTAATCGCATGCATCTAAGAGCTTGCTTGATAGGGTTAGCACTCAGTATTGCTAGTTTGTGGACTACTATGTCGACAAATAAGCCAGACATCTCTTAATAATGCCATACAAATAAATCCTTAAACTTATCCAATAGCCTAACTAAGTCATAGCTTTCAGTTTCATTCAACAAAGAACTGATGTATTTCGAACGTGGCTTTTCTTTAGTTCCCAAATTGATTTTTTTAAGCTTGTCGATGGTTGAGTTTATCTCTTCTTGGAACTCTGGTGGTGCATCTTTGACTTCAAAATCATCTTAGCCATCTGAAGTTTCTAAGCACACTTCCTCATATGAGTTAATGTGAGTTGAAAAGAACCTATCAGATTTTAAATGATTGGAGATGACTAGGTAGTAATTGTCATCATCGACTGGACCTACTATACTGAATCCTAGTCTTGGTCTTGATTGAAAGCTTTTGTATTTAATCTTCCATATTCTTTCAAAATAGTCTGACCTGTGCTTTGACCAAGTATGTGGGATTAACCCTTTCTTTGTTGAATATGAACACAAGGCAAGTACCAATCAAAATGTAATTCTATTAAATTTTTATATGAATCATCCTCAAATTCTATATCGACTTCTTGAGTTGAAGATGATGCTCACAAAAAGAACCTCTAAGCCTTCACATCTATGGATGACTTATGGGCTTCCTTAACTACCAAACCCTCAACTTTTTGAGAAGAAAGTGGAGTTAGAGCTAAGGTTTCTAACTGATGCCTGACTATTTTACATATAGAATTAAATACACTTATCCTTTGCTTTGGAGCACGATCTTCATCCCTGTCTAGCTCAAGTGTCACCTCTAAAGGGATATGCTACTAAGAAGAGCTAGTTGGCATGTTAACCATATAGGACTCATCCTCTAAACTAGATTCTAAGTCTATATAGATAGTAAGTTTACTCTTGGTAGCTGGGACATATCTTCTATTTGTTGGCCAATAAAGAGGTCTTCCACCCCTAGGAATGCCTCGGGACTGGCCTCTTCCTCTGCCTAATGGAGGTTGAGTCATCCTACCCATATGTTTGAATAGAGTAATGAACTATGGGTGGAATCTAATATCGGGCTCTACTTCCTCCTCCAAGTCTTTTTCTCACTCCCCTTTATTTTATTTTTCATTTTATTCTTTCTTTTCTTTTTCTTTTTCTCATTTTTTTTCTTTTTCTTTTTCTTTTTCTTTTATCTTTGAACTTTGGCCAAGTTCATGAGAATAGACTTATTGATTTTGAGGGAGGTAGTAAGCCGCATCATCGTATATGCTGACCTCATGAATTGGAAATGTCTTGAAATCTCCTTTGACATAGTAGGCAATCCCACCTCTTACAAACTTCATACACTAATGTGGAGAGGATGGAACTGTTATTTTATTTCATGTATCTCCCAAGCAAAGCAATGAAAAATGAGTCTATAATGTGAAACAATCATTTATCTCCATGGGCAACACTATGAAGCCTAAGGCCCTCTCTCCTTGTTCATTGAATCCTCTCAAAATTATCCTTTCTTTTTGGAGTTTGAAGATGTCAATTCTCAAGTAGGTAAGGGTTCTTAGACTCATAATATTGATTGATGCACCTATGTTAACTAAAATTATGGATAGTTTATATCTGCCAACATCCACTATAATATAAAGAGGATGGTTGTGCTCGGTCGTCCCTAGAAGTAAGTCTTCATCGCTAAATGTAACTCCTAAGATGTCCTTCGAGTAACATGCCTTTTCTTCAGTAGCTGTCAGCTAAGCTAAACATATCTCTAGATCAAGTAAATACTTGATTAGATATTCCCGCATCTCTTTAGATAAGACAAGGGAGTCATATATGCTTAACTTAGCTGGCAACTTTCTAGGGTGAGCCAGGACGTTGTAACCAACTCTAGATAGGTGGAGCATCCTATGGAGGGGCTATCTGCTCACTAGAACCAATGACTTTCTTACCCTTATCTTGAGGTGCTACCCTAGGAGGTAGAACTTTGCCACTATGTAGGTTGACTTTGATGACCTCATGTGGCAGATTGGTGGAAAGTTCTACCTGCTCATCGAGTACACCTACAACTTCTCCTATAGGACCCTCGGAGTCAGTCGACTCCAAGTCAATCTCAATGGGCAAACCTAATTGATTCAAAAAAGGAAAGTCTAATTCTAAATTAGAAGAGAATTGATCGAAATCACTATAGTTATTATTATTATTTAGACTTGGAGAGTTTTCAACAGGAATAGAATCTAAAGTATCAGAAGTAGACAAGATATTAGTAGAATCTAGTTTCTTCATTGATTTCTTTCTAGGTGGAGGTACATGATAAAAATCAAGTAAAGTAAGCAGAGCGAGGGGTTTAGTGCCCTCGTCTACAGGTACAACACTCCTTCTGGTAGAAGGAAATTTGGATGAAGCTATAGTAGCTGCAATGATTGAAGGAACGTTGGAATTGATTGGTGGTTGTGCTGCTGGCCTATCTTGGGCAAGTATGGGCTGCTGCTGCTGAGCTCCCACTGCCCCCGAGTTGTCTTTGGCAACATGTAAATCCTCCTTGGTGTCAGAGGTTTGAGCTGCCTCAGGCACTTGCAAAGAAAGTTTCTTGATCTTATAAATGATCTTTTTAGAGGTTTTGAATAAGAAAATATCCCAACCTTCTTTTATCTTAAGAGGATCATAAGTATCCCCAAGGATTATTCTAATAGAACTAGATGGTTGTTCTAACAAGTATTCCTTAGGGATAACTATGGCACCTGACTTGTAGCTATGCTCAAGCCAGTCCTTGAAGGTGATGCAATCTTTTAAGATATTGCCTAACATGCAGTGGTAGGGGCAAATGATAGGATCATCACTCCTGCCCACTTCCTCTAGCGTCTTAGGCTCTGGTAGCTGGAAATCAAGATTCTTTAAGAGATTTTCAAAGATCTTCATGAGTACCTCCCTCTTGAATGAATAGGAATTATTTAACTTATCCAAAAGAGTTGGTGGGTAGTAGCTACCTGGCGGTGGATATGAATACTGCTACAAAGTGTAATGCTATGGAGGTGGTGGTGGCGAACACTGTGGTAGTTGTGGTGGCCGGTATGATGGCCGAGGTAGTGGAAGAGGAGGTGGATAAAGAGGTTGCTGAGCTCATGGTCTTCAAATTGAACTCTGGCCTGTTGCTTCCCTCTATCCACTTACACAACTATCCCTGACCTCTTCTCAAACACTTTCTGTGGCTTGAGTTTAGATGATGGGTCTTGGAAAGGCAACTGTTTGGCTTCCTCTCATAGATTGGCCACCTTCTTGATTAATTTCTCAAATGTATTGATTGTAATGCCTTTGAGCATGAAGGAGATAGGGCCATGGATATTTTAGAGAAGAATCTCAAAGGGATGTTGTTCTAATAGCTGTTGTTCACATTTCATACTCAGGTCACGCTGTCTGAGAATGTAATCAACAAGGGACTCATTAAGATTTTATTTTGCTATAATGAGGTCACCCATAGTTACCCTCAACTAGGCACCACCAAATCTCTTGATAAAGAGTAGCTCCAACTTAGTAAAAGTCTTCACTGAACTATTGAGCAGTTCACCATATCAATCAAATGCAACATCTGACAGACTGCTAACAAAAAGGTGAAAGAGAAGTGTGTCGCTGCCACCAGCGTTGCAACAGTAGGCCCTAAAGTGTGTCATATGTTGTTGTGGTTTCCCACTGCCATCAAAACTTTTTAAGGATGGTGGCACGAACCCCTTTAGGTATTGGACTACATCAAACTCCTCTGGGTAAGGTCTACTTTTTAGAATGGATGAGCCTCCCCAGGCTTGTGCTAATGCTTCCCTCACTTGCTGCTCCACCATATGCTTGATATCTTTATCTTGCACAAAGGTACTACCCACAACCTTCTTATGTAAACTACCACTATCCTGATTCATGGGAGAGGTGCTCTTAAGAAGATCTAAGATATGTATGAATTTGGATTGATTGGCCTCCATGGGACTAGGCTGTTAAACTGGAGCTTTATTATGGAGTGCTAGAATTATAGCTAACAAATCCTCAACCTTCTTCTCCATCCTATTGATATGCTCATCCTTATGCTTGAGCTACTGAAGGAGGTACTGGGTCGAGTGAGAGGTGTTGCCTTACTCGATCATAGCACCTTCCTGGCTCTAATGGTCTTTGTGGAGAGATCCTCGAGTATTGACCATATGGACTCTTGTTGAATCCTCTAATAGGTCATCCTCATCGAGGTCAAAATTTACTCTATCCTCTTCCTGATTAGAGTGATCACCTCAACTCATCTGCTTGATCTCAGCAAGTACTTGTTTAGGGTGTCATCTAGTGAATGACCACCTACTCTACCAGGCTATATTGGACATAGACCTGCTGATGACTGGCTGTAAGACTGTGCTCATCTGAAGCTATGTGTCATACACTGCCTACTGATGGAGTACTCTCCTTAAGAGGATCAACGATCATAGGGACTGCACTGACATCCCATTCTTCCTCTACTACTGGTTATAGTGGTGGAGCGACTATGACGCTTTTGGGTCACCACTCCCTCTTTATCGTGGTTGAGGTGGAAGGTCGAATGGGAGAGCTCAACCTTACCTCAATGGGTGGAATAGGTGGAGTGCAATCCTTAGGCTATAGCCGTATCACTAATGGAGATGTCTTCTCACTAGATGTAGACTTCTGTACCTTGGTGGGGACTATGGAAGGAGGGACTTGGACAGGTGATGGTAGGCGACAAGTGGAGTGGTGTGATGGTGGAGACACCGACTGCCTCACCACCGAGGCTCTCCTCCTATAGCTACTAGTGCCTATAAGTACTATGTTATCAGTATGATATGCCTTGGTAGATCATCGATCTTGGAAATCTAACAAAGCAGAGGCTGCTGATTGTCAAGCATACCTCATCCTCTCCTTTCTACCTACTTAGGTTGCAACTCTAGCCTTTGATACTTTTTGCCTGTGTATCTAATATCTAACACTCCTAGGGATCAAAGTCCTCAAATCAAATAATGTATTGGACTCCTAGCATCCATGGGAACTATCAACCTGGTGAAGAAATGATCATAGACTAGCATAGGGCTTCCCCCTTTCCCTAGCTGGTACCTCAAACTGTGCTGGTGGTGAAGGTAATGCAACAATCCTCCTATAGTCCTCCTCTCCATTCAAAGCTGAGAGGGGGTGAAGCCTACTACCATTTAGAAGTGGAGAGGTCTCATGAGGGGAACCCTCATCAACAACATGAGAGGCCTCATCTACCTCCTTTGCTTTCTATGGTGTAACCTTCTTCTTGTTGTTGCATCCTTGTAAGCTGAGCAGAATGAGAACTAGAACCTACCTCAAAGGTGGGGGAGACTATCTCGAAGGCCAAGATAGCTTCCCCCTTCATAATAGGGAAACCAATAAGGAGGTGTTAGCCCTCATTAGGACAGCAGTAGGGGCGATAACATAGTGGATGATGGGCATTTTGGATCACGGGCACTACAATAACTGGCACTGCTGGCATTGGCACTAAAACCAAAATAGACAGAACTGATACTAGCACTACCATGGGAACCTTAAAGGCCTTCCTCTTCATTGAGGGAAACTCAAAATTCAATGGGAAGTCAAAATGAAGGAGTTTCTTCTGCCCTGCCACTTCCTCTCTGCTAACGGTCGTGAGGGTTGGCCCATCCCAAGTGACTCGAACAACCTCAAATCCACTCACAAACTGAATGACTTGTGTGGTGGTGTTGGTGAGTATGGCCTGATCCAAGGCCAAATCCACACCAGACGGAAAGGAGAAGATCATCTTTCCAAGAGACATAATGATAGATTAACTAAAAAAGTGAATGAGGGATTGAACTATTATCTCTGCATTTATTGAAAATAGAACTGAATCAGACCCATTCTTTAATAGCTGCCTTCAATCATTGATTCTTCATTTTAGAATTTGAACCCACACTTAATAAATTTAAGTATGCTAAGTGGGGTTCATTGAATTGGAGAGATTTTGATATTTGAGGAGAGCAAAGTTTGCATGGGATTTGATTTTGATTTGGAGCCCATTTCCAACAAATTTGGGTATGTTGGATGGGGTTTGTTCATTTAGAGAGACTTTAGAGATGAATTGGTTATTGTTTTATCCACTATTTGAGAAATTTGATTTTGTGATATGCATTTAACAAATTTAAGTATGCTAAATGAGATTCAAGTGTATGTTTGAAAATAATTTTTGGAAAGCATTTTTGTTTATGATGATGTTGGTCAAATGTTTGATTTGTTAAATTTGATTTTGAAAATGGGATCCTTACATAACAAATTTAGGTAGGCTAAGTAAAGCCCAAAGGTGTATGAAATTTTCATTGATTTGAAAAATGAAACTGTTACTTAACAAATTTAGGTATGTTAAGTAGGGTTCAAGCATGTTTGATATTTTTATTTTATTTTAATTTGAAAAGGAAAACTCTTATTTAACAAATATGGGTATGTTAAATAGAGTTTAATTTATTTTATGTGTTATTTGATGATGGAATTCCTATTTGACAAATTTGGATATGTCAAATGGAATTCAAATGTGTTTTGATTTTCATGATTTTGGAAAGAGGGAACTCTACTTAGCAAATATAGGTATGCTAAATAGAATTCAATTTGTTTTGGTTTTGAAAGATGGAACTCTCATTTGACAAATTTGGCTATGTCAAAATGGAGCACAAATATGTTTTGATGTTTTATGATTTTGAAAAGGGGAACTCTATTTAACAAATTGACCTCACTTTTGGAGTGAGATCTTAATCTCCTCATCATAGATCTAGGACTCTTATAGACATCAAGAGCTCCTTAGTCTTAAGACACTTCTAGTGATTATGTGAATACTTAACTTAAGCTTAGAGGCTTAGAAGGGTTAGTCATAGGAGTAGGCTATCCCTAGCCTAACCCAACCCATGTTCACCTTCTCAAATCAAAACCCAATTCAAATCAGAAATCAAATTCAAATTCCAAGATTTACAACCAAATAATTGAAACCTGACCTCAGATTAAGCTCAAAACCCTTCCTAAGCCATATGAATCAATCCCATGAGCTTAGCCAAATCTTAACCCTAATCAACCCAAAATTAATTAATTTTCTCATGAATTAATTATATATCCAATCATCTTCACAAATATAAATGAAATCTACACTGCAATGATCAAAATTAAATCAAACCAAATCAAATTCCCTTCTAAGCCCTTTTTTTTTTTTGAAAGGAGCTTCTAAGCCCTTTGCACCTACCTTCATGAGCTTAGCCAAATTTTCCTTCAAATCACTTCAAATTCAATTGATTTTTTTATAAATAAATAATACATTCAATTATCTTCCCAAATATAAATTAAATACATCCAAATGATCAAAACTAAATTGAACTAAATCTAAAATCAAATCAAAACCCAATATAAAATCCTTTAAGCCAATTCCTTGTACTTAACCAAATTCCATCTAAATCAAGCCAAAACTAAGGAAATTTCTCTTAAATAAATCATTCCTTCAATCACCTATCCAAATATAAATGAAACCTACATAAATCAAACCAAACCAAGATAAACCCAAGTAAAACCCAACTTAGCCCTTTTGACTTAAAATTTTCAAATGAACCAAAACATATTAGAAGTCAAATTGATTGTAGTTGAATTTATATTTTAATCCTAAACTCATATATAAATTTAACTAAATCTTAATCAAACCAAAATCAAGCAAATTGACCCATTTAGATTCACTTGACCCAAAGATACCTAAAGGATCCTTTTCAGCTAAGTTTCAATCCAACCCAAATTGGATTGAACCAAGCTAACCCAAGCCTCCTACCATGATTGTTGACTGATTGTTGACCACCCTAGGATGATCAATTATCATAAATTGGGTTAAACCAAGTCAACCCCATAACCCATATGAACCTAAACTAGCCAAATCCCATGAAACCAACCCATGACACCTGGGGAGCAGACCAAACCTGACTCAAACCCATTAGGGATCAGCCCAAAACCATCCCAAACCCAAATGGGGTCAAACCTAAGGCAATCCCCCTTGGATTTTCCTCCCACATGGGATCATTGCCAAAATTGGAAAGTCCACTTTCCATCTCCCCTTAGCAGCCATCACTCACCCCAAATGGGATCTCACCTGCCCACCTAGCCCACTCTAAGTGAGCTAGGTTTACCATGGACTAAAAGGAGGTGAGCTAACTCACCTCCCTCAGTACCTGAATCCATAGGACACCAAGGGAGCCACCATTTGCATTGAGCCCCCTGCCAAAACTTCCTCCACTTATGTCGTGCTACATGGAGGTGATGGCGACCACTACGATGGCCTAGCGATAGCTCATTGGCCAAAAATGGGGGATCAATCCCATCTATCAATCACAAGAGAAAGGGGATATACCCCGTCAATTCGAACACCAACTCACACATTCGAATCATCGGAGCTTCCTAAGATAATTCTGAATCCCCTAGTGAGTTCCCAACCTTCCTCGAGAGCTCCCTCACTAGAATTCTCTCTTCTTGAGTGCACCCAAAATAGGACAAGCTTCCCTTTATCCCAACTCCACCAATTCCCCACTTGGATCAAATTGCTCCTTCCCATACCTTCACCATAACCTATCGAAGCTACTCGAACCTTCCCCTGAGCTTCTAGCCCACCGAAGGTAGTATTTCAATTAAATTCAAGCTTCTTAAAGATAAAGCTTGGCCTTTCGAGTGGGCGGAGTAAAATCAATCTAATTGTAGCTCAATAGGGCTTTGCCTCGACTAGACAAAGATACCTCAAGCATGTGAACCACCATCCATTAGCTCAGGTGAGGTATGCCATTGAAACTAAAAATATTTCAATTTTTTTAGAACTTTTCAAAAGAAAGTTGAATGTCTCATGATCCTAACCATTGGATCCCTTTCGATCATTGTTGTGAAGGTGTTCGATCCATTTAGAGTGGATCTGAGCTCAGGTGAGCTCGGATCACGCGAGCAATGGCAGACGGCTTCCGTACTTTATCTTTCGGGAGATGATAAATCACACTCCAGCTATTCCACATCATCAAAATGGACAGGCGTGATTAGATCCATTAGATCAAGCTAATTTTAATCTCTTATTAATCATGGGATTGATCTGCGTCATACGATCTGAGATCGAACAGTGGATATCAAAAGCATGTCTGCCATCAGCCACATCAACGCTAACTCGGACACACTTTAATAGCCAATCCACAGCATCACATGGAGAGCACGCCATGTGGTGCCGATGGGTTTAAGCTTTAATAAAGGTTAATAATCTATTTTTAATAGGTGAAACTTCAAATAATCATAACAAATCATAGAAAAATCTAAAAATTATAAATAAATACTTATTTTAAAGGTATTTCAAAGAGAAATTTACTAAAAATATCCTTAATTAATTTTGAATAGTAATTAGGATTTAATTAGAAAATTAATTAGCTTAATTACTCCCTAATTAATTAATTAATTAATCCCAAACTTTTTGAGATTTTTAAGGGGATGTCTTCTACCTCCTTGAATTTTCTTGGGATTTATTGGTTAAATAATTATGAAAATTAATTAATTATGTCCTAATTACTTTCTTAATTTAATTAAGGGTTAATTAATAACATGAATAGTGACTAACTAATTAATTGGGTTCATTAATCATTATTTAACAATGAGGGGACTTATGGAATAGAATTGGGATCCCTCTCCTAATCTCTTTCCCAAAGTTCTTTTTCACTTTTCAAAAAAAAAATAAATTAAATATTAATTGATTATTTAATTAG
Organism: Cymbidium sinense; assembly: GCA_021442155.1. Lineage (NCBI taxonomy): Eukaryota > Viridiplantae > Streptophyta > Magnoliopsida > Asparagales > Orchidaceae > Cymbidium > Cymbidium sinense. The sequence continues at coordinate 82,835,940 of CM038223.1, forward strand.
CTAAATTAAAATTTAAATGACATCAGATCCTAATTAATTAATTGAGGGGTAGACCTTTAGGTGTTCAATAACTTAATGGCATTCAAGGAAATTATGGTTAACTCACATGAGTGGAAAAATCATAAAAGTACTTAATCAAATTCCTTAAGCTAATTAATTATTAATTGTGAGTCAATTGCATTTCGCCCTTTCACTTCTCAGGATCATTGCAAATTTATTTTCTATGCACATCATGTTGGCTCATAATTATTTGGTTAATTACTTTAAGGTGGCATAGGTAAGTGTAATTAATTGACTTGATTAAGGATCTAACTCAATTAATTCATAAAATATACCTAATTACCTTTTCTTAAACCAAGTTATATTACCAATGTGGGAATGGGATTGGATAATATGAGTGCTCTCCTCCTCTTTAAATCAAATCAAAGTTCAAGACTAAATTAATAAAAAAGCTTGGTTCACTTTAAATGATTTTATTTAGTATGATTGTGCTAAGAAATTAATTTGATTGAATGAATCACATATTTCTATTTCAGTATTCATTTCCAATCATGTTAAATATTATATGTCATCTAATTTCATGCATCCATGTCTTTTTTTTTTAAAAAAAGTAAGTAAGTCAAATGAAGTTTTCTTTTATGTAAAGCTTGCGTGTGTTGATTTAATTTAATATATGTATGTCTATTATCGCTACTAAATACAAATGTATTTTTCAAAAGCTTATACACGAATGATGACATGTGTAGTAATGATAGTTATAAATACATAAAAGATGTATGTGCTTACAGTTTAAAGTGTATGAAGTAAAGTCTCTTTTTTGTATTCACATGTTGATTTACATAAGTTTGAACAGTAATGGGTATATAATCTAGACATCCTGGGAATATGAGACTTTAAGTAGCCCCAAGGAGGTCATTTGATTACCTCACTTCCTTGGTTTAACAATGACACGTACCCATTTGATTTCATTCTTATGCATTTTAATATTATAAATTAAATAGAAGTTTAATTCATATACATAAATAATTCAATTAAACAAAATACAAGTTTTGCATGATTTTCCTTCTTTAGTTATTCAAACATTTATATGTATCTAAATAAACAATTATATAGTCTGAACATCTCAGGAATATGAGGCTTTAAGTAGCCCAAAGGAGGTCATTTAATTACCTCGCTTCTCTGGTTTAACAATGGTACATACTTGTTCATGCTTTCATACATGTGTGTATACATGTGATTAAAGAATGAGAATCCCTCTTTTATATTAAAAATGCATGCATCCATAATTGTTCAAGTGATTAAATTATTTAATCATATGATTTGGACCTTTCTTTCCTATGTTCATGTATGCAAATTTACATGTATTTGAATACAAATGGGTATGTAGTCTGGACATCCTAGGAACATGAGGCTTTATGTAACCCTAAGGAGGTCATTTGATTACCTCACTTCCCTAGTTTAATAATGGCACGTACCTGTTTAATTTCATTCTTATGTACTTTTGTATAAGAATTTTGATAGAGCTTTAAATTTGCATATATTAAATAATTTAATTAACAAAAAAATATAAATTTCAAATGTACACATACATTCATCATTTAAGTGTACTAAAATATGTTGCATGTATAGATAGACTTAGGATTTAATCACATGCATGTTATGTTTGATGGGAAGGAATGATTTGATATATGTCATGTGATAGAAATTCAATTAAATTAATCTTAAGAAGCCTTTCAAATTGAATAGAGATCATTTAAGGTGAACTTAAACTTAGGATTAATTAAATCATTTAATAAGTCATTCATTAAAGAGAACTAAATCAAATTAACATGCTTTAGAAAGTAGCTTAAGGTAGGGATGTGTGGTGTTTATTTTTCATAGATTCATGTGAGGGGACACCACACAGATCAGCAGATGTGCTCATTAGGGTGATCGTGTTTGACCTTAAGGAATAGTGTACTATCTTAAGAGATAGAAGTCACTATCTTGTAATGGACCTAAGCACATAATGAGGACTTTTAAAGTATGATGGGTCTTCAAATGTACTAGAAATCTTTCACCTACTTTACATGGAAAAGTGAAGTAAAGTTTACTTTAAGTCAGATTCGTTAAGTTCCCTATGGAGGCAAGCCCACATAGTTAATTACATCCTAAGAAATAAGGTTCTTTAGGAATACTCTTGATTAAGGTAAATGATCGTTGTCTTGAAAGATTTCAAAGATAGGACCATCAATCAATTGGTTATTTTTTAGAAAATCAAGCAAAATTGATCAAAAGGAGAGAGTTATTATCGAAACCAAAGGGAGATGAGTAGGGGATGTTCATGATACTAGAAAACCTAGTGAACATCCCAAACTATCCTATGATTGGGCTTTATATTTTTGAAATTGAAGAGAATTCTATGTTTGAGTTAAATTTTTATTAGAAATCTAAGGCATACAATTCCACAAAATAAGATTATAGAAATGCCTAAGAGGTGAGGATTTATGTTTGTAGCCCACAAAGAGAAATAATGACCTCATATCTTAAATTTAAGGAGCTTTGGCGAGGGCCAAAGCGCGATCTAAATTTAAGGCAAAAAATGGGTATACGGTTTACCTCCATAAGAGAGGATAAATCACCCGACTGTTGGACTTACAATCGCCTAGGGTGGTTGCCAACTAACTCTTCCTACGATTTTAAATACACGTAGGCAAGTCATAAGCTTTGCAAGATGGTTAGGCTATTATTTATTTAGAATAGAAACTAAGTCCTTAAACACACTCCCTAAGAGACTAGATCATGAAGGGCATGAATAATGACCTAAATCAAATGCAAATTTTGTCAAGTTTTATTTTGATTTTTTTTTTACTTTTATTTTGACATAAGCTATGGGATTTTATATGCCAATGCATGAGAAGATTAGTTATGGGCCAAAATTACAAAGAAGGAGGTGTGTTTCCACCATGGCTCTCAAAGGTCAACCCATTTTCTCTAGTAAAGGTGGAAGCCTTCCATTGGAGAGAGTGAGACAATATAATTTATTCATGATATGAGACATACAACATCCAGCTAAGGGGTTGCTAAATATTTTATTATCTTGATTTATGTCCTAGGCTTTTAGTGAGGTTATGAATTATTTAGTTTAATTTTGAATTGATTAATTGGATATAAAATTTATTTTTTTTCTAAGAGCCTAATCGCATCCAAGCCATTCAATAATCATCAAACTATTAAGAAACTAGAAATATCATGCCATCCTAATTGCACAATCATAAACAAAATATCAATCAATTTATAAAATTAGCGCAAAAGATTAAGAGGTCAATGTGGTCGGGTTCCACCGCACAACCTGAAAAGAAATGTGGGTAACCAAGCTCTACCCTTATACATCCCGGTATAATGAAAGAATAAATTGAAATTATGAAATGAGAAGTGTTATGGGGCTCTTCATTCTTCATCCTCCATTCTTCACTCTTTGTCCTTCATTCCTTCATCTTAGTTTGCTCTATTTCTTTCTTTCTTTTGATTTGACTTGGGATTTAGTTTGCTCCAAGGCCTCACATGGTATATAAAACATGGTCTTATAACTAATGTTCACCTTAGTCCTCATAACACTTATCCTAACCCTAATGCAAAAGTTACATTAAAAGGAAGGAAAGTAAATCTAGCTACACATACAAAATAAATGTTAGCTAAACACACATACAACCCAAATAATTATATGAATATTTTGGACTTAGTATCCCCACACATGGGTAACTAAGCCCACATGTCCTAATTTGGGTTATGGTTAGGGATATAAGCAACTTGTGCAGCAAAAAGTATTTATATTTTTATTATAGTGCCCCTTAAGCACAACCCCCTGTAGAAAGCATGATTAGGCTAATATCTACCAAATATCCTGACTACGCACATACGCTCTAACATCCAGTATAACATAATACATCACAAAACTAAACTTTCATCAAACCATGCATTGCCCTAACCTAAAGCTAAAAATGGTGACTTAGTCTAATGTGCATGTGTTAGAGTTTGTGTGGTATGTCCTAGCTAGGCTTTAGAGTTATGATTTTCTAAGTGTGAGAGATTCAATTTAGATGGTGGTTTCCTTTTAGGTGATTTAATTGACTTGTCAATTTTAGTTGGTGATTTGATTTGGTTTAAATGAACCTAGGCTTAGTGACTAAACATTATGAAGAGAAGAGAGCTCTTTTTCATCCCTACCTTAAGTGATTTCTAAGGTAAATTGATTAATGAATTTCCTTTAATGAATGGTTTATTATGTTTTTTAATTAACCCTAAGTTTAGGTTCACTCTAAATAGCCCTATTCAATAAGAATGGCATCTTAGGATTAGTTAGGGTGGATTACTATCACATAGCACACACTCATTCATTTCTTTCCACCATGTATACCATGCATATGAATAATCTTAAGCATACATATACATGTAATGAAAATCTTAACACAATTTGATAATGAATGCAAAGAGATGTGATTTGAAAATTTGGATATTCCATTTGTTAATTGGATCATTAATGCATGTCTTTGTTATGTAGAAAAGAGGGAATTCTCATCCATTAGCTAACTGCACATCCACATGTATAAAAGTTATAAGTGAGTACGACGCCATTATTTTCTACATCAGGAGCATAAGGTACATGACCTACTTAGGGCTACTCAAAGTCTCGCAGCCTCCGGATGTCCAGACTAATATACCACTTTTCTTAGATACATGTAGATGTATAAAGACAACCAAATGGATAAGGAATCATGCAAGAGATTATGTTTGACTTGATTGTATAATTTATATGTGTAATATGAAGGTCCTTCCTAAGTCTTAATATAGAGGTGCATAGGAATAGATTTAGGCAAGTGTTATGTTCTTTTCAAATAAACTATAACTTGCAAATCATATGTAAATCCATGTCAAGAGAAGGAAAGAGAACTTCATAATACACATCTTATGCTATACTCACATAAAAGCTTATAAATATTTATAACTAGCATCACTTCATTCATAATCTTTGATTTATAGGTTTTGAAAGATAATTTTTGGTTCAATAGTGATAATATCCACTCATATTTTTAATTTTAGCCAACACATGCAATTTGACATAAAAGAATACATTTTATTTAATTAATTTTTGAAAGAAATGAATGCATGATTTCATATGGCAAACAATATTTAGCATGATTGGAAAGAAATAAAGGATTATAAGCACATGACTTCATTCACCCTAATTAATTTTTAAGGACAATCATATGCAATAAGATCATTTAATATGAACCAAAATTCCTTAAGGAGATTTTTGTCTTTGAATTTGATTTTACTTAGGAAATATGAGAAGAGTTTGGTAGTCCTAACCCATTCCCCCCATGTGTGAATTACTTTGGTTTAACTTAGAACAATTAGGTTGATTTTATATTTTGATTAGGTTAAGGTATGAATTAAATCCATTAATTATCCCTTATGTATACCACTTTAACATAATTATCCAAGTAATTATGGGCCAACATATGATATGCAATCACATGGAAATTGAATCAGCATACCTAAGAAATGAAGGGGTATAATACAATTGACTCATAATTATTGGTTAATCAAGCTAAAGGATTTGATTAAGTACTTTTATAACCCTCCTACACATGTAGTTTGATTATAATTTTTTTTAGCATTCTCTTAGGTTATTGAACACCTAAGATTCTACCCAAGAATTGAATGATTGAGTTATGGAATGATTTGGTTTTGATTTTGATTAATTAAATTATTTAATGAGGTGATTAAGCAATTAATTAGTTGCAAATTGATTAAGTATTATCCAAATGAACTTAACCTAAGGGAAAGATTGGAGAAGAAGTCTTAATCTCATTAACTATGTCCATTCACTATTACATAATTATTAGCCAATTAAATTAATGGATTCATTACTATTTAACATGCTAATTAATCATTTAATTAATTAAGAGAGTGATTAAGAATGAAATAAACCATTCACCTAATTAATCAAGTAATAAATTCCAAGAAAATCATGGGAGGCAGAGGTCATCCCACTTATCAATCTCAAAAAGTTTGGAATTAATTGCTAGAGTAATTAAAGAGTAATTAGTTTAATTACATTTTTAATAAAATCTAAATTGAGTCAAAATCACTACTCAAAATCAATTGATTTTAATTTCTATTATTCTCTTCTGAATTACCTTTAAAATGAGTATTTATTTGTATATTTTGGATTTTTCTACATTTAGTTATGAATTTTGGAAGTTTTACCATTAAAATCATATTATTTAAGCCTAATTAAACTCCTAATCCCATCGGGCCACATGGCGGCAGATGCAGCGCGCTTTCTATGTGGCATGATAGGATTGGTTATTTAAGTTGTCACATTCATTAGCTAAGTCAGCTAGTGACAGATGCACTTTTTTTGTGGGCCATCCAATCTAAGATTGAATGGCCGAGATTAATCCACTGTTAAGGAGGAAATCAGAGGGATCTAAAGTGCAGTTTGATCAAGATCGTCTGATCTGATCATGCGAAATGGATGGTTCATGATCCATCTCCTTTTGAGCGATGAGATACGAATGCTGTCCATCGATCGACGCTCGATCTGAGCTCACTTGAGCTCAAATGGAGCTCAAATTCATCCCACACCTTCAGAGAAGCACATGCAATACAACTAACAGTGGAGATAGCGTGACATAATGATTTCCTTCACAAAGGACCATGCAAAATTTCTTCCAAGGTTGGTTTCAATGGCATACCTTACCGGAGGCTATCATTGGTGCTTTCAATGATTGAGGAAGCTTAGATTCGATGAAATGAAGCCTTGTTGAGCTGCATGAGATTTGATTTGATGTACTTAGCTCAGAAGACCAATTCATGTCATGTAGGTGATTGGCTTAGATCGAACTCCTAGCTCCAGTCATGGGGAAGCTTGGGGTTTGATTCATTTCAACTTTCCTTGGTCCAAGGATGGTGTGTACATGATTAATTTTACTTTGATTAAGAATTGAGTGAGTTGAGCTAGGGATTCATCTCCCCTATTTCAGCTTTGAGTAAAACCAAGACTAGGGAAGCAAGGGTGTTTGGAAATGGCTAGAGAAAGCTCTAGATGCTTGGCTTTGACTCCTGGAACTCTGAGGAATGAATCCCTTTTTATTTGAGTGAGAATGAGAGGGGGGGAGGGTACATCTCCCCCTATTTGGATCGGACAATGGGTGGTTGATTTGCCATTTTAGCTCAACGGCTTGGATTGGCTGATCGGTTTGAGCTTGAAAATGTACCACATGGGTTGTTTTAGGTGGAAGAGTGAGGGAGAGTGGTTGCTCATGTGATTGGTGAGTGGATTTTGTGAGCTAAGTGTTCAAACATGATTAGGGAGGTCAATTTGGCCTTGCCTTGGGTCATGGCTGACCTAAGCTCATTCTGTCATATTCACCACCCTCCTTGGTGCCCATGTGGACCAATACATAGGTGTCAAGTGGCCTTGGGAAAGAAATGGCCAAATTCTGAGTGAATTTGGTCATGGGATGCCTTTTGACCCAAGGGAAAAGTGGTCATTTAGCTATGAGTTTGATTTGGGAAAATTTGAATTAATTTAAAAATAGGTTGGGCCAAAATTCAAGTGATTTGGAGTTCATTTGATTTGATTTGGATCAATTTGACCTATTAGCTCAACTTAGGTCAAATTAGGTTAGGTTGACCAATTGGCCAAATTGGGTCAAACCATGGGTTACGTCATGTTCAAATGATCATTTGGAGCCTATGGGTATCATTGGTTTGGTTTGGTTTGGTTTAGATTTAGTTTTGGTTCATTTAGGTTCATTTGGGTCAAATGGGTCAAGTTGACCAATTTGACCCATTTGACCCATTTGACCCATTTGACCTAATTGGGTTAGGTCATGGATTGGTTTAGGCTTGGTTGATCATTTGAAATGTATTGCAAGCTTTGGTTTCAATCAATTTTGATTTAGTTTGATGTCAAATGGATTTGACCTTTTGGGTCAAGTTGGGTTCATGGTCAGTTGGGCTAGGTTGAGTCTAATTGGTCAATTGAAGCTTTGGGCTAGGTTGGGTTAGGTTAAGTATTCACATAATCACTAGAAGTGTCTCAATACTAAGGAACTCTTAGTGTCTAGAGGAGTCCTATGTCTAAGATGGAGAAGTTGAGAGCTCACTCCAAAAGAGAGGTCAACAGGATGAAAGAGGACAACCCTCTTTCTTCTCTTTATAACACTTAGTTGCTAAGTGTACTCATATGAAATAAAAGAAAACACAAATTAAAATTCTTAAATCAACTAAACAACTTCAAGTGAAACCAACCTTTCATGTTAAATTGAACCTTTCCAAACTTAGAAAATACAACTCTAATATTTAGTAAGACACACCACAAAAGCCTTAACACACAAATTAGAATTAAGTAACTACTTCTAGCTCTATGTTTAGGTAGTGTATGATGTGATGTGTATTTTGTTTTATAATGTATTATTTTAGATTGAATATTAGGGGGTATGCTTCATAGACTGGATATTAGGCCAATGTTAGCCTAATCATATTTTATGCAGGGGATTGTGCTTAAAGGGTGCTTAGAAATAAATATCAATGCTCCCTTTGCAGGTTGCTTAAGCCCCTAAGCATAATCCAAGTTAGGATAGGTGCACTTGGTTACCAATGTCCAGGGTGCTATGTCCAAATCAAAAAATATAACTACTTGGGAATGTATGTATGTTTAACTAACCTCTATTTTGCAGGTGTAGTTGTATTTACATTTTCTATTTTTAATGTAATTTTGAATTAGGAATTAGGATTAGTGATATGGAGGTTTAGGATGAGCATTGGCCATAAGGCTTTGTCCTGGGGTGCCATGTGATGCCTTGAAACCTACTAAATCAAAGAAGCAAGGAGGAAAAAAATAGAGACATGAAGAGTGAAGAATGAAGACCCCCCATAGCATTCAATCACATTAAATCATCAATCATAAGAAACTATGAAAAGCATATCATTTCTAATGTGAAAGGTTAATATAACATCAATCAATTTTATAACTACTGTAAAATAATAAGAGGCCGGTGTAGTCGGGCTCCACCATACAACTCGAAAAGAGAAAAGATGAGTAGCCGAGTTCTACCCATATATAACCCAGTATATCAAAGAATAATTACAATTTACAATAAGTATGTGCTATTGGGGTCTTCTTTTCTTTATTCTTCATGTCTCCATATCTTCATTCCTTCATTTGATTTTATTTTCTCCACTTCTTTGGTTTGAATGTGCTTGCTTCAAAGGCATCACAGTGCCTCCCAAGATAAAGCCTTCTAGCCACTGCTCATCTTAATCCCTCATAGCACCAATCTTAATTCCTACTATGAAATTATATTAATAAAATGAAAAGTAAATCTAACTACACCTGTAAAATAAGTGTTAACTAAACACACACACACACACACACACACACACACACACACACACACACACACACACACACACACACATGTATATATATATATATATATATATATATATATATATATATATATATATATATATATATATATATATATATATATATATATATATATATATATATATATATATGTATTTTGGACTTAGCACCCTAGACATGGGTAAAGTCCACCTATTCAACTTGGATTACGCTTAGGGGCTTAAGAAACCTACAAAAAAAGAGCATTCATATTTAATATTAAGCACCCCATAAGCATAATCCCCTGCAAAAAATATGATTAAGCTAATATCGGCCTACCATCCAGTCTGCGAAACATACACCCTAACATTCAGCCTCAAGTAATACATCACAAAATAAAATATTCATCACATCATGCTCCATCCTAACTTAGGACTAGAAGTGATGACTTAATTCTAATGTGTGTATTAAGGCTTTGTGTGGCATGTCTTACTAAGCATTAGAGTTATATCTTTCTAAGTGTGGGGAGATTAAATTTAACATAAAGGGTTGGTTTCACTTCGAGTTATTTAGTTGATTTGTAAATTTTAATTTAGATATATTTTTTTCATATGATTACACTTAGCGACTAAGTGTTATAAAGAGAGGAAAAGAGGATTGCCCTTTTTCATCCCTACCTTAATCTACTTTCTAAAGTACATTAATTTGATTTAGTTCTCTTTAATGAATGGCTTATTAAATGATTTTTAATTAATCATAAGTTTAAGTTCACTTTAAATAACTCTATTCAATATGAAAGGCATCTTAATATTAATCTAATAGAATTACTATCACATGACATATATTAAATCATTCCCTTCCATCACAAAGGCATCTTAATATTAATCTAATAGAATTACTATCACATGACATATATTAAATCATTCCCTTCCATCACATGTAACATGCATATGATTTAATCTTAAGTGTACTTATACATGCAATATATTTTAGCACACTTAAATGATGAATGTAATTTGATTGGATTATTTAAACATATTAATTTAAACCTTCAGCCAAATTCTTATACAAAAATCCATAAGAATGAAATTGAATAGGTATGTGCCATTGTTAAATCAGGGAAGTGAAGTAATCAAATGACCTCTTTGGGGCTACTTAAAGCCTCGTATTCCTGGGAAGTCCAGACTATATACCCATTGTATTCAAACATATGTAAATTTATATACATGAACATAGAAAGTAAACTCCAAATCATATGGCAAATTAATCCAACCACTTAATCAATTATGAATGCATGTGATTTTGATACAAAAGGTGGGGGGTTCATTCATTAATCACATATACATACACATGTATAAATACATAAACAAGTATGTGTCATTGATAAACCAGGTAAGTGAGGTAATCAAATGACTTCCTTGGGGCTACTTAAAGCCTCATATTCCCGAGATGTCTAGACTAAACACTTACTTTTCTTGAATACACATGAATGAATACATAAATGAAGGAAAGGATATCATGCAAAGGTTAAATTTTTATTTGATTAAGTTATTTATGTGTATTAATTAAAGCTCTATCCAAATTCTAATGTTGAAATACATAAGAATAAAATCAAATGGGTATGTGCCATTGTTAAATCAGGGAAGGAATATTCCCGAGATGTCTAGACTAAACACTTACTTTTCTTGAATACACATGAATGAATACATAAATGAAGGAAAGGAAATCATGCAAAGGTTATATTTTTATTTGATTAAGTTATTTAAGTGTATTAATTAAAGCTCTATCCAAATTCTAATGTTGAAATACATAAGAATAAAATCAAATGGGTATGTGCCATTGTTAAATCAGGAAAGTGAGGTAATCAAATGACCTCCTTGGGGCTAGCTAAAGCCTTATATTCCTGGAATGTTCAGACTATATACCCATTACCATTCAATATTATATAAATCAACACATGAATAGAGGAAAGAGAACTCAACATTCATACACTTTAGCTAAAGGCACATGTATTTCCTATGTATTTATAATTAGCATCATAACACATATTATCATTCATTTATAAGCTTTTGAAAAATACATTTAGATTTAATAGTGATAAAAGCCACACATATATTAAATTAAATCAACACATGCAAGCTTACATAAAGAAAAATCATTTGTTTTGATTAGTTTTGAAAAGATGAATGCATGGTTGCAAATGACACACAATACTTAACATGATTGGAAAGGAATAAATAAACATAAACACATGATTTCATTCAATTGAATTAATTCTTAAGGATAATCATATTAAATAAAACTACTTAAAATAAGCCAAAGCTTTCTTAATGTCATTTTAAATTTCAAGTTTTGATTTGATTTAAGGATGTGAGAAGAGGTTTGCGGATCCTAACCCATTCCCATATTTGTTAATTAATTTAGTTTAATGAAAAAAAAATTTAAGTTGATTTTATGAGTTAATTAAGTTGTGATGTGCATTAAATCTATTAATTAACCCCTACTTATATCACCTTAAAGTAATTAACCAAATAATTATGAGCCAACATGATATGCAAATACATTGGAAATTAAATTATCAATGATCCTAAGAAATGAAAAGGACCTAATGAAATTGGCTCATGATCAAAGGTTAATTAAATTAAAGGACTTAATTAATTACTTTTATGGTTTTCCCACACATGTGGACTAACCATAAATTCATTAAACTCCTTTAGGTTATTAAACACCTAAAGATATACCCCAATATTTCATTAATTAAGTTCTGATGTGATTATGATTTCAATTTTAATCAATTAAGCCATTTGATTAATTAATTAAACCTTAATTGATTTGATTTTAATGAAAATAACTTAGGGAAAAAGATTAGGAAAGAAGTCTCAACCCTATCTCATTAGTCTATTTACTTTTAAACAATAATTCACCACTAAATTAATTAAATTTATTACTATTCATAGGATTAATTAATCATTAATTAATTTAAAAGAGTAATTAAGGCTTGATTACTCAATTTTCCTAATTAACTAAGCAATAAATCCCAAGAAAACTATGGGAGGTAGAGATCGTCTCATTGAATTAACCCATAAAGTTTGGGATTAATTACTTCAGTAATTAAAGAGTAATTAAGTTGATTAATTTTGTAATTAAACTTTAATTAAGCCCTAATTATGATTCAAATTTAATTAAGAACATTTTTTAATAAATTCTCCTCTAAAATACCTTTAAAATGAGTAATTTTATATATATATATATATATATATATATATATATATATATATATATATATATATATATATATATATATATATATATATATATCAATTTTTCTATAATTAGTTATGATTTTTATAAGTTTTAGTCATTAAAACACATTCATTAAGCCTAATTAACCCTTAATCATTTTGATGCCACATGGCGCGCTGACACGCCATGCTTTCCACATGGCACCATGAGATTGGTTACTTAAACATAATCCTAGTCAGTGCTTGCATGACAGTGGCAGACGTGCTTTCTCGTGCATCATCCATCATAAAATTTAATAATTCTAACAATTCTCATCACGACCATCCATTCCGATCACGCAGAATGGATGGTGTGTGATCTATCATCACACAAGCCAGAGAGAATAGAGTCCATCCTCCATTGCTCGCATAATTTGAGCTCACCCTACCTAGGATCGACTCCAAATGGATCCCACACCTTTGCACGAAGGATCCAAGGGGATCCAACGATCAAGATCAAGCAGGATGAACATTTCCTTCAAAAATTTTGAACTTGTTTTCATTCAAAGGTCAATTTCAATGGCATACCTCACTAGAGCTTATGACCGATCAAAATCTCGGTTGAGGAAGCATCATCTACTGGAGATGAAGCTCTACTGATCAACACGAGCTCTAATTTTAGGTGGTTTTCTCAGAAGGCCAATTCTCGAAGCATAGGAGGCTGGCATTGATCAAAGTAGTACGTCTGGTGATCAAAGGGCTTGGAAGATGATTCATTCTTGCTCAACTTGCTCCAAGGATGGTGTGTACAAAGTTAATTACACTTTAGTTCAGCCTTGAGTAGATGGGAATGAGAGGAAGGTTGCCCTATTTCATCTTGAAGCAAACTTAGAATGGAGATTGTGGAATGAGCTTGGGAAACGTCTTTAGCATCTCATATTGGGTAGCTAGGTCTCTAAGAAATGAATTTGTCTATGTTTGAGTGGAAATGAGGGGGTGTATCCCCCTTCCTCTTGATCCAATGGATAGGCTGAGTTTGAAATTTTATTATCATCTGGCCACCTCAGAGGGTCATGGGTTTCCTTGAGTGGATAAGGTGGCTTGGTTTTGTTGGGTGAAGGTGTGGAGGTGGCTGCCAAGGAGGGTTGTGGGTGCCCTTGGTGTTTTAAGTGCTCCAATGGGGTAAGTGAGGTTATTTCACCTCCCCATGGGTTATGGCCGACCCAATCACCTTTGGGTTAGGTTGGACAGGGTCCTAGGACCCTAGGTGGACCAATGGGAGAGTGCTAAGTAGACAAGGAATGGAAATGACCACATACATGGGTGATCTACCTCATGTGATACCCCTAGCCCCAAGGTAGGATAGTCATTTGTCATTGGATTTGATTTGAGTAGATTTGAAATAAGTCAAAAGTGGGTTAGCCCAAATTTCAAGTCATTTGGTTCAATTTGCCTCAATTTGACCCATTTAGGTCAAATTGGGTCAAATCGGGTTAGGTTGACTAATTGGTCAAATTGAGTCAAAGTAAATACTAGGTCAAGTTCATATGATCATTTGGGATGTATTGGTGTTAATGGTTTGGTTCAATTTGGTTTGGATTTGTTTTGGTTTATTTGAGTTCATTTGGGTCAAATGGGTCCAATTTGACCAAATTGACCAAATTGGCTTAAGTCATGGTTTGGTTTGAGTTTGGTTAATCACTTGGAGTATAGTGGGGGCTTTAGTTGAGTTTAATTTGGATTGGATTGGGTTTTAAGTTGGTTTGACCCTATAGGTCAAGTTGGGTTCAATAGGTCATTTGGGTCTAGTGGGTCAAATGGGCTCAATTAATGCTTTGGTCAAGATCAATAGTCAATTTGGAATGAACTTGAGTCATTGGCTACATTCAATTTTGATGGTATCAAGATTTGACCCATTTTGGCCATGTAGGTCAAATCGAGTCAACTTGGGTCAAGAGAGCCAATTGGGTTGGGTTTGGCTCAATTGAAGGTCAAGTCATGTTCAAATGTTAATTTTGAGTTGGTATGAATCATTGGCTTCAAGGGATTTAGCTTAAGTTACCATTTGGCTATTTTAGGTTCGTATGGGTTAAGAGGTTGACTTGGTCAAAGGAACAAGTTGATTTGGTTTGGACCAATTTGTGACAATTGATCAACCTAGGATGATCAACAATCATGTTATGAAGTTTGGACTAGCTTAATTAACTTTGAATTAGATTGAATTGGATTTTGGTTCAAATAGGTCAAATTGGTCACTTTGGGTCAACTGAACCAACTGGGTTTAGTTGGCTTGATTTTAGGTTGAGCTTCATTTAGTTTAGTTTATATATGAATTTGGGATTGATATATAAATTCAATTGTAATTGGTTTGGGCTCAAATGAGCTTTGGCTCATTTAAAAATCTCAAGTCAAAAGGGCTAGGTTGGGCTTGACTTGAGTTGATTTTGATTTAGCTTAATGATTGTATATTTCATTTATATTTTGGATGATAATTGAAGGAATAATTTATTCATGAGAAAATCAATTAATTTTGGGTTTTGGAATTAAGGAATTTGGCTAAGCCATAGAGTTGAGTCATGTGTCTTAAGTTTGGATTTTGATTTAGTTTGATTTAGTTTTGATGATTTAAATGTATATTTCATTTATATTTGTGAAGATTATTGAAGAAATGATTGATTTATGAGAAAATCAATTGAGTTTGAAGTGATTTGAAGGAAAATTTGGCCAAGTTCATGATGGTAGGTCATAGGGCTTAGAAAGGGTTTTGATTTAATTTGATTTAGTTTGATTTAGTTTTGATCATTTGAATGCATATTTGATTTATATTTAGAAAGATGGTTGAAGATATAAATTTATTATGAGAAAATCAATTAATTTTTGGTTGATTTAGATGGGATTTTGGCTAAGTTCATGAGGGTAATTCAAAGGACTTAGGAAGGATTTGGTATGATTGTAGATTTTGGAAAATTGGATTTGGGATTGAGTTTGATTATAAGTTTGATAGATTGATTGAAGGGTTGAATTGATTTGTGAGAAAATCACTTGAGTTTGGATTGGTTTGAATTTGGCTAAGGCTAAGTCCATAAGATAAAAGCATAAGGCTCAGGTTGATTTTTAATTTGGATTTGATCATGAAATTGGTTATAGATTTCAATCATTTGATTTGGATTTGGATTTGGATTTGGATTTCGATTTGGTATTGAATGTTTGAATTGAACTTGAGGTTTGGTTTAAGAAGGTGAACATGGATCTGGTTTAGGCTATAGGGTAGGTGAATCCCCTTAGTCTTAAGGCATAACCTAATCCTATGATTAACCCTTCTAAGTCTCTAGGCTTAGGTTAAGTATTTACCTAATTGCTAGAAGTCTCTTATGACAAGGGAAGTCTTAGTGTCTAGAAGACTCCTAAGTCTAAGATGAGGAGATTGAGAACTCACTCCAAAAGTGTGGTCAACAGAGCTCATTTCGAAACTCCCTAAGCCTACACAGAGCACTCCAAGCTTCCCGAAGCTCAAATTTCTTCAAGCTGAAATAGGACAGCTCCTCCCTCGATCCAACTCCCTCATTTCTTTACCAAATATAAATTAACGTTACACACACCTTATCGATCAAGAACGAATCACCTCCCGAGCCCTCCGACCACTGGACATAGGAGTTCAATCAATGCCGAGCTCCAAATTGATGGATTTGGGACCACTAAGCGAATGATGAGAAGTTGGCTTATGTGCTACTCAATAGGGCCTCATCTCCACTAGATGAAGCTTCCTTAGTTGAATTTTCCACAGGTCTTGAGCTCCAACGATGTAATTCTTCAAAATTGAGCTTTTGGCGAATTTTGGTTGGAGCTTTATGAAGAAAAGTTGCATATCATGTGTTTTCCACCATTGGATCCCCTCGGATCATCATCGTGAAGGTGTGGGATCCATTTTGGGTCGATCTGAGCATGTGTGAGCTCAAATTGAGCAAGGAATGATGAACAGCCTCCATCTTTCATCACTCATGAGATGAACGATCACGCCCTGTCCGTTTCGCATGATCAGAATGGACAGTCGTGATTAAATCCATTAGATTATCTGATTTTATCCCTTAAGGATCTGCGAGTTTGATCTAAGCCGTCTGATCCAAGATCAAATGGTAGAGAAGAAAGCACATCTACCGCCAGCCACGTTAGCAATGATTCAGATGCATTTAAGTGGCCAATCCCGTGGCATCATGGGATTAGGCTTAATTAGGGCTAATTAATTATTTTTAATGGCTGAAACTTTCAAAATTGATAACAAATCATAGAAATTTTGAAAAAATGTGACTAAATATTCATTTTAAAGGTATTTCAAAGGAGAATCATTTAAAATTAATTCTAATTGATGTTAATAGTAATCAAACTTGAATTTGGGTTTAATTGAAAGCTTAATTAGCTTGATTACTTCTTAATTACACAAGTAATTAATTCCAAACTTTTTGAGATGACCTCTGCCTCCCATAATTTTCTTGGAATTTATTGCTTAGGTAATTAGGAGAATTTAACATTTAAGACCTAATTACCCTCTTATTAATTAAGAGATTAATTATCACTCTAATCAATAACCAAATTAATTAATTGAGCATATTAATCACTGTTGAATAGTGAGTGGGCAAGGGAAATGAGATGAGGACCTCTTTCCTTATCTTTTCCCTATATCCATTTTACTTTAAGGGAAATTAACTGATTTGGAATTAATTAAAGGTTTAATTTGTTAATTAAATGGCTTAATTAATCAATTTAAAATCACAATCATATCAGAACTTCATTGATCAAATCATAAGTAGGTCTTTAGGTGTTTAATAACCTAAAGCCACTTAGGGAAATTATGGTTAACTCACATATGTGTGGAAACCATAAGAGTACTTAATTAAGTTTCTTAATTTAATTAACCATTAATTGCATTATACCCCTTTTATTTCTTTGGATCATTTCTAATTTAATTTTCAATTCATATTCATATCATGTTGGCTCATAATTGTTTGGATAATTATATTAAGGTAACATAAGAAAGGGTTAATTAATGCATTTAATGCATACTACAACCTAATTAACTCATAAAATTAACTTAATTATATTTCATTAATCTAAGTTAACTGACTAACATGGGAATGGGTTTGGATCAGCAAATTTTTCCTCACATTCCTTAAATCAGATTAAAACATGAAGTTAAAAGTGGTAATGAAAAGCTTTGGTTTACTTTAACTGGCTTTATTTAATATGATTGTCCTTAAGAATTAATTAAATTGAATGAAATCATGTGTTTATGTTTACTTATTCCTTTCCAATCATGTTAAATATTATTTGTCATTTGATTTCATGCATTCATCTCATCTCAAAATTAATTAAGTGGAATGAATTTCTTTATGTGAAGCTTGCATGTGTTGGATTAATTTATAATATGTGTGGTTATTATCACTAATAAATTCAAATCTATTTTCTAAAGATTATAAATCAATCACATTGATTAGTAGTTATGAATACATATAGTTTTTGCATGTGCTTACAGCTTAGATATGTAAAGTAAAGCTCTCTCCTCTTTGATTCATGTGTAATTTTACATGTATTTGAATGTTAATAAGTATATAGTCTAGACATCCTGGGAATATGAGGCTTTAGCTAGCCCCAATGAGGTCATTTGATTACCTCGCTTCCCTGGTTAACAATGACATGTTCTTATTTGATTTCATTTACATGTATTTCCACATTAGGATTGGGACAGAACTTTAATTCACATGCATAAATGAATCTACCAAATAAAAAAATACAACCTTTGCATAGTTCTCTTTCTTTTATTTATGTATATATTCATGTGTATTTAAGAAAAGTAGTATATAGTATGGACATCCCAGGAATACGAGGCTTTAGCTAGCCCCAAGGAGTTCATTTTATTACCTCACTTCCCTGGTTAACAATGGCACGTACTTGTTTATGTCTTTATATATGTGTCTGTATATGTGATTAAAGAATGGAAATCCCCTTTTCTATTAAAAAATGCATGCATCCATAATTATTTAATCATGTGATTTGGAGCTTTCTGTCTTATATTCATGTATGCAAATTTACATATGTTTGAATACAAATGGGTATATAGTCTGACATCCCAAGAACACGAGGCTTTCACTAGCCCCAAGGAGGTCATTTGATTACATCACTTCCCTAGCTAACAATGACACATACTATTTAATTTCATCCCTATATATTTTTGTAAAAGAATTTGGATAAAGCTTTAAATTTACATACATTAAATAATTCAATCAAATAAAATGTAAACTTCAGACATATACATACATTCATCATTCAATGTGCTAAAATATGTTGTATGTATAGATATGCTAAGTATTAAATCATATGTGTGATACATGTGATGGGAAAAAATAATTTGACATGTGTCATATGGTAATATTTCAATCAAATTAATCTTAAGATGTCTTTCATAATGAATGGGATTGTTTAAAGTGAACCTCAACTTAGTATTAATTAAAATCATATAATAAGCCATTCATTAAAGAGAATTAAATCAAATTAATATGCTTAGAAAGTGGCTTAAGGTAGGGATGGAAGAGGGTAATCCTCTTCCTTCTCTTTCTAACACTTAGTTGTTAAGTGTAAATCATATGAAACAAAATAAAAATACAAATTAATTAAACAACTTCAAGTGAAACTAACCCTTATGTGAAATTAAATAGCTTCTAAACTTAAGAAAATATAACTCTAATGCCTAATTAAGACACACCACACAAGACCTTAACACACACATTAGAATTAAGTCACTACTTCTAACTCTATGTTAGGATGGTGAATGATGTGATGTATATTTTATTTTGTGATGTAATGTTTTAGACTGGATGTTAGGGTGTATGCTCTATAGACTGGATGGTAGGCTGCTCTTAGCCTAATGATGTTCTCTGTAGGGGATTGTGCTTAAAGGGAATGCTTAAAAAATAAATATAAATGCTCTCTTTCCAGGTTGCTTAAATGCTCTAAGCATAATCCAAGTTAGGATAAGTGAGCTTGGTTACTCATGTGCAAGGTGCTAAGTCCAAATTATATATATATATATATATAACTACTTAAGATTGTATGTATATTGAGCTAACCTCTGTTAACAAGTGTAGTTAGATTTACTTTATATGAAATTAGGATTAGTGCTCTGGGGGGAATTAGGATGAGTAGTGGCTAGAAGGCTTTGTCCTGGGAGGCCCTGTGATTCTTTTGGAGTGAGCACAACCAAGTCAAGGAAATGGAGATACCAATAATAAAGACCCCCAGCATGTATTCATTTATAATTGTAATTATTTTTTTCATATTTCAGGTTGTATAAGGGTAAAACTAGGCTACCCATATTTCTCTTTTCGGGTTGTATCGCATCACCCGACCGCACCAACCTATTATTCTTTATGTTAGGTTTATAAAATTGATTGATATTATGTTATGTTTAAATTCGCATTAGGATTACATGATTTCATATTTTATTTATGATTGATGCTTTAATCTGTGGCCTGGATGCGATAGGCTCTTAGGATAAAAATAAATTTTTTATCCAACTAATCACTCATAACTAAATTTTAAACAAAACATAATCTCATCATAAATCCTAGGACATAAATAAGATAATTAACAGATTTAGCAATCCCTTAGTTGTATTGTTATATGTCTCACATCATGCATATCATCTTAAGTCACTTTGCAAAATGAAGGCATTTATCCTTACACGCATAGGGACCACTTGACCTATGAGAGCAACCCCTGTCGATGGAGCTTCACACTCTGTGGCCTCCAAAAATTCACCATTGGCCTCTCAATTAAGATAGTATGATTTAATGTCGGTGAAATTTTTAGAAGGCAAATGGAATAGTAGATAAGACACTACCCAGAGATTTTAGCCTCATTTTGTGAGGACTATAGATCTGGTTCCAGATTTCTTATTGTCGTATGCACTTATAGCTAATTACCCATTTTAGCCTTATGAGTCCAATGTGTTCAATGTTTATTCTTGCTCGTAAGAAAATGGTCAAGTACCCTGAAAGCTCATTCTTAATAAAAAATTTTTTGAATTTTTGCATGTAAATTTAACATTGATTTATTATTTTCATTTAAGTTGAGTTTAAGCTCATTAGTACTTTCATTTGATTCTCTTTAAGCTTCATGTTGTTTCAAATTTTGGCAGCCTCATCCCGATATGCATTGGGGGCTTTTGGCCTACACATGCTCTTCTAATGGCGTCGATCTTCGATGTCGCGACCATAGTCTTCAATCTCACCACACTCTTCTAAGCATAGTGGAGTCTTCAAAAATACTTGTATAGCATAATATAAATTTACACGTATATTCATCTTTTTCTCTTTTTTTATCTTATTTCATTTATATATATATATATATATATATATATATATATATATATATATATATATATATATTCGACTTATATCTATTATTTTCATGAAGAACTAGCATAATTCCTACTGAATTTGATAAAGCAATTAACTTGAATTCTTCTAAAACTCCATTTGTAGATGCAAGAATTATAGCAACACTACTAGCTTGCGCTGCCTTTGCAATTGCTGCAATGGCCTCACCGATATCTCTATATGTCACTGCAAAGGATGATGTAATACTTTGGCAAAACCCAATGAGAGTCAATCTTCTAAAACCAAATCTTGGAAGCCAAAGATTTAAGGACTGCCCATTTTTTTATTAAAATCCACCTCAACCAAAGCATCACTGATAAAGTTGCCCATCCAACCCTTGAATTCAAGAACTTCGAGTCTTCATCCTTTGACATGTCCTTCTCAGATACAGCAATGGCGGAGAAATTTAAAGAAAGAATAGAGTTTAAAATGTGATCTTTTTCATTTTTCTTCTTAATTTCTAACCAGTCTTTTCCAAGAGGTCCAAGCCTCAACTCCAGCTTTCTCTTTTCATTGCACCCAAAACATCTCTCTCTTTTAATGTTGTTGACCTCACTTTTTGGGTGAGCTCTCAACCTCCTCTTCTTAGACTTAGGACTCTTGTAGACACTAAGAACTCCTTAGTCAAAAGACACTTCTAGTTATTAGGTGAACACTTAACCTAATCCTAGAGACTTAGAAGGGTTAATCATAGGATTAGGCTATCCTTAGAGCTTAAGAAAATCACCTATCTTATGGCCTAAACCCACTCCATATACATCTTCTCGAATCAAACCCAGATTCAAATCTCAAACCAAACCTCAAACTCAATTTCAAATCCAAATCCAAATTCAAATTTAACTCCAAATGATTGAAACCCAAAATCAAGTCAAATAAAAATCCTTCCTAAGCCCTATGATTTATCTTATGGATTTAGCTTTAGCCAAATCCAAATCAATCCTAATTCAATTGATTCTCAAAAATTAATTTAACCATTTGATCAAATTGTCAAATTCAAACTCAAACTCAATTTCAAACCATGATCCAAACCTAAATCCAAACCCTTAAGCCAATTTCATGAAGTTATCCAAATCCTATCTAAATCAACTCAAAACTAATGGATTTTTTCTTGAATCAATCATTCATTCAATTATCTACCCAACTATAAATGAAACCTACAATCATCAAATCAAATCGAAGCTAATCCAAGTCAAACCCGACCAAGCCCTTTTGACTTAAAAATTTTAAATAAGCCAAAATCCCTTATACTCCAAATTGATTGTCGTTGAATTTATATTTCAATCCAGAGCTCATATATAACTTCAACTAAAATTGGATCAAAACAAAACCAAACCAAGTGATCCACTTAGGTCCACTTGACCCAAAGCGACCTAAAAGACCCATTTGAGCCAACTTCCAATCCAACCCAAATTGGATTGAACTAAGCTCACCAAAACCTTTCACCGTGATTGTTAATTACTCTAGAATGATCAATTATAATCAATTAGGTCAGACTAAGCCAGCTTAGTCATTTGACCGAGTCAACCCTTAACCCAAATAAACCAAAACTTGTCAAAACTCATCTTGCATCAAATTGATTGAAACCAATGATTTGTATCAACCTAAAATTAATATTTAAATATGACTTGAACACTAATTGAGCCAAACCAAGCCCAATTGGCCATTCAATCCAAGTTGACCCAAATTAGCCTAAAGGACCAAATTAGATCAAATCATGATCTAACCCAAATTTACTGCAACTAATGGCTCAAGTTCATTCCAAATTTATTATTGAACTTGACTAAAGCTATAATTAAACCCATTTTGATCAATCGAGCCCAATTGAGACATTTAGCCCAAATTTTCCTAAAGGGTCAATTTGGCCTAAATCTAAATTAAATCCAAATTGATTCAAACCAAAGATCACATTCATCTTCAATTAGCCAATTGAACATGAATCAACCCATAACACAAACAAATTTGGCCAATTTATGTCAACTTGATCGATTTGACCCATTTGATTCCAAATGAGCCAAAATTAATTCTAAGCCAAATTAAATCAAATTGATCATACCAAAATACTTCATATTATTATTTGAGCCTAACCAAAGCCTTGGTTTGACCCAATTTGACCAATTGGTTAACTTAACCTGATATGACCCAATATGACCCATATGACCTAAATTGAGCTAAATCCCTTGAAACCAAGCATGACCCATAGATGGCTGATCAAACCCAACCCAAACCCATTTGGGATCAGCCTAAAATCAACCCAACCTAAGTAAATTTCTCATGGATCC
The DNA here is from genome assembly GCA_021442155.1 of Cymbidium sinense. Classification (NCBI taxonomy): domain Eukaryota; kingdom Viridiplantae; phylum Streptophyta; class Magnoliopsida; order Asparagales; family Orchidaceae; genus Cymbidium; species Cymbidium sinense. Next base: position 82,859,272 of record CM038223.1, read on the forward strand.
TCCCCCACATAGGATTCCACCCAACATCATTTAATTCTTTCCATCATATGCATTCAACTTCTCCCCTTCCCATCCATGGCATTCAATGGAGCGATCATATATGGCGACAAGAGGGCTTGGTAAAAAATTCAAAGTCCTTAATCAATCCATCATCCATCCCAATTCCCCAAGAAAAATGATAATACTTTTTGGAGGCAAAATTTCAAAAAAGAGGTTTTTCAGCTACTATTAAAGAAGGGGGGAATAAGGCTTTATTCCTCTTTCTCCTACCACTATTTAGCTCCCAAGAGCTCACTAAAATAACAAACAATCATTTCCCCATCTCTCTTAGGCTAGAAACACCAAAACTGGGTTGCTTTTAGTGAGAAAATAGTAAGCACCGGAAGATACATCATTCCGAAGTGAAGGCAAAGGCTATACTTATTCCAAAGCTTCCTCTTGCATCTAGGAGCTCACTCAGATCTTCACCACCACCAGAAACCATCTTCGGTGAGATAATCTTCAAAATCTCGTAGCCGGCCCTAGAATTTCTTGCTTTTTGTGATGATTTTCTTGTGATTTTAGGAATTTTTCTTAGATAAACCCATATTTTTCATTTTATTTAATTCCAATATGAAGTAGAATTTTTTCGTAGAAAATTGGTGTAAAAATGAGCTCAATCAGACCTCATTTTGCATTTTTTTTTTTTGTATTTTTCTCGTTGGATTTGCATGTCTGTGAGCAACGGCCGTCCGATCCCATGTCAATGGATCAGACAGTTCAGACCGCGTCAAACCCACGTCCTTTCAACACCCAGAACACGCGGTCTGCTCTCTAATCCTATGAAGCTAATCTAAACTATCTGAGCCACGATTGGGCCGATCGTATCGACGGCGTCATTTTCCCAGATCGCATCCGTCATGCATCTGCGTGCCACCCGCACGGGATCTGCATGCGGATCTGTGCACATCATTGGCACCACGTGGCATCGTGGCACCACATTTCCACATCAGCGCCCACGTGGCGCTGACTGGTTAAATGGGAAAATGCCTATTTTTTTATTTTAAAAATTATTTAAGTGTCCAAAAAATATAAAAATTCATAAAAAAAAAAATAAAAAAAACTTAGCAAAAAATTGTAAATAAGGGCTCATTGGATCTGTCTTTCTGAGAGGAACCCAACAAGCCAAAGATCTCCACATTCTAAAAAAGGTTTTAGCTTAATTTATGTTTCAGTGAAAATTAAGTTTCATTAATTACTCTAAAAATATAATTCAGAATGAGTTGAAATTTTCAGGATTGAAACTAAAGTTATGACACACCTATCATAAAAATTTCAAGTAAAAAAGATTTCTCAATTGGGAAAAATTAAATTTTGAAGTTCAGATTGTCTATTTTAATAAAATAAATTAAATAAAAATCCAAAAATTTACAAAAAATCTTCAAAATGGTTTAAATCAATTCAGTTAACATCTAAGATCCTAATAATAATAATAATAATAATAATAATAATAATATGATCTTCTGAAGCTTAAAGAACTTATAATAAATATTAAGGGTTAAAATTTTAAAAATTAAGGAATTACTTAAAATGAAATTCATAATAATCTAAATAATAAATTAAAATCAGAAATGAAATAACACCTAAGCAATCATTAATCAAACCTCAAATCAGAAAAATATCATATAATCCTCAGAGAAAATTAAAATAAATATGATTAAACCTATATAAGTTAATAAAACTCAATTAAATGATTAAATCTTAAATCAAACTTAGAATTAAACAAATCTAGGAAACTTTAATACGGGTCAAACTAGTATAACTAAATTCACACTAAGCATGGAAACTTAATCATGTGAAACTCCTCATTGAATATAAATAAACTTAAACTAATTAATCATTAGGTAAACTAAAATGTTAAATTAATTATAAATCCAATACATCATAATCGCTTAATATTAATCAAACCAAATGAAGCTAAAGTGAACTTAATTAATTTAATATCTGAATCAATCCATTTGGAATAAGAGAATTACTCAACCATTAAATATTTCAACTTAATAACTAAATCAAACATGTTAATGAAATTAAACTAACATAATAAATGAATCAAATAAAATAAAACTCTAATCATAAATAATCAAACTTAATTGAAATAAAATAAAAAGTTAATTCACTTAATAACAATGATGGTAATAACAATAATCCATTAATCAAATCAAACTTAAGTAAAAACACTTAACTAAATCAAATCACTCACATGTGAGAAATTAAGTCATTAATTAAAAAAATCTTTGATTAATCCAATAATTCAAAATTTAATTATTTTTAATCAAACCAAATTAATCAAACTTTGAATTAATGCAAACTTAATGAATTAATCTGCCATCTTAATGAATCAAATTAATTTAAATAAATTACATTAAAGTTAACTTTTAAATTAAGCTTAAATCAAACCCCTAATTAAATTTAATAATTAATCACACCCCTCAAGTAAACTAATTAAGTTAATCAAATTAATCATATTAAACCTAAGCTTAATCAAACATAAATGCAATTAAATACTAATCAAATCCTAAATTAAACATAAGTCATGATGTCATTAATCACATCATTAATCTAAATAAATATAAACAAATTAAAAATTAAATAAATCTTTATTTAATTTAATAATTAACTTAAACACACTTCTTAATTAAACTAATTATCCTTAAGCTAATCTAATTATATAAACACCTGATTAATGCAAACTTAATGAATTAATCCATCATCTTAATGAACCAAGTTAACTTTTTAGATCAAATTCAAATCAAACACTTCCTTAATCTAATAATTAATTTGATCACACATCTTAAATAAGCTAATTAAGTCAATCAAATTATTCAAATTAAACCTAAACTTAATCAAACATAAATACAATTAAATACTAATCAAAACCTAACTTAAACCTTAATTATTAAGTCATTAACTACATCATTAATCCAAATAAATTTGAAATCAAATTGAAAATTAAATGAATCTTTATAATTAACATAAATACACTTCTTAATCAAACTAATTACATAATCACATTGAACCTAAGCAAACCCATAGACTAATAGAGCTAATAAAATCAAATTAAATCAAATTAAATTAAATTAAGAAAGACTCGTCAATTTAATATGTAATCAAATTAAATCTCATTCAACCTACTTAAATAAGATAAACTAATTAACTATCCAATATATGAAATCAAAATACAAACCAAACTTTGATAAACATGATAAATGGATAAGATTAAAAAAAATTTAATTACAAAGAATCAAACTCAATTAAAATCAAAATAAATTTTCAATTAATCTAATCCAATCAAACTACAAATAAATGAACCATGATTAAATCAAATAAACATAAAATTAAATCACATAATTATAATCAAAGAAAAGAATTAGATATTAATTTAAAAGGATATTGAATTATCAAGATTTAATTAAACTAAAACATATAATCTAAAATTAATAAATAAAAAACACATGGATTTAAACAAACTTAAACTTCATCAGATATTAAGGATATTGAATTATCAAGATTTAACTAAACCAAAATATCTAATCTAAAATTAATCAAGCAAAAATACATGGATTTAGACAAACTTAAACTTCATCAGATATTAAGGATATCGAATTATCAAGATTTAATTAAACCAAAATATCTAATCTAAAATTAATCAATCAAAAACACATGGATTTAAATAAACTTAAATTTCATCAGATATTAAGGATATTAAATTATCAATATTTAATTAAACCAAAACATCTAATCCAAAATCAATCAATCAAATACTTAAACAAACTCAAATTCTAAATTCTAAATTCTAAATCAAATCAAATAAATTATATAAACTCAAATGGGCTAATTAAGATACTTAACGGCCTTAATTAGACTCTTTAGGAGTTAGGATGTAGAACAGGGTGAGTTCCATATACAAATTCATTCTCACTCTTCATTCTTGAAAACTTAAACATCACTTTAACCAAATAAAAGTGAAATAAAAATAAAAAATAAATTATTAAATCATTTAAATTGAAATCACCCAAAGGTAAAATTTAAAAAAAATTCAAACTTCACATTGAAACTTAAACTCAAGAAGCCTAGTAGCGTCTTGCTACACAAGCCTTCTTTTCACACTAGAATAATAGGTCTGACCAGAATTAGGGTTGATGTATTGATGTATGATGTTATATTTTGTGATGTGATGTAATAGATGATGTTAGGGTGTATGCCTTATAGACTGGATGTTAGGTCGTTATTAACTGAATCATATTTTATGCAGGGGGTTGTGCTTAAGGGGCCGTTGTAATAAAAATATAAATGTGTTTGTTGTGCTAGTTGCTTAGCCCCTAAGTATAACTCACATTTGGACAGGTGGGTTAGGTTACACATGTGTGGGGTGCTAAGTCCAAATTATTCATATAACTATTTGGGTTGTATGGTGTGTTTAGCTAACAATTATTTTGCATGTGTAGCTGGATTTACTTTTCTTATTTTTGATGTAATTTTGTATTAAAAAAATAGGATTAGTGTTATGGGGGATTAAGATGAGTAGTGGCCAGAAGGCTTAGTCCCTGGGATGTACTGTGATGCCTTTCGAGCAAATCAAATCAAAAAGAAGAGAAGAAAAAAATGAAGAAAAGAAGACCCCCCATAGCATGTATTATTTTTGTAATCCGGGTTATATATGGGTAGAGCTCAGCTACCCATCTTTTTTTCTATTTTTGTGGTGTACGATGAAACCCAACCGCAATGGCCTTTTATTCTTTTATGGTAGTATATAAAATTATTTGATGTTGTATTTAGATTGTGCACTAGAATTTCATGCTCTTCTTTGTTTATTCATGTTTGATATTTGAATGTGTGGCCTGGATGCGGTAGGCTCTTAGGATGAAATTAATTTTTCTACCCCAATTAATAACTAATAATTAAATTTTAAAAACAATTCATAACCTCACATAAAAGCCTAGGAATTAAATCAAGATAATAAAATTTTTAGCAACCTAGCTGGATGAATGAATGCATAATATCATGCATGTCATATTCTTCCACTCTTGTTAAAAGGGGGCTTCTATCTATGCCAGAGAAAAAAGGCTTCACCTTTGAGAGCCTTTGATGGAAGAACACCCCTTTCTCTCTTGATTTAGCCCATAATCAAGTTCTCATGCACTTAGGCATACAAAATCCCATAGCGTGTGTCAAAATAAAGAGTCCAAAAGAATTAAATAAATTTGATAAAATTTGCATTATATTAAGTCATGAATTCATACCACTCATGCTCTAGTCTCTCAGGGAGTGAGTTTAAGGACTTAGTCTCCTTTCTAAATAAATAATAGTATAGCCATCTTGCAAAGCATAAGACTTGGAAACATGGATTTAAAGCATAGGATGAGTTAGCTAGCTGCCACTCTAGGCGATAATAAGTCTAGCAGTTGGGAGGCTTATTCTCTCTTCCGGACGTAAACCATATACCTATTTTTGTCTTAGAATAGGTCATGCTTTGGCCCTCACCAAAGCTCCCTAGCTTAGGGTCTGAGGTAGTTATTTCCTTTGAGCTACAAGAATAAATTCTCACCTCTTAAGCATATCCACAATCTTATATTATGGGATTATAAGTCCTAGTATTCTAATAAAATGATAACTCAGACCATTAACTCTCTTTAATTTAAAAAATATAAAGCCCAACCATAGGATAGATTGAATTACTCACTATGCATCCTAGTATCATATGCATTCCCTACTCATCTCCTTTAGCTTCCAAAATAAGTCTCTCCTTTTGATCTATCACATTTGATTTTCTAACATAACTAATCCACTGATAGTCTTGCCTTAAAATCTTTGGAAATCATGACTATCTACTTTAATCGAGAGTGTTCTTAAGAAATCTTGTTCCTTAAGATGTAATTAACTATGGGGGATTCCCACCATAGGGAACTTAACAAACCCGGCTTAAAATAAATCATACTTTATTTTTTTATGTAAAGTGGGGGAAAGATCTCTGGTACATTCGAAGACCCATCATGCCTTAGGAGTCCTTATTAAGTGATTAGGTCCATTATAGGGTGGTGATTTTTATCTTTCAAGATAGTACATCATTCCTTAATATCATACCCGATCACTTCAATAAGTACCCGCTAAGATCTACGTGGTGTCCCACATCCTAAAAATAAACACCACAAATATCTCTGTCCATCTCTTCATAGTTTTTGGAGCAACAAAAATTGTAGCTTAAACAAACACAAGCTCTTTTGAAACCCAATGAAAATTTTAAACCAAGCTAAGGATGCCAAAAGAGCTTCTTTTTTATATAGTAAGCTGCAATAGAAATAATAGTAAATAAATTGAACAAATGTACTCTGGGAAGAAATAGAGGAAAGCTGTTCCACTTTCTTCCTTGCAATCCAAAAGCCTCAGCGAGTGATTGAAGTCCTCAAACAGCGAATAAAAAAATTGTTGGTATCAAGCCTTTACTACCTCAAAATAAGATACTTGAATCAATGAGAGAAAGAAAAATCTTGCAAAAGTGCATCTTTGCATTCTTTTTTTCATAGAGAGGATGCGGAGAATCTCACGTAGGAAAGAGTGGAGGAGCTCGACTTATAGGGCAGCAGAAATTAGGGCATATGGCTCATTCAGTGCTTCTAGGGGAGAGGTAGATTCTTCGAGAGTTGAATGGGGAAGGTCAGTCACTTGGGAGAAAGAGGGAGGCTGTGGGTTTTTTTTTTGTTTCCCCCTTGCATGTGTCCACGGGATGAATAAGAAGAGAGGGAAATAAAAAGTCTTCACATGGGTAGTATGGGGAAGGTGATGTGGCAACCTACTATTGGTTGGCTGGGAGGTGGAGGCATGGGGATGGGCTATTGCGAGTTCTGAAGCATTAACTGGACTTAATTAAGAAATAATTTGGTAGATTTATCTTGACATACATACTAAATTTGACAAGACTTTAAGTGTAGAAATTTAATTAAATTGGATGTCTATTCTAAATAATTTTGACATTTTAGATGTAATGGCAGAGTCCATTTTAAGATCAAAGGTCATTTGGTTCAAGTCGGTGTCGAACTAGATTAATTTCGGTTCAAAAATGCACATTATCACTTCTGATCGCTCAATGTTTGTGTAGACTTGTCCGAATCAATCCTGGACAGTCTCATTTGATAGATTTTGATGTTTCAAAGCTAACAGCATGATCAATTTTTTGAACAAAGATTATTTAGGCATCATCACAATCTCCCAACTCTGATATGCGTGTAGCCATTTTGATGAGTTGACCTCTTGATTAGTCGACCATCAGATTATGCAAAATGTAAATTCTGGACAATTTTTACATTTTGAATGTAATGACAAAGTCTATTCATCGATCAGAGGTCATTTCAACTAGTTTTAGCATCGATCAAGGTATTTTGGGCTCCAATTTGCATAACACTGCATCCTTGATTCATCAACTTCTCCAAATTTGCTCAACTTGACTTATGCAAAATATATGGAGGTCAACAAATGCCCCCCAACAAATGTGATTCGTGCATGGAGCGAGTCATATTTGTTGAAAACTGGTTGACCTTTTGAGTTTGTTATAGATTTTGAATCACTTCAGCTTCAATTTTAAAAGTTTACAGAGTTTTGATAGAATTTTCCATTAGTATGATGCCTTATTTCGGACATGCTAAATGATGAGCTTAACCGATTTATCCTGATTGACTTCTCAGGGGGTTAAGAGCATCTTTCACCATCTACTCTCTACTTCAATGGGTTTGTTGAAGATCTCTTTCTTTTGTATTATTATAGATCTAAATTTCCTCCCTTAACTTCCTGCTTGATTGGGTTTGGTTAAGGAGTTGATTCATTTACTTTGGGATTTGAAATTCTTTCTGTTTCATCTTTAAGCTTGACAGACTTGATGAAGGATTAGCCTGATTTCTATATATTAACTTATCAAGAAGTGTAGATATGCCCTAAGTCTTACGCTTGCTGCTTTGACGAACTCAATGAAGGGTGCATACACAGATGACCTAGCCTTTCAACTTATATTAGGTCTATAATGTTGAGTTATCAGTCTAGCAATGAGTGCTTTAACAAACTGAATAATCATAAAATTTTTTTTGTTCGGCCATCAGCTTTGTATGAACTATGGAATTGCTTCATTGGTTATGCTTTCTTCTTTGACAAACTTGATGAGAAAATTAACTTTGATCTGTGCTTGGCTCTTGATCAGACTGTTTGAAAATAGATTGTGATATCACCTTGTAAGTAATATGGAGATTGATTTGAGGCAGCGCTGGATTGAGAGTTTTTTCAGATTATTTTGGTCCATCAATCAAGTAGAAAGACCTCTTGAATTCTAGCTGCTTCTAATCACTAAGCTGAATTTAGTTTAAGATTGAACAGCTATCATCATTGGACTGGCGAGCATGGGCTATTTCACTGCAGCCTTTTCTTATGCTTATTGAGTAAGGAGAGCATTAGCAACTCAACCATTTGTGGGCTGATTGAGTCTGACCTGTAGAACCTACTCAAGTCTTCGACTCAGGCTGTGATTGCTTGGTGGTTTGGTCATCAGACTAAAGATTGAGGGCCCTTTTACTGCAGCCTTTTCTTATGACTTGTTGAGTGAGGAGAGCATCAGTAACTCGACTATTTATGGGCTTATTGAGTTTGACCTTTAGAACCCATCAATGTCCTAGACTTGAAGATGTAGATGCTGATGTTTTTCCAACTTATTTGATTGAAGCTTCCAAAATTGGGATTCTTTTAACTTGATCTTTGACATTTGATGAATTTTGGAGAGAAACTTTTGATATTTTCAAGCATTGAAGTAGATTATTTTTGTTCTTGCAAGGCCTGCAACTCTAACAATAATAGTTCTAGATATATTCAGGGATCTTGACATAAAGCTTGATGTCAACCTGAATATATGTAAGAAGACCCCATGTTTCACAGGAGAGGATGGAATAACTTTCGATCACTAAAAAAATAACCCCTGTCTAACAGCGGGATTGCAGATTAATTTAGAAATATATTGCGAGGTTTGATTTCCTTTACTATAAAATAAACATGATATTTTTTTCAATGTTAATATGTATCTATCTAAGGATCTCATCTTAAAGCACGATGTCGACTTAGATAAATATTTAAAAATTCTCCCTGTCTAATAGAGCATCTTTCGTAGTAACTATTGAAAGAATTTAAAATATTTTTGACCCTATGCTTTGTGTTTTCAAACTTAATGAAGACTTCCTCTTGAGAGTTTGAAATTTATACTTTTCTCTTGTCCTGGCTTTGTGCCTTGGTGGATTTAATGGAGTTGATGATTTTTTAGCAAGATGAGAATATCTTCAGTCCTATGCTTAGTGCTAGATGGACTTCTTGAAGATTCAACCTCAAAATTGAGATTTATATTTTCCTCTTGTCCTGACTTTGTTCCTCAGTGGACTTGATGGAGTTGATGACTTATTGGTGAGATGAGAACATCTTCAGTTCTATGCTATGTGCTTGACAAACTTGTTCAAGACTCTATCTTAAAGATTCATATCTTGTATTTTTCTTCTATCTTGGCTTCATGCCTTGACGAATTTGAGGGAGAAAAGTCGTTATTTGTCTTGAAGACTTATCAAGTGATACAAAATTACCTTCTTCCCCAGCTTTCTGCTTTCATGGGCTTATAGAAGGAAGTCTACCGGTGACCTAACCCTTAGAGCTTGCATTGGATCAATGGAGAAGAGTCATCAGTCCTGTGCTTTATGCATAATGGGCATATTGATGACATGACTCCCTTAATTCAGCCTTTGGCTTTGTATGAACATTGGGATGACTTCTTCGGTCCTTTGTTGTCTACTTAGTTAGACTTATTGAAGAAGAGTTTCTTTCAGTCTTTACTTTTATCTTTAACAGACTTGTTGAAGGGCTTGACATTTCTCATTTGATATTAATACCAAACTCGGCTTAGTGCCTTCTCAAGTGAGGATCTTTTTTGTTAGATTTTGAAAAATGACCTTACGATCATTAAGGATGATCTCCAAGTCTGGGCCACTTGAACTCACCAGATTTCAGTTACGTATTGCTATTTGAAAATTTGTTTTTTTTTGAAAATAATAAAATCTCTTACTACGTTTATGGTATTGAGTAAGTAGACTTTGTATACTATATTTGTGTTGATTGGAATGCACCTCCAGGTCTTGGACTTGAGCAATTGATGGAAAATTTTATCATCGAGCTAACAAGATGGGGGATCTCTTACTACGGTCTTTATGGCGAGTTGAGTAAGCAGACCTATCAACAACTCAGTCATATTTGAGCATGTCGAGTCTGACCTTATGCACTCATTTTAGCCCTAGATTTGATGTATGGATGGAAGATATGTTTCCAACTTGATTTGTTAAAATTTGTAGACTTAAAAATTTCTCTTTTGGTTTGTAAGACTTTGAGACTTAAAAATTTTGAATTCATAATTTGAATATGTATGTGAGGATCTCGGCCATAGGCGTGATGTCAACCCAAATACAAAAGAAGACCCCATGTCTTACAAGGAAAAGCCTAATATTTTGCTATAAAATTTTTAAAAAAATTCCCCCTATCTCACAGGGGGATGTTTATTTTATTTTGAAAATGCATTCTTGTGTTACAAGAGAATTTCTAAGCAAAACTTACACATATGATGATAGTGAAGAATAATTGGTGTTCTAAACACTAGGACTGATTCTCCTTCTTGAAAAGTTTGAGGATGCACCGTATGATCAAATGCTTTGGACACCTTTGCTCAGTAGACTTCTAAATTTTGCTAAGCTTGGAGCTTAGTTTTGTCAAGTGCATCAAGCTCTTCTATTCGTAGATGGGCATTCTCATCTTGAGTAAGACTATGTTGAATGGCTATTCAGAGCGAGGGTAATTCAACTTTAAGTGATAGAACTACTTCATCTTCAAACACTAATGCATAGATAGTGGATTTTGTGAGAGTCTTGTAGGTGGTTCGGTAAGCTCATAAAGCTTCCACAAGCTTGGTATGAAATATTTTTGCCTTCATCTATCCTTTTTAAGAGGATATATGAAAACAGAAATATACACCTTGTTGGGATGCCACGCAAATCCACAGATATTCTTATTAGGGTGATCGGGTATGACATTGAAAAAAGGTGTACTATCTCGATAAATAGAAGTCACCACCCTACAATGAACCTAATCACCTCAATAAGGACTCCTAAGGATTATGGGTCATTATATATACTAAAGATTCTTTCCCTACTTTACATGAAAAAGTAAAGTAGGGTTTATTTTAAATCGAGTATGTTAAATTTTGTACAGGGGCAAGCCCCCATAGTTAATTATATCCTAAGAAACAGGATTCAATAGGAATACTCTGATTAAAATAAATAATTATTATCTCCAAAGATTTCAAAAGATAGGATAATCAATCGATTGCTTTATTTTTAGAAAGTCAAGTGGGATTGATGAAGAGGAGGGACTTCTTATCAAAGCCAAATGAAAATAAGTAGGGGATGCTTAAGATACTAAGAAGTCTAATAAGCATCCCAAACTACCATATGGTTGGGATTTATATTTTTTTGAAAATGAATTAATTTGTTTGAGATGAATTTTTATTAGAAATGTAGGGCTTAAAATTTCAAAGTACAAGGTTATGAAAATGCCTAAGAGGTGAGGATTTATGCTTGTACACTACAAAATGATGTAGCAACCCCTGAACCTAAATCTAGGGAGCTTTGGTGATGGCCAAAAGCATGACCTAAATCTAAGGCAAAAATGGGTATTTGGTTTACCTCCATAAGAGAGGATAAACCACGACTGTTGGACTTACAACTGCCTGGGGGTGGTTGCCAACTAACTCCTCCTATGATTTTAAAATATGTAGGCAAGTCAAATGTTTTTGCAAGATAGCTAACTTATTATTTATTTAGAAAGAGACTTAAATCTAATGCAAAATTTTCATTGTTATTTTTTTTTTGGATAATCAATTTGACAGCTTTGGGATTTATATGCCTAATGCATGAAATTAGATTATGGGCCAAAATCAGCAAGATAAGGAGGTGTGTTTCCACCATGGCTCTCAGGTCAAGCCAAGTTCTCAGGCAAAGGTGGAAGCCCTCCAATCAAGAGTGAAATAATATATTTTTTATGCATGATGTTAGAAAAGTAAGACACATCATAAGGGGTTGCTAATTCTTTTATCTTGATTTATAACTAAGCTTTAGTGAGGTTATGAGTTATTTATTTTTAATTTGAGTTGTTTAATTGGTAGAAAATTTATTTTCCTAAGCTCCTAATCATCACCCAGGCCATACATCAAAGCAATGAAGAAACTAGAAAAAGATGTCATCTTAATGCGCAAGTTAAACAAACATCAATCAATTTATAAAAGCAAAAGAATAAAAGGCCATTTATGGTCGGGCTCCACCAACAAAAAAATAAATTGGGTAATTGGCTCTACCCTTATACAACCCGGATTACAAATGAATTAATTACAATTAAGCAAGAATTCATGTTATGGGGTCTTCATTCTTCATTTCTTCTTTCTTCTTTCTTCTTCTTTTTGGTTCTTCTTTGGATGGTTGGAATGTGGTTGCTCAAAGGCTTCACATGGTACATAAGACATGATCTTATGACCAATGCTCATCCTAATCCCCATAACAATCATTCCAAAATCTAATTATAAAATTACATGAAAATGGAAAAAAAAAATCTAAAACTAAATAGAGATTAGCTAAACACAAACCATACAATCCCAAGCATTTATATGCATATATTGGACTTAGCACCCCACATATGGTTAAGCAAATCCACCTGGTCTATTGGATTATGCTTAGGGGTATAAGCACACGCACAAAAGTTATATTTTTATTATACACCCTTAAGCACAATCCCCTAGAAGATAATGATTAGACTAAATCATCCTACCATTCATTATATGCATACAACATCAAACTAAAACAAATATCACAAAATAAAAAAACATCAAACCATGTGCCACTAACCTAAAGGTATGACTTAGCCAAATGTGTGCTTTAAGGTTTATGTGGTATGCTTAGCTAGGCTTTAAGGTTGAAGTTTTCTAAGTATGAAAATGTTCAACTTAGAGGGTTTATTTCAAGTTAGCTATTTAGTTATTTTGGTTGATTTTATTTTTGTATTTTGATTTGGTTTAAGTGATTCCTACAATTAATTACTAAGTTGCAAAGAGAGGAAAAGAAGAAAACTCCTCTTTCCTCCCTACCTTAAGTAATTTTTAAGGTCGATTCATATTTGATTTTTGTTTAGTAAATATATTATTATGTGTTTTAATTAATCCTAAGTTTAGATTTTCCTAAACAAACCTATTCAAAAGAAAAGGCATTTTAAGATTAAGTAAAGTGAAATTTATCACAAAAACACATCACTTCATTTCTTTCCCAACATGTGTAACATGCATATGGATGAATCCTAAGCATATCTATATGCAAATGGAAATGTTTAGCACACTTTAATGATGAATGCTAAGAGAACTTGTTTAAGAAAATTTGATGTTTATGATGCATGATTTTGTTAAGTAGAAAAGAGATTCTTTTATCCATTTTTCATATGCACATATATGTATGAAAGGCATAAGTGAGTGCGGCCATTGTTAGCACCTGTAAGGTACAAGACCTACTTAGGGTTAAAACCTCACAACCCAGGTTGTCACTAATATACCACTTTCCTTAAATACATATGCATGTACAAAAGAAATGAATGGAAAAAGAAAGATGCAAAAGTTTATGTTTATTTGTTTGATTTGTTTATGCAATTTATATGTGTAAGTGTGGATGTCCTTCTTAAGTAATAACATAGGAATGAATAGGAATGGATTTAAGCAAGTGTTGTGTTCTTTTCAAATGAACTATACACTTTGCAAATCTATTCAAAATATGCTAAAAGAAAGAGAAGGAAAGACACATCTTTATTTTACTCACATGCAAGCTATAAATAATTATAAGTAGCATACCTTTCAATTATGATATTTGATTTATAAGTCTTGAAAATAATTTTGGATTTAATCGTCATAATAGCCATTCATATTCTTACTTTAGCCAAAACATGCAATTTGTCTTAGAAGATACATTTCATTTTTAATTTGATTTTTTAAAAGCATGAATGCACGATTTTCATATGACATACACATTTAGCATGCTAGGAAAGAAATAAAGTGATGAAAGCACGTAAATTCATTCACCCTAATTAATTCTAAAGATAATCCTATGAATAAGATTATTTAAAGTAAATCAAATTTATTTTAAGAGAGTTTTTTTGTTTGAGTTTGATTTCAATTTGAGAAATGTGAGATGAGTTTGCTGGTCCTAACCCATTCCACATGTGTATGAGTTATTTAAGTTTAATTTTTAGGATTATATTATATTTTTTAGTTAGGTTAAGTGTGAATTAAGTGTGTTAATTACCCCACTACACCACTTTAACATATTTAATCAAATAATTATGAGCTAATGTATGACATAAAATCACACAAGGAATTTAAATCAATAATGCACCTAGAAAAGAAAGGGCCTAATATAATTGGCTCATAATTAGTCATTAATTAAGTTAAAGGGTTTAATTTAAGTACTTTCATAACCCTTCCCACACATGTTGGTTGGATTTTGATTTCCTTATGCTAATTGGGTTATTAAACACCTAAGCACCTAAGATGAATTGATTAAGTTGAATGTTTTATCAATTAATTAAGTAGGTGATTAGTGGGTTTACTTAATTAAGTTTAGATTAAGGAAGGAAAGGGGTTTAGGAATGGCTTGGAAAATTCCCAAATCCATTTCATAAACCTCTTCTTCACTTAAGCAAGGCTTAATTAACTTAAAGGGGAAACCACTTGTTCACATGCTTAATTACCCATAATTACATAGGATGAAAATTCATTAATTGATTTCCACTAATCATTAATAAATCCCAGAATAATAAATTTGAAATGAACTAATGAAATAATTAGGGAGTAATTAGGGTTATAAAATTTTCATTAAAACCTAATTAGAAAATACACTATTCAAAATCCATTGGAAAATTTTAGATTATTCTCCGAATTATCTTATAATGCATTTTACCTTGTATTTTTATGATTTTTCTAGAATTAGTTATGTTATTTTGAAGTATCCATTATTATCCATTAATTAAATAGCCTAATTAAGTGATTAATCCAGTCAGCGCCATATGGAGGCTGATGCGGCACATGCTTTCCATGTGGCATTGGGAGAGTTGTCACATCATAGCGCGTCGGTGTGCTTCTCGCTTTTCTCCGTCAGATCAAGGATGGGAGATCAAGCCGTTCTTAAATTAAATCGGATCCATGCATCTTGATCATGGTCATCCATCCAAAATGCATGGATGGATGGCCCATGATTCGTCCCTAAGCTCTCCTTTGGGAGATGGCCACCGTCCATCTTCTAGGGTAAGATTCGAGCTCGATTGAGCTCAAACTCAAGCCACACCATCATCATGCAAGGGAGAAGACATCCAAAGGCTAATTTTACTTAAGATGAAAATCCACTTCACAAAAGACCACACTCTCTAGTTTATGCTTGGGTTGAAGGCATACCTCATCGAGGCTATCCGATCGATCCATTGAGGTAGCTTCATGAGTGAGAAGCCTGTTGAAAGTTTGGTTGAGGGTTGAGTAGATCTCTATGGACCAAGCTCACCTTCAATTGCTCGATTTGATAGCTCCCTTGCCTTGAGAACTTGGATTAAGCTTTGAGTTGATTGAGTCCTCATGAGCTTGCAAGAGGAATTGGCATTTTGTGTATTGATAAGTTGGTTGGAGCTCCCTATTTTTTGGCTTGAAGAAATCAATAAATGAGAATTAAATGTTTAGGAAGCTTGGAGGACTTGGATGCTTTGAGTTCCCTAAGCTTCAGTCGTGATCTGAATGAAGTGGAATTAGGGGAGTATATCTCCCCTTGAAGGAAACGGATGCTTATGCCATTTTGATCCAATTGACCTTTGGTTAGTTTGTTAGGGCTGTGGGACTTGCACATGGTTTGGTTTGGAGTGTGAGTGGAGTAGTGAAGCTCTCATGTGCTTTAATTAAGTGGAGGAGGATTCCATGTGCTCATTCATGGTGGTGGGTTTTGACCTTGGGTTGGGTTGGCCCCCATTGGGTCATGTGCCATATCATTAGTGACCATTTGGTCCACTAAGAGAATGCAAGTGTCCATGAAAAAAATTTGAAATTTCAAGTGGTTTGATTTTAGGTTACCCTAGGGTAAAATGGTCATTTCGCTTGGATTTCAATTTCAATATGTTTTCTATGATTGTAAAATTGGGTTGGCCAAGTTTCATTGAATTTGGAGTTGATTTGATATTATTTGGCTCATGTTGACCCATTTAGGTCAAAATGGGTCAACTTGGTCAAGATTAGTCAATTAATGGGTCAAGTTCATATGACCATTTGAAATGTTTTGGCATCATTGGTTTGGTTCAATTTGATTTATATTTGAATTTGGTTCATTTGATTTCATTTAGGTCAAATGGGTCAAGTTGACCAATTTGACCAATTTGACCTATTTGGGTTAGGTCATGGGTTGGTTTATGTTTGGTTGATCATTTGAAATGGATTGGTATATCTTTGTTTCCAATCAATTTGGTTTATATTTGGATTTGGCTCAATTTGACCTTTTGGGTCAAGTTGGGTTCAAGGTCAATTGGGCTAGTTGGCCAATTGGGGCTTTGGTCAAGTTCAACAAGTGATTTGGAATGAACTTGACCCATTAGTTTCAATCAATTTGGCTTAGATCAAGTTTTGACACATTTTGACTTTTAGGTCAAGTTGGGTCAACTTGGGTCAAGTGGCCAATTGGGCTAGGTTAGGCTCAAATGATGACTTGGTCAGTTCAAACATTGATCATGAATGAGTTTTGATCAATGGTTTCAATCAATTTGGCCTATGGTGATTTTTTTGGTTTCATTTTGGCTAAGTGTTGACTTGGTCAAGGTTTGACTTGGTTTGACCCAATTTGAGTGATTGATCATCTCATGATGATTGTTGCTCACAATGTGAGGCTTAGTTGGGCTTAGTTCAATCCAATTTGGGTAGGATTAGAATTTGGCTCATAAGGGTACTTTAGGTCACTTTGGGTCAAGTGAGCCTAAGTGGGTCAAATGACTTGGTCAAAGCTTGATTTGAGTTTGATTGAACTCACATATGGACTTATGATTGAAATATAAATCCATTTGCAAGTGATTTGAAGTCAAATGGGTTTTGATTCATTTGACAATTTCAAGTTCAAAGGGTGAACATGAGTTTGACTTGGGTTTGATTTTTTGAATTTAGTTTTGGTTTGATGATTGAAGTTTATGTTTATATTTGGATTCATGATTGAAGGATTGATTGAATCATGAAGAAAAAATCAAGTTTAACTTGATTTGAATTTGATTTGGTTCAAGATTTTGACTTGAAAGGCTTAGGTTGAATTTTGATTGAATTTGGATTTGATTTTTGAATTTAGTTTTAATATTTGAATTTATATTTCATTTATATTTGTGAATATAAATGAGAATATAAATGGGTTATGAAAATTCCTTGAATTTGAATTGATTTAGTTGATTTGAGCTAAGTCCATGAAGAGAATCAAAGTTTAAAAATTTTTGATTTGGATTTGAATTTTGGAATTGGTTTGATTGATTTGAATTTATATTTCATTTATATATATAAATAGAAATGAGAATATAAATGGTTGTGAGAATATTTCTTAAATTTGAATTGATTTAGATTTGATTTAAGCTAAGTCCATAAGATAGAATTAAAGTGACTTAGGAAGATTGAGTTTGGAATCGGTTTCAATCATAGGTTTTAATGATTTGAGAAAATCATTGAATTAGTTCAAATTTGAGTTAAGTTGGAGTTGATATGTTTGGAAAAATCAATGTTGGAGATTTGAGTTTGACTTGAAGGGAAGTGAGAATTTGGTTCAACTAAGGGTAAAATTTTCTAACACCCTAAGGCATGACTATTCTATGGCTAACTCTTCTAAGTCTCTAGGTTGTTGAGTGTCCACCTAATCACTAGAAGTGTCTTAAGACTAAGGAACTCTTAGTGTAAGAAGTCTATGTCTAAGATGGAGGGGTTGAGAGCTCATCTAAAAATGAGGTCAAAACAATAGGTGTGGTGTGACAGGAACACCCATTAGTGTTGATATGATCAACACAACAAATGATCACAAGCACTAATAGATGATCTACTCTAACCAAGGTGTAGAAGGAATCAGAGCTTAGTGCAATGTGACTCACTCATGTCAAGACATAAGAGGGAAGGAGGAATCCACTAGGGATAGAGTATGTGAACCTTCCACTTGAAATAGTTCAAGTCATCCAAGGGATGAGAGGTTTGATTTGATTCGAGTCTCGCTGAGGAGAAAAATTGATTTGATTTGTTTAATTTATTTTGATTATTTTTATTTGATTGACTCTACAGGGGGAGATTAATTGGATTTGTTTCAAATTCTTAGATTTTGGATTTAGATGAACCTATTAGTTTTGATGGATGCTTGGAGGCTGAGCTTTCAGTTTCAATCCGAGGGGTACTAAACACATAGAGACTAGACAAAGGGGTGCCTTTTTGGTGCAATGGTCAAGTTAGAAAAGAAATGTGACTTACATCCTTTAATAGGGAAATGGGGTGATTGGTTGGCATGGCAAGGGATTGAAGACTGACTATTGAGTGAATGCACTGGGGACTTAAATCTCGATAGTCCAGATTAATTCCATTCTTTAATTTATTTTGATGGATTTTGTTGGTTTGCGATGGATTACACTAAGTAGGGGCCATGGTGGCCTAGGCCTAACACAAATTTACCAATCCAAAGGGAGTAGTCTACCAACCACAAGGTAGGACTATCCAACCAAAGGAGTTCCTTTCGATTTACAGTGATCAAGTTAGGAAGAAAGCATGAGGATTTATATCTTCCAAAATAAGGAACCACTGGGGTGATCGGTTGGCAAGGCAATAGTTCAAACGACTAGGCGTATTGAGAGAATGTCGATAGTCAAGATTTTTTTTTTTATTTTGATGGATTCCATTGGTTTTGATGGATCACTAAGAAGGAGCTTATATTAGCCTAGACTATCTGATTTACCAAGAATAGCTTCAGATGGAGAACTATCCAGACCAAAGGAGTGCCTTTGGTTTGTAATGATCAATTCAAGAGAAGAAAGCTGGACTCATATCTTCCACTACAAAAGACCAGGGGTGATCGTTGCTTTGGGCAACAAATCAATCTAATAGCTGATTGGTTTCTTGACATCATGCTAGAAAAGAATCATAGTCTTACATCTTCCAAGCGAGAATGACTGGGATAACCTTTATGAAAAATAGATTGAACCCCTAAGGGAGTGAGTACGACTTGAGATTTATCTCAAGTAATCATGCAATTCTATGGGGAGTTTTGACCGCCAAAGATGGGATGCCTGCTTGGGAAAAGGGGCCCTTTGGGGGCTTGAATTCCTAATCCACAAGCAAATTAATTTGTTAGTTTATTTACTTTGTTTATCATGGACCTTTGGTTTAGGGATCAAAAGGAGCTTATATTAGCTAGATATCTCAGTTTAAACCAAGGAGAATCACATTAACAAATTCTCTCCAACCAGGGGTGGTTTGGAAAGGGGAACTTTCAATCCAAGAGTAACCTCGGTAGTGTCTAAATGGGGTCACAAATTACTTGATCCAAATAGAATGCCCGCAGGGAGAGGGGCCACTAAGGGCTTGATCTAAAACCCTAGAAGATGACATGGCTAGTCATATATCAAATAGGTATTTCGTGGCAAACTCAAGGAGAAAGAGTGGGGACTCACATCTATCAAGAGTGGTGTATCCACCGGGTGAGTCTTATCGGCATAGACATCAACCAACCTAAGGTGCCATTTGTCATCGAGGAAGAAAGCTGGGGACTCACATCCTTATAGCGAAATTCGGGATAGTCATCTTTGACCGAGGTGCATCCACATAGGTACTGAGTGAATGCCACTAGGGGACTTATATCAACTCCAAAATAGTCAAGAGGAAAGAAGCCTCTAGGGGACTTATCCTAAACCTCAAATATACTCGATTTAGTTAGATCATGATGATTAATTCAAGAAAAAAGCTCAGGGACTCACATCTTCTTAAACAAAATCAACATGATATCTTACCGGCGGAAGTCTACCATACTAACAAGGCTGTTGGTTTGCAATGGTCAAGTTAGAAGAAAGCGTGGGACTCATAAATGACCTTGGGGTGACATACTAGGTAGCATATGCAGACCTAGAGTACTAATGAGTGAGTGCCAGGCTTGCTCTCACATCTAGCTTGAGATAAAGATATGTGTGTTTGTTTTGTGCTTATGTTAAAGGGAATAGGGCCTCTTGGGTTCTCTTAACACACTTGGGGAATTTGATGAAATGGTGCCATAGATGGCAGAATTCACTAGAAAGGATGTTTGTTCTCTTACACCTAACTCAATTATGCTAATCAAAATAGGATGCCTCTTAGGTTCTCTCACACCTATTCTAATAGCGTCAGGAGATTGTGTTTGTATTTTGAAAGAGGGATAAGATGTCGTTGGGGGACTCTTACACCTATCCTAAACACGTCATGACATATTCGCAAGACAAATAAATAATGCTTCAAAAGAAGAGAAGGTTTTGATGAAATGGAATCAAATTTGTGTTATTTCATTAATATTTATTTTCAAACATATTTTATGGGTAATATTTCTTCAAATAGAGCCCATTAATTGAAAGCATCTGGTGTTCGCCTTTACAATTAATGAGTTGATAGGATCCTCCTTGGTAGGCCTTCTCTATGATATAGGGGTCTTCCCAAGTAGGTTCAAACTTACCTCCCATCTTTTGATGGGAAACAATTGGTCTTCTTAGGAGTAACACAAGTTCTCCTTCTTAGAAAGACCTAGAGGACCCGACTTATTGTGAGCTTGAATCATTTTGGCCTTGTACAACTCGGTTCTAGCACTCCGTGAGCGACTCTCCTCAAACCTTTGAGCTCTTCTAACCAACTTTGCATTATTATGTAGTGATCTTCTTACCCAATGCCATCCTTAGTGATGAGAGTTAAACTTCGTAGAATAGAATGACTAACACACTAAGAAAATGGGGTAGATTGAGTTGAGTTCTGATGTGGGTAGGGGCCCACAAGGCTTCAACCAAGCTCATTCCATCACCGCTTGTCATCATCAAGAGTCTTCTTTAGTATTTGGATGAGAGTTTTGTTGAATGCTTCTAAGCCATTTTCCTGGGTAGTAGATGGTGGAGTATCTCCAATCTATATACCATGTCTAAGCAATATGTTGATCTTGGTGCTTTTGAATGTCATTATCGATATAATTTGTCGAGGCACCCCAAACCTATATACAATATGGTTCCTAAAAAATTGAAGCACATGTCGAGTTGTGACCTCTTTGAGTGGGATTGCCCCACCAGGAAAAGTGGGCAGCTAAGATGAACCGATGACCCTTGGAAGAAGGAGGATCGATAGGACCCAATGTTGCACCCCAACACTCAAATGGCCATGAGGCCAATGTAGGTGTAGAATGTTGGTTGATGTAGGACCACATGTATTGACAATGTCATCTCCTAGCTACATCCATGTTGTCTGTAATCATTGAAGGTCAATAGTATCCTAGTCTCTGAATCTTCGTCTTCATCTTCAAACAGATTGATGCACTTCACAAAGACCTGCATCTACCTCGGTTATAATTCCATGAGCTTTATGTTTATCTAAATAACATAACCATATTTGATCAAAGGACCATCGGTACAATGTACCATCAACGAGCATAAGAGAGCTCTACCCGATGGGTGACTTTTCTTGAGGTAGTTTCTGTTCAAATAGTCTATGAACAATTGCCTCCAATGCTCCTTATCCTTATAGTAGCGACAACCTCCCCTTCAAGAAAGTCTCGATGAGTTCAGCATCAATAAGGGATGACTTGTCTATTTTGGACCCTTATTGGACTCATCTTGGACATGCAATTCTTTGGAAAGTTTGGCCAAAGTATCTACTCTGTGCTTGTGAACCTTGTAGATGGTGACTTGATTTGGCCAACAACTTCATGGTATACTCATGGTAATGATGAAGCTTGGGTTTGAGAACCTTGTAGGACCGACAATTGATGACCAACTAAGAATCCCAAAGATGTTGATGCTCTTGACACACTATGATAGCTAACTCCAGACTGGTAATCAAAGCCTCATACTCGACTTCATTGTTGGTGCAAGGATTGGAAAGATAGTATGAGAATCTCATCACATCATGATGCGGAGTTAAGAGAACTATTCACCCCTCTTTCACGGAAGAGTAGATGGTGTTTCCCTTTATGAAAGAAGCGCATCAAAATACATCTCCCATCGGTGTCAACCTCCCAAGTTCATGATTTGTTCATTGGGAGATCATCACTAAAGAAGAATCGGCGGGAAGTGGGTGTGCTAAGAAATTTACTAGCTTGCCCTTTTATACATGGAGGTGAATGATATCAAACTATAAGAGAATCATGGACCATCATCCCAAAACATTTAGATGTGGCCGTCATGAGATATGGATTATTGGTTGAAATCAAGTTCACTTTATGAGAAAGCATATAGTGTCATAGCTTTTGGGATGCAAAGATCAAAGCTAGGCACTATTTCTCAATAGGTGGATAGTTTGCTTTAGCAGGAATCAGATGATGGTTGAGGTAGTATAGAGCACTCTCCTTCCCTTCATCATTGGCTTGGGCCAGCAGAAAAGTCATCAATAGAGTAGAGGATGAGTGGACGCCGGGATAGGGCTAGTTGACTTCACCAAATATTGCTTCATATCTTCAAAGGCATGCAAGCACTTATCATCCCACTTAAACTTGGCATCCTTTTTTACAACTACTAAGAATGGCTTTCATCTCCCCGATAGGTTGGAAATAAAGCATCTTAGATATGCCGACCGTCCTTGGAAAGATCTGAATTGAGTTAAACTCTTAGGAGGTGGCATTTTTAAGATAGCTTTGATCTTTTTTGGATCTATTTTTATTTCCTAGTGTCAGACAATAAACCCAAGGAATTTTCCTGAAGCTACTCCGAATGCACACTTGATTCATTTTGAGGTTATATTATCTTAACCATTCAAAACTACTCTCAAGTCAAAGAGATGGTCTTCCTTTCTCTACTTTTGACTACTAGATCATCAACATAGCACTCAACTGATGGATGAGTTCATTGAAGATCGAGTCATGGCCATTGGTATGTAGCACAGCATTTTAAGGCGAAAGGCATGACCTATATAATAATAGATTACATTCGGGGTGTTTCTTTCATCCTCGAGGGCCATCTTAATTTGGTTTGTAGCTGACCCATCCATGAAAGAGAAAACATGAGATGAGGCGTGTTACCATTAATTAGTATAGAAGGAAACTCATCCTTAGGACATGCTTATTTAAGTCCAGAGCGTGAATTTGGCCATTCTTCTTCTTAACTGGGATGATGACATTGCTAACTAAGATTTTTTTCTTCGATGAAACCAATATCGATCGGTTTCTTGACTTGAAATGACACATTGTTTGATTTCTAATCGCTGTGTCTAGGAGCTTGCTTGATAGGTTAGGTAGGATCTATTGCTAGTTTGTGGACTGCTACATTCGAGATAATCGATCTCTTCATAACTCCATATAAAGTCCTTAAACTCAATCAAACTAAGTCATTGGTTTCTTCTTCATTCAACAATCGATGTATGTCGGTGGATTTTCTTCTATCAGGTTGATTTCTTTAAGCTTGTATTATTGAATGGATCTCCTCTTCAAATTTTGGTGGTGCATCTTTGATTTAGATCATCATCCGAGTTTCTAACACACATCCTCATAAGAGTTGTTTGGTGTGAAAAGAACTATCGGACTCAATGGTTGGTGAACTAGCGTGATCATCATCATCATTGACCCACTCAATCTAGTCCATCTTGATTGTGCATCCCACATGTTCTCCATAGCTTTTTTTAAAGTACTCTAACCTGTGCTTAGACCATGAATAAGGAATCAAACCCTTCTTTGCAAGATTAATAACACAAGGTAAGTGTCAATCAAAAGATAATTCCATTAATTCTTTATATGAATTCTCCTCAAGTTCTACATCAGCTTCAGGACTTGAGGAGGATGATCCTAAAAAGAATCTTTTTGGATTCATATCACTGGAAGACTTAGGGGCTTCCTTAACTACTAAACCTTCAACTTTTTAAAATGAAAGTGAGGTTAGAGCTAAGGTTCCTAACTACTGTACGATAGTTTCACATACATTTGATTCGAATACTTTGCTTTGTCTGGAGGCCCGGTCTTCATCATTTTCTGGCTCAAGTGTCACCTCCAATGAAACCCACTGAGAGGGGTTGGTTGATATACTAATCACATTAGGCTCATCCTCCGAGCTTGATTCCAAGTCTATATGGATAATAAGAGTACTCATGAAGTAATATAACCATTGGTGATGGCAGGGGTCTTCCACCTTAGGCTGTCTATTTCTACCTCTACCTGCAGTGGAGGTTAACTCATCTACCCACATGTCCATATGATGGAATGAACTGTGGGTGGAATGTGATATGCGACTCTATTTCTTCTTCAATTTCCCTTTCTTGTTCACTTGGATTTTCATTTTTCTTTTCTCTTTCTTTTTCCTTTTCTTTTTCTTCATTTTCTTTTTCTTTTGAATTTGAATTTTATTTAAGTTCACGAGAAAGGGTGTTTTAAGAAAGATAGTAAGTTGCATCCTCATATATCTCTTCTTCTCTAACTAAAAATGGCTTTTCATCTCTTTGACACAGTACTCAAACCCATCCTTCCTGAACTTGATGCACTACTTGAGGGAGGATGGAATCATCTTGTTCTAATGTATCCAAGGCCTATCGAGCAAAGCGAAGAACAAAGTATTTGAATCAATGATATAAAACTTGGCTTCAGACTTCCAGTCACCTATCTCCAAAGGTAACACTATAAAACCTAAAGCCCTCTCGCCTTGTTCATTGAATCCTCTCAACATCACCTGATCTCCTTAGAGTGTGGAGATGTTGATCCTCAAATAGGCAAGGGTCTTTAGACTCATAATGTTCACTGATGCACTTGGATCAATGAGAACTTTGGCAAGTTTGAATATGTCCATGTCAACGATAATGTAGAGGAGACGGTCCATGTCCCCTAGAAGAAGGTCTTCATCTGTGAAAGTGATCCTAGCTTCTGAATAATGTATTCCTCTCTCCAATAGTGATTAGCTAAGCATATATCTGATCAAGGAGAGCCTTGATTAATGATTCTCTCATCTCTTTGGATAAGACAAGGGCATCGTATATGCTTAGCTTAGATGATAACTTTCTTAGGTGAGAGAGGGCATTGTAGTCCGCCTTAGGCTAATCCTCCACAAGCATATCCAGAGGTGGGGCATCCTGTGGAGGGGCTTCTCGATCCTCTGAACCAATGACTTGTTTCCCTCTATCTTGAGGTACTTCCCTAGGAGGTAGAACCTTGCCACTACGGAGTTAACTTTGATGATCTCTTGTGTCAAGGAAATAGAAGATTCTACCAGCACATCAGGAGATATCTCAACCTTCTTTGGTTTTGAAAGGATCGCAAGTATCCCCAAGGATTACTCTAATGGAACTAGATGGTTGTTCCACAAGGTATTCTTTCGGGATGACTATAGCAGATCTTGAAGCTATGTTCAAGCCAGTCCTTAAATGTGAAGTAATCTTATAAAACAGGACCTAGCATATGATAGTAGGGGAAATGTTAAAATCATTGCTTTTTCCCACTTCCTCTGATCTCTTAGGTTTGGGTAGCTGAAAATTAGGCTTCTTTAAGAGATTCTTAAAGATCTTCTTGATTACCTCCCTCTTAAATGAATAAGTCTTGTTAAGTTTATCCAAAAGAGTAGTTGGACCATAGCTACCTAGCGACAAGTATGTGCACAGCGATGATGATGTTGAGAGGAGGTAGCTGAGCCATGGAGGCTAATGTGGTGGTACCTGGTTAGTAAGAGGTGGAAGTGATGGGTGGAGCATAAGCTCTCTCAGGCTTTGGGCTTTTTGTCTACTATTATCACTTTGATTCTTCTCAAAAGATTTATGGGTTCTTTGTTGATTGATGTGGAAGGTGACTAGTTGGCTTCTCCCTTGTAACACTTGTTGATTAATTTCTCAAAGTTTTTATGGTGATGAATGAGCATGAAGCGGCCATGGATATTCTTAAGAATCTTATGTGTTATTAGAATTGTGACACATTTCATACTCAAATTATTCCATCTGAGAATGTAATTAATGATGGACTCACTGGGATTTTGTTGAGCCACAACGAGATCGCTTACAGTCACCTTTTGTTGAGCTCTAGCAAACCTCTTAATTAAGAGTTGCTCCAACTCGACAAAGTCTTCAACTATTGGAAGTTTGTATCAATCAAAACTATGATTGCTAGCTAGAAAGAGATGAGTAAAGCATCACGCCCTTGATTGGCCACAAGTGCTCAATATAATACCTCAAGTTCCCACTTCCATCGAAGCTCTTGAAAGGAGGAATAAAACCTTTAGGATATTGGATAGCATCAAATTCCTCCAGGTAAGGTCTACCCTTTGGAACTGATGATCCTCTTCGAACTTGAGCCAACGCTTCTCTCACCTGTTGCTCAACCATAGTCTTGATATCTTTTTCCTATATGGAGGTATTATCCACTACCTTCCTATATATGCTAGTGTTACCTTGCTCGACTGGAGGTAAAGTCTTGGCTGGATCCAAGACATGCACCAACTCTGATTGACTAGTCTCAGCTATACTAGGATGGATTATCGGTGCTTGCTTAGTCTAAGGCTGAACAAGTCTCTTCTCCATCCTATATATTTTTCATCTTTTCTATTTTATTACTACAGGAGTGTTGGGTTTGAGTAGGTTGTGTCTTCTTGCTCTCAGCACACCTTCAATAGTCTGCTCTGAGGAGAACCCGGGTATCTACCATGTGAACCCTGAATCATTCAATATCATCTTGGGATCAAAGCTGACTTTTCACCTCAGGTAGTCATATCCTAAGATCTCTTTCTTCTCCATGAGATAATTGGCTACAATCATCTAGAGAATAGTCTCTAAATAGGCACAAAAGGACTGGAGTGGTGGGATCCCTCATGTCTATGAGGCACGGACCTCCCACTATGGAGGTTAACCTGTGAGGGCTATAATATTTGGAAGAAATATGCTCACATATCCTTTGAATCTATAAGTGGCACTCTAGAGGATCTATCATCATAGGCTGTCACCCTCTCCTTTGAAAACTATAATCTCTCTATATCCTACTTGTGGTGGTGGGGTGAGATGACTATGATACTTGAGGTCCATTCCTTCTTCACTATTAGGCGAAAGGAAGGAGAGCTTGGCCTGCCACGAGGTGTGGGCGGATCTCGACCATGTGAGATCACTGCGGGTCCTCTTCTCCCCAGAGGCCTTTGGCTGGCTTGAGACAGATGGTGGCGGAGGACATGGAGAAGAGAAGTGGAGGCACCAGACTCTCTCGAGATAGCTTCTCTCTATGATGTGTAGTCCAGTGAAAATATTTCGTATGGTGGATGAGGAAGTCGAACTAAAAAAATCCATAAGTTGGGGTGGTAGATTATACCTTGCACTCGCTAGTGACATGGATGTGGGACATCACTAGCCCTATCCTTCCTCTACCCACTGTGGGAATGGGATCTCAAATCAAATTGAGCCCCAGACTCCGATCATCTTGTACGACATAAAACTTGAGAGGCCATGTATAACCTCCTCCTCTCTCTCTCTCATTGAATGGTGCACATGCTGAGCGTTGATGGAGGTGAAGTAGAAATCCTCCTTCTCTCTCAGGTGTGAAGCGGTTTTCTTATAAATGGGAAACCAACGTGGCAACTCTAAAACAGGCAGTTGGTGCCTCCATCTCAACATGCGAGTGTGGTAATTTATCATGCGATTCTTGTTTCTTCTTTGGGTCAGGTAGGTGACTAGAAAGAGCTAGACCCAACCTCAAAAGTAGGGGAGACAAAGGAGCCTTCCCAGGTGAGTGAGTGGATCTTGCTACTGCAGGCGTAGGGCGGGGCATCTTGACGCGCGACGCTCTTTGTTGTGGAACCTGCCTTCTTCTTATGGGGTATCAATGAGATGGCATCTCGATGACTCCGCTTCACCATGCTCCTACAAACAGTCATGAGGGGAGTGCCCTTACATGTAATCTTGGCCCCCTCGAAGCCTCGACCAAAGTGAATGAGGTGGGCATAATCAGAGTGGGGAAAAGCGCTCCAGAGTCCATCCCATGGGAAAAAGAACACATATACTTGTGCCATTGAATCAAGCATGGGCCGAGACTAAAACAATGAAATTGCAATGTCAAAAACAAACTTGAATTAGATTTTATTGCTTTATTGATTTTGAATTTGAATTTAGAATTTGAAGCCACACTCAACATCTTGAAAGTGTTAAGTCGAGCTCAAATGGATTTAGAAGAGATTTTAAGATTTGATTAGAAAGAGGAATTTTTGAATTTAGAATCCATTCAACAAATTTGAGTATGTTGAAAATGGGTTCAAAATTTTTGAAGAGATGCTTCCATAGGTTCATATTTGAATTTTGATTTTTGATTTTGAGGACCCTTTATTTAACAAACCTAGGAATGTTAAAGTAAAGGATCAACTGATTTTGTTTTGGATTTGTGATTTTTGGAATTTACATGCTTAGCAAATTTGGGTATGCTAAGTGAGATGTTTGAAAATAATTTTTCTTTTTGTTTTTTTTTTTTTTTTTTTTTGCTTTATTTTGTGAATCATTTTTGATTTTAAAAGATGGAATCCTCATTTAGCAAATTTGGCTATGCTAAATGAAGAATCCAAGTGTGTTTTAGTTTACTTTATTTTTGAAAAAATTTTGAAAATAGGACTCTTAACAAATTTGAGTATGCTAAAAAACTCCTAATGTGTTCCTTTTGTTTTTAGATATTTTGATTTTGAAAAATAGGAACTTTAGCAAATTTGGGTATGCTAAAGAAATCTTAATGTGTTTCTTTCATTTTGGATTTTGTTTTGAGAATAAAGACTTTACTTTAGAAAATGTGGTATGCTAGAATGAAATTCCATTGTGTTTCTTTGTTTTATTTTATTTTGAAATAGACTTTAACTTTAAAATGATATGCTAAAATGAAGTTCTAAAGAATTTTGTTTAGAAAATGGAGACTTCACTTTAGCAAATGTGGTATGCCAAATGAAGTTCAATGTTTTGAATTTTTTTGTGAAATGGACACTTCACTTTAGCAAATTTATGCTAAATGAAATTCAAATATGTTTCAAATTTTGTTTTGGATTTTGTTTTGAAAATGGAGACTTCACTTTAGCAAAATGGTATCAATGTGTTTTTTTTTTTGTTTTTGTGAAATGGAGATTTAGCAAATTGGTATGTTAAATGAAATTCAAAATGTGTTTCAAATTTTTGTGTTTTAAAGGTAGACTTCACTTTAGCAAATGGGGTATGCTAGAATGAAGTTCAAATGTGTTTGAAAAATTTTGTTTTTATTGATTTTGAAAAGAGATTTCCATTTAATAAATTTGGTATGTAAGATGAAATCAATTATGTTTCATTTTTCAAAGATGTATTTTTGTGTGTGATTATTGCTTTTGAAAGGAAATTCTAACTAATCATATATGGAATATGTTAAGTGGTATTTCAAAATAATGTCATTTTATTTGGAAATGAAATCTTCATTCAATAAATTTGGGTATATTGAATGGAGATGTTCATATATGCTTTTGAAAGTTTATTTTGATTTTGATTGAAAACTCCATTCAATAGATGTGGGTATATTGAATGGAGGTTTCATATGTGTTTGGAGAATTATTTTATTTTGATTGGAAATGAAACCTCCATTCAATAAATATTGGTATATTGAATGGGGAGGTTTCATATG
Organism: Cymbidium sinense; assembly: GCA_021442155.1. Taxonomy (NCBI): domain Eukaryota; kingdom Viridiplantae; phylum Streptophyta; class Magnoliopsida; order Asparagales; family Orchidaceae; genus Cymbidium; species Cymbidium sinense. The sequence continues at coordinate 82,889,202 of CM038223.1, forward strand.
TGCTTTTTGAAAATTTATTTTTGATTTTGATTGAAAATGAGACCTCCATTCAATAAAGGTGGGAATATTAAATGGGGAGGTTTCATATGTGCTTTTTGAAAAGGGTGATAATTCCAACTTAACATATGTGGAATGGGTTGAGTGGAATTTCAAAGTTGTGATTTTGGCTTGAAGATATAACATCCCTCCAACACAATTGGATGTATTGAATGGAAAGCCCATCTTCAAATTTTGTGCTTTTTTGAAAGTTTAGGATTGCTGGAATTATATATATATATATATTGAAAATGAAGTCTTCATCAAAAATGAATTTTGTGAAGAAGTTCATTTGTGCTTTTGGAAGTTATGATTGTGGGTTTTATTTTTGAAATGTTTCTACATGTAATAATTATAAAAAATTATTAAATGTAGTGCAAATATTTTATTAAACATATTTTGAAAAAGTGTTTTTGGAAATTAATACTTTTCATAAAGGATTTATTTTTCTTTATTTTTAGAATGAACCTATCCTTACCATAAAAATGGTAGGGCGAAGTCTTTAATCTTTTTCTTTTTATTAAATTTTTATTTTTTTCCCATTGGGGAACCCAACGGGGGTTTTAAGACCAACACGAGTTGAGGTCCTAAAACCTAAAGATGTTGGCTAGCTTAACTTAAGGATGAAATAAGCTAAGTGTCATACGGAAAGAAAGATAGTTTTGGATTCATACAAAAGTACAAACCCACTATCGATACTTGGATACAATGATCATTTACCAAAGATGGAGAGAGGAACCATCAATCAGTGTGAAAAATCTGTGAAAATATTTTCCCCTTCTATATCTTTTTTGAAGAGGATAAAAAAAAATATATGCCTTGTTGGGATGCCATGCATATGATATTCTTATTAGGTGATGGTACATTAGGAGGTGTACTATCTCGAGAGATAGAAGTCACCACCCTACAATGGACCTGTCAATAACAAGGACTCAGGATTGAATCTTGCAAATATATTCACTTTACATGAAAAAGTAAAGTAGGGTTTATTTTAAACTTGGTTTGTTAAATTCCCTACAGGGGCAAGCCCCCATAGTTAATTACATCTTAAGGAATAGGATTTCTTAGGAATACTCTCGATTAAGGTAAATGATCATTGTCTACAAATATTTCAAAAGGTAGGACTATCAATCAATTGATTTACTTTTAGAAAGTTAAGTGAGATTGATCAAGAGGAGCGAGTTTTTATCGAAGCCAAATGAAAACAAGTAGGGGATGCTTAAGATACTTGGAAGCCTAGTAAGCATCCCTAACTACCCTATGGTTGGGCTTTACATTTTTTTGAAATTGAATTAATTTGTTTGAGTTAATTTTTTATTATAAATGTAGGGCTTACAATTACACAATGCAAGATTATGGAAACGCCTAAGAGATGAGAATTTATGCTCATAGCCTGCAAAGGGAAGTAGCAGCCCCTGAACCTAAATTTAGGGAGCTTTGGTGAGGGCCAAAAGCATGACCTAAATCTAAGGCAAAAATGGATATTTGGTTTATCTCCATAAGAGAGGATAAACCACCCGATTGTTGGACTTACAACCGCCTGGGGGTGGCCGCCAACTAACTCCTCCTACATTTTTAAAATATGTAGGCAAATCAAATGCTTTTGCAAGATAGCTAAGTTATTGTTTATTTAAAAATAAAACTAAGTTCTTAAACACACTTCCTAAGAGACTAGATCATGTAGGGCATGCTTTAATGACTTAAATCTAATACAAATTTTGTTACATTTTCATTTTTATTTTGGACAATCAATTTGAACAGGCTTTAGGATTTATATGCCTAATATAGAAAAAATTAGATTATAGGCCAAAATTAGAAAGATAAGGAGGTGTGTTTCCAATGGCTCATCTCAAGCTAAGTTCTCTAGGGGTGGAATCAATCAAGAGAAACAATATGATTTTATGCATGATGAGAAAAGTAAGACAACATCCAACTAAGGGGTTACTAATTCTTTTATCTTATTTTATAACTAAGCTTTAAGTGAGGTTATGAGTTATTTATTTTTTAATTATTTGATTAATGGATAGAAAATTTATTTTCTTAAGAGCCTAATCATCATCCGGTACATACTAAGGAACAAATTGGGAAAAGATATCATGTAATTAAAAATATCAATCAATTTATAAAACTAGTGCAAAAGAATAAGAGGTCATTTGTGGTGCTCACAAACCCAAAATAAATACTCTACCCTTATACAACCCGGATTATAAAATGAATTAATTATCATTAAGCAAGAAATTCATGTAATGGGGGTCTTCATTCTTCATTTCTTCTTTCTTCTTTCTTCTTTCTTCTTTCTTCTTTCTTCTTTTGGTTCCTTCTTTTGGATGGTTGAAATGTGGTTGCTCCAAAGGCTTCACATAGTACATAAGACATGATCTTATGACCAATGCTCATCCTAATCCCCCATAACAATCACTCCAAAATCCTAATTGTAAAATTACATGAAAATGGGAAAAATAAAAATTTAACTAACATAGAACAATCTTCAATATATATATATATATATATATATATATATATATATATATATATATATATATATATATATATATATATATATATATATATATATATATATATATATATATATATATATATATATATATATATATATATATAAATTGGACTTAGCACCACACATAGTCCACCTATTTTGGATTATGCTTGGGTATAAGCACTGCACAAAAGTAGTTATATTTTTAACACCCTTAAACACAATCTCGCATAAGATAATGTGGGACTAGATCGTCTATCATTTAGTCTATGCACATACACTAACATCACTAAAATAAACATCACAAAATAAAAAAACAATCAAACCATTTATGCCTAACCTAAAGCTAAAAAAATGACGGCTATTTGTATGTGCTTAAGGTTTGTGTGGTATGCTTAGCTAGGTTGTCAGATTGAAATTTTCTAAGTATGAAAATATTCAACTTAGAGGATTTATTTCATGTAAGTGATTTAGTTATTTTGGTTGATTTTATTTTTATATTTTTATTTGGTTTAAGTGAATCCTACAATTATTTACTAAGTTGTAAATAGAGGGAAAGAGAAGAGAACTCCTCTTTCCTCCCTACCTTAAGTAATTTCTAAGGTAGATTCATATTTAATTTTTATTTAGTAAATATTTTATTATGTGTTTTAAGTAATCCTAAGTTTAGATTTTCCCTAAACAAAACTATTCAAAAAGAAAGGCATTTTAAGATTAAGTAAAGTGAAATACTATCACAAAACACACATCACTTTATTTCTTTCCCAACATGTGTAACATGCATATGGATGAATCCTAAGAATATCTATGCATACAAATGGAAATGTTTAGCACATTTTATTGATGAATGCTAAGAGAATTTGTTTGAGAATTTTGAATATTTTTATGATGCATGATTTTGTTAAGTAGAAAAAGAGGGATTCTTTTATCCATTTTTTCATATGCACACATATATGTATGAAAGGCATTAATGAGTATAGTGTCATTATTAGTATCAAGGGTGTAAGGTACAAGACTTACTACAACCCTTAGTTGTCTAATATACCATTTTCCTTAAATATGTATACATGTACAAAAGAAATGAATGAAAAAAAGAGAAAGATGCAAAAGTTTGTGTTTGTTTGTTTGATTTACTTATGCGTAAGTGTGGATGTCCTTCTTAAGTAATAACATAGGAATGAATAAGAATGGATTTAAGTAAGTATTGTGTTCTTCTCAAATGAACTATACACTTTGTCAAATCTATTCACTATGCTAAAGAAAGAGAAGGAAAACACTATGCACATCTTTGCATTTTACTCACATGCAAGCTCATAAATAATTATAAGTAGCATACCTTTCAGTTTTGATAACTGATTTATAAGTTTTGAAATAATTTTAGATTTAAAAGTGATAATATTCATTCATATTCTTACTTTAGCCAAAACATGCAATTTGACATAAAAGAGACATTTCATTTTTAACTTGATTTTAAAAAGCATGAATGGATGAATTTCTTACATACACATTTAGCATGTTAGAAAGCAAAATAAGTTCACCCACCCTAATTAATTCCTAAAGATAATCCTATGAATAAGATTAATTAAAGTAAATCAAATTGGTTTTAAGGAGAGTTTAGATTTTGTTTGAGTTTGATTTCAATTTGAGAAATATGAGATGAGTTTCTGGTCCTAACCCATTCCCCCATGTGTGAGTTATTTAAGTTCAATTTTTAGGTGATTAGATTAATTTTATGCTTTGGTTAGGTTAAGGTGAATTAAATTGTGTTAATTACCTTACACACACTTTAGCAATAAATATGAGCCGATGTATGACATAAAATTATATAAGAAATTTAAATCAGCAATGCACCTAGGAAAGAAAGGGCCTAATGCAATTAGTTTGAAATTAGTGATTAATTAAGTTAAAGGGTTTAATTTAAGTACTTTCATAACCCTTCCCACACATGTGGGTTGGATTTTGATGTCTTTAAGCTACTTAGGTTATTGAACACCTAAGCACCTACCCAAGATGAATTGATTATGTGAGGACTTTAGATCTAGTTTCAACTTTCTTCTAGGGCAAGATCCGAGCTCGATTGATCTCGGATTGAGCTCAAACTCAACCCACACCATCATCATGCAAGGGAGAAGACATCCAAAGGCTAGTTTTACTTGAGATGAAAATCCACTTCACAAAAGACCACATACTCTCTAGTTATGCTCGGGTTGAAGGCATACCTCATCGGAGGCTATCACCGGTGCTCGAATTTGTTGAGGTAGCTTCATCTAGTGGAGATGAAGCTCTATTGAAAGTTTCAAGCCTTGGGGTTGAGTAGATTTCTCTATGGACCAAGCTCACCTTCAAATCCTTGCATCCTTGATCAAAGTCCCACTTCCCTTGCCTTGAGAGGATTAAGCTTTAAGAAAGTTTGATTGAGTCCTCTGATGAAGCTTTCAAGAGGAATTAGCTTAATTTTGTGTGTTGAGTAAATTGGAAAAAGGGTGGAGCTCCCCTATTTTTGGCTTGAAGAAATCGAGAAATGGAAAATTCTAAATGGCTTTAAGAAGCTTGGAGGAGTTCTAGGATGCTCTCTCTGAGTTCCCTAAGCTCAAATGAGTGTGTGTGATGCTAAATGATGTGGAATTAGGGGGAGTATATCTCCCCCTGAAGGATTGGATGGCCTAGCTTCCCTTTGTCATTTTTGATCAATTGACTAAATTGGATCAATTTGTTAGGCTGTTAGGACTTGCACATGGTTTAGTTTTGAGTGTTCAGTGGATTAGTGAAGCTCCCATGTACTTTAATTGAGTGGAGGAGGGATCCCATGTGCTCAATTCCTAAGTGGGTGGTCGATTTTGACCTTGGGTTGGATTTGGCTGACCCAAACCTAATGGTTCATGTGCACCATGTCTATTAGTGACCATTTCATCCACTAAGAGAATGTCAAGTGTCCATGAAAAGGAATTGACCAAATTTTAAGTGATTTTGATTTTGGGTTACCCTATAGCCTAGGGGTAAAATCATCATTTGGCTCAGATTTTAGTTTGAATATGTTTTTTATGATTGAAAAATGGGTTAGGCCAAGTTTCATTAACTTGGAATTGATTTGATATGATTTGGCTCATGATGACCCATTTAGGTCAAAATGGGTCAACTTGGGTCAAGTTGACCAATTGGTCAAATTAAGTCAAACCAAGGGTTGAGTCAAGTTCATATGACCATTTGAAATATTTTGGCATCATTGGTTTGATTCAATTTGATTTATATTTGGATTTGGTTCATTTGATTTCATTTAGGTCAAATGGATCAAGTTGACCTATTTGGGTTAGGTCATGGGTTGGTTTATATTTGGTTGATCATTTGAAATGGATTGGTATTTTTATTTCCAATCAATTTAGTTTATATTTGGATTTGGCTCAATTTGACCTATTTGGTCAAGTTGGGTTCAAGATCAATTGAGATAGGTTAGGTCTAGTTGGTCAATTGGGGCTTTTGTTAGGACCTTTCTATAGCAGATTCTTAGACCTGTGGTCCAAGTGTTACGCCTCGGTGCTCACCATATGGGACTTGAGTTGGTTGACATTTCACTGGAGTTGTAGGAGGAGGTCTCCTTGGAGGAGCAACTCTAGCCTCCCTGATTACAGGCTTTGATATTTTCTTTTCATCAGTCATTTCTCCTTAGCAACTTTTAATGCCTTGTGCACTCTTGCATATATAGTTTCAATTTTCCTCATAAGAGATGTTGGAACCTGACATTATTGGGTCTATAAGGACTATTTGATTTTGCCAATGGAGTTATTCCACTTTACCCATCCTAGGCTATCAAACATGTTATAGATTAGAACACTCGCTTCTAGTTCTAGTTTCATAGCTGGTTGTATAATTTTTTACTTAAATAATGGTTGTTGAGAACACAATTCAGTATTTCTCTTTCTCCACTATTTCTGGATTAGCTTGCTTCTAGATGAAGAAGCTTCTGCGTCGATACTTCTTCTCTAGGCTTCAACCTCCATATTTATTTTTCTTTCTACCGAGACCTTTCGGTAGCGGATTATTGGACCTGTGGTCCAAGTATCATGTCTTGCTGTTCACCGTGCAAGATTTGTTTATAATGCTTTTGAGCTCTTACAACCACTAATGGTAGTTTCTGCAATGGAGCATTATTGGCATCTCCAGTAATTGACCTTTGATATATTTTATTCATAAGACCTTTTCTTTTACAACCTTTAAGACTCTATGTACTCAAGCAGATAGAGTTTCAGGTTATTTCTTTTGAAGGGTTGGAGCTGACTGTTGTTGAGCAAAAAATGATCACTTAACATCACCAATAGAGCTATCCCTTTTCACCCATTTCAATTTTTTAAACTTGTTGTAAGTGGAAACACTTGCTTCTAGTGTCAAGTCTGGTCGTGTGGCTAGTGATTCTGGCAGCAACTGTTAAGCTTGTAGTTTAGTATTTCTTCTCCTTTGCCTTCTACTCAATTTTTCTCTAGAAGAGGAGGCTTCAACATCATGCCTTTCTAGGGCGAAAGGTTCAACTGGAAGAATGGTTACATTCATAGGTATGACTGAAACTTTCTACCCAGTGATGGTTCTTTCCATGACTGACGCCTCAGAATAACCCAATATTTTGAATACAAAGGCTCTCTTTCGAGGAACCTTATTAGTAGTAGTGTCCATTCCAGTAATCCTCCTCCCCTGCACTAGTTAGTGTGTATAATATGCAGGTGCTTCAAGTAGAGGATTATTTGCAGTAGTGATAGATAGGAAGTATACACTACTAAATTGAATAGTAGCTCCAACGTCTTCAATATTGATTACATCGTTAGCTAGATGAATATTGGCTGCACGACTTAACTGTATAATGAATAATGCACTCTAAAGATTTATTAATATAGACAGCAAATAGATTAGTCATAAGGACATGATTGGCTTATAATTAATTTCATTAAAAATTGATTTTTTTTTATACTCTACTATTACTATAACATAGATTCGACTAGCCAAAGATGGAAAGAGAAACTTTTTCCTAGTGGAGTCATCAGAAATCTGTGGGCTCCAAAAATTCATCACCAACCTCTCGATTAAGAGAGTATGATTTAATGTCTGTGAAATTTTTAGAAGGCAGATGGAATAATATATAAGACACTACCTTGAGATTTCTCTCTCTCTTTGTGAGGACTTTAGATCTAGTTTTAAGTTTCTTATAGGCGCAAGCACCTATAGTTAATTACCCCTCTCAATACTGAGAGAGCACTTTCGATTAAGGCTAGTCAATGAATCATTAAATAATGAGTGTATAATAGCATTAAGTAGAGTTTGAATATTTATAATATTTATTATTTCAATTTAAAGCTTATGTGTAGGGGAACGATGACGCGCCCAATCAAGATCCCATGGTTCCATCATCCCGGGCTATCGTGATCCTTAATATACTTAGTTAGAGGTAGTTGACTGGCAACGTAGAAGGATCTTTGTCAGACATGGGTTGGGGTAGAGGCTTTTTGCCTATCAAAATTACACCCTATGGTTCACAACTCAAAGAGTATAGCCATTGGGGAACATACAGGCTACAGTCATGACCGTGATATAATTATGATATTTGATGATAATCACCCGATCGTAAGACTCTGGTCGTAACTGTATCATATGTGGAGCCTACTGGCCCAGCCATGCAGTCAAAGGACACGGGTCACGTCCTTACTAGCATGATATTAATTGAGTATAAAGATAGTAAAATACTTGATTTGACATTGGCTCCTTTGTGAGCTAGAATTTTCTTAATTTGTCACCTTCAGTAAACAGTTGTAGAAGATGGATTGAATTTTTAGGTTTAAGTTTTTTAAAGATGGAATTTCATTTAGGCATTTATAATATAATGATATATTAAATTGTATATTTGAATTGATACTTGATTTAAGTCAATTTAATTTAAAAGCATTATTACATTTTTAATAGAAGTATCCCCTTTCATTGAGATCTCCATTCAACATAACCTCCATCAGGGTATTGATCATTTACTTTATTATTTCAGATCATGTTGACTCTATTAATTTAATAATAGAGGATTAGATCTAAAATTATATTTTGAGAATTTTGAATTTGAGATTATAAAATATAATATCTTGAATATTTTTTATAATGATGACCCCTCTGGTTGATATCTTCAATCAACTCAGCCATCATTGGGGTAAATGAGTCTGTTTAATCATTTAGTTTATTCTTTTAGATCCTATCGACTCTATTAATTTAATAATAGAGGATCATATCTAGATTTATTCTTTAAGAACTTTAAATTATAATAACCCCTCTGGTTGATATCTTTGATCAACTCAGCCATCATTGGGGAGTTAGGAGATGGCTGTTATGTTGTCATATGGCATAATTAGCTTCTCAGAGATTTTCTCAAGTTGAGAAAGTTATAATAACATCATTAGGTTTAGCTAACCTGGACCTAGTCTACAGGCCCAACCGGGATTATTTACTATTTCAAAATTTATAATCCTCCAAACCTTGTCAACTCTAGCTTGAGCATAGAGGATCGAGTTTGAGACTTTTCTCTTGAGAGTTTAAACTTGTAAAATTACATTAATAATGAAGCTGGTAGATTTATCTTTTGTAATTCTATGACAGAATTAGCTTCTTAGATTTTATTAAGATGAAAATATTATAATAACATCATTAGATTTTTAGGTTTTGTTAATCTGGACTCGGTCCTAAGACCAAACCTGGAATCATTCTGTGCAACATCCTCAGACACTAAGTTTAAACATTCAGCATAGTGTCGGGGCCCATGCGGATGATTTAGAATACTTCTACATATTTTAGAGAGACCAAATTGAATCGAAGACTGCTTTATATTTCGTACAAGAATTCATTTCTTTCAAATGATTGCACAAATTATGAAGCACTTGAGTTGAGCAATAGTTGACTCCATGATTTGTGCAAGATTGATATATTTGAAGCTCACTTAGAAGTTAAATCAATGTCTTCTTTCTGCTAGCATTAATGTGGTGCAAATCCGGTGGCATGATATTTTAGCTCTTATTTAATTAAGAGCATCGTACCATCATTTGTATTTGTTTTTTTTGTTTATTGAATTTAAAAAATTCAACAAGTCTCATATGTGCTTATGGATTAGCTTATAAACCCATTATAATTCTACTTTAGACTTCTTTTTTCTTGTCTTTAATTCATTAGATACAACACTATCTAAATATTTAATAAATAATTTTATTCATACTTATTAGCAAGTTATTTTGTCTTATTCATATATACTTGCAAGTAAGTTTTTGAGTAATGCTCTTGCTCATGGATGAGTTATCAAATTCCCATATAAGTTCACCATTAAGTATTGCCTGAAATCAATTTTCATTTGAAAATCAATCATCTTGTCACTTATAAGTCTAGTGTGGAACCTAGATTTGCCTTTGTCAATAAGTTCATTCAGTGAAATTTGATTCATGCTTGTTGACAAACTTTCAGCCTTACGAGTCCAACGTGTTCAATATTTATTCTTGCTCGTAGGCAAACGGTCAAGTCCCTTAAAAGCTCATTCTTATTAAAAAACTTTTTAGAATTTTTGCATGTAAATTTAACTTTGATTTATTATTTTCATTTAAGTTGAGTTTAAACTCATTAGTACTTTCATTTGATTCTCTTTAAGCTTCATGTCATTTTAATTTTTTGGCATTATTCATCCCATAGGGCTACACTAGGATTACTTGGCCTACGTCACACTTCTTAAACACAGTATCGGTATCTTTATGTCTCGTGACCATCACACCATGTTCTTTTGAGCATAGTGGGGTCTTCAAATATACCTATATAGCACAATATAAATTTGCACATATATTCATCTTTTTCTCTCTTTTTTTACCTTATTTCAAATATATATATATATATATATATATATATATATATATATATATATATATATATATATATATATATATTCTTTTTTTCTTTTTCTCTTTTTTTTTTTTTTGACTCTGACTTATATCTATTGTTTTCATAAAGTCTTAGCACAATTCCAACTGAAATTGCTAAAGTAATTAACTTGAATTCTTCTGAAACTCCATTTATATATGCAAGAAATATATCAACACTACTAGCTGCACTGCCTTTGCAACTACTGCAATGGCCTCACCGATATCTCTATATGTCGCTGCAAATGATGATGTAATACTTTGGCATAACCCAATGAGAGCCAGTCTTTTGAAACCAAATCCTGGAAGCATAAGAATCATGGACTACCCTTTTTTTATTAAAATCCTCCTTAATCGAAGCATCACTGAGAAGACCATTAAGTTGCCTATCCAACCCTTTTCAAAATTAAATTCAGGAACTCTGAGTCTTCATCCTTTGACATGTCCTTCTCAGATACAGCAATGGCAAAGAGATTTAAAGAAATAAGAGAGTTTAAAATGTGATATTTTTCATTTTCTTCCTTGATTTCTATCCAGTCTTTTCTAAGAGGTCCAAGCCTCAACTCCCGCTTTCTCTCTTCATTGCATCCAAAACATCTCTCTCTTCTAACATCTCTGCCCATCTCTTCACACTTTCTGGAGGAACAAAAAAGGTAGCTTAAACAAGCACAAGCTCTTTTGAAACCCAATGAGAAATCTAAACCAAGCTAAGGATGCCAAAAGAGCTCCTTTTTTTATACAGTAAGCCACAATAGTAACAACAGTAAAAAAAATGGAACAAAGGAACTCTGGGAAGAAATAGAGGAAAGCTGTTCCACTTTCTTCTTTGGAATCCAAAATCCTCAGCGAGTGATTAAAGTCCTCAAACAATGAACAAAAAAATCGTTGGTATCAAGCCTTCGCTGCCTCAAAATAATGTACTTGAAGCGACGAGAGAAAGGAAAAGCTTGCAAAAGCATATCCTTTTGTTCTTTTTTTCATAGAGAGGATGGGGAGAACCTCACGTAGGAAGAGAGGAGGAGCTCGACTTGCAGGGCAGCAGGAAATGGGGAATATAGCTCATTCGGCGCTTGCAGGGGAGAGGCAAGTTCTTGGAGAGCCGAATGGGGAAGTTCGGTCGCCTGGGAGAAAGAGGGAGGCCGCAGGTTTTCTGTTTTCCCCTTACGTGTGTCCACGGGAAGAACGAGAAGAGAGAAATAAGAAGTCTTCACATGGGTAGTATGGGTAAGGTGATGTGGCAACCTATTACTAGTTGGATGGGAGGTGGAGGCATAGGGATGGGCAGCTGCCGGTTCCGAAGCATTGACTGGGCTTAATTAAGAAATAACTGAGTAAATTTATCTCGAAATACATGTTAATTTTGACTAGATTTTAAGTATAGTAATTTTAATAAAATTTGATGTCTATTCTAAATAATTTTGACATTCCAGATGCAATGACGTAGTCCATTTCATGATCGGAGGTCGTTTGGTTCAAATTGGCGTTCAAAGATCAATTTCGTTATCGCTATTGCTTTCGGTACCGGCGTCCATGTAGACTCATCCGAATCAATCACAGATAGTCTCATTTGATAAATTTTGATATTTTGAACAGTAGTTATAATTTAATTATAAAATTAATTAGCTTAATTGCTCCTTAACTACTTGAGTAATTAATTTCAAAATTTATGAACGGAGATCATTTGGGCATCGTTGCAGCCTCCTGATTTCGATATGTGTGTAGTCATTTTGATGACTCGACCTCTTTATTAGTCGACCATTAGATTATACAAGATGTATATTCTGATCAATTTTTATGTTCTGAACGTAATGATGAAGTCAATTCATCGATCAGAGGTCATTTTAGCTAGTTTCAGCATCGATCAAGATATTTTGGGCTTTAATTTGCATAACACCGCATCCTTGATTCGTCAAATTCTCCAAATTTGCTCGACCTGACTTATGCGAGATATATGGAGGTCAACACCATCTTTCTCTTTTGATTTGGCCAATAAACTATTTCATCATGCATTTGAGCATATAAAAAATCTCAAAGCCTTTGTCTAAAATGACTTATCAAAGTGAAATAAAATATGAAAAGATTTTGCATTTGTAGATTAAGTCATGTGCTCATACCACTCATGATCTAGTCTCTTTGGGAGTGGATTTAGGACTTTAGTCTCTTTCCAATTAAATTAATACCTTAGCTATCTTGCAATTCATAAGATCGAACTACATATTTTTAAAGTCGTAGGAGGAGTTACCTGGGGGCCACTCTAAGCGGTTGTAAGTCTAGAAGTCGGACGAATGTACTCTCTCTTATGGAGGTGAACCCTTATGTCCACCTATCGCTTAGATTTAGGTCATGCTTTAGTCCTTACTAAAGTTTCCTATATTTAGAATCCGATATAGCTTTTTTTTTTTAGCTTACAAGCATAAATCATCACCTCTTATGCATTCTCACAACTTTGTGTTGGTCGATTATAAGCCCTAGCAATCTAATAAATTCAACTCAAATAAATCTCTTCACTGTCAAATATATAAAGCCCAATTATAGGATAGATTGGAATGCTCACTAGGTTTCCTAATATCATGAGCATTTTCTACTTCCTCACCTTAGATTCTAAAATAAGTCTTCTTCTTGAACTTTCCCACTTGATTTTTTAAAGATAACCAATCCTTTGATAGTCTAGTGTTGAGATCTTTAGAAATGATAATTGTCTAGTTTAATCGAGAGTATTCTTAGAGAATTTTATTCCCTAAGATGTAATTAACTATGGAGACTTGCCTCCATAGAAAATTTTAGAACCAAGTTTAATATAAATCCTGCTTTATTCATTCATGTAAAGCAGGGGATAAATTTCTGGTATATTCGAAGACCCAACATGCATTGGGAGTCATTATTAGGTGATTAGGTCCATTGAAGGGTGATGTCTCTATCTTTTGAGATAGTATATCATATCTCAATGTCATACCCAATCACTTCCATAAGTACCCTCTAAGATCTATGTGGTGTCCTCACGTCCAAAAATAAACACCACAATAATTTTAAAATCATAGGAGGAGTTAGCTGGCAGTCACTCTAGGCAGTTATAAGTCCAGAAGTTAAACGGGTTTACTCTCTCTCTCATGGTGGTAAACACTTATGTTCACTTGTCATTTAGATTTAGGTCGTGCTTTAGCTCTTACTAAAGCTTCCTAGATTTAGGATCCGATGTAACTGTTTCCTTCAGGCTATGAGCATAAATCCTCACCTAGTAGGATTTTTCACAACATTGTGTTGGTGAATTATAAGTCCAAGCAATCTAATAAAATTCAACTCAAATAAATAAATCTCTTTATTTTCAAATATATAGACGCAATCATATTATAGATTGGAATGCTCACTAGGCTTCAAAGTATCATGAGTATTTCCTACTTCCTCCTTTTGGATTCCAAAAATAAGTCTTCTTCTTGAACTTTCCCACTTGATTTTCCAAATATAACTAATCCTTTGATAGTTTAACCTTGAAATCTTTGGAGATGATAATTATCCACTTTAATCGAGAGTATTCTTAAGAAATTTCATTCCTTAAGATGTAATTAACTATGGAAGCTTACCTCCATAGGAAACTTAATAACTTAGTTTAATATAAACCCTATTTTATTCATCCATGTAAAGCAAGTGAAAAAACTCTAGTATATTTGAAAACTCATCATGCCTTATGAGTTCTTATTAGGTGATTAGGTCTATTGAAGGGTGATGTCTCTATCTTTCGAAATAGTACAGCATACCTCAATGTCGTACCCGATCACCTTAATAAGTACCTCCTATGATCTGCGTGGTGTCTGCATCCAAAAATTAACACCACAGTAACTTCGAAGGATTCATGCGATGTAAGTCTGAATATAAAAAGAAACACATTTGAATTTGATCAAGGAAAAAAAAAAGAAGAAACCAAACTGAACCTTCAAGCTTTATCTATCCTGACTCTCAAGCAAGATTTTCGTTATTGAAGGTGGCGATCGTTTATTTTGCGAGTAGTGATAGCTCATAGAAGCAACTATCTACAATCGAAGTGGAGCACGAAGAAGAAAGAATGAGTTCGACCTTTCGGGAATCACATTCAGGAGTTTCTAGAGGACAGCTGCTAGCCTACCACTTCTCATTTTAAGGCTTAATACCAAACGGAAGTCGAAAGTCAAGAGTCAAGAGACTCTTGTGACGAGAGTCTTAGGGATTAATACCGAGAAATGTCTTTTTCCTAAACAAGCTTCTCGTCTCCTGATTTAGGACGTAATACTGGAAGTCGGATGTCGAGCAGTCGGGCTAACTGGGCTGAGCGGGCTGCTATTTTTATTATCTTATTTTTATAATATATAAATATATGATACAAGTAAATTGTTAAGCTTTTGAGTCGAGCCAGGCAAAGCTCGAGCTCGAATTAGTGCTCGAGCTCGAAGCTTGATAAGCCCAACTTGTGAGCTCGAAACGAGTTGAGTTCGAGTCGACTCACGAGCTAGCTTAGCTCACTTACACCCCTAGTGGTAGCGGTAGTGGCGGCAGTTGGCTGCCAGCTAAAGCGATGGTGACGGGGAGGTGACAAATAGTGATAGCCGGTGGAAGGCGGCAGCTATGGTGGTGAATGGCGGTGGAGGTTGGCCGACGGTGACGAGTGGCGCCTCACTTTACACCGACTGGTGTAAAATAAAATTGTCTAAAATAAGATGAATTTTTTTTCACTAAAACTACATTGTGAAAAAGAAATACTTTTAAATTTTATCTTGTATTTCTTTTTCAACCAATCAAATTGGCACTTTGTCATTAGTTGAGATTGTAAGTTAATGTTCACTTTATTGATATTTTAAAAAATAATACGGAAATCTAATACAGAAGAATTTGCAGCTAAATAATTAAAAAATTTATTTTTTAATGATTATAAATCCAAATCACATGTTTTATAATTTTTCATTTACTACTAAAAAAATCTTCAGATAAATTCTGAAATGTCATATGTTTCAATTATTTTTCATCTATATTGATTAAAAATTAAAAGCTAAATTGACTAGAAAACATATTCACAATAATATTGATTTTTTTAACACTAAGAAATATAGAATGGAGGGAAAGAAAGAAAGTTTAAGGCCTTAACTCTGCATGGCGTATAAATTTTTATTAAATTAACAATGCTGCATAAACATATATATATATATATATATATATATATATATATATATATATATATATATATATATATATATATATATATATATATATATATATATATATATATATATATATATATATATATATATATATATATATATATATACACCAAAATTTAAACTCTGACAAGTCTATCATGCAGGTTAAAAACATAATTTTCTTATTTAAGATGTAATAAAATTAAGTTTCTCGAACATCAATGATGGTGAGATTAGAATCACATCATGGGCATAAAACTATCTCAAAGACAGCCTTAAGTTTCTTCAATTTTCAATTTGTTATTGCATAACGATAAATTTTGGATGCCACTTGCATTTGACCATAATTTGCACGGCCAAACTACCATTAAATCAAAGAACAATCCCGACAGCTCCAATTAATGCAAAGACTGACCTGCCCATCAAAACCCGCAAGTCCACGCCGCATAAAAGTCTACTTTTGCATTTACTAATGTTTTTTTTTTTTTTCATTTGATGACTTTTCATTTATTTACTCATGTGATTGAAAAAATTTTGAAGGCTATGATTGTAATATATATTTTTTTTAATTTTATTTTTTATTTTTTAATAGGAAATAATGTCAAGATAGAGCAGTAGTTTTTGAAATCTTTAAGTTATTTTTTTATTCTAGGTTCTCTGCATGTGAATAATTATGATTTATTTATTATTTATTTAGTGATATTTTGATAATTAAATTAAAAATCTAACATTATTTATGTTAATTTCTATTATTATAAATCAATTTTTAATATTAATTTTTTTTAATGATCTTAGAATAAAATGATATTGAGCTCTTTAGATCTCATCCAGCTTCTCACTTTGACGATTAGAATGCAAGAAATATTATTATTATTCAAAAAATTTAATTATATTTTAAATACCTTATTTAGGGTCAATTATTTAATGACAAATAGGCCATCTTTGAGGCTTCGAGTTTAACTATAAATTTATTAAAATAAAAATTTATAATCATAAATTTAATTATAAAACTTTTTAATTCAAAGATTGGTTTAAATTTTATATTTAATCTGATGAATTTTTAGTATCGAATCAAAAGACATTCTGGAAATAAATAAAAATGTGATTATTGAGGTAGTTTTTGGACATGTAATTATCTATTGAGTAATGTTTTATTAGAAGGACAAAAAATAATCGATTTATGAGTTTAAATCTCAGAAAATATAGTGCTGCACGGGTTTTGCAAATAAGTTAAAATGAAGGGTGGTATCGTCATTTCAGTCTTTCCGTGATGACGGCCAAATTTGTCAACATGTTTTTAATGGCTTTTTTAATTATTTGATTATCAAGATAATTGCATAAGTGCCACTAATCCATAAACCTTACTGTTCATAATAAGCATTTATCCCTTCCTCTCTTTTTTTAGAGAAATTATGCTTTAGCTATTTAATGTCGACTTCTTAAAGTGAATCATATGATTGAATTGAATAAATTATGATATCATAATTATTAACATAACAATTAATTTTATAAATTATCATTTTAGATGGTTAGATAAATAATTTAGATGTGAACAATGTGCATTTAATTTTGATCGTAATTTTGTTATTTATATTTACATAAAAATGATAATTTAGTATTTCATTAATTGAATGTTTGAATATTTGTAAGACAATAGAGGAGTCAAATGCTAAACTAGCCAATTCAGCCCTTTTTGTGGATAGGATAGCTTTCGGCATATTAAAATATAAAAATTTTAATTCAAGAAGATAATGTTAGCACAATTTAAATGAATGAAGCCTGAATATTAATTTTCATTAATTCAATAATTAAGGGTATACGAGTGTTTTGATTTAATTCATATCAGAGAGTTATCAAATATATTGATATAAAAATATAGAGTTTATTGACTTAAATTTTTAATTTTTTTTTACCAATAGTATATTTAATTCGACTTTCATCTCTTTGGATTCTTACTTGCCAATAAATAATATGAATTAATTAGAGTTTAGTGGTTAATTTATGTAATGCTCTTAATCTTAGGGACTACAATGAAATGAAATGATAATTCTTATTTAAGGTATTTAGTCTCTCATGGAGGATATGGACACTTGTGCCATACTCCTCCAATATATATTAGACATTCCTATGCATGCTTATGTGAGGGTGGGCAATTGCCCACCCTCAATTTTTTTTATTATAATTTCTCTTTTAAAAAAAAATAATTTTGCCCTCTTAATAAAAAATCTTGTCGAATAAAGACAATTTTTTTTTTCATTTTATTAGTTTGTCCATCCTAAAAATTAATAAATGATAATAAAAATTTTATTTAAAATTTTGATAATTAGTTTGCCCACCCTGAAAAAAGTGGTGGGTTTCGCCCTGTTCCTATGGCATTTTTATTTTATTTTTTTAAAAAAAATTTGGACACGTAAGTTTGACACATATGTCCTAAATATTTAAGTTTAAATTTTATAAATATTAGATATGTAAATATATAATAATAATATGATATGTATATAATTCCTCTTAAGATAAAATATAATTTAGAATTCTGATAATGATAGTTTTTGATTTTTCTAATTATATCAGGTTCTCGGTTGCTTCCCTAGAACTTGCACGTGGAAGTTTCTATTTTAATAATACGATAATAAACTAGCGGCAAAAAAAGTCGTTAGAAAGTTTTGAGGCATGGATAACTGTGGGTGAGCTTGAGGTCAATTTCATAAAAATCAGTAAAAAGAGTTTTTCTTTTAGGATATTTAGGTAAATATCATTCAATTTTTATATATTTGTATTTGAAATCTGAAATTTTATATTTATATTCATAACATTCAAATCTCCAATATTAAATTAAAAACAATATTATTATAATTATTTAAAAAAAATGAATATCATATATAAATATATAAATATTATGTGACATAAATGCAAATTTTTTTGTCTTTTTGATACTATTAATTATATGTATTAAAGCTATAGTGAGCTCGAAACAAATGCATCGAAGGATGAAATGAAGTGCAATAATTTGTTTTTGGGGGTATCAAAGAGAGTGAGTATATCAGGATTGTTCTTTTTTTAAAAAAAATTATTATGCAAATGAGAATATTCGATTTAAATCATATCATAGAGTTAGAAAAATATATCAGATAAAAAGATTATACCAAAATATATTATATTTAATTTAATTTAATTAGTGTTATAATCCTTGAATTTGATTTGATTTAAGAGCAATATATAAATAGTTAAATAACTTTTTATCAAACTTATTTTACAACAATATCAAGAATTTTAAAATTCATCTTAATCAAATCTTAGTTAAAATAATATCATCTATTTTTTTATCTTTTCATGTTATAATTTGTTGTCTTAAGCATAGTGTGGTCCATGAAACTGATGACAAATACACTAAAAAATGAAATAAATATAAATATAAAAAAAATTTTATTTGACACCTTGGTGTTTGAGTCCATGGGAATTTTTCACATTTTAAAAAAAATATTGAGTTTAATCTCATATCATGTAATTTAAAAATAATTATTATTAAAATATCAATCCATTGATTCTTGTTCATCATGTTCTTAGTTTTTTTTTCATTAAAAATGAATGTGTTTTAGAAGTATTTGATTTAATTTTAATCACCCTTTATTTTAGACTAAAACTATTATAAGTAAGGATGAGTTCATTCATTACCCCCATAAAGTCAATTATTTAAACCTTTTAAGGCTAATAGAAACTTGCATGCTTAAATTAACAGCCTTAATGTGTTCACAATTTTCCCATAAGTACATTTATATTACAAAAGACTGTTTAAAAGCATAAATTGATGAGTTATGTCTTGTAATATTAACAACCCTAAACTATAACAAAAATCAATGGAGTTCATTAGGTTCTCCTCAAAGAGCTAGTTAATTGGCTGATAAAAGCTATCTATAAATAATACTGATATGGACCCAAACAGAGAAAAATACTCCAAACCTACAAGAGACAGAAAAGCTCCATTCTGGCTAAAAGATTTTACCTAATAATGCAATAATTACATACAGTAGCCACTGTTGAATAAAGAATACAGAGAACTTAGCCATTACAGAGGACATTACTACACTAAATAACCAAATAAAGCATGCCTAGCAAAAAAAATCACTGAAAATTGCTAGAATAACAAGATAGATAAACTACAAGAACAAGATCCAACACAAGATTTCCAGACATGGCCAGCTCAGACAACTACAACAGCAATATAACTGAAAAACAAAGAAAGAAAGTCAAAATCTTGCCAGCTCAGACAAAACTACAACCGTAATATAACTGAAAAATAAGAAAAGAACCAACATCTGGCCAAATATGACAGACATCACTACCATATAACAGAAAAATAGTTAAACCCTAGAGCAGATCTTGAAACTGTAAAGAAATATTGAGATCTAGTAGATAGTTAAAGAAAAAGATGTATAAATAGGATTATAAAGACAAACAGAAAGAATATAAGAAATCTGATATTTGCTCGCTGCAACTTCTTCTTCTTCTTTCTCTTCATCTTCTTCCGAAACCTCCTTCTGTCCCTCTGGATCGGCTTCTTCCATCAACAGAGGAACCCTAACTTCCTCCCTGAAGCCCTCTCCCTCTCACGAGCAAATTTTGAGTTTCTGTCAAGAAAGAATAGACTTATCCTTCATTCCTCGATGCCACGAGTTCCTTCCTCCAAAGTTTCATCAACCGAGACAGAAGAAGCAAAGCATCGACGGCTGTGATTTAAATCCCATGGTGATTCATCCCAAGCAAATCCAACAGCCCGTTTTAAATCAGGGTCATATCATTGATGCTCTCATTGAGATCTGCAAGCAACAATGGCAGACGGCACAAGACATACAACAAAAATCTTGGAAGAATGTGTAGGAAGATTAAACAAGAATGATGAACAGATGACATCAATTACTATCATATTAAACGAAATATCCATATCGAATTGAAGATAAACTGGATAAATCTTTTCAAGAACAACAGCAATAGAGTAAAGAATCATAGGTATGCAACTCAAACCATATAGAAATTACTCCTTAAATTAGAACACACACTCAAAATTCAAGACCAGTAAAAGTAGACATGCCCCAGTTTAATGGAGAAAACCCAAGAGGATGGCTATTCAAGGCAGACCAATTTTTTGATTACAATCTTTAAGAATAAGTTCATAATTACATCGCTTTATATGGATGGACCGCTCTAAGTTGGTTCCAATGGATGCACCTTAATAAGCAATTACATTCTTGGAAAATTTCAAAGAGCAGTGTCTGATTTGGACATTCATTATCTGAGAGATTTAAGGGGAGAATTAGCCAAATTACAACAAAGAAAAACTATACAAGAATTTTTACAATGAGTTTGAAGAATTGGCTAACCAAATTTCAGGAATTCCTCCTAAATTTCTCCAAAGTTGCTTTGAATCTGGACTAAGACAAGATATCAAAAAAGAAGTCAGAGCATTACAACCAACTTCACTACAACAAGCCTTCCAACTTGCAAAATTAATGAAAGAAAGACTAGCAGATGATGTTTATATAGCAAGAAGCTCACGTTTCAATCAAACAACAGCAACGAAACAACAATAGCCATTGCTTCCCACCCCAGTCATGCCAAATCACAACAACAGCAATAATAACAAGCCAAATATACCAATCTAGAGACTTACAACAACACAATTAGAAGAAAGAAAGCAAAAAAAGATTATGTTTTAACTACGATGAGAAATACCATAGGGGCCACACATGTAAATCAAAGTTATTTGCCCTCATGGTGGTCAATGATAATCAAGACTACAACCTGCAGCAAGAAAGCTACCAAGAAAATCAGTTAATAATTGAAGATATTCCAGAAATAAGCTTCAATGCATTGACAGGACAGTCAAACCCGAGAACACTAAGATTACAAGGGATGATTGATAATAACCTAGTGCAAGTACTGATTGACAGTGGTTCAACTCATAATTTTATTCAATCCGAACTAGCCTAATTCATAGATCACACAGTCACACCTGCATCAATTTTTAAAGTATTAGTAGGAAATGGGGAAACACTAAAATGCTTAAGAGTTTGCTCCAACATATCCATCAAACTACAAGGATATACATTCATAACAGACTGTTACCTTCTGCCAATGCAAGGAGTAGATGTGGTATTAGGTGTGCAGTGGCTAAAGCAATTGAGAGAATGCACAACAGATTACAAAAAGTTAACCAAGAAATTCAAATATAAAGGCACAATAATAAAACTCCAAGGGGATACAGCTTCAAATGTGAAAATACCTACATCAGCTTACAAGTCGCAAAAACAAGGATGAGATAGCATCCTACTTACATATCAGAGAAGTATCAAAACTGATAGAATCCATAATAGGAGAATTCAATAACCTACCTACAAATATACAATAGGTATTACATCAATATCAAGAGTTATTTCAAGCACCATCAGACTTACCACCCAAAAGGG
This sequence comes from Cymbidium sinense, assembly GCA_021442155.1. Taxonomy (NCBI): domain Eukaryota; kingdom Viridiplantae; phylum Streptophyta; class Magnoliopsida; order Asparagales; family Orchidaceae; genus Cymbidium; species Cymbidium sinense. The sequence goes on from CM038223.1 coordinate 82,911,268, forward strand.
AAATTGATCATCACATTAACCCGAACCGCACTCAACCAATAAAGGTTAAAGTTATGATATCCACATTTTCGTAAAATAAAAAATTAATCAAGGAAATGTTGGATAGGGATAATAAGAGAGAGCACTAGTCATTTCTCACCACTTGTTAATAAGAAAAAAGGATGGGACTTGAAGATTCTGTAAGATGGGCACTAAACAAACGCCATACCCAACAATTCCCAACTGAGGAATCAATGGATGAATTATATGGAGCAACTATTTTTTTTCAAGTTAGATTTGCGTTCAGGGTATCACTAGATAAGAATGGCAAAAGAGGATATATACAAAATAGCCTTCAGAACACATCAAGGACACTATGAATTCATAGTCATGCCATTTGGGTTAACAAATGCACACTCAACCTTCCAAGCCATGATAAATACAGTCCTAAAACCATTCCTAAGAAGATTTGTATTAGTATTCTTTGATGATATTCTAATATACAGCCCCACCATGGAGCAACATCAACAACACCTACAAGCAGTTCTGGAAAAAAATGAAATAAAATATATTGTTTATCAAATCATCCAAATGCTCATTCATCTAGGACAGAATAGAATACTTAGGGCATATATTGTCAGCCCAAGGAATAGAAGTTGATCCAAAAAAAATTGAAGCAGTACAAGCATGGCCACCCCCAACTTCAGTAAAATAGCTAAGAGGATTCCTGGGTTTAACAGGATACTATAGAAAATTTGTAAGATAATATGCAACAATTGCTGCACCATTAACATCACTCCTAGCTAAACAGCAATTTTAGTGGTCAAAAGAAGCTCAAAAGGCATTCATACATCTAAAAAAAGCTATGGTATCATTACCTGTATTAGCTTTTCCAAATTTTTTCATACCCTTTATTATAGAAACTGATGCTTCAGGTACTACAATAAGAGCAGTATTAATTCAAAATAGCCACCCTATTATATATTTTAGCAAGAAACTATCTCCAACTTTACAGAGATCATCAACTTATGCAAGGGAACTATATGCAATAACAGAAGCAATAGGGAGATGGAGATAGTATTTGTTAGGTCACAAGTTTACCATCAGAAAAGATCAGAAGAGCATTAGAGAACATAATAAATAAATCTAACCGAATAGCAAAGTTCTTAATCAAACTCTTGGGCTTTGATTACACCATAGAATACAAACCATGGATCATTAACAAAGCAGCTGATGCTTTATCCAGAAAGATTTATACTTTAGAAGAACACTATACATCAGAAAGCCCAAATATCTCTACATATCAAAGTTTATATGCTTACACCCAATAATTCACTTCTTTATTATAGCAAATTAAAGATGAAACACAAGCATTCCAGAATTACAGCAACTCTATCAGCAGATAACAGAAAACTCAGAGCTCTTTCCAAAGCACAGAGTTTTCAATGGATTAGTATATTATAAAGATAGAATTGTTATAGCTACAAATTCAGAAGTAAGAATTACCATTATGAGAGAACTACACGCAATACTAGTAAGAGGCCACTGTGAAATTAAAAGAACATTAGCAAGAATTACTCAACAGTTTTATTAGAAAAAGATGAAGCAAGACATTCAGCAGTTTATTTCAACATGCCCTATATGTCAACAAGTAAAGTATGACTGCCAGAAACCTGCAAGGCTATTGCAACCTTTACATATACCATCAACTATTTGGGAGGAACTTTCTATGGACTTTATCACAGGATTACCCAGATCTCGCAACAAAATAGTTATCCTAGTGGTAATAGACAGACTCTCTGAGTATGCATATTTTTTATCCCTTCAAACCAACTTTACAGCAACATCTATTGCTCATATTTTTTATCTCAGATATATGCAAATTACATGGCATACCACGAGCATTATCATAGGGATCCTATCTTTATGAGTAATGCAAGAGTTATTTAGGTTAAGTGGAACAACACTCGCCACGAGTGCTTATCATCCCCAAACAGATGACCAAATAAGTAACCTCAGACATTAGAACAATACCATAGGAGTTTTGTGCTAGAGTCACCAAAGAATTGGTTCCAATTTCTTCCATGGGCAGAATTTTTCTACAATACATCAGTAAATATTTCCACAAAACTGACTTCTTTTCAAATAGTTTATGGCAGACTTCCACCTACAATCACACTTTACAATGGTGATACTGCTAACAATACAAAAGTAGACACATTAGTTCAACAAAGAGACAAAATATTGCACCAACTTAAAGAAAATTTACAGGAAGCTCAAAACAGAATGCAACAAATGGCTAACAAAAAAAGAAGGGAGTTTCAATTTCAGATAAATGACTTGGTATTAATCAAGTTACAACCCTACAGACAAACTTCAGTTTCACTGCACCCTTAGACAAAATTACAAAGGCAATACTATGGTCCATTCAGAATTCTGCAAAAAATAGGGACAGTAGTCTACAGAGTAGAACTTCCAGAAATAGCAAGGATCCACAATGTATTCCATGTCTCTAGACTCAAACAATACAGACAAGATTCCAAGCTACATCCAGCCATTCTCCCAGCACAATTCATAGATGGCCTGCCTTTGGTTAAACCCATCAGAATTCTAGAAGAAAGGACAAGACTGCAAGCAGATAAGCCTATTAAAGAAGTACTAGTCCAATGGGATGGAATATTAATAAATGATGTATCTTGGATGCCAATTAAGGAGTTCCAGAAAATTTTTCCAAGTTTTGACCTTAAGGACAAGGTCAATGTTTGGGAAGGGGGTAATGATATGGACCCAAACAGAGAAAAACACTCCAAACCTACAAGAGACAGAAAAGCCTCATTTTGGCTAAAAGATTTTACCCAATAATGCAATAATTATATACAGTAGCCACTGTTAAATAAAGAATACAGAGAACTTAGCCATTATAGAGGACATTACTACACTAAATAACCAAATAAAGCATGCCTAGCAAAAGATCACCAAAATTGCCGATAATAACAAGACATAAACTACAAGAACAAGATCCAAAGACAAGATTTCCACATGGCCACCAGACAACTACAAGAATATATATCAAAAATAAATAAAGAAAGTCAGATCTTGCCAGCTCATACAAAACTACAACCGTAATATAACTGAAAAACAAGAAAGAAACCAACATCTGGCCAAATATGACAGACATCATTACCATATAACAGAAAAGCAGTTAAACCCTAAAGCAGATCTTGAAACTGTAAAGAAATATTGAGATCTAGTAGATAGTTAAAGAAAAAAGATGTATAAATAGGATTAGAAAGACAGAAAGAATATAAGAAATCGATATTGCTCACCGCAACTTCTTCTTCTTCTTTCTTCATCTTCTTTCTGAGCCTCCTTCTCCCCCTGATCGTTTCTTCCGTGAGGAACCCTAACTTCCTCCCCGAGCTTCCCTCTCCCTCTCTAATTCTGAGTTTACTACGCCGAGAGTCAATAGACTTATCCTTCATTCCTCGATACGCCACGAGTTCCTTCCTCTGGAAGTTTCATCAACCGGCTGAGACAAAGACACAAAGCAAAGCATCGACGGCTGTAATTTAAATCCAGTGGTGATTCATCCCAAGCAAACTAACTACCGCTTTTAAATCTATATCAAATACCCTAATGAGTTCACCCCTTATATATATATATATATATATATATATATATATATATATATATATATATATATATATATATATGAAACTCATCATGATGACCAAAAAAAATATTTTTTTTTTCGTTTTTTTAGGATGGAAAGCATCAATGAAAAATATTTTTTTAATATTTCTTAAATGGATTTAATTATATAATAATTACATCAAAATAAAATACACGTTATAAACTTTTATGGTAAAAATGTTTTAACATTATTTTAAAAGTGATTTTACATACTCAGTCACCATATTCTTCTATATTTATAAATTAACCACTTTCAATTTTAATTTTTTAATTTGACTTTAAAATATTGAAATTCATAACAAAAGTTCAACTCATATTTTCTATTTTTGTAAAATTCTCAAAGATTTGCTCGTGGCACATGCAAATACATGAATTTGATCGTTCAAAAAATAAAGATGGTAGTTAAATTATAAATATATATATTAGGTGATTGATTTATAAATTTCTCTATTTTAAATTACTTAAAACTAAAGCATCCTTAATTATCTGCCCTCGAAAGCATCATGAACTTTTGTGGCAAGAATGGAGACCAAAATGAATTTTAAATAGGCTGAGAATTTATAGTTGAAGTTTTCTACTACCTTTTTTCATACAAATGCGCCAATTTGGCATCAATTAGCCGAATGAGATTTTTAATAGTTCATGTCTTTATACTAAATTTAGTAATCTATTTTGAGAATACAGAAGCTCAAGAGCCCAGTTTGCTATCCAGCCCAATAAATTTGATCCAGTGGGTTGACAAGGGCCACGGCCCAACGCAAGGCTTGATTAAGTATATATCATTTTTTTTATTTTATTGTCAGATTACTTATCCGTCGCTATTTTAATAAATGGGCAAAAATTAGGTCGCCAAATTTGATCAAATTTTTATATAAAATTTTAAATTTATAATTTTATTTTAAGATGAACATAACACATATATAAGAAATCGTTATATATATATAATTTTTAAATATATATATGGGAGTTATTTATTAGCATTATCTATTTTCCAAAGATTCCACTAGAATTCTATGATTAAAACTTTTCTGCTTTACCTTTATTTCATCCGGTTGTTAAAATATAATAAAATATTATAAAAATTCAAAAATTTTGAGAGGAGACTTTTCTGGCGTTGACTGGCTGGATCGAGGACCGGGCGATCCGACGGCTAGAAGAAGGTACCTGAGTCAAGGAATTTAGTTTGACCGGTCTTGATCCAGTTTAAGTTTGATCGTAATTTTGTCGGATATGTTAATAATTAAAAGCTTCAATTACTTACATTGTTTTGAAAATATTTATTTATTTATTTATTTGCCCACGTTTTTATTCTGGAGATGAGTGAATATGATAAAATTGAAATTTATGAATATAGTGGATGTGGTTTCTTCGGTTCCTCGTCGCCCAGACGTGAGGGAATGCAGAAAGGACCTTAGAATAGAAGTCACGTCAACTGCCCTTCTTAGTGGCTTCCTTTATATTATACATTAATTTAATTTCAGGATTTATTTTCCTTTTAATTAGTGTTTCCCCTTATCACTTTATGTCACAATTTTTAAAGATCGCATTTTATTTTGATAATATTGCTTCATTAATAATTGTAATATTATTATTATTATGTAAGTTTAGAATGAGATTCTTAGAATTAGGGTTGAAAGTGATTTGCTAAATTACTTGTAGCTCGGTTAGAACATAATTATTTGATTAATTAATTAATTAAATTTAAATAGTTTAACAAAAATTTAATTATTAATTGAATAAATCTGAACAACTTATTACTTGAGATCAATGTTATCTAATAAGGAGGGTTAAGTCTCGCGAATTTATAACATCGTGATGTTTTAATGATCAATTTTAAATGAATCCAATTGAGTTGAGTCATAGGGTAGGCCAACTTTAGTTTCCCGAGGCTAAATTAAAATGAATATGTGATTGTGTAAGACACTTTAGCTTATTGATTGAAAGCTTTTGCTTTTAACCAAGAGGTATTTGGTTCAAGTCTTTGTATATATATTATGTGTATGATTTTGCGATTAAATTTATTTAAATATCTTTTAAAAAAAAATCTATATATATATATCCAAAAGCAAAAATATTATATTGGCTGAGAAATATAATATCTAAATACATGCACAATCATCTCACTTTCCCGTTCTAAACTTCACTTTGTTGACCTGTCAAGGTCTTTTCCTATTTTATAGGAAGCAATGACCTTTAAGAGTTTATTTATGTCTTAAAGAAATGAAATTTAAGAGTTTTTTCTTCACGTTTTGTAGTTAGCTTCCTAATATTGCAATAAAATATAAGAAAAATATTTAATGGAAATTTTTCTCTTAATTTTATAAGTATTTGAGATCTGTGTCTTCACTTTTCAGGCAAAATTTTTTAGAAGATTTTATTGATATTTTGTTAGTAAATGATTTTGTTAACATGTTTTTATAGTTTATCTATGAACCTCACAATAAATCTTAAACTAATACAAAGTTTAAAAATAAATAAATAATTTATATTAAATTTTAAACTTATATATATATATGGATGATAGCAAAATTATCTATCTACAGTCGTACCTGGAAGTTAACTACTTAGGATTATTTCTAGCAAAACTAATGCATCAGGCTATGGCCACACTTCAGATATTACTATAAACCACTGTTCAAGGCTATAACAAGGATTTCGCTCGACATGCGATCTTTTCTCATATTAGATTCCAAAGTTTTACATATTAAAATAAGAATTTTTACAAATCAATCATTCAATATATATATATATTTATAATTTAATTGTCCATCTACTTTTTAGAACTATCGAACCCATCTGTTTAAGTGTGTCATAATCAAATAATTGAGAATTTTACAAAAAAAATGAAAAATATGAGTTGAATTTTTGTTATGAATTTTAATATTCGATTATCAATTTAAAAAATTAAAAGTGAAAGTAGTTGATTTATAAATATAAAATAATAGGGTGACTATGTATATAAAAGCCCTACTAAAATGTTTGTGGAGGCAATGAGAAAAAGAGGATTTTTATCATTTTGAGATTATATGAAACTCCCACATACATATAAATAAGATAGGATGAGAATAACTCAAAAAAATTAAGATGTTTTACATCAAAAATTTGTAAAGAGAAAAAGCCAGTAGGCTCATAGAGAAAGTATTAATACATTATTATTGATAGAATTATGAAAAATAACTTCAAGATGAATGTAGAAGAGCCTTTAGCATGATAATTATCATTAAGAGATGATTAATGGTCTATTTAATCATACAAATTATAGGATAGAGATCGACAATCAAAAAGTAAGCACGGGTGTTTATATCAACAAAAGTCATATGCATTGTAGATGATAGTGACCATCAACTTGATATTGATGACAAGTGTCAAACTCGACATTAATAATGAGAGTTAACATTTGTGGTAATGACGTTGATTAGCATTATGAATGACTATAAGTGTGTGCCATGTTGGCTACAATATATATCAGCTTTGTTAGTATCGATGTATGTTGGGATAGGTAGGAATGACACACATTAGTGGTGGTTGTGATATCATACATTTGCCTTAGTTTCGATGAAGTATATCAACCTTAGTGGAAACAACATGAGTTAGGTATTGTTAGTAACAACTAGTGTTAGCATTGGTGGTGATCCGTGAAAAAAAATAATATGTATATTTTTCAACCCTAGGGGGTGAAAATATGCATCTACCTGGAAGAAAAAATTAATATGCATATTGTCACCCCTGTGTGTCAATATTAAGGTGACAATATACATGTATGTTGGTAGAAATAACATGCATTAAGATTAGCAATAAATAAATAAATAAATAAAATAGTATTGTTGCTGGTGTGCATTGATCTTAGTAATGATAATGTGTTTTCGTGGTCATTAATATTAGTGGTGAGAAAGAGTGTTCACATTCTTAATAATGATAGGCATAAAAATATTTTTGATTGCATATATATATATACATATGTCTTATTAGTGATAATATGCATCTAATGCTATTGAAGAAGATGTGCATAAATATTAATGACATTGAGGAGTATCGATATTTTTAATAAAAACAAGCATCGATATTTATGTTGATAATATGTGTTCACTTTGTGGCACATTGGACATCAACTTTATTTGTGAAAAAAAGGCATCAGTCTACATAAAATCATTATCTATTTATACTTTTTGGATATTGATATTATGTTTATTTCAATTAAAAATTAGAAGACTAATTTAGATGGTCTATGTTGATCCCTCTAAGCTTATACTATTTTAAGACATTTCAGTGCCTTAATATTATATGATTTGATAATCTTAGAGGTATCAAATTCGTCTTAATAAAACACTCATTTTGATGATAAATTAATTAAGAAATTAAGAAAAAAATCATCATTAAGTTAATTTTGAAAATTAATGATTCAAATATTTAAACACTTTGAGATATAAGAATTGCAGCAAGACCCATGTGTCACTACATAAACTTTCGTGTGATGTATCAATAATAAATAATAAATCTTTTTTTTATTAAAAAATATTATTTTTATTATATGATATGAAACCCTTTGAAATCAAATCAAAGATATCTTCACAATTGAAATGATATAATTTGTGTATAATATATGACCAAGGTATATTTATTGTCCAAAAGGTCCAAAAAAAATATTAAGACTTTTAAGATTATTTTAAAAATCAAAAACAACAATCCTCTAACATTGTTCATTCATCAAGCCCTTATTAGTGATTTAGAGATCCTATTGTCATATATAATTAAAGCTAGTGGTGAATTAATATTTTGGAATGTGATATTGACTCTAATTTGAGTGAGTTGAAAATTAAAATGCAAAATTTTAATTAGGCTCATTCTAAGATTTGTGCCAAAAATGATCGATTGAACTTATAAGCTTATTTATATCAAATTTTGATTGAATCATAGAAATTTTCTTTATCAAACACAAGTTTTAATGAAAAATAGAGATATACTTGCATTTAAAGAAATAAAACTTACAATTTCAAAAAGCTATTTCAAGGACAAAGCATATTGAAAATAATATTAATATATTTTTATATGCACATCTCATCATAATGATTTTAGTGGCACTAAATTTATTAGAAATTAGACATATTGAGGCATAAACTCTTAATTTCTTCAAACTAACTCAAAATGGATTGATTAGGAAGAGTGTTGTAAATAAATTGAGCTATGCTAGCTTGAATTGGAGCTTGTTTAAGCACGAGCTTGTATATCAAAATTTTGTTTGAGTTTGGTTGAGATCGATTCTATTTGTATGAGAATGTCCAAGCTCAGTTCAAGTATGATCATGGCTATTTTAGCTCATTTAGAGCTTTTCTCAAGTTTCATTTATATTTGGATTATCAAACTTATAAATGAGTATCTCATTTAGCAAAATTAATGAACTTTATCAACAAGAGTTTTTGAGCTAATAAGTCCACAAGGCCACACAATTAGACTTAGTGCTAGAACAATATTATTTAAACTATATAAGCAACACTACTTTAAACATGTAATTGATGTGGTTTAGGCAAGTGAGAAAAAAAATAAAACAAACTTATGATTGATGAGTGGAAAAAAATAAGAATTTTATAGCCAAATTTTTCTACATCATCAAAGAGCTCATCTTTGTATTTGTAATAGTTAATATAAAGTATTATATCGAGGCTTATATTTAAACTTCTTATTAAGCTTATTTATGAATTTTAAATGATATTTTCATAATCATAAAAAAATAATCAACAATCTAGGTATAAGTTTATCTAATCCGTTAATCAAATGATCATAAAAGAATCATGAGTAACTTATCAAATGATTAATTTACTTGTTTCCAACCTAGGAAGAGGGTGAATGTGCCCACTTCCTTCTTATTTCCATCACATCTCATCACCATCCATGCTCACAACAAAATTATTTGTGATAAAGAGTTAAACTTAGTAATAATAACATGTTATATATAAAGAGAGGAACCTCTTATGTGCTCCTATTTGCTAGGGCTTTGTCATTGCTCACATGCTCATTTTTGTCAATCTTTATGTACATAAATGCTTTGTATGTGAGCTTATGCTAAACTCCTTTTAATTATAAATTTATTAAAATAAATTTTAGATTATCTTATAATCAATTTTATTTTTTATTTTAAATATTCAAATATACTGAGATCTAAAAATTACATAAAATTGATGCTTAATTATATAATTTTTAACATCATTCAAAATTCATAATTTAAAAATATATTTTATATTTTAAATATCAAATAATGAATTCATTGTAACTTAAATTTTAAAAATGTATCCTTATTTTTAATTCATCGTACCTTAATTATGTACAAAAGGTGATCCATTTTTATTATTATTATTTTTTTTTGGTTACTTGTCGCTTTTACATTGGCTGGACCAAGATGCTTCGCTGTTTCGGCATAGACATGCTGCTCTCAGCTCAGTGGGCATTCTCCGCCCGACGAATGCTTGTTACGAAGCAAGGAGGAAACCACGCCACCGAGCAACAATTGAGTAGAGTCGCTGGGCCAAGAGCGGGTGGGAAATGGGGCCCGCTTCCCGATCTCATCGCTTTGCCGATTCCGCCTCGTCTAGAAACAATGAACCTTTCCCCATCGCTAGACCCGCCACTGGGGCCCATCTGATGGAGTCTGGCTTAAAAGATTCAGATGGTACCCACTGAAAATGGCGGTTTAGTTAAGAGTACTAGTAATTACGAAGGTGGCATAATTAATGGCGTTATCCGCAACTTGGCTAGCACGTTCCAGTTTAGGCATTTATCACATGGTACTAAACCACTAACAACTAGTAACGGAGCATTGAACGTGAAATTAAAGTAGATAACGGTTGTTAAAAATGTATATATTTACTGATGTATTTAACTTGAGGCAGTTGAACCCTAGTAAAATAAGTTATTATATTTTTAATTTATAAATATTATTTTTATTTAATTTAAATATAATATAATATAATATAATTGTTGAGATATTACAAATACTCAAAAAATAAATAAAATTTCATATAATTCAAGTTTGTAATTACATACATAACACTACTAGCCCGAATCAATGATATTATATCACCCTCTTGTGCCCTTTCATTAAAACCTAATTCTCTTTGTCATTGACTTAGGAGTTATTTGAGATCAATTTTATTTTTTATTTTTATTTTTTTATATTATTTTTAAAAATATATTTGTTTAGAATTTTTTATGTGATTTTATTTTTTATTTTCAAAAATAAATAATATTATTTTTAAAAATATTCAAAACATCTTTTAAATAAAACATAAATAAAAATAAAATAAAAATATAAAATAAAAAATAAAAGTGATCCCAAACGACCCCTTAGTCTCTCATTGCCACTTAGTGTTGTTTGGTTAGCTTTGTGAAAAAGGAAATCATCATGTTTCATTGGCTGAAAAAAGAATGTAAGATAAAATTTCAATGCATTTTCTTTTCACCATATAGTTCAAATTCATTGAAGATTTCGCTATATGTGGGCAATTTTACTAGACACCATTCAATGTAAAGTGGTATTGTCATCGCCGTCGACTCTCCCTCATCACCTGCACAATACCATGTGTTTGCGCATTGTCATCGCTATCACAACCCGATCATTGCCGACACGCACCACCACCGTCGTTATCAACATTGCAGCTGGAGAACGCTTTTGAGATTTACAATACTTATACTTTAACTTAAGCTAAACAGAAAAAATAAATTCTTGAATCATATTTACATTCATCTAAATAATTACAAAGTATTTCGAATACACTATATTTTTTTTAAAATAAATTATTTTTATATTACATTTCATTTTCAACCAACCAAATAACCTCTTAAATTAAAACCACCAATCTCATAGCCTAACATTTAGCAATTGATAGCCACTCAGCAATATAACATCATTCACAAGCCACTTGGCATTTGTGGTGTCACTATAAATGTTATAATCATAAAATTTTAAGCATATAATAATATTAAAATTATATTTATATTTAATATTATTATTTTATGTTAAAATATTTATAGCAATATATAGCTCATCAAATGTGCATAAATTTTTTGTCAAAAAATATGAAAAAATTTTGACAAGGCTCATCATACCTAAAATAGCCTATAATGTAAGCTGATGATCACAAATGATTGCCCATCCTCTTAAATAAGGAATGTGAGATTATAAAATTTGGATTATTATTTTGATTTATTATGAGAGTACTTGAAAATATTGAAAAAATAATGCATTATCGCATTGGGGTTAATTGCAGGCCATTAAATGCAATCAGGTAATAACGAGCTTACCTGTGGTGACAATGAGAAGATGGCAAGCGTTGATGTCAATCAACAACCATAGCATTAAGATTATTAAATTATTGAACTCTACTAAGAAGTCTCTCTCTTTTAAGTGCAGAATATAAGCATAATTATACAGTTTTATCAAGATGTTTTAATTATTTTTATCGAAATATTAAACACTATGCTAAACAATTAAAAATAATCTATTTACATATTTGATATTTTCAAATCATTTGATCATCTTTATAAGATAAGAGTTGAGTAATTTTTGAATCGTTAGATGTGCCTTATTGAGATATATGTTTCTCCTATAAAATTATTGTAAATCTAAAAAGTTGATCCAAAGTTCAAGTTGATAAGATAATTTTTAGATGATTTATTGCCTATGTTATTATTTAACATTGCAAAAAAAAAAAAAATCTCAAAAATATCTTACATTTTAAACGATAGATTTTTAAACTTTAGGAATCTCAGGGGAAAAAAACTTTTAGATATTTTGGAGCAATTCATTGCTAGAAAATATAATATCTGACCCAACTTGCAAAGTCTTCTATAAATTGTCTACAGCGACCACTGACCAGCTTATTAATTAGATTCATATATGAATAATAATAATAATAATGTTTGAATTTAAAATTTTGGATTTTGAATTATATGAGTCTTTTTATTTTTTTTCTCTTCCATACAAAATTATTCATAGGAATAGTGTTTGCATTACTTGGCCTCATGAGCAGGACTTATACTTGCCTACATGGATGAGGCACGAGTTAATTGATATGCATTTGATCATTAATAAATTCTCTCTCTCTCTCTCTCTCTCTCTCTCTCTCTGTGTGTGTATCATTGAAAAAACATATGTTCAAACACTAAATTTGATGTATATGAGACTTAATATTTCTTAGAATTAAAATCTTGATCTTTCAATTTCTTTTTTGGCTGTTAATATAGTCAAGTTAACTATCTTGATGGTGGTAACTCGATGATGTCAAATGCAACCCAATCCGAGTTTAGATTAGCCCAAATGAAGCACTTAAAATATAATTGAAATATTGGGATATCATTTAGATATCTAAATAGCTTTCAAAAATAACATGCTTATAGTTAAATCAAGTGTCTTGATAAAACGAATATACTAATCCAAGATCTCTTAATTGGGTACTCAAATATTCAACATGCATCTCATGATCAAGAAGATTATTTCGAGTCATCTGATAAAGTGGTTTAGATTTTGCTGATATTTATAATAAATGGAATTCGCAAAATTTATAAATAGACATTCATTCTTCACATGAAGGGACCTAAGTTAGAAATGAGAGATAACTCTAATGCTTGAAAAATCCTAAAACATAGTTGGACTACCACCTAACCATTGTCATCAGAGCAATAATAGAACAACTGAAATCAAAGTAAAAGCAATCACATAGAAGAACACATAATTTACATAGAAAAACCTGAAAGCGGGAAATCACGAAGCCACACCACCAAGAAATCCACTTTGAAAAAAAAAAAATCGAAGAGAATAGTGCATATTACACTTATCTGGACTCTCTCCATACTTTAGTCTCTCTAGAGCATTTACTATACTCTCACACACAAGAAAATTTGAGAAAAATATAGCAAAACTACAGAAAAACTGTCTAAATACGAAGTCTCCCAACTCGTATCGTCGTGGCGCCGCTATTCTCTAGGCTTTTCTACATGGGTTCAAGTGTCGATGTGTTGGCCTCTTGTCATTTTGCTTTCATGCCCTGATCCTAGCACTGTTACGCTACTTCTAGGGAGTCAGAATATTATCCTCTCTATCTCCCTAGTGCAAATCCAGCATCGTGGCCTTGTTCTATTAGCGTCAAGGTGTTACATCCTCTGTCTCTGAAGCTAATATCTCTTATTCTAACACTAAGGCAATGTGTCTATGCTAACGATGCACTATACAGTAGAACAATGAAGGACATGACTTAAAGATAAACCAGGATCCACAAAATAACAAGCCCAACCATTGCCCGATCAACGTTGGTTCCCACAACTAGACCATCGTCTAACCATCGTTGTTAGTTCACCACGCTACCACCACTATCACCACTGATCATCGCCCACCCAGCATTTGAACGTAGGGTTGCCGCTTACCAATATCGCCGAACCACTCACTCGCTGCTATAATATCGTCGTCATGTCACCATTTCTCGACCATTGTCATCGATTCACCACCTGACTACCTCCATTGAATCATTGCAGCCCACTGTGCGACTGGCATTGCTAGTGTGTCACCTGATCTCTATCATCGTATTGTCATCCGACCAACGTCATTTCACTACCATCCCCAATTAACAACTTGACCAATATTATGAAATCGTCATTTGACTACCATCATCAGACTACCACTCAACCATCTTTGTTGAGCAGTTGATCAACCACTCTCGTTAGTCCTCCGTACAACTACCATCATTGGATCGCCATCTATTTGTTACGTCGAACATCAGACATGTTATCATTTCCCGATCACCTTCATTGGACCACTGTACAACTACCGTTGTCAATCAATCGCTTCACCACCACCGTGAGATCTTCATTAAGCCATTATCGTCGGACCCCCTCTTGACTAACTTCACTAGACAACTGTTCGACATCTACAACTAGTTTACTGTCTGACCACAATCACATCATTGACCGACTATATTGTCTTAACTATCAACACCCGACTACATCATCATCAACAAACATCATTGCCAATAATATTGATGAATGTCATCGCCCATATGTTTGATGCACGTTAATGACTCATATCGTCGCTTATATGTTCGATGTTTGTTATTGACATACATCATCATCTATGAAGCTAGAGCATATTATCTACTCATGCCATCAATTATGTTGAAATATGTTCTCTATAATTCATGCATATTATATTATATCAACTTCTTTCTTAATTATGAGAAATGGCATTACATGTAACCACCTATATTTTCTCCCCTTAGTGATTTTTCACATAAAAATTATTGTGTCTATTATAAATTTTTTTTATCTATGTGAGATAGATCTTTGTATAAAGCAAAAATAATAATTATATATGTCTGTGTGCACGTTTCTAAATAAAACAAACATTCATGTTGCCGTGACTACTATTTAAAAATTATGTTGATAAATATTTTTGAATAATTATAGTCTTTCAGTAGAAAAAAAAAAGGTTTTTGCCGGCAAATGTATGCATTTAGAAGTTTCATTTAAGTGCATAAGTTATATTTTAATATTGTATTAATTCAATCTCTAGTGATAACTATTTGAGGGTTAATTGCTCTTAAAGAAGTAGATAATCACAACCCATGGCAAAATAGCTGTGCCCGCGGAGTCAGCAAGGAAATCAAACGGCCGTCTGCTCCCCCACGGCCCTGTTAGAAACGGCGAGGCGATGGCACAGCAGCGCTGACGATTCCACTACTGACGTCACCAATAAAGGTGGCTTAGCACATTCTTTTTATAATGGCATATAGGTTTGTCACCCGTAATTTAAAGAATGGCGAAATATTTCTTTTTTGGATGAGAACATAAATCATGAAAATATCCACTGGATGAATGCTGGTTACCGGTTTTAAGTATTATGCGGACGCGTGCATAAATTTATAATTGAATTTTCTTAAAATTTAATATATATATATATATATATATATAGGGCGGACCAAGTGTTGCCAGGCAAGTGCCTATCCTTAAAATATTAAAAGTTTTATAATTTGTATATTTATCCAGCCTAAAAATATTAATTTTATTCAATTAGATGAAAAAGTTTATAATTTTGCTCATCGTCAAAATAATTCTGACTTAAAAATAATTTTGAGATGAATATTAGCAAATAGTATTATATATACATCTTAAAATAAATTTAATTTTAACTTATTATAATCTCATATAATTAATATTTTTAACTCATGTAATCTAGTTATAAATTATATTTTATAATTTTATAATAATTTTAAATAATAAAATTTTTTTAAAATTTTTTGTATTGTTAGTTATATTCTTCTTATAAATTATATTTATATTTATATATTAATATTATTATTATTTTTAAATAATTTTAACATGCACATATTAATTAATATTAATGTTAATTAAATTCATAAATTACTTAAATTAATCTACATCATATAAATTTAAAAAAAAAAATTATTTTGTACTTAGTATTTCAAAAATGGATAAAGAGAATTTTGATATTTTATTAACTTTGTTGTCATCAAATAATTTAATCTATAAATCTTGGGTAAAATTAATTTATATATTTAATCTTAAGAAGGTGATTAAACTATAAATTATAGGCTATAATTTTTATATTTTTATCTATTTATAATTTTCTCTTATAAATTTGATGATTTTATCTTACTAATTATTTATATTTTTCTAAAATTAAAAATATTTTATAATTTTATTTATTTAATTATACTTATTATGATTATTATTTGATTATTATATTATTTTATTATTTAAAATATTACCCGCCCTGAAAAAATGAATTGGTTCACTATATATATATATATATATATATATATATATATATATATATATATATATATATATATATATATATATATATATATATATATATATATATATATATGCATTAGAATAAGAAAAGCTTGAAATCATATTTAAAAATGAAGGTAGACATTTTGGTTCAAAAATATTCAAATTATGTTCCTATTGTGCATCAATTATAAGTGCGAGCATCGCATTTGATTCGAAGTTGTGATCAACCAATCATGGAGGCATGCATTTAATAAGATTCTATTAAAAACTAGTCATGATTATTTTACTTTATGTTATTCATGTATTTTTATAACAATAAAATAAAGAGACATGGTTTGTATAGCACCACTAATCAAAGTCATTTAGCTTGATGGGTTGATTTACAATTAATTTGGTTTAACCTAAAAAACAAGGAGAGTTAGTTCATTGGATTTAGCCATTCATGATAAATCATCTAACATATATCATTAACATTAAGTCATTTAAAAAATTAAAGTAACTTGTCCACCAACGTTCAATAAGAAGTACTCAACAGTCAAATATGACTTCTTAACTTCTTTTAACTTATCTAATGACCAATCCTAATGTGATCGATCTCTATTTAGTAGTGTTATTGAAAATATGATATATATATATATATATATATATATATATATATATATATATATATATATATATATATATATATATATATATATATATATATATATATATATATATATATATATATGATTGGAGGATCGTGTAATTGTACAAATATATGTATAATTACATATATTTTTTTATTTCTCAATGCCCTAAGCTTTTTTTCACCTATTTTTTCTATAATCTTAGGGCTTAGCTTCAAAGGCTTAGCTTTTGAAGCTAAGGCTATCCAAGACTTATATACTCAATTATTTAAGAGACTGATAGAAACCTTTACTTTTTTTTTCTTAAATTGAAGCTCTTAAACATAATATTCTCATTTGTGTTTTGTGATCACAAAAGATTTGGATAAATTTGAACTTTCTATAAAAGATATGTAATTTTAATACAGGCATTAGATATATTGGTTCAAATTTAACTTGGGTTAAATAAATTTATAACCTTGCTTAAATATAGCATTGCTTGATAATTGGATTGAGATTTTGAGCACTACCTCAACTTTTTAATCTTGGATCACCTCAGCCCTTGGAAACATGGTTATCATTTAAACGAAAGGAATGAGAGATACTCTCCCTTAAATTAGACCCAAAATGCTCAAGAATTTTTAGAGGACTCACACCTAATGGGCTATTAATTAATACTTGATATGGCACTGAAAATTCTACTAGTCGAAGCACGAATCTTGATGTCGAAAGCAATCTGATCCTAAGTCGAAACTAGCATAGATCAAATACTTAAAATATCTTTGGAAACAAAGCATAGTTCATAAGTGTGGAGTGTTTATGATCAAATCGAGCGTCTTAACGAGCCGGATCTAACAAGCCCAAGATCTTTTGATTCTAACTTCATTTGAGCATTCAAATATTTAAAATACATCATATGATCATTTTGAGCCGTCCGATGTAGTGGTTTGGATTTTGCAGTGTCATCCCTCTAATCAAAATTCCTCATTCTTCACATGAGGACTCAAAGAGAGAGAGCTCTAAAGCGAAGATCCTCCAAACCGCCGACGGACCGACCACCGCCGTCATCGCCGCCCATCGACCACCGCCGCCGGTCCTCGTCGCTGTCAACCACCGCTGCTGACTACCACCGGCCATTGCTGCCGGCCACCTCCACCGGTCATCATCACGACGCCGCCGCTCACCATCGCCGATCGCACCAATAATCGCATACCTTCGATTTCGATTCGCTCTCATTCTTATCATTTACTCTTTCAAATAGATATATAGTGAAAGATTCTGCTTTTTCCTCTTTAGTTTTCATGTAAAAATCCTAGAGTTTATTATTCACTCTTCAAATATCTATATATGTGCTGAATTTTACAACAAGACTAAGGCGTAAACTTTTATTCTACCGCAACTGATTTTCTAACACATAACAATACTCAAATTCACATTAGAATAATACATAAAATTTTAAATTATTTATTTGTTGTCTAGCCCTTAGCTTAGGAGAGCTTCAGCTTTACTCTCAGTATTGATATTTTTGTTTAGTAGTGTCTAGAAAAAATCATACTGAGAATAAAAAGTTCTTAGCTTTGTTGAGAAACACACGATATTTGAAGAGAGAACGAAAACTTTTTTACATGAAAAATCTCAAAAGGAAAAAATCACTGGCTCCAGAAAAAAATATTTCACTATGTCTAGTACAAAGTTTAAGTCATAACTGATTACGAGAGTATGTGAGGAAGCTTGATGACAAAAATCTCATAATCAAGTAACAGCCTATCGCTAGTTAGTTGTGGTGGTACGGCGATAGTGAATGACCTCGATGATGATCCACAATCGTCGGGTGGCGTAGCGGTATTCGGTGATCGGGCGGTGACCAACAATAGTCGTGCTCATCGTCGCGGTTGGTAGTGGCGACCAATGACCTTGATCAGTGGGTAGTGACCGGCGGTGATGGCCGGCGGTGGTTGATGTCGGCAAAGATCGGCGGTGGTGGCCGACGGCGGTGGTCGATAGCGGCGGTCAGCAGTGACCAACAGTGGTGGTCGACGGTAGTGGTGGCCAACGACGGTGGTCGATGGCGGTGGTCAACGGCGGTGACAGCAAAGAACCGGTGATCGGCGGCGATGATCGGCGGCGCGGTGGCACAATGACCGGTGGTCGATGACCGTCGACTGGAGACACGATTATGCTTGGAGGTTCTTCAAGCCTTAGAGTTTTCTCTTCTCTTTTGCTTGGCCTCCCTTCATGTAAAGAATGAGGAGCTATTTATAGATTATGGGAGTAACGCCCCTATAAATAAAGACAAAATCCAAACCACTCCAACGAATGGCTCGAAATAATTCCTTCGATCATCTGATGTATTTTAAGTATTTGAATACTCAAATGAAGTCAAAATTAGAATATCTTAGGCTTGTTAGATCCGGCTCGTCAAGACGCTCGATTTGATTATAAACACTCCATATTTAGGAGCCGAATAATATCGCAAAGTTTTCAATTATATTTTAAGCGTTTAATCTGGGTTAGTTTTGACTCAGGTTGCTTTCGACATCAAGATTCGTGAATCGTGCTTCGACTAGTAGAATTTTCAATATCATATCAGTTGACTCCCCCCCACAATGTTTGGATGACATTCCTTATTTCATCCAAAAATATATTAATTTTTTTTTAACTAAAATAACTTTACTTATTATTACGATTTATAATTACATATGTTATATATATTAATTTATTTATTAACTAATTAATTATTAATGCTTATTTATTTGATTATATATATATATATATAAGGGAGTTTTTTTTAATTAAATGACATAATGAGGAAAGAGTTTTTTTTATGTAAATGGCATAATGAGGAGAAGAGTTTTTCTAAAAAAATTAAATGGCTAGCAAACACTAGTCATAATGAAGAGATGGGGTTTTTTTCGATTTTTTTTAGCTTTTTTTATTTCTTTCTGTTTTTTTATTTATTCCATTTTTGCCCCTATAGTAGGTCTATAAAAATCTCCTATGGTCAAATAAAGAGACACAACTCTCATATGCTCTAGTATTCTTTTGCATTGGACGATAAATTATCTAGCAGAAGTTCAAGGGCTAGGGTAATAAAAAAATTTTATTTTTTTTCTTTCTTTTGTCAGTGACACTCTGACCTTCTTCTTAGAAGAAGGTCATTCTGATTATAACTAGCTTATCCAATTTTCCTCGATAACTGTCTCTCCTTTGGAGGTGATCAATGCCCGTAGTTCATATGGTGAGACTCTAGTTTTCCCTCGAGAGAGGCATCAATTGTCCTTATCAGACGGATCGGGTTCGGAAGCGATCAAGACTCGTAGTTCATACGACGAGATTCCAGTTTTCCCTCAAAAGAGGTGTCAACTATCCTCGTTGGACCGACCAGGTTTGGAGACGATTAAGGCCCGTAGTTCATACGACAAGACTCTAGTTTTCCCTCGAAAGAGGCGTCAACTGTCCTCGTCGAACCAATTGGGTTCGTAGGCGATCAAGGCCCGTAGTTCATACGGCGAGGCTCCAGTTTTCCCTTGAAAGTGGCGTCAACTGTCCTCATTAGGCCGACCGGGTTTGGAGGCGATCAAGGCTCATAGTTTATACATTGAGGCTTCGATTTTCCTTCGAAAGAGATGTCAACTGTTCTCGTCGGACCGATCAGGTTCAGAGGAGATCAAGGCCCATAGTTCATATGGAGAGGCTTCGGTTTTCCCTCGAAAGAGGCATCAACTGTCCTCATTGGACCGACCGAGTTCAGAGGTGATCAAGGCCCGTAGTTATATGACGAGGCTCCGATTTTTTCTCGAAAGAGGCGTCAACTGTCCTCGTCGGACGGACCGGGTTCGGAGGTGATCAAGTCCAGTAGTTCATACAGTGAGGCTCCAATTTTTCCTCGAAGGAGGCGTCAACTATCATCGTTAGACAAATCGGGTTTGGAGGTGACTAAGGTCCGTAGTTCATACGGTGAGGCTCAAGTTTTTCCTTGAAAGAGGCGTCAACTATCCTCGTTGGATCGACTGGGTTTGGAGGTGATCAAGGCCCGTAGTTCATACAACGAGGCTCCAATTTTCCCTCGAGAGAGGCGTCAATTGTCATCGTCGGACCGACCGGGTTTCGAAGTGATCAAGGCTCGTAGTTCATATGGTGAGGCTCTGGTTTTTCATCGAAAAAGGCGTCAACTGTTCTCGTTGGACCGAATGGATTTGAAGGTGATCAAGGCCCGTAGTTCATATGGCGATGCTCCGGTTTTCTCTCGAGATAAGCGTCAACTGTCCTCGTCGGACCGACAAGGTTCGGAGGCGATCATGGCCTGCAATTCATACGGCAAGGCTCCAGTTTTCCCTCGAAAGAGACGTTAACTATCCTCGTCAGACTGAACAGGTTTGGAGGTGATCAAAACCTATAGTTCATATGGTGAGGCTCTGATTTTTCCTCAATAGAGGTGTCAACAGTCCTCGTCAGACCGACTGGGTTCGGAGGCGATTAAGGCCCGTAGTTCATACGACGAGGGTCTAATTTTTCCTCGAAAGAGGCACCACATGTCCACATTGGACAGACCGGGTTTGGAGGCGATCAAGGCTCATATTTTATAGAAAATTGATTTTCTTGAAACTCCAGTAGTTAACAATTGCCAAGGTGGTGGTGAAGCATTGATTAGGAACCATTCTTCAGAAAACTCAGAAATTATAGCACATAATTTCAAAATGTCATTATTCATGATATTACTTGATGTCGTTTACTTGTATGGAAAGGGTAGAATCAAATTCGCTGAGGATTTTTTACCTATTTGAGGTTGTTTGTCAAAGTGTTACTTAATGACGTTAACCTGTATGGAAGAGTTTGAATCAAATCCGCCAAGATTTTTTGACCCATCTGAGGTTATTTGTCAAAGTATTACTTGATGAAAGTAACCTGTATTTAAGAGATTGAATCGAATCCGCTGAGAATTTTTGATCAATCTTAGATTGTTTGTCAAAGTGTTACTTGATGACGTTAACCTATATGAAAAAGGTATAATCGAATCCGCCAAGAATTTTTGACCCATTCAAGATTATTTGTCAAAGTATTACTCGATGGTATTAACATGTATGGAAGATGTTGAATGGAATTCGTTGAGGATTTTTGACCCATTTGAGGTTGTTTGTCAAAGTATTACTTGATGACGTTAACCTATATGGAAGAGGTTGAATCGAATCTGCTAAGAATTTTTGACCTATCTGAGGTTGTTTATCAAAGTGTTACTTGATGACGTTAACCTGTATGGAAGAGGTCGAATTGAATCCGCTGAGGATTTTTGACCCATCTAAAGTTGTTTGTCAAAGTGTTGCTTGAAGACGTTAATCTATATGGAAGAGGTCGAATCGAATCAACCAAGAATTTTTGACCCATCCGAGGTTATTTGTCTAAGTATTACTTGATGACGTTAACTTGTATGTAAGAGTTCGAATCGAATCCGCTGAGAATTTTTGACCAATCCGAGGTTGTTTGCTAAAGTGTTACTTGATGGTGTTAGCCTGTATGGAAGAGATCGAATCAAATCTGCTGATAATTTTTGACCCGTCTGAGGTTGTTTGCCAGAGTGTTACTCGATGATGTTAACATATATAGAGTATGTACAAAGTTATGACCTATCTGAGGTTGTTTGTCAGAGTGTCACTTGATGACATTAACCTGTATGAAAGAGATCAAATTGAATCCACCAAGGATTTTTGACCTATCTGAGGTTATTTGTCAAAGTTTTACTCGATGACATTTAACCTGTATGGAAGAAGTCAATATTTTTAACTCTCATCTGAAATTGTTTTGTCAAGGTATGACGTTAACCTGTGTAGAAGATGTTAAATATTTTGATTCTTCCGAGATTATATGTGAGAGTATTACTCAGTGATGTTAATCTGTGTGGAGCAAGTACAAAGTTATGACTTATCTGAGGTTGTTTGTCAGAGTGTTACTCGGTGATATTTAACTTGTGTGGAAGAAGTCAAATCAAAAATATCCATTTATAGAGAAAGTTGCTCCTTGATCTTTATCCTTTTCATGAGTATTAATGACTTGCTTCTCGAACTGATAATCAATTAAATATCCAGAATATTGATCTGGATGATTTTTTGAGATTAAGAGTTGCCCCCAGTCTCCAACAAAAGCTAAAGGATCGAAGTTTGATGAATCTTCATCCTTCTTATGTGTTCCTCAAGAGTAAGATTTTCTTCACCATATAGGTGGTGTTGTTCTAAACATAAAGTTAGATTGTCAACCATTGTGAAGATGTAAAGGGAATGTTTCTCATAGATGGTGTCAAACTGTTGCGTGCTAGAAAACCAGTTAGATTGAATAAAAGTTTACGCCTTAGCTTTGTTGTGGAATACAGCACACACACTGATGTTTGAAGAATGAATAAGAAAACTCCAAAAATTTTACGTGGAAAAACTCCTGAATAAAGGAAAAAAATCACGGGGACTAGTCCAGTAAAAATCTTCCACTATGTATCTATTTCAGAGTACAAAGTTTTCCCGATAACGGGAATACATAATGGTATATGAGAATGGCTGACAATGGGAATCACATAATCAGGTAACAATAGTTATGTCGTGGTTTAATAGTTGAGGAGTGATGATGGTGAAATGGTGGATGATGGTGACCGGCGATGAGGTGATGACCGAGATGGCCGTGATGGTTACTGCATCGTCGGGCGACTAACGACGGTGGTCAACGGGGATGACCGGAATGAGCGACGACGATAATGGCAAGCGATCACGACGTGGTCGAGTGATGACCAGCAGGCGGTTGACAACGATGATCAATGACGGGTGGTCGGTGGTTGACAGCAGGATCGAGATGGCGTCGACGGCCGGCGCGTTGGTTAGCGCCAACGAGGTGGTATGGTCCGAGTACGATTATGCTTGGGGGATTTTCAAGCTTTAGAGCTCTCTCTTTTCTTTAGCTTGGGCCCCCCTATGTAAAAATGAGGGATTATTTCTAGATTAGAGGGAGGGCATTCCCGTAAATACATGCAAAATCCAAACCACTCCATCGAATGGCTCAAGATGATTCCCTTAATCAACTGATGTATTTTGAGTATTTGAATGCTCAAATGAAGTCAGAATCAAGAGATCTTAGGCTTGTTAAATCCGGCTCGTCAAGACGCTCAATTTGATTATAAACACTCTACATATAGGAACTATTTAGAGATTTAGCTGATATTCCAAAGTTTTTAATGATATTCTAAGTGCTTGATTTCGACTAGTTTCGACTTAGGATCAGCTTGCTTTTGACATCAAGATTCGTGCTTCGATTAGAGGGATTTTTAGTGCCATATAGGGGAAAAAAGGTAATAAATAAATAAAACAAAAAAAAATGAAAGAAATGAAAAAAATGCTCATCGTCACACGCTTTGTCAGGCCGCCGCCGCTTGGATGGGTCTAACCTCTAACCTTGAGCACCCGCGCGATCCACCCCGACTCCTGGTGATCATAATCGTGTACACACATGAAGATCTATTCTCTCAAACTGTATGGGTAATAAACTCTCAAATTTCATTGAACAATTTGTTATTTTCAATGATTTAGCATATATATTTTTGGATTATAGAGATAATGTCATCCAAAAATAGGGGAGCAATTGATATCACACTAAAAATCTCACTAGTCGAAGCATGAATCTTGATGTCAAAAGCAAGCTGATCCTAAGTCGAAATTAGTCGAAATCAAGCACTTAAAATATCATTGGAAACTTTGAGATATCATCTAAATCCTTAATAGTTCCTAAATATGGAGTATTTATGATCAAATCGAGCGTCTTGACGAGTCTGATTTAACAAGTCCAAGATCTCTTTATTCTGACTTCATTTGAGCATTCAAATACTCAAAATACATTAGATGATCAAGGGATTCATCTTGAGCCATTTGATGGAGTGGTTTGGATTTTGCATGTATTTACGGGAATGCCCTCCCTCTAATCTATAAATAGTTCCTCATTCTTCATATGAGTGGGGTGCAGGGCAAGCTAAAGAGAAGAGAGAGCTCTAAAACTTGAAAATCCTCTAAGCATAATCCTGTCACCACTGACGGCCGAAGACTTTGCGCCAACACCGTCGTACACGCCAGCCAATCCTCCTCTAGGGGTGTTAAAGAGAGCTATAAAAGCATGAAAATTTAAGCCGTGTTACCACTAACGGTCGACCACCGCCTAATCCAATGCTGGGTCCGACCCACAAGCCGCCACCACCGATCCTCCTCCTCGTCAACCACTGTCATATTATCAACCAACATCGTCAACCACTATCAATGGCCATGTCAACCATCGCATCCCCACCACTGCGTCACATACTACCGCACCATCCAATTCGCCGATTCGGATCATCTCCGGCTCATCAATTAATCACCG
Organism: Cymbidium sinense; assembly: GCA_021442155.1. NCBI lineage: Eukaryota > Viridiplantae > Streptophyta > Magnoliopsida > Asparagales > Orchidaceae > Cymbidium > Cymbidium sinense. The sequence continues at coordinate 82,936,722 of CM038223.1, forward strand.
TCACCGCCGAGTCACTCGGCCGTTTCACCATCATCAACTGTCACTAATAATCATATAAATTAACAACTATAGCCATGACATTGTTGCTGATTCTTTGGATTCTCATTTATTGTCGCCCTTTCTCATATATCATTCTGTAATCCCGTTATCGAGAAAACTTTGTATTATGAAACAGATACAAAGTCGAAGATTTTTACTGGGCTAGGCCCCGTGATTTTTTCCCCCTATTCAGGGGTTTTTCCAAGTAAAAATTCTAAATTTTTCTTATTCATTCTTCATACATCTGTGTGTGTGCTGAATTCCATAATAAAGCCAACACGTAAACTTTTATTCTACCGCAACTGATTTTTTAGCACGCAATAAGTAGTATGATTAAGTTCACTTTAAAATCTCTTAAAAATATTAATTTTTAAATTTTAAAATCAAAGATTAGGGGTGTGCATTATTTAGTTTTAAACCAAAAAACTAAATTGAACCAAAGTTTTTGAGTAATTTGGTTTTGTTTTGAACTTAGTAATTTGGATTTTGGTTTTAATTAATGAAAATTTTAGTTTTTAGTTTTTAGATCGGTTTGTTAAATAAAATTTTGGATGGACCAAATAAATCAAAGTAATTATATGTAATACGATATTATTAAGTTATGTATAATAGACTTATCTATTATACACTTATTTTAATTTATTTTTTGAATACTTGGTAGGTGCTTTTTTAGAAGATTATTATCCAATTTTTTAAAATATTTTGGTCTCGTAATATGATAATATGGTTTCATCAACTTCTAAGTTCAAAATATCATTCAAGTAAAAATTAATTGTAAATATTTTTTAGGGCATGAAGTAGTTAATTACGTTTTTTATTATATTTATGTTATTTTGCTTATTGCTTGTTCATTATACAATAAAAAATTATGTAAATAATTTTTAAATGTAGCCAACTTCAATTTATCCAAAACCTAACCAAAATAACAGAATCAAAATGACATTCTTCTTGTTGATAAGACTAGAAAGGGAGTCCAACAGAAACTTGAATTATGGAGGTCAACTTTAGAGTCTAAAGGTTTTAAAGTAGATCTAAAACCGAATATATGGAGTGTAATTTTAGAGAAGTTTTAGGTAGTACTTTAGGTGATCAAGTCATTAATAAGAGTGATTCATATATTTAGGCTCTTGTTCAAAATGATGGTGAAATAGATGGAGATGTTATTAGTAGAATTCAAGTTGGATGGTTGAAGTGGAGGAATGTATCCGCCTATTATGTGATAGAAAAGTTCCACTTAAACTTAAAAAAATTTTATAAGATGGTGGTAAGACCAGAATGACTTATGGTGAATGTTGGCCAATAAAAGAGAAACATAAGTTAAGTGTTATAGATGAGGATGCTCAGTGGATGAGTATTTTACCCAGAGATAGAATGCAAAATGAGTATGTTCGGAAAAAGTTGGAGTAGTATAGATAAGATTAGGAGAGTCGTAGATTTTGATGTCAAAAACCCATCCGACAGAGAGGATGCATTAGATTTGCTTTGTTAAGAAGAAATATAGGCTAAAAAAGACTTGGTTAAGATGTATAAAAAATGAACGATACTTGAATTAAATGAGAATTTGACACATAATATGACAATAGAAATGAAGGATTCATTGTAAATTGACCTAGTTTAAGTTGTTATTATTGATTTGATTCAATATTTTTAGAAATTTAAAACCAACCGATTTTAAAAATTTATCATTCAATTCATCCAAATCAATAAAACTCACACACCTATCAAAGATAGCACTGCCTTTTATGCTTAAATTATCACATTTTTCATATTTTATAAATATCTGCTCTTTTAAGTCTTATATTTTAAAAATATATATATTAGAAAATTAATTTTAATTTTATTTATTTTAACTTTGTAAATGTTAATTAATTTCTGACGTTTTACCTGTTATTGTTATAATAGCTAATTCATCTAACTTTATAGTTTACATTTTAAAATTAACCAAACCTTAAATAACCATTAAATTTAAAAATACCGATAATAGAAAATAAGTAGGGTTACATAAATACAGATAATCATTTATGTATTTTTAAATACAAAACAAAAACCCACGTGCTCTTCATCCTGAAACTTCACGGAAACAACTGTTCTGCTTCAAACCTTCCTCACCACCCAGCTATATAAATTGCTTCACCCCACTCCTTTCAGCTCCACTCCGACTCCAATCGCCCTGCGCCATACCCTTACCGGCGGTGAACACAATCCAAGCCCGACGATGAACAGCCTCGACACCATCCGGCGCCACCTCCTTGAAGATTCGGAGATGTCGTCCTCCTTAGTAACCGCACATCCCCAACCCCTCTACTACAGGAGCTCCAGCTTCGGTCGCCTCGTGGCCGACCACTGGATCGAACTCCCCTTCCGCCCAGACGACTCCGACGACATGGTTATCTACCTCACCCTCCACGACGCCTTTAGCCACGGATGGCTTCCCGGCTGTTGCAAAGCTGCCGCCCCAGTTCCGCCGCCTCCAGCGAAGCCCGATTCTACGGAGACGGAGGCACCTGCGAAGGGGAAACACTACCGCGGAGTGAGGAAGCGGCCGTGGGGGAAATTTGCAGCTGAGATTAGGGATCCAGCGAAGAATGGAGCTAGGGTTTGGTTGGGGACATTCGAGACTGCGGAAGAAGCGGCGATCGCATACGATCGTGCCGCATACAGGATGCGCGGTTCCCGTGCGCTTCTCAATTTTCCTCTGCGGATCAGCGTGGAGGCCGATTCATCGCCGACAGCTGTGAAGCGGGTTTCGCCGGAACCATCGTATTCGTCGTTATCCTCTTCGTCGTCGTCGCAGATCTCGCAGTCCGAGGGATCTACTAAGAGGAGAAAGAGAGGGGAGGCGGTTGCGAGCATGGGTCCGGCATCGCCGGCGGCGGTGACATCGTCTCCGGCTTCGGCGCCGGTGCAGTTGCCCGCCCAGGCTCAGACCGGTCTGGGGTTTGCAGGTAGATCGGTAGAGTTCCAGGGAGGACCGGTGGAGCATCTTACACAAGTCGGGCAGCTGCTGGTTAGCTGAATGGGGGAGATTTGGGATTGGGATGGAAGAGTAATTAATGTCGGCCTCCCCAGTTTTTGATGCTGTAAATGATTAAAAGTTTACGGGGCAAAGTGTAAAAATGGAGAGGGCTAATGCTATCGTGATAATCGTGGATGATTTGTGGATTGAGTGTACAAAGATATTTCTATATGAATGTTATTTTTATTTTTTAGCTAAATTAACATGAGATTTTTATCATAAATGAAAATCGAGATAAAAGGATGCCAAAGCATAATAATAATAATAATAAAATCTGAGTACCAGTTAATTTAATTGATAAAATTTTTAAAATTATTATGAGATTGAATTTTTATAATAATATAAAACATCATTAATTGAAAAAAGAAAATACAACTTTTATAATAGCTTGTTAATTTCGGCTAAATTTCTCGTCTGAGTTCCGAATCTAAATTTTTTCTCTTTCATCAAAATCACAATCATGCAATTTTTTTTAAAGTTTTTGTTTAATGTGCGAAATTGTACACTTAAATGGATTGGATTCTACGAGAATGAAACTCCGATAGGATATTCGAAAGAGTGATGATGGAAAATAAAAATGAAAACTTATGCGTTAAATATTAGTGGCTTGAGATTTATAAATTTATGCGTTTTCGATTTACAAATTAGAAATTATTTCAATGTGCAGTTTGAGCCATGCAACAACCCACACCTTCAGGACTGTAGATAGACATTTTCTTCTATTTCAATTATACGAATTAGGGACAGTTTAGGGCTGCTGAAGTTGTTTTGAAAAGAATAGTGAAGCTGCAGTATAAAAATTTAATATTTAAAAAATTATGATGAATATTATAATTTTTTATTATTTTAAAAAAAATTATATTATTGATACATTCTCAGAAAATTAATCTGATGTTGATCGAATCGATTTAAATGCGATTAATTGAAATGATTTCAACTTACATAACCAATGCCGCACAACACAACATCAGATAAATGGTCCGATCCGAATAATCGATCGGATCGAGATGAAATGATCATCCGCCAAATACCAAAACATATTTACGTCGATCGGCGGTCGCGAATCCAACGAATCCAAGATCACCGAATTCGGCATTAAGGCAGATCATCAAAATACACCGCGAGGATCGATCGCCGATGGGAGGTTGGAGTTTTCCACTCTGCGCCACTCCCAAAATCTATAACAGCTTCATTCTCACCTTGGGAGGACCGGACCGATTTGAAGAGAGAACCACCACTCGACGCAATGATCTATCACCTGCCCACTGAGGTCTCAAGTGAGTCGTCTTAGGAGATCGCCAGGACTAGAAAAGACCAGCTCCTTTCTCCCGAAGATCGAGGCTTCCCGGAAGATCGTTCGCCGCTTTGGAAACTTCTCCCTTTGAGTTAACGATATATTTTTTTCAATATTATTATTTTCATAAACACCTTCTCCGAACACTAGAAGCAGACTTCAACACATAGAAAGTTCACGACTGCAAGACTCAGTGGTTTTTCTTAACGGGTTTTCCAATAACCCTCGTGTTCATATCCCCTTGTGTTGGATAATTTTGGATCTCTCATCTGGAATAAAATTCAAAATCAGTTTGGCCGTCTGGGAAAAACAGCTCCCATTGCTATATATCCAATATGGTATGGTAGCGGGGTTTCGCCCAACGCCCTCATTCTGGGATCACGACGTCTCCAACACTTCTCTACATTACGTCCCGTGAGGGTCCGTCAGCCCTCTTTGGAAGATCGCGTTCAAGGATGGGAGCGAAATTCTTCGACTCGCGAGGACCAAGAAAACGTTCCAACACGCTTCCCACCCCAGAGCATAATGATTTTCTTCACGAGAATGATTAGAATCCGATCAACAAGTAGAACCCTTGGCACCACATCCGATGTCGAACTTTGATACCGCATACTCACCCCACACAAATGGCTCAGCCTCGTATCGGTGAAACTCTACGTCATCTTATATGTGATGAACTACGACGACTGGTGCAGGAAGAGTTCCCGGCAAACAATCTGAATGATCTATTCTCCCACCGCCTCTTCCAAAACTTCGCCCCAGAGATCATCTCGCAATACGCGACGAGATTCAAGCTTCCGCATGGACCACGATGGAAAGATCCGACGAGCATATCGATCACTTTCGAACGATCATGCACATTCGCGTAAATGACTCGTTTTATGTCGTATTCCGACTCTCAAAGGAGGCTGATTTGGTTCTATTACATGGGTCGTCATCATTTGGAGAGCCAGATTTTTTGTAAGCCTGGCGAACAAGAGAATCATGGATTCATCACATCTCTCGAATCCTAATGATGGAGAGTCCCTCAAAGAATACTTCCGAGGTTCTCCTCTCGCCCGGCATACCGAGATCCGAACTTTGAGGGCGTATTTTCTGAGGACCCTACTGTGATAATTTATTCATCATTAATGCGAGAGACCCATTCCTATGTCGACTGTCCAATCAATAGAGGCACAAATCTCCTCACGACGAAGCTTATCGCTCATCTAAGAATGCTTGAACCACCAAGCAAAGAAGTTTAAGAAGGTTCCCAAAGGTGATGTTCAAACATCTCAAAAAAGAAGAGAGGCAACCTCCCCCAAAACCTCCTCAGAACCTCGCATGACTCAATCGAGAGAAATATACGCTCAACACGCCACAACATCCTACCGCTATTCAGAAGAGGATAGGCCAAGTCACACCTTTAAAGCCCGGAATTGGAAATCAAGAGAAATTCGCCACTTTCACCGCATGGTGGCACACCACCAAGAGTGCCACCAATCAAGGAAGAAATCGAAAGACCCATTCAATAAGGATATCCACGCCAATTGGAAAAGAATCAATCGACTATATAACATACCCCCAACTGGGGCAACTCTTAATCTCAAAAGATAAGCAAGTCAAGAACACCAACTAAAAGGCAAAGATCAATGGTCAACTCGCTACAAGCTCATACAAATATTCGACCTTCTTCCATACGGTTAACGCCATCGAAAACACTCACAAACAACCCAGATAGGTCAAAACGCCCACTTCCCGCCACTTCCATATGTTAACGCCATCGGTAAACACTCGACAAACAACCCAGATAGTCAAAACGCCCGGGACTCCCGCACCTTCCATACGTTAACGCCATCGGTAAACACTACAAACAACCCAGATAGGTCAAAACGCCCTGGTGGGACTTCCCGCGAATTCTTCCATACGGTTAACGCCATCGAGTAAACACTCGACAAACAACCCAGATAGGTCAAAACGCCCCGGTGGACTCCCCCACCTCTTCCATACGTTAACGCCATCAGTAAACACTCGACAAACAACCTAGATAGTCAAAAGGTCCTTGGTGGACTTCCCACAACCTCTTCCATACGTTAACGCCATCGGTAAACACTCGACAAACAACCCAGATAGGTCAAAACGCCCTTGGTGGATCTCCGTGACCTCTTCCATACAGCACGCCATCGAAAGCAAAAGCTCGACAAACAACCCAGAAAGGTCAAAAGTCCTGGTGGACTTCCCACTCTTCCATACGTTAGCGCCGACTAATATTCACCAATAACCTAAAAGTCAAAACTTTGTACACTCCACACGTTAATGTCATCGATAACACTCGACAAACAACCTTGATGGGTCAAAAATCTCTGGATTCAATTATATTCTCTAACATGCAAGTTAACGACATCAATTTCAACTGTTGAATCATCCATTGAAGTTTCAAGAAATCTTATTTCCTACAAGAAGAGGGACTAGACATCTCCGCTTAACGCCACCATGACCGAATTATCTTCCGGTACCACTACACCAATGGCTACCACCATCTTCGCGCCATCTCAGATGCCGACGCTGGCCGCCACCGCTACTATCGCTATTGTCGCCGCTACCATCCTCGTCGGCCGCTAACCACCATTGCTGCCTCGCGATGACTGTTGCCGGTCCGCTGCCATCCGCCGATCACATCGCTGCGCTATTCCGCTGATTACCGACTCGCCGCACTGCCGACATGACTGGTGGACTTCCATGACCTCTTCCATATGTCAACGCCATCGTTAACGCCATCGGATAACACTCGACAAACAACCCTGATGGGTCAAAATCTCGATCTCAATTCAACCTCTTCCACATGTTAACGCCATCGAGTCACACTCGACAAACAACCTGATAGGTCAAAACTTTGTACCTCCCACAGCATCATCGGCAAACACTCGATAAACAACCTCGATGGGCCAAATCGCCGATTCAATTCAACCTCTTCCACAGTTAACGCCATCGAAGTCACACTCGACAAACAACCTCGATAGGTCAAAACTTTGTACCTACTCCACAGTTAACGCCATCGGGCAAACACTCGATAAACAACCTCGGATGGGCCAAAATCCTCGCGGATTCAATTCAACCTCTTCCACAGTTAACGCCATCGAGTCACTCGACAAACAACCTTGATAGGTCAAACTTTGTACCTACTCCACACGTTAGCATCATCGGCAAACACTCGATAAACAACCTGATGCCAAAATCCTCGGATTCAATTCAACCTCTTCCACACGTTAACGCCATCGTAACACTCGACAAACAACCTCGATAGGTCAAAATCTCAACGGATTCAATTCAACCTCTTCCATATGTTAACGCCATCGTAACACTCGACAAACAACCGATAGGTCAAAAGGTCCTGGACTTCACAACCTCTTCCATACAAGTTAACGCCATCGGTAAAACCCTCGACAAACAATCTGATAGTCAAAATCCTCACGGATTCAATTCAACCTCTTCCATATTGTGTTAACGCCATCGGTAACACTGACAAACAACCTCGATGGGTCAAAATCGCCGGATAATTCAACCTCTTCCACATGTTAACGCCATCAAGTCACACTCGATAAACAACTCGATAGGTCAAAGATCTCCACGGCCGCTGTTGACGCTGCGCAATTGCTGACTACTGCCGCTATTGGTTGCCACCACCCCGCGGCCAACCATAGCTGATCCGCTGCTGACTACTTTATCGATCGCCACTATCGCTGACATCGGCTGGTCACAATTATCGTTGCCGGCTATCTCGCTGATTATTGATTTCGCCGCTACTTTGACCATAGCCGCTGCCATTACCCATTGCTGGCCGCTAACTTGCCGGTCACCGCTACTGACCATTTGCTGCCATTATCGCATCACCATCGTCGATTATCTCGCTGACTACGACTTTGCCGCCACTGCTGATTAGCGTTGCTGACCACCCCGCTGGCCACAACCATTAGCCGATTACCGCTGGCTGACTACGCTACACATCGCCACACCATCGCTGAATTTCGCTGGTTACCACCATCGTTGCCGTATTATCTCGCTGACTACTGATTTCGCTGCCACTGTTGATTATACGCTGCCGACCTTGCCGGCCACAACTATCGTTGCTGGTCACGCTTGGATTATCACGCTATCGCCATGACCATCGTTTATCTCACACTACTGATTGCCGACTGTTACTACTGCTGCTAAGCGCTGCTGATCTGCCGCCGCTAACCATTAGTGGCACCACTACCCGATTACTACCCCGCCGTTACTACACCACCTTTCACGGCCACTACGCCAACCATTGCCGTAATCTTCGCCGGCCACCATTATCGCCGCCGGCCATCCCCGCTCACCGACATCGCTTGCCGCTGCCGACTATCACCGCTGCCGCTGCCACCCGTGGCCGCCGACTACATCCGGCTCTACCGCCACCATCACCGCAGTCGTGATCGAGATGAAAATTATTCCAAGAAGAGTGCCCAAACTCCCACTGGGGAGGGCTATGCACTCTTGGTGGAGATGAGGTGGTGAGGTTGATCCAAGAAGAGTGCCCAAACTCCCACCGTGGGAGGGCTATGCCTAGCTGGTGGAGATGAGAGGTGAGGTTGATCCAAGAAGAGTGCCCAAACTCCCACCGGGGAGGGCTATGTACTCCTGCTCGGGTGGATCCAAAAAGAGTGCCCAAACTCCCACCTGGGGAGGGCTATGCACTCTAAGAGGAGAAGGAGATGAGAAAAGTGTGCCTTTCCTCTTACCTGGGGTTTTATAGACCCTGGCAAAAGGGTAAAAAACCCAAACCATTGAAACCGCCAAAACCGCAAACCGGCTATTTCAGTCTGGCGCCGCTGGCGCTCACAGCTCAGCTGCCACGCGGCTACCACAAGGCTACCGCTGGTCAGAAGCCGGCCACGGTTCATGCAACCATGGGCGCTAATCACGGCCATGGGTCAGAACCGCCGGCCGGGTTGAAATCCGGCCATACAGACTAAGCGCGATATTCTGGGCCGCGAACCGCTGCCACGCGTCGAGCTTCCTGTTCATGGCCCGCTTCACATGGCACCGCCATCTACCGCTCGAATACGCGGTTCATGCGCAAGCCGGCCGCTTCATATGCTACGCGCCGGCCGCTCATGAAGCTCGTTTCACACCGGATGGATCCAGAACTCTTCGCACTGCCAAGATACCTACACGCATTTGCCCCGCAAGCCCGTAGTCATAATCTTGTGCTCTATGAAGATCTGTTTCTCTCAAAATGCGTATTGATGACTCTCAAATTTCATTGAAGAATTTGCTATATTTTCAAGACATATGTTTTGGATGATGAGATAATGTCACCCAAAAATAAAGTAACCGATACATCCTCGTAAAATTAATCACGAATCTCAAGGCATTTTCGAAATGTTTCGATCTAATCACCGATTTCAAACTTACAAATAAACCGACCGCCTCGAGACAACATAACAACATCAAGTCCGATCCGAATCAATCAACCGCCGATCAAGCTATCGAGCGAAAATGGATCCGATCCAAATGGTCACCAAACCGACATATTTATAGATCGAGGCTCGCCAAGACTAATCCAACGAATCCAAGATCACCCAATTCGACATCATTAAGGCACCCGATCATCAAAATACACCGCTCGATCGAGGGATCGCGACTCGCCCGATGGGAGTGGTTGGAGTTTTCCACGAATTTACAAGGCCGCCACTCCCAAAATCTATAAATGAGCTTCATTCTCACCTGAGGGGACCGAATCCGAAAGACAGAGCTCGAGAACTACCAAGCCGACTATCTATCACCACCGCCACCACCAAGAAGGTCAAGATCGAGCTCGCCCTGGAGATCGCCTGAGGACTAGAAAAGACCGCTTGCCGCTTTCTCCCAAGATCAAGAGGTTGCTCCTAAGATCGCCACCGCTTTTGGGAAACTTCTCCTTGGGTTGGAGTTGACCGATATTATTTTTCTACACCTAATATTATTTCCGCCTCAGAACACCTTCTTCTCCAACTAACGAAGCGAAGATCAAACACATAAAGTTCTACATGGGCAAGACCGTGGTTTTTCCTTAACGAGTTTTCCACGATAACCCCCGTGTTCATATCCCCGCCAGTGTGTTGATAATTTTGGGCTACGACGAAGATCTCGCATCTACCGGAATAAAATTCTCTAGCACGCAACAATTATAATTTTTTAACAGTTATCGTATTCTGTAAGATTAAATTGAATAATACAATTTTTTATCATAATTTTTTTGAATTATAGTTAAAATGTAGTTTCCAAATCTTCACCTACAATGGGATCTCTCAAACCTTTTATTTATTTATTTATTTAATGAGATTACAAATAAATAATACTAAATATGTAGTTACAAATTAGGTACGTTACAATATGATTGATTGGTTAATGGTCTTCGTTACATCAAAATTGGATCTAATTTTTGGCAAATAATATCTCCAAATAATTTTACCTAATTTCTGATGGCATAAACATAAAAGGTTAAAAACATCTATCAGGTTTAGTTGACAACAATTTGTATGAAATTAATATCTGCTGAGCTAACCATCAAATAATTTTCCGTGTAAAAATTTAAATTAAATTTTAATTAAAATAAGACTCGAAGCTATTAGATTTATTGTTAGATTTATTTTAACATAAATTTAATATAAATTCTACTTTACTTTTTATATAGTATATATCATTTAAAAAAACGAAAAAAGTTATATACTCTTTGTAAGACGTTTGGTTTGAAGTAAAATTGTCGTAATATATACTAAATGCATCAAATAAATTTTAAAATTGTCGTAACAATATTTTTTACATTAAAAAAAAATTCAATAATGGAAAAATTCAAAGGGGCTTGTCCAACTAAAAAAGGTCGATTATGTAATTTAGATTATAAGTTTTCACTCTCCTCATTCTTTAGAGAATGTAGGATTACTAGATAGAGAATTTAGACAATAATATTTTCGGAAAAATAAATAAACAATAATAGTTTTTGGTGATGATTGACAACAGATGCCAGCAGTCATTGATTGCAAGCTTTCTTCATAACTTTAAATTATCATCTCTATCTTCACTCTTCCGATGAAAGAATGAGAGCCTATTTATAGCATTTGCGGGAGGGGATTTTAGTAATTTTAATCACAATTTTCAAATACTTCATTAGACGGTCCACATCTATTCTCTTGATCATAATTCTTTTTTTCAGCTTATAAGTGTCTTAATAACCTTGGATTTGAGTGTTTATGAGTTTGTAGGATTCCTCTCATCAAGTCACTCAATTTAACTATAAGCATGTTTGATTCAAAGATCATTTGACTCTTCAGTTAATATTTCAAAGTTCTAATTATACTTTTGTGACTTGATTTGAGCTCATTTGGATTTAAATCAATCCACTTTTAGAGTCGATGGGTTCATCTCGTGGAGATATTCAATTCAACTATAAATTTATTAAAACTGGCATTAGAATGATCATGAATTTAATTTTTGAATATTAGATCACATATATTATCTTGAGATTTATGCTTAATTTATTAGATTTTCGTATGATATATCAAGAACAATTGTTGCATATCCTAATTTGTCTAATTTTTACTGAAAGTCAAATACATCAGTAACAATCATCAATGTGGCTACCTACTTTCTACCGATTATCCCTCGTATATTATTGCTAACAGTTGTTGTCGTCATCGTTATTGTCATCATCAGCCTTCTACTCATTGCTATCATCGTTCACCCATCTTTACCTCTAAATTGAGTTCGAAGCTAACATCATCAGACTCTATATTGAATTAAATTTATTTCAAATCAATAAAAATAATCTTATGTAATCAATATAATTATTTTTTCATGCAATAAGTTTAAAAAAAAATGACCATCAATCACTTCAGAGACTGGATTTAAATGTAATAAAATTTAGCCTGCACTTTATAGGAAATTATTCGAAGCTGCTTAGTTGTGAAAGCAAGTCAATAAATATGGTCTAATTTTGTTAACGAAATTTTTTTATTGATAAAATATTTTTTGCCGACCTAATTGCATCACATCATTCAATAGACTAAAGCAATTTTAATGTGTAACAATTTCTAAAATATGTTTCGCATGGAGGCCCCTCCGTGACTACCCTCCAGCACTCAATGTCCACCGGGAACAAAAATAAATAAATAAATAAAATTCTTTGAAATTTATAGATCAACTCTCGAAATGCTTAAACTTCTCTATCCATGTATTATTCCAAAATAAGACTAAGAAAATCAACTGTTTTTAATATGATGACATGGGGTCTATTTGGGGGAGCTGTAGCTTTTTAAAAAGCTGATTGTAAAATTACTGTGGAGAAAATAGTCTTTTGAAAAAATTATCGTGCAACAAATATTTTTTTTTTTTGAAAAATTCAAAAAATATCTTTTTGATAATCGCCGCATTCTAACAACTCTCGTTCTCAAAACAATTTTTTCACCACAAATTTTTTTTAAAAGCAACCAAAAGTTAAGAATAAACGAAGCTACTTTCTACTGATTTATTTAAAAAAATAAACAACCAAAACCATCTCAGATAAATTACCCTTACTTCAGAATACCTTTTAAGCTTCCAATCAAAAAGTTTCCATTTCAAATTTAATTAAAATAATTCAATTAAAATTTTAAGGGTTTTAATACATATAATATTATTTTAATTTAAAAAAACTTTATTATTATATATCACGAAACAGTAAACTCTCACGAAGGAATGATAAAATGAGATTCACCCTTATTTTTGTGGTATATATGTAATAATAAAGTTTAAAAACGAAGAAAATATATTGATATATATATATGTAAAAATCCTAAATTTTAAATGACATACCTAATGAAAAATTTTAGAATCTCATCTCCTCTACTTCTTAGGTTTACCGAGAAGAATTCTCATATATTCCCAAAAGAATTGTTCCATTATTTTATAACATAAAAATCTTTATGCTACAAAAAGTAAGGATTAAAGTTCGTATATTCTTCTTTTCAAAAATTTATAATTTCAATAAAGTAATAAAGTTTTATATTATTATTTAATCATATACAGAGTGTATTCAATTGAAACTATGTTATGCTTCTACTACCTACTTTGATCTCTCCATTTTTGCAGTTATCCACTAATCTTCACAGTTTCTCTTTATCAGTTAGGCTAAAAAAGATCAAAGGAACATTTGTTTATTAGCTTATGGCCTTTTTAATGGATATGTGAAATTCTTAAATAAATGCTTCTTACTCTTTTACTTCTATCAATAATGAAAAAATATATATATTTAAATTATGATTGAATCATCTTTAAAAAAATAATCAAACCTTCAAGTCATGACTAAACTTTATACAAATCGTGTTCAAATATTATTCAAATTTAATTTAAAAGTTCGAACACGATTCAAAGATGATTTAAAGATAATTCAATGATGATTTGAGTCTTGGTGCGTGCTAAAAATTTAAGTTGTAGTACAATAAAAATTTATGTCTTAGCCTTGTTGAGAAATCCAACACACACACAGATATTTTTGAAGAGAAGACAAGAAACTCCAAGATTTTTACGTAAAAAAATCCCAGAAAGAAGGGGGAAAAACCATAAGATCTTGCCGAGTAAAAATTTTTCACTATATATCCGCTGAACAAAGTTTAACTTTCGATAACGAATTACAAAGTCAGTACGAGAAAGCGACAATAAGAATTTCAAAATTAAAGATATTATGCAACGATAATGTTGAACTATTTGCAATACATGACCGATGAACAAGTGGCGCGGAACAACAATGGTTGTGAACCGATGACGGTGACCAATGGCGGTGGTCGACGGCGATGATGATCGTTGGTGGTGGCCGAGGATGACGGTCGATGGTGGTCAGTGGCGATGACCGGAGACGGTGATCGGCGGCGGTGACCAATGGCGGTGGTCGACGGCGATGATGATCTTTGGTGGTGGCGAGACAATCGATGGTGGTCGATGACCGGAGACGCATCGGCGATGATCCGATCTGCGCAATATAAATGATGGTGCGGTAATGAGCGGTGGTCAACGATCCGATTGCGGTACTATGATAATGACCAGGCGGCTCGGATGACCGGCGGTAGCAAGCGACCGATAGTGGTGGCGGCAATGACCGTAGTAGTAACGGCATGGTCTGATGATCCGACAATAGTCAATTAGTGGCCCGATTAAGCTTTGAAATTCATCGAGTCAGAGAGCTCTCTCATCTCTTTCATTTTCCGAGCCCCTCATATGAAGAATGAGGTGTTATTTTTAGATTAGAGGAGTGACTTTTATGTAAATATATGTAAAATCCAAACCACTCCATCGGATGGCTCAAAATGATTCCTTTGATCATCAGATGTATTTTGTGTATTTGAATGCTCAAATGAAGTTAGAATTAAGAGATCTTGGGCTTATTAGATCCGGCTCGTCAAGACGCTCGATTTGACTATAAACACTCCATATTTATTATCTATTTAGGGATTCGACTGATATCCCAAAATTTTCAATGATATTTTAAGTGTTTAATCCATGCTAGTCTCGACTCAGGATCAAATTACTTTGGACATCAAGATTCGTGCTTCAACTAGTAGAATTTTCAATGTCATATCAAGTCTAATACAATGATAGCTAGTATCAATTCAATTATTATTCAATCATGATTATAGACGATTATAAGAAATTCATGATAGGTATTGTATTATTTTACAGTATTCTTGATTTATGATTTGTAGTATGAAAAATATATTCAAAGTTAATTAACCAAATTATACCTTTAATAAATTTGAACATATGATGAACAAGGAGATCATGACAATAAAATGTTATTGTAGCTCCAACACACACTCTATGATTATCGGATATAGAGCCATAGAGGAGTTGCATAATAAAAGAAACAAATAAAAGATTTATAATTCCATCCGAAATACAAAAATAGTTTGTTCAAATTAAATAATAATGATGATTGAGAAGGTAAGCTGATTACTTGTTGTAAATAAACAAATATTAATACAGAACTAATGTAGTCACCTACACATCGAATCGCTTAAAAACAAAGCATTAATCATACCCTACTTGTATAAGAAATTCTTTTATTTATATTTTTTTAAATATATATGTGTATTTCAAACAACATATTTGCATGTTACAAGATTTAGGAGCCAATTGGAATCCCTTTTATTTTTATTTTAGTTTATTTATGTTTTGATTCTAAATAAAACATATTTAGTAATGATAGTTATAACATCTAAAATATTTATGACTATTTTAAAAAAAAATAATGTAATCAATCTTTTTATAAAAAAACATTTAAAAATATATTAAATAAACATATTTTAAAAATAATATACAATTAAAAAAAATCAAATTAATCCTAAACATGCTCGTAGCAACTATCTTATTAATTAGGGGTAATTGCATATATAAATATATAAATATATATATATATATATATATATATATATATATATATATATATATATATATATATATATAGCACAATAAAAGGAATATGAAATGCAAAATAATGGGAAATGACCAATGGGAGTCGGCCAAAATCCCATTGGATGGATTAAATTTCTCGCACCCACATCCCCAATTCTGTTACCGCCCAAATGATCATGACTGTTTCTTCTTTCTTTTTTTTTTTTCAATAAAAATGTGAGATTTACAATCATACCACACGATTCTTATATATTTATATATCTAATTTTTAATATTTATATAAATAATATTTAAATATTTAATATTATATTAAAAATATCATTATCATCATTTTAAAAAAAAGCACACTTTCTTAAGCATAAGAATATATTTGATATTAAATATCTAAAATTTATATGATATCAATGTAAATTATTTAAAATTAAATATCATTTTATGTTTAGGACAAACGGTGACGGCAGCTGGAGGTGGCGTGGGTGCAACCGCCATCGCGAGTGACAGCTCCACCTATCATTATATAAAATTAATGGTATTACTAATAGAATGCCGTCACAGCCCTAAATAATTTTACTTCTAGAAATTATCTTACTGATACTCAATTTTTATTTTTTTTATCCTAAACTAAAATTCTATTTTCTTAAATTTTTTATTCAATTTACTCTTAATTTTTCATGTTAAAATATATCAACAGCTCGTAATCCAGTGTTTTCAAAAGTTAAAAATGTTTTATTTTTTTATTTTTTTATTTATTTATCACAGATCATGAGAAAGATGTACATGAAATATGGATGGATTAAATTCATTTTTGGAGTTTGTGCTAATGAGAATCAGGCCTCATTTGATTCCTTATTTTCAGCGTGTTGCATATTTTTAAATGTCCTTAACAAATTTTAAAATCCATTTAAATTTTCTGATTGTTTTACAAAATGTCGATTTGCTCTGTTTATAAAATGATATTTATATACATTATTTTAAAATAACTTTTTTTAAAACTATTTTAAAATAAATTTTTTAAAAATTAAAAGTTCAATCAAACGAGACTTTAGTGATGAATTAAGGGCTTGTATATAATTAATTTTATTTTATATTTTATAATTTTACTTTTAGATATATAATTTTAAAAAAGTTAAATCAAAATGACTAAATAAAATGTAAAACTAAATAACGGAATTACAATTTGGTTAAGATATTTTAATTTTGGATAAATTTAAATAAGTTATATTTAAAAATTATTTATGAAATTTATATTCATTATAATATTTTTTATTATATAATAAATAAGCAACAAATAAAATTAAATATATACTAATAAAAAAGCAATTATTTACTCTCAAAAGGCCGTAGGAGGAGGACAGAATGAGCCGTCTCACATAACTCTCAGGCAGTTGGATCAATTAATTCAATTTGACGGTTCACGGGTCATAACTGTAACAGAAAGAAATATGAAATATGGAATAAATTTGATTTATTTGATTTCATTTAAAATTTTTATTAATTAATTAATCTAAAAATTAAAAATCAAAAATCAAAGATTTTGATATGACACTTAAAATATCACTAGTCGAAGTACGAATCTTGATGCTTGTATCCAAGTTGAAACCGATGAGATCAAGACTTAAAATATCATTGGAAACTTTGGGATATCAATTAAATCCCTAAATATTCTTAAACATGAGTGTTTATAGTCAAATCGAGCCTCGACGAGTATCTAACAAGCAAGATCTTAATGACTTCATTTGAGCATTCAAATACTTAAAATACATCAAATGATCAAAGGAATCATTTTGAGCCATCCATGGAAAGAGGTATGGGTTTTGCATGTATTTACGAAACGCCACTCTCCTATAAATCTCATTCTTCATAAGGGAGAGGTAAAGCTAAAGAGAGCTAAAGCCAAAATCCTCCAAAGATAATCATTACTCACGCCGACCACCATCGGCCACCAACCAGCTGCCGCCGCCGCCGCCACCACCGCCGTCATCACCGACGCCACAAGACCGCCAATTACCGTTCGCCATACCGCCGCCATATCGCTTAAATTACCGCCGCCATCACCGCCGCCACCGTCATCATCACCGCCACTGGTCACCGACCATTTGTTGTATGATTTTGGGATTCCCATTGTCAGCCCTTCTTATATCTGTAATCCAGTTATCCAGAAAATTTTGTACTCTAAAACAGATACATAGTGGAAGATTTTCTCTAGGTGATTTTTCCTCTTTCGAGATTTTTCCATAAAAATTAAGTTTTATCATTAATTCTTCAAACATATGTGTGTGACTCAAGAAGGTAAGGCAAACTTTACTCTACCGCGAATGGTTTTCAAGACGCAATAGCATGCTCGTGGGAACAGAACCTCAATCATAATTCGTGAACACTGCCATGGCCAATAGCGCAATACTGTAATAACGGAGCCTCCCGTCCAACTCTCATCACTCAAACCAATCCTTGAACCAAGGATCGCCAAGCTTCGCCTCACTTCCCTCGATAGCATGACCAGCCGATGAAGCAGAATCTCTTTAGAAGATCGTGTGCGCCGAATGGAAGAGTCTCAAAATGAGATGATCCGATTTTTATGAGGAACATGACACCCACTATCACGGCAAACACATCTCCCCCAAGATCGATCGTTAGTCGTGGGAGGTCAAAATGTTAATCTCGACATAAGTTCCTCCAACCGGATGTCGATCTCCTTAACACCGCTAGTTACTCATCCATCACATGCAACTCAACCGACCGCTAATCCACCAATTATCGGTAGCTTGACACGTTTCGTCGTGATTCCACTCCATGTTATAATGTGAATTACAATGCTCAATACAAGATGAATTTCACCTTAAAAATAGAAATCATCTTCCCCTCACCGCGGCTATGAGGAGTCTTCACATTTAGTTGAAACTATTCTTCAACATCCCATTCTCGTAGGGTTCAAGCTTCCGAGCATTGACTCTTATGATGGGGCAACTGACCCATATGAACACATCAACCATTACAGGACCATCATGCATATCCAACGAGCTCGACACACCGCTTTGTCGTCTTTCCTCATTCTTAAGGGCAAGCTCGCACTTGGTTCTACTCCCTTCCAAGGGGATCCATCCATACCTTTGACCTAACTCGCCAAGATTTTGTAGAACAGCTTCATTGCAAATCGAGGATCATTAAAGATTCCTCCCATCTCTTTGGCATTCGTCAAAATGAGGGTGACTCACTTAAAGAATACTTTCAGAGATTCTCCTCAGAAGCTCGCCAAATACCTGGGATAAACCCTGAATTGCTGAGATGAGTTTTTCTTGGAGGGCTCCATTCTAGGCCTTTCTACTCGTCACTAATGCGAGATACAGTCCGCTCATATGTCGACTTGGTTCACCGTGTGGAAGCTCAAATTTTTGCTGATGAGGCTATTAATGCCCATCGAAAATAATTTGAACAATCAACAGGAAAATATAAGAGTGCTCTAGAAAACACAGATCAACAATCCCATCAAAAGAAGCAACAAGGCAGTCATGATCTCCCTCCATGGCCCCTACATCAACGACGCGAACCACGACTGTAATACACGTCACTGAACACATCTCGTGTTAACGTTTTGTTGGTCATTTGAGATGAAGAGACATCAAGTGGTTACATCCACTGAAACCAAATTCGGGAAATCAAGAGCAATATTGTCACTTTCATCGAAGTCGTGGGCATACTACGGTAAAACAACTTAAAGAAGAGATTGAGCTTTTCAAGGGATATCTACGTCATTTGAAAATCAACCAACTCAAGCAAACATAGCTCCAATTGGGGCAACTGACAATCATCACAAAAATAACAAAATGCCAAATAGTTTGAGAAATTGAAATGATTGTGGGCCACTACTATCTAATCAAGTCTCATTGCCACCTTTGAAGAGCGAGTTAAAAAAATCTTGTATTAATCATTCCATCACTTTTAATGACTCGGACAAGGAGTCCAAGTTCCACATCAAGATCCTCACTCGAGTAGATCGACCCATGTTATAATGTTAAGAGAATTTTGAAAAATAATGGGATTTCTATTAATGTCTTATTTTACTCCACATTTCTTAGCATGGGCTTGGTTAGAGAAAAGCTTCAACCTGCTGCAAGACCATTATACAGGTTTGATAATCGCCCTGAGCGAGTAGAGGGGACAATCGCCCTTCCTGTTATCCTTGGAGAGTTCCTTCGACAAGTGACTCATTCAATCCAATTCATGGTGGTCAAGTCAGATTTAGCATATAACACTATCTTTGGAAGGCCCCTCCAATCAATTTTCGGTGTCGTCACTTCAATATCTCATTTAAGATGAAATTTTCAACCCCCATTGGGGTTGGGGTGGTCTGTGGAAATCAACAGATAGCACAATCATGTTATCTCAAACAAGCTCAACCACGCCCTTTTATGACCCTATGCATCGAAGATTTTAATTTTCGAGATGAAGAAGTACCCCGAAAAACTTCCCCCGTCGAAGACTTGCTCTCTGTTGCATTATAAGATGACCAACCGCTACGAACAGTACAAGTTAGATCCCTGCTCTCAGACAAACAAAGGAAAAAATACATAGACTTCTTGTGCAAAAATCAAGACATTTTCGCTTGGAGTCCGACGGATATGTCGGGTCGACCCCAATGTGATCATGCACTCCCTTAAGATTGATCCAACATTCAAACCGATCATCCAAAAGAAGCGAGAGTTTTGACCGCCCAAGCTATTGAACGAAGTTAACAAGCTCCTAGAAGCGAGATTCATATGAGAGGTACATTACCCTACATGGCTAGCAAATATTATCATGGTGAAGAAGATGAATGGAACATGGAGAATGTGTATTGATTACACTGACATTAACAAAGCTTGCCCGAAAGATAGTTTTCCTCTTCCTCGAACCGATCAATTGGTCGATGCCACCTTTGGACATCAAATGCTCAATTTTTTGGATGCTTATTCTCATTATAACCAAATAAAAATGAACCCAATGGATGAAGAAGCCACAATATTTCAAACATATAAAAGTTTATACTGTTACCAAGTTATGCCGTTTAGGTTAAAAAATGCTGGTGTTACCTATCAACGCCTTATGAATAAGGTTTTTAAAGACCTCTAGCCGCACAATGGAGGTATATGTGGATGACATGTTAGTAAAATCTTAGAAGAATCACTATATTTTGACTTAAAAAATATGCTTTAACCTTCTTGACGTTATAACATGCGACTTAACCCACCGTGTGCTGTCAAGAAAAAATTTCTTGGGTTTATGGTAACCCACCGTGGGATAGAGGCCAATCCAGAGAAAATTAAAGCTCTCAAAGATATGACTCCTCCGAAGAATATCAAAGAAGTTCAACGTTTGAATAGACGAAGTCATATCCCGTTTCTTAGCCCGTTCTGGGGATAAATACTTACCATTCTTTAAAATACTGAAGGGAGCTAAAAATAATAATTTTTAGTAGACTGATGAATGTCAGTTTGCTTTTGAGCAACTAAGAGAGTATTTAGCATCTCCACCCTTACTATCCAAGCTTATTCAAGGAGAGATGTTATACTTATATCTCGCAGTCTCTTCCCATGCGATAAGCTCAGTTTTAGTGCGAGAAAAAATGAGATACAACGACCAATTTACTATGTCAGCAAAATTCTCTCTGATATAGGAAGTCGTTATCCACTGACAGATAAGGTGACTCTAGCTTTAATTTTCTCGAAAAATTCCCATACTTCCAAGCTCACACTCTGCTACACTCATTTACCATTAAGGGTCATTCTACAAACCAGAGGCATCCGGGAGGTTAATTAAATGGTTAGAATTGGGAGAGTTCGATATCCATTTCTTACCTCTGATCTAAAGTCTCAAGTACCGAGACTTTATAGTGGAACGCCAACTCCAAATGAGTTATCCACTACATGCCTTTCGTTCCTCAATGAACCCTCATGTTGATGGAGCAGAAATACCGGGTCCGAGCAGAATCTTACTTATTTCTCCCAGAATACCTTGAGTATGGACCGCCTAAAATTTTCCCAACTAATAATATGGTGAATATGAGGCTCATTGCGGGTTGAGACTCACATGAAAACTCAAGACTTAGTGATCCACACTGACTCTGAGTTTGTTGCCTCCCAGGTTGAGGGAAATTTTAATACTCATAATCCTCAGCTGACGCAATACCTCAACTTAGTAAAGTCACTTATTGCCCGTTTTAAGATACATCAAATCATTCACATATTGCAAGAGAAGAATAATCGAGCTGACGCTCTCGCTAAGCTTGCTACATCTACTACTAGAGATCTATTTAAGAGAAGACATGTTGAATAAATATATTTTCCTAGTATCCAAGGGTCATGAGTAATACAAGCAATTAATGAGATAAAGGAACCTTCGTGGATGGACCTCATCCTATCTTTTCTACAAGAAGGGACCCTTTCTGAAGACCAAATTATTGCAACTTGTCTCTGAAGACAAGCTTCAAACTTTATTATTATCGGAGGTGAACTATACAAACGAGCTTTTTTTGGGCCATACCTCAAATGCCTCTCACCGTTAGAGGCCGATTACGCATTAAGAGAGGTTCACTATGGGATATGTGGAGAACACCTAGGAGGAAGGGCGCTAGCCCTTAAAATTATAAGACAAGAGTTCTATTGGCCTACGATGAAACAAGACGCCTTGGAGTTCACAAAAAAATATGCAAGTTGTCAGTTGCACTCTAACCTCTCTCAAATGCCGCATATAGAGTTCTCATCCCTTCAAAGCCCGTGGCATTTTGCTTAGTGGGGAATTGATATCATGAGACCTTTTCCGATAGCATCAAGGTAATAAAAGTTTATCATTTTAGCCGTCGACTACTTCACTAAATGGGTGGAAGCGCTAAAATCACGATGGTAAATGCTAAATAATTTATTTGGAAAAATATAGTATGTCGATTCGATCTTTCTGCAAAGATCATCGCTGATAATGGAACCCAATTTATTGGAAAATTCTTTACATCATTTTGCAAAGATCTTCACATTCAGCTGCTGCATACGGCTATAGCACATCCTCAAACTAATGGACAGACTGAAGCTACCAACAAGACTATACTCAAAGGACTAAAAATACATCTTGAGAAGGCTGGGGGGTAATAGGTTGATGAGCTTTCTAATGTCCTTTGGGCTTACCACACTACATCCCGAACCTCGAATGGTGAGACACCATATAATTTGTGTTTCGGTACAGAAGCTATTATACCGGTAGATATCGGGGTTCCAATTCCAAGAGTTTAATTATTCGATCATGATGGTAATGAAGAAAAACACCTACTCCCAAACTTGTGACATGATCTTACTTATGCTTCTATCACCAAAGGGTAGCTCGTCACTTCAACATAAGAGTAAAACTCGCCTCATATCTGACTTGGTCGCAAGTCTGGGCAGCAAAGGCCCTCAACGCAATAAACTCTCACATCTTTAGGATGACCCATATGTAGTTACATCTATGGTAAAGCCAAGAACATTCAAGCTCAAGGATCCAGAAAGAAAAACTTTACCTCGAACTTAGAACACCGAAAATCTTCGAAAATATTATGAGTAATTCCTACTGCATAATTATCGCAATTTTTATTTTGTCTCATTTGTCTTTTCCTCTTCAGACTCATATATGTATTAAAATCATCTTATGATTGTATCACCAACCTTATCAGAGTAATAAGTTCATAGATTTTTCTTTCAAGCTTGTTGCATATGAACAATCTCCTTCATTTAATCCTTCTACTTGAGAAATATGCAACTCATGTTGTATCTCAGTCGGGGCATGATCAATCCCACAGAGACTTGATCAGACCTCTTCCATACAGGTAAGAATTCAACTAACGCTTTGGATAATACCTATGATAGGTTAAAAGGTCCTTGGTGGACATCCCACGGCCTCTTCCATACAGGTAAGATGTCAAATAATGTTTTGACTAATACCAGGATAAAGTGTGTGGACTTCCACGCCTTATCCAGAAAGGCCGAATAATATTCCGACCAATCACCTCGGATAGGTAAAAACAAAACAAGAGTATATCACCTAAAAAAAGAAGAAGAGAGAAGTTATTCTCCTCTAATGATGCTCTGAAATTACCTGCCAAACTTTCTAAGTCATTCAAACGATGGTTCATTAACGCGCCATCTTGACGGTATCAATCGTTGAACCATCCATTGAAGTTGTAAGAAATCCAATCTACAAGAAAAGTAGGAACTACGCCTTGATCGCCTCAACCGGCCGGTCGACGAGGCTTGACTTCTCTTCGAGGGAAAATCGAGAATGACGTTTGTATCATGGGCCTGATAAACCCGGCCGGTCCGACGAGGTGGCGACGCTCTTTCCGGGAAATAGCCATGACATATGTACCGCAGCGATCTTCAAACCCGGTCACGAGGCTGATGCCTCTTCGAGGGAAAACCAACCCACATATGTACGCATTGATCGCTCAAACCCTCAGAGCCGAGATGATTGACGCTCTTCGAGGAAACCGGAGCCTCGACGATGTCTCAGGCCTTGATTTCAAACCCGTGGTCGACGAGGTCCGCGCTCTTTCGAGGGAAAATCAGAACCATGACGTATGTACCGCGGGCCTTGATCGCCTCCGGATGACTTTTTTCTAAGAAGAAGAGGAACACCAGAGCATATGAGGTGTGTGTCATCTCCCTTAAGGGGTTTTATAGACTATAGGGGCACAAAAAGAAAGTCAAAATCTTAAAAAATATGATAAATTCTCACATCTTACCACCGCCGCTGTGGCACCATGAAATCGCTCGAAGATGGCTGATCACGACTCAACTGCGACCCGCTAGCTCAACAATGATCATGAAACCTGCCGCCACGACGCTTTTCGCGACACGAGCTCACTCGCTTGCGGTGAGCCATTAGTGCCAGTGGGTCCATAACCCCAAATCTGTCGCGCCGCATTACATCCACGACCGCAGCTGATCATAATCTTGTGCTCCCATGAAAATCTGTTCTTTCAAAATGTATGCTTAATGGACCCGCAAATTTCATTGAAGAATTTGTTATTTTTAAGTATTTGGCGTATATATTTTCGGACGATTGAGATAATATCATCCAAAATTAGGGGGACAATTGATATGACACTTAAAATATCACTAGTCGAAGTACGAATCTTGATGTCAAAAGCAAGTTGATCCTAAGTTGAAACTGGTCGAGATCAAGCACATAAAATATCATTGGAAACTTTGGGATATCAATTAAATCCCTGAATAGCTCTTAAACATGGTGTGTTTATAATCAAATCGAGCATCTCGACGAGCCGGATCTAACAAGCCCAATATCTCATAATTCTGACTTCATTTAAGCATTCAAATATTTAAAATACATCAAATGATCAAAGAAATCATTTTGAGCCGTCCGATGGAGTGGAGTGGTACGAGTTTTGCATGTATTTACAGAAACATCACTCATCTAATCTATAAATAGTCCCTCATTCTTCAGGGAGAGAAAAAAGAGAGAGAGAGCTCTAAAGCTTGAAAATCCTTCAAGCATAATCGTTACACTCAACGGCCGCCGATACACTGTTGCCGCCGACTGTCGGCCACCAACCACCGCTGTCAGCCGCTGAACCGCCACCACGGCATGCCGGTATTCGACGGTATGACGGTCATTTACCATTACTCCGCGTTGCTGCATCATCGCTAACCGCCAGCGCCACCACCATTAATCTCGTTGTCAACCATCGTTGCTGGATCGCTGACCATTTGCCACCGCGCCGCCACTGCTGCCTATCGTTGAATCACCGTCCGCTGATCCCGCCATATCACATCTTCGCTGACACACTATCGACGATCATCGTACCCATTGTTTCACCATCATCTTCTACTACTAGAATCATTTTCTAACCATAGTATATAATCGTTGTTATTGATCTATTGTCACCCCTTCTCATATACAATTATGTAATCCCGTTATTGAGAAAATTTTGTACTATAAAATAGATACATAGTGGAAGATTTTTACTGGACTAGGCCCCGTGATTTTTCCCTCTTTTCGAGATTTTTACACATAAAAATTCTGGAGTTTTATCATTAATTCTTCAAACATCTGTGTGCTATTTTAACAAAGCTGAAACTTTACTCTACCACAACTAGTTTTCTAGCACGCAATAGTTCTAGCATGCAACAAATTTAATTAATTAAGATTTAAATTTAAATTATTACATTTAAAATCGAATTAAATTGCAAAAAAAAATTATTCCATTAATTTTAAAAAAAATATATTAGATAATGTATATCCCTACGAACGAGCATGTAAAATTCTGTCCGTCTGTTAATCAATTACTGTGTATTTTCCGCTTCATGTAATTCATTGATTCCGTACGCGTACGATCTTAAAGAGTGGCACGTTTCTCATGCTTTATATTATTATCAATGATACATCCTCAGAAAATTAATCTGATCAAGCACGAATCTCAAGGCATTTTCAGAAATGCTTCGATCTAATCACCGATTTCAAAACTTACAAAACCGAGTCTCGATGAGACGAACATAGCAACATCAAGCATACCGATCCGAGCTCAAATCGACTGATTAAGCTATCGAGCATGAAAATGGATCCCGATCCGCCAAATGGTCACCAAACGACATATTTATACGATCGAGCCGTCAAGACGAATCCAAGATCACCCAAACATCATTAAGGCACCCGGATCATCAAAATACACCGTCGATCGAGGGGATCGCGACTGCCGCCCATGGGAGTGGTTGGAGTTTTCCAAATTTACAAGGCTCGCCACTCCCAAAATCTATAAATAGAGCTTCATTCTCACCTTAGAAAGGACCAGATGAAGATTGAGAGCTCGAGAACCACCTCAATTGACGCCGACGATCTATCACCACCAAGCCACCACCAAGTGCTCAAGATCGAGTCGCCAGAGATCCCCTGAGGACTAGAAAAGACCGCTTGCCGCTTTCTCTCAAGATCAAGAGGTTGCTCCCGTAAGATGTCGCCGCTTTTGGGAAACTTCTCCTTTGGAGTTGACCGATATTGTATTTTTCTACACTCTAATATTATTTTCGCTCAGAAACACCTTCTTCTCAACTAACGAAGCAAGGACCGTATCTTTGAACACATAGTGAAAGTTCTACGACGCAAGGCCGTGGTTTTTTCCTTAACGGTTTTCCACGATAACCCCGTGTTCATATCCCCGCTTGTGTGTTGATAATTTTGGCTACGTCAAGATCTAGAATAAAATTCTCAAGACGCAATGCTTGCCGTCAGGGAAAAAATAGTTCCCATTGCTATATCTCCAATATGATTGGTAAACGGTCGCCCAACGCTCCTCATTCTCGGGATCAAGGACGCCAAGTCTCCAACACTTCTCTACAGACTGTCCCGTGTGAGGGTCCGTCAGCCCCTTTGGAAGATCGATTCAAAGGATGGAGGATTCCCGAATTCTTCGACTCTGCGAGAGGACAAGAAACGCTCCAACACTGGAAGAACGTTCCGCGCGGCATAATCCAGATTTTCTTCACGAGAATGATTGCAGGAATGCCGGATCAACAAGTAGAGAACCCCTTGGCACCACATCCAGATCTTTGAACTTACGGATCGCGATTCTACTCACCCCACGAATGGCTCGACCTGATGGTGAAACTCCACGTCATCTTATCTGCGATGAACTACGGCCAGTGCGGGAAGAGTTCGACAAACAATCGAATGATCCATTCTCGCCTCTTCCAAAACTTCGTCCCTTCGGCGAGATCATCTCAATACCCGATTACAGATTCAAGCTTCCCGGCATGGACCCTTACGATGGCATACCGTCCGTGCGAGCATATCGATCACTTTGAACGATCATGCACATTCGTGCAAATGACTGTCTTGTGTCGGTATTCCCGACTCTCAAAGGGCAGGCTCGTACTTGGTTCTATTCGCTCGCTAAGGGGTCCGTCCGATCATTTGGAGAGCTCGCCAGATTGTTTGTAGAACAGTTCCTGGCAAACAAGAGAATCATCAGAGATTCATCACATCTCTCCGGAATCCGCCAGGATGATGGAGAGTCCCTCAAAGAATACTTCCAGAGGTTCTCCTCTCGGCCCGAATACCTGAGTAGATCCGAGAACTTTTGAGGCGTGCTTCTGAGGACTCGGCGGATACTTATTCATCATTAATGCGGGGAGTCCATTCCTATCGACTGGTCCACGAATAGAGGCACAAATCTCGGCGAAGCTATCGTGCTCATCGACAGCAATTTGAATCACCAAGCGTGCGGAAGAAGGTTCCCAAAGGTGATGTTCAAACATCTCGAGAAAAGAAGAGGAGCAACCTCCCCAAAACCTCCTCGGCGACCTCGGATGACTCAATCGAGAGGAAATATCTGACTCTCAACCGTCATGCCGAACATCCTGGCTATTCGGGAAGATGATAGCGTCAAGTGGCCTGACACTTTAAAACACGGAATTGGAAATCAAGAGAAATTTCACTTTCATCGCGTAGAGTGCCACCAAGCGAAGGAGATTGAAAGACTAATCGTCGAGTATCTAGGCCATTTATACAAAACCAACCAGCTCGTCAAAGCAAATCTTTGGGGCAACTCGGAGGAACCGCGGTGGAGAGATATAAATATTGCGAGGAGGGCCAGTGTTATCTAGCCAAATATTCATTACCGCCCTTCAAGAGCCAGAGCCGAAGAAGTCTCGGGTTGACCATTCTATCACCTTTGATGATTTAGATCTAGAGGGGCTTCGCATCCCACATCAAGATCCCTTGTCATCGTCAGTGGTGATCCATGCTTCAATATTAAAAGGATATTGATCGACAATGGGAGTTCGGTTGATGTTCTTTTATTCCACTTTCCTTAGCATGGGTATAGAGAAGCTTCAACTTCAGGTCCCTTTGTATGGATTTGATAATCGGCGGTATTAGTGGAAGGACAATCGGTCTTCCGTAACTCTTGGAGAATTTCGACCGCAACCCACTTGATACAATTTATTGTAGTCAAGTCTGAGTCCGCGTACAATGCAATATTTGGGAGACCTCTCCAGTCTATATTCGGCGCAGTCACATCTGTACCTCACCTCAAGATGAAATTCCCGACACCAGCTGGCATCGGCGTGGTAAGTGGAATCAACAGAAGCTGGCGTCTATATCAAGCAAGCCCGACCATTTTGTAACCCTCAACATCGAGAACTTACCTAGATGAGGATGCCTCGAAGGGCTTCTCCGGTTGAAGATGTAATTTGTCTTCTATCTCGAAGTTGATCCATCAGGTGAAGGTGGGATCGTTCTTTGTCTCGATTAAATCGTCGTAGATTTTTGCGTAAAATCAAGATATCTTTGCACGGAGCGTCGATATTCGGGCATTGAGTCATTAACTCCTCAAAGTTGACTCAACCTGGCCGTGATCTGAGGAAGAAAAGAACCTTCGCCCGAGCGATTGTAGGTCATAGAACAAGAAATCACCAAACTTACGGAAGTCAAGTTCATTCGAGAAGTCTACTACCCACGGCTAACATAGTGTTAGTCAAGAAGGCCAACGTTCTGGAGAATGTGCATCGACTACGACCAATGTGCATGCCCAAAAGATAGCTTCCCCTTCCTCGTGATCGACCAACTAGTTGATGCGACATCGACATCGGATCTTTGAGCTTCATGGATGCCTATTCGGCTACAATCAAATCGGGATGAACAAAATAGATGAGGAAGCAACATCCTTCCAAGCAGATAAGGGACTATCTTTATCGGGTCATGCCATTCGGACTAAAAAATCTTTGGAGCAACATATCAGCGCCTTATGAATAAGATCTTCAAGGATCTTATAGGGCACAATATGGAGGTGTATGTTGATGATATCTTTGGTGAAGAGCTTGGAAATATCACGGCATATTTTGATGCATGCTGATGCTTTGACATTCTTCGACACTACAAGATGCGGCTCAACCCAAGCAAGTGCATTTTGAGTTTCCTGAAATTCCTAGGCTTCATGGTCACTGTCGGGATAGAGGCCAACCCAGAAGATAAAAGCACTCAAGGACATGTCACCTCGAACGATCAAGGAAGTCCAACGCGTTTGTGGAAGGATTGCGGCTTTATCACGATTCTTGGGCCTTCGGAGATAAGTATCTACCATTCTTCAAAATCTTAAGGGTGCAGAAATGGATTCCGATTGACGGATAAATGTCGACGCTTTTGAGCAACTTGAGTCTATTTAGCTTCCCCTCATTATCAAAGCCTATCCAAGGAGAGAAGGCGTACATCTATCTTCTTTCTTCTCTCATGCGTAAGCTCGTCGCGTCTGAGGAGAATTCATTACACGACCCATTTACTATGTCGGCAAAATCCTTTCGATCTGAAGGGCGCTATCCACTAGCGAGATAAAGGCGGCGTTGGCCTAGTGCATTACGCACGAAAATTGCACTCGCCCACACCATCAACGCGTCTACACTCATCTTCCATTAAGAACCATTACGCAAAAGCGATGTATCGGAAGGTTGATGAAGTGGTCGGTCGAGCTTGGAGAGTTTGACATCCATTTTCTTCCGTCGATATAAAGTCACAAGTGCTCCGACTTCGTTGTAGAATGTCATCTCATCACCACACGCAGATCATTCATCACTCCATGACAAATCAATGGACATTATATGTTGATGGAGCTTGGTACTAGGTGCGGGAGCGGAATTTTGCTTATCTCCCAAGTAAAATAACTTTAGAGTCGGGCTTATTAAAGTTCCGACCAATAATGTTGTTGAGTCTGAGGCCCTCGTGCTAAGGCTCGCCATTGTGAGGTCCGAACTTAGCCATCTACCAGACTCACGGCTTGTGGCCTCCTCAGTTGAAGGAGATTTTGATACGTCATCGCGGCTTGCCGATTGTCTTTTGGCAAAGTCACTTATTGAATCGAGACCCATCGATAACTCATATTCTAAGAGCGAGAACACGGCGGATGCCCTCTCCAAGTTAGCCACAACAACAACAGGAGATCTTTTCAAGAGAAAATACATAGAGGACATCCATTTTCCCAGTATTCAAGGCCCTTGGGTGATACAATCTGGAGGACCCAAAAGAATCTTCATGGATTGACCCGTCATGTTCTTTCAAAGCGGGGCCTTGCCAACAACCGATGCTATCCGTCTCCTAGAGCGAACTTCACCATAATCGGTGTGAACTCTGCGGTCCTTCTTGGGGCCTACTTAAAGTGTCTACCACCACATTGAGGCTAACTATGCAATGCGAGGTTCATTCAGAATTTGTGGTGAACATTTGGGAGGAAAAGCCCGCCCTCAAAATCATGAGGCAAGGTTTTCTTGGCCTACAATGAAGAAGGGCGTGTGGAGTTTGTAAAGAAGTGTAACAAGTGTGTTACATTCCAATCTCACTCATACACCATCGTAGAACTCACCACAATCCGAGGCGTGGCCCTTTGCTCAATGGGGATCGACATAATGGGACCCTTTCCCATTGCCCGGGCAACGAAAATTCATAATCTTGGCCGTTGATTACTTCACGAAGTGGGTGGAAATGAACCGGCCAAAATCACCAAACAAATGCCAAGCAATTTGTGCGGAAAAATATTATTTATCGTTTTCCATTCAGAAAATCATCACCGATAATGGGGCGTAGTTCACGGGAAAGACATTCACATCTTTACGCCGGGGGCATATCCGGTTAATCCACATTGTATCCCATCCACAGCAAATGGGCGGAAAGTCACCAATAGGACAATACTAAAGGGCTAAAGACACGGCGAACCAGGGGGCAATGGGCGAACTATCCAATGTTCTTTGGGCTTACCGCGCACATCAAGGACCCTCGGAGAAACGCCATACAATCGTGTTTTGGGCGAGATTATTCCGGTTGACGCCGGTCGAGCCCTAGAACCCATAACTTTGATGCGGCGACAGCGGCGATAAGCCGATTCCATCTCGGATCTCTGCAAGAGAGCGACATGTCGGCCTCAGAATGGCTTCCTATCGGAAAGGATTGCTCGAGGTTTCAACCGAAGGGTAAAGCCGACCAATATATCTGTTGGGGACCTCATCCTCAAGTCTCGACTCGGGAAAAGGCCCACATGAGAACAAACTCTCACCGTTTGGGAAGGCCGATGTGGTGGTGTCTAAAATCAAGCACGCTTGCGTTCTAAGAATAGTATGGGAAGACTCTCCCACGTACCTGGAATGCTACAAACCTCCAGAAGTACTACCAGTGATGTATCAGCTTTTTTATTCTAGTGAATGCGGAAAACATTATCATCATGTATGTTTGTATTGCAATTATTGTTATCGAATTAAACATTTATCGATACTCTGTTTATCGTACTTATTGTCCAACCTTGGCATCAAGGTGTTTGGCTTTATGTTTATCTATGTTAAAGTTCTCATACTTATTGTGACTTTTTTCTTGCTTATGCTTGCATTTTGAAACACCACTC
This sequence comes from Cymbidium sinense, assembly GCA_021442155.1. NCBI lineage: Eukaryota > Viridiplantae > Streptophyta > Magnoliopsida > Asparagales > Orchidaceae > Cymbidium > Cymbidium sinense. Next base: position 82,968,891 of record CM038223.1, read on the forward strand.
AAGAGATGCAACTATTGTTGTATCTCATTCGAGGATAAGATCGATCCCGGGGATCGATCTTCTATCTGAGTTAACATCGGAGTAACGCTCGATAAACAACCTTGGATAAGTTGGCAATCCTCATGGGCGCCAACTTTCTCCATAACAGTTAACATCATGCGCTCGATACACAACCTAGGATAGATCGAGAGGTTCGAGAGAACCTATAAATATATTCCGTGCAAGTTTGTCAAGTACACTTTGACACCAACTCAGAAAATATTCACAAACAATTTTTTTGTGGATTGTTAATATTTCTCGCAACATACAAGTACAATCAACCGAAATAATATATACAACCTTTGCAACATAAATGAACTACAACTACCGGTCTTGATGGTCTCATGTAGATGATGAAGAACTATCTAAGTCATCCTCGTCGTCATAGAAGGGTCGGGAAGCTAGGCTAGGAGAAAGGACCTCAACACTCAGCTTGCGATCAGCGTGTCCCCTTCAAGAAACCTCGGATGAAGCCTTCATCAACACACCTCCAAAGCCTTCACCTCACATACACTGGTCTCGGCCTCACGAGCGTGATCTGTATGATACTCTTGAAATTGTCGTTCTTGAAGTCCTCCGCGGCGTGATCCGCTCGCTTCTGCAGATAAGTGCCTCTTTCTCACGAAGGCGTAACTCTCGGTTCTTTGCCTCAAGACACGAAACCTTCTCGAAAGATCTTGAGATCCTTTGCGGCACAACCAACCTCTTCTAGCCTCCACTAATTCATCCAGTCAGCTCTCAACTTCGAGAAGAAGTTGCTTGAGTCAACTTCGGTCTGCACTCATCAAGTTGATTCTCCAACACGGACATCTCTTTTACTTTCTCCACATACCGCTTCTTATATTCACCATGGAGAAACTTGACCTTCACGAACTCAATTCGGTCATTCGACTGATGTTCATTTTGAAGTCAAGTTCTTGCTTCTTCAATATCTGAAATAAGAAAAATTACGTTAAGCACAAGAAAATGGGAAATAAAAGATGATAAACACAAGAAGGATTGTTACCAGTTCTTCGGCATGCTGACGACCTACGCAGGAATGATTCAACACGTCCTCAGGAATGAAGATCCTTGGGGCGACTCGAGCGGACTCTTTTCGGTGTCGATATCACCATCACCTCTTAGCTTTTCCTCTTCTCTATGGAGGCGGGTCCACTGGAAGAAGCGAGGGCGCTTGGGAGATCTTTGGAAACCTCTTTGTTGGGCTTTCTCAGCAATGCATAAGGCCTTCGGGATGAATAGAAAGCCCCACTCGAACAAAGATTCCTCCCGCAAATCTGTTGATATATCGAATCTCAAATCGAAGATCTTCAATATTCGGAATTTCGTCCAGATATCTTCATCACCAACACAGAGGGGAATGGGTAAATCTCGGCTTTCCCCATTTCTCGAGGAGACCCGATCATTCTTCACAAAAGAATGCCTTGCCCAACTCTTGGGAGGATCCCTTCAGGAGGTCAAGTAGCCGACTCTGCAGTGATCGACCATGTGCGCATAGTAAACTTGCACATCGTCGCGAGGTAATCAGTAGTCAAGGTCGCATCCTGCGAAAAAGACTATAAGTCCCATCACGATCGTCATTGCCAGTGGCGGGAAATGCAAACCTGATCTTGACAAAATGGCGATCATCTCGGGATGGGGAAACGCAATCCCGCAAACTCATCTCTAAGTGGTGAAATACCCCGGCGGAGATTGGGCTCTATCGACTTCTTGGACACTTAAGAACCAAATCATTGGAAATAATATTTTTCCGAGCACGATCAATGTGTCTCCGTGATCGGACTCCCATGAATCTTGTCCTCCCCTTTAGAAGGTTCCCTCGTCGCCTCGTTCTGGGGACGTGTCTCTTTCAAAATTCTCACCCATCTACAAACATCGGCCTTCGTGCGATCGAGATGAAAATTATTCCAAGGAGAGTGCCCAAACTCCCACCGGGGAGGCTATGCACTCGGCTCGGTAGAGGTGGATCCGGCAGGTGCAAATTCTGGAGAAATAATTTTCTACTGAGAAAAGTAGGAACCATGACTTTGATCACCTCAGTCGGACCCTTGAACCCGGCGGTCACGGCCATCGTGTCCAGCGCGCCAGCATGGCCAGCGTCGTGCCCGGCGATGATTATGGCCCGCCTTGATCGCATCACGGGCTTGTAGCCATGGATGTATGGCCCGGCCAGTATGTGTATAGCCCGCGTGGCCTCCAGCGGCGTGGCCCAGACGCTGACCTGACCAGCGCCAACCCGACGTTCGCGAGGTAGACCTCTGCCGGAGCGCTGCAGTAGCCTGGCGCCGTGGCCTTCGCCCGCTTCACGCGCCCGGGCTTCGAGCCCTGAGCATCATGGGTCCCGACGCCTGAAAACTTTCGTAAGTGTCGACAGTCCATAACCTCAAAATATCGCACCCACACACATACCATCGCATTTGCTTGCCTCGGCTTCCAGTTCGGTTATAATATTATGAAGATACGTTCTCTGAAATCGCGGTTGATGGACTCTCAATTTCATTTTATTTTCAGTATTTGACATATATTTTGGATGGCCGAGATAATGTCACCCAAAAATAGGAACGATGTCATCGAGAAAATTAATCGATCAACCAAATCTCAAGGCATTTTGAAATGCTTGATCCCAATCACCGTTCAGCAAACTTCTGATCAAGCGGCCGTCTCGATGAGATGAACATAGCAACATCAAGCATAGTCGATCAGAGCTCGAATCGACTTCGGATCAAAATCGAGCATGAAAATGGATCACGATCGCCAAATGGTCACCAAAGCGACATATTTTATAGTCGGTCGGCGGCTCGTCAAGACGAATCCAAGATCACCCAATTAGACATCATTAAGGCACGGATCATCAAAATACACCGTCGATCGGGGATCGCTGAGCCGTCAGATGGGAGTGGTTGGAGTTTTCCGCAATTTACAATGCACGCCACTCCCAAAATCTATAAATAGAGCTTCATTCTCACCGAAAGGACGAATCGATTTGAAGACAGAGCTCAACCACCGGTCGACCTTGTGACGATCCATCACCACCAGGTGCCACCAGTAGTGCTGCGAAGATCAGGGGCTGCCCAGGAGATCGCCCAGGAGGACTAGAAAAGACCGGTTCTTACTCCTTTCTCCACGAAGATCGAGGTTGCTCCCAGGAAGATCGGTTCTGCCGCTTTTGGGAAACTTCTCCTTTGGGTTGGAGTTGGCCAGATATTGTATTTTCTACACTCGGAATATTGTTTCGCCCACAAACACCTTCTTCTCAGAACTAACGAGAAAGGACGTATCTTTTGAACACACATAGTGAAAGTTCTGAGGGCAAGGCCGTGGTTTGTTCCATACGAGTTTTTACGTATAACCCCTGTGTTTCCACTTGCTTGTGTGTTAGATAATTTTTTGGGCTCTGACGAAGATCTGCATCTACCTAGAATAAAATTTTCTACGCATCGATATCACAACACAAATAAATTTAATATATATATATATATATATATATATATATATATATATAATTCTTATATTTGACATTTAAGTATTATATTTATTTCTAAAATATTAATTTTATGATATTAAAATTATTATTAATATTATTATTATAAAATAAAATATATTTTCATGTGTATATTGTGATATAATTCTTACTTAAATTTAAAGTATTATATTTATAAATATTTAAAACTTATGTGACATAAAACAAATAAAAAAATAAAAGTTGTTCAATTATATAATCTTGATTTCACCTTTAATATGTAGCACCCACAAATTGCTAACTACATCTTATAATTTAAAACAAAAAGATTAAAGAGGGTTTACATACATACTACTTAATTCTCTAGGAATTACATATCTAATACTTAAAGTAGTGTATTCAATTACCTAACACCTAAAAGTTTTACGCACATCAAATATACCACCCAACTTATCATCATTACTCTGATCACTTTCTTCGTCTCACGAAAATGCGGCGGTTCTCCTATCGCACGACAAAACAGTGCAAGAAGCTTCCCTTAGTGATTGACTCCCACAGCTCGTAGCGCAGAGACGCTATGCACAACAAAAAATCTAACAGCGGGCGTCCTGCTCCCCTACACCTTCCAGCGAGCTCATTATCGAGTTTGATCAATACAATTGAAGGCTTTAAATTAACAGTACGTATCTAATTGATCAAGCTCCACATAATTATAGAATTTTCATCAACGAACACATGAAAGTGAGTGCTAGAGTAGGTCACCTCAGCTTCTCCCTTGTCAAGAAGAGGGCACTGGATGCCGATCATGAGGGAAGCTTCCTAGATTGCTTTGTTATGCGGGAAGGAGAACCAACCTGCACAGTTCTCATGAGACGAAGTAAGCGGCGGTAAGTAGGGTGGTATATTTGATGTGTTATAAACTATTTTAAGTGTTAGTTTAGTAAATATACTATTTTAGATGTTAGATATGTAATCATTAAAGAATTAATTAGTAGTATGTATGTAAATTATCAAAAAGGGAATACAATACATAAAAGGACATGGGAATCTTTGTTAGCTAGAATTTCCAAGTATGTCAATATCTTAAATTGCCACTTGGCCCACATTATACATATCTAAGGATAGATATATGCCCGCTTCTAGATTGGTATCAGGCAATCGCTTTGAGCAAGTTGCAATATTTTTTCTTTTACTTTTATGATGTAATCCTAAAAGCATATTTTTCCCATCAGATAACAGCTCAGCATCAGTTATCTTCTTCTTGTTTATTTTATTTTATTTGCTTTCTTTTTTAAAATGCAGCCCACTTAGCCTAGCTGGCTGCTTGTGTTAACTGGTTCCCTATAGTTGGAAGTTCCTGCTCTGTACTGTGGTCTTAGTTGTTTTTTAGCCTGTGAATTAGCAGTTATTATTATTATTATTTTTTTTGGTAACAAGGTGTTCACCCTTAATCCTATCTATTTTGTGGTGTGTGATTGAAAGACGACTAATCCTTAATCCAGAACCCCAGCCCATGGTACGCCCCTTTTCTTAAGTAGTGAATGCACTCAAGAATCGAATATGTATAGAGATGCATTCGCCTCCTCACCAACTGAGCTAAGGGCGATGGGTTATTATTTATTAACAGTTGGAAGTTGGCCTGTTACACAATTTATTAACTCTGATGTTAAGAAGTTATGAGTAGAGTACTGTGCTTTTCGTCTTGACGCCGACTCAGGATGAAGATGATTTTGGTTTTGTTTCTTAAATTTGGCGTGAGATTTAATCGTAAATATTAGCATGCTAGCAGATAGGATTAGAAAAGGCAGAACAAGTGATAGTATATTCAGAGCTCTAAATATAAATTAACTGATTAGCTCATCATCTTCCAATACAACATATGAGATTAAAATTAATATTGATAGAACATGGCCTAAAACATGGCCCATGTATGAAATTAATTTAAGAATAAGCCAAACTAAAACGTAATTAGATAATTGAAGCAATTATCCATGATATTCTAAAAACTTTGACCTGAAAACTCAAATAATACTTAATATTGTCAGTAGTTTTAGATTTAGAAATTGTATTGTCAAATATGTAATTGTTCTCATCTTTTCAGATGTAGTATGCTAGAGAAAAAGCTCTAAATAATCTTTTGACAACCCTTAACCTCAATTCTTAAATGCACTTTGAATGAAATTTTTTTTAAGGAAATGTACTTAAACATAAGTTTGAAAACTAGAAGTAAGCTTAATGACATCTTGATGAGATTTTAAAGAAAGATATTGGCTTTATAGCCAACAAACCATCAAATATTCCCATAGACCATTGAAGCAAGCTTAATAGCATCGATGGTGAACGTTTTCCAAATGCAAATGCACAATTGAATGATTGTTGTATCTTGGCATATCCTACTCAAACAACTCCTTTTTTGACCACAAATTAAGCAAATTTTCAACTTATCTTGGAATTATGATCTCACAATTGCACACCATCGTCTTCGCTACTGCACACATCTTTTCCACTGCCTTAAATTCATGCCATGATCAGTCTTATTCTTCTATGTTTATTATTCTCATAAACTAAAAGAGCATGATGCCCAATTACATGTGAATCTATTACATGTCATTCTTTAATCTCTTGAAAAGCAAAGAAATAAGACACCATCTCGTAAACATTTGTTGAAGCATAACATCATAGATTGACAACTATAATCAATAAATCAATATGATTAACTAATTATTGAAGAATTTTCTCTTCTTCAGCCCTTCAATTCTATGATAAATAAAATGTCATTTGGATAGTTATTAATCCCATATTTCATGAAGGAACTAAATATATCAAAATTGGTTTCCCCTTCGTCCAAGAAATGATTATAAATGGCTTCATCAAGCTAATGTCACTTTGGTTTGAGCAACAATCCCCTGACATCTTTACTAGGCTATTACCATCGAGTTTATGTTCTTTGCTCTTATCCAAAATAGATGTTCAAAATATACAACCTATCTTGAGGGCAGTATTAGATTACTAATTTCATATAACTTTATTTTATTTGCTATGCACCATCATGAATTGGAGAACCTCTTAACCTGTTTTGCATTCGTTTATATATACACAAGCACCACTTTGCAACACCAAGGGAAAATAGTAGAATATTGATAATGCATCATAACACATACTCTAAAAGATGTGATTGTGTGTTTCTTTTCTAATACAATGTGCTAAAGAAATATAATAAACTCAACAATCTTTTATTGATAACCTGGTCCTTAGCCATATTTTTTAAATGCATTGACTGAAGATAAACCCAAAAGGAAAAAATTTCTAATGGATGAACTTAAGCATAAGTTAGAAATTTCTACCAAGATGTATTTAAGCATAAGTTAGTGAAAGAAAGTGCAATTTATAAATAAATGAATTTAGTTAGCATTCTTAATAAAGTAGAGATGTCATTTATGATTAACATTCTCTTGATGAGTTAATTTGTCGCCTTTAAGCCACGTTTAAAATGAGCCAAATGAATACAAAAAAATCTTAAAGTGGAGTGATTGTAAAACCTCATGTCATCTATAAGATACTCTTAATTTATCCATAGATGCATGAAGTTTTTTATTTAATGTTAGAGTTATAAATTTTCTTTTTATCATTATAAATATTTCAACATCCATCACTTTTTAAATTTGAGTTGAATTGAACACACTATATATTACATTACAGATATATCAATTTTTAAGTGAACCAAAAACCAAGTATTTTCTAACATATTCTTAATTTGAATTAAAAGTGTTAATTCTTTTTCTCAGTAATGAGATTTTGAATTGAATTAAAAGAAATATATTTATTTAAAAATATATTTATAAGAAATAAATCTAAATGTATGCTTGCTTTATTTTAAATTAAATAGAAACAATTTCATTGTCTATGATTTTTTTTCTTAACATTATATAAAAACAATAACCTAAATGGAAGTTTAACTTTATATGGCTATACAATCCCATCTTCATACCATACCATCCTTAATAATAATTGAAGAATCAAAATCTCAATAAGTTACAAATTAGACCTTTGAATAACTGACTAAAAGAAGATTTCTCTATCTTATCATAGAGATCATGAGCCTCAAATTATCCAAGTAGTTTTTCTATCACACTATTAATTATTAACTCTGCATTTGATCCAAGTAATATAATTTCTTTTTTTTAATATAAAATAATAAACTAATAACATTATTAAATTTCACCAACAAAGAATATAAAGAGATTCCAGTCATGAAATTTTATGGTAGTGTAAACATGCATATTTATAATTATTGGATATAAAAATATGCTAGAAAGAAAAAATATTGAAGAGCTCTTAAGAGCAAAATATCACATAATATTTACTCTATTTGTATAAGTATACTAGCCTTAAAGTAAAATTTTAGATAGTTCTCGTATAAAATAAATAAATGATATTTCTTTTGATATATCATATAATTCTTATGTATTTATATATCTAATATCTAAAATTTAATATTTATAAAACTATAATTTTTTCTATGTCTAAAATAAGTGTATTTTACTTTTAAAAAATAGGGAAATTTACATATATATATATATATATATATATATATATAGCACACAATTGTTATGCATTTACATATTTAACACATGAAGTTTGATATTTATAAATATAACATCTTTCTTATACTTCAAAAGGTGAATTTTACTTCAAAAAATTAAGAAAATTATGATTGTTATTGTAATAATAAAAATTTAGGTATTATATATATGTAAATATTTATGTTTGGATGTTAGATATGTAAATACATAAGAATTGTGTGTTATGTATGTAAATGTCTTAAATAATGATGTTATTATTTTTGATTTAATAATAAAAATTTATATATTATTTAAATAAATATAAAAAAATAGATATTAGATGTATAAATAAATAAGAATTATCTGCTATGTATTTAAATGATCGTTAAAGTTAAAATTGGTAATATAAAAAATTCTTCACAAATCGAACAAGCCAAATTCGTACAGCCCGCTTCGGAGTTCCTATTACGTCATCAACCATTCCCACCCCACTGATGGCGAGATCGCCGGCCGAAGCAAACAGCTCCACCGCCGCCGTTCAGGCAACAAACGACGATGCGGCCGCCAGCAAATTGTATGTATACTTTCCCCTAGGGTTCTTTATTTCCCTATTTTTGTCAAACTATCGATCGCGTATTTCTGGAATTATATCAAAATTAAGCGAGAAAACCTAGGTCCATGAGTAGGATTTTTGTACTCCAATTCATTCCTTGGTTCTTAATGCGGATGGTTTCCATTTTCTTTGCGAACTTTCAAAAGTAATGCATGAATTTTGGACGTCTCTAACTGAATTCTTTAGTTTATAAAGGAATTTATAGCTGATGTTTACGCAAATGCTTCAAAACTTCCTTTTACAATCTGAATGTTGAAAGCATTTAATGAAACCAAATCCATTAGGACTCTTTAGAAGGTTCCTGGTTTGGTTTTAGTATTTTATGGGAAAATTTTACGTGATTTTACCAACTGTATATGCGGTGAAGGAAAGCCTTTCTAGTCTGTTGTTTGTGGAATATCGATGAGGATCTTTTTCTCAAGACCCTCACGAAATTATGGGGCAATCATACATAATTCATAGGGCTTGATAGTTTGTGTTGAGTTCAATATTGATAGATGAAAATCTGGAACTTTCAAGTTTGTACCTAAGATAAGTAACTGAAGTGAAATATATTCTCTGGCCTGATATTTGTTTATTAAATTATCGATTAGAGATGTAATGTTATGGTCAAAAGTGTTTAACTGTTTGTTCAATATTGATAGCTTAAGGTAACAGTTTATGTTTCTATTTTAATACTACAAAAAACAGGTCTTGGGTTGAAGATTTTTTGTGTTTCTGTTTTGATACGGTGAACAACACATATCCCCCAATTTTGTGAATTCTTGCAATTTGTGTTCATTTTAACAGGAAATGTTAACTCTTTAAAGCATTGTGATGAAAAGTCTTGATAATGGAAGTAAAGATGTAAATTTGTGCATGGTAAAGATCTATGATATATTCCTTTGCTAATGTAAAGTAGAGACAGTTATGTGTCATAGAGTAAGCAGTGCTCATTCATTTTTTTCTTCTGTGTGCCTTAATCTGCACGTCAGTTTTATTAGACATTAGCACTTGTAATTCTTCAATATAGAAATGTACCGTTATAGGTTGCATCTATGCTATTATTTATGTACAGGTCCTGCGTTAAAAAAGGATACATGAAGGATGAGTATGTTCATTTTTTTGTGAGAAGGCCTGTTAGGAGATCACCAATAATAAATCGTGGTATGAATTAATTTTTTTTGTTAATTAAACAAAGCATTTTCACTCCAGGAAATCCTGGTTCTTACTCCATTTCATACTCAATGATTTACAAAGGATATTTTGCACGCTGGGCTGTTCTTCGGAAACTTCTTCTTCAGTTTTTAAAGCCCAAGGACCATTCAAGTGAAAGCAATCTGATGAAGAAACAAATATTGTCTCTTGGAGCTGGCTTTGATACAACTTATTTCCAGTTGGTGGTAAACAAATATACCATCTTCTTTAGTCTATATCTATGCCACCCCAATATTATAGTTTTGATTTTAATTGGTATGTACCTGGGGAATAGTGGAGATTACTTATTCGCCCCCTGAAATTGAAAGTGCTGCTAAACCTCATGTATTGATACTGAATTTTTTATTTACTTATTTTGTTTCCCGCAGATTAACTTTTGTATCATTGACTTTGACTTTTCCTTTTCTCTAGGAAGAGGGAATTTCACCTCATCTATATGTGGAGTTGGATTTTAAAGAGGTCTGATATCTGAATATTTATATGTTAGCTCAAAATTTTTTCCCAGTATATAGTAGTTACTACAAACTTCTCAAATTGCTTGCTTGTTACTATTTTTCTGATTTGTTGATCAACCCATTTGTATTGTTGTAGGTGACCAGCAAGAAGGCTGCCATCATAGACCACCATAACCAGCTTAAGGATAAGATTGGAGGTGAAGCTTATATTTCTAAAGGTAACAGAGTTTACGATATCAGATTTTTATATATTGTTGGTTTTCTATCTTTACTGACTTATGTGCATAAATTTTCATATAGCTTAAATGCTTATTATGAAAAAAATTTCACCTTTATGCATGTTCACTATTTTTATGACTTGGGCTGCATTTGGAGAAACTTTCTGCCTATGGTGTAGTTTGAACCACACTACAGCTGATTGAAAAATTGCGTTTTGAAGAAGCTATATTTTGAAAGTTGTATTTTCTAACTTGACCTCATCAAGTGAGATGATTACTAGAAAGTTGTGATTTGATTTTTTTGAAATAAAAAAAAATTGTAATACCCACCACAATTTATTTGATATCGGCTTCTTCTGTAGCAACTCCAACATTACTTTTTTATACTGCTGCAGCTGCTGCAAATAGACCTTAGTTTATGACATACGTTTTTATCTCTAAGTAGTGCATGCTAATATTGTAATCTTTGTATGTCATGGAGTTGATTTTTGTTTAAAATACTTGCCTTTTCACTTGTTGGAGACATTTTCATTCTAAAACCTATGGAACTAAAATAACATTCATGCTGCCATTATGATTAGGTAATATTTGCAGCATTTCCCTGACAATAGTATGAATCAACAATAAAATATTTTCCCCACTTTTCCAGAAAGAGGTGAAGTTTTCAGTGATCATTATAAACTCCTCCCTATTGATTTGCGTGATGTAAACCAATTGGATATGATGATGGATCTTGCTCAATTGGATTCTAGGTTTGTTCTACAGATTTTCTTTATTTCAAGTTTATATTTTCTTACTTCTGTTTTATTAAACATTGTATTTTTCGTTTTTAAATTCCATGTTGGTTCTCATAGTGGTGATTGTTTTTCTTTTCTTAAATCCATTTATGATCAACTAAGCCTAATTCCTGGGAAATTGATGTAATCCTTTTTTTTTGTTCTGTCTCTCTTTATGCATTATTTTCATAATATGGAATTCTGTCTGTGTGGTTTGCATTTGAAGAAGAATGCGGTAAGTATTGTAGTTTTAATTACAATTGATGTGTGATTTCTTAGGGTATATGATTTTAAAAATGAAGCAATGTATTAAACTATTCAAATTAGTTTTAGTAATTTGCAATTTTAAAGACCATCAATTAAAATAAAAAACTGTTTTCTTTTGGTGTAGACCTAAATATACGAGAATTTCACATGAAATGAAAATTTAATGGTTGCCCCAATCATAAAAAAATCAACATAAAATTTAAATTATTGCTAATAACCCACACTTTGTTTAAGACTCACTTTACAAAAAGAAACCTAATTAAATCTCTTGTTAACATAGTCACACTTACACTACTTTTGAAGGTATTAACATCAAATTAACCATATAAATTTAAGCAAAACAAGAAATTAATATGTAAAGAATTTTATTATATATCTCAAAATTTATGATTTATAAAATCAAAGCCCTAGAGTAAGTTGTTTCTAAAATTTTCATGAAGAATTTTTAATATCATTTTATGTTATTTTTGGATAGGCATGAATACAATCTACAAAAAAATTGAGTGATTATCACATAATTAATAGCAAAGTACAAAATATCATACACACTCAAATCTAATTCTCTGTCGAATCTTGATCTTCACAATGTGGAAAGGATGAGAAAGGTCTATCATGTTTACAAATAGGTGACGTTTATGCAAATATAGAGAGTAAAAGCATAAAATAGACATAAAAAGAGAAGATCAACAACAACAACAATAAGCCTTTATCCCACTACGTGGGGTCGGCTACATAAATCCTTCTTCTCCATTATGTCCTATTAAGTGTCAAATTCTCATTTAATTTTAATAAAACAACATCATTTTATGTACTTCCTAAATAAGTCTTCTTGGGTCTATACCTTTTTTAACATAGGTCGAATCTAATACATCTACTCTTTTGATTGGGTTATCAGATGATTGACGTTTTATGTGACTAAACCATCTATGGTGACTCTCGAATCTTATTTGCACTAGTGTTATTCCAATCTTTTCACGTATGTATTCCTTTCTAATTTGGCTCGAAGTGTAAAGCCACGCATCCATTTGAGCATTTTCATCTGTACAACACTTAATTTTAAGCTTCTTTTTTACCGGGCACATTTTGCGCCATAAAACATTGTAAGTCGCACTACCATCTTATAAAAGTTTCCCTTAAGTCTAAGCGATACTTTTCTATCACACAACATTATCGATGCATTCCTCCACTTAAATCGCCCAACTTGAATTTTACTAATAACATCTTCATTTATTTCACCATCACATCTAAAACGTTCACTCTTTTTAATGACTGTCCAATTACTAGATCTTCTACAACTAAAATTACATTGCATATATTGGATTTTAGATCTACTTAAACAAAAGACTTTAGAGTCTAAGGTTGACCTCAACAGTTCAAGTTTCTCTTGGACTCTCTCTCTCTAGTATTATCAACAAGAAGAATATCATCAGCAAAAAGCATACACCAAGATACATCCTCTTGTAAATGTCTAGTAAGAACGTCCATAACTAAAGTAAAAAGATATGGACTTAAAGTTGATCTTTGATGTAATCCAATTGAAATAGGAAAATATTTGGCTAATCCTCTTTGTATTTGGACATTAGTAACAACTTTAATATACATATCTTCAATGACTTGCATATAACAATATTAAAATTTTCCTTTTCTAGAACTCTCCAAAGTACTTCTCTTGGAACTTTATCATATGCTTTCTCTAGATCAACAAATATCATATATAGATTCTTTTTACTCTCTTTATACTTCATCAAACCTCTCAACAGATGTATAACATCCTAAGTAGATTTATCCGACATGAAATCAAACTGGTTTTGATAAATTTTTGTATCACATTGTAACTTATGGTCAATTATTCTCTTTCATAATTTTAATGTATGACATATTAACTTAATTCCTCTATAATTTGCACACTCTTGTTGTTGAATTCTTTGCATCGCATATTATTTTCTTAGAATTTCTACGAGTTACTTTATATCTTTCCCCAATTCTTCAAAATTTTACATTTAAATTATTTTTTATAATAAAAAGTTTTATTTTTATTTTTTTCTTACACATTTTGACTCTACCACTTACTACTTTTACTAATAAAAGTTTGATATTTTGATTATACAAGCACATTTTTGTAACTTGTTTAATCTCACTTATCTTTTTCCCACATAATATTAGTTTTCTCATGAACATCTCAAATTCGAAGATCTTGTAGCTGACTCTCAAAAATTTTTATAATAACATTCTTTAAATATCCCATCTAATCTCAGGATAATGTTTTGATTTATTTTTTTGAATCGTTCAATATTTCATCTTAAATTTCAAAACTAATAGTTGATGTTGGATGCTTCAACTTTCATTCATAATGATATTACAATCTTTATAATCTAAATGATCTATTTTTCCTATAAGAAAATAAGTAATTCGTGTTTTACTAAATTCATTCTTATAAGTGATAATATGCTTGTCTCTTTTTTTAAATAAAGTATTAGTAATTACAAAATCATAAGAAAAACTAATATGATTCTATCTTTTTCATTAGTTATTCTAAGCTTATAGCTACGATAAATGCTTTTGAAATCTTCTATCATTCTTCCAATATATTTATTTAAATCTTCTCCAATAAATACTCTTTATTTAATATGTATCATTTGTATTAATCATTTTAGGTAATTCTAAATTTTTTTTTTGAACATACATCTAAACTTACTTGAGGGGTATAAACACTTATAATATTAGTAAACTTACATTAACATCAATCTTTAAAGCTATAATTCTATATCTAATCTTATTAATTTTCATAACATTATCTTTCAAACTTTTATCTATGATCACACCTACACCATTTCTACTACGACTCCTATTTGAATATCAAAGTTTAAAACCTAAACTATCAATCTTCTTGACTCTCTTTTCAATCCATTTAATTCCTCGAATACATAAGATATTTTTCTTTCTATGAATTATAATATCTATTAATTCTCTTAACTTATTTGTAAGAGTACTTATATTCTAAATTCATATTCTAATTATAGTTTTGTGGATTAGCTTCTTTACCCACATCCATCCATAATGTGGGAACCCTTGCTTATTTAAAGCTGCACTTGCACACAGACATCGATGTGGCGGCTCTTGCACATACTTCACTATATTTAGGCCATATAATGCGTCGCTTCCATGAACGCCCTAGCATTGAAACAATGTATTAAAAGATTTATGTCATGGTCTTTCGATAAGTTTTATGTTGCTGTCAACTTTCTAACGCAACCCTCCATTTTTTTCATCTAGGACTTGCGACCCAACAATAGCAATGTTTTGAAAGAAGATCAGCATACAAAAATCTCAAGTCTTTTATTAACATTCGCTTAATTCATAATTGTTTTATATTTCTACTTGTAAATTTCATTGTGATTTAATTGTGAAAAAATTAGATGCCTTAAATCATCTTTCAATTATCTCAAAAATGTTAATATTTCCCTCAAATGTGCTAAGTATGGGTCATACCTCACAAAGATGATAAACTTACCCTCATACTATAATACTATCTTGCTTCTCTGAATCAATCTCATAAAAGACATTTGTATCTATTGCCTAACCGATAGAGATACACAATAATCTCTAGAATTCCTAGAGAATTGCTTCAAGTGATCTCGACATGTGGCCTACCTTAAAACTTCTCTTTCTACTAGCCCATCAACTAGTACTAAGTCTCACAATCAAGCAAGAACACTACCAATGGCGTCTTATCATTCTCTAGGCATTGTATGTTATCAAAAGACTTCTCTAATCTTAACAATCAGTTTTTAGCCACTTGAGGTTCCATTGTTTTCTTGAAATTAAGTAGTTTCTATTTTAAGAATAACTACATGTGTTTATCTTTTTCCTTCATTCTCGAAGTAGACATTTTACTCTAAGAATCACCCATCAATTGGGACACCAAACTAGCAAATTAAATTATAGAACTTGACATTATAACTCTTATTATTTTCTATACCACTACAACCTAACTGGAACTCTATCCATTTATCAAATTTAGATCTTAGGTATTCATGACTTTTCTATACTCACACATGGCATGTAGATGCAATAACTCAACATGGTGACTATAAAAGGGGTAGAAAAATGACTTAAAGCTACTCAAATTTCTAACACATCTATTAATCATTTCTATAGCTCTTATTATAAATCAATTCTTTTAAATCCATTATATTGATATCACTAGAGTAACTATCTTAATCTAACTCCATGCAAATCATCATATTGAAGTGGGTTGCATTGTGTCAAGTTCGTTGTAATTAATAGATTACCTAAGATTTATTTGAAATAATTTCTTTAATAATTACAAATATAAAACCATTTCTATATCATAAAATAGACAATAAATTGAGATATTAATGTTTTTTTTATTCACATCACTAAATTATGCATAAAGAGAATATGTATAGTAATTATGGTATAATTTATCATCAATAAAATTTATATACCACTTTGATTGTCAACAAAATAGATTTAATAACTGATATACTTAAGACATGATCTCTATAATAGTCAACAATCCCTACTCAATATAAGCCTTGACTCTATTTGCAATAATATACATAGATAAAATAAGTGCGAACAACAATAACTTTGTAGGCTAATGAAAATCTACTTCAATTTTTAATATACAAGAAAAAATATGTTTGACAATATATCATCATATGAACATTAAAATTTGCTTTTAATAGACTAATATAATACTTTAATGTCTTATATAATGTTTATCAAGTACAATGTTAGTATTAGAATTAGTGTCAGTAATAGGCATGCATTCAAACCAATAATATATGCATTTCTTTTAACATGATGCTAAAAATCAAATAACATAACATGAAATAATAATTCATCTTTTTATTTAGAATATTTTATAGTTTTTTTGTCTTTTATACATTAACTTTCATTTATCTCTCCACTTGTTTATATTTTTATTTTGTTATTTATATCTCTAATTCCACTTATATCTCCACTTATTTACATTTCCTTATATATATTATGCATACTAATAAATAATTATATAAGTGCATATGCTCTTATATTTCTACTTATACACATAAAAAATTCAATTGACTAGTATCTACACATTTCCGTCTTTTTTAAACATTTTTTGGTACATAGAGAGAGTAAGATCAACAGTTTTGCTACATAAGAATATCGGTTAACATATTATAAAATTTTTTAAAGAGACAATATTTATAATAAACAGAAGTATTTACTGTGTAAAATGATATACACAATTTAATAGTTATAAACTACATAATTATTTATATACAATATCCACAACATCATTTTGAAACTTTAATTGTTATATCACAATTTCTATCGAGTTCATCATACTCGTTAAAACACAAAATGTTATACAACATAAAATTCATAGTGAAAATTTTCTCTCTTTGTTCTATCAATACGATCAGCATAATTCATTGTGCAGCATATTAAATGTTACATAGTGAAAACTTTCAAATCTAAGTTTGATGAAATTCAACTAAATAAAATATCAAAAATAAACATAAAATAATGAAGAAATTGAAATCTGAAACAGGGTAATGATAACCCACCTTATGTAAGAAAAAACTGGCTTAACAAATGAAATCAAGTCTAAGACCTCTGAATTTGATTCTCTCTCTACTCAGTCCCTTTCCCTCCCTCTCTTTAGAAGGGCTTTCAGCTAAATAATAAAAAAAAAAAAAAAATTGAAACTTAGAATTCAAGTTTTTGAAAAGGTTATAAAGTTTTATAATAAAATTAGAAGAAGATATAAATGTAATTTTAATAAATATTATATTTTAAATATTAGTTTAATATAAATTGTGTTATATTTTGACATGTAGAACTCCAAAAATTATAAAAAAAGTAGTTAATAAATATTATATCATCTATAGAACACATTGGTGAAAATGACTTGAAAAACATATATTTGATGATTTTAATAAGTTCGCTTTTAAAAGGATGTGCTAATTCTTTGAGGAAGACAAGCCTAATAATACTTCTTTTATTTTCTACCTAATGTCCATAAAAATAGAACTTTTTTAAAAAAATAGAGTTAGAATGCATTCTAATATGATGAAAACTATTCATAAATTGAGCCTAAAACACATTAGAAAGTTTAATTGAATATAATAAGATCGATTTCAACCATAGAAATTCTCAAAATCATGAAAAATAGACAAATAAATTAGACAAATCAATTCTAAAAATTTAGAATCAATAAATATAAAATAAGCATATAAGTTTTACCAAAGCTAAATTAGGTCGTCACCTGTAGACTTAAATATTGTAGAAATAGTCATTACGTATCTAGGCATCAATTCCTGCTATCTGCTGAATCTTGATATCAATGGCATGGATAAGCAAGACATAGGCATATAACACACAAAAGGTTATAGAACAGTGGCTCACACAGATAGCAGCTATAAGGACCCAAGTTGCATATCATGCGCACAAAGGCTACCTGAATGGAGAAGGGAGTCCGCATCAACACTCTTTGGAATCAGAATCTTTGGCATTTTGTTGTTAATATTTTTAATCATGTTTCAAATAGTGGAAAACCTTATGATTCTTATAAACAAGTTGTCAATGCAGCTGAAGAACCTTGGTATGCAACTTTAATGTTGGAAAATTAGAATGGTTAAAGTAACTGTTATTTGCCTACCATTACTCCGGTGATTTTGAAAGCTTTCTTGTTTGCGCTGAATGGAGCTTACTGTTTTTATTTCCATT
Source organism: Cymbidium sinense (assembly GCA_021442155.1). Classification (NCBI taxonomy): domain Eukaryota; kingdom Viridiplantae; phylum Streptophyta; class Magnoliopsida; order Asparagales; family Orchidaceae; genus Cymbidium; species Cymbidium sinense. The sequence continues at coordinate 82,987,219 of CM038223.1, forward strand.
TAACTCAATGTGTTAGATTTTCTCCAATTAAAAAGCTTCTTTGTTAAATTTGAGAACTGAAATACTTATGCACAAAAGAAACTTGAACTTCTGTATTCTAATGCTATTATCAGCTTGCCAACTTTTATAATCGCAGAATGCATTTTGATATACCTGGATCCGGATTCAACATGTTCTATTGTTAGATGGGCTTCAAAAACATTCTCCACTGCGATATTTTTTGCATATGAGCAAGTAAATTTCGTTTTTAGCGTGCTGTGTTGTTTTAGTTTAAACCTAAAGAATATATTTGCTAACCATGCTTTCAGTGCTTGTCTCTTTTAGATCCATCCTGACGATGCATTTGGCGAGCAAATGATGAAAAATCTTGAGGTGTGTTTATTAGTAGAGCATGCGTATCTTTTGCAGCTTAGTCTGTTGCCATATTTTCCCCTGCAATGTTCATGAAACAAGCTATAAAGATTATACTGATAAATTGATGACCTTTTATGTTTGAAGCCTTTGGTTCAGCTTTATAATCAACACTTAGGATATTCTTAGCGTTGGTGTCGTGTTATATTGTGTGGGTTGTGCTGTCGAGTAAAGCAAATTACCATTTGTTGACGTCATGCTAAGGTTATTGTCTACAGTGCCATAAAAGTTGTGGTTGTTTGTTATGATTTTCGTGTAGTTTATAATTTCTCAAGGTTAACTAGTATATAAAGAAATAGGCAAGTAAATAAACAAAATGATAAATAATTAGATTAAAAGCTAAAATTCATAAAAGCACTTTTTTAGGGAGCAAACCGAACAAGCATTCTAATAAAGCTGGTTTATAGTTATGAGACTGGACATATTCTTATACTTATTTTTCCAAGCATTCTAAAAGCTACCTCTGCTATTCAAAGAAGCTGAATAATGCATTAGAAAAGCTATGCTAAACAGAGCCTTAGTTTGGGATTTGATTTATGCCTTTCACAGTTTGGATGTCAGATCTCTTTCTAATGTTGACATGTTCTGGTGCTTCTTGTCACGATTTGAATTTGGATGATTATCAGCTTTGTTCTCTTCTTTCAGAAACTCTTATAGTCGGCTGTGTAGCTAGGCTAGATTGATCAATGTTTTTTTGATAGTTGAGTGCCTCATCATTGTAACTTATAGTTTCCTGGAAGTCTATCAATGGAAATTCTGTGCCTAAATGTATCTTTTTGAAAGAAAAAACATTTTACCCTTTTTGTAAGCGTAATGAATGTCATTTCTAACTATTTTATTGTCTATCCTGTGCATGAGGTTCCTTCAATGCTAGTCTTTAATCTAACATTGAGCCTTACCCAAACAATTGTTAACTCTTCACCGTATGCTACTGATGCAGAGCTATATCTTACCACTAAATTTTGTTTGCTTTGTTGTTAACCAATACAACATATTTGTCTGCAATTTTATTATTCTTGGGAAACCTTTTTTGCTTTTCTTGGGAAACCTTATCTATCTGTAAAACTATTTCATTTGGTCTCATGTTGTTTACTGCTTGCTTCTTTTGGGAATTTCTCTCCATTTCTGTTATGCAAGCTAGCTGCTATAATCTCATTTTAATTCTCTTGTGCAAATTAACCACCATAACCCCATTTTCATTCTCCTTCCAAAATTTAAAGCAATTTCTGACTAACTGAATGTATGTCTTGTATTTTTATAAATTTCACAGTTTTTAGTCGAGGGAATTTTTCATGTTAAGCATTTTCCAGTCATATTTGACTTTCTTGTTGACTAGCTTGTTCTTATGTTTACTGCTAATTTTCTGTACTGGTTATGCTTGCCATGTACTTAGCCTTACTAAACCACTTCTTAGGTCATGGTTTTGCAGTGCAAAAGTACTAATATTAGCTGCAACCCATACGATGTTTTTATTAGGTTACCTATAAATATAGTTATACACAAAAATCAGATACATAAGAACCATTACCCAAGAAAAAAAATAAGGACCTACCTTCATAATATGCATGTGCCTGGAGGGAGAGAATCTCCTAAGAGCTCTGTGACAATTTCAATTACAAAGGACTCTTCTTACACCTTTTTTTTTTAAAATTAGTGAGAAAAATATTATCTTACACATAATGAAATAAATCCTAAATCCCCAACTATTTTCTTGTGGCCAATTTAGTCCCAAAGTGTCACATTTCTCTAATTTAATTTCTTACCATACTAATTGATTTAAAATGGTTCCTCATGTTGAAATAGCGATACAAAATGGATTCTAATTTAGTTGATCAACTATACAAAATTGATCCCAATTTAACCCTTGAATGACCATTTTGGATCAATTTATAATCAGAGATTAAATTAGAGAAATGCCATACTCTAGATCTTAATCAGCTATATGTAAATAGTAGGAGGACCATTCTAGAATTTAGCCCCATCTTTAATCTATTGTAAGTTCAGGTTACAATTTTTTGTTGAGTTTTTGTTTTCTGAAGAGCAATTTTGAAGGCATTGTTTGAATATGAAAAAAAAGTCTGGTTGTCTTTTTGGATATTCTACCAAAAATTTCATGCAACAGTTTCTTGCTTTTGCTTGCAGAGCCGAGGATGCCCTTTATTAGGTATATATGCAACACCAACTTTAATTACCAAGGAGAAACTCTTTCTTGATCAAGGATGGCAGGTAAGCTCTTTCAGTTTGACTATTTCCTATTATTTGAGTTGTTTCCTTGATAAAAACTGGTGCTATGTATGATCTGTTTTGTAATACTCACAAATAGAATTGAATTTGGAAAGAGGAATTGGTTTCCATGGACATGGTTTCATACATTCTGCATACGTTTGAGTTTTGTCTTTCCTTTTAACATTTTATTTGAAATTTAATATTCCAGAGGGCTGTTTCTTGGGATATGCTGAGGATATACAATGAGTTCATTGAAACTCAAGAAAAGCGCAGGTAACTATTCTTGGTAAAGCTATGTTTTTAATACATGAATGTTTTCTGACAATAGAATGTTAGAATAAGTGATCACTTAAGTAGATTCTCATTTCCTTTTTTATTTGTTGAAATTAATTTAATGACATGTTAGAAATATGTATTAACTACTTGCGTCCTTGTATTTTTTTTTTCCTTAATCAATTTCTGTATTGTGCTGCATATGATCGATCCTAATGGGATTAAGTTTTTTGTTAGAATCATGGAATGCTAATTGGTTAAAGATTTTATTTTTTTACTTGCATATCTGAATGGAATTTCATATGTGAGTGTATGTAATTACATGGAGTGACTCTATTTTAAGCCTGAGTTTATGACAAGAAAATGGAGGTTTTGTTCCAGTCTCTGCCTGCTTCAGCAATATAAACATGCAATTCTACTAAGCCATACGCTTTTCTTGATGCTTTGTTTTCCCTTTCTGAATTATTCTAGTTTGTTTCTCTCTTATTAAGCCTTTTTCTCTGCGCCCATCTTCCTTCTCAATCATACTGCCCTTTTCTCTTCATTTCATTACTCTGCTACTTTACCTCTGCTTATTACCAAAAAGTATCACTTACACTAAATTTTTCCTCTCAAAGTTTCACTCTCATTCCCAATAATTTCACGCTTTCTACTCAATCTTGCACATGCTCTTGTTTTTTGCCATATCCTTTCCATACTTGCAAATGCTACTTCTATTAGTCATTCAATCCTGCGATACTCTATTGTCACTTCTCTTTCACCACTTGTCCTTGACCAACCTCATTCACTATTTTGTGAGCCAAATCTATTTGATCCAAACAAAGTCTTCATGCTGGTGGATAGTGTTTATGTTGATTTTTTCTCTTGTGATGGATTGGTGACAATAGTTTAACTCTTGTAACTTTTTCTTTAATCAGTTCATCTATAATTGTACGTTGCAAAATGATGTCCTAGCTATGTTTCTTGAAACTTTAAAGGAGTAGACATTATCAGGCACTGTCCAGATATTACAGGGCTCCTTTTAGGTCAACTCTTTATAATGCTTTTTTTCTGGTGCAGGATTGAGCGGCTTGAGTTGTTTGATGAGTTTGAAGAATGGTATATGATGCAGGTAAGCCCTGACTTGCATGGTATAAATTGAGGGAAAACCTTTGACTCCACTAATCCGCTCATTTGCTACTGATTATGATGCAACTAACATAGTCATTCATATTGAAAGTACTTTAGGATTTCTAAGGTTTATTTATTTATTTTCTTGTGCCTCTTTCATTTACCAATTTTAATTAGATGCACTCACAGAAAATACCTATGATGGTATCACCAGTTGGCTAATAATACTAGCTTTAACATATTTAACTAGTTTTAGGCTTCTGATTTTTTTTTTCCATCCAGGAACACTACTGTGCGGCCTATGCAATCAATGATGCCTATGTGAGTGATCATTTTTTTAGGACTTTATATCACCAATTGATAATCATATATTATGCTGCATGCATGATGTTTTTATTTATACATGGTTACACTTTCTGTAATATGCTTTCCAACATTGCTGCCTTGCTGCATTCATTTGTACGTGCATATTGTGCTAACTGTTCAGTAAATTGCAATTGTCTCCATCTATGAATATTAGGTCGACAGTGGAGATTCTTGTTGAAGGATGATTGTTTTTGCAATGTTAATTGTTTGTCTTATTTTGCAGTTCTATAACAAACTTTATTCCGAAAACAATGAAGCTTCTAATCTTCTCATGTGCACTCCTTTTCTAACTCCAAAACTACAAGAATTGTGAACCCTTATGGTTGAGATATACATGTGGCATGAGTGAAGTCATCTTCATTTTTTTAGATATATTGGCCCAAATTCTTGAAGGCTTGCATTTTGTAAGCAGTCACAACTGGGATCTCTGCTTCAATGGCGAAAGAATGTATGCATCTATGGTTCCACCAAACAAATATTGATCGGAAAAGAATGGAAGCCCTGAGTTTAAGCAACCTTTCTCATGTCTTTTGAGATTGTGTTTGATGACCTAACCAAGGAATATACTGCACCGTGTCTGGAGATCCATGTATAGGAGGATGGAACTATAGGTTATCACTTGTAATAATTCAGGGTTGGTGTCTAAGATGTAAGAGTTGAGGCACTACTTCTGTGTTTGTGTGTACTAACCTTAATCTGGTGCTATGAAATACCTCCTCTTTCTTTGAATCACGTTATGAACTCAACAAGCAGGCTTTATTCCACTGCTTAAGTTTCCTCTTACTACATTATAGAACAGAAGATAAAGGAACCTCATGGATCCCAAAAATCATGATAGTGTTGCTTGAGTTCCTCTCTACAGCGTGTTGGCCTTAAGCACTTAGCCCATATTGCAAGCAAATCCTGAGATTTTGACAAAACTTCTTGATTGGATGGGAGTAGCTTTTGAAAGGACTAATATGAAGGATAGTACTTTTTTTCTATTAAGGAAATAGACTCTTTGGAACCTTATAATTTGTTCGCCTGAGCTTTTGGGTTTAATAAGAACAAAACATAAAGAATGATTTCTTTATTTATTTAGCGTCTCGAGCAATTGCACATGATTTGGGAATGATGAAGGGATTGTTTGCTTAGTTTTGATTCTTAATCCTTTAAGGGCTATGGATTAGTCACACCTCTTACTAAGGGTGAGATTACTTAGAGGTCCATAGGCTACCATATGCATTTTAATTTGCCCATAAGATGGGAATGTTGAGGTTGATAAAGTAGACAACCATAAAACAGTGTAAAATCATTAAAACCAAAACCATGTTTATGTTGTTCAATGTGCCATTTAACATGAAGACAACTTAAAGTTATGGATGAAGAAGGGTTCATAGTGGTGTCTCCAAATAGTTATGTTTGCTGTTGGCGGGATGATTGAAGTAAGCTATCATGTTTTTGTATGTAACTACTAGATAAAGTGTCTTTTTTAATAGTGATTTATTGTTATAGTCTCTAGAATTATTTAAATTTATTTGCTTAGGAAGTGATGCGTGGTGACTCCTCTTTAATTGCTTTCATTTCATAGCTTTTATGACTTCAGTTTGGTTTTGCAACACTCCTCTATTCGATAGCTTTTGTGATTGACCTTGTGACTTTTTTATTGTCTTTGATGACATCACCCTATTTGTGGTTTTTATCCACAACTATTATAATTGAGTGATATGACATCTACTTTTATTAGAATTGAGTAATTTTTTCCTTTATTATTGGATTTTGGTGACTTTGGTAATCAATTTTTATACAATTTCTCTATTTATCTGTTGAAAATGATATGACATCTATATTTGGCTTTGTAATTATATATTTGGTCTAAAGCATGTATAAATCATTTCAATTGGTTCTTGAATAAAATTGTTAGTTAAATGTGTTGTTTCTTCTATTTCAAGATTTAATTTCTTGATCGAGCAAGAAATTTGGAGAGTTCCTTGAAAGATTATTGTTTTGTATGAGTGATAGGTTTGCCCTTTTTTTTTCACCAGGTGAATTTTTCTTCTTATTTTTTTCATGTTTTTTTATTCGCATAAGAATGTGATTGATTTTGATTAAATTTAATATAATTTGGTTTTCATTGATTACTTGAATATTAATATGTCCGTGTGGTCATTGATTTTGAATTTCTAGTAGAATGCTATTAAATTTTCATCCGACTTGATTTCTATTAGATTATAAGTTTTCATTGATAGTTAAAAATAATGTTAAAGATTAAGCAGTTATGATTTGCAAATTTTGTATATTTGTTATATGATTTTCTTCATCCCATATTAGATTTGCATTAGAAAATATAATCCTAAGATGCATTATAACATATTTGATTTTAGAGCTTAAAGTTGGATCATAATGTCCTCTACATTTAGAAAATGATATCATTGGCGATTGATATCTCAACACAAAATGAATTTTAAAAATTGGTTTTGACTATAAGCAATTTCGATATAAATATCATGAAATTTAAGATTGTATTTCTAGATTTGATGGAGGTATAATTCTAGGGCATTTCTAGTGTGGATCATATAACTTAGAATAATTTTTTAAAATATATATTATGTTTTCTTTCAAGGAGTTGAAGTTGTTAAAACAAAATTTATTATACTTGCTCAAATATTTTGTGGAGTATTGCTACTAAAAAATATACTTCGACTAATATGAATGATGAACTTAAAAAATTATTTGCCTTATGTTAAGAAAGGTAAGAGACCTAAAAGACTTAAGTTAAGATGTAAAAAAAATGATCTATACTTGAATTAAATGAGAATTTGACACATGACACAATGGAGATGATTCATATAAATACCCACCTGGGATTAAGGCTTGTTGTTGTTGAACTTAAAAAATAAATAGTTGTCGTTAAGAAATTATAGAGGCTAATTATATGACCAATTTTAGAAGTGCTTGAATTTTTTGTTGGATTTGAAAGTCTTATAGAAAAACATTATTTGCTTAAGGATTATTATGTTGTTCATATCTCTTTTATTAAAGATCTTGGGCAACAAATTAAACAAATATTGTATCCTCTAATGAAGTAGTTGAGCTTTCCATGGTGCTTAAAAGTCAGAAAAATATCATTGTCATCCTCCTAAGATTAACACACTTTTGATTAATAATTTTAAAGAAAGATCTTACATTTCTAAATCCTAATTTAAATACATTACCACCAATGCTATGTATATTTGAAATTGGTTTATTGCAAAAAAGATTTAGTTTGCAAATATTCTTTAAATGATGGATTTGATGCAAAAAAATTACAACAACAAAAACAACAACAACAATAACAACAACAAGCCTTCATCCCACTAAGTGGGGCTAGCTAGATGAATCCTTCGTCTCCATTGTGTCCTATGTGTCAAATTCTCATTTAATTCAAGTATACTAGGGTCATTTTTTATACATCTTAACTAAGTCTTTTTAGGTCTATCTCTACCATTCTTAACATAAGACAAATTTAATGCATCTACTTTTCTAACCAGGTCATCGGACGACTGACGCTTAATGTGGCCAAACCATCTAAGGTGACTCTCTCTAATCTTATTTGCCACTGGAGCTACTCCAACTTTTTCCCGAACATACTCATTTCGCATTTTATCTCTAAGAGTAAGACCACTCATCCACCTGAGCATCCTCATTTCTGTAACACTTAGTCTTATGCTTCTCTTTTATTGGCCAACATTCTGCACCATAAATCATTGCAAGTTTTACCACCATCTTATAAAATTTTCTCTTAAGTTTAAGCGGTACTTTTATATCACACAACAGGCTAGTTGCATTCCTCCACTTCAACCATCCAACTTGAATTTTACTAATAACATCTCCATCTATTTCACCATCATTTTGAACAATAGAGCCTAAATATCTGAATCACTCACTCTTTTAAATAACTTGTTCACCTAATGTCACAACACTATCACTAGAATTTCTACAACTAAAATTACACTCCATATATTCAGTTTTAGATCTACTTAAACAAAAATCTTTAGACTCTAAGGTTGACCTCCATAATTCAAGTTTCTCTTGGACTCCTTCTCTAGTCTTATCAACAAGAAGTATGTAATCAGCAAAAAGCATACACCAAGGTACATCTTCCTATAAATGCCTTGTAAGAACATCCATAACTAAAGCAAAAAGATAAGGGCTTAAAGCTGATCCTTGATGTAATCCAATCGAGATTGGAAAATATTTTGTCAATCATCCTTGTGTTTGGACACAAGTAATAGCTCTAGTATACATATCCTTAATGACTTGAATATAACCAATATTAACTCCTTTCTTTTCTAGAACTCTCCAAAGAATATCTCTTAGAACTTTATCATAAGCTTTCTCGAAATTAATAAATATCATATGTGAGTCCTCCTTACTTTCTCTATGGTTCTCCATCAAATTTTTTAACAAATGTATAATATCCATAGTAGATCTACCTGACATGAAACCAAACTGATTGTCAGAAATTTTTATATCACATCGTAACCTATTCTCAATTACTCTCTCCCATAATTTTAATGTATGACACATTAACTTAATTCCTCTATAATTTGCACACTCTTGTGCATCACCTTTATTCTTAAATATAGGAACGTACAAACTCCTCCACTCATCTGACATCTTTTTAGTCTTAAAATAACATTAAAAAGATTTGTAAGCCAAGAAATTTTTTGATCTCCTAAACATTTTCACACTTCTATTGGAATATCATCAGGTCCTACTGTTTTTTCACATTTCATTTTCTTTAAAGCTTCTCTAACTTCATATTTATTAATACGACAATAAAGACAAAATTCTCTATTTTTATTTAGGGTATTAAGGTTGCTAAAATTAATCGTATTTTCAGATCCTTCATCGAAAAGTTTATCAAAATATCTCATCCACCTATTTTCAATATCCTTTTCTAAGAAAAATACTTTATAATTTTCATTTTTAATATACCTCACTTGAACTAGATCTTTACTTCTCCTATTTCTTTGGTTGGTTAACTTATACATACATATTTCACTTTCTTTGATATCTAATTTATTATATAAACACTAAAAGTTAAATTTTTTGCATCATATATCGCTTTCTTAGAATCTCTACAGACCACTTTATATCTTTCCCAATTCTCTGAGTTTGAACATCGAAACTAAGTTTATAACAATGATTCTTATTTTTTATCTTTTCTTGCACATCCTGACTCCACCATTAACTATTTTTTTAAAAAAAAGTTTTTTCTTTTGATTCTCTAAGCACATTTTTAGTAACTTGCTTAATTTTACTTGCTACTTCTTCTCACATAATATTAGCTTTCTTATGAACATCCAAAATTCTAAGCTCTTGCAGTTTGCTCTTAAAAATATTTTTATTAGTGTTTTTTAAGTGCCCTCATCTAATTTTAGAACAATAATTTGATTTATTTTTCATCTTCCAATCTTTCATTTTAAAATCTAAAATTAATAATCGATGTTAGGTACTTAAACTTTCACTTGAAATGACTTTACAATCTTTACAATTTAAACGATATATTTTTCTTATCAAAAAATAATTATTATGTTTTACTAAATTCATTTGTATAAGTAATAATATGTTCATCTCTTTTCTTAAATAAAATATTAGCAACTATAAAATCATAGGCTAAAGAAAAATCTAATATAGTCCCACCTTCTTCATTAGTCACTCCAAATTCATAATCATCATGAATACTTTTAAAATCTTCTACCACTCTATCAACATGTCCATTTAAATCTCCTACAATAAATACTTTTTTTTTTCAAAAGCTATCTTTTGTATTAATCTCTTTAATTCATTACAAAAATTTTTTTTTTAGCCTACATCCAAACCTACTTGTGGAGTATAAACACTTATAACATTGATAATTTTAGTATCAACAATAATCATTAAAGCTATAATTCTATCTCCATATTTATTAATATTTATAACATTATCTTTTAATCTTTTATATATAATCACACCTACGCTATTTCTAATTCGACTTGTACCTGAATTTCAAAGCTTAAAATCTAAACTATCAATCTCCTTGACCTTCCCCCTAACTCATTTAGTTTCTTGAATACATAAAATATTTATCTTTATATGAACTATAATATCTATTAATTTCATTAATTTACCTGTAAGAGTATTTATATTCCAAGTTCCTAACCTAATTTTGGTTTAATGGACTAACTTCTTTGCCCACATCTGTTCATAATGTTGGAACCTTTGCTTATTTAACATCGACTGGCCGATGCATCTTGATCGTCATTGTATTGATACACAGCGTCGTTCCGGGACGCCCTAACATTAACACAATATTTTAAAGGATTCATGTCATGATTATTTCGACAAGTTTTATGTTGGTTGTCGACTGTCATTCGCAACCCTCCACTTTTCACATATGGACGGACTATTTATGGGCCTATTAACTAGAAAATTACCTTTGGTTTCTACATCAGAACTAATGAATCTTAATCTAAAATTAAGTTGGAATTAGGACTTGAATCTATAATTGAATTTGACATCATATTTAAACCTAAATATTAATTAGAATTTGAATATATTATCCTTGAATTTCAAATTTAATAAATCATGTATGCAAAAAATGTTAAATTTATTAAGCAATTTAATATTATAATTCCCAAGACACTATCTATTGGTGCTATTTCTATGATGAATGATGGAATAGTTATTTTATTTTTAGTTTTTAGTTTCTTAATTTATAAATTTGCAAAAATAATCAATTTGAAGAAATCAAATTTTGTTAGCAATTTAAATATTTTATTAATGACAAGCGAAAATGTGAAAAATCAACTTTTCATCTATTAGTATGAATTCAGAGGTCCTTAGTTCATCACTACTAGTTTTAATTCACTTAAGCTTTATGTATTTAAAGTGGTTTCCTCATATGATAGACACAACATGTTTATGTGATATGTTAGCTACTAGAAGATAACTTTTAGAGCCAAATAGATCTAAACTTTTAGTTTTTGTCATTTTCCTCACCTCCAACAATTATTTAGAGAATATCCATTTGGATGAATATAATTAATTCAATATTATATCGAATCCACAAGCCTTATGCATGATTTGCGGGAAAGTATTTATAAAAAATGTTGTTAGCTATGACTATTTTTCCATTATCATCATTAATCTTATCCTAACAATTTAGGGGTGACATTATAAATTCTCTTTTTCAATTTGTTCTATTGATGCTATTTGAGGTGTTAATCCTATTCTTTATAAGCCATTTCAAACAACTTCTATTCATGTAATCTTAAGTCTACTCATTTTTCCTAATATTCTGACATTAATGTTATCAACTTACCAAATGAATGCTTTTTCTACTTTTATTGCATACGTCCAAGCCATCAAATCTATTTTTAATCATGTTATCTCCAAGAGAAGTCACTTCCACCTTTTCTCTAAAATAATCAACCCTTAAGTATCTTTCCTAATTTTGCCACACATCCATCTTAACATTCAAATTTTGTTACAATCAACTTCAATATCAATGAATTTTTTGAGGCCAACATTTATGATCTGATTATGATTTTATAAAATTTATTTTTAGCTACCATGATATTCTCTTATCAAACAAAATACCTATATAACTATTCAGTTTTAATTCTAGAGGTTATATCATCATTTATATCTCTAATTTTCCTATGTAATAGATCCAAGTACTTAAACCTATCATGCCAACATATTATTTATTTTCTAATAATATTGAATGATAATTATTAACATCATAGCCCACTAAAATTACTTATTATATTCTATCTTTGTTTTATTCATTCTAAGACTTCTATCTTTTAAATATTTTTTCCACTGTTTTAATTTCTCACTAATTTCTTTTGCCAATTAGAATATATTATTTGCAAAAAGCATAAAGGCATTTTTCTTTAATATCAATTTTAACCATCTTGATAGCCAATATAAAAGATTTTGATTCAATAATGATATTTTAAATAAAATTACGATAATTTGAAACTCTTGGTTCACTTTATAATTGCTTTTAACACTAAATAGTGCCCCATCATGCATATCTTTAAGAATATTAACATATTTTTAACATACACCTTCCTACCTTAAAGTACACTAAATCAATTTTAGTGGCATTTGACCATATGCATTCTTAAGATTAATAACAATCCAATGAAAATATTTATTTTGCTTTTTATGCTTCTCTATTAATTTTCTTAACTCAAAAATCACATTCATTGTAGATATCCAAATCAATTTTCCAAAATTGATGTACTTATTTCTAAGCCTAGAATCTATTATTTGTTTCCATAGCTTCATTTTATTATTCATAAGTTTGATTTCTCTATAATGACACAATCTTGAATATTGCTTTCATTCTTAAATAAGAAGCTTCTTTTGCAATCATTTGACATTTTCTTGATTTTTAAAATTATATTAAAAAGATTTTTTAACCAAGTCACCGCATATCTTCCATAACTCTTTAAATCTCAAAGGTATTTTATTCATACCTAAAGACTTATCTTTATACTTCTTTTTCAAAGCCAACTCTACTTTTGTAAGTCTCTCATTTAGTACTTTCAAAGAAACAATTTTTTTTTTTAATATTTCATTGATTTTTTAAGATTTTATTATTTTCACTTTTATGCATCTAACTTGATTAAATATTTAGATATTTTTTTGTCTTTCCTTAGATAATTTTTTTTTCTTTCTTATTGTATCTCCTCACTTCACGATCAAGTCTTCTTATTACTATATGATCTATATCTAAACTTTTTTAAAACTTTCGTAGCATTCCCTTTAATGGATCTAGATATCTTATCCCACATTAAGTTTGGCTCAACTAGAAGAATTTTAATTTGAATCAACTAAAGGAATTTTAATTTACATTTCTTAGTATTTTATCTTGAAAGATTAAAAATTTGTTGCTTTTAAATTCTATCATCTTATCTTAAGGTTGAATTTTCTCTGATTGTTTTTTATGATGTTAAGATATATATCCTTAACTACGATGTATTATTAAGCATTCTACTGAAATCACCTTACGATAATTGCAAGTTGAATTTTCTTTTCTTTGAAGTAAGAATAAATCTATTTATGATTTGCTTCTTTAAATGTATCTTTCTTAGTTAATCTTGTAATTAAAAAGGTTATTATTGTTATTACTTCATTTAAAAATTGCCTTCATATATCTGGCATCTTTACCATCCATGAACCAGCTTCCTACCATCCTTTTACCTCCACAAAATTTCTTCCAGGTATACGACTCCCACCTTTTGCTCTTGTGCTTATTCCATCTCCACTTTAAGCTTATACTCGTAGGTCTTGTTTGTATGCTTTTGATGTACTTCCTTATATTTCATCTATTACGACTAAGCATTCATCTACACTTGCAACCTCAGATCACTGTCTCCAAATTGGTCTTCAACAAACTATATGACATGCACTAATCACTTGATACTATCTTTTATATCCTTTGATTATATACTCTCTTTTTTGTCTTTTGCATTTTTTTTTTCCTTTGCCATTTCTAGTCCCAGGACTTATTAGGAAGCACTCAACTCGATCTTTTTTTTGAAGCATGCCATGAATATTGAAATGGGGGTATTCTATTGATCTCAACCTGGGACCTGATCACAAGCCTGTTAGTGTAAAACTTATTTCATGTTGATTTGTTCCCAATAAAACTATTAGCTACCTCAAAGCTTGATTGATGGCTAAAGGATATACACAAACTCATGACGTTGACCATTTGGATATCTTTTTTCGTTTGCTCAACTAAACTTGCTCTGCCTCCTCTCAATGACCATTAATCAAGGTTGAACCTTACTTTAAATAGATGTCAATAATGCCTTGTTCGGAGAAAAAATTGTGTGTTTTGGAAAGCCATATATAAGTTAAAATAAAGTCATTGTGTTTGTTTTAATTAACTCTATATAGTTCTTGTTATGTTGGCCTTCAAAGGAGCTCAATCTATTTATTTTTATCATCTATTCTCCCTTTGGTGTTGTTATCCTTGCTGTGTAGGTTGAGTATATTCTTCCCACTTGAAATGATATTTTTAATATCGAGGAGTTAAAAATAGTATATTCAGACGGCATTTTTAACTAAAAATTTGGGATGTTTAAAGTACTTTGTCGATGTTGAGTTTGCTTACAACAAAAGTATTACTTCACTCTCCTAATGAAAACATGACTTTAACTTAAGGAAATTGGGCTTAAGGTACAAATCTGCTATCTTTATCATGGACACTTTACAAATATTTAATGATGTGGAGTGATTTGAAGATACTGTTTATTATCATTGTTTGGTTAGCTTATTTATTTGGCAGTCATACATCCTGATATTTCCCTACAATTGGTATGTTAAGTCAACATATACAAAACCAAATAAGAATCACTAGAATGTGGTCTTATGCATTTTAAGATATATTTAGAAGTTGCCTAGAAAAGTTAAAGTTTATCATAAACAAAATTGTTTGAAAAAACTAAATCTTATTATAATATTGATTATATTAGATCTATTTAAAATTATGTTTTTGTGGGAGAAAATTTTGTTGTAAAGAAGCTATAAAGTAAACTATTGTTGCTAGATATAGTGCTATGAGGCTATGTCACATTCTGCTTGCAAAATGATGCATATCACAAATCTAATAGAGGAATTTTACTTTCTTACTATTTAGCTTGTCGTTCTTAATTATTAGAATAAGGCAATAATTAAAATTGTTAGTAACCATATTTCTCACAATAGTGCATAACATATTGAAGTAAATTGCTACTTCATTAGAGATGTTTTATGAAAAGAAGATCATTACTATCTATGTTTTCAAAGAAGAAAAATTAGCAAATAGTTTTATGAAGACTCTAGGACCACTTTTTTTTTTCTCTATGCAAATTGGATCTTCAAGATTTATATGCTTTTGTTTGTAGCAAAAAAAAAAAAGAGGGAAAATGAGGAATTTTCAAAACTCTTAACTGTGCGGCAATCGCCGTCCACGATGACAAAACTGCTCGGGGGGAAAAAGCGGGAATTGTTGGAAGGCCGGTTCCTTATAAAAAGGAAGAGAGGGGTTGGTCGGGTACCTCACCTTTCATGCACATGAGAAAGTGATGGAGAAAGCTAAAACTTGTCGCGTGATCCTAGCCGATCAATTCTAGCTGTCGATCAGCCCCTTGTCACATGCCTTATCCATCGATCACCTTCTTCTCTCATGTGGAGGAAGCTGCTGTGTTCTACCGCACGTGAGAGAGGTGAGCCACCACCGCTCGTTCTCTGTCGCATGCCAGGAGAAAGGAGAGCCACTCGATCTCGTGCATGCCCTCGCCATTGCCGAAACTTTGGCTATTTTAAGTGAAGAAAGTCTCATTTTTGAAATTGCCCCTCTTCTTTACTTCTTGAGAATGACTAATCAGGGATTTTTGTTTAATTTGAAGAAAAAGTCATTTGAAGATCCGATTTCAAGTAAATTTTAAAACAAAATTTTATATAATTAATTGCTTGCTTCACAGGTTAAGTTGAAGATTTTTACTATTGATTTTAGGTTCGGTGCAAGATAAAATTACTTCGCTTAGTCGATCTTGGATCTTGAGTAAGGGAGAAGAAGTGGGTGTGTTATTTCGCAAAACACAACATTGCTAAGCTGCCATTTTTACCAAAATAAAAAAGAATTAACTTGAAATTAAATTATTTGCAAATTAACTAAATTACAAGTCTTAAAATTAAAAGACCCGCGTCTATTGATCTTGGATCCGACTGAGAATTTTGCGAAGACCTACACTGTAGATCATGGATCTGATGCGAGATGAAAGTCCTCATTCCGTTGATCTTGGATCCATAACAAGAGAGAAGAGTGCGCAGTGTACTGAATTTTGCGATTATAACACTGTTAATCCATCATGTTGCTGGAATTTAGTAGAATTTATTGAACTTAGATTTTTACATAAAATTAAGGTCAAAATAAAAATTAATCAAACCTTCAATCATTAAATAAAATTAATCTATAAATTTTGAACAAATTTGGAATTAAAAGTTACATGCAATTGCTCGATCTCCTTTAATATTAAAAATAACACGAGCATAGATTGAATCTGAATTGAGGATTTAAATTTTAAAAATTAGTATCCTATTTAATCACACAAATAAATTCAAAATTCATTTAGTAGTATGACGAATTTTATAAAATGTAATAGTTACCAATTATTCTGCAAAATTAAATAATTGTCAATTATTCGATCGATGGAACATAATAAAAAAAGGATGTGAAGTTAATGTAATATGATCATCCATTAGAATCGTCAAATGATTTAGCAATTTTAAGATTGTTTCAATCATCAAACATTAGCTTTCTAATATATGTAAGTCCATTATATTCGCATAAACATTGGCTTTCCAATGGATATAAGCCTAATGTTTGTCTGCAAGGCAGACTTTAATCAACATATCAAATACAATTATGCCATTCCAAGGGATTTAAGTCTAATCCAAATGGCATTTCAAAGGGATGTAAGTCCAATCTGCTTGCATTCCAATGGATGTAAGTCTAGTCATTTGTTCGCTATGCGAACTTCCCTAAAATCTAATGACATTCTAATAGATGTAAGTCCAATATTTATTTATTATGCAAACGTCACATCATCCAAATTGACATTCTAATGGATGTAAACCCAATCACTTGTTCATAGTATGAACAATAATCCAATACATAGCATTCCAATGGATGTAAGTCATCTTCAAAAAATTTTCTAACGACTCTTTACCAAGTTAAATTTTCATAGATGAACATTCCTCACTAGTATCCTCCATTTCATCGATTAACTATTAATAATTTTCATCAATATTAAAATTAATTAGATCAGTAACATTTATCAATTTGAATTTTCTTTTCAAAATCTGATTATACTTCATGAGCACTGAATTATTTGAATATTTTTTATCCAATCGATTTCTCTTTTTATGTGAATCTATCGAGAAGAAGTCATAATGAATGTATGGAACATATGAAATATTTAGTATTTTAAAAATAATAAATCATTCATTTACTTAATGGCACTCTCATTCCTCTTACATTCACTGTGAGTCATTTCTAAAATCGTGAGGGCTAATTTTGCAAAGTTAGGATTAATGCACAATACATCTCTCACCATTTTGTTGTATTAAAATTGTAAGTGTTCAAGAAAAATTTTAATTTATAAAAAAGTTTAAAATTATAAGAAATTTTTAATTAATTATACCTTGAGCTTTCTTATCTTTGTTGTGGATGACAAGCTCATTTTCAAATAAGTCAGCAACATGATTATAAATTAAGAGTTATGGATTTGTAATCATTTTCTTATATTGATCTCCCTCCATTAATTGTCTATATGAGTGTATTTTAGATTTATTCTTGTAAAAAATCTCTAGTTTAAGACAATAGCTAGTTTGATAGAATGATTGCCAACGTTGAGACCTCCATCTTTCATCAATGATATGAAATACTTGATAATAGTTGTCATGTAATCCAAAACCACCACTAATTGCATTCTTTATTTTGTTCATTGCATTATAAATATAGTTCATAGTTGGTCTCTTGTCACCATTTGCTATTCTCAGCATCTTTACTGATGGGCTTATAAGCTTCAAAACATAAGTCACACCATTTCAAAATATAATATCAAAAATGATCTCCGTAGTTTCTTTTCGTTATAATTAATATTAAATCTAGATTTGTTCGATATTTAGAGAAAAACATACATCTGAAAATTTCTTTTTTGCTTATGTATACTTGTAAGAGAAAAGAAGTAACACAATGAGTGATCCCTTGTCTATAATTATGTATAAACTAGTTGGCTTTAAAGGTTTTTTTATAGTATTTTTTTTCCTTAATTAGTCTTCCCAATATCCTCCAACCTTAGATTGATGCAAAGGGTTGCGCATTGCGTTATGTTTGTGCTCTTTTTCGCAAGTGTTCAAGTTACAAGAATTTAAGATGTATTAATACTTCATAATGTGATAAAAACTATATATATATATATATATATATATATATATATATATATATATATATAAAATACTTAAATTATTAACCTATAAACATAACTAGAGTAGTTGTCTGTAATTACTTGAGCATATTTTTTTCTTTAATTTCTTTAATTTATGCTACAAGGAGTTTCAATATAATATTTGAATATTCAGATGCATCTATTGACTCCAAAAATATTATGTCTAATAGTGAAAGCCAAAAAATATATTATAAATCACTTTCTATGATTAGTCCACTCATTTGATATAAGGGTGCAACCCCTCTCTTGCCAAATTATTTTGTGATCCTCCATATCTTTCATAGTCGCCTTTGTTTCTTGTCTGTTTCTTGCCTAATTAGGGGGGACTCTCTACTTATGATAAGGTGGGGGTTTGAGGCTTGGTCCATGTTGTGTGATAGCTTTTATCATGTGCTGAAAACTCTTCAAATGCATTGCGTTGAAATGGATGCTTACTTGATAGAACCACTTAGCTACATTTTGTATAATTTGATCTTTTATTCCCTTATTAAAGTTCTCTTTCATTCTCATTTCTTATATTTTCTTCAACCTTTATTTTCTTGTTGGTGATGCAAGAACTAATCCATATAACTTTTAATCTCAGGGAGTTTTACTCTAATGCTAGGTGCATTGATTCTTCCAGTTTCATATATGAATTCAAATGATATATTTTGATAATGCATGGACATTTAAATTTTGAATTTGTTCCATTTGTTTTGTTTACTCTAAGCAATTAGCTCCTCTTACATTTTAAGGCACCTTGGATTTAGTCACATTACTCCTAGATGTTCCATAAAGATTGACATGATCATTGAGATATGCTTCAATTTATCTCTTTAACATAATAAATACATATTTAGCCAAGGGTCATTTTTTTATATTTTAATTACATATACTTTAAACTTGTGCCCTTCCTCGTGTTTGGATTGACCATACTTAAATTTCATTTTATATATGTCATGGATCCTAATCAAAATTTTAATATAATTATATAAATATTCTCCATACATTTGAATGATGATAATAAATACATTTCTTTATATGTGGCTCATCTCATAAATTCTAATTAATTTATCATCTTTTTTCTATTAATTTTATTAAGATATCTCAATAAATAATTTAAATTTTGATAAAAGTTAATGATCGATACATCGATGAAGACAAAACACCTGTCATACCTCTATCAATATCAAATCTAATTGTCATACCTCTACTTAAAAAATAATTAATTTAAGGAATATTTTGTTTTTAAAAATATTTTTAAAAACAAACTTAATTTGGATACTTTGTATAAAAATTAATTACAAATAAATATTCCTTAAATTTTCACAATAATTAGAGAAAAGTAAAGTATAGAAAAATAAAGAGAGAGAATACAAAGATTTTTACGTGATTTGGCCAAACTCCAAAACCGGCCAATATCCACGCCTAGCCACCCAAGCTAGGAATTCACTAAATCAAAATGAGATTACAGTAAATCTCTTGTACTCTCCTTCACGGGCAAGTACAATCCCAACACAAATTAAGAATAAGATAATAAGAAAGATACAAATGTTTATCTCTCAATTTAAAAATATTTTTGCACTCATAACCCAAATTATACTAATATTAAGGCAAGTGAATATTAATGAAAGAGAGCTCACTTTAACTTTAAATTGAATTTGAAATAAAATCTTCAATCAAGTATTTAATATAAGTAATATAATGTTACTTTGAATGATCTTGTAAAAGTTTCAAATGATTTTCCTATGACTTTGAAATGCAAACTAAAATTATATATGAATCAATTTAATATGCAATGTTAAATCACAATTTTAATTTGATTTCTTTTTCACACAAAATAGCTTTTATTCAAATGATAAGTGAATTTGCAATTAAAATAACTAAACAATCACTTGAATAAAGATTTGAATAGTTTCACAAGAAGGTTGTCACATAACACACACATATATATATATATATATATATATATATATATATATATATATATATATATATATATATAAACCAATTGAAGACAAGTAATCAACAAGCACAAAATAATTTATACAAGAGATGAAGTGGTCGGCCAAATAGAAAAATAAATGAGATGTGATGTGAAGATCAAATTTAAACAACTTATATGAAACTTTAGGCCAAAGTGATAAACAATAGATATTTAAATGATTAAGCATTAGATAATCAAAATACCTTGTAATGGCTTTCGACCAAAGAAGAAAATAAAGCTTATGAAATGAATAAGCACAATTAAACTTGAGTAACCTATGTGTAGTTCTCAGCCAAAGAAAGAATCAAGAAGTTTTGAAGTAATTGAGCACTAAGCAAATTTAAATTCTTTATGCTTGATGGAGAGCATAGAGAAAGTAAGAAGGATCTACATATGATATTTATTGATTTAGAGAAAGCTTATGATAAAGTCTCAAGAGATGCTCTTTGGAGAGTTCTAGAATAGAAAGGAGTTAATATTGGTTATATTCAAGTCATTAAGGATATGTATACTAGAGCAGTTACTTGTGTCCAAACACAAGGAGGATTGACAAAATATTTTCTATTTCAGTTGGATTACATCAAGGATCAACATTAAGCCCTTATCTTTTTTACTTTAGTTATGGATGTTCTTACGAGGCATTTACAAGAAGATGTACCTTGGTGCTTTTTCTTGATGACATTCTTCTTGTTGATAAGACTAGAAGGAGTCCAAGTAAACTTGAATTATGGAGGTCAACTTTAGAGTCTAAAGGTTTTCATTTAAGTAGATCCAAAGCGAATATATGGAGTGTAATTTTAGTTGTAGAAGTTTTAGTGGTAGTGTTGTTACTTTAGGTGATCAAGTCATTAATAAGAGTGATTATATTTAGGTTCTATTGTTCAAAATGATGGTGAAATAGATAGAGATGTTATTAGTAGAATTCAAGTTGGATGGTTGAAGTGGAGGAATGCATTTGGCCTATTATGTGATAGAAAAGTTCCACTTAAACTTAAGGGAAAATTTTATAAGAAGGTGGTAAGACCCAATGACTTATGGTGTAGAATGTTGGCCAATAAAGAGAAGCATAAGACTAAGTTAAGTATTACGAGATGAGGATGCTCAGTGGATGAGTGGCTTTACTCTTAGAGATGGAATGCAAAATGAGTATGTTGGAAAAAAGTTGGAGTAGCTCAGGTGGTATATATGATTACGGAGTCGCCTTAGATGGTTTGCCACATAAAGCGTCAGTCAGGAGATGGGAGTAGATGCTTTAGATTTGCCTTATGTTAAGAAAGATAGACCTAAAAGACTTGGTTAAGATGTATGAAAAATGATCTTAGTATACTTGAATTAAATGAGAATTTGACACATAATAGGACACAATGGAGCAGGATTCATGTAGCCACCACCTAGTGGGATTAAGGCTTGTTGTTGTTGTTGTTGTTGTTGTTGTTGTATGCTTGATCTCGCCAAACAAGAACCTAAAGATTATGAAGTGAATAAGCAGAAGATATTCGAAATAGCCTTATAAAATTCAAACCCAAGATGAAATAAGAGTATATAAGCACTTAGCACCTTAGAAATTTAAAGACAAAGTTAGAACCTTTCGGCCAAAGAAAGAATCTCACAAGCCCTTCACTTTTCCCAATCAATCTTCAAACCAATTACTTGTTTAAGGAAAAGAGAGGGATGATGAGAAAAGTTTGCACTTGAATCACCAAAAATTCTCCAAGAATTGTTGTAATTAGGATCGATCAATGGTGGAGAAAGGTGCGTAAGAGAGCAAGAGAGAATAATAATTCCTTTTTTCTTTTTGGAATCTTTTTCAAGTTGAAACAAGTCTCTTAAATAGAAGAGGAGGGAGTATAGATTTGACCAAGGTATGAGGGAATGAGAAGGAAATGAAATAGGCAATAATTTGAATTTCAGATCCAATGAATAATGGATCGGCTAAGGGATTTGCAAGAGGCTTCTTTGCAAATTTAATTCAAACAGATATGGAATGTTTTCAATGTGAATCACGGCTAGAGAGAGAGGAGAAACTTATGGGAAATTCAGCCAAAGAGTTTTGATATGAAGGAATTTTGAATAAAATAAATCCATGAAAAATACCCTTAAGGAATTCGGCTAAGAGAATTTCCATAAGTAGTGCATGAATCAATTAAGATCAAGGCTAATTATATTATATACTTATTGAATGTTTAAATAATATATAAATTTGTTTAAATTTAAAACAAAGTGGCCGGCCCCCAAACACTTTGCTAAAATGGATTAAATTAAAAAGGAATTGTTTTAAAAAATAGGGCTGATTTGAATTTAAATTTAAAATAACTTGTAATGAATTAATTAGAATCTAAATAATGATAATAAATCATGCTTGAGACGTTCTAAATGTTCTATAAAAAATTTCATTTGATTTAGCAAGTATATGTCATGAATAAAGAAGTTTGAATTCAAAAAATAATTCAAAATACTCCAAATTCAAAAATTCAAATAAATGAATTTTTATAATATGAAAAATGAAGGAATACTATATAGAAATATTTTGAATAAAATTCACATATTTTATTACACAAAATGTATTAAAAAATTCGACCAAACAATATTAAGATGAAAATGATAATAGGAGAGAGAAGAAAGAATAATAGGAGAGAGAATAAGAGAAAAATGATAAATTTAGGATAATTCAATTTTCATGCAATAAAAATATGAATAAAAATTATGAATAGCATGGAAATGATTTAATGAAGTTTAAACATAATTTATCTTACTTGAACACACATTTAATGGAACTTATTTCATGCATTTAGTTCATATTATCCAAAATAGATAATTTAATGAATAATTGCAATATTAAGATATAAAAAATATAAATAAGTTTAGAATGATGAATTTAAAATTGAATGAATCATTTATTTTATCTTAGTGAACTTTTTATTTGCCTTAATATAGTAATTCCTAGAAAAATTTTCACCCAATTCATGTTCAATAGCTTTAGCATTCTGAATTGACTGAAGAACTTGAAATTGAAGAATTTTTCTATATATTTGAATTTAACTTGATTAGTAGTATTTGAAAATGTGTTTGTTATCGTCAAAATCAATCACATATGAGGTGGGCTAATGAAATCAACATAACTAAAACAAAAATAAGTGCTAATCATAATGTTATTAAAAAATAATAATGATATGTTTATAAATTTATGTGATATCTCGATTTCAATTTAAAATCACTATTTATTATAATTTTTTTTTCAAAACAATTGAAAAATTTTTTTTGATTAAATTAAAGAAGTATTTTCATAATACTAAAAAAAGTCATGCTCACTTTTTTGAGTTATTGTAAACGGTTGTTAGAAGTTTATGGCTTGTTTAAATTGAGGAGTCAAGATGATGGAGGTTGAGAGTTACAAGTATGGTCTTAAAGTTCTTGTGAGGTTGTAGCTACTATAGCTCAAAGGTTGTGGTTGTTACAGTTGAAGATCACAGCTACTGCAAGTCTTCATTCACCATCTTGTGTGAATGTCATGATTGTCAAGGGTGAAGCTCATGAGTGAAGTTTGAGTGGGAGAAGCATGAAGGTTGTTGTTTGAGGGTGAAGGCTTGAATTTCAATTTGTCGATGACTAAGTTCTCGCTTGTCACTTCTTATATTAAAGAATAGACCACTGATATGAACCAGACAAAATTGAGCCAATCAAAAGCTTGTAAGCTGCAACACCACTATGCAAGAGCTTTGGCGCTTGACATGAAGTGCCCATTTTGCCAACTCATGTCGCGTGCGTACAACATGAAGCGATACCATCAAAGCACACTTCAAAGTTCTCATTTAACAAAGCTTGATATATAAACCAATATTATAGTGAATGATATTACAAAGGTTTCAACTTACCACACTCATACATGGTACTTTTATTAGTCTATGTTTGATTTTTTTTTTTTTTAACTTTTATACTCAATTTATGTTTTTGAAGGTCAGTGTACGCAATATCTAAATTTTAATATGCTTGTGCATTCTTCCACAAAGCCTTCGAATGTATCTATATATTTGTACCTTTACTCTTTAAACTTAAAAAATAACACAAAAATTTCTTGAATGCATGTGAAGTAGTAACCACCAATTCTTTAGGGAACAACTAGGTTTCCACCACCTGCCAAACACTAAAAGCTTAAGATTTGAGCTCTTTACTTGTATAAGCTATTCCATGGTCAAGTTAAACTTGAGCTTACCTCCTTTTGTAGGACTTTAAAATGCCCTGTTTTTCTAACTTATTTATGCGGTAGAAATGCTTCAACCCTGTCTCTTAACAAGGA
The DNA here is from genome assembly GCA_021442155.1 of Cymbidium sinense. Classification (NCBI taxonomy): domain Eukaryota; kingdom Viridiplantae; phylum Streptophyta; class Magnoliopsida; order Asparagales; family Orchidaceae; genus Cymbidium; species Cymbidium sinense. Next base: position 83,011,886 of record CM038223.1, read on the forward strand.
CATCAGCAAGATGACATTTAAAGAACGATTGATAATAATGTTTGTGGTTGATCCAGTTCTATTATGTCTATTTACTGATAATGATGGTAATTTAAGGAGTTCTATTATTGTCTATTTACTGATAATGAACGTAATTTATGGAGGTAACATTGAATCCCTACCATTTTCTTAGCATTTTATTGATCGTAACATTAGAAAATGAATGGTTATGTTGCTCAAGTCTTCCATCAAACAGTAGTACCCACATTTCGTTTGCTAACTTACATCTTATTAAACAGTATTTCTTAGCGTCTTGCGCTTATCTTCACCCTTTAATTGCTCTTGGCGGAGAACCCTTTCCACCAATGGAGCTTAGAAAGTCTAAACCTAAACTTCTGAAACTTCTGAAACTTCCTTTAATCGATTGTCCTGTTGCATACCGTTTGTAGTTACACGGCAGTATCCGGCACGAATTCAAACTGCTTAAAAAAATAAAATTTTTTCTTGCATTTGAAGCATCTGTATCTATGGTTCAGCTTCTCTTTATATCAAATGTAAATTTTAGATAAATGAAAGTAGCACTCAGCTATATCTTCTTGCCAGTTAACGGTAGCTTTCTTTTATGCAGGGCTTGTTCAGCGATTTTGGATTCTCTAAAGACTTAGCGCTTGATTAGGCCATCTCAAGAACAATACAAGGGAGATGAATATTTGACTTGCTGTAGTTGTTCATCAAACTTTCTGCTTCTACTTCTTTTAAGATTCACGAGACTAAAATTTTGTTGGTTAGGTTGTGCTGTTTTAGCTCGTAAAAATATAGTGTTTGTTAGTTGTGGCTGGCTAGAAGGAAGGCACGGATATGTATTCCAAAGGCTTTCAGCCAATGGGGATATTTATTATAGAGTTTATCTGTCCGAAGCTGACAATTGGCTTCCATTGTGTAATATATGTTTTGTATTTGAAAAGACTTAGGATTGATAATTTCTTATCCGAGTTTCTATAGGGAATGACCCATCAAGAGGCAAGGTGTTTTTTTTTTTTTTTTTGGGGTGGCATTTATATGGTTTGCTTTCTATCAAAAATAGTGTTTCTTTGAAATGATGAAGGGGGATTTAGATACACAGCACATAATTCTTATATAAATTATATTTATAGATATAAAACCTAAATTTTAATATTTATATAAATAACACCTAAAGTTATAATATTATATAAAAATAGCACTATCATTTATTTTTTAAAATGAAATGTATCTTTTTATACATAGAAAAAGTTTTATATTTGTAAATATAAAATTTTAGATAATAGATATGTAAATGAATAAAAATTGTGTGCTATGTATGTAAATCTTCTAAAATTAAAATGAGTTATGTAAATAGGGCAATTACACTCTAAACTGAAGAAATCCGTTATTAGAAGTTTGTATGCCTATCCCCAAATCTGGAAACTTCCAGGGTAACCATTCAAGGGAAATATATATATATTTATTATTTATTAACGCTATAAAAAAAGTAGTAGTTGTAGTATATTTCTCAATCCATTCACCCTAACGTTCTTTTTATCGACTGATAGAGGTTTTGTCAAACTATGGAAGCCATCAACTCATCTATTTGGCTTCATTTGTTGGTGGAATTCCTTTAGAGCTAAATATGAGTTGTCGGAACGTCAGTTTTAATTGAAAGCTTATGCATATGAACATTTATTATTGTACACAAATAAGGAAACGTAGTTATTTTTCTAATTTTGTCTTTGAATTTAATATCATATCATTTTTATTGTAGTATGGTATGAAAATTGCTTTTAGGTGTAATTTTAATCAGTAGTGTTATTAATCTTGAGGTGAATGATAATAATAATAATAATAGTGATAATAGATGATATATATATATATATATATATATATATATATATATATATATATATATATATATATATATATATATACAAGTTTAATTTTGCTCACATTTTACCTATAAAAAATTATCAAACATAATTTAAACAACAGAAATAATTCATTTTTATTAAGCTATTTGAATCTTTTAACATGAAAGCTTTCCTTCTTTTGCAATAGAACAATTTAGTAATTCTTTTAGATATTCTAATTTCAAAATAAAAAATTAAAACTTTTTGATATTGTGAATATCATTAATTTGAATAATTAAAATTTCATGGACTATTTTTATTTGATATGTAGTTTTATTACAGCATCTAAATAAGAGAATAGTATCCCATTTTGGGAGTATTTCTTTGAAGAGAGAGAGAGAGAGAGATTACTTTTATAAGGATCAAAACTAACACATTTTAACATTGTACATTTATTACAATTCTTTTTTAATTTTTAATTCTAATTTTATTTGTTGAAATATATTTTTAATATTAATTATTCAAAAATGTATATGAGTTAATTTTAGCATTAAAAAATCATTATATTATTTTTATCAGACTGTAATTTCTTTAAATTTTTTATACATTACATTCTGTATTAGATTTAGCAGAAAGATACTCTTTTATACATTAGCTTTTTGTAGCGTTGAAATGTGAACAGTTTCAAGCAAAAAGTAGGGGAAGAGAAATATGGGCGAAGTGGTAAAGCTGAGGGCACATGCGGACTGCTTGGTCCAATCCAAGCCAAAATTTTGAAGGCCTTTTACTTTACTCGTTTGTTTACAACCAAATCCCCTTTGCTTTCTCATCTTATCGTTTCCATGACTCTCTCTCTCTCTGTCTCTCCAATAACTTTCATCAAAGCGAAATGCCCAAACCACACCACCCAACATATTCCCTTTTAAGTGTCTCATTTCAAGTCCTATGAAAGTGAACGCTATTTAATCGATAGTTTTTTTTTTTTCATTTTTAATTAGTAAAACATATTCTGATTAATCATGCACTCATATAATTAATAGAAGAGTTATCTTAGATGATTTGATCACATAAAATGTCGGCTATCCGATGACCCAATTAGGAGACTCGATGTATTAGATTCGTCTTATGTTAAGAAAGATAAAGATACTGAAAAAGACTTGGATAAAAAAAAAATGACCTTAGTTTAATAGAATTAAATGAACATTTGACGCTTAATATGACATAATGGATAAGAAGCATTCATATAGCTGACCCAATTTAGTAGGATAAAGACTTGTTATTATTATCGTCATCAAATAATTAATAGGAATCGTGTATTTCATATATGAAAAAATTTGACTTTTTATACTTCATTATAGCAAACATTAAAAAAAAATATTGAGTGTTTTTTTTTTAAGAAAGATATTTGAAAATTTATTTTATATAATATTATCTTTAATGAGGAATAACATATTGTATATAGGTTAGAGTGTTGTTGGAATTCAAATAGACTTTATCAAATATAGTTATGAAGGACATAATAATCAATCTCTATATACAAGAGGGAATATTTTGATCTGAAATGAGTTTTCAATACATTTCTCAAAAAAAAAAAAAAAACTATATGTTACATCTTAAATAATTTAATATTTTAAAAAATAATTAATATGACACTTAAAATATTACTAGTCAAAGCACGAATCTTGATGCTAAAAGCAAGCTGATCCGAAGTTGAAACTGGTCGCGATCAAACACTTAAAATATCCTTGGAAACTCTGGGATGCTAGTTAAATCCCTAAATAACTCTCAAACATGGAGTGTTTATAGTCAAATCAAGCGTCTCGACGAGCCAGATCTAACGAGTCCAAGATCTCATAATTCTGACTTCATTTAAGCATCCAAATACTTAAAATATATCAACTCATCAAAGGAATCATTTTGAGCAGTCCGATGAAGTGGAGTGGTTTGGATTTTGCATGTATTTATAGAGATGTCACTCATCCAATCTATAAATAGTCTCTTATTCCTCATATGAAGGGAGCCGAAGCAAGAGAGAGGAGAGAGCTCTAAAGCTTGAAAATCCTCCAGGCATAATCGTCAAGATCGGCCGCCGACCACCCGTTGTTACTAAACCAGCCGCCGTCGCCATCCGATCCGGTCATCAATCTCCGTCGGTCTCCATCATGGCGACCTTCATCATTCATGTTCCCCATTGTTCACCATAATCTGTTACCATAAATTTGAACATGACTATATGATTTGTTGTGATTTTGGGATTCATTGTCTTCTCATATACAATTATGTAATCTGTTATCGGAAAACTTGTACTCCAAATAAATATATAGTGGAAGCTTTTACTTTAGACCCCATGATTTTTTCCTCTTTTCGAGGTTTTCACGCGTAAAATTCTAGAATATTTTGTTCACTCTTTAAATACCTGCGTCTTTGGATTTCACAAAAGGCTGTAAACTTTCACTCTATGGTGATTTTCTAACGCATAGGTTGGGCCGTCTAGAAACAAATTCTCATTATTTCATCTTGTATGACGACCAAGTTTTCCAACAAGATCAAAACCACCATCGAGGTGGAGCATTTCAAGCTTTTAAAGAGCCCAAGCGAAGAATGAAGATTCATCAAACTTCGTTCCTTCAGATTTTGTCAGAAACTGGGGGGGGCAACTCTTAATCTCAAAAGATTATCCAAATCAATATTATGGATATCTAATTGATTATCAGTTAGAGAAGCAAGTCAGCAATACCAATGAAAAAGACCAAGATTAAGGAGCAACTTTGGCTACAACCACAAACGGATGTTTTGATTCGACCTCTTCTACACAGGTTAACGCCATCGAGTAAAGACTCTGACAAACAACCTAGGATAGGTTAAAAGGTCCTTTGTGGACTTCCCGCGGCCTCTTCCACACAGGTTAATGTCATCGGGTAACACTTTGATAAACAACCTCGGATGGGTCAAAATTCTCAACGGATTCAATTCGACCTCTTCCAAACAGGTTAACGTCATCGGGTAACACCCTGACAAACAACCTCGGATATGTCAAAAATTCTCAGCGGATTCAATTCAACCTTTTCCACATAGGTTAACGTCATCGAGCAAAGACTCTGATAAACAACCTAGGATATGTCAAAAGGTCCATAGTGGGCTTCCCATGGCCTCTTCCACACAGGTTAACGTCATTGGGTAACACTTTAACAAACAACCTCGGATGGGTCAAAATCCTCAGCAGATTCAATTCAACATCTTCCACACAGGTTAATGCCATCGAGTAACACTCTGACAAACAACCTCGGATGGGTCAAAATCCTCAACGGATTCAATTCAACCTCTTTCACACAGGTTAACGTCATCGGGTAACACTCTGATAAACAACCTCGGATGGGTCAAAAATCTCGGATTGATTCAACCTCTTCCATATAGGTTAACGTCATCGGGTAACACTCTGACAAACAACCTCGGATGGATCAAAATTCTCAGCGGATTCAATTCAACCCCTTCCATACAGTTAACGTCCGAGTCACACTCGACAATAACCCGGATAGGTCAAAGATCCCGTCGGGCCAACCCGCGTCGGTTGCGCCTCGACCATCGCGAAACTTCACGGTCACCACCATCATCAGCGGTCATCCCGCCGCCACGGCGCTGGTGCCACGCGACTACCATCGCCCATTGCGGCCGCCGACCACCCCCATCGGTACCACCCCATAGCACCACCATCGCCCGTCACCACCTCCGACCATCACCGACAATCTTTGCTTGTCACCACCATGGCGGTCATCTCTGACTACCGGCGTCGATTGCCACCATTATCGTAAGCCATTGCATTGCCGGCCACCCCCATCGATTGCTGCCGCCGTCAGCCGGTCTGCGTAGTCGACCATCACCGACAATCTTTGTTGGTCACCACCATCATCGGTCATCCCGCTGATTTACCGGCTAATCGCCATATTGGCTAGTTGCGCGACCACCCTTCGCTAACCCGTCGTAGTCGCATGGCTGATCATCGCGTGATCGCCGGTCATCCCGTGACTCGCTATGGTCTCACCGATCATTCTGTTAAGCGTTGCCTACCGACCACCCACCGAACCATCTCCGGCCATCTCCGCACATATCACCATTATCCGCCATTACCGTCACCGGTCATGCTGTCGTATCGTCATGCGATTCATTCGCGACCCTCAGGTCATGCCGGTCATCGCGTCGCCATCACGCTGCCGATCCGCTGACCATCGGCCATCTCCACCGGTCCGCCATCGTCGGTCATCGCCCATTACATGCGTCGCCGTCGTCGCCATACCGTCCGGTCCGGCGTCAACGCTTATTTCGAGGAAAAGGAGCCTGTATGAACTACCGATCACCTCACTTCGGTCGGTCCGACAAGGCGAAGCCTCTTTCGAGCAGAACCTCGCCAGTACTACGGTCTTGATCTCAAACCCGTCGGTTCGACAAGGGTGATTCGCTCTTTCGAGGGAAAACGAGCCTCTCCATATGACATGGGCCTTGATCGCCTCCGGCGGTCGGTCCAGGCGTCAACGCTTCTTCGAGGAAACGGGCCTCGTATGAGCTACGGGTCTTGATCGCTCAAACCGGTCGGTCCAACAAGGCGATCCGCCTTCGAGGGAAAATGAGCTCGCCGTATGAACTACGCCTTGATCGCTCTAAACCCTCCCGGTCAAAAGGCGGTTAACCTCTTTCGAGAAAGCGGAGCCTAGTATGACTGAGACTGGCCCTCAGAATGACCTCTTCATGATGAGTAAGTGGGACCTTTCAGAGCATATAAAGTGTGTACCTTCTCCATATTAAAGGGATTTTTATAGACCCCACAACAGGTAAAAATATCAAAATTGCCAAAACCGCCTAAACGATCAAACGGGCAGCCAAATAGGTAGCGGACGTTTTTTGCTTGCAACCATGAAAGCGATGTAGCAGACCGCAGCATGAGCTACAATGATGCATCGCCGCTGCCATGCCTTCGTGTGGCTCGCTCACTTTCGCCCCGACCGCTCATGAGTCAGGTTCGCGACCGTCGTGGTCATGGCAACCAGCGCTGACCTTCCGCGAACCGCGACTGTCGTGACCCGCTCGACCCACTTCTGTCGGCGTCGATGTCGCTCCGTGAGCCCAACCCGATTGGCCCGCACATCCGTTCGGACCACCAGGGCTTGTTGCGACACCGGCCCACCTGCATCGCCCTGATGCTGACCTATTACCGGTCGCTGCCGATGTGCCGCAGTCTCATAGCCATGGGGCGCCGCGCGGGCACCCGCAGTGCTGTGAGCACTCATGGCCTTGGTTCGTACTCGGATGGATCCGTAACCTCGAAATCTCGCATCCACATACTCACACAACGTCGCCCCGTAGTCATAATCTTGTGCTCCCATGAAGATCTGTTCTCTCAAAATGTGTGGTTAATGGACCTTCAAATTTCATTGAAGAATTTGTTATTTTCAAGTATTTCACATATATATTTTTAGATGATTGAGATAATATCATCCAAAAATAGGGGGGCAGCTGATATGACACTTAAAATACTACTAGTCGAAGCACGAGTCTTGATGCTAAAAGCAAGCTGATCCGAAGTTGAAACTGGTCGAGATCAAGCACTTAAAATATCCTTGGATACTCTGGGATGTCAGTTAAATCCCTAAATAACTCTCAAACATAGAGTGTTTATAGTCAAATCGAGCGTCTCGAGGAGCCGGATCAAACGAGCGCAATATCTCATAATTCTGACTTCATTTGAGTATTCAAATACTTAAAATACATCAACTGATCAAAGGAATCATTTTGAGCCGTCCGATGAAGTGGAGTGGTTCGGTTTGTATGTATTCTGAGAGATGTCACTCATCTAATCATAAATAGTCCCCATTATCATATGAGGGGTAAAATAAGAAAGAGGAGAGAGCTAAAGCGAAAATCCTCTAAGCATAATCGTCCACTTCGGCGGTCGCGACCACCCTCGTTGGTTATACCACTGCCGTAGTTACCACCCGATCCTCGCCCGTCATCAATCTCGTCGGTCTCCATCATGGCGACCTTTATCGTCGATTGGCACGCCATATCACTCATCTGCTACCAGCATTCTGACTGAACATGATATGAGTTGTTGTCACGATTTTGGGGTTCCCATTGTCAGCCCTTCTCATATACAATTATGTAATCCCGTTATCGTGAAAACCTGTACTCCAAAATAAATATATAGTTGAAACATTTTACTGGGCTAGACCCTGTGATTTTTTCCTCTTTTCGAGATTTTTCACATAAAAATTTATGGAGTATGCTTGTTCACTCTTTAAATACTGCAGGTGTGTCTTTGGATTTCACAATGACAAGTAAACTTTCACTCTACCTGGGATTTTCTAGCATGTAACAATAATAAATTTATTTCACCTCTTTTAATCATATATGAGAAGGTGCTTACATTACACCTAAATTTTGATTATTTATAAAATTAATATTCTCTTACTTCTGTTTTTTTAATTATCATTTAAATATTAATTATAAAATAAATTCTTAATTCATAAATCTTAATTGTTCAAAATTTTAACTATTTAATCATTCAAGTATGGATATACGAGTTCTTTAGTTAAAAAATAATATAAATATTAATATTATAAATAGTTAAAATTTAAATGATGTGTATATAATTCTTCTTAAAAGACAACGTTTCCCTCCGATTCGAATAAACGTATTGATGAAGTTGTGGATTCGAATAAACATATTAATATTAATCAAATTTATTAAAAATTATATTAATCCGTCAGTCTTAAAAATCAAGTTCAGTCCTCTTGAATGAAATTTAAAATAGTAAGTTTGATTAGAAAATTTTTTATTTTAGTAATTTTATGTAGGGCTGCAGGCGAACTGTGTCGAGGGAGTCGAGTATATGCGTATTCGAGTACAAGCTTATTTACTATTGTCGAGCTCGATCTCAATTCAAGTTTTATAAGATGATCTTCAAGCTTTAGCTTATTTATTGTTGCATGCTAGAAAATCAGTCATGGTAGAGTGAAAGTTTACGCCTTAGCCATGTTGTGAAGTCCAGCACACACACAGATAATTAAAAAGCGAACAAGAGACACTCCAGAATTTTTAACGTGAAAAACCTCGAAAAGAGGGGAAAAACCACGGGGCCTAGTCCAGTAAAAAGTTTCCACTATGTATCTGTTTCAGAGTACAAAGTCTTCCTGATAACGGGATTAGAGAATTGCATATGAGAGAGGAATGACAACTGTGTAACGATGATCAGTTATTGTATTCTTGATAATGGACATGCGGGTAACTTACGGTGGGAATGTAATACAATTAGTGATGACGGTGGCGGTGATTGACCGTCAGTGGTGGCTTGTTTGGAGGATTTTCAAGCTTTAGAGCTCTCTCTTCCCTCACTTGGGCTTTTCCTCTTCTGGACTTTTCTTCCTTGCTTGGGTTCCTCCTGTCTTCCTTGCTTGGACTCTTCTCTTCTTTTGCTTTCTTCTCTTTTATTTGCTTGGACTCTTCCTCTTCTTCCTTGCTTGGACTCTTCCTCTTCTTCCTTGCTCGGGCTCTTCTTCTTCTTCCTTGCTTGGACTCTTCCTCTTCTTCCTTGCTTGGACTCTTCCTCTTCTTCCTTGCTCGGACTCTTCCTCTTCTTGCTTTGCACCTCCTCTTCTTTACTTGTTTATTTCTTCTTCTTTATTCTTTTTCTTCTTACTTGTTGTTTATTCCTCTTCTTCTTCACTTATTTCTCTTCTTCTTGGCCTCCTCTTGTGAGGAATGAAGGCTATTATAGATGGGAGGAGGCATTCTTGTAATTGTAAAGCTGTACCACTCCCCCGATCGGACGGCTCAAGATGATTCCTTGATCATTTGATGTATTTTGAGCATTTGGATGCCCAAATGAAGTCGAATTATGAGATCTTAGGCTCGTTAGATCCGGCTCGTCGAGACGCTCGATTTGACTATAAACACTCCATATTTGAGAGCTGTTTTGGGATTTAATTGATATCCCAAAGATTCCAATGATATTTTAAGTGCTTGAGATTGATCGGTTTTGACTCAAAATTATATCGCTTTCGACATCAAGATTTGTGCTTTGAGTAGTGGTATTTTGAGAGCCATATCGGTTGTCTCTATTTTTGGATGACATTAGCTTAATCATCCAAAATATATGTGTCAAATGCTCGAAAATAACGAATTCTTCAATAAAATGTGAATGAATCATTCATTTGAGAGAAGAAATCATCATAAAATACAAAATTATGATTATGGAAGTAGATGTGTAGCGGCATGAGATTTTGAGTTCTGGATCTATTTGGATACTCACGGAAGTTTTCGGGCATTTTGAGGACCGTGACGCCCGTCGGCCTTCTTGCCGCGGCCGAGTCTCTGGGCGATGGCCATCAGGTCAAATCTCGAAGGCGGCCGGATTTGCATGGGGATGGACGCGTGTCGGGTTGTCGCAGGCGGTGTGGCCGTCGCGAGTCTGACCGATCCGCAGCGGCAGCGCGTCGGGCGGTTACGCGCCAGCGCTGCGGCTGCCACCATCGCGTGGACGCGCCTGCGCGTGTCAGCGTGTCAGTTGATTCAGCGTCCGTGTGGCTGATTCCGTCGTAGCGTTCAGCGTGAATTCAGGCGAATGGCGGAGGCGCCCGCAACGTCGCCGCTTCATGGCGTGCTGCGCCCGACCGACAAAATTTGAAGGGTTTTGAGCCATTTTTGAGGGCTTTTACCCTTTTTGCCCTGTGAGGGGTATAAATACCCAGGGTGAGAGGAGAGCACACCTTTCCCTCTCCCTTTCTTCTTGAGTGAGGTCCTTTGGAAGCGTCGAAGGCAATCAAGAAGCGTTGAGGGGAGGCGATCAAGGCTGTACATCGTCGTGGTTCGGTTTCCGACCGTCGGGGTCTGGGTTAGGAAGGCGTCAAGGCCCATGGTACATACGTCGTGGTTCCGGTTCTGCGTCTCGTCCGGTTCGCTCGTCGGACCGTCCGGGTTAGGAGGCGATCAAGGCCCACGGTACATATGTCGTGGTTCCGGTTTATCGGCCTCGTCCGGTTTACTGGCCTCGTTGGACCGTCCGGGTTAGGAGGCGATCAAGGCCCACGGTACATACGTCGTGGTTCCGGTTCTGGGTCGTCCGATTCTGGCCTCGTCGACGATCAGGTTAGGGGCGATCAGGCCCACATGCATCGTCGTGGTTAGTTCTGCTCGTCGGTTTGGCCTCGTCGGGCCGTCACGGGTTAGGAAGCGATCGAGGCCACGCATGCATGTCAGTTCCGGTTCGACTCGTCGTTTTCGGCCTCGTCGGACCGTCGGGTTAGGAGGCGATCAAGGCCCACGATACATACGTCGTGGTTCCGGTTTACCGGCCTCATCCGATTTACTGGCCTCGTCGGACCGTCCGGGTTAGGAGGCGATCAAGGCCCACGGTACATACGTCGTGGTTCCAGTTACCTCGTCCGGTTTTCGGCTCGTCTGTCAGGTTGAGGCGATCAAGGCCACATACATCGTCGTGGTTCCGGTTTATCGACCTCGTCGGACCGTCACAGGTTAGGCGATCAGGCCCACGGTACATATGTTGTGGTTCAGTTCACCGTCGTCCGATTCGGCCTCGTCGGACCGTCCGGGTTAAAGCGATCAAGGCCACGATACATCGTCGTGGATTCCGGTTCCGCTCGATTCAGCCTCGTCGGGTCCGGGTTAGGAAGCGATCATCGAGCGGTTAGCGAAGATGCTCGATGATGGTGGCACGACATTATTGGTCGGCGGCGATGACTGTGATAGTGGTCAGCGGATAACCGGCAACGATAATTGGTAGCCGACGGAGATGCCGGCGATAGTCAGCGATGACCGGCGGCAGTAGTTGGCGGTAGCGATGGTCAGCGGCAATGCGCAGCAGTAGTCACAGTGGCGGCTATCGATAGTCAGCGAGATAGCCGGCGAAATTCGGCGATGGTGGCAGCGATACCGGCGATAGTAGTCAGCGGCGTGACCAGTGATGGTTACCGTCAACCTACATCGGCAGCAATGATCAACAGTGAGTGAATAAAATGTCAGTAATCAGCGAGATAACCGATAGAATGATTAGCCGGGCAAATAATGGTAGCGATGCAGCAAGTAATCAGCAGTGGTAACGCAAGATAATTAAGCGGCGAGAAGCGGTGGCGATAGTATTCAAGCATGGTGTCGATAATCGCGATCAGCGATGCCAGCTACCAGTAATCGTCAGCGGTAATCAGTAATGGTCAGCGATAGCGAATGAATGTCAGCAATGTGGAATATAATCCAGCCGAGCCAGCAGTGGTTTGGCCGACGGTGGTCAGCGAATGCTTAGCGTAAATGGTCAATATGCATTAGTAATAATCAACAAGATCAGCGGCGATGGTGGTGACCAGCGAAGATGCCGGCGATAATTGGCGGCGGTAACCGGCAACGATAGTTGGCGGCGGCAAATGGTCGGCATCAGCCGGCAGCGGCAATGTCGATAATGCGGCAGCGTCGGTAGTCAGCGGATGGCCGGTGGCGATGAGATTTTGACCTATCAGGGATGTTTGTTAGAGTGTTACGATGGCTTAACGTGTGGAAGAGGTTGAATTGAATCCGGCGAGATTTTGACTCATCCGAGGTTGTTTATTGAGTGTTACCGATGTGCATATGGAAGAGGTTGAATTGAATCCGAGGATTTTGACTATCCGAGTTGTTTGTCGAGTCTTTTTCGATGGCGTTAACTGCGTGGAAGAGGTTGAATCGAATCCGGCGAAATTTTGACTATCGAGGTTGTTTGTCGAGTCTTTGCTCGATGGCGTTAACTTATGGAAGAGGTTGAATTGAATCGGCGAGATTTTGACTATCCGGTTGTTTGTCGAGTGTGACTTCGATGGCGTTAACTGTATGGAAGAGGTTGAATTGAATCTGGAGGATTTTGACCTATCCGTTGTTTGTCGAGGTGTTACCCGATGGCGTTAATCAGTATGGAAGAGGTCGTAGGAAGTCCACCAAGGACCTTTTGACCTATCAGGTTGTTTGTCGAGTCTTTGCGATGGCGTTAACCGGTATGGAAGAGGTGTAGAAAGTCCACCAAGGACCTTTTGACTATCTGGTTGTTTCTCGAGTCTTTGCTCGATGGCGTTAACGTATGGAAGAGGTTGAATTAGAATCCGAGGATTTTGACTCTATCCGAGGTTGTTTGTCGGTGTTACGATGGCGTTAACTGTATGGAAGAGGTGGTAGGAAGTCCACGGACCTTTTGACCTATCCGGGTTGTTTATCGAGTGTTGCGATGGCGTTAATGTATGGAAGAGGTGGTGAAAGTCCACCAAGGACCTTTTGACCCATCATAGGTTGTTTGTCAGAGTCTTTGCTCGATGACGTTAACCTGTATGGAAGAGGTCTAATGTTTGTATGAACTTGTAGCCAGAGTTGACCATTGATCTTTGCCTTTTCATTGGTGTTGCTGACTTGCTTATCTTTTGAGATTAAGAGTTGCCCCCCAGTTGGGAGTATGTTCGTATGAGTCGATTGATTCTTTTCCAATTGACGTGGATATCCTTGTTGAATGGGCCTTTCAATTTCTTCTTTTAATGGGGGTTACGTATTCCTTGGGTGCTTTTATGTCTCTTCGATTATCCAAATTGTTCGCGATGTGCATTAATAGCCTCATCGGCAAAGATTTGTGCTTCCACACGATGAACTAAGTCGGCATATGGGGCCGTGTCATATGAGTGATGAGTAAAAGGCCACGGGCGGAGCTCCAAGAAAAACTCCTCTTAATAGTTCAGAGTTTACTCCAAGTATTTGGCGAGCTTCTAAGGAGAACCTCTGGAAGTATTCTTTAAGTGATTCACTCCCGTTCTGTTGAATGCTAGAAAGATGGGAGGAATCTTTAATGATTCTCCGGTTTGCAATGAACTATTCCACAAAAACCTTGGCGAATTTCAAAGGCTGCGGATGGATCCCCTGGAAGGAGTAAAACCAAGTCGAGCTTGCCCGAGGTAGCAGGGAAAACCGACAAAGTAGTGTGTCGAGCTCGTTGGATATGCATGATAGTCCATGTCGATGTGCTCATGCGGTCGCCCATCATAGGAATCAATGCTCGAGCCCACGAATTGGGTGTTGAAGAATAACTTCGGTAAAGGTGATGATTCCTCATAACCGGTGAGGAGGCGATTTACGCCTTGAAGGTGAAATTCATCTTGCATTAAGCGTCGTACTTCTCGAATGTCATGGCGGGATTAACAAGATGAGCATGTGTGAAGCTATCGATTGGTGGATTAACTGGAAGCGATGGATGAGTGGAGCGATGTCGAGGAGATCATTCTGGTCTCCATGCGAGGAATTCAGTGTCGGGAGGATTAGCGTTTGACCTCCTCAACGATCTTAGAGATATGTTTGGTAGTAGCGGCATTTGTAGTCCTTGCAAAACTGGATCATCTTATTTTGAGACTCCTCCATTCGAACCACGATCTTCCAAAGAGATTCACCCGCTTCCAGACATGATTACACTATCGGGAAGTGAAAGAAGGTTCGTCCTTGGTTGAGATTGGTTTTGAGTGGGGAGTTGTGGGAGGCTCCATTATTCAATCTGCCTATTGGCCATAACTGGGTTTTCACATAAATGATTGAGGGTTCTCTTCCTGAGCCAGCATTGCGTCTTTAACCGTGGTAGAGTGAAAGTTTACGCCTTAGCCATGTTGTGAAGTCCAGCACACACACAGGTAATTAAAGAGCAAACAAGAGACACTTCAGAATTTTTAACGTGAAAAATCTCGAAAAGAGGGGAAAAACCATGGGGCTGCAGTAAAAGTTTCCACTATGTATTTGAGTACAAAGTCTTCCGATAACGGGATTAATTGCATATGAGAGGATAATGAAGTGTAACGATGATCAGGGTTGTAATTATTCTTGATGGTGGATGCGGGGTAACTTCGGTGGGAATGTAGGGTCTGATTAGTGACGGCGGTGGTAGGTGATTGACAGTTGGTGGTGCACAATTGCTTGGAGGATTTTCAAGCTTTGAGCTCTCTCTTCCTCCTCCAGGCTTTTCCTCTTCTTCCTTTTTTTCTTCCTTGCTTGGGTTCCTCCTCTTCTTCCTTGGACTCTTCTCTTCTTGCTTGGACTTTTCCTCTTCTTCCTTGCTGCTCTTCTTCTTCTTCCTTGCTTGGACTCTTGTCTTCTTTGCTTGACTCTTCCTCTTCTTCTTTTGACTCTTCCTCTTCTTCTTCTCTCATATATTACTTGTTTGACTCTCCTTCTCCCCTCTTGTGAGGAATGAAGGCTGTTATAGATGAGGAGGGCATTCTTAATTCGTGTAAAGCGTACCACTCCTGTCGGACTCAAGATGATTCCTTGATCATTTGAAGTATTTTGAGCATTTGGATGCCCAAATGAAGTCGAAATTATGAGATCTTAGGCTCGTTAGATCCGCTCGTCGAGCTCGATTTACTATAAACACTCTATATTTGAGAATGTTTGAGATTTAATTGATGTTAAAGATTCCGATGATATTTTAAGTCTTGATCTTGATCGGTTTTGACTAATCATGCTGGCGTCAAAGATTTGTCTTTATTAGTGGTATTTTGAGAGTCATATCATTTATCATTATAAAGCTCGAGCTCGATTCAAATTTGATTATCAAGCTTATTAATGAGCAGCTCATTTAACGAAATAAATGAGCTTTAATCAATCCTTGATCAAGCCTATTCGCAAGTAATTTGTTGAGAAAAATACATGAGCTCCATCAATTAAATCTTATCAAGCCTAAAAATAATTATAAATGTAAATATTCACAAATAAGCTTTAATTGAGCCACAATGAAGCTATAATCGAGTTCCTTAATAAGCTTATTCATAAACTTTAAATGATATTATTCATAAAAATAAAGAAATTGAAACACAAGTGGTTCAAGATAATTGAGTATTTATAAAATTATTTAAATTCATTCGATTATATAAATATCATGAATAAATTTTAATCGAGTCCCAAATAGCTCGTCAAATGCTGGATTTATTTGCCGCCCTATTTTTATTGAATAAAGTACCGTTTATAAAGAGATTATTTTGCATAAGATGATCGTCTGTTGAGATAGAAAGCTAATAGAGCACAACTTTCCAATTAAGCTTTTTAGATACTACTAGACTGAATCTATTTTATTAAAAAAATTTTTTTTTTTGCAGTATCAAAATAGCAAAAAAAATACTAATTTAATTAATCATATTATTATTATTATTATTATTATTTACATATCATATATCATTATCCTAATAAAAAGTATATCACTAAATAGACTCAAAGATGAATGTGGGAAAAGTAAGTAAGAATTTGATATGTGTAAATGATGAATATGACATTAAACCTTCCTAAGATTAATCATAAAATGATATCTTGATGAATCAGATATTAAATGAATACCCATTAAAAAAAAATGACTCAAAATCAGCGGATCGTCATTTTCACTGGCCGAGTGTAAACGGGTATAGCTTGGATTATTTTATAAAATTCGAAGGGTATATATGTAAAATTAAACCAAAAATAGTAAACAGTGGGGAGTGATGAAAAGTTTAGTCGAATAGAATATCACCGATCTGAGAAAGGCATTGCTCGCTTCTCAGTCCATTTCCTGCTCTCAAATTTCTTCGCACTAGCCCTTCACTTCATCCTCCTCCTTCGTCTTCCTTCGGCGTCGCAGTGCGATGGGATGCGCGGCGTCGAGGTTGGACAACGAAGACACAGTCCGGCGCTGCAAGGAGCGTCGCCGCCTCATGAAGGAAGCGGTCTATTCCCGCCACCACCTCGCCTCCGCGCACGCGGACTACCTTCGCTCCCTCCTCCTCACCGGTTCTGCCCTAACCCGCTTTGCCGCTGGTGAACCCCTCTCCGTCTCTGAACAAACCCCTCCGGTCCTCCTGCATCACCACTCAACCGCTCCCTCCGCCGTCTCCTCTCTCCCTCCTCCCACCCCTGCATCTTCCATTCCCCGCCCCCCTGCCACTGCCACTGAATTGCATTCCCCACCTATTCCTCCATCACCAACTCTAAGCTCTCACATCCTGTCTGATTCAGCGTCCCCTCCACCCCTTTGCTGCCTCCCTGCCCTCAGCCTCCAAGCGTCACTCCAATCGCTTCTCCACGAACTATGCCACGACACCTTCCCAAGCCTCCTCAGTCTGGGACTGGGAGAATTTCTACCCTCCCTCCCCTCCTAGCTCCGATTTCTTCAATCAGCTCAAGGAGGAAGAAGAAAAAGAACAATCATCCGATGATGAGCCCGAAGAAACCAATTATCACGAGAGGCACCATCTCCCTCATGATGACGAAGAGGGTGATAATAGCTCGGTGGTGCACGATTTCCCACATGGACACTATGGGAGCAGCACGAGTTCATCGACCAAATCCGATTGCGATGAGGAAGAGGAAAGGTACTCGAGATCTGAGGGCACAGCCCCGAGATCTGAGTTTGGGGGATCGTCGTCTGTGGACGTCGGTGCTCGCGTCCGGCCAGCGCCTTCGGAGAGCGGATCCACCTTCACGGCCCCGGGGAAATCGCTTCGGCATGAGAGATCGGAGTTTGCATCCTACCCCGCCGGTTGGAACGGCAGAGACGATTGTTCTACCTCCGCCGCCGGGGATCTCAGACTTGTGGTGCGCCACCGCAATCTTGCGGAGATCGTCGCTTCCCTTGAGGAATACTTTACGAAGGCTTCCACGGCCGGCGAGCCTGTTTCTGACCTACTCGAGATCGGACGCGAGCAGCTCGAACGCAGCTTCCGGCATGTCAAGAGTAAGCAAGCAGTACACTGTTGTTGTTAGGGCTAGTGGTTGTTGTCGCTATTATTGCCACATTTTTCGCCATTTGTACAGGGAATTATTTCTGTTATAATTTTTTTCCAGAAACTGTTTACCATTCGAATAGCGTGCTGAGTGCTTTATCTTCGAGCTGGTCGTCGAAGCCGCCAATAGCTATAAGGTATCAGCTCGATACCGGTACTTTGGAAGAGTCTGGAGCCGAGAAGAGCCATCGCTCGACGCTTGAGCGGCTTTTTGCTTGGGAGAAGAAGCTATACCAAGAGGTCAAGGTAAATTTTCATGGGATTTTTACGAATCAATCACTCAATATATATTTATTTACAATTTAATTATTCTTTTTTTTTTATCTATCATATTCAGATTTGGCATATACTTGATCAAATCACGGGGAATTTTATATTAATGAAAAATATGAGTTAGAATTTTGTTATGAATTTCAATATTTAATTGTCAATTTAAAGAATTAAAATTGAAGTTGGTTGATTTGTAAATATAGAAGAATAGTATGATTGTGTATGTAATAGTCCCAATTTTCTTTCCAAAAATATTTTTAGCAATTATTTGATGACATACATGTTAATCTAATCTTATATGTAAGTAAATGTGATGAAACTGTTTCCGTATTTGTGTGTGAAGATGATTCTGCTCATTTGATATGATATTACTCATAATAATAATAATAATAATAAGAATAATAATAATAATTATTATTATTATTAAAATGTCACTGCTTGGTTGACTGCGTATTTTTGCAGCACACTGTGGTACCTACCGGTCTAAATTTTCCTAAAAAGAATTAAAGCGCATCTGTTCTAATCACCGTTTGTTTATTTCTTTATTTTTGCATAAAGGTAGGTCTCGCAAAAATCGTCAAGATTAGGTCAAGCACCTAAGCTTTGAATCTCGTTTAGAAAGCGGTTGCTTTGATTATGGTTAAGGTGAGCTTGATTTAATGTCTAAACTAAAATGTATGTAATGTTATGAAAAGCAAATCGAAATTCCATTTTTTTTTTTTTAAAAAAAAAAAACTATTAAAGCTCCTGATTTTGATGGATAATTGTCATTTTTTTTTTCTTTCTGATACGAATGGGTGAGGGCACCTATCCCCGAAACTGTCTAACTTACTTTTCTGTACTTTGATTAGTTGTGTGATGACTCTTAAGTCATCCTGGACAAATAACTAATTATTAGGTTTATTCAGTACAGCACTAAGATGCCATACAGCTTGCCAATGTTTCTGTGCCCATAAGAAGGCATCACAACGTATTTGCTTTTGGCATTTTTCTACCAAGATGTACTGAAGTTTTGGAAATTGTTTAAAGCGACAACTTGATTTGCTACCTTCCATTTATAAAATTTTAAAAAGGGAAACTTACGTACATAGCACACAATTCTTATGCATTTACATATCTAACACCTAAAGTTTGATATTTTTTTTTTTTGCAATGAGTATCCACCCAACACCCCACCCATCTTGTGGGTGGAGATGTAGTTGTGACTAATCCCACGGGGGCCTAGCATCACATTTGATATTTATAAATATAACACTTTTTCTATGTATTAAAAGGTGCATTTCACTTAAAAAAATTCTGATAGTGTTATTTTTTATGTAATATTAAAGATGTGAGTGTTATTTTATAAATATGAAAGTTTAGATGTTGGATATGTAAACATATAAGAATTGTGTGCTAATGTATGTTAATACTGATCTTGAGCTTCACTGTGATGCCTGTTTAAACCTACTCGACATAACTGTTTAGCTGGTAGAAAATGGATCTTTGATTTATGAGCAGGTTTGCTTTTGATGTGGGATCCTGCCCCTTTTTGTAAATTTGATAATTTGTGCTCGGTTTGACTGGTGGAGTAAATTTTTGTGCTTTATTTTCTTATGGTTTCTACTGCTGGGGACTAATTGTCGTTTAGCACCTTAGTTTCTGTGTGTTTGAACATGGGCTTGTTGTGCTTCCCTTTGCTTCGAATTCCACATCATGGCAGCTAACCGATTTCCTGTGTACGTTAGTGGGCCATGGAGGCTATTAATGTGAACTGCTGTTCTTGGCCAAGAGATCATGGATAGTTTAAGACACGTTACTTAATAGAGTACTGTGGTCTGGTGATCTCTCCTTAAGATTAGTTGAAGCATAAATTTAATGTGGGAGAGATTTAAACTCAAGACTTGAGAAATAACTTTCAAGATTTTTACCGATATAAACCGAGTCTCAGGCACACTAGTTGAAGTATATGGTCATATTCTTAGGAGCTCATAATAATCTAGAGTATGGCCCCACCTAATATCACATTCTGTGATGTGCCCCATGTGATCCTGATGAGTTGAATCATTAGCTCTGTTAGCAATAACAAAAGTTGCTGTGACAAGGGATGCGGATTCTTTATATTTAAGGAGTTACCTTCAAACCCTTTCTAGTCATGCGACGCATTTCAGTTGACTGGAATTGATTCTAAGTAACTTCAGGGATTGGTTTCAAAAATTACAGGAATCAATCCTAGGCCTAGCCGCTGAAAGTGCAACACCCAGTCCAGATGTAAAAATAAGTTGAAAATAACTACTTCTTGAACCTTAATCTCTATTCCTAGATTTTATGATCAATCAGTTCAACACTATGATTTATATGTCTATGGTACTAATTGGATCCAACGGGTTGATCTGGGAAGAACATGACTATTTTCAAGACATTTCAGCACATTTTCTTATATTTTTTTCTTCCTTAATTTCTGCCAAAACTTATTTGTTCATAATTTGGACGTCTGAATGCAGCAAAGGGAGGGTGTAAAAATTGAGCATGAGAAGAAACTATCATCATTGCAGAGCCAGGAATACAGGGGAAAAGATGATGCAAAGTTGGACAAGACAAAGGCTTCCATCAACAAATTGCAATCACAGATCCTTGTTACATCGCAGGCTGTTTCCACCACTTCATCTGCTATCACTCGCGTCCGAGACAATGAACTCGCCCCTCAACTCGTTGATTTGTGCTATGGGTAAAAGCTTTCTTCACATCAAAAAGTATCAACTTTGTATATCTCAAACAAATGTAAATACAAATGCTAACTTTTGCATTGCAGCTCTCTAAAAATGTGGAGATCAATGAAGCTGTTCCATGAGATACAGAACCATATAGTTCAGCAAGTCCGAGGCCTTGTTCATCGATCCCTCTCTGGTCAATCCACATCTGATTTGCACCGTGTCGCCACTCATGACCTCGAAGCAGCTGTTTCCTCTTGGCACTCCAGCTTCAACCGCCTTATCAAACACCACCGCGAGTACATCCATGCCCTCTATGCCTGGGTTAAGCTCACTCTCCTTCCCGTCAGTAGTGATGCTCCCCAAAAGCAGCATTCTTCTCCCATTGCCATGGAGCTCACAGCCTTCTGCGATGAATGGAAGCATGCCCTTGATCGCCTCCCGGATACTGTAGCTTCTGAGGCTATCAAGAGTTTTGTAAACGTAGTCCATGTCATCTCCACAAAGCAGGAGGAGGAGTTCAAGGTCAAGAAGAGGGCTGAAGCGTACTCAAGGGAGCTTGAGAAGAAGTCCACTGCATTGAGAACCATAGAAAGGAAGTACTACCAGTCCTATTCCATGGTTGGAGTTGGGATTCCTGGAGGAGGAGATGGTCCCAACGGCCAAATACTCGATGCTCGCGACCCACTTGCAGAGAAGAAATCTGAAATCACATTGTGTAGGAGGAAGGTAGAAGATGAGATGGTCCGGCATGCAAAGGCGGTCGAGGTCACCAAGTCGATGACACTGAACAACATACAGACCGGCCTGCCTGGAGTTTTCCAGGCAATGACTTCATTCTCAGGACTGTTTGCAGATGCACTGCAAGGAGTCTGCCGAAGAGCTGGGTCTGTGAAGTAATAATAGAAGCATGGATCCCATTCTCTTAGATTGTTATCAGTTCACTTAGAAAATTTTTCATGGAAAGAAGCATATAGTTATATATATAGTTGTTATTTGAAGGGGAATTTGTTGATATTCCCCATGTTTTGTTGTGCGAGGAGAAGTCAGCTTGCTGTAGATAGCAGCTTCATATCATCGTTATATCTATATATTTTTTGTCCCTACCTGAAGAAGGGATTGGGGAGGGGCTTCTGTACAGGTATTAAGAAATAGAGGGGGTTGAAGAAGAAGTGGTTGGTATTTTGGCTTGCTGGTGAAATAAGAAAGCTACTCTTTCTCTGAGCCTAGACTAGAGGTTTACTTGTTAGTGTTGCTTCAACTGCTTGGTTTCTTTTGGCTGAGAAATGCTACTGTTCAAAAAAATCTTATATTTCCATTCATGGGTGATTTATTTACTCCTGTTAATTAGTACGTAAAGTAATATCAGATTTTTTAAAAATGTTATCGATATTTTAGTTTAAATGTATTTCTGTTCTTCATAATCCTATGGTGCAAATGCTTAGGAGTGTACAATCCAATCCAACTTGAATGAATGATTTTAAAATTTGTTAAACTGATACAGTTTTAATTTAAAATTCAAAAAAATAAATAAATCAATGTTTAATCAATAACATAAATCGAATTAATTTTTTTATTGAATTTTAGCTTCTATTTATCAAAAAATTTGAAAATGAAGATATAAATTTTTATAGCAATTTTTTTATCAAAGAATTATTTTTTTAATAAATAAAATAAAAAAGAATCAAATTTATCATTAAAATTATTATCTTTAGAGAAAATTTTTAAAAATTTAAAATTTATTTATTATTTATTTTTTTGATTTAATCGATTTAAAATAATATAAAATTGAATCGAAAATTAAAAATTATCAAATCAAAAACTGAAATATGTAAAATCAACTCAAATTTGAAATTTCGATTTGGACTCTTTACTCTGTCAAAAGCATAACTTTAATTTTTATTATAATATTTTTAACAACTACATTTTAGTTATTTTTAAAAATCGTTATTTATCATTCTGGTATTAAAAATCATATAGTAGCGGACAAAGAAGCCATCAACGATGAAGAAGCTGCTATCGATGGCTGCAGTCCAGAGCTTAAAAATCGGTTTGATTTTAATTTTAATTTTAATTTGTTTGGACCGACACGCGCAAGTTCGCGGCCCCGAGTGGATATCCGACTGACGGTGGGTGGGGAGTCGTGCCGCCAGGCGCCAAGCTGCGTTAATTAATGCCTTCACAATTGATCTCGGACCCGGCCGGTAGCCCTGTGTTTCAGAAACAAACCGCAGCTGGTTCGTCCCTCTTCTGCTCTATCTATTTTGTAATGATATTTTTGAAAATATTGAATTTATTTTAAAAATGAGAATAATAAAAATTTAAATTAATTGTTCATCTATTACATTTATTATAATATACATTTAATAAATTTAAAAATTTTTTTGAATGTTTTTATCAAGATACTTTGATTAAAAAATTTAGAATATTTACATACAAATCACACAATATTTATATATTTACATATCTGATAATTAAAATTTGATATGTATTTATTTAATATTTTTTATGCATAAAAAAAAATATATATATTTAGTTTTTAAAAAGTGAACTGATAATAATATTTTTGATATGACATTGAAGATTGAGGTGTTATATCTACGTAAAAATTAAAGTTTA
Source organism: Cymbidium sinense (assembly GCA_021442155.1). NCBI lineage: Eukaryota > Viridiplantae > Streptophyta > Magnoliopsida > Asparagales > Orchidaceae > Cymbidium > Cymbidium sinense. Next base: position 83,035,103 of record CM038223.1, read on the forward strand.
ATTGTTGATATATAAATAATAAAAGTTATATAAACCTCAAAAATTCTTTTGCATCTAATATTATTTTGTTGGATTTGTTGTGTGCTAGAAAATCAGTTGTGATAGAATAAAAATTTACGATTTAACCTTGTTGTGAAATTCAATATACACACAAATATTTGAAGAGTGAACAGGAGACTCCAGGATTTTTATATGAAAAAACCCCAGGAAGAGGGTAAAATCACTAAAAAAAAAATCTTCCACTATATGTTTGAGTACAAAAATTTTCCCGATAACGGATTACATAGTATATGAGAAGGGCGACAATGGAATCCTGAATCAATAACAACAAATGCCTATATAACCATGATTGCAGAATGAGAATGAATGACGAAATAATGTCGGCCGAAGCCAGTGGCGAGATGGCCGGTGATCAACGAGCGATCCGGTGATCGACAGCTGGTGACGATGATGGCCGATATGTGATGACAATGATGATTGATGGGTGACAATGACGCTGGCGTATCGCAACGCGAATCCAGCGATTGGTACCGCGGATATACGGTAGATGCGCCGCGATACAGCGATGGGCAATAATGACCGGCGACGGTTGACGGCCAATGAGCGGCCGTTTGAGTGCTTGGAGGATTTTCAAATGTTAGAGCTCTCTCTTCTCTTTAGCTTGACTCTCAAATTAGCTTCTAGCTCCTTCCTCTTCTTTATGATAAGAATAGAGTCCTATTTATAGGATTTTATGAGGGCATCTTGGTCATTGAAGTCAAAATCTTGAAACACTCCATCGGATGGCTCGAAATAATTCCTTTGATCATCTGATGTATTTTAAGTATTTGAATGTTCAAATGAAGTCAGAATTATGAGATCTTAGGCTTGTTAGATTCGGCTCGTCAAGATGCTCAATTTGACTATAAACCCTCCATATTTAGGAGTCGATTGATATCACAAAGTTTTCAATTATATTTTGGCTTGCAGGTTACTCGACTGTAATCGATTGCTTTCGACAAGAAGATTCGCGGCTTCAACTAGTAGAACTTTCAATGTCATATGTCTTTTATTTTGGATTTACTTATTTCATCCAAAAATATAAAATAACTTTACTTATTATTATGATTTGTAATTTAATATGTTATATGTATTAATTTATTTATTAACTAACTAATTATTAATGTTTATTTATTTGATTATTATATATATATCGCCATTTAGTCTTGAAAGAGATGAGTTTTTTTTTAACTAAATGTCATAATGAGGAAAGAGAGTTTTTTTTAATTAAATGTTATAATGAAGAGAAAGTTTTTTTTAATTAAATATCATAATGATGAGAGATTTTTTTTTTTTTTAAAAGTACATACAATAATGAGGAGAGGGTTTTTTTCTAATTAAATGTCATAATGAGGAGATGTTTTTTTTTTCTAATTAAATGTCATAATGAAGAGATGAGTTTTTTTTAAAAATTTATTCTCTCTTTTCCCCTACAGTGGATCTATAAAACCCCTGTATAAGACACAACTCTCATATGCTCTAGTTTTCTTGGATGTGATGAGAAATTATCAGGGCTAGAATAAAAGGTTTTTTCTTTTTTTTGTCAAGAAAGTTCGACATTCTTCTTAAGAGAAGGTCATTCACTTTCAGATCGTCAGCTCATCTGGGCTCTTTTCCCTCGAAGAGCGTAACTTTCCTATGGACCGACCGGGTTTGAGGCAATCAGTTCATATGGCTCTCCCTCGAAAGAGGCCAACTCTCGTCGGACAACGTTTGAGGCGATCAAAGGCCCATAGTTCATACGAAGAGGCTCCGGTTTTCCCTCGAAAGAGGCGTCAACTGTCCTCATTGAACCAACCAGGTTTGAAGGTGATCAAGGCCCGTAGTTCATACGGTGAGACTCTGGTTTTCTCTCGAAAGAGGCATCAACTGTCCTCGTCGGACCGATCGGGTTCAGAGGCGATCAAGGCTCGTAGTTCATACGGCGAGGCTCCGATTTTTCCTCGAAAGAGACGTCAACTGTCCTCGTCGGACCGACCAAATTTGGAGGTGTTCAAGGCCCGTAGTTCATACGGCGAGGTCGATTTTCCTAAAAGAGGCGCCAACTGCCCTCGGACCGACCGCTCAAGGTGTTCAAGGTCCAGAGTTCATACGGCGAGGCTCGCTTTCCCTCGAAAGAGGCGCCAACGCCCTCGCCGACCGGGTTCGGGCGATCAAGACTGAGCATACTTTTCAGGGCTCCGAAAGAGGCGCCAACCGCCCCTCGGACATCGGGTTTCAAGACGCTCGCGTAGTTCATACAACAGTTCCGCTTTTGCCTAAAGAGGCCAACTATCCTCATTGGACCGATCGGATTTGGAGGCATTTAAGGCCTGTAGTTTATATTTCTTCTTGTAAAAAATTGAATTTCTTGAAACTCTGATGGATGGTTTAACAGTTGACAACTGCCAAGATGGCAAGAAAATGTCAATTAGGAACCATCCTTCAAACAACTCAGAAAGTCTGACATATAATCTCAGAGTATCATTCTCCATGATGTTACTTGATACCGCTAACTTGTATGGAACCGCTGAGGATTTTTGACCAATCCGAGATTGTTTGTCAAAGTGTTACTTGATGACATTAACCTGCATAGAAGAGGTCAAATCGAATCCACTAAGGATTTTTGACCCATCCGAGATTGTTTGTCAAAGTGTTACTTGATGACGTTAACCTATATGGAAGAGGTCGAATTGAATCTGCTGAGGATTTTTGACCCATCCAAGGTTGTTTGTCAAAGTGTTACTTGATGACATTAACATGTATGGAAGAGGTAGAATTGAATATGCTGAGAATTTTTGACCCATCTGAGGTTGTTTGTCAAAGTGTTACTTGATGAATTTAACCTACATAGAAGAGGTCGAATCGAATCTACTGAGAATTTTTGACCCATCCGAGGTTGTTTGTCAAAATGTTACTTGATGACGTTAACCTGAATGGAAGAGGTCAAATTGAATCCGTTGAAAATTTTTGATCCATCCGAGGTTATTTGTCAAAGTATTACTTGGTGATGTTAACCTATATGGAAGAGGTCGAATTGAATCCGCTGAAGATTTTTGACCCATCCGAGGTTGTTTATCAAAGTGTTACTTGATGACATTAACCTGTATGGAAGAGGTCGAATTGAATCCGCTGAGGATTTTTGACCTAACCAAGGTTGTTTGTCAAAGTGTTACTCGATAACATTAAGTATGGGTCGAAATCGCCGAGAATTTTGACCCATTCTAGGTTGTCGAGTGTTATTTCGATGTTAACCTATATGGAAGAAGTCGAATTGAATCCGCTGAGGATTTTGACTCTTCCGAGGTTATTTGTCAGAGTCTTTGCTCGATGACGTTAACCTGTGTAAAGTAGGTCTGAAGTTTTGACCTATCCGAGATTGTTTGTCAGAATCTTCGCTCGAAGATGTTAGCATGTGTGGAGTAGGTGCAAAATTTTGACTTATCTGAGGTTGTTTATCAGATTCTTTGCTCGATGACGTTAACCTGTGTGGAGTAGGTCTGAAGTTTTGACCTATCCGAGGTTGTTTGTCAGAGTCTTTGCTCAATGAAATTAACCTATGAGGAGTAGGTGTGAAGTTTTGACCAATCTGAAGTTGTTTGTCAGAGTCTTCGCTCGATGACGTTAACATGTGTATAATGGGTTAAATCAAAATATTTGTTTGCGCTTGTAGCCAAAGTTGCTCCTTGACCTTTGTCTTTCTCATTAGTATTACTGACTTGTTTCTCGAATTGATAATCAATTAGATATCCAAAATATTAATTTGGATAATCTTTTGAGATTAAGAGTTTCTCCCCAGTCTCCAACAAAAGCTGAAGGATCAAAGTTTGATGAATCTTCATTCTTCTTATGTGTTCCTCGATAGTAAGATTTTCTTCACCATATAGGTGGTGCTATTCTGAACATAAAATCAGATTGTCAACCATTGTGAAGATGTAAAAGGAATGTTCCCACATAACGCCAAAGCTATGCGCTAGAAAATCGAGAATAAAAGTTTTAAATTTGTTGTGAAATCCAAAGACACACGATATTTGAAGAGTGAACAAGAGACTCCGTGATTTTACGTGAAAATCCCGTGAAGAGGGTAAAACCACTGGCCCAGCCCAAAAAATCTTCCACTATGTATCTATTTCAGAGTACAAAATTTTCTTGATAACGGGATTACAGAATTGTATATAAGAAGGGCGATACAATCCGTCAACAGAGATTATGCCATTAGGTTGTAATAATTGTTAGTGGTAACATGACAGAACAATGAGTGGACCGATGGTGATGCAGTAGCAGTGAGAATGAGATTGCGGCGATGGTCGGCGGATCGGCGAAGATAGTGGCGCGGCGACCGACGCAGTGCGATAATGACCGACGATGTTGATGCCAATGATGATTGATGGTGGTGGCCAACAATGGCGGTTGATGGTGGTCGATAGCAACAACGCTTGACGGCATACGATGAATGGGATGACTGACGACGATGGTTGATGGATAATAGAGGTGGTCGGGGACCGTCGAGTGCTTGAAGAATTTTCAAGTTTTAGAGTTCTCTCTTCTCTTTAGCTTGACTCTCAAGTTAGCTTCTAGCTCCTTCCTCCCATTATGATAAGAATGAAGTTCTATTTATAGATTTTGAGAGGGCATTTTGGTCATTGAAGTCAAAATCTTGAAACACTCCATCGGACGGCTCAAAATGATTCCTTCGATCATCTGATGTATTTTAAGTATTTGAATGTTCAAATGAAGTCAAATTAGGAGATCTTAGGCTTGTTAGATTCGGCTCGTCAAGACGCTCGATTTGACTATAAACACTCCATATTTAGGAGCTGATTGATATTCAAAGTTTTCAATTATATTTTAAGCGCTTGATCTGGGTTACTCTTGACTCAGAATCAGATTATTTTCGACATCAAGATTCGTGCTTCAACTAGTTGAAATTTCAATGCCATATCAATTTTAAAAATATATGCATCTTAAAAATAAAAAGTATATATGCATTTTAAATATAGAAGGTATTTAGTTGAATGCATATTAAATATCATAATTTTTTTTCTTATTTAATAAGATAAATTTTAAATGCTCTCTCTTATGTGTACTTTTTAAAGGATTGAAGTAAAAATGACAATTAGGGAGGCAAACTAAGGATGTAGGTGGGGAAGGAAACAATCAAGGATGTGGGCAGTGAAAATAAGGGATTTGGGAGAATTCAATTATCTTATAATATTAATTTGCATTTATTTTGTTTCAAAATAAATGCAAAAATATTTAAAATACATATTTGTTCCGAATGCTTCTAACCAAAAAATCTCCATAATAAGAAAATCATAAGATCTAGACCATTTGTAATGATTTCATTAGTGTGAGTTGTCTATTAAAATAAATACCCTTTCTTATAACTAAAGAGAGTTTTAATGCAATATTGTGGATATGAATTGTAAAATATATCTTCTTTCATAGTGAAACTAAGCTGCTGGAGATGGCAGAGTTATCATTATTAAAGTTTTAAAAATGTTCAAAGGATCAAAGGTTCATCTAAGGTTAAATTTGATGATGCAGTAAATATTAATGTTATTTAAATATAATTTAAATGACATAAAATGATATTTTTCACCAATTCAAAAGAAATAGAATGCTTCACCAGTGAATATTTCGAATATAATTCTAAATAAAAATTTTTGAACATAATATTTTGGATTTCTCTATGTGCATTTGAACTTATAAGGATGCTTGCAAAAATATCTTGACCACTATTACCACATTGGAAGATCAATAACAATCAAAATGAGAAAAATTTCGCTATTCTATCTTCCCATGTATACAAGAAATTTAATATCAAATTGAAGTATATAAATTTAAGTAGTGTTTTCTAATATTAATCTATTATTTTGTAGTCAATTGATCAAGATAAAAAAAGTTATAAGTAGATCAATTTTAGAACAGAGTGGTTCATAAAAAATTAGATTAATTCGAGTTAGTTTTAACTAGATTTGTGTAAAAGTGATTTTGGAATTGATTTTAGAATCAAATCACATTAAACTAATTGGAGGATCAGTTCATGTTTGAATCGACCAAATCAGACAATTGGATTTGATTTTAGAACCATAATTACTAGATAATATTGGATGGTTATCTCATATTGATTGTTGATTGTTAATGGACATCATAAATTAGTAGAAGTTAGATCACTATACTAGAAATAATGGACATAATTTGAATAATAATCTAATCGATTGTTCTTATAGAATAAGTGATGTATGACCAAAAAGATTGAGAGTTAGAAATTTTTTAAGTTAGTCACTAAATTTTACTACACCTTGTTATTATGACATTCTGCTAAAGGTTGATGACATGATTTATTTGTTTCATATGGTTTTATTTTTGATATTTTCTTGTTGACTACTATTTTTTTAGAAAGTTGAGGGCTATGTCCAACTAATTTCATTCAATCAAAATTTACAAAATAGTTACATATATGGCGAAAGAAATAAAAGCATGAAATTGAGAACTTCAGTAAATATAAGATCATAAAATTCAAGAAAGTTTAAAATAAAAATTTCCCAATAATAAGATACTAAAAATAATACTTTTAAGGTTAGTGCAAAACTCAAAAAACTTGATATGTGCATATATGTTAAGGTTCTCTCAAGAGGCACCAAAAATACCTTTCAAGTAATAATAATATAGCAAATTGAAAAACTAACTTGTTGAACCACATATTAGACAATAGACTCTCATCATTGCTTAATAAAAATCTAAAAAATTCACCTTGATTGCTCCAAAATAGGTGTATACTGATAAAAAAAATAGAGGCATTTAGTGATATGAAATCACACTAATACAAGCAAAAGTTCAAAGGCTAGATGAATTAACATACACCCTTCTAGCCACTATTTAAATTAGTGTTGCAACAAAGCCAACCAACCAATAAAAGAGAAATTAAAATAACATTTAGATTATAATTATTCATAAAATCATCATATCATTCTCAAAAGAAAAATATGCCTTCACCTCTGGCCATAATAAATAGAGGCCACCAAGGAAAAATAGAAATAAAAAAACACAAGAAATGACTAAAAGCAATGCATGAAATATTTCATCTTAATATCACAATATCCATTTTATAATTCTAGCCATCAAGAATATAAGTAGCCAAATAATGTAAATGTAGAATCATAATACATCCTAATATACTTACCATGATACCAACTCCATAGAATGAGTTAGCCAAAATATAATTGCAAGAATTGATAAGTAATATAAATATCATTAGATTATCTAAAATGGATTGCATGAATATTTTAAGGCAACTCTCCTATATATACAAAATTTTCAAAATGTTCAATAAAAGATTTATCATAGAACTATCATGATAAAAGAAAGCTAGTTATAAATTTTACAAGCTACATCACAAATATATTTTTTAAAAAAAAAGACTTCTATTTGACTTATTCTAAATAAAATCATTATTATCAAAAATCTAGGATGCAAAAAAATGAGTTATAATTGAAAAGCTTCAATATTAATTTAGCCATATATAAAGCATACATTATGTTATGAGAGGTGGTGTTGAGATCACCCCTTCCTAAGGGAAGAGTAGTTTTGCACTATGATATCATATGAATTTTATTTTCAACTCCAATATTATATAAGAAAATAGATATAAGATTTGATATTTTACTGCCAAGCTCTTTAAAAACTGTTGTAGAACAAGGCAATTAATGAAAATAGTACTAAATAATGAACCTATCCAATTGGAATACACTAACAAATGATTGGATTTTCTACTCCCAACCACTTAAACATTTTATAAGCTTCTCCAAAATCTTAAGGTAATTAATAGTTTTTAGCTTAGAGGAGATAAATGTTATACCAAGATTATTTAAGAGTTTTTTATTTTTTATTTTGCTAAAAGCCCAATATGTCACAAGTTTTTTCTATAGATGTAGAATCTATAGCCTTAGAGAAGTAAATGGTAGATTTAACAGTATTGACACAAAGATCAATGTATTCTTAAATATCTCAAGGATACAATAAAGTGTAGAAATAAAATTATAGTTTGCGTTGTCAAAAATAAATAAATCATCATCATAAGTTAAAGGGATATAATGAAGTTATTGTCTTAATATCATAACATTTCATTTTAGAAAAGTAATCTTTTATTGGCAAGAGAAACTATCCATGATAAATACAAAGAGTGAGGGAGATAAAGAACAACAATCTTAATGAAGGTTAGAAGATGAAGGAAATTAACATCTAAGTTTTCACCTTTAATAATCACAAAAAGTAAACATCAAAAGTACAAGCAATGATCCACTCCACAAAAGTCTTACAAAAATTCAAGTTCTTGAATCTATCATATAAAAGGTATCAATTAACTTTGTCATATACTTTATTGATGTCAATGTGGAGTAGAAATATTTTGGCGAGTTATGAAGATTCAAATCATGAAACATCTCATTAACTAGAATAATGTTATGAGATAAATCTCTTCTATAAATAGAAGAGTATTGAATAAGGTGAATAAACTTTAATAGCAATTGTTCTACTCTTTCTTTGATATACTTAACAATAATCTTACATAAAGTGCTACAAATAAAAATTGGTATGAAATTATAAGATGAGATTAAATATGAGAATTATTTGGAATTAAGGTAATTCATGGTAGAGCACTTAACTCTAGTCAGTAGATTAGAGGTTAATAAAAGGTTTTGTATAGTCTTAATGAAAGAAAATACCACAATGTATTAATTATTTTTTTTATAAAAAAATTGGAGGTGAAATCTAAAGGGCCAAGCGTCTTGCTATTGCCAATATTAAAAAGTGGCAATGTCATCTTTAGAGTTACATAAAAAGTGGCAATGTCATCATCATAAAAAGGAGTCATAACTAAATTATAATTGTTGACCTTCATATATGCGCCACAAAATCAAGACAAGCCCACAAGTAGAATTTGACTGACTTCGGAAGCGACAGTGCGCAAATCAGGGTTCAAAATGCATTAGACATCACCGAAAATGATCGAAACGATCTCCGATTGATAAACAGACTTCTTCATTACTTTCAAAACGTTGAAATTGATCAGAATATATATATTGTAAAATCTAACGATTAATCGATTGCTCGAAGATCAATGTCGATGCCAGACGGTGTCGAAGCCGCGATAATATCCGAACGACCTTAGTTCATGAAATTGATTATACCGTTAGTTTTAAAATATTAAAATCTATCAAATGAGACTGTCCGCACTCAATTCAGACGAGTCTGCACAAATATTGAATGATTTGAAGTGGTAGCGCACAAATCGAGACTGAAATACACTAAACGTCGCCAAAATCATTCCAAATGACTTCCGATTGACAAACAGACTTCGTCATTACATTCAGAACATTAAAATTGGTCAGAATATAAATATTGTACAATTTAATCAAGAACCCATCGCCGAAGCGTGTCGCACGCATATCGGGGTGAGGTCGACGCAAGTCAAACGACTTCTGTTTGTAAAATTGATCATACCATTGGCTTTAAAATGCCAAAATATATCAAATAAGACTATTCGCACTCAATTTAGATGAGTCTGTACAAAAATCGAGCGAGCGAAAGCGGTGACGAGCATTTCGAGCTTAAATGGACTCCATTTACGACTCAACCAAAGCCGATCGCGAAACGGACGTAACCATCAGATTCGAATGATAATTAATTCTAAATTGATATATATATATATATATATATATATATATATATATATTATGTGCATTTATCGGCAAGAAATTCAATAAATTTAAAATTATTTAAAAATCCCCAAATTACCCTCCATTTCCCCCATTTTCAGTTTTCTGAAAAAAAAAAAGAAATAAAAAAGAAAATAGAATAAAAAAAATTGAATAACCACTTCCTCCCATTTTTTCCAGAAACTTTCCCCTCATTTCCCTCAATTCTTCCATTTTCTGAAATTTCTCTCTCATTCTTTCCTCCCAATTTTTCTCTCTCCGGCAGTCCCCTCCCAGAAAAGGTAAAAAAAACTCCTCCCGTTTTTCTGAATTTTTCAGCCAATTCAGTTCCGCCACCCGTGCCACGTAGCCCGTGACTGCACTGTTCCTCGCGCCGCACCCAATCATGCGACCCCGCACCGGCGTTCCGCCGCTCGTACCGCGCAGCCCGTGACCGCTCCACTACCGCGCGATAGCCCATGCGTCCCGCGCGCACCGCCAGCCCGTCGCGGCCCGCTCCGCTTCAGTTGATCCCACTAACTCTCGTGTCTGACCCGGCCCGCGGCTCAATCCCGCAGTTCTGCGACCCGCGCTCGACTCGATCCCACGTTTCGACGAAGCGCGTGTTCCGAGCCCACCGCCCGCGATTAGGGCTGTGTTCGATTCAAAGTGTTCGATATTTAGCTCGTTCGCCGTTCGTTAAGTAAATGGTAGAACACTAACAAATATTTCGCGCCGATAAATGAGTAAAGTAAACAATCCTTGTTCGATTTTGGCTCGATTTTAAAATAAATAAATAATTTATATTAAATTTTATTTAAAAAATAATTTATGTCATTAAATATTTTAAAATTGATATTTAATTTAATTATAAAATTAGTTAATAAATTTTTAAATAAAATAAGCTAAAATATATTAGTAATTATTATTATAGGTTTTTTTGTAATTATACTTACTGTTTACTGTTTAGGTTTTAGCGAGTGTCGGGCCTATAAGAGTTTTAATCACCACCCAAGTCAGTCAGATAGTTAATCCCAGCCGTAGGAATTTATATTAACGGATGGGATTTAAAATAAAACGAGCGAGCGATATCTGATATTACTATTAGCCCTCGCTCTCGACTGCTCAGCATTTCGATCAGCCTCGAAGTCTCGACTGCCTCTAATTCTCCGCCTAATCGTAAGTCGCTTGACTCCCTCTCTTGTCTCTGTTTTGGCCGGATTTCTACTCTTCCCAAGAAAGTCTTATAGTTGAAATGGTAATATTTGTAAGTATGGGTGTAAATCTGGTCGCGATCTCTGATCTTCTATGGTTTGGTACCGAATATTATTTTCTTTTCTTTTTTCCATCATCAGTTTCATGTTAAAAAGCCTTATACGTCATGGTCGTGATATCTGGTTTTCTAGGGTTTGTAACCGAACACAATTTTCTTTTTTCTTTGGTCGCGATCTCTGATTTTATTCTTATTTTAAGCGCTTTTATTCTTACTATGGAGATGCGGAGAACTGAGAATATGCATACCTTTATTTCACTTAACACATGTGTTGCTTCTTTTCTACTATGGTCTATGGAGATGCGCTTCTTTTATTCTTACTATGGAGGTTATGTTCATCATGCATTTTCGGTGGTTTGGATGTTACGATCATATATTTGACCGGATGTAATGTCAGTAATCTTTCCAACTATGGATGTGTTTCCGTAAATGTTGTGTATTATTTGAGAATTTGTGTTTCAAAGGAGAAATCATTCTATTATGCATACTATGAAAATGAAGTAATTACAAACTTAGAATTTATTACAACTATGGCTGTAATGCTATATGATTTCTACAGCTTTGGATGTTTCCTGTAGGATGTTCTTAATTTTTTACTACTATGGTTGTAATGTTGTATGTTGTATCTTTGTAATGTTGTATCCTCAGATCTCAAGATTCAGTATGGATGTTCTATTTTTTACAACTATGTTGTATGCTGTAATGTTGTATGTTGTATGGTTGTAATGCTGAAATAATGGAAACATGGAATGTGTTATGTGTAAGACCCCTTTTCCTCATATTCTAGTTCAGTTGCTCTTGCCGATTCAGGTTGGCCTCTTTGCTAATGTGGATCCTAATTCCTAACTCATATTTTCTTTTGTTATTTAGTGTGCAGTCATGTCTAATGTGGATCATTCTCAGTCTGCATTATGTGGTGATGATTTAGTTGTAGGTAATGATATACCAAGTACTTCACAACAAGTTGAATCAGAGGAGCATACACTTGAGACTACTAGTGCTGATGGTAACCCTAAGAAAGGTAGGAAGAGAGTATCTTCAGTGTGGGAGTATTTTATAGAAACCACTTCTGTATTTAAGGGAAAGAGTACACCCTCTTTACAATGCATATATTGTCATAGGAAATTTCATAAATAAAAAACTGGCACAACTTCACAACTTTTGAGGCATGTGAAGGAATGTGAAAAAATCAAGGCCAAGAATAAGCAGGTTGTTGAATTGGTAGACAAAAGACAAAAAAAAAAATTAAATTTTATGCATTTTGATGTCAATTCTAAAATTGAAATTTCATTATTCCATGACCCTAAAAATTATTATCATCTTCAGATTAGGTAGATAATTACAAAGATGATTATTATGCATGAGTATCCGTTTATGATGGTTGAGCATATGTCGTTTAATATTCTTTTGAAGGTATTGAATTTCAATTACAAGAGGGTATCTAGAAACACAATTAGAAGTGATTGCATGAAAGTTTATGAAAAGGAAAAAGAGAGATTGAAAACTTTTCTTAAGAGCATTCATAGAGTTTCTTTGACTTCTGATTGTTGGACATCAAATCAAACAGTGGGCTACATGTGCTTAACAATTCACTTTATTGATGATTCTTGGCAGTTGCATAAGAGAATCATCAGTTTTATTGAGCTTGATCCTCCACACATGGGTACTTTTATTTGTGATGCTATATGTGATTGTTTGTTAGATTGGAATTTGCAGGGAAGGTATCTACTATCACATTGGATAATGCTAGTAATAATATTATTGCTGCAAATGCTTTAAAAATTAATTTTCAGTCAAGAGGGAAGTTACATTTTCAGGGTCATTTCTTTCATGTTAGATGTTTTGCTCACATCTTGAATATACTGGTTCAAGATGGTTTGAAAGAGGTGCAACAAATAACCATTAAAATAAGGGACACAAGAAAATACCTCAAAAGTCTCCTTCTCGCTTTACATAAGTTTGTTGAAGTGGCAGCTTAGGGTCCCTACTTCAAAGGGATTATGTATTGATGTTCCTACAAGGTGGAACTCCACTTACTTAATGCTAGAGTCTGCTTTTATTTATCGCAATATGTTCATTCATTATGCTGATCGAGATTCTAACTACAAGTGGTTACCTTCTGAGATTGAATAGAATAACTATGAGCAGATTAGAAGGTTTCTTTCTGTCTTCCATAATGTGATAAAAATGATTTCAGGTTCTTCTTATCCAACTACCAATTTGTTTCTTCATACTGCCATGCATGTTAAGAAACTGCTTAATGAAGAGTACAATTCCTTGGATCAATTTGTCAAGCAAATGACCACTGATATGAAAATTAAATTTGACAAATATTAGGGATAATGCAATCTACTCATGGTTGTGGTTGCAGTGCTTGATCCACGTCTCAAAATGAAATTCATTACTTTTATATTTCCTAAAATATACTCTAGTTTTGAGGTAGAGTCCAAGATAAAGAGCATTGAGGATGTTATTTGGGAGATATATAATCAATATTCAGTAGATAATAGTGCTTCAAGCTCTTCAACAAGAGTGGATCGTCACAAGCAATAGTTGATGTGCCCTTTTCATCAAACTTTGATCTGTATGTTAGATTTCCGATTTTGTTCCGCTGATTCTATTTAGCCATCAAAATGAAAAATATATTTGGAGGAAGGATTATTTTGAGCAATAATGATTCTTTTGATGTTCTTGAGTGGTGGAAGATGAATACTCTTAAGTATCCTATTTTGTCCAAGATGGCTAGGGATGTTTTAACAATTCTCATCACCACCGTTGCATCTGAATCTGCATTTAGTGCTGGTGGTAGAGTTCTTGATGATTATAGGAGCTCTTTATCACCAAAAATAGTCAATGCACTTGTATGTACAGCTAGTTGGATTAGAGGCGCTCAACCCAACATTAAAGATCCTTTGGAACTTTTCCAACTAAATTTAGTCTATTTAATAAATTTGATAAACTTCATTCTATAATGTCATTATCTATTTTTATTTCAGCAAGAGTTAATGGAGGAGGAGAACCTTTATGTTAAACTACCAGAAAATATTTAGCTTTGGAGAAGGATACCATCATACCAAGCAGTTTTATTGCACAATTTTACAGCAATTTGTTCTTTATTTAGGGTTCAATTTTCAATTTTGCAGCAATTTTCTTTCCCTTGCATAGCAAATTGTCTTTCCAATTGATAGTTTGTTGGAACATAAATATTTATGAATCTTGTTGGTTTTACAGGTAAGGTAGAATGCATTTTAATGCATGAACCAACACTTATGTGACAAGGCTTGTACTCACTGGTGGAGTCTCTCTTTGAACTTGAGCTAATACTGCTTGATATCTGATCTATAGTGATGAAAAGAAATATTTATTACCTTTAATGGAATGTAATTCTATTTGATATTGTACATCTACTGTGTTCTCGATATTTTATGGTCTGAAAAGTGTTTATCAGTTGCTTTTGAGGATTTTCTTATCAACATGAAGGATGGGAGTGTTTTGTTCAATTCTGACTACCTTGTTCCTGCTAAAAATTAGTTTTCTGAAGTTTTTCCTTCCTCACTGAATTTATTTTCTCACTCTGAAGCCTTGCCCTATTTAATATGGCACCAACTTTCAACAATGTTTTGACTTCTTCAAGTCCATAAACAGAAAGGATAAAGTTGGATGTAGTTTTAAACAATTACTTTGTTTAGTGTTAAAATCAGAATATGACTGCCACCATGCATTTAGTTTATTTTTATTTGGGTTTCATCATTTTTATGGAATAAATATAGCACACTCAAATTACTAAATACCTACATAAGCTTTATTTTCTATTTTTCCTATATTACAGTTTTATCTTGACAGCATAGAATTGATCACGTCCTCCGTCGGGCTTTCTATTTCTTTAAATTTATTTGTCTAATATGTAGACTACAATTTTATGTTCTAATTTGCTATGTCAATAAAATTCTACCTAATTGGTTTTTTCCCTTGCTACCGCCTTGAGAACTTGATGAAAGAAATATTCAATTTTTGAAAGAGAGTTCATGTTTTTAAAAGAATAGATAGCATGTATAATTATTATTCTTGAATTCTCTCTTTTCTATGCCGCAATGTACCTAAGTTTTATAAGTAGCAAAGAATGATTAATGATATTGATCTACAATCTATAGGACTACTTGATGATCTCATTTGATTAGATTTTATGATTATTTGTAGCTAATCAAGATTAAAGAGGCATATATACACATTTTTCTCTTTTTAGTTCTCTAAATTTGTAAAATTTTGCACTTCACCTCACCGACTGGTATGACCAATGGTCGCTCCAAACCATTAATATGGTTAACTAAGAATCTTAATACCTGCTGAGGATTTTACTAAATAGCTACATAAGCTTGTTTTATCATCTGAACCTTCTTATTCTTGTTCCTTTTATATGTTATTCTCTTCTTTTGGAACTACCTACTATTTGACTGGTTTTGTTCTTTGTGCATTACACACTTGCTGACTAGTTTTGTTCTTTGCATCCTTATTGGGCTATGATAAGATCTTTTGATGCTACACTTGGTCAATTTGGAACAGATGCTACACTATTAATGTGTAAGATCACTTGTGATATTACACATTAATGGGCTATGATAAAAAACTAAATAGATGTATGAGATGCAACTTAGCTTGATATTTGGCTGTATGTATTTTCCAAACATTTAATTTAATTTTTTGTGATTACATTTTGTCAATTTTCAATGTCTATATCATTTATTCAATGATATTTAGCTTAATAGTTTGGATTCTTTGGAAACAGATGCTACACTTATTTTATTTTTTTTGTGATTTCATTGTCATTTTTTTGTGATTTTATTTTGTCAATTTGAAACAGATGCTACACTTATTTTCATTTTTTTTATAGATCCTAGTCTTATTAATATTAATCTTTCATTTTATCATTTTTTTGAATGTCTAATATTCATACCATCAAGTTATCAATACATCAATGATTATTTATTTTAGTTTCGAGCCCACTCATAATATTTATTTTATAATTTTTGCTAGTTTTATTTACAGTGACATGCTTTGAAGATTCAAGATTGGTTGGACTTTGAGGATATGAAAGCTTGAAAAATATAAAGCTTGAATATTAAAGCTGAAGCAATTGATTTGATTAGAAAGTGATATTTGGAAATTGTAATTTCATTATTTTCTTAGCTTTTATTTTTTGAAATTGTAAGTTGTATATGATCATATAAAATTTTAGGTTGAATTTATTTTAGAAAGTTGTAAATTTGTAAATTCGTAAATTATGTAAGTTGTGAATTTGTAAATTTATATATGCATATATGATCTTGTAAATTTTGTTAGCCTATAAATTAGTATTTGAACTTGTGTTCAATTTTGTGTAAAAAAATGATTTTTGAATCTTTGAATGAAAATCATTTAATTTAATAAAATAAATCTTAATTGTATATAATTTTGATTTTTGAATCTCTGAATGAATCTCTAATTTTAATTTTTTTGTGTAACAAAGTTTTTTTTAAGTGCAAAAATAATAATTTTGATTGTATATAATTATTTTGTATAATTGTATATTTTTTAGTTTTAATGCTTGTCAATAGTATTTCAATTTTTCACTGTATAAGATTTTAATAATTATTTTAAAATTAAAAATAAAAAAAAAATAAAAATTATTAAAATATAAAATGGAGCTCGTTTAACACAGCCTAAAATGAACACGAATATTTTTCGAGTAACACGAATGACTATAAACGAGCTATTTCAACACGATAATTTCGAACAAAAAAATAATAAACGAGACTAATATTCGGCTCGCTCAAGCTCGTTTACACCCACCCGCTGATCCGAGGCCGTAGACCCACTCCGCGACGCCGCTTCTAGCTTGATGTAAAACTCGCCCACTGCCCCGTTTCGCCCAAACAAGGAAACTGCGGGCCGCACTAAGCTTGGCCCACTCCCGCACTCTACTCTAGCCCATTGCCACAAAATCGGCCCGCTCCCATCCTGTTCCGGCTGAACAAGGAAACCAAGATTAACAACCCTTTCACGGCTCGTCTGCCCTTTCCAAGGTTTCCGCTCCTTCCTACCCATACTCCTCCTTACAACCGAATCCTTTCATTTTTTTGGCCATGAACTGGGAAGAAAATCACAATGGTGAATTCTTCCTTCGATTTTCAGAATAATCCTCATTATTTAGTCAGTTCGCTCACAGACCAAGAATCGGGAAGAAAATCATCGCCAGTGAATTCTTCCTTGATTTTCTACACACCCCCTTACCTTGCATTCCCAATCGTATACCCAACCCTGTTCCTTTGCCCAGCACTGCAGCGTGCCAAAAAATGCGTTAGAACATGTGAAATTTGTGAATGTGAATATATACATATACTTGTGTTTCTTTGCAAGTTTGAAGACCTTGTCGCAGAGCTGACGATGAAAATAGGTTGTGGTGTCAAGACACCGCTTCGCCAGGGCACCGAAAGCCACCTTGTTATGTCGCTCCCCCTAGACGAAATGCTATCGAAATTTTATCTAATTTCCAGACTTAGAAAAAAAAGGGGGGATGATTATATATTGCATTCTATGTATTCTTTGCAGGTTTGAAGGCCTCGTTGTGCTCAACAGGGCACGATGAGATGAAAAAAGACCGACTGTGGTGTCGCAAGACACTACTCATTATGCTCAGCAGGGCGTACCGAGCAAGCCAAAATAGCTGATGTATTTACACGGATGACGAATAAATTCAAATCTTTTGACTTAGAAAAAAGGGGAGAGTGAAATGAATTAACTTAAGAGCGCTAAGTAGAGAAACCTGCATCTAGTTTTAAACTAAAAGCGTCAAAAAAAAGGGAGCCTTTAAAGCAAATTTTGGGAAAAATAGAATATTTATTTGAAATCTAAGTGAAATTTAGGGGATGCTAATATTTAACTCATAAACTCTAATTGCAATTCCTTATGGCTTAAATTAAAGTGGTGAAGTGAGTTCCTTTTTCTTGCAAAATTTTTAAAATTAAGCAAGTTTTAATTGAAATTTGGGGAGGGGGAGGGGGGGGGGACTAATACTAAACTCACAACATACTTGCAATAAACTCAAAATCTGAGGATAAATCCAAATTGAGTTTAATAACTCTTATACGAATGTGGAGGTGATTACTATGCTAGCTAATAAGCATAAGTGGCTAAAACAACAAATACTGAAATCGACATAACTTATCAAAATTGATGTAAATTGAGCATAATCAAGTTGGAAAAATTACAAAAAACTCGATAAGTAAACTAAGTATCAGTAGTGTTTTAAACTACAATCTAAATCAAAATGTCTTCTTCGCCATCGGATCTGCAACTATTTGTACAAGCAGACATAGGGCGATACTAAATCCAAATCTATAAAAATCATAAGGCTTCTTTTAATCAAAAATTAAGAAATTTAATTCTAATTATGATTTTAAAAAATTAATAAAATCACTAATTAGGTGAAATTGTCTAAGCTATGACACCCGCATGGGCCCCGACACTATGTTGAATGCTTAAATTCAAGTGTCCAGGATCGGGTTACTTCCTAGTCTTAGACGGGTCCCGTTAACAAAACCTAAAAACCTATAATAAGAGTTTCAAATCAGTGAAATATCTACGAAATTGATTTTGTCAGGCGACAGTAGATCTAATCCTCTACAACAACAACAACAACAACAACAAGCCTTAATCCCACTAGGTGGGGTCGGCTACATGAATCCTTCGTCTCCATTGTGTCCTATTATCTGTCAAATTCTCATTTAAATCAAGTATACTAAGATCATTTTTTATACATATTAACCAAGTCTTTTTAAGTCTACCTCTACCTTTCTTAACATAAGACAAATCTAATGCATCTACTCTCCTAATCGGGTCATCAGACGATCGACGCTTTTTGTGGCCAAACCATCTAAGGCGACTCTCCCTATTCTTATCTACCACTGGAGCTACTCCAACTTTTTCCCGAATATACACATTTTGAATTATATCTCTAAGAGTAAAGCCACTCATCCACCTAAGCATCCTCATCTCTGAAACACTTAACTTAGTCTTATGCTTTTCTTTTATTGGCCAACATTCTGCACCATAAGTCATTGTAGGTCTTAACACCATCTTATAAAATTTTCTCTTAAATTTAAGTGGAACTTTTCTATTACATAATAAGCCAGATGCATTCCTCCACTTCAACCATCCAACTTGAATTCTACTAATAACATCTCCATCTATTTCACCATTATTTTGGACAATAGAGCCTAAATGTCTGAAACGCTCACTCTTATTAATGACTTGTTCACCTAATGTTACAACACTATCACTAGAACTTCTACAACTAAAATTACACTCCATATATTCAGTTTTAGATCTACTTAAACGAAAACCTTTAGACTCTAGAGTTGACCTCCATAATTCAAGTTTCATGGACTCTCTAGTCTTATCAACAAGAAGAATGTCATCGCAAAAGCATACACCAAGGTACATCTTCTTGTAAATGCCTAGTAAGAACATCCATAACTAAAGAAAAAAAGATAAGGGCTTAAAGCGATCCTTGATGTAATCCAACAAATAGGAAAATATTTTGTCAATCCTCCTTGTGTTTGGACACAAGTAATGACTCTAGTATACATATCCTTGATGACTTGAATATAACCAATATTAACTCCTTTCTATTCTAGAACTCTCCAAATAACATCTCTTGAAACTTTATCATAAGCTTTCTCTAAATCAATAAATATCATATGTAGATCCTCCTTACTTTCTCTATGCTTCTCCATCAAACCCCTTAACAAATGTATAACATCCATAGTAGATCTACCTGGCATGAAACTAAATTGATTGTGAGAAACTTCTATATCACATCGTAACCTATGCTCAATTACTCTCTCCCATAATTTTAATGTATGACACATTAACTTAATTCCTCTATAATTTGCACACTCTTGTGCATCACCTTTTTTTCTTAAATATAGAAACCAACAAACTCTTTCTCCACTCATCTAGCATCTTTTTAGTCTTTAAAATGACATTAAAAAGATTTGTAAGCTAAGAAATTCTTTGATCTCCTAAACATTTCCACACTTCTATTGGAATATTATTCGGTCTTACTGCTTTTCCACATTTCATTTTCTTTAAAGCTTCACTAACTTCAGATTTACTAATATGACGATAAAAATGAAATTCTCTATTTTTGTTTAGGGTATTAAGGTTGCTAAAATCAATCATACTTTCAAATCCTTCAGTGAAAAGTTTATCAAAATACCTCATTCACTTATTTTCAATATCATTTTCTAAAAAAATATTTTATTATTTTCATCTTTAATACACCTCACTTGAACTATGTCTTTATTTCTCCTATCTCTTTGGTTGGCTAACTTATACATACATCTTTCACCTTCTTTGGTATCTAATCTATTGTATAAATTACTAAAAGTTAAATTTTTTGCATCATATACTGCTTTCTTAGAATCTCTGTGCCACTTTATATCTTTCCCAATTCTCAGAGTTTTTACATCTAAACCAAATTTTATAACAATATTTCTTATTTTTTATCTTTTATTGCACACTCTGACTCCACCACCAACTATTCTTATTAAAAGAAGCTTTTCCTTTTGATTCTTCAAGCACATCTTTAGCAACTTGCTTAATTTCACTTGCTATTTTTTCTCACATAATATTAGCTTCCTCATGAACATCCCAAATTCTAATCTCTTGTAGCTTGCTCTTAAAAATATTTTTATTTGTGTTCTTTAAGTGTCTCCATCTAATTCTAGGACAATCATTTAGTTTATTTTTTCTCTTACAACCTTTCATCTTAAAATCTAAAACTAACAATCGATGTTGGGTACTTAGATTTTCACTTGGAAAAACTTTACAATCTAAACGATCTATTTTTCTTATCAAAATAATCAATCTGTTTTACTAGATCCATTTTATAAGTAATAATATGTTCATCTCTTTTCTTAAATAAAATATTAGCAACTACAAAATCATAGGCTAAAGCAAAATCTAATATAACCCTACCTTCTTCATTAGTCACTCCAAATCTATAATCACCATGAATACTTTTAAAATCTTCTACCAGTCTACCAACATGTCCATTTAAATCTCCTCCAATAAATATTTTTTCTTCAAGAGATATCTTTTGTATTAATCTCTCTAATTCATTCCAAAATTTTTATTTTGCGCTTACCTCCAAACCTACTTGAGGAGCATAAGACACTTATAACATTAATAATCTTAGTATCAACAATAATCTTTAAAGCTATAATTATATCTCCACATCTATTAATATTTATAATATTATCCTTCAAATTTTTATCTATAATCACACCTACACCATTTCTAGTTCGACTTTTACCTGAATACCAAAGTTTAAAACCTATATTATCAATCTCCTTGGCCTTCTCCCAAACCCATTTAGTCTTGAACACATAAAATATTAATCTTTCTATAAACCATAATATCTATTAATTTCATTAATTTACCTGTAAGAGTACCTATATTCCAAGATCCTAACCTAATTCTTGTTTCATGGACTAACTTCTTTGCCCGCATCCATCCATAATGTGGGAACCCTTGCTTATTTAACACTGCACCCGGGCGATGTAGCGGCTCCAACACATTTTCATCAGA
The DNA here is from genome assembly GCA_021442155.1 of Cymbidium sinense. Taxonomy (NCBI): domain Eukaryota; kingdom Viridiplantae; phylum Streptophyta; class Magnoliopsida; order Asparagales; family Orchidaceae; genus Cymbidium; species Cymbidium sinense. The sequence goes on from CM038223.1 coordinate 83,056,721, forward strand.
TTCAAGCCATATACGCCGCCTGGATGCCCTAGATTAACACAATGATTTAAAGGATTCATGTCATGATTATTTCGACAAGTTTTACGGGCCGTCACTACCTAACGATCCCTCCACTTTTCACATCCGGGACTTGGACCGCAATGGTAGTGTTAGTAGATCTAATCTATTTAGCCTAAATATAGTTGATGTGATCTAAAAACTCTTAAATATATTCTAATTAATCAATTTTTAAATAGCAATATGAAATCAATATCATAACTCAAAAATAAAAACTACTTAAGTTCTTAAATACACCCGCATGTTCTCAGACACTATGCTGAATGCCTAAATTCAAGTGTCTGAGGATGTTGTGCGGGTTGCTTCCCAGTTTATTCTTAGGACTGGGTCCGAGTTAACAAAACTTAAAAACCTATAAAAAGAGTTTCAAGTCAGTGGAATATCTGAAAAACTTATTCTGTCAGGTGACAGTACATTTAATCCTCTGTTAGCAGCTAAACAGAGTTGACATGATCTAAAACTCTTAAACATATTCAAATTAATCAATTTTCAAATATCAATTGAAATTGCTTAAATGAAACTCTATCATTAAAAACTTAAACGAAACTCAATCTATCCATATTCTATAACAGTTTGTCGGGGATGACAAATTAAGAAAACTTTAGCTCACAAAGGAGCCAATATCAAATTAAGTGTTCTGTTATGTTCACTCTCAATCAATCTCACCCGGGATCACCTACCTTTCTCTTCTTTTTTTCTCTCTCTTCTTTCTAGTGAGAGAAGCCTGGTATGCTGGGGTGACCACAGTCGCCTCACCAAGGAGGAGTGGGGTGGTGGTAGCAAAGAGGGCGCCGGCATGGTGGTGGTGGCGGTGCCTTGGAGGTGAGGCACCACCATGAAGGGAGGTGGAGGTGGTCTCGGCCAGAAGGGCACCAGTGAAGCTCCAAGGGAAGGTATGCAAACATTGGCTCCTTGGTGGAGGATGGAAGCTATGGACAAGAAGGAGGGAAGGTCAACCTCATGGCGTGGAAGACCCAGAACCGCTCAACAACAGGGAAGAGGGCCGATGGAGCTTGACACCCAGAGGCAGGCCAGGGGAGAGAAGTCGAGAGGCGATTCACGGCCATGATAGAGGTGGAATGCCTCTTGGATCCAAACAAGATTCTTGTGAAGGAGCCGCAAACACGCAGGAAGTGCAGAATCAATGGAACAGGACTATGGCGGATCTGGATTCCAATGAAACAAGAATCGTTGTTCTGGTTCCAAATCGAGCCGCTAGCTATAGCGATGTTGCCGTTATGGATATGGATTCTACCGCCAACGAACGAGGTATCATCATTGGCACGCGTCACACAATCATGAGGCAATGCGCATTCTCTGAGGCGGCCGGATCGCTGCGACTGATCATGGAGGTGCGACTAGAGAACATTGCGACACCCGGGAGGCGGCCTCGGCCACCCAATTGGAGCGAATTAACTCACACAGCAACCAATTGCTGCTGCCGCGGCGGGCAGAGCACGGAGGAAACGCGACAGCCGCGGCGCACGGACTCAGCCGAAATACAGCAGAGGATGGCCGAATTGAAGTGCACCATGGATCGACTGCAATTGCTAATAGGGAATTCCGGCCAACCCCAGGTTCTATCGACAGTATAGCCGCAATTGCAGGTATGCACAATGTGATCTCCCAAGAGTCCCGTGAGTCGACGGCCAGGCGCATCTCTTGCGATTTGAGATGGCCGACACCCGTAGATACAAATTGGCGGATGTCAATTCTCAAGTCTTCCTAGCCCGCCGAATTGAGGAAATAAATCACCATACCTCGATTTCTTGAATCCGTGAACACGACACAACCCGCTTTGTCGAAATGCCGCAGAGAAAGTTCCAAGGGAATTTGGCCAAACAAAGAAGCAACTCGATGTCCCTATGCATGAGGGGTTTCTCCATCCACCGTCCTCCCTCGTGAAGTCATCACACCTATATTTCAGCTCAAAGGATCGATTTTCCCAAAGCCAACAACCAAGCAGATTTTCGGTTCAAGGGCAAGACATGGCAAGTTCAACTTTTACCAAAATATCGCTCTCTACCACAAGACAAAGGGGTCAGTACGCACAACAATGCTTGAAGACCAAGTGGTCCCACTTATAAATATAAATTTGAAGAAGTCCAAGACAAAGAAGGAGTGGGTGTCACCCTTGATAACTACTCCATGCAAAACAATATCAAAAGGTCGGAAGCGCTTGTTGGAAAACGCTAGTAAGAAGCTCCCCTTCTACTACCTCAACATTGATCCGAGACGCAAATGGAGTCAATGGGAATTTTGAGTTGGTCCTTGTTGGCCTGATTGCTTTTATGTATTTTCCCATCTATTGAAGCCCGACGCAGTTCTAGCAATGGACCGTGGTTTATCGCCAACGCCATCGCTATGGATAAATGGACCCCACTTTCTCTCCCGATTCACTAACAGCTTGACCACACCTCTGGATGCGACTCTGACTACCACTCATTTATTGGGATGACAACAACCTCGCTCGGATAGCTTCATTCGTCGATGAACCATTATGGATGGATAACCAAACTAGCAAATGGGGGCAAAGCACATATGTTAGGATTTGTGTCAAGATCGATCTATCAAAACGACTCTCCCGAATATGGATCCATGGCTACAACCGCTTCTTCCAAAAGGTGGAGTATGAAGGAATTTCACAATTATGCTTTAAATGTGGAATAGTTGGCCATAAGGCTGAAGCTTGCCTAGAAAAGGCTAAAATGCATGCTCCTATCAATCCTTTCAGCTCTCCCTCTTGTTCCACAAACCCATTGCAAAACCACCAATTCCAAGGTCGCATAAGAACGTAAAAAGCACCTATGCGTAAAAATAATTCAAGAACTCAACATGTCTTTCCCTCATTGGATCAAGTGCGAAGTCGATCCTCCTTTTCTAGAACAAGTTCAGAACCTTACAAAGCCACGCAACATACCCACCGCAAAGAACCAGACCCCTCCCTCCAAGCGGACCAAGATCGTGAAAATAGCGGCTATAACCCACCCACACAGAGATTTGCAACTTTTCAGACACTAGTCAAAGGAAAGGAACCATTATGGACACTATCTGAGAATGACTTGGATAAGTCTTACGGGCCATGGTCACTAGTCACAAGGAAGAAAAATAGGCCTCCTAAAGCTGAAACTCACCAAAGGAGGCACTCCCAAAGCAAAACCGAAGCAGATCAAAGCAAATCTGCACAAGGGAGGAAGAGATAGTGTCTCATGACTCCAGACAGAATGCAAATGCTAAACAAACTCACCATGTCCAGGAAAAGAGGATGCATCCACATCCCAAATGCAAATGCAAACCGCAACTAGAGGAGGGGAAGATGCCACTACTCTATTCAAACACAAACCTAAGAGTGGGCAAAGCCGGTGTCTAAAGCACACTAACGGAACTAGCCCTTGGACCAATCAAAGTCATCCCAAGGAAACGAAAAAAGAGTGAATTCCACATCGACGAAGAGGAGGTTCCCTCCCGCAACGTCCACCCATGACCTCCATCATTATGTGGAATTGCCGGGTCCGAAAAAAGGCCACGGGCCACTATCTCCGGCAAATTCTTGGAGAGCACCATGCTCTCTTCATGCCTTATAGAAACCAAAGTGGAGGATGTCACAAGGAAGGAAATTGATAATACATGTATTAACTGGGATTTTCAACACCAACCAGGAATATCCGAGGTATCCTTGCTCTTTGGAGAAGTGACTTAATCACTTTCTCTCTATTGTGCAAAATGAACAATGCATTGTTGGCACATACAGGGATAAAGCTATATGGAGGGTGACCATTTGTTATGCTAACAAAGACTATCACACTCGCGGAGACTTTGGGACACCTTAACTCCTTTCAATACCAACTTGCCTGCCATTGTCGGAGGAGATTTTAACTGCATCTATGAGGCGAAAGACAAAAAAGGGGGAAAGCCGTTTAAAAGCTCGTCGGCGGCCAATGAGATGATGGAGTTCCTCACCAATGGGGACTTACATGAGTCGACTTTACCTAGATTCACATGGACCAACAACAAAGATAAAACAAACCAGTATATGGGTGCTTGATCGCTTCCTTATCAACTCCATTGCTTCCAACCTCCTCCCCTTGCACAAACTAAACACCTTCCAAGGATTGCATCGGATCATTGCCCCATTCTTCTCCAAATCGTTCTAAGGAGAGTCGGAAATCACAACTGGCTGAAATTTGAAGACACTTGGCTTTCTTATCCTATGGCTTGAAAATTAGTGTGGAAAAGTTGGCAAAGCAACTATGAAGGGTCCGTGCTGAAAACTTGGACAAAAATGCAGCATACACTAAGGAACTTATTCTACCTGAGTAAAACAAGCTCAAAGATTTGAGTAAGCAAAGGGACACCCTCCAAGAAGAAATTCGCAGAAGAGGTGATTGCTCTCCCTGGGATGACCGAGCAGAAGAAAGAGACCTCCTCAAAAGCAAATGAGTGAACTCTACCCTTGCCCGCTTATCTTGTTGGTGGCGAAAGAGCTAAAGCTAGGTGGGCTGAAGAGGGGATGCCAACACACATTACTTTCATCGTGGCAACCGCTAGAAAGAGGTCCAATAGAATTAACACCCTCAAACTTGATGATGGCCGTTACGAGGACCCGGTTTTAATCAACCAAGCTTTTATGAACTTCTTTCAATGTAAGTGGAGGGCACATCCTATTACCACTAACAATTGGCCTTCCTTTGCTGAAATCGCACCATCTCACTGTGTCGGGATCTGGCGGATGAGGATACTAATGAGGTTGAAATATGGGAGGCGGTCAAATCGATGGGAGCTAATCGCACTGGTATTGATGGCATCACAACATCCTTTACAAACACTTTGGAGGATTATTGGCCAAGATGTTGTGGCTATCAAGGAGTTTTTTTGTAGTGGCACTATGATTCCTCAATGGAAGGAAACCTTGGTTGTTCTTATACCTAAGTCCTCCAATGCCGATTGTCCCGCAAAATATAGACCCATAAGCCTTTGTAGACCTGCTAAAGTCATAGCAAAGATCCTTGTACACCTAAAAAACATTCTACCAAATCTCATCTCAAGAGCGGTGCATTTGTGCCTTCTAGATCTATCTCCCACCACCGCCATGCCCAAGAAATCATGAATAAATTCCAACACTCCACCTCAAAGGAAGGTTTTATGGCAATTAAAATTGACATGGAACAAGCATACGACAAAATGAGTTGGGAAACCTTAGCCATCATCCCATAGAGATTTGGATTACCTATGAAGTAATTGGCTCCTCCGGCATTTCCTCGCCTTCCTTCTCCTCTTGTTAAATGGGCAAAGAACTGGGTGGATACAAGCAGTGGCGGCTTGGCCAAGGGTGCCCGTTATCTCCCTATCTTTTATCCTTTGCTCAACCGCTTCTTTAGCCATCAAGCAACATGGTGCTGAATTTGGTGTGCCAACGGGAACACGATATCACACCTTCTCTATGCAGATGACATTTTCTTCGCCACCAAAAAGCTTCCATGGCTCACGCAAAAGGTGTCCTCCATATTCAAAAATTACTAGCTTGAGGCAACAGTATCAATGCAACCAAACCGTCATAGTTTTCAAAGAAAGCCACACATAGATGGAAGGCCAACAATCACCGTGCTCACCGCTGAAGAGTGGAGGAGCTTGATTACTTGGGCATCAAGCTTGCCATGAGGAAGTTAAAAGCAGATTTTCATCAACTCCTCCAAAAGGCTAGAGACAAAATCAGCTCTTGGGAGTTAGACACCTTCAATGGCGGCCGACTTACACTCATAAGGACATCCTTGTGCATCTCTATGTACCAAACAACCCACACCGTAATTCCCAAGGGAATTACGAGGGATTGAAAAGCTTGCTAGGAACTTCCTTTGGCAAGGAAACAACAACCATCATTGCATACACTATGTTGCTTGGAACAAAATGCATGCCAACCAACAAAGGAGGCCTTGGCCTACACATGGCCGAAAGTTGGAATGGACCCTTAAGGGCTAGAATGGCTTGGGAATTCCTCTCTAAACCCACCAAGCTGCTCCACAAGTGCTTGATCGAGAAGTATGGGTTGGACCCATGGCATAGGGAACCCAAGGGAGACTCCAATTGCTGGAAAATTATTCAGAATGGTGCTTCCACCTTGAACCAGAATTTAAAATGGAGAATTTGCAATGGCAAAGAGGTGGACTTTCTAAACTCCATTTGGATATCCGACCTACCACTGTCCAAATGGCCGACATTTCTCAACATGGTGCATGGAGGAATGGAAGGTGGAAGTGATTGCTGAAAATGTAACCGAAAATCAAAATCTGCACATCCTTTTGGATTGGAGCTTGAACTCATCTCCAACATTTCTATTGAAGAGGAACATCAACATGACATCCCGAGCTCATCAAGGCACCTATGGGGACAACTCTCACATCCATTTTATACAAAATCTGCTTTGCTGAAATTTCGATTGGCCCTACACCATGCAATTTGAAACTCCCACCCGTGGAAAAGTCGCTCGTATGGCTCATCAACCACTTGCCAAACAACACCGGCTTGCTCGGAGGGGTTTAACTCACACCACCCTTGCCCTTGGGGTGTAATCGGATGAGACACTGAACACATTGCTGTCCAATGCTCCGTCACGAACAACATTATCCAGATTTTGGCAACATGGGGTTGTTTAATCCCAATTTTCAGCAATTTACAAGATTTACTCCAAGCTCTCACTAAGGTGCGCAGTGACAACTTATGTTGGGCTAGAATGTATTGTGCAATTGTGTACCGTGTGATAAGTCGCGACCGCCAAGACTCACGGCCGTAGCCATGGTACCCTCAAGACTATTTGCCGATTCTAAGCTCTATCACACATTCTTCCTCTTATCCTATCCGTAAGCAATGAGACATCACCCACCTTATGGGCGATCAAACTAAATTTGTGGTGTCCTCCCTCCCCGGGATCAAGGCTAACGTGGATGGCTCACCTTCCCAATGGGGTGGCCGCGTGGGTGCTAAGGGATGCAAATGGTAACTTCCTCAAAGCCATGGGTCATTATTTTCAGATTGGGACAAAGACATCTGTTGAACTGGAGGCTATGCTCTACACTAGCAAAATTATTGAACCGTGGATGATGAATACAAGGGCATTATCATTGAAGGAGATAATAAAGGTGTGGTGGATCACCTCAAACTTTCTCTTAACAATGAAATATGGCGTAACCGACTTGGATGCTCGACATCGCCTTTCAAGAACTTCCACCGTGTTATTTTGTATACACAAATAGATCTAACAACACTCTTGCACTTTTTGTATATAGCTACTAGCTTTGATTTTGTATGGCATAGTCTAGATAATCACACTATTCCTCCACGCTTTTTGCTCTTTTGGAGGAGGATAGGAAATATGTCGTAGCTAGTTTTTTGCTTTCTTTAGCAGTTTTTTCTACATTGTAATCAGTTTTTTTATTATCAATGCAAATGCATCTTTTCAGCAACTGTGAACCTTAGCTCTAACCTCACTTTCATCTAAAAAAGTTGAAGGTTTAGTAGTTAAGGAAGCCCCTAAGTCTTCTAGTGATATGAAGTCAAAGAGATTCTTTTTGGGATCATCATCCTCAAGTCCTGAAGTTGATGTTGAACTTGAGAAGGATACATTTAAAGAATTAATGGAATTACCATTTGACTTTTACTCGCCTTGTGTTCATAATCTTATATAGAAAGGTTTAGTTTCTTATACATGGTCTAGGCATAGGTCAGAGTATTTTGAAAAGTTGTGGAATAATACAGGAAGGGAAGCACAATCAAGAGAAGGACTAGGATTCAGTACATTGGGTCCAGTCAATGATGATGACTACTGCTTAGTCGTTACCAATCATTTGGAGTCTGATAGGTTCTTTTCACACAACACCAACTCTTATGAGAATGTGTGTTTAGAAATCTTAGATGATTCAGATGATCTCCAAATCTAAGATGCACCGCCACAATTTGAAGATGAGATCCATTCAATAATTGACAAACTTAAAGAAATCAACACCAGGATAGAAGAAAATCCACGCTCTACATACATGAGTTCATTACTGAATGAAGAAGAAACCGATGACTTAGTTAATCTATTGACTGAGTTTAAAGACTACTTTGCATGGAGTTATGAAGAGATGCCTGGATTATCTCTTGACGTAGCAGTCCATAAACTAGCAATAGATCCTAGTGCTAACCCTATTAAGCAAGCTCCTAGACACATGAGATTAGAAATCGAACAATAGGTCATTTATAAAGTCAAGAAACTGATCGATGGTGGTTTCATCAGGGAAGAAAAATATCATACTTGGTTAGCCAGTGTCGTATCAGTTAAGAAGAAAAATGACCAAATTCGCATATGCATTGATTTCAGGTATTTAAATAAGGCATGTCTTAAGGATGAGTTTCCTCTTCCTATACCAGAATTAATGGTAGACATCGCCTCATCTTATGCAGTTTTCTCTTTCATGGATGAGTCATCTGGCTATAACTAAATCAAGATGGCCCCCGAGAATGAAAGAAACACTACTTTTCGAACCCCAATCAGAATCTATTGTTATAGGGTCATGCCTTTCGGCCTTAAAATTGTTGGTGCTACATACCGGGCCATGACTCGATCTTCGATGAACTCATCCATCATCGAGTGCTATGTTGATGTAGTCAAGAGTAGAGAAAGGAAGATCATCTCTTTGACTTGAGTAGTTTTGAGGTTAAGATAATATAACCTCAAAATGAATCAAAGTGTCGAGTAGCTTTAGGAAAATTCCTTGGGGTTCTTGTCTGACACCGAAGAATAGAAATAGATCCATAAATGATTAAAGATATCTTAGAAATGCCACCTCCTAAAAGTTTAACTCAACTCAGATCTTTCTAAGGATAGTTGGCATATCTAAGATGCTTTATTTCCAACTTATTGGAGAGATGCAAGACATTATCAGTACTTATTAAAAAGGATGTCAAGTTCAAGTGGGATGATAAGTGCCAACATGCCTTTGAAGATATCAAGCAGTATTTAGTGAAGCCGCCAGTTCTAGCAGCCCCTATTTCGGGCAGGCCACTTATTCTCTACATTGCTACATTGGATGACTCCCTCGGCGCTCTGTTAGCCTAAGCCAATGACGAAGGGAAGGAGAGTGCCCTCTACTACCTCAGCTGTCCGCTGATTCCTGCTAAAGCAAACTATCCATCTATTAAGAAAATTGCCTAGCTTTGATCTTTGCCTCCTAAAAGCTACGACACTATATGCTTTCTCATAAGGTGAGCTTGATTTCCAGAACCAATCCACTGCAGTACCTCATGACATGGCTAACACTATCTATACATTTGGCATGATGGTTCATGATTCTCTCACAGTTTGATATGACATTCATACCTCTCCATGCGGTAAAAGGACAAGCACTAGCAGATTTCTTAGCAGCACACCCACTTCCGTCTGATTCCCTGCTTAGTGACGATCTCCCTGATGAACAAATCATGAACATAGGGGAGGTTGTCAACCACTGATGGGAGATGTATTTTGATGGTGCAGCTTCTTTTCATAAAGGGGAAGCACCATGATCTACTCTTCCAGGAAAGGCACGGGTAGGAATAGTTCTCCTAACTTCACATCATGATGTGATGAGATTCTCATACTATCTTTCCAACCCGTGCACCAAAAATGAAGCTGAGTATGAGGCTTTGATTGCCAGTCTGGAGTTAGCTATCACAATGTGTGTCAAGTGCATCAACATCTTTGGGGATTCTCAGTTGGTCATCAATCAGATTGCTAGGTCCTACAAGGTTCTCAAGCCCAAGCTTCATCATTACCATGAGTATACCATGAAGCTATTGGCCCAAATCTTTGAAGTCACCATCTACAAGGTTCCCTGAGTAGAGAATGCAATAGCAGATGCTTTGCCTAAACTTTCCAAAGAATTGGCATGTCCAAAAGATGAGTCCATTCCAATAAGGGTCCAAAATAGACATGACCTATCCCTTATTAATGCTGAACTCATCGAGAGACTTTCTCTTGAAAGGGAGGTTGTCGTTGCCTATAAGGACAAGGAGCTGGATTGGAGGCACCCGTTCATAGAATATTTGAACACGTTAAACTACCTCAAGAAATGTCACAAGCCCATCAGGTGAAATAGAGAGCTTTCTCCTATGCTCTCGTTGATGACACCCTATACCGACGGTCCTTTGATCAAATATGGTTACGTTATTTAGATAAATATGAAGCCCATGGCATTGTAACTAAGGTACATTCAGGTCTATGCGAAGCACATTAATCCAGTCTAAAGATGAAGATGAAGATCAAGAGACTAGGATACTATTAGCCTTCGATAATTACAGATTGCATGGATGTAGCTAGGAGATGCCATTAGTGTCAGGTACACAGTGTGGTCTTACATCAACCACCCAACATTCTACACCCTACATTGGGTTCATGTCCATTCGAGTGTTGGGGTACCAACATTGTGGGGCTTATTGATCCTCCTTCTTCCAAGGGTCGTCGGTTCATCTTAACTACCACCGACTACTTTTCCAAGTGGGCGGAGGCAATCCCACTCAGAGAGGTCACAGCTCAGCATGTGCTTCAATTTTTCAGGAACCATATCATATACAGGTTCAAGGTGCCTCAACAAATTATATTCGATAATGGTACCGCATTCAAAAGCACTAAGATCAATAGCTTCGCCAGAAGACATGGTATAGATTAGAAATACTCCACCATCTACTACCCCAGATCAAATGGCTTAGTAGAAGCATTCAACAAAACTCTCATCCAAATACTAAAGAAGACTCTTGATGATAACAAGTAACAGTGGAATGAGCAGTTGGTTGAAGTCTTGTGGGCCTACCGCACCACATACCAAACTCCACCTCAATCTACCCCATTTTTCTTAGTGTATGGGTTCAAAGCCATTCTACCTTTAGAAGTTCAACTCCCATCACTAAGGATAGCATTAGGTAGCAAGATCACTACAGAGAAGAATGCAAAGTTACGGTTAGAAGAGCGCAAAGGTTTGGAGGAGAGTCACCTATGGGCGTGCCAGAACCTTGAGTTGCACAAGGCCAAAATGATTCAAGCTCACAACAAGCTGGCCTGCCCTAGGTCTTTCTATGTAGGAGAACTTGTGTTAGTCTTAAGGAGACCAATTATTGCCCATCAAAAAATTGGAGGCAAGTTTGAACCCACTTGGGAAGGCCCCTATGTCATAGAGAAGGCTTACCAAGAAGGATCATATCAGCTCATTGATTATAAAGGGGAACACATAATGCTTCCAATTAATGGGCTCTATTTGAAGAAATATTACCTATAAAATATTTTTGAAAATAATTATGAAAAAAAGAATAAAAATTTGATTCTATTTTATTAAAATCTTCTCTTCTTTCAAACTATTGTTTGCTTGTCTTGCGAATCCATCATGATGTGTTTAGGATAGGTGTAAGTGTCCCCCTAGAGAAATCCTATCCCTCTTTCACAACACAAACACAATCAAACACAATCTCCCAGCACTATTAGAATAGGTGTGAGAGAACCCAAGAGGCATCTTATTTTGATTAGCACAACTGAGTTAGGTGTGAGAAAATCCGAGCAACATCCTTCCTTAGTGGGAATTCCTGATTGCCATCCGTGGCACCCTTTCATTAATTCCTCGAGCATATTTAAGGTAAGTGTAAGAGAACCTAAGCGGTGTCCTATTTCCTTTAACATAAGCATAAAAATAAACACATATCTTTTGTCCCAAGCTATTTTGATGTGAGGGAAAGCCCCTGTGGTACTCACTCATTAGCTGCTCTAGGTCGGGTCTACATGATACCTTGCTCGTATGTCACCCCAGTGGTCACTTGTTTGGAAGATGTGAGTCCTCGCGCTTTCTTCTTAACTTGACCATTGCATACCAATGAGTGTTTTGTTAGTATGGTAGACTTCACTGCCCAGCCAGTAAGCTACCTCATGTTGATTTTGTTTAAGAAGATATGAGTCCCCAAGCTTTCTTTCCTGAATTAATCATTGTGATCTAATTAGGTTGAGTATATTTGAGGTTTAGGATAAGTCTACCAGAGGCTCCTTTCCTCTTGACTACATTTTAGTCAATATAAGTCCTCCAGGGGCATTCACTCAGTAGTCGCCCTACGTCGAATGGCACCAATCAAGCCGAAGATAGACTATCCCAGCAATTAGTTATGCTATAGGAAGATGTGAGTCCTCGAGCTTTCTTCCTAGGCTGATTATTGCAAATCGATGGGCACCTTAGGTTGGTTGATGTTCGATATGCTGACAGTGACTCATCCGGTGGATACACCACTCTTGACAGATGTGAGTCCTCGCACTTTCCCCTTGAGTTGGCCATCGAATACCTATTTGATATATGATTAGCCATGTCATCTTCTCCAGGGTTTTGGATTAAGCCCTTAGCAACCCCTCTCCCTATGAGCATTCTATTTGGATCACATCCTTTGTGACCCCATTTAGACACTACCCAGGTTACTCTTGGATTGGACAATCCCCCTTTCCAAGTAATCACCCCTGTGGTTGGAGAATTTGTTCAGCGGATGCGCAGATTCTCTCTTGGTTCAGTAAATCTGAGATATATGATTAGCCATGTCATCTTCTCCAGGGTTTTGGATTAAGCCCTTAGCAACCCCTCTCCCTATGAGCATTCTATTTGGATCACATCCTTTGTGACCCCATTTAGACACTACCTGGGTTACTCTTGGATTGGACAATCCCCTTTCCAAGTAATCACCCCTGTGGTTGGAGAATTTGTTCAGCGGATGCAGATTCTCTCTTGGTTCAGTAAATCTGAGATAGGTCTAGGCTGATATAAGCTTCTTCTCAGTTTGATCCCTCACAAAATAATAGAGTCCACATTAAAATAAACTAAACAAATAAATAAATAAAAAATATTCGCTTATGGATTAGGAATTCAAGCACCCAAAGGGCCCCTTTTCCCAAGCAGGCATTCTATCTTTAGGGCAGTGTCAGCAGAACTCCCTAAAAGAATTTCCTGACTACCTGAGTTGAGATAAATCTCTGAGTTGGTACTCACTCTGTAGTCACCCTTAGGTCGGGTTCAATCTATTTTGCCATAACCAGGTTAACCTGGAGGTCATTTCGCTTTGGAAGATATAAGACTATGATGCATTCTTTTTAGCATGACTGTCACAAATCGATGGGCAGTCCTTGGTCAGGTTTGATTTGTTTCCCAAAGCAACCGATCACCCCAATGGTTCCTTATTTTGGAAGATGTGAGTCCCTGCAGTTTCTTCCTAACCTAACCATTACAAACCAAAAGGTATCCCTTTGGTCGGATAGTTCTCCCATCGGCCAGGAAGCTATTCCCTTTGGTTCACTAAATTTGAGATAGGTCTAGGCTATTATAATCCCCTTCTCAATGTGATCCATCACAAACTAACAGAATCCATCAAAATAAATTAAAAAATGAAATTAATCTTAACTATCCTTGAGCTGATCTAAGTCCCCCAGCAGAATTCAATCAATAGTCAGCCCTAGGTTGGGTTCGATTTGTTGCCCAGAGAAATCGATCACCCCTATGGTTTCTTGTTTTGAAAGATGTGAGTCCCCATGCTTTCTTCCTAACTTAACCATTGCAAATTGAAAGGCATCCCCTTTGTCGGATAGTTCTCTTATCGACAGGGAAGCTATTCCCTTTGGTTCAGTAAATCTGAGATAGGTCTAGGCTAATATATGCCCCTTCTTAGTGTGATCCATTGCAAACCAACAAAATCTATCAAAATAAACTAAAAAATAAAATTAATCTTGACAATCCTTGAGCTGATCTAATTCCCCTAGCGGCATTCACTCAATAGTCAGCCCTAGGTCGGGTTTGATTTGTTGCCCAAAGCAACCGATCACTCTAGTGCTTCCTTATTTTGGAAGATGCGAGTCACCGTGCTTTCTTCCTAAGTTGACCATTATAAATTGAAAGGCATCCCATTGGTCAGATAGTTCTCCCATCAGTCGAGAAGCTATTCCCTTTGGTTCAGTAAATTTGAGAAAGGTCTAGGCTAATATAAGACCCTTCTCAGTGTGATCCATCGCAAACTAATGGAATCCATCAAAATAAACTAAAAAAATGAGACTAATCTTGACTATCCTTGAGCTGATCTATGGCCCCCAACGACATTTACTCAATAGTCAGCCCTAGGTCGGGTTCAATTTGTTGCCTAGTGGTTCCTTTTTTTGGAAGATGTGAGTCTCCGCGCTTTCTTCTTAACTTGACTATTATAAATCAAAAGGCATCCCTTTGGTTGGATAGTTATCTAATTGGCTGGAAAGCTATTCCCTTTGGTTCAATAAATTTGATATAGGTCTAGGCTAATATAAGCCCCTTCTTAGTGTGATCCATCGCAAACCAACGAAATCCATCAAAATAAACTAAAAAATGATACTAATTTTGATATCCTTGAGCTGATCTAAGTCCCCCAATGACATTCACTCAATAGTCTCCCCTAGGTTGGGTTTGATTTATTGCGTAGACCAACCGATCAGCCCAGTGGTTCCTTATTTTAGAAGATGTGAGTCCCCACGCTTTCTTCCTAACTTGGCCATTGCACACCGAAAGGCACCCCTTTGGTTAGCTAGTCCTACTTTGGGTTTAGTAGACTACCCATTTGGATTGGTAAATCTAAGTTAAGTCTAGGACTCTGTGGCTCCTACTCAGTGTGATCCATCACAAACTAATAGGGCTCATCTCAGAATCCAAATTCTAAAATCTGAAACAAACTCAACCCTCCTCCCTTAGTGGAGTCAAATAATAAACAAAACAAATTCAACAAAATAAATCCAATCAACCTCCCCTAGTGGAGTCAATCAAATTAAAATAAATCAAAACAAATCAAATCAAATCAATTTCTCTCCCCAATGAGATTTAAATCAAATCAACCTCTCATCTCTTTATGGATGACTTCAACCTGCTTCCCTAGTGGAAGGTTCACGTACTCTATCCCTAGTAGATTCCTCTTTCCCTCTCTTATATCCTTAATATGAGTAGAGTCATATTGCACTAAGCTCTGGATTCCTTCTACACCTTAGGTTAGGAGTAGATCATCTCTGTTAGTGCTTGTGATCATTTGGTGTTGTTAATCATTTTGGTCAACACCAATACGTGCGGTGTACCTAGTCAGTCACACCACACCTATTGGGCGCCCTTCGTTGACCTCATTTTTAGGATGACCTCAGTCTGGAAGATGAGTCCATTCTAATAAGGGTCCAAAATAGACAAGTCCTATCCCTTATTGATGCTGAACTCATCGAGAGACTTTCTCTTGAAGGGGACATTGACGTTGCCTATAAGGATAAGGAGCTAGATAGGAGGCAACCATTCATAGACTATTTGAACACTGGCAAACTTCCTCAAGAAAATTCACAAGCCCATCAAGTGAAACAGAGAGCTCCCTCCTATCCTCTTGTTGATGGCTCCCTATACCGACGGTCCTTTGATCAAATGTGGTTATGTTGTTTAGATAAACATGAAGCCCATGGCATTGTAACTAAGGTGCATTCAGGTCTATGTGGAGCACATCAATTCGATCCGAAGATGAAGATGAAGATCAAGAGATTATGATACTACTGGCCTTCGATGATTATAGACTACATAGATGTAACTAGGAGATGCTATCACTGTCAGGTACATGGTGTGGTCCTTCATCAACCACCCAACATTCTATACCCTACAATGGCCTAATGACCATTTGAGTGTTGGGGTACCGACATTGTGGGTCCTATTAATCCTCCTTCTTCCAAGGGTCATCAATTCATCTTAGGTGCCACCAACTACTTTTTCAAGTGGGCAGAGGCAATCCCACTCAGAGAGGTCATAGCTTAGCATGTGCTTCAGTTTTTTCAGAAACCATATCGTATATAGGTTTGGGATACCTCGACAAATTATATCCGATAATGGTACTGCATTTAAAAACACCAAGATCAACAGCTTCACCAGAAGACATGATATAGATTAGAGATACTCCACTATCTACTACCCCAGAGCAAATGGCTTAGCAGAAGCATTCAACAAACCTCTCATCCAAATACTAAAGAAGACTCTTAATGACAACAAGCGGCAGTGGAATGAGCAGTTGGTTAAAGCCTTGTGGGTCTACTGCACCACATACCAAACTCCAACTCAATCTACCCCTTTCTTCTTAGTGTATGCATCCGAAGCTGTTCTATCTTTAGAAGTTTAACTCCCATCACTAAGGATAGCATTGGGTAGCAAGATCACTATTGAGTAGAATGTAAAGTTGTAGTTAGAAGAGCTCGATGGTTTGGAGGAGAGTCGCCTATGGGCTTGGCAGAATCTCGAGTTATACAAGGCCAAAATGATTCAAGCTCACAACAAGCTGGTCTGCCCTAGGTCTTTCCGAGTATGAGAATCTATGTTAGTCCTAAGGAGACTAATTGTTGCCCATTGAAAGATGGGAGGCAAGTTTGAACCCACTTGGAAAGGCCCCTATGTCATAAAGAAGGCCTACCAAGGAGGATCTTATCAGCTTATTGATTATAAAGGGGAACACCCGATGCTTCCAATTAATGGGCTCTATTTGAAGAAATATTACCCATAAAAATTATGTTTGAAAATAATTCTATCAATTAATAAAAATCTAATTCCATTTCATCAAAATATTCTCTTCGTTCCAAGCATTGTTTGCTTGTCTTGTGAATCTGCCATGACATGTTTAGGTTAGGTGTAAGAGAACCCAAGAGGCATCCTATCCTTCTTCACAACACGAACACATTCCCATGTGCTACTAGAATAGGTGTGAGAGAACCCAAGAGGCATCCTATTTTGATTAAAATAATTAAGTTAGGTGTGAGGGAACCTAAGCAGCATCCTTTCTTGGTGGGATTCCCGGCTGCCATCTATGGCACCATTTCATCAAAAACCCCCAAGCATGTTTAGAGTAGGTGTGAGATAACCCAAGAGCCATCCTATTCCCTTTAACATGAATATAAAAAATAAACACATATCTTTTATCTCATGCTATTTTGATGTGGGAGAAAGCCCCCTGTGACACTCACTCATTAGCTGCTCTAAGTCGGGTCTACATGCTACCTCGCTAGTATGTCACCTCAGTGGCCATTTATTAGAGGATGTAAGTCCCTGTGATTCCCCGTGCTTTCTCCTTGAGTTGGCCATCGAATACCTATTTGATATATGACTAGCCATGTCATCTTCTTTAGGGTTTTGGATTAAGTCCTTAGCAGCCCCTCTCCTTGTGGGCATTTTATTTGGATGACGTCCTTTGTGACCCCATTTAGAAACTACCTAGGTTACTTCTGGATTGGACAGTCCCCCTTTCCTAATAGCCACCCCTGTGGTTGGAGAATTTGTTCAGCGGATGCACTGATTCTCCCTTAGTTCAGTAAATCTGAGATAGGTCTAGGCTGATATAAGCTCCTTCTTAGTTTGATCCCTCATAAACTAATATAGTCCATATTAAATAAACAAAAAAAATAAATAAATTAATTCACTGGTGGATTAGGAATTCAAGCCCTAAAAGGGTCCCTTTTCCCAAGTAGGCATCCTATCTTTAAGGCAGTGTCAGCATAACTCCCTACAAGAATTGCCTAACTTCCTGTGTTGAGATAAATATCTGGGTCAGTACTCACTCCATACTCACCTTTAGGTTGGGTTCAATCTATTTTGCCACAAGCAGGTTATCCTGACAGCCATTCTGCTTTGGAAGATGTAAGACTATGACACATTCTTTCTAGCATGACTGTCGTAAATCGACGGGTAGCATAGGTTGAATTCGATTTGTTACCCAAAGCAACTGATCACTCCAGTGGTCTTTTGTAGTGGAAGATGTGAGTCCCTGAGCTTTTTTTCCCTTGAATTGATCATTGCAAACCAAGAGGGACTCCATTGGTCTGATAATTCTCCCATCGGCTGGGAAGCTACTCCCTTTGGTTCAGTAAATCTGAGATAGGTCTAGGCTAATATAAGCTCCTTCTTAGTGTGATATATTACATACCAATGGAATCCATCATAATAAATCTAAAAATAAAATTAATCTTTGACTACCTTTGAGCTGATTTAAGTCCCCAACGACATTCACTCAATAATCAGCCCTATGTGAGTCCCTTAGGGGTGTTAGAAAAATTTGCCTACCCTATAGCTTGAACCACATTTCTCACTTCATTCCTTCAAGTCAAACTCCAAATAAAATCAACATCAAACCTAAATAAATTCCAAACTAATTGATTTTCTCTAAACTCAAATCAATTCCAAATGATTGAAATCCATGATCAACTCCAAATGATTGATGCTCATGATTGAAATTACAAATTCAAAGTATTTCATAAGCGACTTTGATTTCCATCGTATGGAATTTTCTCAAATCAAATCCAAATCAATTCAAATTCAAGAAATTTTCTCATAACCCATTTATATTTTCATTTATATTCATAAATATAAATGAAATATAAACTCAAATATCTAAAACCAAATTCAAAAATCAAATCCAAATTCAACCAAAATCGAACCTAAGCCTTGAAGTTAAAATCTTGAACTTAGTCAAATCAATTTCAAATCAAGCCAAACCCTTCATTTATCTTCATGATTCAATCAATCCTATAATCATGAATCCAAATATAAATACAAACTTCAATCGTCAATCCAAGAATCAATTCAAAAATTAAATCCAAATTCAATCAAAAATCCAACCTAAGCCTTCAAGTCAAAATCTTGAACTTAGCCAAATCAAACTCAAATCAAGCCAAACCATTGATTTTTATTCATGATTCAATCAATCCTTCAATCATTATACAAATATAAACGTAAACTTCAATCCTCAAACTAAAACTAAATTCAAAAATCCAACCCAAGTCAAACTCATGTTCATCCTTTGAACTTGAAATTGTCAAATGAATCAAAACCCATTTGACTTCAAATATCTTGAAAATGGATTTATATTTCAATCATAAATCAATATGTGAGTTCAACCAAACTTGAATCAAGCCTTGATGAAGCCAACTAAACCCAATTGGCTCACTTGACCCAAAGTGGCCAATTTGACCTACATAAATCAAAATCCAATTCAATTCAAATCAAAGTGATTAAGCCAATACAAACGTCATGTCATGTTTGTTGATCATCATAGGTTAATCAATTGTCATGAATTGGGTCAAACCAAGTCAACCTATCCTGTTGACCAAGTCAACCTACCCTGTTGACCAAGTCAACCCTTTAACCCATATGAACCCAAACTAGCCAAATTGCAACCTAAACCAATTTGATTGCAACCAATGGCTCAAGTTCACTCCAAATTGATTATTGAACTTGACCAAAGTCTTAATTAAACTTAATTTGATCAATTGGCCAACTAGACATAACCTAGCCCAATTGACCATGAACCTAACTTGACCTAAAAGGTCAAATGAAGCCAAAATTAAACAAAACCAAAATTAATTGAAACCAAAGCCTATAATATATTTCAAATGATCAACCAAACCCAAATGAAGCCATGATTCAAGCCAATTTGGTCAATTGGATCAAATCGGTCAACTTAGCCCAAATTGACCTAAAGGATCAAATTGGCCAAAATCTAAATTAAATCTAAATTAAACCAAAATAAACCAAATTAATTGAAACCAATTGAACCAATATACTCCAAATAGTCAATTGAACTTGACCCAACTCTTGGTTTGACCTAATTTGACCAATTAGTCAACCTAACCCATTTTGACCCGATTTGACCCAAATGGGTCAAATTAACCCAAATTAAACCAAATGAACTTCAAATGACTTGGAATTTAGTCCAACTTACTTTTGACTCATTTCAAATTTGCCCAAATTAAATTCAATGCCAAATGACTACTTTTCCCTTGGGTCAAGGGCATCTCATGAGAAAAGACACTTTCGCAAGTGGTCATTTCTCTTCCTTGGCCACTTGGCACTCATCCATTGGTCCACATAGGCACCAAAGACACTGATTTTATGACCCAAGGAGTAGTTGGGGTAGCCATGACTCATGGGGAGGTGAAATCACCTCACCTCTCCCATTGGAACACTTGGCAGGAAGGACACTCACCTCCCCTTAGCTAGGACACCCATTTGTCCTTCATGATAGCCACTTTTCATGCCTTAGACAACCATAGGGAGCCACCTAAGATGATTCTCTTCCATTCCCAACCGCCCCAAGGCAAAGGACATGAGTTTGGAGCTAAATTGTTTTTTTAAAAAAAGTTGATTTTGGTTCACTTTTCATTCCAAAGGCATTAGTGGCTGAAGGAAACCCTCATTCCTCTCATTCTACCTCTCCTAGAGCTCCCAAAGCTATTGGAATCACCTCAACTTCATTTTGGAGAGAAATACTTCAAAATTAAGTCAATTTTGGTGAGGAAATGGTCTGTCCAAGGCTTCTTCCCTCACTCAACAACGCGCTTGAATCACCACCACTGTCGAAAATCATCCCTGGTGAGGTAACCTTCAAAAACTGTAGCCAGCCTTAGGATCCCTCAATTTGTGATGCTTTTTGCATGATTTTTAGGAATCTAACTTTGATAATCTTGTATTTTTACTTTAAATCATTCCAATTAGAAAACAGAACTTTTTTCAGTGTGAATCGACTCAAAAATGAGTCCATTTGGACAAGTTTTCACTTAGAAACCCTCTTTTTTTTAAAAAAAAATGCCCTATTTTTATTATTCACCGATCGCGAGCAGCAGTCGCCATTTGATCTAGCGGTTCATAGGATTGAATGGCTCGGATCTCGTGATCCGTCCCCCGATGCGTCGATGCGGGCGTCGATCACGTGGTTCACACGTCGGTGACGCCGTGCGCCGATCGCGTGATCTGACCCTCATTGACGACGACTGTCAGATCTATGATTGGAAGGTCCATAGTGAATCGTGGGTTGCTCTTGTTCCGTTGACTAGTCTTCCTGCTCAAAAGGCTGATGCGGTTCTAATTTAAAAAATTAATTTAAATCACCTGAAACTTCTAAAATTTATGAAAAATGAAATACTTAACCAAAAATAGCAAACAATGGCTCATTGAATTCATCTTTCCGAGAGAAATCCAACAAACCCAAAATCCCTAAATTTTACTAAATATTTTGAGCTTAATTTGAGTTTTAGTAAAAATCAAATTTCTTTAATTAAACCAAACATATGTCAGATTAAGTTAAAATTTTTAGAGATTAAAATTGATCTTAAAATACACATACCATATAAATTTCAAGCTAGAATGACATCTAGATTAAATGATATTTAATTTTGAGTGTCAAATAATTTATTTTCATAAAATAAATTTGCAAAATTCATAAAAATCACTTAAATCAATTGAAACTTCCTAAATTCATAACTATTTGTAAAAAAATCTAAAAAATACATACTCAAGTTTATTTTAAAGATAATTCAGAGGAGAATCCATTAAAATTATTTTTAATTGAATTTGAATAGTAGATTTTCCTTAATTAGGGTTTATTTGAAAACTTAATAACCCTAATTACTCATTAATGACTTCATTAATTTCACTCTATTTTTTAAATGACTTAATTAATGAACCCCTAATCACTCTCTTAATGTAATTAAGCTTAATTAAGCATGTGAATAGTGGTTTAATTCCTTAATTAAGTTAATTAAACTTTGTTTAAGTGATTAGGGGGTTTATGGAATGATTTTATGATATTTTCCTTAAGCTATTCCCTAAACCCCTTTTCTTCCTTAAATCCAAATCAAATTAAGGGTTAATCCACTAGTGATTTACTTAATTAATCAAATTAAATTCTCAAAACCAAAATTAATTTAAAAACTTAATCAATCCTTCTTGGGTAGATGCTTAGGTGTTCAGTAACCTAGGTAACTTAAAGAAATCATACCTAACCCATATGTGTGGGAAGGGTTATGAAAGTACTTAAATTAAACCCTTTAGCTTAATTAATCATTAATTATGAGCCAATTGCATTAGGTATCTTTCTTTCTTAGAATGCATTACTGATTTAAATTCCTTGTGATTTTATGTCATACATTGGCTTATAATTATTTGATTAAATATGTTAAAGTGGTATAGGTAATGGGTAATTAATGAACTTAATCTACACCTTAACCTAACCAAAGCATAAAATTAATCTAATCACCTAAAAATTAAACTAAAATAATACAGACAAGTGGGAATATGTAAGGACCAGCAAACCTTCTCACACTTTTCTAATTCAAATCAAACTCAAAACAAAATGAAAGTCTCTTTAAATAACTTTTGATTCTCTTTAAATGATCTTACTTCATAAGATTGTCTTTAAGAATTAATTAGAGTGAATGAAATTACATGCTTACATTACTTTATTTCTTTCCAAGCATGCTAAATGTGTATGTCATATGAGTTTCATACATTCATGCTTTTCTAAAATCAAATTCAAAATGAAATGTTTTTTTTATGTCAAATTGCATATTTTGGCTAAAGTAAAAAATATGAGTGGCTATTATCACTATTAAATTCAAAAATATTTTCAAAACTTATAAATCAAATGCCTAAAACTAAAAGTGTGCTACTTATAATTATTATAAGCTTGCACGTGGACATAAATATGAAGATGTGCATAGTGTACTTTTCCTTCTCTATTCTTTTAGCATAATTTTGAATAGGATTTGGCAGTTCATTTAAAAAGAACATAACACTTGCCTAACTCTATTTCTATTCATTCCTATGCTATTACTTAAAGAAGGACATCCACACATATACATATTAATTGCATAAACAAATTAAATAAACAAATACAAACTTTGTATCTTTCTTTTCTATTCATTTCTTTTGTACACATGCTTGTATTTAAGGAAAGCGATATATTAGTCTGGATAACCCCAGAGTTATGAGTCTTTAAGTAGCCCTAAGTAGGTCTTGTACCTTTCACCCCTGGTTAATAATGGAGCTGTACTCACTTATGCCTTTCATACATATATGTGTGCATGTGAAAAGTGGATAAGAAAATCTCTTTTCTAATTAATGAAAATCATGCATCATAAAGCATTCAAATTTTCTTAAGTAACTCACTTAGCATTCTCTCTCCATGCATTTATTTTTATACATGCACATGTATTTAAAAAAAGTGGTATATTAGTCTGGATATTCCCAAGGTTGCGAGGCTTTAAGTAGCCCTAAGTAGATCTTTTACCTTACACCCTTAGTTAACAATGACGTCATACTCACTTATGTCTTTTATACTTGCAAATATGCATATGAAAAATGGATAAAAGAATCACTCTCTTCTACTTAACAAAATCATGCATACAAGAAACATTCCAAATTTTCTTAAGCAACCTCTCTTAGCATTCATTATTAAGGTATGCTAAATACTTGCATCATATGTATAGATATTCTTAGGATTCATTCATGTGCATGATACACATGTGGGAAAGAAATAAAATATTGTGTGTTTTATGTTAGTAATTCACTTTACTTAATCTTAAAATGTCTTTCTTTTTGAATATATTTATTTAAAGAAAATCTAAACTTAGGATTAATTAAAATGCATAATAAAACATTCACTAAATAAAAATCATTAACAAATATATCTTAGAAATCACTTAAGGTAGGGAGGAAAGAGAAGTTCTCTTCTCTTTTCCTCTCTTTACAACTTTTAGTAATTAAGTAGGTTCATTCAAAACAAATCAAATCATCAAATAAAATTAACCCATATCAACTAAACAACTTAAGTGAGACCACCCTTCTAAGTTGAACCTTTTCACACTTAAAAAAAAAAAATTCTAAACCTTAAAGCCTAGCTAAGCATACCACACAAACCTTACATGACATACACATTAGGCTAAGTCACCACTTCTAGTCCTATGTTAGGGCGGTGGATGGTTTGATATTTGATTTTATTTTATGATGTGATATTTTAGTCTGGATGTTAGGGTGTATGTGCATAGAGTGAATGGTAGGATGATTTAGTCTAATCATTATCTTATGTAGGGGATTGTGCTTAAGGAGCGCTTTAATAAAAATATAACTATTTTTGCTGTGCAGATTGTTTATACCCTTAAGCATAATCCAAAATAGGCTAGGTGGGCTTGGTTACCCATGTGTGGGGTGCTAAGTCTAATTTGTTTATATACATGCTTGGGAATGTGTGATTTGTTTAACTAATCTCTATATTGTAGGTGTTAATTAGATTTACTTTTCCCTTTTCATGTAATTTTGTAATTAGGATTTTAGAATGATTGTTATGGGGGATTAAGATGAGCATTGGTCATAAGATCATATCTTATATACCATGTGAAGCCTTTGGAGTATCCACATTCCAACCATCCAAAAGAAGGAACCAAAATAAAGAAGAAAGAAGAAAGAAGAAATGGAGCTTGAAGACCCCCATAATAATGAATTCCTTGCTTAATTATACTTAATTCATTTATAATCTGGGTTATATAAGGGTAGAGCTTGGTTACCCAATTTATTTTCAGGTTTGTGCGATGGTGCCTGACTAGAAATGACCTTTTATTCTTTTGCGTTAGCTTTATAAAATGTGTGATGTTTTGTTTAGCTTGTGCATTAAGATGACATCTTTTTCCTTATTTCTTCCTTGCTTGATGTATGGCCTGGATGGAAATTAGGCTCTTATTAAAAAATTACTGAGTATATGAGGTTCTATCCTTGTTAATCATGTTTCTGATATGTAATCATATTTTTGTATCATAATTGTAGTACAAAACACGAGTTAGTTGTATTTATATCAGGGTTAGGATTTGAATTAAAATTAGTGATTCAAGAAAATGCTGTATAATCATTTGATCTTTCTTTTTTTTTTTTCTTTTTTTTTTGAATTTGAAACAAAGAAAGAAGGTCGAATACAATTTTTGAAAATAATGATAAAATATAACAAAGAAAAACTTAAGCATATGAATATTAAATATTTAAGACTATGCGATTATTAAACCGTTATTTTATGGAAAACAATAATACACCTAATTTCAAGTTTATTGATTTAGATTATGTCGAATACATTTTGCTTATATTTATTTATGACCATCCCCATATTACGTCATATATAAATACAAGCACATTATTACATTACTACCGTAATAAACTTTACATTATTTTTAAGAGAAATTACATACATAGCACACAATTCTTATGCATTTACATATCTAATACCTAAAGTTTGATATTTACAAACATAATACCTTTCTTATACTTCAAAAGATGAATTTTACATCAAAAAATTAAGAAAAATGTTATTTTTATTGTAATAATAAAAATTTAGGTATTATATATGTAAATATTTATATTTAGGTGTTATATATATAAATATATAAGAATTATGTGCTATATATATAAATGACCTTAATTTTAATACACAAACATAACTTCCTTACAGTAATTATTTTATAACATGGTATTCATAAGTTCTTCTATTAATTCAAATTTTATTATTATTATTATTATTATTATTATTATTATTATTATTATTATTATTATTATTATTATTATTATTTAAGTCACGTGTTGAGCACGCACAATTTTACTTGTAATTTTAAAATATTATATTTTCAAAAAATTATGTTAAGAGCAGTATCTACTTCATTTAAATTTCAATAGCATGAATATTATGTGCTTATTTTAAAGAACAGAATAGTGAAATATAAACCGTAAGAATTAAGTATACTTTGTCATAATTTTTTAAAGGGGCTTTTATATACACTATCATCTTATTCTTACATATTTACAAATTAATCATTTTTTAACATCAAAAATTTTAAATTGACATTCAAATATTAAAATTCATAACAAAAGCCCAACCTATATTTTTCATTTTCATAAAATTGATAACGATTTGATTGGTATAATGATCGTGAATCACCAAAAATGATGAAGATGAATTGAAATTGTAAATATATATCTTTTAGGCGGTCAATTTATAAATATCTTTTTTTTAAAACTAAATACTAAAAAAAATATTATAAAATAATATTTTAATAAAATAATTTTATGCAACAATAATAAAGTTGGAACAAAAGATGCGCACACAAGAACAAGTCAAATAATATGCACATGCCAACTTATCTTAGGTTATTAACTTTTTTTTGTTGTTGTTTTATTTATTGAATGGGCCCTAATAAGAGAAACATCATATCGAGCCAATCAGTGCTTCGATTAACTTTCGATCTAAGCCAATTTTTTACTCAAATAACAGCTGAGTTAGCATATTAATATTAACTATTGCTACACGCAATTTCATATCTGTCCATTAACTTTTTTTTATTTATAAACATTCTATCATAACACACAAAATTATTTGTGCTCTTATATATAATTTTTTGAATGGATGATAGTTTTGTAAATAGGATAGATTTCAATGATATATACATGCCAAAAAAGAAAATTAATAATTACATATCATTAAATTCTTATGTACTGGCATATTTAATATTTAAATCATTATATTTATTTATATAACAATATAATCTATGCATCTCATCAAAAATATTATTAATGTTAACTTATATAAAATGAAATATATTTTTGATGCATATATTAATATTATTTACACTTTATTATATAATATATAAATATAAAGATATTAGAAATGTATAAAAAACTGTACTCCAGCTTTCATAATTGGCCATCAACTATATATCATTGATCATTTTGAAACCAATCAATTAAATAACTCGCAAATTTATTAATCAATTCATTATATTTATTAACTCACATAGCTCATTGCAGATCTTCATTAAACTATCTCTCTTCCCACCTCTAATAAACTTTTTTCATATATATATTTGCCATCAACTAAAGGATCTTTAAATCTTTTCACAATGGAAAGATGCCTTTCATGTTGTCTTCCTTTATTTAAACGTCCTTTATTTTCTACAATAATATCTTGATTGCAGGGATCAATAAATTAAGGACTAAATACTTCTACTGGCATTGTGGTGGTGTACACAGATGAGGCTATTGGTTTCTTTGTTAAGGTCAGGAAAACGCACTCGCTAAAATTTCTTGTAGGACCCACCGTCTCTTAGCTCGGTTGATGATGGTAGCTGGAGATTCGATTCCTCCGCGGCTGACTTCCGAGGAGAAATCAGGGCCGTTCTGGTGATGATGTGATGTTGTAGATCAGAGCAAATGATAGCATTAAAACTACAGATGAGTGGGGTGTTGGATGAATACATTCAAAATATATATATATATATATATATATATATATATATATATATATATATATATATATATATATATATATATATAAATATCCTGCAGGCTGCAGCCATAAAAGATATATTATTCTGATCGATAATCTTCATTGGAAGTTCTATTCCTCTCGGTAGTTGTGGTGGCTGCTTTCATATTGAGATAATGATGAAAATTAATAAGTAATAAAATAATAAATAATAAATTAGTTTTTATGGATCAGTTTGATCAGTTTATATTTAAATTATTTTAAAAGAAATGCAATATACGAACTAATTATAAACACATGGCATTGATTTTAAAATAAATTAGTTTTTTTTTTAAAATTTATCATTATCAAATCTAAATTAAAATATCTTCATCTAAATTTTCTTCTTGCTACAGGTCAAAAGACCGACAACTTTTCTATTATTTTGGCTAATTATTCATATGATATAATTGTATATAAAATTTTTTTCTTATTAAAAGAAGAAAAAGGCAATAATAAAATCATCCTGAGCTGTGGCATCAGGTAAATAATTTACAATACATGTCACATGGCCCTCAGTTTTTCTATTATTATATGTCCTTTAAATTAACGGACAATCATATATATAAAACCAAAATGAACAGAAGTTTTTAAATAAAAAAAAGAGAGATTTATATATATATATATATATATATATATATATTTCATAAATTCTTATGTATTTATATATCTAATATCTAAATTTTATTTTTTATATATATAATATCTTAATCTTCAATATCATATCAAAGATATCACTTTATTGACTTTTCTAAAATATAATATATTTTTTTAAGCATAAAAAACTGTTAAATAATTAAATATTTAATTTTAAATATTAGATATATAAATACATAAGAATTATGTCATATATATATATATATATATATATATATATATATATATATATATATATATATATATATATATATATATATATATAAAATATGCAAGAAATCATATAAAATAAAAAAAAATAAAAAATAAAAAAAAAAGCTAGGGCAAGCTATAGTGAAATAGTGATGATCGGCCAAAGCCCACAGCTGTAATGCAGTGGCGACGGGCAAAGACAAAAAGCAGCCACATGTCTCGGAATTTGGCCACGGATAAATGTTGTGGCTTAGGAAAGTGACAGCCTTCTCGATTAAGCACAGCCTATTGATTGCATTAAAAATAATAATAATTTTATGGGCGAAAAGATATCTTATATGGAAATGATTTTTTTTATTTATTTATAATTTGATTGGATGATAGGAGCCTAGGTATAATAAGATTGTGAAAGTCGTAATTGAAGAAAGGGACACATTTTCAAAAAAAAAAAAAAAGAAAAAAAAAAAGAAAGGGTCATTTGTTGGTGGTTGAAGAGATCTTTTTTTAATTGTTGTTGGTGCGAATAGGATATCAAAATAAATGTCTATGTCGATAGAGGATATGAATGAAAATAATGGTTAAGGCAATAAAGGTATTCCTATTTTATGATTTTTTTATTATATTATAAAAATAATAATATAAGATATTTTAGATTAAATATTATTTATGTGAATTAATTCTTTGAAAAAAGTCTTTATCTCCTTCAAATCCTTCAATTTACTATTTTGGATCTCTAGGAGCTAAGGTCAGAAGGTAGGTGCACGATTAGGGTTTTAGGTGATATTATGAATGCTAATTATGAGATAGGTGGGTATGAAATGAGTGTTTGTTAGAAGAGGAGTGATGGTTGGAATTAAGAGTGCAAATGAGTTGAATTATAGTTAACTTCAACTCAACTCACATGTATTATGATTGTCTTGAATTCAATCTCGAGATCAACTAGAATCAGGTTTATTTATTGTTGAGTTTTTTTTTATTAAACTCATTAAAAAAGATTATTAACGAGCTACAGTAATCACAGCAATGATCATGATACTCTACACCTAAGCATCATGAATCTACATACGAGGTGTGTTATCTAAAGGAGTTAGGTTGGCCACTTATAGCATATAGTCAACTATAATAGCATGTTGTTGAGATCTTGTAAGAGTTAGAGAAAGAAAGGGTGATTGGATCAAAGCTTTGATGCCCTAAAAGGTTTAGAATACAATGATTTGATCTTTTCATTAAATTGTTGAGAATATTAAAAAAAAATGTTCAAGACTATGAAAGAGAGATTTCTTCAAAATCTTCAAATACTTATCTAAATGATTGTTAATGATATATACAATAGAAAACTAAATAATCATAAGAACTGTAAATAGGAAATACGTCAAAATATATTACTTAGGGCCAGGGGCGGATTAAAAAAATATTTTTAGAGGGGGCACAACAAGATAAGAAAATAATACTCATATGTAAAATAAAAATTAAAGTATTTTATATAACAAAATAAAAAAAATTAAGCATCACAATAAAATAAATTTTCTTCACATTGCATATCTTTGAGATTTATATTTTGTATATATTATACAATCAATTTGTTATCAATATTTATAAATAAATAATTTTCAATATATCTGACAATCATTAATCTAGAATCTCGTTCATTCTATGAAATAATTTTTTTACGATCTTTATTATAGAAAATGCTCGTTCAATAATTACTGTTATGATTGATAATATCAATGAGATTTTTATAAGCAAATATATAAAAAGTAAACATCATTTTCTTTTTCTATCAACTTTTATGCAAGTTTTCTAATGTCTTTCAACTTTGAAATGTACTCGTAAGTTCTCCAAATCAAGATATACTAGAATATCTTCTAAGTTAAATTCTCGTGTTACTATTCTCACAAATAATAGTATGTGAAAAAGTTGAGCTCTATTGCTTCTATTTTTTAAAAATATCTCTTCATATCTAATTAAAATAATTAATTAAAATAGTAAAACTAAATACAGTATAAATTTTCAGGTATATCAATAAAAGCTGAAAAAAATATATCAATGCTATCATATTAAAAAAGAAAAACTCATTGAAGGATTAAATCAGCATCATATTATATGCGTTTCTAGATAGGCAAACTAGCCGAGCTCGGCAGGGAGCTTGCAGGTGAGGTTATTGCTGGAAAGGCCTAAAAATATGAGCTTTCGAAGATTCTTATAAGATTTCGGGATAGAGCTGGTGAAGAATCCGCCACGGAGATCGAGGGTTTTGAGCAAGGAAGCATTGCCGACGTCAGCGGAGAGAATGACAACGAAATTGTTCCCCGATGCGTTGAGAGTTCTTAGCCTCGGGAAGGAGCCGACTCTGGGAAGAACCCAAACAAAGTCGTTGTGTTGCTCGAGATTCGAATGAGAATTGGGCAAAGTTCTTGGGTAGAAAGCCCGTGAAGGAATTACACAGTGTGTGAAGAAAAGAAGGAGATGGCTGTGAAGGTCAGTGGAGAGATTCGCCCATTTATCCGCCTTCTTGGGACTCTTTGGTTCTTTCATTTCTGATGTAAAACAAATATAGAGATTTTAACTTTTTTGGTGTTTGGTTTGAAGCAAAGTAAATTTTCAATGTAATGTAATGTATTCCAAATACATTATAAAGACTATTTTTTGTGTATTTGGAATTCGTCCGATTTGGGCAAATTCCAAATACATATTCGATAACTTCTAAAGCTAGGGAGAATTGCATACATACCACGAGTAATTATATATTTATAAATCTAATACTGTTTTATTTTCTTAACTATAAAATTCATATATTTGTTTCAATCATCATTAAATTATTGAGAATTAACAAAAATAAAAATAAATATTTAACTTTTATCATGAATTTTAATATTTGAGTAATAACTTATAAAACTGATATAAGAGAATGGCAATATTGTAAATAAATAAGAATTAAATGGAATGTTTGTAATTACCTTATTCCTAAAAAAGTAGGGGTCAAGGGTGTGCATTTGATCGATTGAGTCGATTTGATAGAATTTTTAGTAAAATTAAATAAATCGAACTAAATAACTTAAAATAATTAAAGTATCTAAATAATATGTAAAATTGAATCAATCGAATCAAACTATAATTTAATTTATTTGGATCGATTTTCAATTAAATCAAATAACATGTAAAAGAAATAAATTTTTAGAAATTTTTTATAAACTAAGAAATTAAAGTATGATTTAATAAATATTATACTTTAAAAATTTCTTAAACAAATAAAAATCTATCAATTTATATAAATAGCTAAATATTTACGACCAAAATTATATATTTATATTTGATTTTTAAATTATATTAGTTTATTCGATTTAACCGATCTTTTCTTTTTTTTTTAAGCTCAACTGAAAACTGAAAATTAAATAGTTTAATTTTTTTTAATCAAAAATAGAACGGTAAGTTTACAAATTGAACAAAACTAACCAAATAATATTGATTCAGTTCAATTTTTCAATTTGAACTGACTAATGTACACCTCTAAGGATCATCATAATTTTACTTTTCATCATGCAATAAAAATATTATCATATATATATATATATATATGAATATTTATTTAATTATTTCAAAATGCATTATAATATATGCGAACTTGACTGAGTCTGTTGAAAGTCAAAGTTCAGTAAATTTGCTTTAGTCTAACCATTTTGGATTGTCTTTTTTAAGACATTTTTTATTTGAATACTAAGTACCATTTAAAAGATATTTTTAATATATATGATTTTGATTAACTCAAAAATCTAAAACAAAAGTATTACAATAACAATGTTTATCTAAAAACACATGAATTTGCCAAATGACACGAAGCCGAATATTCCATTAATCGGTAATGCTGATTGAAGAAGCCTTCCAGTGTAATGGGTGATTTTCAGCTAAAGAGTTCCCGAATTATTTGGGCCACAACATTTTTCAGTCAATTTTTAACTGGAGTTAAAGTTTTGATCAATAAACGAGATCCTTTAAAAAAGCCCACCAGGCCTTTGTGTCCAGCTATGCGCCTCGTTTGGTTCAGATTTTGCTGCTTTGCGTTTCTTTAAACGACAGTAATGCAATTCAAATTTGTTCAATTCTACCGCTTATTTAAAAGTATATTTTACAAACCTTTATTTCTCTCTCATTTTGAACCGTTATTTCTATATGACTTTTTAATACAACTTTAAAAAAAATAAAAAAATAAAAAAATTTGCAAAAATAAAAACCCAAAGTTGGAGGTCACCGAGTAGTGAAAAATAAAATTTGGAAATCTATTGGAGCCACATCCAAATCATATTAATAATATTTGATTTTGAATTGATTAAGTAAGGCGAACGTTTTACTTTAATAAAATAATATTAAAATTTTAGATTTTAGAACTCGGTGAGCTTAACTTAGTTCTGAGTGAATATTGAAGTATGAGAAATAGTTGAACATCGAGTTCTCGTCACTCCTTTTCATGCTAATACAGTTCAGAAGATTCGTTGCCTGAATCTCTCTACACTTTTGGACAAGTTGAGTCATTTTCATGACAAATTTACACAACTATGCATTCTATAAGAGATCACGCCACCAATCGCATCCTGATATCACGCCATATCACATTTCACGAAACACACTTCCCATACTCATCCGAACCAACACCACAATCCAAACCACCATCCACACCACCACTACTCCTAACACCCATCCCTCACCTTTTAGCGACTCAACACCAACCAAACCATCCACCACTCAAACAGCGAAGTTCCCAAAACCACAACCAGCGGACATCACATCTCCAACTCCACCACCCATACACCCAATGAAAACTAGACTTCAAAGCAGGTCCTTTGGAAACCAAAAGTCATCTCGATCTCTTACATCATACCACCACACCCACTGCTATACGTAAAACCTGAATGGAGGAAAGCCATGTCAAGAATTTCTAGCACTCCAACAACAAGCTTGGACTTGGACATAGTCCCACCCGATAAATCATACAATCATAGGTTGCAAATGGACATACAAGACCAAACACCATTCATCCGGCTGCACAAAGCTCAGTGGCACAAGGCTTCAAGCAAGAATACATTCACTATTTGAAACCTTGGTCGGTCGCCAAAATGCCC
This sequence comes from Cymbidium sinense, assembly GCA_021442155.1. Classification (NCBI taxonomy): domain Eukaryota; kingdom Viridiplantae; phylum Streptophyta; class Magnoliopsida; order Asparagales; family Orchidaceae; genus Cymbidium; species Cymbidium sinense. The sequence goes on from CM038223.1 coordinate 83,089,891, forward strand.
ACCATTTCTCTACTTCCAATGTACTCCATCATGGTGGCGGTTCGGCTGATAGATGTCTCCAATGCCTTTCTCCACGGCTCCCTCCAAGACACCATATACATGGCTCAACCATTTTCAGAACCAATTCCCACATCATGTGTGCCGAAAAGCAATCTATGGACTCAAGCAATCCCCGGTGGTACTCCACCTTCGAGCACATTAGCTTCACTACCGATCTGACCCAGCCCTCTTCCTACTTACAAACAACCGCCTACCTCCTCCTTACGTGGATGACATACTCATCACCGCAGATCCTCAAAATTTCTATCCTCCAACACCTCAAATCAGTCAACCTAAAGATCTCTGTTCCACCTTTCTCTTCATACACCCAACAACAAACTCCTTCTCCACCGTATCACTGTCTGAGGCAGCATGACAAGTGCAAAAGCGTGACACCTCCAACGGTCAGGCTCATGCAGATCCCCTCAGGCGCGGGATCCTTCAATTCCTTACCATAACCCACGATATTGCTCTGGCGTCAACCATCTATGCCAACATATGCACAACCCACTCTCACTCTCAATTGCCAAAGGGTCTACGCTACTGCAAGGCACATCCCATCATGGACCCATAACAGGGATCTCAACCTACTCAGTTCGATTGGGCGGAAACCCGACGCTCACCACCGGCCATCTTCTTCCTTGGATCAACTCATCTCACGGAAAGTTGACAGCTTGTAGCGTTCCTCCACGAGTGAGCCAGGAGCCCACAAGAAATAATCGGCTGTCGCTGCACTCGAACTTGGAATCCCACTCAAGCCACCATTATCTTTCAACACCTCATCAATGGCAATCACAAATCCCATTCTTCACGCAGAACGAAACACATAGAGATCGACTATCACTTCATAGATCACGCGTTGAAAGAAATACAAATCCATCACATATCAACGAAGATCAAATCTGATATCCTAACCAAACCCGCCAACCCGCTTCATCCATCACGCAACCTCACGGTCCAAATATTGGATCATTCGGTTGAGGGACGCTGACATCGCTACCGCTCCTCTCCTCCACCCGGACAGCAAACCGCAACCGCGTCGCAGTTATTCCTTTCTAATAGCTTCCTCGTTATCACATGCAGGCTCTCATCCTCAGTTACCTGGGACAGAACCTCCTCATTATGCTCTATAGGCAACACCATACTTTGTAATCATTGAACTTATATTGTTACTGAGGAATCCTATTCTCTCTCTCTCTCTCCCTCTGTTCTCTCTCAAGTTTACAGAGATTTCTACAGTACTGTTACCAAATGGTTTGATTTTATGACCAAAATTTTTTCAATCATGCAAAAAAAATTCTTTAAAACATGTACTAGTTTATTTAGGCTATTTTTTTTTCAAACATATCAAAAATTAAAGATAATTAATAAATCATTAAAAAAATATTACCTTCAAATTTATTTTGACCATCTGATTGAGGATGCAGAGGTTTGAAATGATCAGAGGACCAAAATGACTTTATTCGAGAGCTTTTTAATCTCCTGAGATCTTAAACGTGAGATGATTCATCCAACCATAATAATGTCCCATGAAAATTATTAAATTGCCATTCAATCTTACTTTCTACGACGAAAACAAATACTTCATTTTAAATTCTATTTTTATTCTTTCAGAAAATCTCTCTCGAGTTATTTTAGGGGATGTTTGATTGCTTATATTTAGAGTATAAAATACATAAAATGTAAAGAAATAAATTTTTTTTGAGTGTTTGATATGATCCAAAGTAAAATTGTAATGTATTTATAGTGTATTTGAAATATATTAGAATTGTCATTTTTTTGTATTTGGAATTCATCCGATTTTGACGAATTCCAAAATCTGTATAATAAAAGTATTTTAGCTTCGTCATTGTATCATCCGTAGGCAGCCACCGCTTCAGTCGTTGTTGCCAGTCATTCGTGTTACCCAATTTTAAAATATTTTATATTATATTTATTTTATCAAAAATAAATAAATAAACTGATATATTTATATTATATTTAATATTTTCTTAAGTATCTTCCGATCTTCAAAGATTGAACTAATTTTAATGTAAAAGTATTTTGAGGCTGAGAGTGTACCACGTGTGAACAATATTAATGCGCAAACCCTTTGATTAGTAGAATTCGTGCGTTTTAGTTGACCATTTATTTCAATTTATCCCAATGTCAACTGGCTTTTGAATGGATTATCGAGTTGAATCAATCGCAGCCGTCCATGTCCACGGATCATCAGCAAGCTGGCATACAATCCGGGTGGCTCATAGGACCCACAAAACCAAATTTCAAAATGCGAGCGGCCGCGTACACATTGACGCATAAATTCGACAATTTTTTCCTTTTTTATTTAATTTTATTTTGCGATCCGGTCTTGACAAAATTAATTTCTTTTGATCTTTGAACGCTGATTTTGACACAATACGCGTCGAGAAAAGCGACCAAAATTTTCATGCAACTGTTTAACAATAATTTTGCGCTGGGCATAAGTTGTGTTTTTCTCAACATTCTTTTATAATTCGATAATTTAATATTTTTAATAAATAAAGTTTAATGAATTATTAAATAAATAAATATATGCTGAGATAAATTTAAAATCATTGAGAAAGCTCAAAATCATAGATTGGCAATATAAATATTTTTTATCAATTAAAATTTATTATTTTGAAAATAATTTAATTATATGAGAAAATATAAATATATTTATCAGTCAAAATTATCCTATCAACTCTGAGTATCTTCAATCTACATGTTTGATTTGAATTATAAGTAATTTATAAATAGAATTCTATTTAAATCACAATCATTTCTCAAACAAATTTAACTGTTGTTTACTATAAAATTGCAAATATTTAATTAACGATCAAATCAAATCATTTTCATAATAAATATTAAAATCATGCATGCTATTTAAAAGACTTTAAAAAGAACTAAGATTTTAATCTTACATTTAAATGATACAATTATAAAATAAAAAAAAAATCAAGTTTTATGTTCTTGTGCGACTATTCCATAGAAGTCCATCTATAATATATTTTATATCTGGCGTTAAATTTCGCTGAAAGGCTAAAATTTTCTAACTTCGCTTCTGCGTTTTGACACGCCGTTCTCCTGCTTCTCCGCGCCTTCATACATGTAGCAGATTTTTCCTGCAATTCTAATGAAACAAAACTACTACAAGAAACCGTAAAATGAACAGCCCCAAAAAAAAAAAAAAAAAACCTTTAAAAATAACATAAAACTGAGATAAAATATTAAAAAAAATTATCTAAGTAAAATTTGATCATATTTCTACCATCAACATGATTCTAAAATTAATATATATAAGTTCTGAATTTTTTTTACCATATATCATATTCACCTTAAATTAAATTCAGCAATTTTGAAATTTAATTTGATCAAAAATTTATCAAAATGTTTTGATGTTATATATATATATACATATATATATTTGAAGTATTCCATGTGGGCCATGTAGACTTTAAAATAGAGGGTTGTTAAAGTTTGACAGATTATGCGTATCGGCTATCTTAGGAGAAAATATTCCGTAGTCCGCGTAGCTTCGTCGGACTCAATCTGTCGACACATGTCGGTGATTTTTTTCCGTTTTAGCTTTAATGGTGTTATGGCGGACGGACGGCCGGCGTTTATCGCAGCCTGGTTCAAACGGCGGAGAAGAAAAAAGCGAGGCGTCGTTCGATATTCCTTTCACACTCCAGCTCTCGATGTCGGTGAGCGTTTGGCCGTGATTTAGCAAATCTTGTGAATAACTTTCATTGAGGTATTTACACCTGTGTTCCCGAACTTTAATGAGTTTAGGATTTTCTCTGTTCTTCTCACTGTCCATTATGTGAATATTTTAGAACATTTGAGTTCTTTAAATGAACGAGATATATTTTAGTAGTTTTTGGAGAAATTTTACATGTGTACTCTCTGTACAGTCAAAATGGTACACGCCGTTATTTTCAAATTTTTGAACTGATTAGCCTTGTGAAATGTTTAGTATATCACATGATATGATGTTTGGTCATGTTTCAAGATGAATTCTGTGGCCTGATTAGGGATGATAGTATGTTCAATCGATGTCATTAAAATTTATTTGTAAGTTGATTTTTGGTTGTTTGCTTCAGTTTTGCATGTGTACTTTTTGTACTCTTAGAAGAGTACATCTCATTTTGACATTTTTTTTAAAATGCTTTTGTCTCTGTTTAGATACAAAATGCTCAGTATATGGCTTATGAAGCATATTAAAGGCTCATTGCTTGGTTTTTAGGAGTTTTTACATGACTCTCTGTACTCTCATGAGTCTAGAGCATTTTTTCCGGTTCTTTGGTTTTTGGAGGAAATATGTTCATTATAATCCATTAGGAACAATTTAGAGGCTCATTGGTTGATTTTTTTGTGTTATTTTATATCTGTGCTCTCTGTACTCTCTTGAGAGATAATTTACAAATTTTTTTTGGCGGTTGTTGAGATTATGTTTATTACATTCAGTGGAAGCAATTTGGTGTTTGGATGATTTTTTGGGAGATTTTTGTCTTACTCTGCTCTCAAGTATAAATAATCTTCTCATGTTTTATTTATTTTGTGATGGAGAATATGGTTCATTCCATTAGAAGCAATTTTGTGGCTATTTTTTTTCAGTTTATTTGTCTGGTTGTTGATATTATGTTCATTACATTCCATTAGAAGTAAATTGGAGTGATGTTTAGATGGTTTCTGAGAAATTTTTACATCTGTACTTTTTGTACTCTCATGATAGTACAGAACATTTTGATCATTTTTTCCAGTTTCTTTGGCTTGTTTGGAGGAAATATGTTCATTACAATCCATTAGGAATAATTTGGAGGTTGTTTGGTTGGTTTTTTAGTATTATTTTTGTTCTCTATACTCTCTTAATGGATGATTTTAATTTTTTCCAATTTCTTTGGCTTTGTTTGGAGAAAATATGTTCATTACATTGGAAGTAATTTGGAGAGATGTTTGGATGGTTTAGGATTTTACGCATGCACTCTCTGCACGCTCATGAGAGTATAGCATTTTGGTTATTTTTCTATTTCTTTGTTGTTTAGAGGAAATATGTTCATTCTGATCCATGAATAATTTGGAGTTTTTTGGTTAGTTTTTTTATTATTATTTTACATCTGTACTCTTTGTACTCTCTTGAGAGTACAGACGATTTTGGTCATTTTTTCCAATTTCTTTGGCCTGTTTGGAGGAAATATATTCATTACATTACATTGGAAGCAATTTAGAGAGATGTTTGGATGGTTTAGGAGATTTTTATACAGTCTCAGACTTTTTATTTTTATTTTTTTGGCCTGTTAGGAGAAAATATGTTTATTACAATTCATCAGGAATAATTTGGTGATTATTTGATTGGTTTTTTAGTGTTATTTTGCATATGTACTCTCTATAATTTTGTGAATATTTTTTTCAAGTTTTTTTAGCCTGATTGTTCAGATTATATTCATTACATTTCAGTGGAAGCAATTTGGTAGCTATTTGGATGGTTTTTGGAGAATTTTTGCGTCTGTACTCTCATGAGAGTATAAAGTATTTTGGTCATTCTTTTCCTATTTCTTTGGCTTCTTTGTTGGAAATATGTTCATTACAATCCATTAGGAATAATTTGGAGGCTGATTGGTTGATTTTTTAGTGTTATTTTGTATCTGTACTCTCTTGAGAGTATAGACGATTTTGATCAATTATTTCTAATTTCTTTGGCCTGGTTGTTCATATTATGTTCATTGCATTCTAGTGGAAGCAATTTGGTGACTGTTTGGATGATTTGGAGATTTCATATATACTCTCTAAGTATCTGAGCATTTGGTTATTTTTTTCAGTTTTTTGGCCTGTTCGGAGGAAATATGTTCATTACAATCAAATATGAATAATTTGGAGACTGTTTGGTTAGTTTTTTAGTGTTATTTTGCATATGTACTCTATGTTTGGATTGTTTTTGGGGGATTTTTGCATCTGTACTCTCAGAGTATTTTGGTCATTTTTTCAGTTTTTTTGGCCTGTTTGGAGGAAATATGTTCATTACAATCCATCAGGAATAATTTGGAGACTATTTGGTTAGTTTTTTAATATTATTTTGCATCTGTACTCTCCATTTGGTTGATTTTTTAGTGTTATTTTTGCATCTGTACTCTCTGTACTCTCTTGAGAGTACAGACGATTTAGGTCATTTTTTTTCAAGTTTATTTGGCTTGCTTGGAGGAAATATGTTCATTACAAATCAATTTGAAATAATTTGGAGGATGATTGGTTGTTTCTTATGAGTGATTTGCATCTGTACTCTCATTAACTAACCTTTCATTATGAAGTTTATCATGTCTGGGAAAGGATAACTTCGAGATGCAGGCCTACCACCATTAGAACGGTGTTCGATAATATTGCAGCATGATTTATTAATGAAGTCATTGACATTTTAAAGAGGTTTTATCTGCATCAATTCATTAGACTTCATGAAATTCAGCAAGACTCAATAGTCATTATCTCAATCTTGTCTTGTTGGGACATAAAGAAGCAAGCTTTTTTTCTAGGTGGGTAGTGCATTCTTTTCACCCCCGATGAAGTTGCAGCAATTGTAGGGATGCCAAACAGAGGGGAGAAGGTCTTATGGTAGAAATCCCCGCTGTCGCAATTCAGTTCAGTGGACTATAAGACTATGCTTGAGCATGCAGATAGCTCGTTTCCTATGGCACAGTTTGTGCAGTTGTACATACATTTTCTGCTATCAAATCTTTTTTTTGTATATCACAATTATAGGGTGACAACAAAATTGATTACTACTTGATACATAGATAAATTTCTTTGAATACTGGCGGCCATTTGAGCCTTCCTAGTTTCACAATTTGATTGTATTACATCAAAGATTCATACCCAAAAGACACCCGGGTACATGAGTGGCTTTGTCACTCTTCTTATGGTATATTCTATATCTTCGGTTATGTATTATTTGATGCATTGAAGTTAACTTATATAAATATTAATTGTAGATCTGGGCAGCTGAGCACATAAGCATCATGAGGCCACCATCTCCATTTGCAAAGCCACATATGTTGCGATGGCCAAAAATAAAGTTTCCAGATAAAGCCTTCACTGGTTTAGGAGGATACCAGGTGACATATAATAATATCACTTAGTTCATATAAGAATGTATTTATTTATGCTGTAGTCATCATATTTTCTTATCGATTTAACACGCCTTTATTGAGGACATATCGAGAGACTCCTTGAATCATTTTCCCTGCATGTCAATGTTGAGCAGATATCAATCTCATTCTAAGTCCAGAGTTTAGCCCCATCTCCATATGTCTCCTCGATATTCTCCCTCATCTAGCATATCTAGCATGACCTTATCCCCGGAAGGCTTTCGGTGGAGGGATACTTACGGTTTTAGGGACTTGAAAGATATAGTATCTTCTTTTCAATGATGATAGAAAATGGATGAGATTGATTTTGGTTCTTGCTATCGAGGAGATTCTTCTTTGGGCACGGGTCCTACCATCCCTACTATGGGAGAAGTTCCTGTGGAGGTCACCACAGGGGAAACTCTTGAGGAGGCAGTCAAAGGGGCATTACCTATGGAGGCTACTAGAGGAGCTTCCCCTATGGAGGCTAGCATAGGGGAGTCTCCTGTGGAGGCAACTACAGTTGCTGCCCCTGTGGATACTTCCACTTGGGAAGCCCCTGAGGTAGCCTCCACTAAGGAATCCCCTGTTGAGTCCACCATAGAGGAAGCTATTGTGGAGGCCTCCATTGCACATGAAGATGCTCCGAAGCCTTTAATCGGCAACATTGAGCGTGGTGTAAAGGCTCGATAGAAAAGGAAGAGGAAAGCTATTTGTTCCCTCTTCGCACACGCTTACAGAAAATCACGAGCAAGAATAAGTGATGTGGTGGCCTCCACTGAGATGAAGCCCAGTGAGGTATTAAGTTACTTTCTTTTAAATTTGAGATAATAGAAATAGATTTCACTAAATTTTTTTTATAGGTTCGCAAAGATGAGCTAATAAAGGTCGATGACCCACAGACTATTATCGTTGTGATGGAGGAGCATAAGTCGGAGGTATGCATCATCTCAGTAGATCGATCCTTAATTCATAGTGAATCTAGCTCTTCATCACTAACTTTCATCGTCAATAATTTCGTTGCAGCCAGTAGGGCACATCATTTTGTTGACTTCTCATCCATAGCTGTTCTACCTAAGTCGATGCTCCACTTTATTAACACTTTGTGCTCCCGATTCAAGGACAAGTAAGTCAATCTTCAAGCAACTCCTTCATACATAAAATAACCTATTCATTTAATTAAGCTCGCTTTAAAATATTTCTTACTTGTAGGGGTGATACAATATTCGCAGTTGGGAATATCATTATTACACGAGGGCAGATCGATGAGTTATTGATAGATCAGTATCTCTCAGATGCACACATCGATGCGCCTTCTTCTTTGGCAGAGGAGTACTGCTTCAGGTCGTATGTCTCCTATTTGTACATCTCATTGCCTTTGGGTAAGTTACCCCAGATATGCGGTGTATTATGATTCAATCCTTGTTTGTATAGATGAAAACTATAATTTATAAATATTCTCTTCTTTTCTTTAATATGCAAAATATGGCCTTTCGAGGAAAGAAAAATGTTCATCCAAGATGTCCAGACAAGATGTCAAAAGCTACCCTTGCTTCCAATTATAGATAATCGACACTGGACACTCCTGGTTGGGCATATTAAGCTAGGGGCTTGGTATTTTTATGACTCATTACCAAAACCAACCCTTAACACCATTCTTCCTAAGATTGTAATAGTTGTTTTCAATTTGGTTTCCGTAAACTATTTTTTTTTACCCTCTTATTGACTATACTTCTTACTATTCAGATCAAATTACTTATTGAAGATGCTGGCTAGTCTTTTGTGAGCGATTTCACAAAATGACCAATCGAAATAGTGAGTGGGTTGCTAGTCCAAGATAACAGTGTTGACTGCGAGATATTTGTCTGCAAGTATATGGAGGCAGCAATTAGAAAATCCCCATGGCGAGATTGGTAGAAGATAAATTGCTTTAGGGGAGTTCACTTCTATCTTTTGTTTGGGAATGAAAAGTCAAGCTAAGAAGCGTACATTTAAAGTTTGATAAGAGGAAATAATTATCTGGTATTTATTTTATTTTTTTCAATATCCTTGGGCTTTGGATCTTATTATTATTAGCGAGAGAACATGATAATTTGGTTGACGCTGGAATGCTTTACTGGGATGTGTTTCATATGTACTCTCTGTACTCTTCTAGGAGTATACAGAGTATTTCATCTATTTTTCTTCAATTTTCCTTGGCAGTTTTGGATAAATTATGATTAGCAGAGACCATCTGCAGAAATCTGGTTGAAGCTGGGCTGCTCTACTGAGATGTATTTCATTTGTACTCTCTGTGTTGTTTATGCTTTCAGTACTCTCTATACTCTCTGTACTCTCTATACTATCTGGACTATCTGTACTCTCTGTACCCTCTATACTTCTTATACTCTTTATACTCTCTATTCTATTACAGGTAGTTTGAAGGCTGATTATAAGAATATTTGAGGTGTTCTGTAGTGTAACTCTTTGTATTCTCCTCATAGTATAAATTATTTGCTTATTTTTTCTCATTTCCACTTTTGCTTTGCAGGACGAAGAGGAATTGTTCACTATAACCTTAAAGCAAGTTGGATGCTCCTAGGTTGCTTTTTTATGAGTTTTCTGAACAATTTTGCATGTGAACCCTCTCTATACTCCACTCTCTGTACTCTCTTACTCATACTCTCTGGACTCTCTATACACTCTTCTCTATTCATGGGTAGTTGATATAATATTATTTACGATTCTATGATGAGTTCTTTACTTGTTTGGAGAAAATAAGCTTAATTTTGATATTCAAATTATATCATATTTTAAATTTGGATCAACTGAAAAAGTGAAGTTAAAATTTACATTATTTAAAATTTATGTTATACTCATCCACATTCAGAATGCCTCAATCTGAAAGTATGCAAGAAAAGTAATATGAACTACTTAGCATGTGAACGTAATATAAGTGGGTATAATTATTAAACTTAACTCTTTAATAAAGGAAATTATGATCTTTAAAAATGTGGTAGAATTTTATGAATGCATAAAATTACTTTCTACCAATTGAAATCATGCTTCTTAAAACCTACTTTCTACTGAAACATGTACATAAAATAAACAAATAAACTGTCGATGATGTGGCTTACCAACGTCTTATTCAAAAATATAAATTTTGAAGACAGTGTGGAGAAAATTCTATATTTTAAGATGAGGAATTTTTTCAAATAATGTAATAATTGAAAGTATCATCTAAATTAAATTAATATTATTAATAAATTTATAAATAATTACTAAACTAATATCATCAGTACTAATATTATCTTTATCACAGATTTTTTTTTCTTCGGCTTATACTAAACTTGTTGATAGGAACATACGGGCTTATAAAAAATTATAATGCCTGCAATAAAAATTATTTCATAAAATATAAAGTACTTTATAAAGTATATATCAAACTATGTAATATCTACAATGAAAATCAACTCATCCTCATAAGCAAGGTAGACTCATCAATCAGAAACTACAATGTGGTAAAATATGAGAAATTTTATTACCATAGTCTCAGGATTACAAAGTCTTTAATAGGGGGTAAACTCTATGCACTACTGCTTTAAGAGCAACAAACAGTGTAGTGAGAAAAAAAACCAAGCAGAAAATAATTGACCCATATTAAAGTCCATTTGGACCTTCCTGGTTTCAAGCAAGTTATGTACCCTCTCTACTCTTTGACCAATATTAATAAACCTTAAATAAAAATTGAAATATGAGAATATTATGTCAGTAACCATTAAGTTGAAGATGCTTTGAAATATTGACTTAAATAGAATATGAGTATATATAGTGCATTGATTAGTAAATTTTAATCATCAAATATCATAGTAAATTAATTCATTTTTAAGGTAAATAGATAAATTTTATAATAATAGTACGTTTAAGAATAAAGATGCTCACAAGAAGAAAGTCATCCTAATAAAGAAATGATTGTGCAGTCTGATGCAGAAGAAAGTCATCCTAATGCTGCAACTCTGAGGCAGTCTTCCTAACCGAATCCCATAGGTGAGACTGATGGTGTGCCTGTTAAGTAAAAGAAAGCCATCTTGGAGACTCTAAAGCATTGCAAAAATGATTGCATGGTTGAAGAACACATAACTAAATGATATCATGCATTAAAATATTTTCCTGTAATAATATCCATCATCAACTTAGTGTACCCTTCTCGATTGTTGAGCTCGGTTGAATTCGAGGTAGAACATTGCATCGCGTTAATGATTTTACGATCGATGTGTGCTATTCTATCGTACCTCACGAAAAATACTCAGTGAGAAAGGTATTGCAATGGGTGACAAAACGCTCTGACTATCGGTTTATACTTTGGTTTTGTAACAAAAATAAGATGGTTTGAAGATTAGCGAATATTTTAAATACTAAAAATTAAGAGGCAAATAGAGAATTACTCTTGGCTTTCTTGGATCTCTCCCAATATCCCTTAAGCCTTGCATTGGAAACACCCTTTGGACGTTGCTTAACTGGATCCTTTAAGATATCTTTTCCCTTGTCTGCTGTGGTTGACTTCTTCTTCTTAGCTGCTTTGTCAGCTGAAAGAGAATTCTCATTTATTATAGAGTCGATATCATCATATAATTTTTTTAAGGATTGAAGCATATAGTCCTCAGCTCTATTATTATCCTATGCCCTGACGCTTATTTGATATGCATATCGACTAATGTGATTCCAAAAAATAATGCCAGTAGTATTTTCATCTGTGCCTTCCACATCTCTTAATTTTCTATATGCACTGTCGATGTAAATATCCCTCTTTGCTTTGGTAGACCATTGTATGAGAAGATAATTATCCGGAATGCGCACTACATTTTCTTGACTAAGAACTCCGATACAATTGGCACAAAGTAATCCCATCATTTCAAATTTCTTACAAGTACAAGTTACATCTAGGGTAGTCCCATTGAAATGGACAGTCCATATTTTGGATGAATTTTTATTCTCTAAGTTTCTCACCAAATACTCCATGGGGTTGTCATCTGACACAGTTACTGATAGGCCTCCAACTCCATGCAAAAATTCTTCCTCAAACATAATTTAAAGTTTTCTTATATAAAACATAGCAGCTTATTTTAAAATTAGACTGGTCTTAACAACAGGAACAACAGATAACTGGCTACACTTGAAGTCTTCGTCATGTTCATTCTAGCGCCATGTCTCCATAACCTTCTCCAACCCCAAGAAATAATATGTGAGCGAACTTGTTGGTTTAGAGATTCTGTGACATATGTTGTGCATTGACTCACTACGTTACATTGATAAGATGCCCATGCAGTGCAGTGGATCACTTGGATCTAATTTTATAAAGCTCAGACAGCCAAGCATGATCATGCAAATTGCCTTCTTCTAGCATGGCAGACCAAGCTTCTTCAAACTCTTCTTCTGAGTCACATTTGCTCATGCATCTAACTCTTATTATTAAAGCGGTGAACCTTGGAAGAAATATGGCATTGGCACATGATGTATGCGGTAATATAATTTTGATAGCTCTCGCCATAGCCTGATCTTGATCAGTGAATAGTATTGTAGGATGTCTATCACTCATCAACCAAAGAAATGTCTGGAATAGCCATGAGAATGACTCAATCGTCTCTTCTAATAAAAAGGCTACTCTAAATAACACATTTTATCAGTGATAATTCACTCTAACAAGAGGGGCACAAACAAGATTATATTTATTGAGTCGATAGCTTGTATCAAAAATTATCACATCACTAAAACAGTCATATTTTATCCTAGACATGTCATTGCTCCAAAAAAAACTTACTAAGCAATCTAACTTCTCGACTGCATCCCGTCACGCCTTTCCTTGAGCATTGTAAATTCTTGTACCATTCGCAATCCTCGATCTTTTTCCTTTCTGAATAAAATTGAAAGCATCTCTTTTTGTGAATCCAATATTCTCTACACCATCAACTTCCTCACTTAGATAGCTGAATACATCAGTTGCTCTAATTCTGATCTCTCTCATTATCTTCAACACGGAAGCCTTTTCATTGCTAATGCATCTGTGTGATCTGAGAAGATGTAGGTCAGCAGGCTTTGCCAATGAATGATTATGATTTTCTATATATTTTTTAACCATCCAGTTCCCCTCCAAGCCAATAGAAAATCTAATCATGACCGGATAAGCAATCCTTGTATCAATTTTCTGGAATTTTGCTGAGCCGTTTACGAGGATGAGCTGATTTTCATTGCAGGCATTACATAGTTTGATATATACTATATAAAGTACTCTATATTTTATGAAATACTTTTTATTGCATGCATTACAAAATTTGATAAGCCCGTATGTTCCTATTAACAAGATTAATAGAAGTCAAAGAAAAAAAAATTTTGTAATGAAGATTATATTAGTACTAATGATATTAGTTTAGTAATTACTTATAAATTTATCAATAATATTAATTTATTTCAGATGATACTTTCATATTGTGGCATTATGAATGTGCGTGAGTATAATGGTTTATTACTGGCGTCCGATTTGACATACCAAGTATCATTCAATCATAATTATTATATATTTCACAATACAAATTACTGTAATTAATAAATTTTAGATAGTGTAAATTTTAACTTCACTTTTTTCAGTTGATCCGAATTTAAAATATGATATAATTGAATATCAAAATTAAGCATATTTTCTCCAAACAAGTAAAGAAATCATCATAGAAACATAAACGATATATCAAGTTACCCATGAGTAGTTGAAGAGTACAGAGCAGTACGAATCTGAAAATATAGAGAATACTGAGAGAATACAGAGAGAGTATAGAGTACTGAGTCTGAGAGGAGAGGCGTCTTTTGCTCGATGAGGCTTCTTTTGCTTTATGTTTTTTACCTTCAAGATGCTCTTTAAGGGCTTCCTCACTGGAAGTGCTGACCTCACAGATAGCACATTCCCTCTATGCCATAAGACTTTCTCTCTATTTGGTATCCCTATTATCACTGCAACATCATTAGGGGTGATGCTTTTTAAGGCTTCCTTTGCTTTCTGTAAGTCTTCTTTTGCTTTGTATTTTTTACCTTCAAGATGCTCTGTAAGGGCTTCCTCACTGGAACTGTTGACCTTATAGATAACACATTCCCTCTATGCCATAAAACCTTCTCCCCTCTATTTAGCATCCCTATTATCACTGCAACTTCATCGGGGGTGAAAGGAATGCCTACCCAAAGAAAGCTCGCTTCTCATGTCCCGAAAGACAGATTGTGGTAATAAATTAGTCTTCTTGAATTTCATGGAGTCTAATGAATTGATCGAGATGAAGCCTGTAAAATGTCAAACTTTATTACTAAAGAGTGTTGCGATATCAAACACCGTTAGCGGTGGTAGCATCTCAAGTTATCATTTTCCAAGACATGGTAAACTTCAAAATGAAAAGTCAAATGACAAGATGATGCAAATCAACCATAAAAAACCACCAAAATTACTACTAATGGATTGTAATGAACATATTTTCTACAAACAGTAAAATCATATGTACTCTCAGGAGAGTACAGAGAGTATAGATGCAAAAATCTCCTAGAAATCATCCAAACAGCTGCCAAATTGCTTCCAACGGAATGTACTGAACCTAATCTCAACAACCAAGCCAAAGAAACTGGAAAAAATGACCAAAAATTATATATCTCTCATGAGAGTACAGAGAGTACAAATACAAGAAAATACTAACAAATCAACCAAACAGTCCCCAAATTGTGTATAATGAACATATTTCCTCCAAATAGGCCAAAGAAACAGAAAAAAATGACCAAAATGCTTTGTACTCTCAGGAGAGTACAAAGAGTACGAATAATAAAATAAACAAGGTCAGCTGAGAAAATGTCCAAAAATTATCTATACTCTCAAGAGAGTACAAATTCAAAATAACACTAAAAAAATAACCAAACAACCTCCAAATTATTTGTGATGGATTGTAATGAATATATTTCCTCCAAATAGGCCAAAGAAAATTATTTTTAATGGAATATAATGACAATATTCTCTCCATCTAGATAAAATAAACTGCAAAAATATTCAGAAAATCATCTGTACTCTCATGAGAGTACAGAGAATATAGATGCAAAAATCCCTCAAAACAAGCAAAGTCCTCTTGCAAAGAACTCCAAATAGTGTAGGAAATATTCACTAAATAAAAGAATTTCAAGGAATAACATTAACAAACTGTAAAAAAATTGTACGTATACAACGGTTGAGAAAAATTACCAATGAATTTTTATTTAATACATCCTCACCTATTTCCTCAAGGCCATAACTTCCAAATTCGTTCTCCATCTTCATGGTTCTTTCGTAAAAAGGAAATGAGATTTTCTCTCTCTCTCTCTGAGCTCGGTTTGCAAAAAAAAAAAAAATACACACCTAAACCCTAAATCTAGATATATATATTTCTTTTAAATTCCCCCTGCGCATTCCAACGACGCTTCTTCTCCTGCTGTTTGAATGAGGCGGGTGTGCCGGGATAACGACGTCGTCCGTCATTATCAGGATTCTGATCGTTGCTAAAATGAGAAAAAATCCGGACACGATTGTCAGTCGATTGATCATGAAAGCTACGGATGACTAATATTTTCTCCTATCTTAGTGGTTGTTTGGGAACACTTTTTTTTACTATATTTATTTTATTTAAAATAAAATATATATATTTAATAATAATTAATAAATCTAAAAATTATTTGAGTATGTTAAAAATAGGTTATTTATTTTTAGAAGTTTATATATATATATATATATAGCTTATTGTCATAAATATAGGAATATATAAGTATAATATATATTATTGTTGCGTGCTAGAAAACCAGTCGCGGTAGAGTGAAAGTTTACGCCTTGTGTGAAGTCCAAAGACACACAGTAATTAAAGAACGACAAGAGACACCTCAATTTTAACGTGGAAAACCTCGAAAGGGGAAAAAAACCACCAAAAAAACCACTATGTATGTTTGAGTACAAAATCTTCCGATAACGATTACTGAATTGCATATGAGAGGAATAACTGTAACAATGATCGGGTTGTGTTTCGATGGTGGAGATGCTTTAGAGGAATCTGAGGTATAATTAGTGGCAACGTGGCGTGGCGATGGTTGATGGAGCGGAATCTGTTTGGCGATCTGCTGGAGGATCTTCAAACTTGAGCTCTCTTCCTCCTCACTGGCTTTTCCTCTTCTTCCTCGCTGACTCTTCCTTTTCTTCCTTGCTCGGACTCTTCCTCTTCTTCACTTGACTCTTCCTCTTCTTCCTTGCTTGGCAATTGGCAAGGATCGGCTACGGCGGTGGCGGGTGGTGGTTAACGATCGTCAGTGGTGGCTCCTCCTCTTCCTTGTTTTCTCCTCCTTCTTGCTTGGGCAATTGGCAAGGATCGGCGGTGGCGGTGGTGGACGATCGTCGAGTGGCTCCTCCTCTTCTTCCTTGTTTCTCTTCTTCTTCACTTCATTTGTTCTTCACTTGGCCCCTTCATGAGGAATGAAGCTGTTATAGGTGGGAGGAGGCGTGAAATTCATGTAAGGCTACCCTCGATCGGGGCTCGGATGATTCCTTTGATCATTTGATATATTTTGAGCATTTGGATGCCCAAATGAAGTCGATTATGAGATCTTGAGCTCATTAGATCCGGCTTCGAGAGGCTCGATTTATAAGCACCCACATTTGAGAGCTGTTTGGGATTTAATTGATGTCCAAAGATTTCAAATGATATTTTAAGTCATCTCGATCGGTTTGACTCAATCATTCATATCGACATTTGTCTTTGACTGGTGGTATTTTGAGA
This sequence comes from Cymbidium sinense, assembly GCA_021442155.1. Taxonomy (NCBI): domain Eukaryota; kingdom Viridiplantae; phylum Streptophyta; class Magnoliopsida; order Asparagales; family Orchidaceae; genus Cymbidium; species Cymbidium sinense. Next base: position 83,106,839 of record CM038223.1, read on the forward strand.
GCCATATCAATTATCAAATTATTATTGATCTAAATAGAATTTAAGTAGATACTCTTCGTATTTAAGTTGTTGAACAAAAGACAGATTATGACCTTTAGATAGATACTCCTTGTTCAATTGATTTGAAAAAAAAGTCAAAAATTTAGATATTTGTTCCGCAAGTTTTGTACTCTATAAATACGCAAAGACATTCGTTACTGCTCTGCTTCATTCCCAATTCCCCACCAGCTCATTTCCTCAACTCTACAGCTCATGCTAATTGCCCCCACCTTGCCGGGGCAATCCGGGCTGGCCTTCCCAACCGCCTCTTGCCGCCGCGACGCTAGCCACCTATTTCACCCTCAATCCCTCAAAATCGCCGCCACCGCCGCTGCTATCGACACCCAAACCCACATCTCCAACCTCGGCCGCGTCCTCCAGAAAACCGCTCCACCCTCTCCTTCCCCATTCGCCCCAGTCATCAACAGCAACGAAAACCCCAACACCACCGCCACCAACCTATTCAACGTGCTTAACATATCAAAACTCTTCCCTTCCCTTCGCATCGACGAAACCGTCGATAAGTACTCCCCGCGAAGCCTTACCCACCTCCACCGCCTGCTCTCGGACTCCCCTCGCGCCTCCCCAAAATCCTCCATCGCTTCTTATTGGAGGCTTCTACACGGTGCCGAGAACTGGTCGGGCCTCCTCGACCCCCTCGACGAAAACCTTCGCCGCGAGCTCGTCCGTTACGGTGAACTCATCCAGGCTGCCTATACGGCCTTCTACTCCAATCCTAACTCTCCCCGCACCGTCGTGCTCTCCGACCGCAGCTACAGTGTCACCCGTAACCTCTTCGCCACCTCCTCCGTTGAACTTCCGCGTTGGCTTGACGCCGCCGCCGCCTCCGCGTTGCCGTCATGGATGACGCGTCCTGCTAGCATGATCGGTTTCGTGGCTGTCTGCGATAGTGCCCGAGAGATAGCCCGAATGGGCCGTCGTGACATCGTTGTTTCGCTCCGTGGCACAGCAACGGCCCTTGAGTGGGCCGAGAACTTCAGACCAGCCCTCCAGCCCATTTCTAACTCCACCGCCAAGGTCTCTTCCGGATTCTATAGCCTCTACAAAACTACTGGCTCCAAAATCCCGAGCCTCTCGTCAGCCGTCGTTGAGGAGGTACTGTTAATAGCTTCGTTTACATTCTATACATGATTTTTTAAAAAAAATTAAACAGTTCGATGTGTTATCCAAATTGAATATAACTGATATAATAGTATTAAATGAACAAAATATGATGGATTAACATCGCAAAACTTTGTACACTAATTCTTCATTAACATTCAATTATGTATTAGCATATCAATAAGATAATATTTTTTTGTAACGTAATACCTGTTAGTTAGAGAAAACTTTTTTTTTTTTTTTTTTTTCTTGAGCCATTTTATCTTAACAATAATTTAGCCACCTCCATGTTTTATTTTTATCTATGATTTCTTATTCACATTTTTTATGTTTGTGTTAAAACTGATTTGAAAACATGATCATTTTTGCGTGAAGAAAGTTTTTTTTTTCTCTAAACATAGACTACTACGTTGAAATCCTGTCCAAGAAGCCTAATAATTGCATCTCATACAGTTATCAATTTCAGATATTTATAGAATTACAAACATTTTTTATGACTCATCAATCATCTATTGGCTCATTCATGAATTATCGTGATTAACAATGAACCGCCGTTAACTCAATCTTAAATAATCGATCACAATTATTAGCTCCATCACCATCTTTTTTTTTTTTTTTAGGATTTATGTATACGCATCATAAAATTGTAATTACATATCTAATTTTTAAATATGCTTAATTTTTTATATTTATTTATAAAACATATTACTCCCTAGTCACATCAAAAATATAATATAACAATTATTAATTTATTTAAAATAAATACGTAATAATTCTTTCACGTACATATGCATGCAAATCAACCTGTTTTATTTTCAAATAATTTGTTCTGCGGATATTTCATTTACTTATGATGCAAACTTTATTTTGATAAAATTAACAGGTGCGGCGCCTCGTGGAGAAGTACAGAGGGGAAGAGCTCAGCATTACCATAACCGGGCACAGCCTCGGCGCGGCGCTGGCGCAGCTCATCGCTGACGAGCTCGCGTCGGAGATCGAAGCGGCACCTCCGATCGCTGTGGTCTCTTTTGGCGGGCCGCGGGTCGGCAATCGGGCCTTCGCCGAAAGGTTGGAAGGAAAGGGCGTTAAGGTGCTGCGGATAGTCAACGCGCACGACTTCGTGCCGCGGGTTCCCGGCGTGTTGCCACGCCTGTGGGAGGAGGGGTACTCGCACGTGGGAGTTGAGTTGAAGGTGGATAACCGGGTTTCGCCGTACCTTCGGCCCGATGCTGATGCGGCTTGCTGCCACGATTTGGAGGCGTATTTGCATTTGGTGGATGGGTTCATGGGAACGGGTTGTCCGTTTCGGGCCAACGCAAAGAGGAGCCTGGCCCGGCTGCTGAGCCAGCAGCGACCTAACATGAAGAAGATTTACGTGAGCCGCGCCAGGGCGGTTGAGTTGGAAGGAGTTCTTGCCGGCGGGCGGGTTGGCGGAGTCCACCAGGGCTGCCTGGCTAGTCCGTCGGGTTGAGACGTCAAAGCAGTGTGGATGGTCCATTTTGATGGTTATTATTTATTAATGATTCTTTTTTGTATAGTAATAGACATTGATATAAGGTTAATTCAATTATTATTTTGTCCTAAAGATCGGTGTGCAATTTGCTTAGAATATTGAGATTGCAAGTTCGGGTTTTTATACTATCCATGTTTCGTTTTATGACAATTAGTCTAAATAAATTTTAGTTATAAGTTCGATGTTTTTTCATTTTATTAATGTATATCGATCGACTATAATTAAGCTGCATTTACTGATAATGTCAAATTGTTTTTTTTTATATATAATTTCTTTATGTTGTGAGATGTCAAGTAAAATGGATAATTATTTAATGATATTAATATTTCTGAATAATAAAGTTACATATATTTTTTTTCTAATCTAATTAGGATTTCTATAACCATTCTTTGACAAATATGGAGATGATACTAATTCCTTGTAGCTTTTAAGGAAAGAGATGGAAGCACTATGTTCCCAAGTTTAATAGATTTATAATGATTATATCACATTTAAAGAAGCAAGATGGTCGGTGCATCAAGAACATCAACACAACCAATAACATCAACATTTGGCACAAAAGATATTTAATTCAGACATTCATGGCCACTCATAGTACTAGATCCTAGGCCATCTATATATGCAAACCCAATGTCATCAACCATTCTAAGTACAATATCAAAATAGATTATAGTAAATCAGAATGCTCTGAGATATTTCAACATTTAGCCATTCATAAATTAAATAGAGCTTTTAAGGGGTTCATTTTGCATAGTAAGATGCTTGTTGTACATATGCCTTATATTGCGTTATAGACATTTTAGATAAATCCGGGTTAATGTTGATAGCTCATTATTGTCCAAGTTAGATTTAGATGTCTTTTTAAATTCAACCGCATCAACCATACTATATACAACAATTCAATCAACTTTAAGTTCCATAATAACCTAAAAAAAAAGTTTATGAAAATATAATAGAATCACAACATCTAGAACATCTATTATGCACACTAAATCATTATATATTGGGCACATATGTTATACCATATGTCATTATTAAAATTATTTAAAAATTAGTATATAAAATTGTTAAATAAATATTTTTAATTATATCATCATTAATACATGAAATGGTTAAGTTACAATATGAAGTAATTGGTGAATATAAAATTCTTTACTCTATATGTAATTTTTCAACACCCTTTTTTAAAGTTTAATTACTTTTCTTTTTTATCCTTATTTAACTTGTATACACATGATTGTATTTAATTTTGAGTGATGCTTAATCACATAAAAAATAAAAGAAATCTCTACATATCTTATGAATCCTTCGTATTTAGAAATTTTGTTCTCCCCAATTAATATGCAAATCTTTATCAAGTCATTATATTGTCTTAATAAGAACTTATCTTCAAATGATATCATTTTCATAATAATAACCCACAATAATCTATAAAATGTTCAAGGTCTTTTGAGTCTTATTCTTCGTGTAAAGTTCCTATAAGCTTATAAAATCTCATCTAAAGCTTATATAGTTCTATTAGTTGGCATGCAGTTTTAACTACTAATTAAGATCAAGAAAAAAATTAGATTTCCTCATCTTTATTTGTAATCAAAACCTTTAAATGTGTTATTTATAGTTCATGATGATCTTGCATCTATTGTTGCTTAATCATATTAGTAAATTCATTGGATAGTTCATTGAGATTTTAACTTAGTTTCTTGAATATGATAAAAAATAAAGATACTTTGATTATAAAAGTACATATATTTATATTACATCTTCAGTTTTATATAATTATTCATGCACTGATCTTCTTTACCTACTTATAACTCACCATGTTTTAAAATTTTGAATCCTTAATGGAAGCATATGTATCAATGTTTTGATCTAAAATTAAATTTCTTGTATAAAGGACACTTGACGCAAAGAGTTATCACTCTTAGCATACTTCGTGACCTATCAAGTCTTGAGTCAATACTCAAAATTATAGTCATAAGATGTTGTCTATCAATTGGGATATAAATCAGTGAAGTTTGAGTCAAAACGTAAGCTTGACTTTTTTATCCATAACCAAGCTTAAACTAGAGCTCAATATCAAATTGTATGCTTGAGCATAGCTAACTAGAATAATAATAAGCTCTAGTTCAGCTTGTGAGCTCGAGTAAGAAAAGTAGTGAGTTTGGGAATATAAGATTGAAGCTCATTGGAGAAAGCAATTAAGGTCTAGCCTTATTGAGAAAATATGCAACTGGAGTTAGTTTGAGAAGATAATGATGAGGCTAACTTTAGTGAAGAAAGATGTTACTGGAGGTCATTGGAAAAGGTAATATAAAGCAACACTTTTATAAGGAAAAATGCTTTGGGAGCTCGCTAAAGAAGTTAGTGATGTGACCAACAATCTGACACTATTAAGATAGATCCTATAGATATTCAAAAATCACATAATAAGACAAACAATGAATAAAGCATGAGACCATCAACAAGCAATGGGCCTTAAATCTTAAATCTAATGATTAAAGTTAAGAATCTCAATTTAATTGAGTCAACTCATGACCTAATAAATCGAGTTATCTCACACTCGTACTCAATTTTGTACAATATATAAGCTTAGTGTTAGTTGGAGTTTAAGATTGCGGCTTGGAAAGTTCAACTTTTGAGCTCATTAACAAATTGAATTCAACCTGACTCACTGACATCATTATTGCGGATATTTTTCTTATAGATGTTACTTAAGAAAAATGAAATTTTTTGTGATAAAGTAAATTAAATACATTTTCACACAAATTACTTTTATTTAAAATTCATTGAAAATCATCAATGCATGTTAAGTCGGTACCAATATATTGATTCATAAAAAATGCATACACCAAAATAAAAATAAAACTAAAGGCTATTATGTATACACCAAATATAACCCGCATCATGGACCACCTAACTTATAAACTTCTCATAGTCATAGTCCTCCAATGTTCTCTTTCACTATATCCATTATTAACCTAGTACTTAATGAGATAATAATTGTGTGCAAGAATCAATTGAAACATATAAAATAGCAATTATAGAAGTTATGATATTTATAAATAAGATGGAGATATGGCAAATAATATGTCAATGAATAATGAAAACATGGTAATAGTTAGGTTCATCAAAATAGTTAGCAACATTATGTTGCAGATATGAATAAGGCATCAACATGATCATTTACTTAATCTTTTTTTATTCTTGTATTCACTTTTCTTTCGGAGTTGTGCCTCAGGATTGATCATTCTCATTTATGAGAATAGGAGTCCTAATATTATTAATAATTATCATTCTATAGTTATTTTCTCACTTGGACACATCAACTTATTATAATATATTTTATCAAATAATATTCAAGTTGGCACCTTTTTTATGTGTTTCTTATATTTTTTTTTATTATTATTCATTTCATGCATAGAGCTTGAAAAGCAACTATGAAAGTAGATATTAAATCAAATTTATAGTTGAAATTACATAGTTCCCGCCTTAGGTGCATGCATGAAAAGTTTGCATTGGTCATTGGTCTTATGCCATCAATATTCATAATAGTAGTCTCAACTCATTGTCATTGCCATTTTAAACATTTTTAGTGGATCTTGGATCTCTTTTTTATAGAGATTGGCAGAGAGACAACTCTAACATGTTCATGTGATAGCTCAAAGACATTAGGTTGCTTTTACATACGGTGTTTTCATATATATCACATCTTAATGACTTCTTACACATCATGAAGGCTCTCACTTATGACATTATTTAACAATTTTAATAAGTACGATAAAAAGTGATCGAGACATGTATCAAAAAGCAAGCTACGAGTAATGTTGGCTATTTTTTTTAATGACTTGTCAGGTAAAGTTATCATTAAGGTAGGTTGACTTGTTGCCCTTAATCAATTAGATTATTAGGCTCTTATGCTTACACTCATCAACAACATACACGTTGCAATGATCCATTTTTCTCATTGTATTCTTCTCCTTTAGTGTGTTAAAAGTTCAAATAACTACTGAATTTCCATTCTAAATCCTAAATTATGATTCATTACAAGTCCGAGCAATTCCCTCACATTAGTTTCACCAAATTAATGTTTCCATACTTAGAAGCAAACTTGATCTTCTTTTAGAGACAAGGCATCAAACTCTTTTTTATTTTTATTATTATTATTTTTATATAGTTGGTTACAAGCTCAAAACATCTCATTTGCAACATTCTCCAGAATCAAAACAGCGTACTGCCATGCAATAATATTTTTTCCTCCAAAGATTATTGTTTTCAAAGCATAACCATTCTGGAGACAGTTTTTTTTTTTTTTTTTTTCCTGATGATCATTGATATAAATTGAAAGAACAATTCATTCTGGAGTCATTCAATTGGAACAATTTAATGGGCGAGTTGCTCAGGATCCGATGAGGCCCACCTTTTTTGGTTGAGTTTGAACAATTAAAAATTATTCTCGATGAAAGTCAGTCCGAGAATTGGGCCACATATGAAATATACTTAACAGAAAAAGGCCGATCGGGCTGAGCCCATCCCATTAATCAATTCTCGTTCAGCTTTCTCATTTGAAGACCTCTACTTAATATAATAAATGGTGAAAAAAATTGATTCAAGATATTCAATCAAATTTTAATAAAAAAAGAATTTCAAAATTTGTATATTCACATTAATGTAAATATAATATAAATTTAAATTAATTCTTCATATGTTATATTTATTTTAAAATAATCTAATAAATTTGTGAATTGTTATCTTACAACCATCATCATTTTCACATGCATAAAATCTTGGCAATTTTTTTAAATTGAGTACGGTTAAAATGTGAATTAGCTAATTGAGTATCAATAAAAAAAATTTAAGAATAGGTATAGTCGCCCAATTAGTAGGCGGCACACGCCTTCACGTCATTTCGTGGTGTGGCGTAATGAAAGTGGCCGATTCTAATTAGGCGGCCAGTGAAGCCGGTCGCCCAATGGTAGGCGGCTTCAATCGCGCACTAATTGCGGCGGCCGCATCTTTAGGCGGTCCCGTCGGCCTATCTCTGTTTGCTCGATTCCTCCTCCCAAACTCTCCTCGTAGGGCGTCGTCACCGAACTCCGACGCCCGAGCACGGTCCTCCGCCCTCCGAACTTCACCGGCCCGTAGGTCTGCATTGCTTTTTTTTGTTGCGACTTCTTCTAGATTATTTTTCTTGTTGCTATCACTCGATCTCGTTGCACACTAAGTCGAGAGAATATGTTAAAGATCTCAACACATAGCATAAGCTTATGTGATTTGATATAGCATGGATTAGGCTGTCATCTTAGCACAACTATGAAGATCATTAACTTATAGTTATTTTTACGTAAATTCTTATGTGACGACTTTTTTTGGGTGCGCAATGCTTATTATTCTCATTTTTCTTTAGTCTAATTGCTTAGTAGGATAGTCGCTACTACATGGTGTTTAATATTATTTCACATTGATGTTCATTAATTATTCAATATTTAGATGATAAATAGTAATCATAAAATTAAGTGATACTCTCGACTTTATATATATTGAGTTAAGTGATACTCATAAATTTAGCTAATACTTGCAATTTTATTTATGTGCATGTGAGTTTTCAAGATTTTAGGTATTTTGTCTATGGAAATGATATTAAAGATTTGTGTGGATATACATTAGTTGGTCATAGTAGTTGGCATGGGTTGAAAATAAGAATGATGGCATTACTGCAATTTTGGAAGGCCTCTTTGCTTGTGTGAGGGCATGAAAGTTATCCCTTGCACTTATTTTAGATTGGCATTTTGGAGAGCCTTTCATCTTTCGATTTAACTAAACTTCTATGTATGCATTCAGTTGTCTTGGAGAGTTGTTTTCTTTCTCAATTCAAGCAATTCATCATGAATGACAATTTTGTTGTGAATCTTGATATTTGAGTGAATTTAGAAAATAATTATTGTAGGATAAAATTGTAAATATAGCTTAGCTTGATTAGTTTTAAGTAGTTTGGATTTGAACTTCACTCAAGATTATATATTGAGTTAGCTTGAATTTATTTTTATTCGACATGCCTTTAATATATAAATCATAAAGAAGTTTTTATTTCAAAATAAATATGTAGTAATCCATTTTTCAACTAAGTAGTAACTTTTTATTTATAATTTATTTGTAATTTATAAGATTGTTTAGGCTTCTCATGTAGCCAAGTTATTCTTCAGAAAAAGCATTTATCTATGTAGATTTCCCACTCATTATATGTGATAAGAATGTAAGGTTTGTCTTAAGATTTATTTCCCACTTTTATTTTTAGGGACTGATCCGTTATTTCTCATAATTTGCAGTATGTAGCGTTGATTGTAAACCATAATATTCTACTTTTCTGACAGGTATGATGGCAGAGGAGCACCACCGTCGTAGGCGTCGACGTAGGCGTTAGGAGCACCATCGGAGCGTGCACCTTCCGAGGTTCATCCGTATTGCCTTCATTAGCGCATCGCCACCACGATCTAAGTGAATTTTATTTTTCAGAATGTGTTACGCTACCTTTTATTTTATTTTATTTTTTTTTGAGCAGCGCGCGAGGCATCACACTTTATCTTTGAATGAGTGGCCCATTACATGCACGAGTCATTCATTCTAGACCGTGGGCACCTTTGTGTCGGTACGCTTCATCCGGATCATCGATCTTACCGCTTTGGTTGAGAGATGGTCGCCAGCAATACCTTCCACCGTAGGTGAGATGATGGCGCTCGGGGCGTGGCGATGATTCGGGACTACGGATTGATGGGCCACCTATCAGGTCCGATTGTGATTGGCGAGAAGAAGATATGGCACGATTCTTTGCGATGATTTGTTAGGCGACACCATTACCAGGCGTGATCATGATCCGATCACCCGCATATCGTCTCGACATTCGGGATGGGCCGAGCACATGCGCGGAACATGCATGCCAGGTGGCTTAGGTGGACTTTCTACTGGGAGTCATATGACGAGCACAGAGGAGTTCTTCCACGCGTGCTTATATTTTATTTCTGATTGGCTGCTTCTTACCGCTTGATACTTCTGGTTGAGGTCCACCTAGTATTTACCACTCCTGGAGGATCTGGATTCTTTTAGCATGATGTTTATAGGTGGAGCAGTTTTGGCTCATCTATATAGGGAGTTGCAGTCATTGGGCTAGCCAACATGGGCGGTTACTACCTCCTTCATTTGGGCTTGGGAGCATATTCATGTGAGTCGACTTTACTTATCCTGGAGCTGTCCGGCGTTGGTTTGAGGTATGTTGCCTATTTCAAACTTTATATATATATGTTAAAATTATTTCCTGTGTGCAGGTGGAATGAGAAGTACGTTCGCCAACAGCCAATATCGAATGTTGCAGTGTACAGAAATGAGCTAAATGGCCTGCGGCAAACACAGTTGGATCACGGTTAACACTTTAGTCTAAATAAGCTAATGTAGATTATGTTTTAACATAATTTTATCATACGTAGGTGATCCGAGTCATACGAGCGATCACAGACATCTATCAGATGCTCATAGGCTCGACATATGGTTATACGAGTCCCTCTTATCAGCTGGAAGAGGGTTGAGTGGTATTTACTAGATAGAGTCTTGCGTCGCCTTATTCCCAGTAGATGTAGCCCCAGTTGACACTAGTTTCAAAGGGTCGATGGTTGGGTAAAGCAGTCTGCACCGAGATTACCACACATCGCTTGGAGAGCGGAGGGATTGCCTCGTCGAGGGCTGAGTGTGGACAGGAAGAGCTAGAGCACCAGGTTGACCACAATGTCATACATGCGGTTCGGTCGTAGCTTCTTGTACTTCGCCGCAGATCCTCCGACCACTTCTTACTCTGAAACACCGGTGAGCGTCTTTATGTAAGTTATGATATAAGTAAATATTCAATATTTTGTAAGTGATAATTTTACATGTCGTTTTTTTGTGTAGGACCATATCAGCGCTCGGGACATATTTACCATACTTGTCTTTGTCGATGATCACCACTTACAGCGATGTGTCGATAGGTACTAGATGATATGCAGAGACCTTGATCAGCGTGTACATATTGGTGACACATATTACGGATCGGTGCTACGAGGTGTCACAATGACCGGCCCGGCCCGGTCTCCTTACGTATCCAGTCCTTCTATCGTGATCAGTCCTTCTACGTGACGGGTCAGTCCTCGTCGATCCAGACCTTCTACATATCAGCGTCATAGCACCTATATTCTCATCACAGATGATATGTCGCGCAGTCGAGGATGTTGCAGAGGGCGATCACCTGTGTCCATCCATCTCGTCGCACCAATACACACGTGGTGCTATTCCATGGAAGGCGCTTGTCTCACGGGGTAGGGCTTAGGACAGTGTCTGTACTACATTTTCCTTTCTGTTTCATTACAAACTACAGAGTCATGTACATGTTAACTTTGATTATGACATAATGAATTTTTATTAGTTGTTTTTCTAATTTTTTTATATACACTTAATTAATTTAAGGTTTCATGGCATATTTTGAACAAGTTATCTTTGGATGTCCACTATCTAAAGAAACTTGAAATATACACACTCTTTTAGAGTGTAAAGGTTTTCATTTGTGTAGCTTTAAAATTAAATACGATGATAATAAAGTTCGGTTAGACTTAATAAGGTGGATTAAACAACTATTTCTATGGAAGGGTGTAATTACTTTCGATGCAATGCTTCTTCTCTCTTGCATTGGCATGGTGCGCTTTCGCTCGCATCATGCGCCAGATGATCTTCCCCACTGAAATTACGATTTGATTACTGGTGGACGCCCCAATTAGTTTGAGAGGAATCGAGCAAAATCGAGGAGATAGGGGCCGGGACCGGTCGTTCTAAAATATGGGGCTTAAGTGGGTGGAGCTCCGTAAAATTTCGATTAATCACTAATTTGGAGGCCCAATAGTGGGGCGATACTGGCCTCACTCATCGAAGCGCGGTAACGACCGCACTATCGCGATATCTTTTCTTAAATTTTTATTTTTATATTCAATTAATTCACATTTTACTCAATTTAAAAAAATTGCCTAAAATCTTCTACATCCTCATAGAAATATTCTAGGGGTGTGTTTGGAATAATTTTTTATTTATTTGAAAAAGAAAATAAAATAAAAACTTTTTTATTTTTTTTTGAAAATTTTATGGTGAAAATTATTTTGAGCTAGAGTGTTGTCAAAAACTATTTTTTAAATTTTCAAAAAAAAATATTTGTTTTCAAAAACTGATTTCTCCGCAATAACTTTACAATTATCCTTTTCAAAAAACTATAGGTATTCCAAATAGATCCTATGTCCCAAATTCATGTAGCTGAAGAAATTTTGTATGCAAATAAAATTTTTTTAATTAAAATGAACTGAGAAGAAAAGATAAATCAAAAAGTGACTCAACATAAGGTTGAGTTTGGAAATGGAGAGAAATGCCGGGCCGAATTTTTATTTTTATTTTTAACTTTAAACTCAATGGCAGATTCTGACGAGTTACTTGGGGGTTCTTCGGAATCTTGTTTTTAATAAATATGTTTGGTTTTCTAAATTCTAAATATTCTAAGAATGTGTTTGAGGTCATTTTCTGATTATTTTGTTTTATAGAAAGTAAATATAATTGTGTTTGGTTAGGGGTGTGCACTAGTCGATTCAAATTGAAAAATCAAATCAAATCAACGTTATTTGGTCGGTTTGATTTGATTTTGAATCTCACAGTTTTGTTTTTAGTTATAAATGTTTAGTTATTTGATTTTTAATTTTTGATTTAATTTTTTTAAAAAAAATCAGTTTAATCAACTAAATCGAATAAACTAAAATTAGTTAAAAAGTTATAAATATGTTATTTTATTTGTAAATGCTTAATTATTTGTATAGATTTATAAATTTCTAATTAACTAATTAATTTTTAATGTATAAAATTTATTATATTTTTTTAATTAATTAGTTTATTAAAAAATATATATTTTTTTATTTTTATATGTTATTCAATTTAACCGAAAACTGAATCGAGTCAACCGAATTATAGTTCGGTTTGATTTGTTTGGTTATATATGCTATTAGGATTATTTGTTTATTTTATGTTATTTGATTTGATTTGTTCGGTTTCATAAAAATTCAACTGAATCGACCGAATGCTCACCCCTATATTTGACTATCAACTTTCTAATTATTTTTAAAAAATTTGTTGTAAAAAATTATTTTGGGAATCAACTTTTAAAGTATGATTGAAGATGCTATTTAACTTTTTTCTAAAAAAGTAAATAAAATTATTCATCACTTATTTTGTGGGTCTAATAGTTTTAAATAAATTTTTTTTTTCTTTTGTTAAAATATTGCTTCATGCTAGCAAGAAAGGCATTTCCCTTTTAAGAGTAACGTTTGACTCCCCAAGAACCTACGGCTAAATATAGTCATGTTCTTGAGCTGTGACGTGATTTATTTTTTATTTATTTTTACATATTTATATTTAAAAAAAAGTGAATTATTTCCCATAAAATAAAAATAAAAACTTATAAATTAAGTTTCACAATACTATAAAATCATTGGGATTTGTAACATATCACATAATTCTTACATATTTATATATCTAACACTTAAATTATAATTAATTTGATTAAAATAATATTTAAATCTCTCATATTACATCAAAAATATTATTCTTATTAGTTTTCTAAAAGTGAGATATACCTTTTTTTTTATGTATTTATGAAAGTGATATATATATATATATATATATATTCAAGAATATATGAATGAATTTAAATTTAAAAAGTAGAAATCCGACAACTTTAAAATATAAATTACAAAAGAACTAAACAATTATAAATTAATTATATGTGTGGAAAATAATTCTCAAACAGGCACCAATATGACCAAGATTTCATTTGATATATTTATTTTCTTGACTGTATTTACTTGATTTCTCTAAATAACCGAAATAATTTTATAATATTTAAATACTAATATTTAACATTATTTTACCTCAAAAATAGATCTGCACTATAATTTCAGTTAAGATAAATACTACTTCAAATATATTTGTTAGGGCATTTTCTTTAAAAATTATTTGAAATTTTATCGGGTACTTTTCCATCGTCACTTTCACTGACGTGGAATCAGAATAATACTTAGTGCAGTTAGGTCCGTAGAGAAGAGTTCTTCCCCTTCCCATTTCTTAATTGAAAGAAAGTCTTCGCGATGTGTATTTTAACACGTAAGTCAACGTCCGCATCAGCATCGTTTACGATAACTAGAAAAAAAAAAAAAATGCTGAGCTAAATAAGTTTGCGAGATTGTTGACGAAATATAAGTTTTTTAGATTATTAAAAGGTTTTATTTGATTAATTTTTGACCTTGAAAGTAAATTTTGGAGCGCCTTTAAATAATCAAAACAGAGTTTAATTTAGCTTGATTTGACCAACACAATGTCAGAACACGCTCATATTGGCCAAGTCCTTGTATGAGGGCGATAAAGACAAAGGAAGGGATGGTTGAGTTCTGCTCAAATTGGCTAAAGCCAATACAGATAAATTCTTAACAAACTAACCCACCGTCTCTTAGCTCAATTAGTGGGTGGTCGAGAACACAGTTCAATCCTCCAGGCGCCTATATCTAAAGTGGAAAAAGTAATGAGGATACTGTGAGAATGAATGTGTAGACTCAACGAGATTAATCATGATCCACCCATAAGATAGGTGGGGTGTGGAATCATTAAAAAAAAAAAAAAAAAAAAAAAAAATTCTTAACAAACTGAGGGTAGTGTTGTTTGTGCAAAGTCTCGGGGGGTATTCATTTTGAGGTAATTAGGAGTATAAGGTTAAAGAAATTCATGTGTTTTGTATTAAGTAGATATTTAGTTTGAAGTAAAATAATTATAAAATATGTTTATACAGAGTTTAAGAATACCTCTGAAGGAACATTTTTTAATGGATTTGAAATTTATCTAACGTGACTGAATTTCGCTTGTGATATTACAATTGCTGAAGCGAGAGGTCTAAAGACGCCCTCTTTAATTTCCAATTAATGAAACTTATTTCAAAATCAATCTCGGAAAATATAATAATGGAATGACTCCTAAATTGATTGTTAAACCTCCATGAAATGCTTTGGTTGTTAACTTGTATTTCCTCATAGGCTTTGAATTTGAAAAGATTAGCGGTCAAGACTTCCTCTAGGAGCAAATTTTTAAAGTTTAGTACCACTTTTATATGCAAAAAGATCCAAGAATTTGCTTAATTTGAATGTTATGATTAGATTTGATTGAGTGATGAAATAATTGCGGGATAGAAAAACTCAATCAAGATTTATATTTTTGTCATTGAGAGCCTATCAGCGGGATTGGTTTGCAAATTTCAAGAGCTTTGAATCAATTCATACAAGGATTGTAATTAATAATCATGATTTGCCTCATCTTAAGTATCATAAGTAAATTAGGGGTTAAAGTGTTTTAAAATGTATTTTTTAAAGATTGATTTTAAATCATTTATTCGAATATGGCATGCCATGAATGATTTCAATGTAGAATGTGGTTCGCATGGGGAATAATATTTTTATATGAACAAGCTCGAAGAAAAATATTATATCGTCAACTTAATTGAAGCAATTTTATCATGTAGCTTGAAAGTTACAAAGGGTTTTTCTTATATGCTTAGAGTTGTTTCTCTTAATTATTTAATATTTTCTAATTATGTTACTATCTTAATAAATTTAAAATTGAGTGATCTTAAATTCATCAGATTCCACTCATCGAGAAATTCATTTTAATTACAAGAATACAAAATTTAAAGGTTGCTTGCTCACTTAAATAGTTAGTAATGCTTTCATTTATACTTTCAACAACTTCCTTTAGGTTCTTAATATTATTTAGTTCATCTTAATATAATGCTTATTTTGATCATAAATTTGCTATAATAGAATTTCAGTGATATCAATATCAATTTTAAATATTTTTAATTTGATTATTCAAATGATTTAAGATATAAAATTTATGTCAATATCCATGCTTCATCAGATAAGTTATTTGGTTATATATCAATTTTCCCTTTATTTTCAATCATCAAAACCTTTGAATCTAATAATAATTGGGGTCACAAAAATTTTAAAACTAAAATAGAAATTTTAAAAAAAGAAAGTGTAACAACTCTCCAAATGATGATATGGATCATCCTTCACGATCATAAACTTAGTAATCCTCTCTCGATCATAAATACACCCTTTAGAGAAATTATCATTTTTTTATGAGTAAAAATAATAAAAAAAAAACGTGGCACAAAACTCCCTCCAATTGCACAAATTTATTGTCAAAGGTTGTGTTATGTGAAAACATAAAAAAATAACTGAGAAACAAAAAAAATGATCAGAGGTCAAAAATTAATCAAAAAATATCTCTATCATGAAAAAAAAATGAGGTCAAATATACATAATTGATTGACTAATCAATCAATCATCAGTTGCACCTTGACATAATGCACAAGCTCACAAGCACGTACCTTTTTAAAAATTTTTATTTTTTAAATAAACTATTAGACTCTTACTCACAAAAGTTTTCAAAAAAAGCAAAAAATTAGAAGAAAATTGGGAAAAAATCTCTCTTCCCACCCTTAAATCTTATAACATTTCTCCTCCTACTTGGAGCTTAGAAAATATCAAAATTTTCTCCTCACTTTTTTAGTTTTTCTTTTAATATAAGCTCAAAATTGTCCTACAAGAGGCATGAGTATTAGAGGAAGCTAAGGTCCATAATTTATGATATGATGTTCTATTTTTTCCTTAAAAGTGAGATCAATTCCTTCATTGAAATTGTTCAGATTTGATGATACCTGTATGAGGATCATAAATTCATTGGCAAGGCTCTAACTTTCTTTTGAAAATTCGAGTTAATTTTTGAGGTTTTACAATTCATATATCAATGCTTCTATCACGAGAGAATTTAAGCTGTGGCTATTTTTATCTATAAAGAATTTCATATTATGTTCTCTCCAAAATGTTTAAATTTATTTGTTAATATTATTAAATAAATAAATTTAATTTATTATTTTTAATATTCATAATAACTTATTAAAATATTTATTTTTATTTAAATATTAAGTTAAATTTATTTATATAATAAATAAAATAATAAATGCATATTATTATTAGAATGATGGTTGCATAAACTTAATTTTTACTTATTTTATACACCTAATAATTTTATCCAAATGATTTTACATCAATAGATTTAATAGTTATGAATAATTAGTTGAAACTTTATATTTTGGATATGCAACTTCATGAATAATTTATATTCTTAGAAAATATTTAAATGAAAATAGTCCAAATAAAGAAAGACACCTTCTATTATTTTAAATTCAAAGTATTACAACTAGTATGAACTCTTAGTTGTTATAATAATTGTTCAAAGAGCTTTTTTTTTGTTATTAATATGGTGAAAATTTGACTATAAAATATAATTAGAGATGAGTAAATGAATGATATTTTGATTACTTATATATATATATATATATATATATATATATATATATATATATATATATATATATATATATATATATATATATATATATATATATATATATAATAGTGTAATTATTCAATATTTTTTAAAATATAAAAAACAGATATCATCAATTATAAATTATTATATTTAGATATTTATATTATTTTTTCTTATAAATATATTCTAATTTAAAAATTCGGAAGGAAAATTTTAAGAATACTTTTTAAATTGTCAAGTGATAACCCCCAAAAAAAATTATGGAGCCACTGCCTTCTATCCTCCTATGAAAATTAAATTAATTGTTATTGTTTAAACAAATTGGCGCTGAAATGTTCAAACTTCATAATCCTTCTAATAATGGCACACATATAAATTAACAAATCATAGTATTTTAAAGGAAAATTTACAAACCAATCATCTAATACATATTTATTTATAATTAAATAATTCTCTCTATTTTTTTGAACTATATGACTCATATACTTACAAAAAAAGAAAATTATGAGTTGAGCTTTTGTTATGAATTTTAATATTTTAAAATCAATTTTATAAATTAAGATTAAAGGTGATTAATTTATAAATATAAAAGAATAGAGTGACTATGTATGTAAAAGTCTCTATTTTAAAAATAAAATCACAGTCCATGAACAATATTTAAATATTTGAAAAACAACAATTGAATAATCACACCATTTAGTTCTAAATTAAAATTGCCGATAACTTTGAATTTTGAAAATGGAACTTAAACGCTTTGAAGGAGTTAAGATATGTTAACAAAAATACTAGTACCTGAAGTATCTTATGATAAAACCCATAAAACTTTCCTAAATTATATATTTTCACAATAAATTATAGAATAGAAAATGCTCCTAGATCCTACATTTCTAGAATCTGTCTTATAAGTAGAAACTAGTTTATAAAAATAATTTAATTTAATTTAAGATAACTTTTTTGATGTATTTTATAATTAATGTAATATATTAGTAATTAACTAATTCTATGATTATACTTTTATTAAAATAAATCTTACGAGAAGAAAATTATTCTAATAAATTTTTTTTTAAAAAAAATATATTTATATACATATCACATATTTTATTTATTTATATATCTAATACCTGAATTTTTAATTTTTACATGCATTATACTAAAATCATTATCAAAAATATCATTATTATTATCTTTTCTAAAAATAACACATTTTCATATATATATATATATATATATATATATATATATATATATATATATATATATATATATATATATATATATATATATATAAGATGTTATAAATGCGGAAATCAAGTTTTAGATATTGTATGTGTAAATAAATAAGAATTGTGTGGTATATATTTGAATATTTCTTTTAAAAATTTAATCAGTTTTTTTATTAGGTTTGATATCAATCAAATTAAGGGTGAAGAGTAAACTAATGAGTTGAGCTAAGCTTAACTTGAATTTGAATTGAGCTACATGTGTAAATGATTAAATGGGATAACTACAGATTGAATTCAAATATATATTAACATATATCGAAGTATATACATATACATATATGCATACACATACGTACATATGTATATATCTAAAATTGAATATGAATTAAACTAAAAGAATTATCTCTTAACATCAAAAATCAATCTAAATTGGATCAATTTTTAAAAAGAGATGAATGTTTCAACAATGGATGTGTGAAGGACAAAGATGGGCTTTGGTGTCAAATGGGGTGTGCTTCAACAATGTTAACAAGCACTATTTAATGATGATCACTATAGATCATTGATTGTGAATGATAGACATCAATGATGGACAAAGATATGAGTCAACGATACGAAATGACAAATATTTTGGTTGATAGCAGCCATTGAGTGATATCAAAATTAATCTAGAGCAAATAAAAATGTTACAAATGGAGACAATAGCAAATTAATCTAAATATGTGCAATAACCTTAATTCATTAACCTTATTATCACAATTGAACTATCAGTTAAGTTATATGAAATCACCAATAATTCTTAATTCCCCATATTTGATTTGAAAGATTGCCCTTCATATTTTTAAATTGTTAAGAAGTGATACTCACATGAAAATATATCTTGAAAAAAAAAGGTAAGAATGGAATGGCTCCTAAAAGAGTTTATTACCCTTTTACATGCAAAAGATCCAAGATTTTGCTTAGACTTAAATATTATGAATATGTTTGATTGAGTATTGATGTAGTTGTAGGGTACATATAAACCTAATCAAGATCTATATTTTTATCATTTAGAATCTAACTTTGGGTTAAGTTTGCAATTCAGAGAGCTTTAAATCATTTTAGGTAAGAATTGTAATTAATAATATGATTGGCCTCTTCGGTATCATAAGTAGATCAAGATTTAAATAGTGTTAAAGATGTATTTTTTGTGATTGATTTCAAATTATTTCTTAGAATATGGCTTATCATATAAATGATTTGTTTAGAGATAGGTGACATGACCACGTATGATTTATATGTATATATTGACATACACAAAGGCATGTCATGATTAGTAAGTATTTATGAGCTTCAACTTTGTTGGGTGCTAAAATTTGTGTGACAATATTAAAAGAGCTTATTTTCTTTTACTATATGAACTTCTAGAAGGACCAATTTAGTAAAATGTGGCTTGCATGAGGCATAAGATTTTTTATATAAACAAGCTTGAAGAAAAATATCATGTGGTATAACATAATTGAAGTAATTCTATCATGTTGGTTGAAAGTTATGAAACTTTATTCTTTTCCTTTATCTTAGAAAGCAAGATGACAAAGAAAAGAAGTAAGTGTCAGCATTAGTTGGTGATAAGCATTTGTCGATGTTGATATCATTCTAAGGAGGATAGTGAGGAAGGATGGATTTTAACATTGTTTGATAGTGGTTAATATTGGACATCACTGAAAGAAAAAAGAAAAGATTTTATGGCTGATGATAATGCATGTTAGTGATGGGCTTCAAAATTGCCAATGATCGTCGTCAATAGCTAGCATCAATGAGACTTTATGACAAATGATGACTAAACAATAGTACATCAGTGATAGATGAAAATGAGTGTCTAGTGCAAACAATTGAGACTAGTTAGTAAAAATAAGTAAAGTATTGTAACTTTTTAAGTCCTAAAATTTTGTCCCAAAAATCAAGTCTCTCGACTAGATGGTTAGAGTTATTTTTCTTATTTATTTAGTATTCTTTAAATATCTAAGTATCTTAATGAACTTCGAATTGAATGATTGATTTTTATCTTATATTTTAATTTTTAAAATAGTTTTACTTTTAAATTTATTTTATAAAGAAAAAAATAAGATTTCCTTTCATAAGAACTTCAAAAATAGTAAAATAAATCTTAAGAGGTTAAGAAAAAAAAATCTTTTAAGTTAAAAAAAAACTCAAATTTGAGACTCAAACCATAATTTCATAAAAATTACAACATACAATCACTTATTGGAAATAAATATCGACCTCTTATTGAGTTCATAATGAAGTAAATCCATCTCAATCAAAAAATTCACCTTTCAACAAAATTGGCACACATTACTAACTAACTAAATAAAATAGTTAGCTCAAGATTCTTCAAATTGCTTCAAAAGGCTATGATAGAGTCCAAAAGTATGACAATTAATTCAATCAAAAAAATAGGCTGTATCAAACTAATGATAAAAAAAAAAATCATATTTAGATACTAAAAGATATCTAAACTCAAACAGCTATTCGGCCAACCGCTACCTGGATGCAACACGCATAATGCATGCACATCATCCATTATTAATTTTTCTTTTTTATTTCATTTTTTGAAAAAAAAATTATTTTTTATTAATCTACTCTTAAAAGAGAAAAATTAGATTCTCTTTCATAAGAACTTCAAAATATTAAAATAAATTATAAGAGATTATGGAGAAGAAAAAAAATTTTGCTCCTTTAAATTTTATAATAGGAATTATCCCAAGTGTATCCTCATGTTTTATATTTATTTCAAACACATGCAAAAATTAACAATAATATGCATAAGTGTGAATAGAACAAAGTTTATAAACTATGTGCAAAGACTTTGATGTTTTTTTATAAAAATGGGGTTGACTATCTTCATTTAGATGGATTATATCTAAGGAGAGGTGACCTTAGATAAGAACCCCTAACCAAGTCTCAATGCTCCTTCGATAATGAGGTCACATTTCCCTCTATTTGAATGGATTATGTTCAAGGAGAGGTATTTAATGTTCATAATTTTAGAAATGAGACATTAACTCTCTTATGAAAATTAAGTTGATCATTGTGGGCTCCGAAAATTCGCCACCGACCTCTCGATAATTATTAAATTGAATATTTAAAAGAATGTGATTGAATGTCGATGTAATTTTCAGAAGACAGATGGAGTAGTAGATAAGACACTACTCAGAGATTTCGTCCTCATTTTGGTGAGGACTTTAGATCTGTTCTGGGTTTCCTATGAAGCATAAGTTAATTACCCTCTCGGAGTGAGAGAACTTTCGATTAAGGATAGTCTTTAGATCGCTTAATGTGTAGCGTATAGTAGCAGCATATGAAATTTCAAAATTTAGATTATGAATTTCATAATTTCAGCTTAAACCGGATGGTTGGGGGAATGATGACGTGCTCGATCTAGATCTCATGGTTCCGTCATCCCGGGCAGTCGCAGTCCCTAGTCTACTTAGTCAGAAGAGGTAGTCGACCCAACGTGAAGGATCTTCAAACACGCAGTTCGTCGTCAGAAATCCTGGGTGGTGTTTGTCTAAGTAGATAGACTTAAGTCTATCTTAACTAACAGAGGGATGTTTGTCCTATCAAATATACTCAATGATTCACAACTGAAAGGGCGGAGCTATTGAGGAGCATACGGGCTACGGTCGTGATTATAATATAATGGAACCTGACTGGCTAAACCACCCGATCAGAGGACTCTAGTCGTAACTGCTTCATCTGTGGAGCTTATTAGCTAAGTCACGCAGTCAGAGGACACGGGTCATGTTCTTACTGGCATGGGATTGATTGAGAGTGAACATAACATAACACTTGATTTGACATTGGTTCTTTTGTAAGATAGAGTTTTCTTAATGTCACCCCCGATAAATAGTTGCGGAAGGTGGATAGATTGAGTTTTAATTTAAGTTTTTAGTGATAGAGTTTTATTTAAGCAGTTTCAGATTGATATTTGATTTGAGTTGAAAAAATTGATTAATTTGAATATGTTTAAGAACTTTAGATCCTGTCAACTCTAGCTCTAATAGGATTAGATCGTCACTACGACTCAATTTCTGATATTTCCTTTGCTGAGACTCTTATTATAGGTTTTTAAATTTTATTGACCTGGACCCAATCCTAAGACTAAATCAAGAAACAACCCGCGTAGCATCCTCAGACACTTGAATTTAAGCATTCAACATAGTGTCAGGGCCCATATGGGTACATAATAATTTTAGGTAATTTTTATTTCTGAGTTATGAGATTGATTTCAAATTTTCATTTAATTTCAACTTTAGCCTACGCAGTCTTTTTAGATATTAGAATTTGCACTTGAAATCCTACATGTCAGAAGCATCTACATTTATAGCTTAGATAATTTTATCTAATTAGTGAAATCATTAATTTTGAAAATCATAATTAGAATGAAACTTCTTAATTTTTATATTGAATGAAAGCTCCTTCATTCAACATTTAATTTAGTATCAACTTCTGTCTGCTTGTAAAAGGAACTGTAGATTCGATGACGAATGAGGCGTTGTAAATTGATCTAATATTTTATTAGATTTTTCAGATTAATATTTAATATATTCCAATTTAGCCTACGCAACTTTTTCAGACATTAAAATTTACACTTTAAATCTCTATGTCCCAGCACATGCATGTATTTATAGCTTAGATAATTTCACCTAATCAGTGATTCATTGATTTTAAAGATCATAATTAGAATAAAATTCCTTTATATTTTTTATTAAATGAGGCCATATGATTTTCGTAAGACGTTTTGGAGCTATAGATTCAAAGGACAATTTAATTTGTTATTTTGAGAAGAAGATTTACTCCTCAAAATAATTCTCATTTTTTTCTCTTTTTTTCTTTTGAACTCTCTCACATTTATTTATTTTTTTCTCTTTTTTCTTTTGAACTCTTCCACATTTATTTTTTCCCCTCTTTTTTTCTTTTGAACTCTCCCACATTTATTTTCTTTTCTCATTTTTCTTTTGAACTCTTTCACATTTATTTTTTCCCATATTTATTTTTCCCCATCTTTTTTTTTTTCATTTGAACTCTCCCACATTTGCTTTTCTCCTATTTTTTTTCTTTTGAACACTCCCACATTTGTTTTCCCTCCTCTTATTTCTAAAAGCTTCTACATTCATTTTCCCCTATCTTATATTTGAAAACAACTCACTCACTATCTCTTCTAATTTCTATAAATAAGGCCAAGAGGGAGACTCATATTCTATTCTATTTATTTGAAGGGTTGGAGTTAGGACATTTGAAAAAGAGCGGTTAAGAATTTTAGTGAGCTTTCAACTCTGCTTAGATAAATTTCATAAGTGCTTTTCACCATTCATTTTTTTTGTTTTACTTTTATATTTGTTGTATGTCATCTTACTTTCCCCCTCTGCTTTTTTTCTAAGTCTAGAAATTAGACAAAATTTCGGAAGCATTTCATCTAGGGGGAGTGACATCTAACGAGTGTTGGCTTACTCAGTATGCTCTATTGAGCATAACGAGCGGTGTCTTGCGACATCACAGCTGATTTTTTTCATCTCGTCGCATCCTGTTGAGCACAACGAGATCCAAACCTGCAAAGCAACATAAGCATATATATATATATCCATATTCACATATCGAACATATTCTGACACATTTTTTGGCGTGCTGTAATGCTTGGCAAAAGAACGGAGTTAGGTATGTAATTGAGAATGTAATGCAAGGAGTGCGACGTCGGAAACCGAAAGAATAATTCGTCTGTTGATGATGTTCTTCTCCGATTTACGATAAAGTAAAATGAGAAAATTTAGCGAGTGCGATCTGGAAATTAAAGAAAGAATTCATCCGTTAACGATGTTCTGCAGTTTCTGAAGTAAAATGGCGGTTAAAGTGAGGGGTGTGATGTCAAAATTTGAAAGAAGAATTCGTCTATTGATGATATTATTCCTAAGACTGTGGCGCGGAGCGGGCCGTCGGTTTGGAGGCTGTAGTGGTTCTGGCTTGCGGGATTGGACAGCGGGTCGCGGTTTCTGGACGCACGGGAGGCGTGGCTGCGGGAAGAGGAGCAGGCGGTTTTGCGGCGTGGAATGGACGTGTGCTGGCGGGACGGCTGGAGTTGCGCGCGCGGGACGCGGGTGCGGGCCCGCGAGACGCATGATGGAGGAACGGCGGGCTGGGCTGCGGCGGGATTGGGCCGGTGCGGCGCGCGGGCTTGGATCGCGGAACGGCGGGATGGGCCGGAGCGGTGCGTGGGTGCGGGCCGTGCGTAGCTGGAACGGCGGATTGTGGCGGAACGGTGGGCTGGCGTGGGAACGTGGAAGACGGGCCGGCGGCGAGATTCTGCGGCAGCGGAGCGCGGGTCGGGAACGGCAGACTGCGGCGGAACGGCGGACTGGCGCGGGAACGCGAAAGACGAGCCGGCGGCGTAGTTTTGCGGCAGCGGAGCGCTGGTCGGGAACGGCGGAGTGTAGCGGAACGGTGGGCTGGCGCGGGCCACGGGATTGCGGGTTCGGAAGTGCGGGCCGGTGCGCGGCTGCGGCACTTGCACAGCGGAACAGTGCCGGAGGAGGTTGGGAGGGGGAGAATTTTACCAGTGTCGGGAAAGTTTTTTGAGCGTCCGAATGCAGAGCGTGGGAATGAGGGATCGGTTGAACATAGGAGAGAATAATTTAGAGATTTTAAATTAATTTTAAATTAATTAAATAATTTTAATGTGAATTTTGTGTGAGTAAACGCATATAGTCAATAGGATTAAGACTAAATTGGTCCCTCGACTCTTAATGAAGGACAAATTTAGTCTCTGACTTAATGAAGATCGATTGGTCCATTTGAGGACCATTGTCCGTTGATATTTAACGGAAAAGTGTAAAATTTAAGGAATACGAGGCATTTCCGAATTAAAAAAAGCGTTATAACAAAATCGATCAAGAAATTGTAACCCTACTTTCTTCATTTGCATTCACGCATGGCAGTGGTAGTGGTAGTGGCGGCACCATGTATTACTCCAAGCGAGAGAGGAGAATGGTCGTCGGTTCTCACGGAGGCATTTCGGCGGAGGAATCTCGTGGGGGAGACGGAGGCATTTGTGGAGGAATCTCGCGTGGAGACGGTGAGGGTAGCTTCGGGCGGTGCATGCGTTGACTCATCACGCGCCGAGCAGGTTTCCTGTTAGGTGAAGTGTCTCAAGTGCTTCATGCACCAAGGAGTTCGTCTTGAGGCTATTCCGTCGCAAGGAGGATTTATCGACTCTAGCAGTGCTTGCGTAGAACTTTATTACTTGATCGGTTAGTCCAGGTCGCGTGGTCAGGTCGAACCTTATAGAATTTTCGATAGGAGGAGGAGGATGCCGGTATGTTTATAATTTTCGGATTTGACAGTAGTATCCAACTTTTAATCCAAGTTGATCTTGATAAGGTTACCTTTGAAGTTGAGATGTTATTACAGTAAAGAAGATTTTAAAGCGATAGAAGATATCAATTCATACGGGAAGAGCAGTTAAATTTATTAAAATGATAAAAGAGATGTAGAGTGATTTGTAGAAGGCTGAATTATCCTTTTGTCATATATATTTCAAGGCATGAGGGGAGTGACACATGGAAAATTAGGTCATTTAAAGAACACACATATACTTGAAATTACCATTGTAAAACTTTGACTTCAACAGTTATTGCAAAGAGATATGTGAGTAAGATTAGGATCAATCCACATATAAAATGCAATATTTTTAGAAGAGAAGTGATTCTTGATTTGAAATTACATGTTTAAAGTACTCTAGAAGGCTTTAAAAAAGGCACATATGCTAGTTCATATAAAAGAGGAAGACCAATTTAATAAAATTTAGGATTATTGTTTGGAGATTGCAAATACCAATATGGGGTCTACTATTATTGTACAAACAAGTGAAGATTCAGATTTGCATGGTCAGAAGATATTTGGTAAATTATATGTTTATTTTGCTGCTTGTAAGAAAGGTTTTCTATAAGGATGCAGACCTATTATAGGTGCTGATGGTTATTTTTTGAAGGGACATCAAGGGGGTCAACTTCTAACAATTATTACACTTGATGGGAACAATAGCATATTTCCAATTGCATGGGCAGTCGTGGGGGCAGAGACTAAGAGTAGTTGGGAGTGGTTTTTGCATTTGCTTGGAAGGCACTTAGGGATATTTGAAAATCACGAGAAATTCACATTCATTTTAGATAAGCAGAAAGGGTTGATTCCTGTTTTTGAACATGTACTACCAAATGTCACTAATAGATTTTGTGTTAGGCATTTGCATTAAAATTTTAAACTTGCTGGATACACAGGAATAGCTTTGAAGAAAGCATTATGAGCTGTAGTAAAAGCAATCACATTTAATCAATACACAAGTAGGATGGAGGAGCTAAAAAAAATTTGATGTGAAAGCATTTAATTGGTTGACAAAAAAATCACCTAGTGAGTGGAGCAGGTCTCATTTTAGTTTTGGCCCAAAATGTGATACTTTGTTAAATAATATGTGTGAGTGTTTTAATGCTTTTATCATGGATGCAAGAGAATTGCCTATAATTTCCATGCTTTAGAGCATTAGAGTTATGGTGATGAGTAGAATATTGGAGAATAAAGAGAAGTGCTTTAAATGGGTTGGAAAATTATGCCCAAGGATCGTGGAGATCCTTGAGAAAAATATTTGAGAAGCAGGAACATGCATTTGTGTCAAATCTGATGACATCCATTATGAGATTATCACTATGTATGGAGCACAATATGTAGTAGATTTAACATCTAAATCACTGTAGAAGATGGGAGTTAATGACTTATATTATACGTGTTTGTCTATTCATATAATAATGGGAGATTGTGAAGATTATGTTGATCAATATTACTCTGTGGAAACTTATAAAAAAACCTATGAGTGCAATATCATGCCTTTAAATGGGCCTGAAGAATGGCTTAGAAGTAAAAAAATTCCACCTTTGCCTCCAACATATGAGAAGCCTAAGCGGTAGCCAAACATCGTATGAAAGGCTCTACAGATGAAAAGGCATTCAAAGGAAAAAAATGAGTAGATCTACAGTGAAGCTACATTATAGTAGATGCATAAAAGTTGTCATAATAGCAGCACATGCAACAATATGAGGACTTCACAGATAGTAAATGAAATGGTAAGTGATATAATTATAAAGAATTTCATAAGTTAGGATAATTTTATTTTTATAATGAAACACTTTTTTTTAGGAGTGTGCATAAGTTGAAAGTAGAGAGGTGGGAGAATGTCCTCAAGAATCACATACGCATGATTTAGTTGATGACTTGGTGAGCAATATATTGTATTTCAATTATTGATTTATCTAGTATATCATAGTCTTTTATATAATACTTTTTCAAGAATACACACAGGCGGAGCTAACATTTGATACATCCACTCAAGCTTATAAGTAATACTTTGATGGTAAGTTTTAATTGTAGTTTTAATGTACATTCTTTTATTGATTTTTTTAAATAATTAATTTTGTAGGTATATAGCTCAGGAGAAAGAAGATAGCGAATGGGATTTTGATAACTTTTGTTTCCATTATTTGATGCTTTGATGTAATTCTATCACTAAATTATAATGAATATTTTGTTGGTGATTAATCAGTATGTCCAGAGTATGAAATTTCCTTTCAAAATTTATTTGTCTTCTTGTACTTTCAAAATTTCCTTTCAAAATTTTCTTTCAGGCTATAATAATGGCATTGTGAAACGCAAATATTTTAAATTTCCCGCAATGCAGATAGGTAATTCAAAAATAACCATTAGTTTATTATCACTCATAGCTCTCTATCCTACAAATTTTGAGTTTTATTTTTTTTATGTGATTAAACACAAAGTTTTAGTAAGCATATTTTAAGTATATATTTAAGATATGATTACAAGAATAATATTCTTTGTAAATGAATTAAAAATAGAATATAACTATGCTTTTTTTTTTACTTTGTAAATTCGTACTTATTGTTTTTAATAATAATTATTATTTTCCTTAAAAAAATAAGAGCATTAACCAAACTAAATATATTTCAACATATATGTTTCAAAAGAAATATAAAATAAAAAAAATTATGTGACAATTAATTGAAATGTAATTATTTTTTATTTTTATTTTAATTTCAATAGTTCAAATCCTGGAATCAAACCAAAAGAAATATTCTAAAGAATTTATTTATTAACAATCGACTAATAAATAGCAAAGAATACATTAGTTTAAGAGAAGAAAATGATGGATTTTATGGCCTCAATCGCTCTCACAAACAGTAGCTCCTCATTACTCTTGGAGTTGCTCTTCATATATCCACATTTGTTTTAATTTTGTGACAATTGTAGTAGGCACATCTGATAATATTGAAAAAGGAGAGCCACCTTAAAAGAACAGAAAGTAAAAATTAATTTCCAAATTATGTGAGAGTCGAAAATCGATCATAAAACATGCATTTCAATTATTACATTGAACAGAGGAAATTTATCTTAAAAATTAAAATTATCAAAGGAAATTTATCTATGGAAATGCAGTATTTTTTAATTATTACTTAAAATATAATAAATTTATCTATACTGCTTAAAAATTAAAAATTTATCAAAGGAAATTTATCTACGAAAATGCAGATGAAATACACAAAAGTAAAATTAATTTAAAATTTTAAATTTCAAAATACCCTAATTTTAACACGTTAATTGTTATACCAATGGAAGGACCAATTTGGTCCTCCTCAATAGTGGGCCAAAATTGGTCTTCACATTAAGTCATGGACTAAATTGGTCCCTCATTAATAGTCGAGGGACCAATTTGGTCTTAATCCCTATATCAATTTAAGGTAATTCCGATGTTCCAAACATAACGTTGCTATCCATTTCGCGATCGGAGGCTATTTGGTTCGAGTCGGCGTCAAATTGAGTCCATTTCAGCTCAAAATGCATGTCACCATTTTCGACCGCTCGATTTTCACGCAGACTCGTCCAAATTGAGTGTGAACAATCTTACTTGATAGATTTCGACGTTTCGAAGCCAATGACGTTATCAATTTCACAAACGGAGGTTATTTGGTTTGCGTCGGTGCTTCCTGACTTCGATATACGTGCAAGCATGTTGACGACTTGAGCGCTTGATCATTAAGTTATGCAATATTTATATCCTGACCAATTTCGACGTTCTGAACACGACGGCAAAGTCTGTTCTTCGATTTCGACCATTTTCAGTGACGTCTAGTGTATTTCACTCGATTTGCGGCGTTGTCATGGCGATTATTCAACATTGCGCGCACGTCCAATTAAGCGTGAACAGTATCATTTGATTGTTTTTGATATTTTTGAAGCTAATTTTGTAATCAATTTCATGAACTGAGGTCGTTCGGACACCGTCGTAGCTTCTCGATTCCGATATGTGTGTCGACACATTGATAGCTCGAGCGCTTAATCGATTGATCGTTAGATTTTGCAATATTTATGTGATCAATTTCAACCATTTTGTTACGACGCGAAGTCGTTCTCGTCGATCGGTCATTCGACCATTTTCGGTGATGTCAGTGTATTTTGAGCCCCATTTGCGTTGTCTAGAAGTCCGTCAATTGTGTGACTTCGACTTTAGCGTATGTGGAGGTCAACAACTATCTTCATTAAATTGATTATCTTCTAAAAGAGATGTGTGAGGTTTATAATTTTTGAGGTTAAGCTCTGATCCCACTCTAAAAATGAAGCTTATTGTACTTATTTGAATAGGTTAGAATTGATGAGAGGCACAGGCTGATCTACCTTGAGTTGAGGGTGAGCATTATTTCTTTTCTCTTAAAAAAAGAAAAATATTTTTTTACCTTTTGTTCATCCTTAATTTATACTTTATGCAATATGCCATTCTACACAAAAATCAATTTAACCTATTACTCTCAAATGACTATATAATTAATTAAAATAAAAATCCATAAGTTTAATAATCTTGCTCACATATTTTTTTCTCTTATAATTTAGTGATATTATTTTATTAATTTTTTTTTGAAAATATTAATTTTAAATATTATTTATTTATCTAATTATTATATTATTTAATTATTTAAAATTTTGTTTACTCTGATATTTTATTTTATTAAATTTAAAATTATCCTTATTGAAATTTAATAAGAATATTTGACCCAAAATTTTCTCATTTTTATGATCTTCTCTTCCTCCTTATTTCTGCCCAAAGCTCAAGAGAAATTCATATATATATAATTAAAATAATTTTTTTGCTTAAATGAAAATCAATGAGCTAAATTAATACCAATTCAAAGGCAGCAAGATGTGAACACGGGAAGTCTAAATTCATTCTCTTTCGCTCAGCCAAACTTCGTCCAGACAAGTGTTAACAGTTTTGCCGTTCATTTGCCAGCGAATTAAGATGGACCAATAGGGAGTGGATCACAAAACCTGACTTTTCTGACCTAAAATCAGCTAAGAATATCCTGAATGAATTTTCAAAAAGAATCTGTTTAAATTTTTACTGAATTTGTCTCGAGATATGTTTATGTCTTCTGATCTTTAGGATTAATGTGTATAATTAGAAAGCTCTTTATGTTTTTCAGGTGATTAGAAATAGAGTGACAGCGAAGACGGGCAGCGGTTAGAAGAACGGCAAAAGAATCTAAAATCAGCGGTAATTCGTACGGGGAGGTGTCCGTATTCGTCCAATTACCTAAGGCTTAGCTAAGCTTTTCCTTTAGTAAGAGGGCACTTTCGGCACTTTCCCAGAATTTTGTTGCCGGTTTCCACTTTGCGGATTCGGATATGTGTATATAACCAAATCCGAAAGCAAGAGCACTAACTGCGGCTCTCCTCTGATTTATTTCCCTCGCTGAGAACGAAGAAGACGAAGAGAGCGAGAGAGAGAGAGAGAGAGAGAGAGAGAGAGAGGGTGGCGGTCAGAGAGAAATAGAGATAGAGAAAGAGAGGTTGGGGCGGTATGGGGGAGAAGGGATTGAAGTTGTTTGGGGTAAGGATCGTGGATGGGGAGAAGTGGAGGGAGGACGAGGCGGGGACGAGGGATTTGAAGGGGGAAGGGATGGAGCAGACGATGAAAATGGGTCTGTTGAAGAGCAAGAGCATGGGGAACCTGGTGGCGTGCGGCTCGACCTCATCGGGGGATCAGGGAGCCGGCGATGACGGGTATCTATCGGACGGTGGGTTGCCGAAGTCATCGAGGAGGAGAGAAGGACAGGAAAGGAAGCGAGGTAATTGGCCGATTCAAACCATCTTGTCATTCACTCATTCGTCTACCTTTGCATTTTTGTCGGGACTTACTTAATTGGTTGAATTATTGTGGGTGATGTCGGAAAAGGTTTTTTTTTTAACTCCTGTAATTAGCTTTCTTTCTACCCTTTTGTGCTGCAAATTGTGGTTTCTGGTGTTTGTGGAATGGACAAATCTGTTGAAGATATGAAGATTTTTATTTTTGTTATAATTCGTTAATTTTTTTTTATTGAAAGATGGTGTCTTCAGTACGTGATAATAGCTGTGATTTGTTTTCTGGTTTCAATTTAATCGATTTAATCACATACTTAGATTATTCTGGTTATGTATAAAATTGGTTCAATATGCGTAGTAGTTCTTTTGTGAGTTTTTTGTGTCTACTTTCCATCATTTTCATATCTAAACCATCAGAATTATGTTGTCATCATATTCTCTCTTTTCTATGCAACTGGAACCTTTTGTTTCGATCTGCAATTGGTTTACATCGAAGCAATGATTTTCCTCAAAAAAGTGGTTGCCGTTCTTACTTTGTCATGTTTTTTTTTTTCCTAAGCTTTACAACAATGAACAAACGATGCAAGACTTTCCTACTTTTTACACATGGATAGAACCACTATTTTCTTTGAATGTTCTTTAAAGGGCATATCCAATGCATTCCCTCCATACTAAGCTTGAGTAATGAGTTGTGTTTCGATTATTGTACACCCATATTCGCCCAGATCAGGTCAATCAAGTTTCTAATGGAGCTTGAATAGGGCTTAACAAGTCACTTATTATGAACTAAATTTGGACTACTTGCAACTTGTAACTCACCGGTGCTTTAAATCGCCTAAGATTGTATCTTGATAAATCGTCCTAAGTGACATTGCATGCTTGGTCGGACCTCAATATTGACTTTTTGGACTTGCTAGATCGAGGACTCATAAAGTCTCTCATTTGCCAAGGCTACTAGCCAACTAACTAAGGGGTTCTCACCAGAAAAACTTGTCAAAGTCACTCTCCCTCCATTTGAAAATCATCCGAAGTTTCTGACTAACAAAAAATAAAACTCAAACTCACCCACTAAATAGGAAGTTACACAGTCCAAATCATGTATGTTTGTGTAAACAATTATGTACCTAATTATATACCGTTTATCTCAGCTTGTCGTCATAAACATGTGCTTACTAGTCGAGTCCGCACTTAATGCAATCTTCTACTTTCGGTTGAAATTCTATCTCACAGGTCTGAGGTTGTCCTCAAAATCTATGTATCCGTGAAATCAATTTGACTCCTTATTTCCATCTAAAGGGTTCAACCGAGTCTTTTGTAGATAAATTAATTATGGAGAGTTAGTTAGACTCAATCTTCTCCCTTTTCCCTCTTTCTATTCTCCATACTTGATCTATATCTTGGAAAATTTCTTTTAATAGCCTCAAATCCAACGATAACTACTCAATGCGCTGCAGAAAGACTAATTCTATGGTTTTGTTCGTGACCTTCAAGTCATAATACTGGAAAAACCATTGCTCTTAAGCCCATCCTGCTTTTAAACTATTTTAATTTTAGTAACCATCCATGTTTCCTATGCTTGGATATACAATTTATCTTACTGCGGCAGAAGTGTTTTTGTTTTTTGTTTTTTTGTATTATTATTTTTTTAATTTGGGGTTATGCATGTGTATTCTGCTTGGGTGTATGGTTCTTCCTTGCTGTTGTGAAAGAGTGACAGGATTATTATTATTATTATTATTATTTAGGGGTGCCATGGACTGAAGAAGAGCATCGAACATTTTTAGCTGGATTGGAAAAGCTTGGGAGAGGCGACTGGAGAGGGATCTCAAGAAACTTTGTGATAACCAGAACTCCAACCCAAGTAGCCAGCCACGCTCAGAAATATTTCCTCAGGCAGAACAATCCCACCAAAAAGAAAAGGAGATCCAGCCTCTTTGATGTGGTTATCAGCAACAAAGTATACCAAAATTAATCTCATGATTTCCAAATTCCAGCTTACCAATGCTGCTGTTATTTCTTCTTATTTCTCTATTATTACTCTTATCTTTTGTAGGCCAGAAACTCAGAGACTCCCCCAACTTCACCATTGAAGAAATCTGATGAAACTTTTGAAGAAACCATTCACCTCAACCACGGCAGCCATTCAGTAAAGCTTCACATGCAATTAAATTGAATTTTACTTTCAAAAGAGTCATTATTAGATCATATATATTGAATTTAAATGGTAAACTTTGCTGCAATCTGAACAAAATCACTGCAGTCTGGATCTTCACCCTTCAGTTTTTTCCAACCGGTACCTCCAGTTGCAGAAAATTGCAGTAGCAGCCTTATTAATCTCCACAAAGCAACTTCAATGGTAATTACTAGCATCAACCACTCCTCTATTCTCATTCTGAGCTAATCATGTTTGAGTCTGAAACAGGACCAGGGCCACCCCACCTTAACCCTCACCCCAACCATTGTTACTCAGGATCAACCAGCTGCTACTTTACTTAAATTATCTGTCTCTGTACCTCCCTGCACCCCTCAAACCATGGTTAATTCTGCAACGACGGCCAATAATGACCTGGAACTCAGCATAGCGCCGCCACAACCTCACAGCAACTTGGCATCGTTGTCTCCAGGCACCATTAGAGTGATCTAATCATTCTCTTTCAACTGTTCTCTATTTTTGGTTCAGTAAATGGGATCTATGTTTAATTTCTACAAACTATTTTATAAGCCATTTAAAATTAGTAATTAGTAAATTTATGTAGATTGATGCAATATGTTGAGTTGTGGATGTTTTGGAAAATATTCTGTTCAAAAGCTATATAAGAAAAAAAAAAGAAAGAAAAAGGTAACAGTTTATTTGACAGTTTTAATGTGCCATGCAGAAGAGAGAACATTCAGTGGATGTTGCATAATGTGTAAATAAATGGAAAGAGAAAGATATATGAGAGAGTAATGACGATTCTTACTGATTCTCTTTTCTTGTTTTCTCTTTCTATTTTTTACAAAAAGAAAATGAGGATTTACATACATACTAAATATTTTTTATATATTTATATATTTAATACTTAAAAAGTAAGGTGATGTGATGTTGTTTTTGTAGTAGTGGTAGGTGAGTGCTTGGTTTGTGTGGTCCAGCTCATAAATGCATGCTTCTTTCTTTGGGTACCAAATGATGATGTGTGGCTCATGAGAGATCGTATTCTTTTTGTTATAAGATTATGTTTCATGGCTAATTAAAAATTATTTGATTGATCAGACAAATGAAATTAAAGAATGGATGATATGTCTAAGTGGTCATTCCACCCATTTGGTTTGCAATTTTGTTGAATAAACTGTCTTTTAGGGTGAATTATAAGCATTAACTTTCGATTGAATTGTATTATGAGTGTTAATAAGTGTTTAATAGAAATGAGTCATGCATGCCAGTTTTTTCATTTCTCATGTCCGTTGGTTTTGTCGCAATTATTTGGGATTGATTGAATGAATCTTTTTTATTTTGAAATTAATCAATAAAAATTGTTGCATCATTATATCATGATTGAATGGAATTATGTGTGTTCAGAAAATTTGCCTAAATTTTATTTTACAAATATAAAAAATCTAATTTTTTTTTTAACGGAAGTTAGATTTTTGAACTCATACCAATGCCCTTTTTTTTGTCTTCATTGTTCTTTCCGGATAATTTGATTATTGCATTTTGCTAGCTAGCATCTTTTATTATCATTTTTATATGCTAAAATTATTCAAATTTAATTTTAATATTCTTATTTGTAGCAGGTTCATTTCTATAATCCCTTCAAAATTATCATTGCAATTTATACTTTTTATAATTTTGCAACATAAATGCATGTATCGCGCTGTGTATGCACACACTAATACACACACATATATATATATATATATATATATATATATATATATATATATATATATATATATATATATATATATATATATATATATATATATATATATATATATATATATATATATATATGATTTTACTACATAAATTTTGGTACACTAAATTTAATTTTCAATGAATATTTTCTATAGAATACTTGATCCATATAATATAACTAATTCTATCATAATTTAATAAATTTATTACTAATATCTCATAATAGTTTCTTATTGCAAATATATGTGATGGCCCACCGCTCTTAGCTTGGTTGGCAAAGCATGGAACTCCCTAGTCAGGTTCATCCTCGGGAGATGACTGGAAAGAAGTGTGGGGCAGTGCCGCTGTCTAAGATTATTTATACCAAGAACATCTCATGTGGGTGCCCGGTGGACACCCCATCATCAAAAAAAATTATATATATATATATATGTGTGTGTGTGTGTGTGTGTGATGCATTCCATTTTAATCACCCAATATCATCTCAAATGACATTTCTTTCGCTCATTTGCAGAGATTTAAAATATCTAATTCTGCCGTCCTCATTAATAACAGTCAAGCAGCCAATAATTTGTATTTATTTAGAATAGAAAAGAGTAAATAAATATTAGCATGTAGTGTATATATATATATATATATATATATATATATATATATATATATATGGAGAACTCTTCTTTCTCGTTATAATAATCTAAATCTCACCTATATTACATATCATAATCTAATTTTCTCTTCCCATCAATACATGCATTATTCACAATTAATTTAAAAAAAAAATAGAATCTCAAATATTTTGCTCACTCTTGAAAACTCTTTGAAGAAACGCTGGTTGCTGACTAGCCTTATTTTCTCCTTCCGGCCTTGCATCTCACACGTGTAAAGAAAGCGCTTGCAGTCATAGCTTGAAGCTGAATGACTGAATCTCCAACGAAGCCACGACAAGCAAACGCTAGAGTTCAGAGAGAGGGCGGCAGTTTCTAAGGTGCGAAATTCAGGAAACTATTAAGTCAATAGCTGATAAGAACGAGAATACGTGAGCAAATTAATATTTCCATAAAGTAGATTGTGGGTTGGTGATATTTAATAAATAACTCTTCTTCTTTTTTTAAATTGTCTGGAAGTGCCAGGAATAACGAACTATAAATCCTGTTGTTTTGCTCCATATTATTTTATTTTGTTTTTTTTTTCTAAAATTCAACGTCTTATTTAACGCGTTTGGATATATCTGATTCAATAATTTTAAATTCAGTAATTTGATAATCAGTCATACCTTTTTCATCCTTTAAACAATCCACTTGGATTTGTCAACTATATATATATATATATATATATATATATATATATATATATATATATAACGTTTCTTAAGTAACCCTAAAATAAACTTTGACAATTTTCCTTTTTTTTTCAACAGTCACATGCTTTAATGGAATGGAGTTCAATGTCAACTCATTTCATCCAAATATTTGTTTCGATATATATTTTAAGAAGAAGAATGAGTCAAGATATTATAATTATAATTTATTTAGAATATATTTTAATATTTTTAAATTTATTTCAAAATATATGCAAATACATAGATAATCAATTTGTTCCATTTTTTTTTATAAAAATGTGTTATGTACTGCACTCATTTTTAAATAAATTCAAAAGTTTTACTATTAATTTTTTTAGTAAAATATATTAATAAGTTTGATCAAAATAAAATAAAAAATCATTGTTAAAAAAATATAAAAATACATATGATATGACCCTGAAAATTCTATTAGTCGAAGCACGAATCTTGATGTCGAAAGCAATCTGATTCTGAATCAAGATTAACCGAGATCAAACACTTATTATCAATCATTTCTTAAACATGATGTTTATAATCAAATCAAGCGTTTCGTGAGCTCTAACAAGCCCAAGATCTCATAATTCTGACTTCATTTGAGCATTCAAATACACAAAATATATCATATGATCAAGGGAATCATTATGAGCCGTCCGATGGAGGAGTGGTTCGGATTTTGCAAGTATTTACAGAAACGCCACCCCTCTAATCTATAAATAGTTTTTCATTCTTCACATGAGAGGGAAGCCGAAGCAAGAGAGAGGAGAGAGTTCTAAAGCTTGAAAATCCTCCAAGCATAATCATGCTACTAGCCGCCACCCCGCCGGTCAACCGTCCGCCACCCCGATCCTCACCATCGCCAATCTCCGTCGGTCACCATCACGACGATCTTCATTGTCAGTCACTGATCCCCGTTGTTCACCATCATCTGCTACCACTAGCAATTGTTACAACCTGAACGTGACTATATGGATATTGTTGTCTGATTTTGGGATTCCCATTGTCAGCTCTTCTCATATCGGGAAAATTTTGTACTCCAAAACAAATACATAGTGGAAGATTTTTGCTTGGCTAGGCCCCGTGGTTCTTCTTTTCGAGATTTTTTCACATAAAATTCTGGAGTTTTCTTATTAATTCTTCAAATATCTGTGTGTGTGTTGAACTCCACAACAAAGCTAAGACGTAAACTCTTACTCTACTGCAACTGGTTTTCTAGCACGCAGTTGACGTCTGTGGAGAACGATTCATAATTTCATCTTATATGACGACCAAGTTTCCCAACAAGATCAAAATCACCATCGAGGTGGAGCATTTCAAGCTTTTAAGGAGCGCAAGTGAAGAATGAAGATTCATCAAACTTCGTTCCTTTAGATTTGTCAAAAATTGAGGGGTAACTCTTAATCTCAGAAGATCGTCCATGTTAATATGTTAAGCATCTAATCGATTACCATCCCAAGAAATATGTCAAAGTTGGAGAATATTTCAACATTGAGAAGAGATATAGCTTTGCAAATTATGATTTTCAATCATACTCATAGAAAAATAAGGGCAAAAGTCAAGGAGCAACTTTGGCTACAACCAAAAACGGATGTTTTGATTCAACTTCTTCCACACAGGTTAACGTCATCGAGCAACGACTCTGACAAACAACCTCGGATAGGTCAAAACTCTGCACCTACTCCACACAGGTAAGAAGTCAAATAACATTTTGGCTAATACCTAGGATAGGTCAAAAGGTCCTTGGTGGACTTCCCAGACCTCTTCCATAAGTTAACGCCATCTGTAACACCGACAAACAACCTCGATAGGTCAAAAATTCACGATTTAATTGACCTCTTCCATACAGTTAACGCCATCGAAACAAACAACCTGGATAGGTCAAAATCTTGATTCAATTCAACCTCTTCCATACAGTTAATGTTATCGGGTAACACCGATAAATAACCGGATAGGTCAAAATCCCGGATTCAATTCGACCTCTTCCATAGGTTAACGCCATCAACACTTTGACAAACAACCGGATAGTCAAAATCCTCAGATTGACTCAACCTCTTCTATTCAGGTTAACGTCATCAAGTAACACTTTGACAAACAACCTCGGATAGGTCAAAACTCTGCACCTACTCCACACAGGTTAACGTCATCGAGCAAAGACTCTGACAAACAACCTCGATAGTCAAAACGCTACTCCACGTAGAAGTCAAATAATACTTTGCTAATACCAGGATAGTCAAAGGTCCTGGTGGACTTCCCACGACCTCTTCCATACAGTTAACGCCATCGGTAACACCTCGATAAACAACCTCGATAGATCAAAATCCTCACGGATTCAATTCGACCTCTTCCATACGCCCATCGGTAACACCCTGACAAACAACCTCGAATAGGTCAAAAATCTTCAACGGATTCAATTTGACCTCTTCCATGGTTAACGCCAGTAACACCACGGAAAAATATAGATAGTCAAAATCCTCGGATAATTCCTATTCCATAGTTAACGACATCGTAGCACTCTCACAAACAACCTTGATAGGTCAAAATCCTCCGATTGACTTGACCTCTTCCATTCGTTATCATCATCAAGTAACACTTTGACAAACAACCTCGGATGGGTCAAAAATCCTTGGCGGATTTGATTCAACCTCTTCCACACAGGTTAACGTCATCGAGCGAAGACTCTGAAAAGTAACCTCGAATGATTCAAAAATTCTTGGCGGATTCGATTCGACTTCTTTCAAACAGGTTAACGTCAT
This sequence comes from Cymbidium sinense, assembly GCA_021442155.1. Classification (NCBI taxonomy): domain Eukaryota; kingdom Viridiplantae; phylum Streptophyta; class Magnoliopsida; order Asparagales; family Orchidaceae; genus Cymbidium; species Cymbidium sinense. The sequence goes on from CM038223.1 coordinate 83,146,431, forward strand.
CGAGTAACACTCTCACAAACAACCTCAGATAGGTCAAAAATCCTCAGCGGATTCGACTCAACCTCTTCCATACAGGTTAACGTCATCGAGTAACACTATGACAAACAACCTCGGATAGGTTAAAAATCCTCAGCGGATTTAATTCGACCTATTCCGTACAAGTTAACATCATCGAGCCACACTCTGACAAACAACCTCGGATAGGTCAAAAATCTCCATCGCCGTCCATCTGGCGACATCGACGTTACCGCCAATTGCCGCCGTCATCGCTACCACACGTCCGACCACCAACCATCGCCGGAGGCGCCGCCGGCCACCGCCGACTACCATCTCCGGCCACCGCCGACCATCGCCGGCCATCGCCGCCACCACCATCGGCGAATCATCACCGACAAGCGTTTACCATCGTGCATCACCACAACCACCGTCCAATTATCGCCACCGATCAACGCCTCAACCCGTCGGTTCGACAAGAGTTGACGCTCTTCGAGGAAAAGCGGAGCCTCACCAGATGAACTGTGCCTTGATCGCCTGCAAACCCGATCGATCCGACAAGGGTAGTTGACGCCTCTTTCGAGGGAAAACCGGAGCCTCGCCATATGAACTACGGGCATTGATCGCCTCTGAACGACCTTCTCTTAAGAAGAAGAGAAACATTCGAGCATATGAGGAGTGTGCCTTCTCCCTTGGCCCTAGAGAGTTTTATAGAACCCTATAGGGGCAAAAATGTCAAAAATCTAACAAAAATGACTTAAAACTGCTCAAAACCGCAAAAAACCGCAGAAAATGGACAAAAACAGACGAAAAAATACTCATTGGCATGGTTTGCGCCATACCATCATATCGCCATGGTGCCGCAAGCACCAGAATTTCGGATGGGTCCATAACCCTGAAATCTTGTGCCCGCTCATACTCGCACACATCCACGGCCCTGCACCCGCTTCCATGATCATAATCTTGTGCTCCCATTAAGATCCGTTTTCTCAAAATGTATGGTTAATAGACCCGCAAATTTCATTGAAGAATTTGCTATTTTCAAGTATTCGACATATATATTTTTGGATGATTGAGATAATATCATCCAAAAATAGAACGATATTACCACGAAAATTCTACGCACGAATCTTGATGTCGAAAGCAATCTGATTTTGAATCAAGACTAACCGAGATCAAGTGCTTATTATCAATCGACTCTTAAACATGGAGTGTTTATAATCAAATCGAGCGTCTTGATGAGCCGGATCTGACAAGCCTAAGATCTCATAATTCTGACTTCATTTGAGCATTCAAATACACAAAATATATCATATGTTTCAAGGGAATCACCATGAGCCGTCCGATGGAGGAGTAGTTCGAATTTTGCATGTATTTACAGAAACGCCACCCCTCTAATCTATAAATAGTTCCTCATTCTTCACATGAGGTGGGAGCCGAAGCAAGAGAGAGGAGAGAGCTCTAAAGCTTGAAAATCTTCTAAGCATAATCGTGCCACCACTCGACGGTCGTCGACCACCCCCGTTGGTTGTCAACCACCGCCGCCATCAGCCGCCACCGTTGATCCTCGCCGTTGTCAATCTTTGTCGGTCACGATCACGACGACCTTCATTGTTAGTCACTGATCCCCGCTGTTTACCATCATCTGCTACCACTAGCAACTGTTACAACCTGAACGTGACTATATGTCTGTTGTTGTCTGATTCTGAGATTCCCATTGTCAGCCCTTCTCATATACAATTCTATAATCCCGTATCGAGAAAACTTTATACTCCAAAACAAATACATAGTGGAAGATTTTTGCTGGGCTAGGCCCCGTGATTTTTCCCTCTTTTCGAGATTTTTCCAAGTAAAAATTCTGGAGTTTTTTTATTAATTCTTTAAATATCTGTGTATGTACTGAACTCCATAACAAAGCTACTACGTAAACTCTTACTCTACTATAATTGGTTTTCTAGCACGCAACAACATAAATACTAAAAAACTAATTGTTTATGTCTTTTATTTCAGTTTAATAAGAATCAGTCTAATTTTTTTCATCTATTTTTGTATCCCGATCTGTTTTTTTATCCTCATCCAATATATATATATATATATATATATATATAATGTTCTTAAATAATATTTGGCAATTTTTTTAAACTAAGTATCATTAAAATGTTAATTAGGTAATTAAGTATTGTTAAATAAAATTTAAGAACAAATGTCAAATTAATGGCGACTGCCACACATCTGCTCGACGTATGGCGTGAATGAATTGAGCCGCCCACTTAGGCGATTGGCTTTAGTAACTCGCTACTTAAGTACCGATTCGACTATCATTAGTCGCCTAAGGGCGATTGACCATTCTTATTAAGGCCGACTGCCCCTTACACTTTCCACTGATTCGCCACCACTGCCCGCCTGAGACTCTTGCCCGATTTCTCCGTCCAAGCACAATTCTCTCCATCTTGAAACTTCCGACGGCGCGTCGCTCCAACCGTACATTGTCGTCTTCTCGGTATGTGAAATAAACTCCCTTTCTTCCCGACGCTCACGCCATTTAACGACTTCCTTCTAGTTGGAAGCCAACATTAGCTTCATGACGACCTCCATTTTGTTCGGGGAAGTTTCTTATGACGAATTCTACCTTTTTTCACGCACATCCCCATCATTCTTCGTAAAGACAGGTAAATCCCTATTTCTATCAATTTATAAATTAATAAAGTATGTGTACTAAGGATTAGAGTTGTATGGTTAGACTTTTATTTGGGATTTGATTTGTAGGTTTTTGTTGGCGTTGCGTTTCAGGTGTTAAGTAGTCAATGGTAGTATTATTTATGGTGTTGATTGATATGAATTTCTGATTATTCATATAGTTTTTTTTGCAAGAATGAATAGAGAATTTATTTCGCTGATCCTTTTCTATGGAGACGAACTAAGTATTGATGAGCAATTCAGTCCAAGTTATGTGAGAGGTCGAAATCGTCCAATTAAGGTTATGAGTCAGAGCACCTTATTGGAATTGAAGTAACGGATTATGAGAACCTTGCACATTAATCCAGAGCGTCACACAATCACTCTTATAAGTTGTTATCCGGTGGGTGGCGGATTTATAGCGTCTGTAATATTTGACAATGGCGTTTGCAAAGTTACACTGGATGAAGCTTCCCGTCAGATGTTGGTGCCTACCACTACTAGAGGACCTGTATATATTCAGTATGATGGCTATGAGTACAACAGTTCTAGCCCACCTATATAAGGAGCTGTACGAGTCGACTAGGCCTACCAGGGCCAACATGGCTGGCGGCCTTCATCTTCTTCAGATATAGTCTTGGGAGCATATTCATATGGGAGGCTTCGATATATATTCTACCGAGCTTGACTATCTCGATTGTCGGTATATTTTGTTAAATGTACTTCCAAATTTTTAGCTTATATATGTGTTTAAACTGTATTGTGTGTTTAGATGGAACGAGAAGTATGTTCATCAGTAGCCAATGGCGAATGTTGCGATACAAAATGAGTTTGGATGGTTTAGGCTTACTGGTTGGACATGCAGATAACACTTCAGTTCAAGTATCTATAATGCATATTCTAATTTAACGTAATTTTTAATATGTGTAGGTTATCTGGGAGCAGTACAAAGAGCAAATCACGACACGTCTATCAGATACATGCTCAGCAAGCTCTGAGATATGGTTATCACAAGTCCCTCTGATCAGCTGGAAGAGGGTTGAGTGGCATTTATCAGATAGAGTCGCCCGCCTCATTCCTGAGTAGATGTAGCGGTTGATCCTAGTTTCAAAAGGGTCGATGGTCAGGGTAAAGCGGATGTCGACTGGGTTGATTACCACCAGTCACACATTGCCCCTTGGGAGAGGCGGAGGGATTGCCTCGTCAAGGGCTTAGATGAGGAAGTTGATAGGATGACAGCTATCAGACAGTACATGGGATGGTTTAGATCATGTGCTTCTCACGTATTCTTGGCCCGACGGATCCTCAGACCACTTCTTATGTCGAGCACCGGTGGGCGTATTTATGTAAGTCTTGTAAAGTATTCATTTGAATTCAATATTTATGTAAGTGCTAATTTTTCATACTATTTTTCGTATAGGCGGAACACATCTCGGCGACTCGGGACATCTTTCAGCCATACTTCGGTCATGTGGATGACCACAAGCTCTGAGGATGCGTTGATAGTGCAGTGCTATCTGAGACACAGGCTGCATGTATGCATATCGAGGACACATATTACGGTCGATTACTACAGAGGGTGTACATCATGGCCGGAGCAGGACCATCTACTTATGGATCAAGTCCATCTGCATTATCGATCCAGTCCTTCCATATATCGGCTAAATATGAGTCACAACCACCTATCTTCCAATCACGAGCGATCGGCCTTGGAGAAGATCTTTACCTAGAGGTCACCATCGGCACGTAAATTATCCGTGCACGACCGGTACACACTTGGGGTGGTGTGATTCCATCGACGCAGAAGGAGTTAGATGTTTAGGTAGTCTATTTGTGCGTCATCTTACATTTTTTTATCTATTTCATTCATTGATCTTTTTATCTATTTCTACTCAACTCTTTCGCCTATTGTTTTGTATTGCATGACATTCAAATATTTTAGTTTACAAACTTGTAATAAAATAAATTTGTTTTAAAGTTCGTCACTATACAAATGAATTAAGGTGTAAATTAAATAAGAAAGGTAATAAGTGAATCTATTACAAAAAAGTACAATATTAAAGATTAACTCAACTTCACAAGTTAAATCAATTAAGATACTAAACTCTGAAGTTACTAAAACACAAATCTAAATATAAAAGATACAAGTGTGCTTACTAATATTTATGTTTAAATCATAAAATAATTATTAGAAGGAATGCAAATCAAAATTATAAAGATACTTTGCACAATAACAAATATTTTTGACTTAATATCATACTTATATCCCAAGCTCAAAGATACATTGCAAATAAAAAAAAAACATCTGAAGCCAGTCACCCACTTGGTAGGCGATTGGCTTCGGTAGTCTGAAGCTAAGTTGGCGATTGACTTCAATTTTACATGGCACAACCACACTACATTAGAACCGACATGACATAATCAGTCGCCCACTAATTAAACGACTATATTTATACTTAAATTTTTTTAATAATATTTAATTATCTAATTAATCTTCTAATAATACTTACTTTAAAAAAATTATCATAATATTCCTCCCAACCACTAAGTAGAATCTTGCTTTGTTTGGTTCTGTATTTGGAATCGATGTAAAGGAATCGATGTAAATGGAATTGATGTAAAGGATTACTTTATAGTTGTTTGGTTCGGACTTTTCTAATCGGCTGCATTTTTTGTTTGGTTGTGAATGTAATGTAAAGTAAATTATAGGTGTGGGCGTCGTGGTCGTTGCCCGTACAGGCGAAGCGGCGGCTGGCCACGGCGAAGCGGCGGCGGCATGGCAGCGGCAAGCAGCGGCACGGCCGTGGCCGGCGGCGGCCCGGCGGCACGGCCGGCGGCGGCTGACGGCGGCCATGACCTTACAGCATCACTCATCGGCGCTTATTGGGTCGATTGCGGTCAAATACACTCAAATCTTACTATCAGTGTATTTGAAATCCTCAAACAAATCTCTGTTTTGGTTTCTCTTCCAAACGAAAAATTTAGGGAATCGTGTAAAGTGAATCTGATCACTTTTCTTGCAACCAATATATGTAGGTGCACTTAAATAACTTGAGACCTCGCCTTAGTTATGCGCACCGATCACGTGGCCACGTGGAGTTGTGTGGCTTCATGTACTATCCGACCAATAATAGCTTATCTTAGTGCTAACGTTGGTGGGAATATTAAATTTATTTTCTTGAATGATTTGTAAAGCGAAAGCCAGACTTCCTCAACGGCTTATTAAACAAACCGCTGAGCTGCAGACGAAGTCATTGTTCTTATCTCTCTCCTTTTTTTTTTATGGTTCAGTTTTGATTTATACGATATATCTCTAAAATGTCATATTCTTTCAATAAATCCTTTATTTATATAAAATAATTCTTTACCTTTCAACTATTTTAATATTTAAATATTGAAAGCAACAATCAATGCTTTTTATTTTAATTTTTTTAATCCAGTGTTTTTATGGCTTTTACGTGAATAATTAAATTGACAGGGATGAATATGCCGAGTAGGGCTGCAAATGAACTAATCGTTCCATAAGCTACTCGTGGCTCGACTCGATTAGAGCTAAGTTCATGTTCATTTGATTAACTAATCAAACGAGCCTTAACATTTTTTTAAATACTCGATTGTTAAATGAACAAACTTTAACAACTAGTCGTTCGTTATCTTATGAGAACATTATCATTTAAAGTTTCGTAACAATTTCACAAAGAAATTTCGATTATATCGATTATCGATTAAAGTTTTTTGTATTGTTAAAAATTATTATTTTTTTAGGTTTAATAAACTTTATTTGATACAACTCATATATATTTCTCAACAAGCTGCTTGTGAACAAGCTTGATTAAAACTGGCTTATTTTATTAAACGAGCTGCTCGTTAACAAGCTCGATAATCCAATTTGAATAGAGGTCATGAGCAAACTAAAATCGAGCTCAAGCTCGATAATCCAATTTGAATAGAGGTCATGAGCAAACTCAAATCGAGCTCAAGCTCGATAATGGTAAACAAGCTCAAGCATGAACACTATTCTTAAAAGCTCGAACTCAATAATATTAAATAAGCTCGAGCTTCAACACATACATACTCGGCTCGGGTCGGCTCGATTTGTTTGTAGCCCTAATGACAAGAGATGGTATATATATATATTTTTTTCTCTAAAATGAAATTTCTCATAATCGGTCAATATATTTTAAAAGTGTGTAAAGATAAATACATTAAGTATTTATTGGTTTGAGTGTAATAAGAAATTATTATTTTTAACATTTATTAATAGAAAATGTTATATATTTCATTCAATAATCTGAAGTATTTCTTTTGAGTTCTTTTTAGTGCATAATAATATTTTCTTTTATATTAAGTTGTTTTTCTTTTTTATTTCAAGTGTGAAAATGTGATTACTACATTAATGATTTTTTTAAAAGGGTATTGAATTTGAAATCAATGTATTGGCCTAATTACGTTCAACAAAATAATCAATTAAAAATTTTCTAATCAATATTTAAAAATGATTTCTAGAGATCTTTAAATTATTTTTGTTTATTATCATTTTGAATGAAATGGTATACTGACATAACTATTACTTATCTTATACGATGAAAAGTTATTTTTGAAAACTTGAGCGATTAGAATATGATAACTATTAAAAAGTTATTTTATATATAAAAAATTAATAGCTAAATATAATCGTGATTATTTTCTAAAAAATAAAATAACCAAAAAATTACCCCAAATGCACCTTAAATGCCTACATAGGAAAATTAGAAATGTGTAGAATTAGTATTGGAAACAATTTTTTAGAAGCTATTAATTTACTTCTAAAAATATATAATAATTTTTTAAAATCTAAAATATTCTAATAAATCTAGTTAAAAAAGCTTGCTTCTCATCACAAATTTTTTTTTAAAAAAATAGTAATAAAGTTGTAACTAAGTAGATGTGTTATAAACTTATAGTTGTCTAAAAAATAAAATTATAAAAAATTTGTACTAAATAAATTCTAAATTTAATTTTTTTTGTGTTTATAATTGATATAAGAGACTCAATGAGATAAATCTGGTAAGATTTGGTAAGATCAAGATAACTCTAATTTGAGATGATTAAAAAAACTAATATACCTAAAAAATATTAAATGATCATAAAAGATTAAGATTAATATTTGTTGCATGCTAGAAACTCAATTACAGCAGAATAAAATTTTACACCTTAACTTTGTTGAAAAATCAAACACGCATATAGATATTTGAAGAGAGAACGAGAAACTCCAGGATTTTTACATGAAAAAACCCCGAAAAGAGAAAAAAAAATCACGGGGCTAGCCCAATAAAAATGTTCTATTATATATCTGTTTTAAAGTACAAAGTTTAAGTTTTCTTGATAACGGGATTACAGAATTGTATGTGAGAAAGTCTGACAACGGAAATCTCATAATGAGGTAACAACAGTTATGTAGCGATAGTTAGGCTGTAACAGTCGTTGATAGCAGTCGACAATAGTGAATGATGGCTGTTAGTGATGATCTAGCGACTGTCGGGTGGTAGCAGCTGGCGGTGGTGACAGGTGACGGCGGTTGGTGGTGACCAACAATAGTGGCCGAATGGGGTGCAACCGAGTCGAGCTTACTCATGTTTCCGAGCTTCGACTTGATAACCGCCGCTTCTTGTTCAAATCGAGTCTTGAGCTCGAGCTCGAACCGAAAGAACGATCGAGTCATTTAACGAGCTCGAGCTTCAGTAAAAGATGCTCGATCGGATCGTTCGTCGAGCCGCGTTCGGATATTACGTGTTCCGCATTCCGCAATCCGTCGACTCGAGTTATATCCTTTGGTGACTTTGCTTTTCTGCCTGCTCTAATTCCTCCTCAAGTCTCGGCTCTCTCTCGCCTCTCTTCAATCGCCTTTGCCGCTCTCGAGTCTCGACTCTCTCCTTTCTCACATACGGCTCTGCTTCTCAGGCTCTCACTCTCGACATCTCGAATCTCGACCCACTCTCACATCTGAGTTCCCTCATCTTCACGGCCCCGATCACGTTGAGTGTTGGGCCAGACGAAGTCGATAGCAAGATCGACTTGATCTTGGTTGGTCAGGTTCATTTTCTTTATGCTCACATCTGGTATTTCGATTTGATGATGATTCGGATTAGGTGTGTGATATCTATCTTCGGTTTATTGGATTATTGTGAGTATTTATGCTTGGATAAAAGATAGAGTATTGAGTTTTTGATTGTTACAAAGTGCAAATATACAGTGAGCAATTTGGTATTTTAATTTTTTTAATATTTAATAAATCAATTATCTTCTTCATTCATTGTCATTTATTATTTTTGTTTTAGATTAAAAATGACAACACCACCACTTAGAGAGGATGAGTTATTGGATGTAAACAGTGATAACCCAATTGTGGGTGTCCAAATTGGTATTGAGAAGCATAATAGCAATGTAGATGGTAATAATTATGAGGGAGAGAATGATGTTATTAATGATTTGGTTGACAAGGGTGATGATAAAGTCGATCTTGAAAATCCAATTGAATTAAGAAAAAGAAAGAAAATATCACGTGTTTGGGAGGAGTTTAAAGAAGTTGTTCTTCCTGATGGCCAGAAAAAAGGGGAATGTTGTCATTGCAAGAAAAATCTTGCTATAGGTAATACTGGTGCAACTACACAATTTAGGAGACACTTAGATCGATGTGCGGCTAGAGTGCGCACATCAATGAAACAAAAAATTTTACAGTTCCAGCCAAAAGATTATGGCAGTTCATTGGAAATAAATCAGGAGGAATTAACTTCGCAACTTTTAAGTTTGATCAAACAAAAGTTAGGGAGATGATTACTCATTATATTTTGATTAATGAAAAACCCTTTTCGATTGTGGAGGAATTTGGATTTAATCTTGTTAAGTCCATGTCACCATACTTCTCTAAATTCTCAGAACAACCGCTTCTGTAATGCTAGTATATGAAAAGGAGAAAATAAAATTAAAGAACACATTGAATAGTATAAATAGAGTGAGTTTCACGACTGATATTTGGAAATCAAACAATCAACGGATATCTTATATGGTTGTCACTGCACATTATGTGGACTCAAACTGAAAATTGCAAAAAAAGAGTTCTTAGTTTTTTACATCTACCACCTCCACATACGGCTTCTGAAATTGTTGACACATTCTATAAGTCCCTAATTGAGTGGGGTCTTGAGAATAAAATATTTACCTTATCAGTTGATAATGCATCAAATAATGATCGGGCTATCAAGTTATTAAAAGATGGTTTACATATAAGAAATAAATTATTCTTTGGGGGAAGGCTATTTCATGTACGTTGTTGTGCACATATTTTAAATTTAATGGTGAAGGATGGGGTTAAATGTATAGAATTTATTGTTGAGAAAATCCATGATACTGTTAGTTTTATCAATGCTTCAGAAGGTAGACTTATAAAATTTGCTAATGTTGTTCAACAGTTACAACTACCAACAAGAAAGCTTATCATGGACTGTCCAACACGTTGAAATTCAACATATAATATGTTGGTTGTTGCACTTCAACTAAAAGAAGCTTTCTTTTCATATGAGAGGAGATTACATTGTAAGCGCCTGGAGGATGAATGGAATAAAATAGAAAAGGTTTGTGATATTCTGGGTTTTTTTAATGAGGCAACCAATATCATTTCAGGCATTGAATACCCAACATCCAATTTATTTCTCTCATAGATTTGTACTATAAAGAAAGTACTGAATGATAGTGCACTATCTTTTGATGACTTCATCAAGCACATAACTAGCAAAATGAAAGAAAAATTTGAAAAATATTGAGGCGAATGTAACCTACTGATGGCATTTGGTGCAGTTATGGACCCAAGAATGAAATTTGTTGTCATTGAGTTTCCATACCCTATGATCTATGAAGGAGATGAAAGCAATCAAGATATTGCATATGTTCGTACTTTATTATATGAGTTATATGAAGAATATGTTGAATGCCTTGAACCAGAAACTGAAACTACAAGTAGTGGGACAATTAGAGGTGAAAGTAGCACAAACAGCAGTAGCAAGTCAACCTAGGATACTCTTACAAGAAAATATAGTGGTTGGCATAACTTTACTGCTTATCTATCAGAGAAATCAAGTAGAAGGCCCACAAAATCAGATCTAAATACCTATCTTGAAGATGGGTTAGAGATAAATCCAAAAGGTCGTAGTTTAGATGTGATTGCTTGATGGAAAAATAACCATCTAAAATATCGTATACTCTCAAGAATGGCAATTGATATTATATCTATTCCAATTAGCTTCAAATGACCTTCGAGAGAGAGAGTTATTGATACTTATCGCTCAAAGCTTGGAGTTGAAGCTCAAGCTCTAATATGTGGCTCTAACTGGGTTCGCTCTCATTATGGCTTGAAAGGGAGAATCAAAGTATTTAGTTTATAATTTAACATTTTTTTCATTACTATCACAGATTCATAGTATTTTTAATGACATTAATATTATTCTATATTGTATATTTATTAGGAAACTGATGAAGATGAAGAGATTGAGATACCCATAGGTCCTCTCTGAGATAATGTAATGGAGGATGAAGATGAAGATTTGACTTTACATGCTTTCTTTAATAGACTTTATATTTACATAGTAGGCCTTATGTGATTTTTATTTGACATTTAAACTCTTTCTAATTTTTGGACTTGCAGTTCTTTGTTTAGTAGACATTTTTTTGGATGTTTTGATTATAGTTATCTTTACAAAAATGCAAATTTTTGTAAATATTAGAGAGAGATTGATGATGATAGCTATGATGCTCATGCTTTTGAAATCTGAAATTTAGATAGTTGCTCATATATTCCTTGGATGTCGGTAGCTACTTTATTACAGTTGCCCATCTCTTGGATGTGTGCTGGTAGCTAACTAGATAGTTTACTGTAGTTTCCCATGTATCTCTAGCATGTTGGTAGCTACTTTACTAAATTTTCTGAGCTTGAATCAATGCCCTCTAAATATTTTTAATATGGATAACACCATATTACCTTATCTCGCAAATGCCCTGTGAATATTTTTCTGAGCTTGAATCAATGCCCATGTATCCTCTCTTTTGGTGTTGGCTTTGGTGGTGTCCATGTAGTATTGCTGCAATTCTTGATGGATGGCTTGCAGTCTGTCTTACTAGATTTTGTTTCTTTTTTATTTTTGGCTTGCTGGTTGTGCTCCTTACCTAGATTAGATTTTTTTGCCACTTTGGTTGGGGTTCGTGAATGCTACTTTTCTTATCTTGGGTGGTTTTGGCTTGATGGCTTGTTGTGCTAATTTTTATTTTTGGATTACCCCGTAGGATGTTCTTCTAACGATGATAGTTTGGCAGTTGTGGCGAGTGCTTCCTCTAAACTCTTTTGGAAAACTCCTTGAGCTATTTATTATAATCTGGTTCATGTCTCTGTCGAGCTTACGAGAATAGCCAATGGAAATGGCAATCTCTTACTTGTCACCTCAATACCTGGACCTTGATCCCAGCTTGCCTCAAAGATTTAATGGCTTGACGCTGAAGCTTATCTTCAATGCCGACGCCTAATATCCGATATATTGCTTTATATATTAGCTACATCTGCTTTTAGTAAACTTCCCTTCCCAAACAATGTTGTGCTTGCTTTCTCTTAGGAAGAATGTCATTCCTCAAATTCCATCCTATTCATCGTTCGCATGTCAATAACCAATGTTCTCGGGCCCAATGATGAGTATGTTTTAAGGCGTGTTTCCGTTGCCAGAATTATGTTCATGTTCGAAGAGAGGACGATTGTGTGAATAGCGAAGATCGAAAGTCATTGTAAAGTAGAAAGAAGGATCATTTTGTAGCATTGTTGATTGAGAGGAGGATCACATCAATGGAGAGTTTTTGACAACTTTTATATAGGCACATGATATAGGCATATACTAGAGTCCATGATAATTTGTTTATTTTGATAATGCATGATTATTTTGTAGTGTTTATCTTGGTTCTGTAATTCTTCTTGATAGATTGAGGGTAATCTGGCCCAGGTATTGGTCTATTATGCTTCTTTACTTTGCTTGGTCTAAAATAATGTAGTTCTGTTACATTGCTCAAAGACTTGTTAAGCCTTATGTAAGAATGCTTTTATATATTTTCTGTTTTTATAGCATTTGTTTAGCCTTATTTATTTATACATGTATTTAATATTTTTAAATTTTATACTTAATTATTCAGGATATATGTGTTTGAAAATTTTAAATTTTTAAAATTGGACATGCCACAGTAGTGTCCACTATATGTTGGACATTGCATGCTTTTTTAATTAAGTGTCAGTGCATCATAATTTTTTATTTATGGGATTGAAAGGTATTACATCATGATTAATGGATATTGGTCAAAGTTTTTAAAGGTGCTTAATAGATCAACAAATCTATTTGTTGACTATCATCTGTTATGTTCTTTCAATGTCTCCAGCTGTATTTGATTTGTACATTTCAGTTTTCTTTCTTATATTATTTTCAAATGTGCTTAATCGGTTAGTAACTCAATTTGTTGACTATCATCCTTTATGTTATTTCAATCATGTCTCTAGCTGTACTTGACTTTGCTGTTGTTATTTCCTCCTGCTATGTGTTTCATATCTTAGCTGTTCGGCTCGGTGTTTTTACTTTGATGGTGGAGGATTTGAACACTTATGTTTCTCTTGTTTGATTGGCAAGCTGGGTTGGTTAGATGGGTGGCTGTGTTGGCAAGTTTTTCCTGCTATATTACTGACTTTGCTGTTGTTATTTCCTCATGCTATGTGTTTCCTCTCTTAGCTATTCGGCTGAGTGTTTTTACTTTGATGGTGGAAGATTTGAACACTTGTGTTTCTCTTGTTTGGTTGGCATTGGTTAGATAGATGGGTGTGTTGGCGTGTTTTTTCGCTATATTACCGACTTCGGGTGTAATTTCCTCCTACTATCCTTGATGGTTGGCTGATTATTTTCCATATTAGACTTAGTTGTTTTGGTTGCTTTGTGGTTGGCTAATGGCTATTGTATTTGTTGTTTAGAGGATTTTGCAGCCTTGCTGGATGATGGACTTTGGATGATGGGCTACACAAGGTATGCTGGCTATGATGGCCTTGATGTTTCCCTCTCTATCTTCTTTTAGATGGTAACACTATATATAATTGTAATCCTTCTTCTGAAGTTTGGATGCTTACATATAGTATTGCTCTTTAAGATGATTGTAATTTGTAACTGAGCCTGAGCCTTTTCTTAACTTTGCTCCTTTTATTTTCTCTTATTCTTTATGCTTACTTAATTATACTCTTCCTTTTATTAGTATGTTGCAGAATTCTTTTATTCTACTTATTTATGAGACTATGATTATTTCCTCTTTATAATCTTGCAGAATTTTTGATTAGGTGGTTGGATACTTGAAGACTTCAAGTTGGAGCCTTGGATTACTTCAACTTGAGTGATATTTTCTCCGTTGAATACTCTAAAATGCTGCGACGTCTACATTTCTCAAAGGGATCAAGAGAAGATGTTGATTTCAATTTAATTCTATCTTTTCCTTTTTATAAATATATGGGAAATTGAGTGTTTAATTGTAAATGCGTTTCTTTTATTTGAGCATTTAATTTTTTCTTTCAATATTTTGTAATTTTTTATTGTACTTTCTTTGAGTTAGAATTACATATATTTGTAATAAAAATATCCAAAAGACTCAAATTAATTTAATAAATTTTCTATAATTTATCTTAATTGCTCTTCAAATTTTTTTGGTCCTCTTTTTTACTGTAATTGACTTCAAATCGAGCCTATAAATGAGCCAAGCTCGAGCTTCTCATTGAGCCAAGTTCGAGCTTCTAATCGAGCCCGAGCTCACAGTGAATAGTACAAGTCAAGCTCGAGCCTGACATGGCTCGAGCTTGACTCACTGCACCCCTAGTCGTGGAGCCGACGGTCGATGACGATGACCCAACGGTGGTGGTCGACGATGGCAGTCGGCGACGACCAACGACGTTAGTCGACGGCGGTGGTCAACGGCGGTGACCAACGGTGGTGGTCGACGACCATTGACTGGTGGCACAATTATTCTTGGAGGTTCTTCAAGCCTCAGAGCTCTCTATTCTCTTTAGCTTGACCTCCCAAGTTTGCTTCTAACTCCTTCCTCCCTTCATGACAAGAATGATGTCCTATTTATAGGATTATGAGAGGACATTTTGGTCATTGTAGTCAAAAATCTCAAAACACTTCATCGAATGGTCCGTATTGATTCATTTGATCATAAATAATTTTTTTGGCGATTTGATCATTCAAATGACCTTCGATCTGAGTGATCTTAAGCTCATTGGATTCGTCTCGTCGAGCCACTCGATTCGACTATAAGACATCAAATTTGGAAGTCATTTGATTATTTAGCCAGTGTTTTGAAGTTTCAGATATACATTTGAGCTGAAAGTTTCATTCAACTGATTTGATTTGATTCTAACATTGTTGAATTCTGCCTTGAGTTTTTAATTTGATATATATATTTTAAATTGAACTGTTTAATTTATAAATTTTAGAGAGATATATCATTATTTACTTATTTTGGATGAAAAAATTCATTTCATTCAAAAATATATAAAATCACTTTAAGTAAAAACTATTAGGATATATAATATATATATTATGTGTATTAAATTTATTTATTTATTTATTAGTTATTAAAATTTATTTATTTTTTTTATTTTATATGTAAAAATTTTTATAAATATATAAATTATTTTATCATTTTATATTATAATATATATATTTTGGGTGGTTGTTTGATTTGAAAGAGGACTAGCGGTCCCCTCGATATTATTTTTTAGCGTGAGAAATAGAGAAATGAGGAGAGGAATTTTTTTTTTTAATTAAATGTCATAATGAGAAGATGAGTTTTTTTTAATTAAATGATATAATAAAGAAATAATTTTTTTTAATTAAATGGTATAATGAAGAGAGGGAATTTTTTTTTTAATTAAATGGCTGATAAACGTTAGTCATAATGAGGAGATGAGATTTTTTCAATTTTTTTCATTTCTTTTCGTTTATTTATTTATTTATTCTTTTTTGCCCCTATAGTGGGTCTATAAAAACTCCCTTATGATCAAGTAAGGAGACACAACTCCCATATACTATAGTATTCTTCTACGATGAGAAATTATCTAGCGAAGTTTGCTAGGTAATAAATTTTTTTTTGTTTTTTACTTTTTTTTTTGAAGCTTCGACCTTCTAGGTCATTCGCTTCATTAAGACCAGAAATTTCATACCTACTGATTTTTCCTTGAGAGGCGTAACTATCCTCGTTGGATCGACCAGGTTTGGAGGCGATCAAGACCCGTAGTTCATACAGTTAGGCTCCAAATTTTCCTCAAGAGAGGTCAATGCTCGTTGGACCGGCAAGCGATCGAGGTTAAGTTTATTGCTGAGGCCTGATTTTCCCTCGAAAGATGCGAACATTTCGGACCAACCTGATTCGACGAGCTCGTTTATCTGGCGAGACCGGTTTTCCCTCAAAAGAGGCATCAACTATCATCGGATCGAAGCTCGAGGTGAATCAAGGCCAGTTCATACCAGCTCATTTTCCTCGAGAGGCATCATGTCCTCATCGGCCACTGTTTGAATACAATCAAGGTCCATAGTTCATACGGCGAGGCTCCGGTTTTCCCTCGAAAGAGACGTCAACTGTCCTCGTTGGACCGACCGGGTTTGGAGGCGATCAAGGCCCATAGTTCATAAGACGAGACTTCGATTTTCCCTCGAAAGAGGCATCAATTGCCCTTGTCGAACCGACCGGATTTGGAGGCGATCAAGACCCATAGTTCATACAACGAGGCTCCAATTTTTCCTCGAAAGAGGCGTCAATTTATCAAATCGACTTCGAGGCTCACACAAGGTAGCTCATAAGGAGGCTCATTTTCCTCAGAGGAGTCAATTGTCCTTGCCGTCGGGTTTGGAAGGCGATCAAGACACGTAGTTCAAATGGCGACTCGGTTTTCCCTCGAAGAGCGCCAATCTTCGTTGACGGTTTAGGGCGATTCGGCGGCTCATTTTCCCTCAAAGAGGCGTCAATCATCGCCGATGATAGGATTTGGATACATTATGTCTGCTTTTCCCTCAAGAGAGCGCCAGCCCTGTGGACCGATTGGTAGCGCCAGTAGTTCATATGACTAAGATTTTAGAGTCAACGTCTCCTCACCTTGAGGCTCAAGCGCCCGTAGTTCATAAGAGGATCCGGTTTTCTCAAAGGCACACCAATTGTCCTCGGACCGATCGGGGCGATCAAGAAGGAGTTCATCTGGCGAGGCTCGATTTTTCCTCGAAAAATGCAATCCTCGCCGATGAAGTTTGGAGATGATTACGAGGCTCTAGTTTTCGAGAAGGCGTTATCATCGTCGGACCGATAGTCAGAAGCGCTATCATCTCAGACTTTTTCCCTCGAGAAGGCAACCGCCCTCATCGGCCGGTTGGAGGCGATCAAGTCTCGTAGTTCATACAACGAGGCTCCAATTTTTCCTTAGGAGAGGCGTTAACTGTCATCGTTGGATCGATCGAGTGTTGAGGCGATCAAGGCCCGTAGTTCATAGAAAATTGATTTTCTTGAAACTTCAATAGTTGACAACTGTCAAGGTGGTAGGGAAGCATTGATCAAGAATCATTCCTCAAAAAACTCAAAAATTATGGTAGATAATTTTAGAGTGACATTCTTCATGATACTATTGACTTGTATGGAAGGAGTAGAATGGAATCCGCTGAGGATTTTTGACCCATCCGAGGTTATTTGTCAAAGTGTTACTTGATGACATTAACTTATATGGAAGAGGTTGAATCAATCCGAGAATTTTGACCCAAGGTTGTTTGTCAAAAGTGTTACTTGATATTAACTTATGGAATAGGTCGAATTGAATCAAGGATTTTTTATCAAAGTTATTTGTCAAAATGTTATTTGATGATGTTAACCTATATAAAAGAGGTCGAACCAAATCCGCTGAAGATTTTTGACCCATCAGAGGTTGTTTGTCAAAGTGTTATTTGATGACCTTAACTTGTATGGAAGAGGTCGAATCGAATCCGCCAAGAATATTTGGCCCATCCAGTTGTTTGTCAGTAATGATAAGAACTGTATGGAAGAGAATCAATCGAGGATTTTGACCCATCCGGATTATTTTTCAAAGTGTTACATGATGTTAACTGTAAAGAGGTCGAATCAACGCCAGGATTTTGACTTATCCGGTGGTTGTTTCAGTATTATGTGGCTCAAAATTTTTTCACGAAGAGAGTGATTAAAAGTGTTGGTGTAATTTTCAGAAGGCAAATGTAATAATAGATAAGACACTACCCAGAGATTTCACCCTCATTTTGTGAGGACTTTAGATATGGTTCCAGGTTTCCTATAGGCGCAAGCACCTATAGTTAATTACCCCTCTCAATATTGAGAAAGAACTTTCGACAAAATGTCGTCGCTATCATGTATAAATAATAGCGATGTGGAGTTTTGAAATTTAGGTTTATGAAATTCATTATATTTAACTTAAAGCGGATGGTTGGGAGGACGATGACGCGCCCGATCTAGATCCCATGGTTTCATATCCAGTCATATGGTCTCTAGTCTACTTATGACGGCAATCCCAACCTAAGAAGGATCCTTACAACACATGAGTTACTTCGTCAAAAAATCCTGTTTTAGCGACAAGCTTAAGTCTACCTTAGCTAACAAAGGGTTTTTTTTCCCAATCAAACACATTCTATAATTCACAACTCAAAGAGCGAAGCCGTTGGGGAACATATGAGTTATGTAATTTACAATATCACGCGAACCACCCGCTGGGAGGTTGTAACTATCATTTATGTGGTGTCATTTTATGGCAAAACTACGCGGATAGAGGAACGGGCCATGTCCTTACGGGATTAAGATTATTTGAGTATGAAAATAGTTATGTATTTGATTTGACATTGGCTCTTTGTGAGCAAAAGTTTTCTTAATTTGTCATCCTCAAAAAAAAGTTATTGATATGACCCTGAAAATTTCTCTAGTCGAAGCACGAATCTTGATGTCGAAAGCAAGTTGATCAGAAATTGAAACTGGTCGAGATCAAGCACTTAAAATATCATTGGAAACTTTGAGACACTTAAATTCAAAAAGCTCTCAAATATGGAGTGTTTATAGTCAAATCGAAATCTCGACGAGCCGGCCAACAAGCCAAAGATCTTACAATTAATTTCATTTGAGCATTCAAATATTTAAAATATATCAAATGATCAAAGGGATCATTGTGTGCCATCCATGAAGTGGAGTGGTACGGGTTTTGCATGTCGCTCCTCCATCTATAGCCTCATTCCTCATATGAGGGGCCCCAAGCAAGAGAGGGAGAGAGCTCTAAAGATCCTCCAAACATCGCCGCCACGACGGATCAACGCCGCCGCCACCGCTGCTGCCGCCGCCATTGTTGACCACCGCCGCCGGTATCATCATTACTATCGCCGGCCATCATATCGTCCAACATCGCGCCGCCATCATCGCAACATCATCATCAACATCATCAACATCGCAACATCATCGCAACATCATCGTAACATCGTATTACTGAATCGCTGTCCCCTTTCATATACGTAATCGATCGGAAGATCTTGTACTCAAAAACATATATAGTGGAAGCTTTTACTGCTAGCCGTGATTTTTCCCTCTTTTGAGGTTTTTCATGTAAAATTGAGTTTTATTCTTCGATTTTTTATACTGTGTGTCTTTGGATTTCACAACTAAGGCTAAAACTTTACTCTACCACAACTGGTTTTCTAGCATGCAATAGGCCGGTGGAAACAACCCTTCAATCACAATTCTGAACACCCTCGTTATGGCCAATAGCAACACTGTGTAACGGAGCCTCCCGCTCCAACTCACTAAATCAATCCTTGAACTAAAGACGCCAACCCCTCTTCACGATAGCGTGACCCCGAAGGCGTGTAGAAATCTCTTTAAGATCATGCGCCGAATGGAAGAGTCAAAATGAGATGATCCGACTTCGAGGAACACAATATTACTACCGCAGAAAACACATCTCCCCAAGATCGGCAATGGGAGGTCAAAATGCTAATTTTGACTGAAGTTCCTCCGTAGAGCGGATGTCGATCTCCTCGACACCGCTAGTTACTCATCCATCACGTACCAACATTGCTAATCCACCAATTATGGTATTGACACATTCTCGTCACCCACCCCATGTTAACGCAGAATTATGACGCTTAATGCAAGATGAATTTCACCTCAAGATAGAAATCATCTTCCTCACCGCTATGAGGAATCTCACCTTTATAAGCTATTCTTCAACATCCTATTCCGTGGGTTTCAAGCTTCCAACATTGATTCCTATGATGGGGCGACACCCACATGAACACATCGACCATTACAGACTATCATGCATATCCAAGAGCTCGACACGCTTTGTCGGTCTTTCCAATTACCCTCGGGACAAGCTCGCACTTGGTTCTACTCCCTTCCAAGGGAATCCATCCATACCTTTGACGAACTCGCCAAGATTTTTGTAGAACAGTTCATTGCAAATCGGAGGATTATTAAAGATTCCTCCCATCTCTCCGGCATTCGTCAAAATGAGGGTGAATCAATTAAGGAATACTTCCAGAGGTTCTCCTTAGAAGCTTGCCAAATACCCGAGTAGACTAACTATTAAGAGGAGTTTTCCTTGGAGGACTACGCCCGTGGCCTTTTACTCATCACTAATGAGACACCTGCCCGCCATATGTCGACTTGTTCATCGGTAAACAAATATCACCGATGAGGCTATTACGCCATCGCAAAACAATTTGAGCAATCTGGAAATGTAAAAGCACCCCAAGGAATGCGGACCAGTTCTATCAAAGAAGAACAAGCGGTCATGATCTCCCACGACCCCATATATCAACGACGTGAACGCGACCAAAAGGAATACACGCCAAACACATCTCGTGTTAACCTCCTAATGGCCATTCGAGATGAAGAAAATATCAAGTGCATCCACCAAACCAAATTCGAAATCGAGAGCAATATTGTCACTTCCATCGTCGGACATACTCGAGGCATGCAAACAACTTAAAGAAGAAATTAAGAGGCTCATTCAGCAAGGATATCTACGTCAATTTGTGATGAATCAATCGACTCAAACAAACATACCTTCAACCTGGGGGCAACGGACAATCATCATAGAACAAAACAATCATCAAACGGGAGAAATTGAAACAATCGCAGAGACCAATACTATCTAATCAAGTTCTCATTACCATCTCAAGAGCGAGTTAAAGAAGTCTGCATCGATCATTCCATCACTTTTAATGACTTTAAGAGTACAAGTTCTTCATCAAGATCCACTTGTCATCGAATCGGTGACCCATGCTATAATGTTAAGAGAATTTTGATTGACAATGGGAGTTCTGATGTCTTATTTTACTCCACATTTCTTAACATGGGCTGTTGAGAAAAGCTCCAACCCGCAGACCATTGTATTTGATAAAGTGTAGGGGACAATCACCCTTCTGTTGTCCTTGGTGAATTTTTTCGACAAGTGGCTCATTTAATCCAATTCAGGGTGGTCAAGTCAGATTCAACATATAACACTATCTTTGGAAGGCCCCTCCAATCAATTTTTGATGCAGTCACTTCAGTATCTCATCTTAAGATAAAATTTCCAACCCCCGTTAGAGTTGGAGTGGTATGTGAAAATCAACTGATAAAGACAATCATGTTATCTCGCATACAAGCTCAACCACGCCTTCTATGACCTTCAAAGATCAAGATTTTAATTTTCGAGATGAAGAAGTACCCTAAAGCTTCACTTGTAAGATTTGCTCTTTGTTGCATTATCGAAGACCAACTATTGCAACGTGTAAATTGGATCTCTTTAAGACAACAAAGGGAAAAATACATAGACTTCTTCGAAATCAAGACATCTTCTTGAGTCCGATGGACATGCGGAGTCAATTAATGATGCACTCCTCAAGATCGATCCGACATTCAAACCGATCATCCAGAAGAAGCGAAGTTTTGCACCTGATCGCCTCCAAGCTATTGAGGAAGAAGTTAACAAGCTTCTAGAAGTGAGATTCATGAGGTACACATTACCTACATGGCTAGCAATGTTGTCATGGTTAAGAAAACAAACGGAACATGAGAATGTGTATTGATTACATCGACCTCAAGGCTTGTCCGAAAGATAGTTTTCCTCTTCGAATTAATCGGTTGATGCTACTGACATCAAATGCTCACTTTTTGGATGCTTACTCTGATTACAACCAAATAAAAATGAACCCAATGGATGAAGAAGCTACAGCATTTCAAACATATAAAGGTTTATACTATTACCAAGTTATGCCGTTTAGATTAAAAAATGCTGGTGCTACCTATCAACGCCTTATGAATAAGGTCTTTAAAGACCTACTAGGCCGCACAATGGAGGTATATGTGGATGACATGTTAGTGAAAAGCTTGGAAGAATCACAACATATTTCTGACCTAGAAATATGCTTTAACCTTCTTCGACATTATAACATGACTCAACCCGACCAAATGTGCTTTTGGGGTTACGTCGGAAAATTTCTTGGATTTATAGTAACCCACGGATAGAGGCCAACCAAAAAAAATCAAAGCTCTCAAAAATATGACTCTAAAGAATATTAAGGAAGTTCAACGTTTGAATATGAATTGTTGCGTTATCCCGCTCTAGCCCGCTCTGGGATAGATACTTGTCATTCTTTAAAATATTAAAGGGAGCTAAAATAATAATTTTTTCAATGAATGTGTATACTTTAAGAAATATTTAGCATCTCCACCCCTATCCAAGCCTATTCAAGGAGAGATGTTATACTTATATCTCGCAGTCTCTTCCCACGCGATAAGCTCAGTTTTAGTGCGAGAAGAAAGTGGGATACAACGGCCAATTTATTATGTCAGCAAAATTCTCTCTGATATAGAAAGTCGTTATCCACTTGCCGATAAGATGGCTCTGGCTTTAGTTTTCTCAGTGCAAAAAATTGTGTCCATACTTTCAAGCCTACATTGTCAGTGTTTACACTCATTTACCATTAAGGGTCATCCTATAGAAACTAGAAGCATCTGGGAGGTTAATCAAGTGGTCTGTAGAATTGAGAGAGTTTGATATAAATTTTCTACTGTGACCTGATATAAAGTCTCAAGTACTCACAGACTTTATAGTGGAATGCCGCCAACTCGAGGAGCTATCTGCATTTCGCCTCCCTCAATAGATCCTCTATGTTGATGGAGCTCAGAATCGGCCGGTGAATCTTACTTATTTCCCAGAATACTAGTATGGACCGCCTAAAATTTTGAACTAATAATAGAATATGAGGCTCTCATAGAGGGTTGAGACTCGCCATGAAGCTCAAGACTTAGTGACACCGACTCTCAACTTGTCGCCTCCCAAGTTGAGGGAAACTTTAATGCTCATAATCTCCAACCTACCTCCACTTGGTGAAGTCTCTTCTGCCCATTTCAAGACACATCAAATCATTCACATATGAGAGAAGAATACTGATGACGCTTCAAGCTTGCTTCATCCGCTACTGGGATCTGTTTAAGAGAAGGCATGTTGAAGAAATACATTTTCTGAGTATCCAAAGGTCATGGATAATTCAAGCAATTGATGAGATAAAGGAACATTCGTGGATGGACCCCATCCTGTCTTTTCTATAAGAAGGAACTCTTCCTGAAGACCCAACTTCTGCAATTTGTCTCCGAAGACAAGCTTCAAACTTTACTATTATCGGAGGTGAACTATACAAACGAGCTTTCTCTGGACCGTACCTCAAATGTCTCTCACCTTGAGACACGATTAAGAGAGGTCCACTGGGGATATGTGGAGAACACTTAGGAGGAAGAGCAGCCCTTAAAATTATAAGGCAAGGGTTATTGGCCTGATGAAACAAGGCTTAGAGTTCACGAAAAAATGTGCAAGTTGTCGGTTGCACTCTAACATCCCTCACATGCGCATCTGAGCTCTCATCCATTCAAAGCTGGCCTTTTTTGCTCGATGGGATTGATATCATGGGACCTTTTAGATAGCATCAGGCAGCGAAAGTTCATCATTTTAGCGTCGACTACTTCCAAATGGGTGGAAGCGAACCACTTCGCTAAAATTATGAGGCAAATGCTAAACAATTTGTTTGGAAAAATATAGTATGTCGATTTGGTCTTCTATAAAGATCATCATCGACAATGGAACACAATTCTTGGAAAAATCTTTCGTCCTTTTGTAAAGATCTTCACATTTGTAGCATGCATCCTCAAACTAAGCAGGCGGTATAAGGACTATACTCGAAGGACTAAAACACGTCTCGAGAAGGGGGCAATGGGTTGATGAGCTTTCTAATGTTCTTTGGGCTTACACTTTCAGCAGATTGGTGAGACAGTATAACTTGTGTTTAAAGCTATTATACCGGTAGATATCGGGTTCCAAGTCCAAGAGTTCAATTATTCGATCATGTAATGAAAAAATTCACAAACACCTACTCCCGAAACTCATGACATGGTACCCGGTTGCTTCATCACCAAGGGTAGCTTCACTTCAACGAGAAAAGTAAAACCTAGTCCCATATCGACTTGGTCTGAAGTCTCGAAGTTGCGGGCAAAGGCCCTCAACGTAATAAACTCTCACCTCTTTGGGATGGCCCATATGTGATTATAGCTATGGTGAAGCCAAGAACTTTCAAGCTCAAGGATTCAGAGGGAAAAACTTTACCTCAAACTTGGAACACTGAGAATCTCCGAAAATATTATCAGTAATTCCTACTACATAATTATCGCAGCTTTTATTTTGTCTCGTTTATCATTTCCTCTTCGTGTAGCCAACCCCACTTAGTGGGATAAAGACTTGTTGTTGTTGTTGTTGTCATTTTCTCTTAAAACTCATATCTGTGTTAAAATCGTCTTATGATTATATCACTGAACTTATCAGAGTAATGAATTTATAGCTTTCTTCTTACAAACTTGTTTCTTCTTCATTTAATCCTCCCACTTGAGAAATATACAACTCATGTTATATCTCAATCGGGGCATGATCAATCCCAAGGGGACTTTCCACGACCTCTTCCACACAGGTTAATGTCATCGAGCAAAGACTCTGACAAACAACCTGGGATAGGTCCAAGGACTTCTCACGGCCTCTTCCACACAGGTTAACGTCATCGAGCGAAGACTCTGACAAACAACCTAGGATAGGTCAAAAGGTCCTTGGTGGACTCCTTACGACCTCTTCCATAGTTAACGCGTCATCGGCGGACGACAAACAACCTGGATAGGTCAAAATCACGAGTGGATTCAATTCAACCTCATCCGTACAGGTTAGCGTCATCGAATAATATTCCGACCAATTACCTCGGATAGGTAAAAACAAAATAAGAGCGTATCATCTAAAAAAAATATTTTAGCATTAATATGGTGATATAAGAAAGTGTCAAGATTCTGATACACACTAATAAACATATAAAAAAAATGCATCATCAAGTGATGCTACATC
This sequence comes from Cymbidium sinense, assembly GCA_021442155.1. NCBI lineage: Eukaryota > Viridiplantae > Streptophyta > Magnoliopsida > Asparagales > Orchidaceae > Cymbidium > Cymbidium sinense. Next base: position 83,171,605 of record CM038223.1, read on the forward strand.
ATATCGATTGGTGATATCAACGTCCTCTCTCAGGAGATACTCCCCTTGGACTCACTCCAACTCCTTCATCTCACGAATCGGATGAAGAGTCTTGGATACTTTGAGAGAGATCCTCAATACTTCGGTCTTTGCGATGTACTAAGATTCCTTTTAGGAACCCTGATGAAGCCCCTCTCATTGGTGCTCCAAGTCCTTCACTTCAACATCAAGTATATGATTACGAGCTTCACGAACATGGTCTTGAGTGTGAGATAAGCGGGAGTTCTTAAAGTCTTCTTCAAGGAGATTTCATTTGCTTATATGCTCCTTCTCGGAAAACGATCATCTTTCTTCTCCGGTTCGAGCTTTCTTCTCCCATTTAGTGCCTTGAGTCTTTTCTCTTTCGACGAGTCTCATCCTCACCTCAATCGCTCATCACGAGTGCACTCCACCTCGACCGGAGAAAGAGAAGTCGACATGTTCGCTTCTTCAGTTCGTAGTGATCCTCCAAAGTCACCACTTCTTTAATACTCATCTTCATCTTTTTAGCTCATACTTGCGATATTTTATCTTCACATTAATTCCCACTCATCTAAAGCGACACTATGAGTCATCTAATGTTTGAGTTACCTATAAAGAAAAAAAAATCCCTCACAAATATTACACAAAAGAAAAGAAGAAGAAAAGAAGAAAGAAGGGAAGACAATATATCAATTCATCTGCTCGTTGATGCCCAGTACATATGTGATTTAACACCTCTTCAGGAATGTGCGGCTTCGAGAAATGAACTCCCCAATCATGAGTTGAAAACTAAACTCTCGAGGAGGTCTGAGGCGAACATCTTCTTCACGAGATATCGGCGTCACTTTACTTTCTTTTCTTTAGGGAAGAAATATTGCCACCACCGATTTCGTGATGGGCTTCTATGAATATGAGGAGACCTTTCATCACCTTTACTTGACCTCTTTAATGGAAAAGAATGAGATCTCCACGGATAGAAAGGCCAACCTTGAACATTCTATCTTCAACTATATATTTGCCAATGTGAAACTCATGTTGCAAGCTTCCTACATCGGGGATATTAAGAGTTGCCGGGATCTCATTCTCAGACATCGGCAATGGATCACGGAAGGTCATTCAATCTTCCCCATCTCTCGGGAAGGTCACTCATTTTTTTCACAAAAAATAATCCATTAAACCAATTTCTAGATTGATCCGTTTGAAACTTCTATCCAATTCTTTATAGTCAGATAAGAAACACGTCCACGGTATCACATGTAAATCACATTCGACACAAGTATTTGATATTCAAAGTAACACCACGCTCTCAGAGACAAAATAGCGATGACCATTAAAGCTTGAAATGAAAGCGTGACAAAGCTACACCACATATTTTGAATATCTCAATCAACTCGGAGTCAAGGAATCGCATCCATACGAAGAATCATCTCGAAGCAGAAAGTACCACGAGGTGAATGGGCTCGATCAAACTTTTTGGCAACAATGGCCACCAACTCATTAGGGAAGAAAAACTTTCTACGGAACACCATTAAACTATCGATGTGATGGATGGTATATCGTCAGCAGTCTGATGGGTTTTCTTCGGCCATCACCACTGAAAATACATAATAAATAAAGAGGGAGGATAAAAATCTGAGAATTTTGTAAAAGCAACTCACTCACCCCAATGCTTGGGCGCCTCCTTTTTTGACTCTCTCGCTTACGGATAGCTTGCGATAAAATTTTTTTACTTCTGATCGACAAAAGGATACACATACATATGAGAAAAAGACAAAAAAAGAGGAGAGAGAAGATATTCCCCTCTGATGATGCTCATAAATTACCTGCCAAATTTTCTGAGTCGTTTGAACGATAATTCCTGGCTAATGTCCCTCGCCATCTTGGCGGTTATCAACTACTAAATCATCCATTAAAGTCGTGAGAAATCCAATTTCCTAACAGAAAAAGTTGGAACCGCGGGACTTGATCACCTCCAAACGGGCGGTGGCGAGGTTGGCGCCTCTTTCGAGGGAAAACGACGTAAATGCGTGGGCCTTGATCGCCTCCCGACGGGCGGTCCGATTGGCGCCTCTTTTGAGGGAAAAGCGGAACAACGGCATGCAGGTACCGCTTCTGATCTCAAACCCGGACGGTCCGAGAGGTTGATGCCTCTTCGAGGTAAAGCGAACAACGGCAATGCAGTGGGCCTTGATCGCCTCAAATCGGACGGTCCGGCGGCGGTTGATGCCTCTTTGAGGAAAAGGGAACGAACACGTGGGCCTTGATCACCTCAAACTTCGGACGGTGGTAGGTTGTCTTTGAGGGAAAACGAACAACAACATAAATACCGCGCCTGACTCAACGAACCTCACTTAAAAAGAAACTAGAGCATTGAAGAAGTGTGCCTTCTCCCAGCCTAGGGGTTTTATAGATCCCCAGGCAAAAGGGTAAAATCATCAAAAACCGCCTAAAATCGTCAAAACCTCCGGCAAAAGCGTCATTTGGGTCGAGCGCCGCTACCGCCCGCCACATGCCGCCATGCGCGCCATCGCAGCCGATCCTTCGCCGCGGGCAGCGTGGCAGCGCCATTTTCGATATTCGGACCATTCGTTACCAGATTCCCAAACATGTGGTTCAGGTGTCACCCCCCAATGTTCACTGTGCATGACTTCCTCTCGAGGCTTCGCTCTCCAGATTTATTTTTCTTTCTATCGGGACCTTTCGGTAGCGGATTCCTGGACGTACTGTCCAAATGTCATGCTCCGATGCTCACCGTGCAGAACTTATTTATAATGATCTTGAGTTCTTACTACTATTGATGGTAGTTTCTGTAGTGGAGCATTTTTGGCTTCTCTGATAATTGACCTTTAATATCTCTTCTTCATAAGACATTTTTCCTTGACAACCTTCAGGACTCTATGTACTCGAGCAAATAAAGTTTCAAGTTGTTTCTTCTGAAGAGTTGGAGCTAACTGTTGCTGAGCCCAAAAAGACTGCTTAATATCACCAGTAGAGCTATTTCTTTTCACCCATTTTAGATTTTCAAACTCGTTGTAAATGGGAACACTCGCTTCTGGTATCAAGTATGATCGCATGGCAGTGATTGACTACGAGCTCACAAGATTTTTCTCCTTCTTTGCCTTCCACTCAATTTTTCTCTAGAATAGGAGACTTGATTATGCCTTCTAGAAAGATTCAACTGACAAAGTAGTCACATTCATAAATATGACTGAAACTTTCTGCCTATTGACGGTTCTTTTCATAATTGATGCCTTAAAATAACCCAATCTTTCGAATACAAAGGCTCTCTTTTGAGGAACCTTAGTAGCAGTGGTGGCCATTCCAATGTCCTCCTCTCTTACACAAGTTGGTGTGTATAATATATAAGTGCTTCAAATAGAGGATTATTTGCAGCAGCAATGACTAGGAAGTCTACACTACCAAATTGAAAAGTAGCTCCAACATCCTTAGTATTGATTACAACATTAATCAGACGAATACTGACTCCGTGATCTAGTTGCATGATGAACAGTGTTATGAAGATCCATCGATATACAGAACAAACAAATTAGTCATAAGAATATAATTGATTTAAATTTAATTTCATTCATAATTGATTTTAAATTTTAATTTTTATCATGCTCCATAACTACTATAGCTCAAATTCACTAGCCAAAGATGGAAGAGAAATCTATTCCCGGAGTTGCGATTGTGGGCTCAAAATTGACCTCGTTGAAGAGAGTGATTAAAAGTGTCAGTGTAATTTTCAGAAGATAGATGGAATAGTAGATAAGACACTACCCAGAGATTTCACCCTCATTTTGTGAGGACTTTAGAATTGGTTCCGGGTTTCCTATATGCGCAAGCACCTATAGTTAATTACCACTCTCAATATTGAGAAAGAACTTTCGATTAAGGTTAGTCATTAGGTCGCTTAGTGTGTAGCGTATAATAGCAGCATGTGGAGTTTTGAAATTTAGGTTTATGAAATTCATTATATTTAACTTAAAGCGGATGGTTGGGGGGGGATGGCCGTCGATCCATGGTTCCGTCATCCCAGTCGTGATCCCAGTTTACTTAGTTAGGAGGTCAACCCATGGTGAAGGACCCTTATCGTGACACATGGGTTCACGTCAAGAAATCCAGTACTGCAGGGTAGTGTTTGTCTAAGGAGACAAGCTTAAGTCAACTTTAGCTAACAGAAGACTTTTTGGACAATCAAACACATTCTATAATTCATAGCTCAAACAGCAAAGTTGTTGGGAAACATACGAGCTGCGGCCGTGATCGTAATTTAGTGGTTTCATATCGCGGTGAACCACCCGGTCAGAGGGCTCTGGTCGTAACCACCATTTATGTGGTGTCATTTTGCGGCAAAATCACACAGACAGAGGACACGGGCCACGTTCTTACGGACTTAAGATTATTTAAGTGTGAAAATAATTATGTATTTGATTTGACATTGGCTCTTTGTGAGCAAAAATTTTCTTAATTTGTCACTCTCAACAAACAGTTGCAGATGGGTGGATAAATTTTACTTTAAATATAAATAAATAATTTAATATATAATATATATATATATATATATATATATATATATATATATATATATATATATATACATATATATATATATATATGATATTTGATCATTTAATAATGATTTGATATTAGAATTTGAATAGATTATTATTATTATTATTATTATTATTATTATGAAAACCTCTCTGGTTGAAATATTCAATCAACACGACCATCATCGGGGTAATTTATTATTTCGCTGTTTCAGATCCTGCTGACTTTATTAATTTAATAATAGAGGTTCAGATCTACTGTCATATGACATAATTAACTTCTCATATATTTTGTTAAGTTAAAATTCTTATAATAGATTTTTAGGTTTTGTTAACCCGAACCTAATCCTAAGACTAAACCGGGAAGCAACCCGTGCAGCATCCTCAGACACTAGAATTTAAGCATTCAGTGTAGTGTGGAGCCCATGCGGGTTTATTTAGAATGTTTGCACACTTTTAAGGTATTAAATTTGAGTTTTAATCATACTTTATAATGTGTGCAAGAGTTTAATTGAATCATTAATTACGTCTTCTGTTCGCTTATACGATGTGTTGCGAATTCGGTGGCATGACATTTTGATTCTTGTTCAATATGTTAAAATAATATTTATTTGTTTTGCATACAGATCTAAATTCATTAAATTCTCAAACTCCAATGGGACTTAGCTTATATTTGTTGACGAATTTGCAAGTCCATCATTAATCTCGTTCAAGTTCTTTGATTCTTTTCAACTACCTGATACAGAATGTAACACAGTTCATTGCAAGTTTCATTTATACTCATTAATAAGCTATCGAGTCCCCATCCTCATGTAAGCTTATACTTATTTAAAGGCTTTAAGAATTTTTGTATATGCAGGTTTAGCTTCAATTTATCATCTTCATTTAACTTTAATTTAAGCTCATCAACACTTTTATTTGTTCTTGTTTAAGTCTCCAATCAATCTAAAATTCGGCAGCCTCCCGGTGTCATCCCCACGTAAGGGGCTGCATCGGGGGGCTATTAGGCCTTCCCGTCAACTCTACTAAGCATAACAAGCAGTTTCTTACGACACTACGGCTGTGATCTTTCACCCCTTAGCTCTACTGAGCATAGCAAGGTCTTCAAACACCTGCATAAAAAGAGCATATATGTTAGTTTATTTTTTAATTTATCATTTTTAAATAAGTTCAACTTAAGTTCATCAACATTTTTATTTGATTTTGTTTAAGTCTCCATCAATCCAAATTTCGGTAGCCTCCCCGACCGTCCTCGGATAGATGGTCGATCGTAATTAGCTTCTCTACGAGCATAACGGTTGTGTCTGATACTATGACCATGATCTTCTACTCATTAGCTCTACTGAGCATAACAGGGTCTTCTACCTTTTAGCTCTACTGAGCATAACAGGGTCTTTAAATACTTACAATTTCAATTCATATTTTAATTTTGAGCTTAAAGTTTATTTTGCATTAAATTAATTAAGTTCTTTGTCAGTCTAAATTTCGGCAACCTATCGACGCCTTCTCCATAGAGGGGGCTGCATCGGGAGCTATTCAGCCTTACCGTTAGCTCTACTGAACATAACGGTAAGTGTCTTACTACACTACGATCGAAGTCTTCTAACCCGCCATCTCTACTGAGCATAATGAGGTCTTCATACACCTGACAACTAGAAGCAAGGCCTAAATGTTTCAAAGTAGCATGAAGTATATGTAAAGACACATGGGCAACAACGTTGTCAAACTTGCATAGATCCAGTAATGCATCAATAAAATCTTGCAATGGTACAACCTCGTGATGCATCTTCATTAGCAATTGATAAAATCGAGATGCTATAGTAGAATCAATTGAATAAATAGAATATGTGTTGTCATGCAAAGCTATCTCTGAAAGCTTTCATTTGCAAGTCCATCGAGATTACATTTTGATGGCATGTTGATGCACCTGAAAAGCTTGAGAAAATTAGCTGACAAGTTCTAAGAAGCTTCAACACGATATTGCTTCCTGGTCTTTTGTCGTATAGGCCCCAGATTGCATGTAAATTCCTCATATTCCTTGATCATTTAATGTTCTCTTATGTTAGACAATTTAATCTCATCTTGATCAGCATCAATTTGAACTCCTTTACTCTTTCTAGACTTCATTTTGTTGCTCTTCTCCATAAAGGAATATTCTTGAGCTTCCCAAGAAGTGGTTTCTTGATCATCAATCATTGCATGTTACTTCAGTTTAGAAACTGCAGATCCATTTATTTGAAGAATTTTAAATTGAGAATTGTAAGTTGCAGATCCATTTATTTGAAGAACTTTAAATTAATAATTGTAAGTTTCAATAGAGTTGGTAAAGACTATTTTGTTCTCAAAAGATATGATAGGAAGAGATTAACATATTACTTTATGATAGTAATCTATATGGAAGAGGTCAAATCGAATCCACCAAGAATTTTTGACCTATCTGAGGTTGTTTGTCAGAATTATATTCGATGACATTTAACTTGTGTGGAAGAAGTCAATAGTTTTAACTCTCATCTGAGGTTATTTTGTCAAGGTATGACATTAACATGTGTTGAATATGTTAAATATTTTGATTCTTCTGAGATTATCTGTCAGAGTATTACTCGGTTACGTTAACCTGTGTGGAGTAGGTACAAAGTTATGATCTATCTAAGATTGTTTGTCAGAGTGTTACTCGATGCCATTAACTTATGTGGAGTATGTACAAAGTTATGACCTATCCAAGGTTGGTTTGTCGAGCGTTTACGTTAACCCGTGTATGTGCAAAGTTATGACCTATCCGAAGTTGTTTGTTAGAGTGCTATTTGGTGACATTTAACCAATGTGGAGGAGGTCAAATAAAAAATATTCGTTTGTAGCCAAAGTTGCTCCTTGATCTTTATCTTTTTCATGAGTATTACTAACTTGCTTCTCGAACTGATAATCAATTAGATATCCAGTATATTTCGTCAAGCTTTCAAACGTGACGAAGTTCATTCGTCGATCGAAGATCGCTCGACCGATTTCGACGCTCATTTTGATCCCGATTTGGCGACTATCACTTCCAAAATTGACTCGACTTATGACACATATATAGAGGTTAACATATTACTTTATGATAGTAACCTATATGGAAGAGGTCAAATCGAATCCACCAAGAATTTTTGACCTATCCGAGGTTGTTTGTCAGAATTATATTCGATGACATTTAACTTGTGTGGAAGAAGTCAATAGTTTTAACTCTCATTCGAGGTTATTTTGCCAAGGTATGGCGTTAACATGTGTTGAAGATGTTAAACATTTTGATTCTTCTGAGATTATCTGTAAGTGTATTACTCTGTTACGTTAACCTGTCTGAAGTAGGTACAAAGTTATGATCTATCTGAGATTATTTGTCAGAGTGTTACTCGATGACATTAACCTATGTGGAGTAGGTACAAAGTTATGACCTATCCAAGGTTGTTTGACAGAGTGTTACTCGATGACGTTAACCTGCGTGGAGTATGTGCAAAGTTATGATCTATCCGAAGTTGTTTGTCAGAGTGTTATTCGGTGACATTTAACCAATGTGGAGGAGGTCAAATAAAAAATATCCGTTTGTAGCCAAAGTTGCTCCTTGATCTTTATCTTTTTTATGAGTATTACTGACTTGCTTCTCGAACTGATAATCAATTAGATATCCAGAATATTGATTTGGATGATCTTTTGAGATTAAGAGTTGGCTTCCAATAAAATCAAGGATCGAAGTTTGATGAATCTTCATTATTCGCATGTGCTCCTTAAAAGCATGAAATGCTCCACCTGGCCGGTGGTTTTGATCTTGTTGGGAAACTTAGTCATCATACATGATGAAATAATGAGAATCAGTTTCCCATAGACGGCACCAAATTATTGCGTGCTAGAAACCAAGTTACGGTAGAATAAAATTTTACCCCTTAACATTGTTGAGAAATCCAGCACACACACAGATATTTGAAGAGAGAACGAAAAACTCTTGGATTTTTACATGAAAAAACCCCGAAAAGAGGGAAAAAAATCACGGAACCTAGCCCAGTAAAAATGTTTCACTATATATCTGTTTTGAAGTACAGAGTTTAAGTTTTCTTGATAACGGGATTATAAAATCAGTGAGAAAGCGACAACCGGAAATCTGAATCGTAACAATATCCAACGATAGCGAGTCAGAACCATTGAAAAATGACGATAGTGAATGACGCGCTGTCACGATGATCCAATGATCGCTCATGCCTGCGACGATGATGCTACGGTGACCAATAATAGTGGCCGACGATGGCGGCCGGCTGTTGTCAACGGCGGTGGTCAGCAGCGGTCGGCGGCAACCAACGGCGGTGGTGGCCCACGGCGGTGGTCAGCGGGCGGTGACCAACAGCGGTGGTCGGCGACCGTCGACTGGTGACACAATTATGCTTGGAGGTTCTTCAAGCCTTAGAGCTCTCTCTTCTCTTTAGCTTGGCCTCCCAAGTTCGCTTCTAGCTCCTTCCTCCCTTCATGATAAGAATGAAGTCCTATTTATAGAATTCTGAGAGGGCATTTTGGTCATTATAGTCAAAATCTCAAAATACTCCATCAGACGGTCCATATTGATTCATTTGATCATAGATAATTTTTTTGGCGATTTGACCATTCAAATGACCTTCGATTTCAGTGATCTTAAGCTCATTAGATTCATCTCGTCGAGCCGCTCGATTTGACTATAAGAACATCAAATTTGAAAGTCATTTGATCATTCAATAAGTGTTTCAAAGTTTCAGATATTCGTTTTGAGAGCTCATGACTTTGGATTGATTGGCTGATTGTTGGACTGGTACCAAGTAATTTAATTTGATTGTATGTATATTTTAAATTGATATCTGTATTTAATTTATAAATTTTAGAGGGATATATCAATATTAAAACTGAATTCATTATTAATTACATGTTAAAATGGTTGAAATAGCACATTTAAAGATCTATACATCATCCAAAAGGATTCTAAATGAGAGAGAGAGTGTGTGTCAAAAATATGTGCATCAACACCCAATGTCCACCTTCGCCTGCTCCAACGCCCATTATCGCCATGACACTTATTATCACCCAATTTTAATGCCCGCCATTGTTCTTCATCTTGCAATTGGCCATTGCAATTACTTCTTGTCTATTATCACTCACAATTGAGTAACATCATTTTCAATAGTCTATTTTCATTTGTCATCATCTTATGCATTTGTCACCCTTGTTTTTGTAATATTACCTTCTCTTGTGATAATAAAAGAAAATCATTGTAACTTCCAATCTATATAATGGAATCATTTAAACTAAATAAGTCTCATTTTTTTTTTTGGGTTTTTCTATTGAAAAAAATATTGCACCTCTTGTGCGCCACATTCTCTACTAATTTATTTATTTATGTTCTTAATTTTTTGGTAATATTAAAATGGAAAACATTCTTTGCCACACCGATTACTCTAACATGGCACAAAAATTTAAAAAAACTATGAAGCCAAATAGGCTATTTGAGTGAATGCTTCCCAAGGCGATTTTGAGATGACATTACTTTGTGATGACAAAGACTTCTTAGAAAAATAATGTTATTATATGAAGCCTAATTATGTAGATTAATCAGCATCAACTTAGAGCCTTCCCAAGTGGATTTCGAGATGACCTTACTTCGTGATCTCAATGACTTCTTTGAAAGATGATGTTATTATGTGGAGCTTAATTGTGTTGATCAATCAGAGATATATTGTTGACTAAGAGACTTCAATTTTGCTAGTCAAGCTTGATGGTGAGCTTGTTGGGTGGTGCAAAAGGGATTGGCCAAGGCGCTAGGACATAGAGGCCTTGACCTTAGAGAGAAAAACCAGCATCGTAGTGCTAAGACTCGGGAATGAAAGACACAAGAAAGAGAGGCCAACTCCTTAACACTGCTGCAACAACACCGTAATGCTAAAACTCATGCAAAAGAGTCTAAAAAATAACGGCGACAATGTCATGGCGTCACCCGCTATGAAACAATAAAGTTTGTATTTAGACAATTTTATGTAATTTGTTTCAGATCCTCTTAAATCTTTTTTCCATGCTAATGTGAGTGTGAGTAGGGGTGTGAGTCAAGGCGAGTTAAGCTCGTCTCAATAAATGACTCCTGAGTCGAGATAGATGAGCTAACAAATCAAACTCAAGCCAACTCCAACTCAACTTTTTTAACTCATGAGCTAGCTCATTTAATAAATATTAATGCAAAATATATCTATAATATATTAGAATTTAATAATTTAAGTATACAATTATTAAAATTATTTAAAAATTATATCTCATTCTCTTATATCAAATAATTTATTATTATTTTACTTTTAATTTCTTAATTCTTTTAATCATTTTTATCATAATAATTATTTAAATCATAATTACTTTATCTCTTTCATACTAAATGAGTCATCTCGCAAGTCAACTCGAACTCAAAGGATTAATCAAGCTCAAGCTCAAGCCAAGAGTGGCCCGAGCTCAACTCGATTAATTTATACCCCTAATAAAGAGTATGTACCCTAGAGTATGAGAAATATGAAGAAATTTGAGTGAATTGTAAAATTGTACTATTGTACTCATTTTCTTCATAGTAAATTTCTTGGTGCGACGTGACTCCGTGATATTTTTCTCGTTCTTGAATTTTTCCACGTTAAATCCAATATTTTTTGTGATTTTGTGCTTTGGTTATTTTTGTTCAAAATTTTACTCAAGATCTCTCAAATTAGTTTTCGCGAATTAGATCTCGCAACAAATGATCATCTAAAGATGTTTTTCCCCTGAGAAGAAAAGAAGTATATTTTGTGGACAAGAAAGCATTCAATTGTCAAGATAAAACGATCTAAATGAGAGAAATAAAGAAAGTGAAACATTCACTTCCAATTTTGCAAGTCGGCGCACCCATCATGGTGCATGATGAGCGCACTTCAAATAACAATCAGTTAAATATAACTAGGAGATTACACTGGTCATTAGATTAAATGGACTTCTTAGAACAGATAATTAAACAACACGATACAAAGTAAAATATCTAGAAATGAGAATAAAGAAACCATGAAATTAATGTTCAGCAAATCGAAATAAAACGAATTATATTTGGTTTTTATGTTAAAAATAACGAACAGAAGCATATGCGCATAACAAAACGAATTCTGATATGATTGATCAAAGGATATGAAAGGTCATACTATAATCAGATTTGTACAGAGGCTTAAGGAAACCAAACTCAGCAGAAAGAATGAAAATTATAATGTGTTTAAAGGAACCACAAGCAAATAATAATCAGGCAAAAGACAGGAGCCGTCATCTTCTTCTTCAATATGAGCATGAGCACTGTGTTTAAACTAGTCATGTAAACTAACTTGTAAGTCTTACTTAGGAAGAGCAGCACGAGGAATTTTGGTTAACCGGTTGCCCGCGGATTTGAACAGTTGGTGGCCTAGCGCCGTTCATGGTGGGCTGGCTTGCCATCCTGTTAAATGACAATGAAGTGGTTACTATCACATGAATATTCAAGTTAAGTTAACAGAAAATTTTAAAGATATTAAGAGTCCGTTTGAGACTGCATTGCCCCATTTGCTTGTCAATTCATTGGCATATTTTTGTTTGGAAAATTTTTTTTAGAAATTTTTATGATGAGAATCAGCTTTTTAGAGTCGCATGGACTAGAATGTGAGAGTTATAAGAAAACAGCTATCTAGCCTTTTCCAAAAACATGAAAATAAAAATCTATTGTACCCATAGCAGCTTTTATTATGACAATTCTAAATATACTTATACAAACAATAGCAGTGGCCCAAAACAAATCCTAATACTCTAGGCTCCCATATCTTTGCAAATCCAACAAAAAATAATAAGCCTTATGTGGAGTTAACTACCTAAATCATTTTTCTCCACTGTCTTATTAAGTGTCTTATTTTCATTTAGTTATAATGAATTAAAGTTATTTTTTGTACTTCCTAATCAAATCTTTTTAGGTTCACCTCAACATTTCTTAACATAGACTGAATCTAATACATCTACTCTCCTAAGTCATTGAAAGGTCAGCATTTATGTGATCAAATCATTTAAGGCGACTCTCTCTATGTTATTTGCCACTAAAGCTACTCTAACCTTTTCACGGATATACTCATTTCGCATTTTGTAGCCACTCATCCACTTTAGCACTTCATTTTATGCTTCTCTTTTATTAGCCAACATTTTGCGCCATAAAGCATTGTAGATCTCATCACTATCTAATAAAATTTTCCCATAAGTTTAAGCGGTACTTTTCTATCACACAACAGACCCAATACATTCCTCCATTTCAACCACTCAACTTGAATTTTACTAATAACATCACCATCTATTTCACCATCACTTTAAAAAATAGACTCAAGATATCTAAAACATTCACTCTTTTTAATGACTTAATCAACCATTGTCACAACCCCACCACTAGATTTACTACTAAAATTACACTCCATATTTTCGATTTTAGATCTACTTAAATGAAAGCATTTAGACCTTAACGTTGACCTACATAATTCAAGTTCTTCTTCAACTCCCTCTCTAGTCCTAACAACAAAAAGAATACCATCAACAAATAGCATACACTAAAGTACATCCTCCTAGAAATGTCTAGTAAGAACATCCATAACTAAAGCAAAAAGATATGGACTTAAAACCGAACCTTGATGTAATCCAACTGAAATAAAAAATACTTGGCCAATCATATTTGTGTTTGAACACAAGTCAAAGCTCCACAATACATATCCTTAATAACTTGAATATAAACAATATTAACTCATTTATTTTCTTGAACTCCTAAAACACTTCTATTGGTTCTTTATCATATGTTTTCTCGAAATCAACAAATATCATATATAGATCTTCCTTAATCTCTATATATTTCTCTATAAAATCTCTCAACAAATGTATAGCATCTATAATAGACCTACCCAACATTAATCCAAACTAGTTTTAAAAAATATTTGTATCACATCATAACCTATGCTCAATTACTCTCTCCCATAATTTTAATGTTATGACATACCAACTAAATTATTCTATAATTTACACTCTTGTGCATCCCCTTTATTCTTAAAATTAGGAACCAATAAACTCTTTCTCCACTCATCTAACATCTTTTTAGAAAATAATATTAAAAAATTTAGTAAGCCAAGAAATTCTTTAGTCTCCTAAGTCTTTCCACACTTCTAGTGGAATATTAAATCTCACTGTTTTTCCACACTTCATTTTCTTTAAAACTTTTCCAACCTCGATTTTACTAAGATGATGATAGAAAAAAAAATCTTTATATTCATTTAGGATACTAAGGTCGCTAAAGTCAATCATATTCTCACAACTTTCATTGAAAAGTTTATTAAAATATCACATCCACCTATGTTAAATATTTTCTTCTAAGGAAAAGACTTCATTTTCATCCTTCATGTACTTCATTTAAACTAAATCTTTATTTATCTTATCTCTTTGCTTGGCTAATTTATTCATACATCTTTGGCCTTCTTTAATATCCAATATATTATATACATCACTAAACACTGAATTATTCATCACATATTGTTTTCTTAGAATCCCTATGAGTCACTTTATATCTTTTTCAATTCTCCAAACTTTACATCAAAACCAAATTTTATAACAAAATTTCTTATATTTTATATTTTCTTACATATTTTGACTTCGCCACTAACTATTTTTACTAGTAGGAGCTTTTTCTTTTGATTTTTCAGGCATATATTTTTCAACTTAATATAGCTTGCTACATTTTTCCATATAACATTAGCTTCCTCAAACACATCACGAATCTTAAGATCTTGTAGCTTACTCTTAAAATATTTTTATTAGCTATCTTTAAGTACCACTATCAAATTCTAGAACAATGTTTCATTTTATTTTTCAACTTTCAACCCTTTAATTTAAAATCTAAAATCAGTAGTCGATGATGGGTACTTAAACTTTCATCCAGAATGATTTTATAATTTTTATAATCTAAACAATCAGTTTTCCTCCTAAAAAGATAATTAATCTATATTTTACTAGGTCCCTTCTTATAAGTGATAATATGCTCATCTCTTTTCTTAAATTAAGCATTAACAATTATAAAATCATAAGCTAAAGCAAAATCCAATATAATCATACCATCTTATTAGTCATTTTAAATCTATAGCCATTATGAATGATTTTAAAATCTTTCACAATTCTAGCAACATGTCTATTTAAATATCATCCAATAAATAGTTTCTTTAAGAAATATTGTTGTATTAGTCTTTTTTAAATTGTTTCAATTTTTTTTTAATATACATCCAAACTTACTTGAGAAGCATAAATATTTATAACAGTAATAATCTTAGCATTAACAATAAACTTTAAAGCTATAATTTTATGTTAAATTCTCATTAATTTTCACAATATCATCATTCAAACTCTTACCTATAATCACATTTATATCATTTTTAGTACGACTCTTACCTAAATAATAAAGTTAAAATTTAAACTATCAATCTCATTAGTCTTTTCTCCAACCCATTTATTTTCTTATATATATAAGATATTTATCTTCCTATGAATTATAATATCAATTAATTAAATTAATTTACCTACTAAGGGTACCTATATTTCAAGTTTCTATTCTAATTCTAATTTCAAAGACTATTTTCTTTGCCCACATTCGTCCATAATGTAAGAACCCTTATTTATTTAACACTGCTAAGCAGATGTAGCGCCCTTCTTTCTTCATTTGTATTTAGGTACCTACACGGTTTAACGCCCTAGCATTAACATAATGTATTAAATGATTTGTATTATAATTCTTTGAGAAGTTTTACGTTGGCTATCAACTACCTAACACAATCCTCTACTTATCTCTTCCAAAAATTGGGATTGGCATAGCAATACCTTGTCAAATCGAAAAAGTAAAAATGTTACATAGATATAAGATTTTCAGAACAATTATTTTATTCCAGAAACACATGAAAACTCTTATTACGTATTAAAACATCTTATTTCTAAATAGTTATGTGAAATAAGTTATATCTAGTAAGTACCACAATACGGATTTGAAAAAGATGCAAACTTAAAACATTAGATATTTGACATGACACCAATTTACGTGAGGATTTACTCGAAGTACTGTGAAGAAGATATTATTACCTGCTCTTGATATCAGCAGTCATGGCCATGAAAGCGTGCTCCACATTAGTAGCATTCTTGGCACTAGTCTCCATGAATGGTATGCCAATCTCATCAGCAAATGCCTAGATGCAGCAAAAAGATAATTTAATGTAGCATTCGTCTAATTGAAAGCAGAATCCCATTTCCAACAACTATAATTCATATGATTGTATCAGCATCTTTTATGAGTTAAAAGCCAAAATGAAACTCAATCGTATTAACAATCCAACTCCTCTTAAAATTTTAATATGTTTAAATATAATAGATATAGAAATAAATCTCAAAATGACCCTCCAACTATTTTCATGTGAACAATTTAATCCTAGAGTAACATTTCTATAATTAAGTGCCTAACTATACAAAATTGATTCCAATTTGATCCAACAACTATACAAAATTGACTCCAATTTCGTCCTCGAGGAACCATTGTATTGTCAAAGACTAAATTGGAGGGATGTGATACTCTATGGCTAAATTGGCCACATGCAAATAGTAATTGGAGGGATGTGATACTCTATGGCTAAATTGGCCACATGCAAATAGTCGGGGGACCATTTTAAGATTTAACCCAAAAAGTATATACTAATATACTCCTACTACTTGATGTTTCCCACAATAAAAATTAATTAATTTATGTGCCATCACTAAAAAAATTCCTAACTCCGCTGCAATCTTCACTGTGATAGGCACACTAAAAAAAGGGAAGTACAAGTCTCCTAATAATCACCTTTGCAGTTTCGTATGACACAACTTTCTTGGCAGTGAGATCACACTTGTTTCCAACAAGAAGCTTGTTAACATTTTCACTAGCATAGCGGTCAATTTCATTCAACCATTGCTTTACATTATTGAAACTCTCCAGATCCGTCACATCATAAACTACCTGCAAATTTGATAAAAAAAATGAATGGGCGTTTTTTATTCTTAGAGGTTTAGCTAGGCATCAATATAGAGAGGAAGTGACAAAATGGCTTACAATAATCCCATGAGCGCCACGATAGTAGCTGCTAGTGATTGTCCTGAAACGTTCCTGTCCAGCAGTATCCCACTATGACCCATAAAAAAAATTAAGAAAATGTGTCTATGGGATTTAACATCAAATAAAGTTGCTCAATAATTAGGAATTTAGTAAAATGAAAAATGAAAAGAGAGAGAGGGTTTGTTTCTGGCGGCAAATGGCCCTATCATAGCAAAAAAGTCTGGTAAAAAGAATCAGAAGATCCAAGTAACAAGCATAGTAAGAAGCAATTAACTTTAAAAATATAGAAATTTTTGTTGAAATTGATTTCAATTTTTTCAAACGTCGCAGGAAACTTTAAAAATATAGATGAAACTGTTATTCAGCATCAGGTCTAAGAAAAAAATTAAAAGAACAAAATTTACAGCGCAGATGATTTGATCAGTACTGAAAATACTCTAATAATATAACTACTCTCCTATGTTTCAGCAAATTATTTCTCAAATATAGAAATTTTCATTCTTTTAGTGCTGTTTAATTCAAAAAAGCCTCTAGTGTAAAATAATGCATCTCACAATTTGAAGCTTAATAGTTTTCCCGTCCTGCTCAACAGTGCGTATTTTCTGTACAACAAAACACAAAACTGCTCAGTATTTTAATATTTCAAAATGAGGCTCACCATTGAAAGAGATGAAATATACGTACAAAATCAACTCCAATGGTGCTGATGTAACTATCCAAATAAGAATCATCCTAAGCCACAATAGAAACAAGTTAGGATCATACAAAATTAATGGTAATATAATTAGGAAATATTATATCAGATTCTTAAAGATATAGATATAATAATTGCATACTGTCATAGTAGATGTTTATATAAAAATTATTATCTTCAAAAATTAACTCTTAAGAGGGACACCCGTCATAGAAATATAGCTTACTCTTTGCTAGCTAGAAGAATTTGATCAAGTTAGAAAATAATTACATCCTAGCCATATAAAGCTAGGGGAATAAATCTTAGTAAATAGAAACAATGCATAAAATGCACTGGACGTGTAAGCTTGCATAAACAGCATTTCCACATACAGGGTACTTGTTATGTATCTTATATCATCAAGAAATATTTAAGGCAAAAGCTACGAGTGGAAGACATAAAATCTAAAAAGGTTACGAATGTCCCTTTTACATTCCTTATATAACCTCATGTTACGCAGTTTGGGGAAAATAAAGACATGTAACGATCACTTGAGAATTATTTTGCTAAAAAACTTAGGATACTTACTGCGAATCGCAACAGGAGGCAAGATTTGCCAACACCAGAGTCTCCAATGAGCAAAAGTTTGAACAAATAGTCACTAAGATACCAAGCGAAAAAGTTAGAATTATATATTAAAAAAAAGAGCTTGCTTTTAAAAAGTACATAAAAATGTGACAACAAGCACATCTCTGACTGATTGTTTTACCTAATCGCATCATAACCGATGGATCACAATATATAGGACTTGTATAAATGATAGAAAACAGAAACCAACCAAAATCAAGGCTGTAAATATCCAAAATAATAACTGCTTCGACTCTACATGGAATTTGGCAGATTAATGTATCCCCCCTCCTCTAACAATGCCAACCATCCAGAATCCAGCATTTAAGGTATTTATAGACTTGGATAAAACAACTAAGGGATGCTTGCATGCACCATCTAGAACTTAACAAATTTCTTACAACAAAATCATTATGCATGAAATATATCATACTGTAAAAGATATCAAAAGAAGCTTCACTGCAGTATATAGGTAAGTTCTATACAGATTAACATTCCAAAGTCTCTTGAAATCAAGTCAGAAAATGGGATGACCATAAGAAAACTACAAAAAGAATTCAGTGTCTGGCAGCAGATCACTTAATGCAAAAGTTCACCCCAAGTGTCTGATGCCAAATTAAAACTTAGGATCCCTAACACACACACTCAAGACAAGATTCTCAACAATGGCACAATAAAAAGGTTCAAATTATATATGCTACTGTGAAACACAAGAATTCATTGTTCCTCTACATATATTCTATTGAACATTTTGAAGTTATTAATCAAAGCTGAGAACGTCCAATCAGATATCTGCCAATGATTTTTAATTATGATTTGAAATTTCAATCCTAATAGTAAGCATAAACTACCCTGCTTTAAACCGCACCCTCATGCGTAAACTGTTGTGCATGCTAATTTAAGTGATGATTTATTGGGTAGCTTAAGCATTTCATACAAATTCTCAATTTTAATCATGACTAATATAGAAATTCTAAAAATGTAATATTAGTTTGTGCTGTGCGTCTAGCTTTTGCTTCTCATCAATAGAGAAAAAGGTTTTAAGTAAAAAAACTAAAAAGATAAAGCTTTTAATGATGTACAAATCTCATAAAAACAGAATTCAAATAAAAGGCAAAACATAAATAGGGCAATAAAGCGATGGAGGAGAAGGCCAATACAATGAATGATGCAGGAACTTGATCGGTTATTCTTTGATGTGATTTATTAAACAGCATCACTATTATGTATGTTAGACATCATAGAGTATTTTTGACACTATTATATTGGCTATGATACGTTAGCCTAATGTTTTGAACTCTAATCTATATAAAGCATTCAATAGATCCTATCTTCTTGCACACTTGCCCTGGCCAGTCCACCCTTTGCACCTTTTCTCTCAAGCAATCCCCTCTCTCTTCCTCTCTTCATCCCTTCAATGCTTTTTTCTTTCAAGTTACAAGCAAGACAAGAACTAAAAGGCAATGAATCTCTATAATTGGTATCATAGAAAACATAATGATTTGTAAATCTATATCATATGGCAGTAGAACAAACATTGAATCATTGGGACATAATAAATCAACCTTGAAAGAGTTTTAAATTTTGAAAAACAGCTGCTGTTTTCAAACAACTGCCACCACCACCACTTTTTCTCCATGGCCACGGCCTTATCCTCCATGGAGTTTACAATCCATCTGTTGCCTTCTGCAGGTTTAGAACACAATTGGGTATGAAATTCTGTAGTCACTGCCATCTTAATCCATGTTTTTGTCTAGTTTTTTAGACATATTAGTCATTAGCTTTATGTTATGCTACTTATCATGGAGTCCTTTGTAATTCTAATGATCGTTTTAAATACTACAATCTTTACGCTTTAAACCTTCATCAACATAAAGAGTTCCAGTTTTATAATAGGCTGATATCAATAATTGATAAATGAAATAACTAACATGGTTGCTCTCTAGCTCTCCTCGCCTCTCCTCCATTTCTCTCTTAACCAATTCCCCTCTCTCTTCCTACCCTTTTCTCTCTATAAACATGCCTCTTTGTCTTCATCCTGTCAACTTCCTTCTTCACTTTCAAAGCAAGTGCAAGAATAACTATACTTCTTTCCGACAACTACTACCAATTGCTATCGCTGTCACTTCCCCTAAGGGGTTACAATGCTTAAAAAAGACAATCATCATAATAACTTAATGCAACTCTAGACTCACCACACGTTGATCAGCCTCTCCGTAACCGTTTCCCCATAGGAAGGAATTATCTTCCATTTTCTTTCCACATTTCTATATATTTTCCTTTATTATTTCCTATTTTATAATATGATATCATTTTATAAGTTAGCCAAACAAAGAGATAGGAAAAATAAAAATTTAGTTTAAGTGAAATGCAATAAAGATAAAGATCATAAAGCACTTATCTTGGAAGAGGATATTCAATATAAGTGAATGAGATATTTTGATAGACTTTTCAATAAAGGTTATAAAAATATGATTAACTTTAGCGATCTTAGTATCCTAAATAAAAATAAAAATTTTTATTTCTATTGTCGTATTAGTAAAACTGAGATTAGAGAAATCTTAAAGAAAATGAAGTGTAAAAAAATAGGACTTAATGATATTCCAATAGAAGTGTAGAAATGCTTAGAAGATCAAAGAATTTTTTATCTTATTAATTTTTTTAATATTATTTTAGAGACTAAAAAGATATCAGATGAGTAGAGAAAGAATTTGTTAGTTCCTATTTTTAAGAATAAAGGTGATGCATAAGATTGTGCAAATTATAAAGAATTAAGTTAATATGTCATATATTAAAATTATGGGAGAGAATAATTAAGCATAGTTTACAACATGACACACAAATCTCAAAACCAATTTGGATTCATGTTAGGTAGGCCTATTATAGATGCTTTATATTTGTTGACAAGTTTAAAAGAGAAGTATTAAGAGAGTAAGGAGAATCATATAATATTTGTTGATTTAGAGAAAGCATATGATAAAATTCTAAGATGAGTGCTTTGGAGAGTTCTAGAAAAGAAGAGAGTTAATATTGTTTATATTCAAGTTATTAATGATATGTATACTAGAGCTATCACTTAAGTTCAAACACAAGAATGATTGATCAAGTATTTTCCTATTTCAGTTGGATTACATCAAGGATCGGCTTTAAGCCCATATCATTTTGCTTTAGTTATGAATGTTCTTACTAAACATTTACAAGAGGATGTACCACGGTGTATGCTTTTTGTTGATGACATTCTTCTTATTGATAAGACTATAGTGGGAGTTCTAGAAAAACTAGAATTATGGAGGTCAACCTTATAATCTAAAGGCTTTCATTTGAGTAGATCTAAAATCGAATACATGAAACGTAATTTTAGCTGTTGAAAATCTAGTGATGGAGTGGTGTCAGTGTGTGATCAAGTCATTAAAAAGAGCGAATGTTTTGGATATCTCAGGCCTATTGTTCAAAGTGATAGTAATATAGATGGGGATGTTATTAGTAAAATTCTAGTTAGATGATTGAAGTGGAGGAATGCATTGGCCTTGTTGTGTGATAGGAAAGTATCACTTAGACTCGAGGAAAAATTTTATAAGATGGTGGTGAGACCTGTAATGCTTTATGACCCAAAAAGTTGGCCAATAAAAGGCAAGCATAAAATTAAATTAAGTGTTGTAGGGATGAGGATTCTCAGGTGGAGTAGCTTTACACTTAAAGATAAAATGAGAAACGACTATATAATGATAAGGTTGGAGTAGCTCCAATGGTAGATAAGATTAGAGAGAGTCATCTTAGACAGTCTAGTCACATAAAATGCCGATTATTTGATGACCCATTTAGAAGAATAGATGTATTAGATTCGGCTTATGTTAAGAAAGGTAGAGGTAAACCAAAAAAACTTAATTAAAATTTATAAAAAAATGACATTAATTTATTAAGATTAAATAAAAATATAATACTTAATAGGACACATTGGAGAAAAAGGATTCATGTAATCAACCTCACGTAGTGGGATAAAGGCTTGTTGTTGTTGTTGTTGTATTTTATAAATCACCACATAAATCTTGTCTAAGTATCATAAATTAAATCATACATAAATAGTCACTGCATCTTTCTAAAACAAAGGAGTTCTCTTTCAAAACAACTACAATAATATCAAGTTTTGCAAAATTTAATAATTCAATTACTTCTTGACTGCAAAAAATTATCATAATTTTCTTTTATATCTTTCTAAAAACTACACCCACACCTCTCCTTAGAGTGTAAATAAGTCGAGGTTGAGCAAGTTATTTGACTCGACTCACAAGAAAACAATCCAAAATTTTAATGCTTGTATTTGGCCCTTATCGAGCCAAGTTTGACCCATTCATAAGTACAAAGTATACTTGAAAGTGCTATGTAAAATAAAAAATATACATATTGCCATGTAGATGTAAATATATCAATATAGACATAAATATATGAACATGAATATACATAGCTTATACATATATATGCACACATATACATATAACCAAATATGAGTATACACACACACACACACACACACACATATATATATAATATAATTTTTATATACACATCAGCATAGTCAAGACATTATTAAGCTGAACAAGAATAAAAACAAATAACAAGCTTTGAATGCTCCTAATCTCTTCAATATCTCTTTTTAAAGTGAACATTCCTATCTCCCTTCATATTTGATCAAGCTTTCAAAAATTAATTTTGAATTAAGTAATTTAAATAAATAAATCATTAAAACTTAAGAGAAAGTAGAAAACCTTAGCTGACCCTCTTCATCTTGATCACAATTAAATTTAAAAAATATGATTGAAAAAAGCATTAAAATTAGAAGATGTTTAAAATAAAATTTACAGAAAACATTTCTTTTATATATTTCATATTTCATAAAATATTTTTTATTTTGTCACATATTTGCAACATTATTATGTCATTTAAATAATATTTAAATATTTTTAATATTTATTGTGTTATCCAGTTCAACCCTTAGTTTAACCCTATTAAACAATTAAACTTTAAACCCTTCTTCCGATTCAATGATAGGCCGTATTTTTAAAACCTTCAAGTTAATTAATAGTGGTTAAAATGAAAATTTTCATTTAGAACTAGTTATTATTAAGATTAAGATATATTCAAAGATATTTTATCATTTTGAAAATTGCCAATCATTATAAGTATGATTAGAACCACAAAATTCAATGGTTGACAAGGGAATAAAAAAAAAAGGTTTCTTCAAGTGACCCCTCTCAAGAGCAATCCATTGCTTGTTTCTAACCGTAAGATTCAATTTTATCATTCTTTTTACCTCTTTCCTTCATCATTTAAGGCTTTCATTCATTGGTTCTTCAATCTCTTCTTCTCTTTAGCTTCTTGCTTCTTCATCAACATCATATTATACACTTCTCAACAATTAAGATATTAAAATGCACCATAATCTCCATTTACAAAACCTTTCTCTTTCTCAAGCAACAATCAATTGGCAAAAAAACTGAGTCATAATGAATATACCTCATAATCTCCTAAAAATGAGGACAACCAGCCACTAAAACAAGGTTGCAACATGAAGTGAGTTCCTGCTCTCCCTCTCCTTTTCCTTAACTTCTCCTTTCCCTTATTTTTCCTTGAGGAATAGTTGTCTTGTCTTGCTCACTAGAGTTAGTGAAAGAACATTAACTATTTAATTTGTAGTAGATTAATTTGTATTGCTAATTACTATGTAGGATACATTGAATTAGTTACTTTAATATAGGTGTATGGAAATATGTGCTTGTTTCAATAATAAACAAAAAGAAAATGTTAATTTAATATTTTTAAGAGTAGACTCGATTCTTGCAATGGTTATAATTAATTCGAGTTAGTTTAGGGGCAATGTATATCATTTAGGTTATATTTATACCAGCTAACTAGTAGTTTTTAATGTTTTTATTTGCGTACTAATATTGATTAAGTATTGTACTATGCAGAATCTTCAAGTTGAATTTTATGTGTCATCATTGATAAAACCTAAATTAACTTTGGAGGATTGTAGTACTTGCTTCAATTTAAGCAATTTTTATTTATTAAAGGATCACTTTCTTGTTAGAAATGTTATCCTTGATATTTTATAATGAAATCTTATATATTTATGGGTTTTCAATCCTATAATTGATATTGAATTATTTGTTACAAGTTTGTCCATAAATCTCCTTTTAAATTCATAAAGAAATAACAAATTGTATAGATAGTTTTACCTTAATTTATTACTTCATAAATCCCTATATAATGAATATAATCATATGGTAGCATGATCTATTTTTCATCCACGCTATTGAATGCAATAAACTTTATTCTTGCAAATCATGTTTTGGTATGTGAACAACAACTAATCATATAATTTATAAAACACCTATTAAATACATATTCATGATTATAAAAATTATATACTTGTGTGCGGTGATATGTAGGTCTATGAAATTATTTTGGACATTGGTTAGCTGGGCTTATAGACCCACACATTGACAACTCTATTGAAAGTCGTCTGAATTCCATGAGCTGGTTTTTACCTTCCTAATTTTAGGATACCTTCATTAAACCAATCATTGAAATGTAAACAGATACAATAGAATAATAAATGACTAACGAGTCATATCCAAAAATGTATGATTATACCATATAAAGATATTAAAATAAAAAAGTAAAATATATTAGACTAAGTAACACTTATTATTTCTTTAATAAAATATTACTATAATCAGACAATTTGATGACACTTATCACTGCTATTATATAGTAAACTATGATTCTTTTATAATTCCTTTTGCATGCTACATTATCTTGTCATTTATGTTAACATATTGAATTATCAAATTCACTTGTTATAAAAAAAATTTAATAGCAAGTACTATTAAGATGATTGGTGAATCATTACCACAAGAGCAAATTTTCTATAATCGCCTTTTATTTTGTGTTTTTAAATTTCAATTGAAATAGCTTTATTTATACTTCTATTGGATTTGAGTAGTTTTACTTATGCAATGAATTTATGTTGAAATAGCTTACTTTTTCATTAGTCATTATTATTGCTTTTTCATTGGAGCAGTGTTATTGATTCCATCAAGCAATAAATAGTATTTACTTTCCTTATCTTATTACTATTATTATTATTATTATTATTATTATTATCATTATTATTATTATTATTATTATTACTATTTGCTTGTATATGATTTTTTTTTTAGTACAAAATAGGTTTAAATCGATTTGGAATTTTGAAACTTTTTTTTTTGAAAGTTGAGCTCCATCGCTTCATCTTGTCTCGTATTGTCAGGGTACATCACCTTCAGAAACCGAGGAATGACAACGATATTGATGCCTTGGGAGTGTCTCCTTCAAGATGGAATTCAATGCAAAAGAAGAAAGGTCAATTCACATTCATTCTAAACTCTAACAAATAAAAAATGACTATTATCCAAGGTTAAATAAAGAGAGGTCCTTATGATGAAGTTATATCATTCAATCAAAATTCCTGCACTCCAAAATGATGTTCAAGAATCAAATATGATATGATATTGGCCCCAATTTAAACCCTTGCTAATATCTGCTCTATAATTTCTACATATTGTTGCCTTTGACTCTGCTTTATTGAGCTACAAGCTTAAAATGCTACCAAACCATCATACTTTGGACCTCTCTCTTTCCTTAAAAATTCTCATGCTTTTAATGCGTTACCACTTCATTCCATTAAGAAAAAAAAAAAGTTCTGAAAAGAGCTCTCCAGTATCATAAATACAACAAAAACCTGACGAAAGAACCGCCAACATAAAATCTCCTTTTATAAGCGAAAATTGGAATGGAAATGCATCCCAGCAAACACCTACAATTTCAGGAAATAAGGACGAAAAATACTATGAAACCATCTAAAATTTCAAACATCAACCGCGATCGTAACTGTTGCCCCGATAAGAAAAAAAAGGCAAGGGATCTCAACCAATCAATCGATCCATATCATTCCAACGAATACTGTAAAATCTAAATCATTCCTGATTTATAATACCAGTTACCCTCCAGATTAGGCCAAATCTCAGGAGGCAGCGAGGAACGATATCATATGTAATTATCTGACAAAGGAGGGAAAATGGACGTCAACTGACTTACTATTCGGGATTCATGGCGGAATTTTCGCTTGCTGCTCTCTCTTCGGCAGGATTGTCGACGGAGGCTTCGCCGGAAACGGATCGGATCCCTTCTTTCTGGGTTGTCGAAGGGATGACCGGTAGAGAAAGGGCAGACAATCAATAAAGGCCGATTAATGGGTTGCCGGTGGAATTACCCAGGTGTATTTTAATTAACAGTTGAAACCAAAGATTACAGGTCGAATATCACAACAATTCATGCAATTTTTTGTCTGATTTCTAGCCATGCTGATAAAATATTCAAGTTTGGGTGTGAAATATGTAAATGCATAAGAATTCCGTGGTATGTATGTAAATTTCCCTAAATTTTAACAGAATATTATTATTAGCGCACTTGACATAAGTGCAGCTTAACGCTTATGAATTATAACATTTGTTAGGTTTGAAATTTCAAATTTGTAATTTTTTCAACCAGTTGATTCTTGATCTATGATCCTCATTAAAAATCCTAATATTTTATTCTATTAAATCATTTCATGCCTTCTTCTCAATTCATGCTTAGTTGGCTAAACTCTAAATCCAATCTCTTCATTTGTCTCTGTAGATGTAAGACCATTATGTGCTTTTGGAGATGCCCCTCCACTCTCTTCTGTCAACTTACTGTTTTTAATATATATTAGACCTATAAATGTAGTCCTTTTTTAGCTACAATTTTTTTAAGCTATATTTACAGAATAACAAATAGGTTCATGAAACCTTGATTGTTATATGTTTTTACAATCTCTTATGGAATAGAGAATTTCTAGATTTGTATTTTCTGCTTGCATTTTTTTTCTATTATATGGTTTCTACACTAAAATACTATCAAAGTCCTTTTCGCATTGGCCAATAATGGCATAAAGAAGAATGCACCTAAAGACTAATGGCAATTAGTGTCTAGTGGCCCTATAGAGTGCTTAATCCAACCTCGAACAACGAATGAATGAACTCACCAAGAAATGCCTTTGACTCACTATGAAAATGTAATAAGAGCTTTGAAATCTTAAAAAAAAAGTGTAATTGACAACACAATCACTATGTTGGTACAACTAAAAACCTACCAATTCAACACAATGCCCTTGCAGTCTATTTTAACTTTCAAAATCATGTCACTATTATCCATTAAGTCTAGTTTTTTGTGAGCTTGACAAAGAATATGATTCTTTTTTTACTCAGAATTAGATAATAAAACTTAGTCTATTTGTCACACATAATAGGAGTATGACAATTGAGACCAATGTCAAAATGATTTAAAGGCAAAACTTGACATATTCTTTTTTATACTTTTACATATGAAAGATTATCTAGACCATGAATAACTAATGAAAAACTTCATTAATTATATGAAAATCGTACCTAAGAAATAAGTTATATGTGTGGCTTGTAAGCTAGAAGTTAGAGCATGTGCTTGATGTGTTCAATTATTATTATCCTAGTGTTGAGTTTAATCTGAAGTTGATTTTACATAAAGTAGTTGTTATGTGGCTATTTCTTGCCAACTTAAAGCAAATAATGTGCCTATCGTATCAACAGGGAGTGTGTCCTATCAGGGGGGTAAATAGAGGATTTGCATTCCCACAGTGCAAGGAACAACCTAAGTGAGTGCACTAATCAGCTAGTGCCATGATATATTGGAGAACTCAATGAAACAATTCAAGACAAACTCAAATGAGCTCTATTTAGTCACTATCTTAGGCTATGAATTTCACCTACAAGGAGGACTATGAAGGTTACATGAACATCCATTTCAACACACTTATAATGGACAACATAGTATTTTACCAAAGCTAAGTTTAATACCCCTAAAATGAGTTATGTTCAATCCCAAATTCTTGGTAACACCCTTAGAAATTAAATCCAATCATAGACTAGCACCACAAGGATGCAGCAATTCATATGCAAAACTCGACACCATTAAATATTTTAATTGTTTTGAATGAAGTTATAAATTGAATGAGTTCCCAACAAAAAAAAAATTATATTTTGTTGAGGGAGATGATTATTCTAGCCCCAAATATCCTTACGTGATTGAATGAAAGTGGATGAAGTACTAGAAGATGAAGGAGAAGTCCTTGCTTGCATCTTTAAGAAATTTCTTAACGTTCCATGATAATCAATGGGCATGCAACATCATGCTATTTTTCAAACATGTTGCAGTATTAAAAGTAATGCGTGTGAACTTCTAGTTAATAGTGCTTGCACAAAAAAAAAATCATTTCAAAAATTATTGCAGTATTAAAAGTAATGCGTGTGAACTTCTAGTTAATAGTGCTTGCACAAAAAAAAAATCATTTCAAAAATTACTATTTGTCTTTACAATTGAAAACATCCAAACACCCTTGTCCTTACAAAATCAACAAGGTTCACAAGGGAATCAACCTCTTAATCTCAAAATTGTGTTTGGTGACATTTTCAGCAGAGAAAAAATTTGTATGTGAATTATTGTACTATGTATTCAACATGAATGTTTGTCACATCATCTTTGTTGTATTCATTTGACTGAAAGAGCAAATAAATGAAATTATTATTATAGTACTCTAACATTATAATTTAGGGGCATTTAAATACATGTCACATAACTCCTATATATTTATATATGATACACCTAATTTTGATATTTTTATCCATAACACCTAAATATATAACTTCACATCAAAATGCTACTCTTTTAAGATACATTTTTCATGCAGAGGTTAAGTAATGAAAATGTAAAATATCAAATTTTAGGCATTAGATATGTAAATATATAGAAATTGTGTGATATGTATGTAAATCTTTCTATAATTTATTATAGTGATCTTGGTTTTCTACAAAATAAATGAGGAATTGATTTTATAATAGTTGTCATCAATCGCTTCCCTAAAATTGCTTGAAAACTTTTGATGCTATTAATGTCACACAGCTTTTTTTTTCTCGAGGTCGTCCATCCTGATGGAGTTTCTAGTAGTTTGACTTCCAACAAAATTTTGTTGCATGAATTAAAATAGAACAACACTATATATTTTAAAAGTGCTTTCATTTCAAATATTTTTTTTAAAGATACCTCATTAAAAAGTTATATAGGGACATTTGTTTAGTAGTCATTGCATGGTAAATATAAAGTCAATTTTATCTTCATTTTAAAAAAGAATACACTTAAAAGTGACTTCCAATCGGATGTAGGTTTGTAAGCCATCACTTAAGTGAAATATTAAAAGGATTTTAAATAGAGTTGTGCATCAGTTCAACTTTTCATCTTCCAAATCAGTGGTTAGATGGAAGCTGCTAATTGGACCTTAGGAAACAATCTGCTATGTATTTTAGGTGATCACCATAAACATTTGGAAGCAATAGAAACCTAATGCATAATCACTATGTGCTAATGTGAATAACTATCCACTCATTCTCATTACAACTTTATATTTTTACAATATCTCTATTATATTTATTACTTATTTTATATATTATTTAGAGAATGACATATGTAGCATATATATTGTTGAGTACATGTTTTTTGCTTGCATTTTCCTTCCCTAAAATCCTAAAACTCATTAGTTTTCTATCATTGTTGATGATAATATAGGTCATTTCATTATTTTTTAAATCTTCTCTATTATTTTTCCTATTCTTGTCCAACTCAGCACATTCCTTGTCCAACTTTATTAGTCTATTATCTTGAATCTCTTATTGTCTCTCTATTTTAATAAGAACATCATATATATTGATAGTTACATTATTTTGAGAAGAATATTTGTAGTTCTATGTGTCTCTTCACTCTCATTATCTCATGCCTTAGTTCTCTATCATGTTTGTGGTGAAATCGACCTTAAGACTTACTTTTTCAAATTGAATCGACATCTTCAATCTAAATTTCACGGTCTTTGATTTTTTTTTTTTGGTTACTCCCTCTCACTGCCATAACTAGCAACCTAGATTAGTGATTAGTGTACTTTATTTTTTTTTATAAACTAATTGTTTAATTATGAATTTATCATTGTTGAGATAGATAAAATAATTGTTTAAGGTTTATTTGTAAGTAAAATATTATTATTTTTTACTTTGATTCAACATGATTGATGATTCATGAGTAACTGTCAGCAATGGTCTTAGCTTCTATATCACAATGTTTTTGATTTCTTCATATAAGACAACATTAATTTAAATGATGCAATTTCTACTATAAATAATGTTTGCCATTTCCAACAGTCTAATAGTAGTTGTAGTTGCACCAATTGAAAATGTGAGAGAACTTTAGTGGAGGAGAAGATGGGTAGAATCAAAAGTAAGAAGTTTATGATCATTTAAATCATATTTTTATGAAAGAAATATAAAAAATTAATATATGAAAATTTAATCATTGTATCATAAATAATTGTGCATTTTATGAATTATTGTTACATTAATACAAACATCAAGGTATAAAAAAATATAATCAATAAGTTAATTCACCTTTTTAATCAAATCTTTCATCAAATCAATACAAAAATTACTCATATGAACTCTGGTAATACATAATTTTTCCCCCTCATCTTCAATTTATTCATTCAACAATAGATCTAAATTGATTTCAAAACCAATTTAATTATAATTTTATGCTATTGGAATCACTCATCAACATTCTTGTGTTGCGAAAGCACAACAAATTGACATTATTATATGTAAGCATTGACATCTACTTGATATTTGCAATAGCTCTATGATTTCAAACTATGGCCTTTCTTATTAACAAACTTCCAATTCCAATAAATATAACTTGCTTCATAAATTTTTACTTAGTTTAGACCCATTATATTCATCTTTTTTTGAGTTTTGAATCTTTATGTTTTGCTAAAAATATGAATATTCAACATATGAGCAAGCCAAATCTCATATATTTGTTGGTTATTTGAACGGACAAAAAGGATATTGCATATATGATTTCAAAAGTCATTGAATCTATGTTTATTGTGATGTTATATTTCATATGATATTTTTTCATATAATGATCATTCATTTCCAACATTAACAAAAATTAATTAGTGTTAATCAATGAATATATGACTTTTGTTTGTACCATATCATTGCTTATTCCCGCAAATGTTTTTCTAGTGATTTTATAATTGATAACTTAGTTGATTTTTTTATTGATTCTTCAATGACTACTCCCACATCTTCTTAGCTAGACATTTCAACAAATTCTGTATCTCTTTATGAGGTCGCTTTCTCCACTCATTCCCCTTCAATAACACCCTATCAATAACAATTACTTTTAGTGTATTCATTCCACACTAGGTCACTTTAAGGGTTATATTTGTAATCAAATTTCAGCTTCAAATGATTTTTTTTTCAAGCAACTTATTTTTCTTTGTCACTTCTAAGCCAATCTCTTTGCATTTTCTTATTAATTTCATTAATAGTGGAGTGATGTAATGGATAAACAATTACATGCCCTTGAATCAAACAACACAGTCTCTATGCTCACTTTTCAAATAAAAATTATTTATTGATTGTAAATGGGTCTACAATATTGAAAATTAATATGATGGCTATGTTGGTTAAAAAGCTCTTTTAGTGTCAACATTTATATTCGAGTCAAAGGTATCAGTTGCAATGATACCTCCACCAACTTGAATTCATTGATGCTTTTCTTGAAGAGGTCTTCATATAGAAGTTTATATGAAAGTAGCCTTAAACATGCATTTCATTAATGGTTCTCAAAATTTCCTTATTTATCATGATTTTCATAAATCCGTGATCTTCTTACTCAAAGTTATAACCAAATATTTATTTTTATTGTCATCAATGTAGATGATAATATTATCACTAGAAATAACGATTATGCTATCTCTAATAGCAAATAATTTCTTGCTCGATCTTTCTCAATAAAAACCCTTTATGATGTTTGATACTTCTTAGATATTGAAGTATTATTTTGTCTTAAATAAAGAAAATTTTCCCTTGACACATCATATGATGATGGTATGACTAATTCTCCACCATCAAATATTCATTCCTATTTCACTTAGTTCTCTTACTTTAGTTGGATATTTTGACTCTAATTGGGCTGGTTGTTCAATAGCTTACTACTTCACCAACTTGTAGTTCAGTTTCTTGGAAAGAAATAACCATAAATTTTTTGTTCCTAGTTGCATGTACTTTTGGGTTGTAATGGTTTATATATATATATATATGTGTGTGTGTGTGTGTGTGTGTGTGTGTGTGTGTCTGTGAATCTTGGCATTACTCATTCACAATCAATTCTTGATCATTGTGATAGTCAAGCTCTATTTACATCATTGAAAACCTAATCTTCCACATCCCATCAAATATATTGAAATTGATTACCATATTGTTCTTGAAAGTATTCAAATGAATTTACTTGCTCATTTCTAGGTACAAAGCATGTGACTAATTGATGAACTTCTTTACCAAATCAGGTGATGAAGCTAATTGCTAGCCACTATGTGAGTTGCATAATCTTCGCATCTCAGCCCCAACTCCTCTTAGAACTATAAGGCAATAAATTGGTAATTAAGAAAATAAATTTAACACAATAAAACAAATAAAAATAATAGTAATGAGATTGAAATAACCTGGGAGGGAGGCGTGCCGATGACACTATCCTTAGAGTAGATCAAGTCTTGGGTGCACTAATTTGTGGCTCTATTTTCTACTCGCGACATACAACGTGTTACCTTGCCTTGATCGTCACGTGAGATCGCCAAAACTTCAAACTACAGATCTCTATCGCTTAAAAAATGAGACAAGAGAATAATGAAATTATGAATAGAAAGTAAGAATATTCAGATTTTATCCCTATAATTAAGCTCACATTATCATCTATTTATAGGTAAAAAATTAGAGCAAAATAGTAAATCACCTAATTATGATTTATAGCCATTATTGGTTATTATTTTAAGTTATAAATTTATTAATTTATTTGTATTTATTTAATTTATATTATAAGTTATATAATTAATAATTTTATTATAATAATGTTATATATATATTGTAACGTTATAATATAACATTATAACGTCATAATATTTTTATTTTTTTATTTTTTTCATAGCAACTCCAAGTGGAGGGGGTATATCAACCTAATTTTACAGGCTTATTCTTCACCCATCGTCTCTAGCTGGGAAGAGTCGGTAACCCCTGCATCGAAATCAATTCCGCGGAGACGCATAAGGGGAAAGTAAGTAGGATCACATGCGGGAAGAATGTACACTGCGCCCCATGGGATAATACACATATCCTCACCCACAAGATGGGTGGGGTATTGGGTGGATACCCATTGCAAAACAGGATCATCAGTTTCATGTACTTATTTATTATTTTTTATTTGCTGACATTCGAATTTTATAATTTGTCTATATATGCACAAAAACACGATGGTTACATGTAATGGAACTAGTTCATAAAACATTTTCCTTTTTGTTCACTATTTAAACCAATACTTTAACTTTATTAACAAACAAATGACTTAACCGCATAAACGCAAGCTCCAATCAAATCGGACCTAAAAAAACAGAACAATCCCACAACAAGTTAGAAATAATAATAATAAACACAAAATTACTGGACCGATCAACTGCTAAAAAATAGAGCAACAGAGCCGTTAAACCGCCCAACAACCTCATCCACCACCTTCAACTTCCATTTCTATTGCTCCTGTAATCCACCTCTAAATGACAAGGAATCCATTAAAATACACTCTCTAAACTAAACAGAGCCTCAGTTTGGTTTCAAGGGTTAGGTAAGCTAATATAAACCAATAAATCCGCCATAAATATATAAATATATAAGTGATCGCCTTCTCTTTATACTGAAAGCTTTCAACCTCCATTAATGGCTAAGCTTCTGCTGCTCTCAGGGTTCTTTGTTCTTACGCTGGTTTTAGCTTGTGAAGCCACAGTCTTCATGGTCGGCGACTCGGCCGGCTGGGATACGAGCGCCGATCTCACTTCATGGCCGGTCAACAGAATTTTCTCTGTTGGTGATGTTTTATGTAAGTGATCTCTTCCTCTTTCATATATTTTCTCGTTGAAAATTTTAACTCGAGTGAGGCTCTTTGAGCCTGAACGCTATTTCAAATAAGAAGAAACCGTTACGTATTGCTATGATCAACTTATGACATTTAAATGACCGGAATTTGAAAGCCCATAAACTAAGAAATAATAGATTATTCTGAACATTGAAGGCAGCCCATGTTAAATAGGTCAGGTTTTGTTGTCAGGTTAGCCGAACATAATTTGGATCTCTTAATTGCTAACTCAGCCTCCACCCAAACTAGACTGGTGGGCTCAAATCTAGTTGGTGTGTATTACTTGGATGAAATTTTTTGTCAAATTAATCTTCTTTTGTTGGCTTTATTATTTGTTGAAATATTAGTTCTATTAATGATTACAATTTTGACTTGTTTGAGTTTTAGTAATTAGTTCGATTTTTGTTTTTTAAAATCAATGGAATTAAAATTTGAAGCATGCAAATTTTTAAAAAATATTAAATCAACAAAGTCTAATTCACTAACTATGAATTAGTGATAAAAAAGAAAAGTAGATATTATTCTTCCACATGATAAAATTATATTTTAACAAATATTATTAGATAATCTTCTTAATATATATTATTTATTTTAAAGATAGTAAATTCATTATTCAAGACAACTAAATTTTAATTCAATTCAATTTAAGTTGTAAAGTAGTTTGATAGATCCATTTTTTTTAGATTTACTATCAAAACTAATTAACTTAACTAAATTGCAAATCAAATTGATTAAACTAATTGAAACACGCACTCTTAGGGGGCGTTTAGGATCATTTTTGTTTTTTATTTTTTATTTTATTTTTTATTTTATTTTGTTTATGTTTTGCTTAAAATAAAACTTATTTAATTGTACTACTTGTTTTTAAAAATACTCAAAATATCTTAGATGTTTTGAGTATTTTTAAAAATAATATTATTTATTTTTAAAAATAAAAAGTAAAATCACATAAAAAATATTCTAAATAAATAAAATTTTAAAAATAACATAAAAATAAAAACAAAAAATAGAAAATAAAATTGATCTCAAACAGTCCCTTAATTTTGTCTCAAATATTGAAGTAAGCCAAACTATACCATATGCATTAATTTACTTAGAGGCTGTTTGAGATCAATTTTGTTTTATGTTTTAGCATTTATTTGCAGTAATCAATTTTCCCTTGAAAGCACATTTAATTAGGAAATAATGCTTAATTAAACATGTTAACCACAAAATGCAAGCCTTTTCTGACAATTCTCTGTACAAGAAATTTATGGAAAATTATTAATGTATAAAAAACATATTTGCATGTTTTCAATGCACAGCATCATGCAAAGTCTCTTGCATTGCTAAATTTATGATCTATATTGTATCAACGTTGATTTAAATGATAATGATATGCATTTATTCTCAAAATAGATCGCACATAACAGTATATGAGCCTTACATAGAGGCCTCATCATATTAACGCCTCATTACTGTCATGAGACTAAATTTTCTTTTAAAATTTCATCATAAAAATGCATATAAAACACATTACACCTAAAATTACAAAGCAAAAAACATTTTAATGATACTAAAATATATTTTTTTCTTTATTGCATGGATCAGTATTCCAATATTCCAATTACCACACAGTCAATCGAGTGGACAAAAATGGCTATGACACCTGCAATACTTCAAATGCTATACTCACAAGGTCGGATGGGAACACCTCTATCCCCCTTACCACCTCTGGCGATATGTATTTCATTTGTTCAAAGATTCCGCACTGTTTTGGAGGTATGAAGCTTAAGGTCAATGTGAGGAGCAACCAGACTGCCCAGCCGCCGCCCGCCGCATCGCCGAAGCAATCTCCTGTACCTACTCTCCCTCGGAGTTCGTCGACGACGACGAATAGCGACTTTTTGCCTCCTGAATTTAGTGGCCTAGATCATGGTGGAAGAAGCCGTGCGTTATTTGCTACTCTGTGCTTTAATATGGGAGCTTTATGGTGGATTTTTATGATGAAATTTTGAGTGAACGAAGGAAATAATTTTCAAGATTTGAGAAATGTTGTATAGAGAATTTTAATTTTAGGGTATAGAAGTTGTTAATTTGTAATTTGTTAGAATGATGGCCATTTTTTGGATTTTAGATGCTTTTTTTAAGTGTCTTTAAGCTTATAATGTTTGCAGCTTAATTGGGTTTGTGATATGATCCCAAATCCTCTAATTGCCAAATTATAACATACAACAATAAGAATCACAAGGTTAACAGACTCAGTACAGGAAGAAAGACCAAAATCTGACCCATACCTTGAGACTAAATAGACAGAGACAAGATAGGATAACAACAGAGAAGAAAATATTACAAGTATACTAATTCAGAACATAAAATAAAGACAAATATTACAGACTACAAATACAACATGTCTAGAATAACACTAGAACCAAAGATCAGCTAGAATGACAACAAGCTACAACAGCATTAAAATCCCCAAAGTATCACCACAGAAGGACATCACAAACTGAATATAGATAATTCCAGAAATAAAACCTGCAGCAGTTATCAATAACAGAATTGAGATCAGAAATCAAGAAGATCCAGCAGTTGTCAATAAAAGAAATTAGATCAAAACTCAAGAATCAAGAAACCAAATAACTTACTGTTATTTTGTAACAGAATGGATGAAACAACAAAAGCTATCTGGAAATCAAGAAGCTCGACGACTAAACCAACTAATATTCCAGAGAGACAGAAGTAAGCAATAGGAATAAACGATCCATTGTAACTGAAAGTAGTTACTCTTATAAAGAAAGCTTAGATAGGGGTTAGAAAATAGTATAAATAGGGGATAAAAGAAAAATAGAAGATAATCAACATTTTATAAAAAGAACTTATCTTCTTCAAGCTTCTTCTTCTTCTTCTTCTTCTTCTTCTTCTTCTTCTTCTTCTTCTTCTTCTTCTTCTTCTTCTTCTCCGGTTCATCTTTTCTTCCTGGTTATCTCGCCGAGAACCGCCATCCGCATCGATCAGAAACCCTAGGGTTTCCCTTTTCCTCTGCTCTCAGCTCTCATCTCCTCTCAGGAGCGTCGATGGCTCGAATGGTCGAAGGAAACAAAACAAAAGAGTGCTTAAGGAAAGCTTCCTCCAAAAGATTCATCCCACGGCCCAAAAACAGCCACCTTAACCCAAATCAAAGGCTCAGATTTAATTCCCAGGAACACAAAATCAGGCAAAGGATCCGACTAAAAAGGCGCGTAATCCACTAACTCCCTTAGGAATCAAGAACCGCTTGATCAAAACACACATCCAAGGGTAGATAAGAAACCACTCAATCCGACGGTTCAAGATTCAGTTCAAGAGAAACTCAATCCAAGTGATTAGATCCAACGGCCAAGAACAAATGCGCTAATCCAACGGTTCAGAAAGCACCCGATAAACCTTCCCCACTTATCACATTAACTCAGCCGGGTTCAGACCACTCAACGAGTCGACTCACTGAACCAAACTCAAGCCTAACTGAATTGGAACCATATCATTGGTGCTCTCATTGATTACATCATACAGAAATGACAGAAGGAACAAGACACACATCAAAAACCCTAGAAGAATGTGTGACAAGGCTAAACAAAATAGATGAGCAAATGTCCTCAATCTCTATGATATTAAATGAAGTTTCAAGAAGACTATCTTCTATAGAAGAAAAATTGGAGAAAAACTCTCAAGAACAGCAACAAATCCAATCCCAGGTATGTACATCATCTCATACAGAATGTTATCCTCCAAATAGACACAAACACAATAAAATATTAGACCTGTTAAAGTAGATATGTCAAGGTTTAATGGAGACAATCCTAAAGGCTGGCTGTTCAAATCAGACCAATACTTTCAATATTACAGTTTATCAGAAGAACAAAAGTTCATAATTGCCTCAGTTTGCATAGATGGACCTGCAATTAGCTGGTATCAATATATGCTCTTAAATAATCAGTTGCATTCATGGATACAATTTAAAGAACAGGTTATTCAGAGATTTGGTCCCTCTCTATACAGAGATTTGAGAGGAGAATTAACTAAATTACAGCAGACAATAACAGTTCATAACTTCTACAATGATTTTGAAGAACTAGCTAATCAAATTTGGGTATTCCAAATTTTTACAAAATTTGAATCGTGGCTTAAACATGATATCAAGAGGGAAGTAAGAGCATTACAACCAGTTCCTTGCAAAGAAGCATTTCAATTGGCCAAACTAATGGAAGATAGTTAGTGACACATCACCGAAACTACAAGATCAGCCAATCTCCAGCAGTAAAACAACCTCAATTACAGCAACAACCCATACTGCCTACTCCCACAAACACCAATCAACACAGCAACAATCAAAATAAATAGCCAATAGCAATTCAGAGGCTGACACCTACACAAATGGAAGAAAGAAGAAAGAAAGGATTGTGTTTCAATTGTGAGAAAAAATATCACAGAGGACATATATGTCAAGCCAAATTGTTTGCCTTCATGATGGTCAATGAAGACCAAGAGTATCAACTACAGCAAGATACTCAACCAAAAAGACAGTGGATACAAGAAGAAGTATTAGAAATGAGCTTAAACTATCAGCCATTCAATCCAGGCTAAGATAGATGACATAGAGGTTGTATAATTATAAACATTCTAAATAGTTCTAACCACTGACTTAGCTTAGAATTATAATTCAGATATAGCCCAAATCTATACAATACCATAGGGCATAGTGCAAAGAAGAAATGCCAGAGCTATAAGTAGAAGTTTGGGGCACAACAAGCTGACCAATCTCAAATAAAGGGCCACAAAGAATTCCCACAGAATACAGTCAACAATACTGCCACATTACAATGGGTAATACAGAGGTAGAAGCAGTACTACAACAAGGGACAGGATCCTACATTTACATCAGCAAGAACCATCCAATTCATTAGAACAAAAGACATTATAATAATCAGACAGAGTAATCCAGGAAAAAGGATTGCTATCAACTGATGATCCTAAGGTATGATCAATTTAGCAATCATAAAAGGGCAAGTCGTAATGGTGACCTTGAGGGCAAGGTCAATGTGGGGGAGGGAGTAATGATATGATCCCAAATCCTCTAATAGCCAAATTATAACATACAACAATAAGAATCACAAGGTTAACAAACTCAGTATAGGAAGAAAGAACAAATACAGCCATACCTTACAGAGACTAAACAGACAGAGACAAGATAGGATAACAATAGAGAAGAAAAGATTACAAGTATATTAATTCAGAATATAAAATAAAGACAAATATTATAGACTACAAATACAACATGTCCAGAATAGCACTAGAACTAAAGATCAGCTAGAATGACAACAAGCTGCAACAGCATTAAAATCCCCAAAGTATCACCACAGAAGGACAACACAAATTGAATATAGATAATTCCGAAAAACCTACAAAGAAGTATTAATAGACAGTAGATCGAATCAAGAAGATCCAAAGCTAGCTTGTCAATAAAAGAAATTAGATCAGAACTCAAGAATCAAGAAACCAAATAACAAAATAGCAGTTTTCTATTATTTTGTAACAAAATGGATGAAACAACAGAAGATATCAGGAAATCAAGAAGCTCGACGACTAAACCAACTAATATTCCAGAGAGACAGAAGTAAGCAACAGGAATAAACGATCCATTGTAACTGAAAGTAGTTACTCTTATAAAGAAAGCTTAGATAAGGGTTAGAAAATAGTATAAATAGGGGATAAAAGAAAAACAGAAGGTAATCAACATTTTATAAAAAGAACTTATCTTCTTCAAGCTTCTTCTTCTTCTTCTTCTTCTTCTTCTTCTTCTTCTTCTTCTTCTTCTTTTCTTCTTCTTCTTCTTCTCCGGTTCATCTTTTCTTCCTGGTTATCTTGCCGGGAACCGCCATCCGCACTGATCAGAAACCCTAGGGTTTCCCTTTTCCTCTACTCTCAGCTCTCATCCCCTCTCAGGAGCGTCGACGGCTCGAATGGTCGAAAGAAATGAAACAAAAGAGTGCTTAAGGAAAGCTTCCTCCAAAAGATTCATCCCACGGCCCAGAAACAACCACCTTAACCCAAATCAAAGGCTCAGATTTAATTCCCAGGAACATAAAACTAGGCAAAGGATCCAGCCGCTCAAAAGGCAGCGCATGTAATCCACTAACTCCCTTAGGAATCAAGAACCGCTTGATCAAAAACACACATCCAAGGGTAGATAAAAAACCACTCAATCCGACGGTTCAAGATTCAGTTCAAGAGAAACTCAATCCAAGTGATTAGATCCAACAGCCAAGAACAAAGGCGCTAATCCAACAGTTCAGAAAGCACCCGATAAACCTTCCCCACTTATCACATTAACTCACGGTTCGACCACTGAATGACTCAGAACCAAACTCAAGCCTAACCGAATTGGAACCATATCAGTTTGTCTATGATGTTTGGATTCAGTGTTGAATGGCACATATATTGA
Organism: Cymbidium sinense; assembly: GCA_021442155.1. NCBI lineage: Eukaryota > Viridiplantae > Streptophyta > Magnoliopsida > Asparagales > Orchidaceae > Cymbidium > Cymbidium sinense. Next base: position 83,212,224 of record CM038223.1, read on the forward strand.
TGTACTATTAATAAGTTCAAATTGAATAATACATTGATATAGGAGTATCATCCTATAGGCAATAGAATATAGTAATAAAAAAAGATAATGAATGAAAATATTCTCATTAATGAGGAATGGTGATATATCATAATAATAAATATTTTAGACTAGAGACACATAATCTACTGTTCATATGATAGTGAATAACTTCAATAACTCTTATATTCCTTACTTGTATTGTACTTCTATTAATTTTGATACCATAGGTTGGTGTAAATGGGAATTTTATTTTTGAAGAAGGATAAGATGTATTAATCAATTTTTAATTAGTGGTGTAGGGATTTAGATGGGATTTACATGCTAACGATTATAAGGGTTTTGAGAGTTCTAGGGGGTTTTAGTGTTCTTTAGAGAGTCACTTAGCATATGCGTGATAACTATCTCAACTAGCTCTGAAATTACATCAAAATTGAATTTGTCAAGCCGTAATACCTTGACGTTGCAAAACGTAGCATCAAAGCATTGGTTTGGGTGTTATGACGTTGACTGTTAATGTTGAGGCACTTCGCTCTTATCTTCTGGCATATTTTTTGCTTCATCTAATGCTGCAGTGCTACAAGAATTGGTGTTGTGGCATCTTCTTTGTAACTAATGCTGCATAACAAAGTGCTGCAAGGGGTATGGTCCAAATGGGGGAAGTCAGCTTGATCTAAAGCTAGATCCATACCATGGGGGAAAGTAAAGACAAATTTTTGAGAACTGGCCATATCCGAAACTGTAGTAAATTGAAATTGAATTGTACTGCACTGACTGAAAAGAATCTGCAATGACCAATGAACTTGTATCAGCTTTCTATCTCCATAGATTTTTTTGAATTTTGAAAATTTGAACCCACATCCAGCAACTTGGAAGTGTTAAGTGGGGTTCAAATGAATTTAGAAAGATTGATTGAAAGAGGAATTTGAATATGAATCCAAACTTCAACAAATTTTAAGTATGTTAAAATATGGATTCAAAATTTTTGATAGGATGTTTCCATAGATTCATTATTATTTTGAATTTAGATTTGTGATTTTGAGGACCCTTCCCTTTAACAAATTTAGGTATGTTAAAGTAAGGGTCAAATGATTTTTTGTTTGATTATTTGGAATTTCACTTACTTAGCAAATTTAGGTATGCTAAGTGAAGTAAAAGTGATTATTTTTTTTGAAAATTTTGTTTTGATTTTTTGGAAAATTTAGAATTCTTCTTTAGCAAATTTAAGTATGCCTAGTGAAGAATCTAAGTGTGTTTTGTTTAATTTTTTGAAAATAGGATTCTTAGCAAATTTAGGTATGCTAAGAAAATCCTAAGTGTTTCATTTATTTGGAATGTTTTGATTTTTGAAAAGGGTAGGACCCTTAGCAAATTTGGTATGCTAAGGGGATCGTAAGGTGATTCATTTTGTTTTTGATGTGTTTTGAAAGTGAAAATTTAACTTTAGCAAATTTGGCATGCTAAAGGTGAAATCCCACTTGGTTTTGTGAAATGAAAATTTTATTTAGCAAATTTGAGTATGCTAAATAAAATTCCAAATGGTGTGTTCAAAAATTTTGATTTGTTTTGGTTTTGAAAAATGGAAACTTCTCCTTAGCAAATTTGGTATGCTAAGGGGGGAAGTTCCAAAGGTGTTTGAATATTTTTGTTTTGACTTTGTAAACTTTACTTAGCAAATTTGAGTATGCTAGGTGAAGTTTCAAAATATATTTTGAAAAGTTTTGAATTTTGGATTTGGAAACTTTACTTAACAAATTTAGGTATGTTAAATGAAGTTCCAAATATGTTTGAAAATTTTGAATTATGATATTTTGATTTTGAATTTGGAAACTTTACTTAGCAAACTTGATTATACTAAATGAAATTCCAAAGTGTGTTTTAAAAATTTTGTGGGATTTTGAATTTGGAGACTTCACTTAAAAAATTTGGGTATGTTAAATGAAGTTCCAAAATGTGTTTTGAAAATTTTGAATTTTGGGATTTGGAGACTTTACTTAACAAATTTGGGTATGTCAAGTGAGGTTCCAAATGCGTTTAGAAAATTTTGAAATTTTTGGATTTGGAGAGTTCACTTAACAAATTTGAGTATGTTAAGTGAGGTTCCAAAATGTGCTTTGAAAATTTTGATTTTGGGATTTGGAGACTTCACTTAACAAATTTGAGTATGTTAAATGAAGTTCCAAAAATGTGTTTGAAAATTTTGATTTTGGGATTTGGAGACTTCACTTAATAAATTTGAGTATGTTAAATGAAGTTTTAAATGTGTTTGAAAATTCTTTATTTTTTTGGATTTAAATACTTCACTTAACAAATTTGAGTATGTTAAATGAAGTTCCAAAAATGTGTTTGAAAATTTTGATTTTGGAATTTGGAGACTTCACTTAACAAATTTGAGTATGTTAAATGAAGTTCCAAACATGTTTGAAAATTTTGATTTTTTGGATTTGGATAATTCACTTAACAAATTTGGATATGTTAAGTGAGGTTCTAAATGTGTTTGAAATTTTTTGAAATATGATTGTTGATTTTTGATTTTAGATTTAGAAATTTCACTTAACAAATTTGATTATGCTAAATGAAGTTCCAAATGTATGTTTGAAAATTTTTTTGTTGGGTTTTGAATTTGGAGACTTCACTTAACAAATTTGGGTATGTTAAGTGAGGTTCCAAATGTGTTTAGAAAATTTTGAAATATGATTGCTGATTTTTGATTTTGGATTTGGATACTTCACTTAATAAATTTGGGTATGTTAAATGAAGTTCCAAAGAGTTGTTTGAAATTTTTTGGATTTTAGATTTGGAGACTTCACTTAACAAATTTGGGTATGTTAAATGAAGTTCCAAAAAAGTGTTTTGAAAATTTTGAAATATGATTGTTTAAGTTTTATTTTATTCTTTTTTTGAAAAGGGGACTTCCATTCAACAAATTTAGGTATGTAGAATGGAGATCAATATTATTTTTGAAATATGAAATTTTTGTTTTGTGTATGATTGTTGCTTTTTTTTAAAGAGAGGAATTCCAACTTAACATATGTGAGATATGTTCAAGTGAGATTTCCTAATGATATTATTTTTAGTTGGGAATGAAATCTTTATTTAATAAACTAAATGAAGATATTCATATGTGCTTTTTGAAAAGTTTAATTTTATTTGAAAATGAAACTTTAATTTAATAGGTGTGAGTGTATTAAATGGAAAGGTTCATGTGTGCTTTTTGAAAACTTCATTTTTGATTTTGATTTTTTGGGAAGATGATTGTTCATTTTATTTTGAAAATGAAATCTTCATGAAAATGAATTGAAGGAAGATGTTCATTTGTGCTTTTGGAAAAATATTGTTAATTTTATTTTTTGAGAATCCTTACATGTAACAGTTATGAGAATTGTTAAATGGGGGTGATAAAATTTGGTGGAAAAATTTTATTAAGTGAATTTTTGAAAAGGTGCTTTTGAAAAGCAAAATTCTTTATGGAAGATTTATTATTTTAGGATGAACCTTTCCTTATCATAAAAATAATAAGGAGGAAGTCTTTAAAATATATTTTTTCTTTTATTTAGATCTTTTCATTTTACCCATTGGAGAGCCCAACAAGGGTTTTAAGACCAACAAGGAATGCGATCCTAAAACCTAAAGATGTTGGCTAACTCAACTCAAGAATGAATTGAGCTAAGTGCTAACAGAAAGAAGGATTGTCTTAGATTTATACTAAAGTACAAATCCACTATCGATACTCAAATACAACGATCATTTACCAAAGATGGAGAGAGGAACCATCCCCAACGGAGTCACCAGAAAAATCTGTTGGTTAATAAATCTCTTATAGGGGTTGCCTTTCAAATTTGTGGAGAAAAGAAAGAGGAGACCTATAGAAATTCGCATTGTTAGGATGCCACGCATATCCACAGATATACTTATTCAGGTGATCGGATATGTCATCAGTGAAATAGTGTACTATCTCGAAAGATAGAAGTCACTACCCTTTAATGGAACTAATCACCTCAATAAGGACTCCTAAGGACGATGGGTCTGCATATGTACCAGAAATTCTTCCCCTACTTTACATGGAAAAGTAAAATAGGGTTTATTTTAAATTGGGTTCATTAAGTTCCCTACAGGGGCAAGCCCCTGCAGTTAATTACATTATAAGGGATGAGATCCCTTAGGAAAACTCTTGATTAAGGTAAATGATCATTGTATTTGAAGATTTCAATAGAGAAGGACTATAAATCGATTAATTTATGTTTGAAGGATCAAATGGGATTGATCAAAAGAGGGAGTTATTATCGAAGCCAAAATAGGAGATAAGTAGAAGATACTCATGATGCTAGGAAACCTAGCGAGTATCTTAAACTATCCTATAGTTTGGCTTTATATTTTTGAAATTGATTTAGTTTGTTTGAGTTACATTTTTCATTAGAATTTTATGACTTAAGATTCTTTAACACAATATTAAGGAAATGTCTAAGAGGTGAGGAATTATGCTTATGGCCCATAAATGGGAGAAGCAATCTCATAACTTAAATTTAGGGAGCTTCAGCGAGGGCTAGAAGCGCAACCTAAATCTAAGGTGAAAAATAGGTTTTTGGTTTTCCTCCACAAGAGAGGACAAATCACCATGCCTTGGACTTCACTTTCATACTAACTATGATTTTAAATACATGACAAGTATTTAAGAGAGATATTGTTATTTAGAAAGATTCCTTGTAAAGAGATAGATGAAATCTAAAACAATTCAAATTTTCTTTATTTTTATTTTGAAAATTATTTTGATTATATGATTCAATATGAAAATAGATTATTGGCCAAAATCGTGAAGGAGGAGAGGTGAGTTTCCACCTCGAAGGTTAAGTCGAGTTCTCTGGAAAAGATAGAAGCCCTCCAATCAAGAGTGAAATATGATGCATTTGTGTATGATATTATAAAGAAATGCTTATCCAGCTAAGGGGTTGCTAATTCTTTTATCTTGATTTTAAACCTAAAGCTCTAGGTGAGGTTATGAGTTATTTAGTTTTTATTTGAGTTGTTAAGTTGGGTAAAAGATTTATTTTTTTCTAAGATCCTAATCCACATCCAGGCTATACATAAAGGAAGGAAGAAAGTAGGAAAAATATGCCACTTAATGAAAAAGCTAAACAAATCATCAATCAATTTATAAAGCTAATCAAAAAAAGAATAAATGACCGTTGTGGTCGGGAACCACCGCACAAACCCGAAAATATCAAATATGGGTAGTTGAGCTCTACCCTTATACAACCTGGATTACAGATGAATATTATATTTAAGCAAGGAATTCATAGTTATGGGGGTCTTCAAGCTTTATTCTTCTTTCCTCTTTTCTCCTTTCTTCTTTCTTTCTTCTTTGGTTCCTCCTTTTGGATGGTTGGATGATAGATACTCCAAGGTTTCACATGGTGCATAAGATAGAATCTTATGACCAATATTCATCCTAATCCCCATAACAAATCATTCCAAAATCCTAATTATACAAATTTTTTATATGGAAAGGAAAAGTGGAAATAAAACTAACACCTGCAAAATAAAGGTTAGCCAAAACACACTACACAAATCCCAAGCATGTATATTGGACTTATCACCCAACACATGAGTGACTAAGTCCACTTGGCCTATGGATTATGCTTAGGGGTATAAAGCACCTGCAAGCAAAAGCATTTATATTTTTATTTATGATAGCGCCCCTTAAGCACAATCCCCTGTAGAAAAGAATAATTAGACTAAGAATGTCCTATCATTCATTCTACAAGCATACATCCTAACATCCAATCTAAAACATACCATAAAATAAAACAAGCGTCAAACCATGCACCGGCCTAACCTAAGGCTAACAGTAATGACTTAGGCTAATGTGTGTGCTTTGAAGGCTTATGTGGTATGCTTAGCTATGGCTTTAGGTTTAAATTTTTTAAGTGTGAAGATCATGTTCAACTTAGAGGAAGGTTTCATTTAATTTGTTTAAGTATTTTGGGTTGATTTTATTTCATATTTTGATTTGGTTTAAGTGGATCCTACAATTAATTACTAAGTTATGAAGAGAGAGAAAGAGAAGAGAACTTCTCTTTTCTTTCTTAACTTAAGTAATTTCTAAAGTGGATTCACATTTTAGTTTCATTTAGATGAATGTTTTGATTACATCTTTTAATCAATCCTAAGTTTAGATAAACTCTAAACAAACCTATTCAAAAAGAAAGGTATTTTAAGATTAAATAAAATGAATCAAAATTCACATAACACACATTACTTCGCTTCTTTCCCAACATATATAACATGCATATGGATGGACCCTAACTATATCTATACATGCAAATGAGAGTAGTTAACACGCTTTATGATGCATGCTAAGTAATCCACTTAAGAAAATTTATAAGTTGAATAAGCATGATTTTTCTTAAGTAGAATGGGTTTTCCTTATCTAAATTTTCACATACATACATGAAAGTAAGAAAGGCATAAGTGAGTACAGCGCCATTGTTAACCATAGGTATAAGGTATAAGACCTACTTAGTACTTAAAGTCTCGCAATCTCGGGGTTGTCCAAACTAATATACCACTTTCCTTAAGTATAAACATGTATATAAAATAAATGAAATAGAAAAGGAAAATGCAAAAGTTTGTTTAATGGCTTCATTTTTGTTTATGCAATTTATGCATGCAAATATAGGCAACCCTTCTTAGATGAGAGCATAGGGATGAATAGGGTATGGAATTAAATAAGTGTTGGGTTCTTTTCAAATTAACCCTACATCTTACTAACTCCTATTCAAAACTATACCAACATAAGAAAGCAAGGAAACATATGCTAAACATGCTTTTAATATCCGTCACATGCAAGCTTATAATTAAAGTATAAGTAGCACACTTTTAGATTTGATATTTGATTTATGTATTTTTGAAAATAATTTAGATTTAGTAGTGATAATAGCCACTCATTTTTCTACTTTAGCCAACACATGCAAATTTGACATAAAGCAAATAATTTCATTTTTAAAATTTAAATTTCAAAACTTTGAATGCATGAGATCACATGGCATACAACTTAAAATGTTGGGAAAGATCCAAAATAAAGAAAGCATGTAAACAAACTCAGTTTACTTAAATCCTGAAGATATTCTTATAGAATAAGAAAATTTAGAATAAATCAAAGTGAATTTCAAAGTGATTTTTGTTTAGTTTGAGGTTTGATTTAATTTTAAAAAGGTGAGATGAGTTTGCTATTCCTAACCTATTCTCACATGTATTTGATATTTTTGTTTAATTTTTAGGTAATTAGATCCATTTTTATGTGTTGATTAGTTTAAGGTATGAATTAAGTGATTTAATTAACCCTTACCTACACCACCTTAGAAGAATTAACTAAATAATTATGAGCCAATGAGATGACATAAAACCCACAAGAAATTTAAATTTGCAATGCACCTAATAATGAAAAAGCCTAATGCAATTTGGCTCACAATTTAAAATTTATTAAGCTAACGGGTTTAGCTTAAGTAATTTTAAAATACCCTTTCACACATGTGAATGCGATTTTGATTTTCTTAACTAAACTTAGGCTATTAAACACCTAAGTATCTACCTAAGGTAGATTAATTAAGTTCTGGAACTTTTTAAATTTTTTAAAAATTGATTAAGGGGATAATGAATGAATTAGCCATTAATTAAGAGGAGATTAAGGAGAGAAGAGGGGGTTTAGGGATTAGCTTAGGGGAAATAACCCAAAATTATTCTATAAACTTCCTGATTACTAGATCTGACCTTAATTAACCCTAATCATAGGGTAAATCCATTAATCATACCCTAATTATGCTTAATTATATGATAAGGGTAATTATGGAAATCATATGCAATAACGGTAATCAAACTTTCAATAAATTCAAAAAAATTAGGGGAGGTAGAGGTCATCCCCTAAAACTTACTCAAGAAATTTGGAATTAATCAGAGGCCTAATCAAAGAGTAATTAGCAAAATACACTTTCCAATAAAACCCAAATTTTGAGAAAATCACAATTCAAAACTCATCAAAATTAATTTTAAAATATTGTAGATTCAATTATCTATCCATAGGTTTTTATTTCATATTTTTCTAAATTTTTTATGAAAATTTATGCATTTTTGAAGATCCATGGATTAATTAGAAATTAACCAAGCATTTGTAATTAACCCTAAGTAATCCCTAGCTCATAGCACAACCCATGGCGGTAGTGATCAGTGAGCTTTACATGCATCACACTATGAGGGACAACTTATGTTGTCACCTCACAAAAGGCGGCGGCAGCGCGCGTGCTTATATTCTCTATCGTCTGATCAAAGATCGAACAACTGAGGATCCCCCCACAGTTTATAAAGGATAATTAGATTTATAAACATGCTAAATAATCTCAGCTGTCCATCTAAAATGCATGGATGGACAGTTAAGATGAGCCAAGTTCTTCCCCTTGATCAACAGAGACCGTCCATGATCAAGGGGAAGATCCAAGCTCGTTCTAGCGTGGAATCAGACCAAAATCAACCTACACCATCCAGAGACAGAGAGCGACAAATCCAACGGTCAAAATTTGATGAGGTGAAAATTTCTTTTACAAAGCTCGACACTACATTGAGTTTAGTGATAGAAAAATTCCATACCTCGCTGGAGGTGATCATCGGTGCTCGATTCCATTGGAGAAGCTTTGTCTGGTTGAGACGAAGCCTTGCTGAAGTTTGGAGCATTGAGGTTGAGTGGATCAATGGATGGACCAACTCCTCCTTGCTTGAGCTTCAACTTTGATTGAATGTGATCCTTCCTTATTGTGGGAACTCCAATAGAAGCTTAGGTGCACTCGACTTAGCCCCTACATGAAGTGTACAAGAGCAATTGGAAGGAAACTACGTATGGAGGAAGTTGGCTATTCACTCTACCTCCTCTATTTTTGCAATATACAAATCAAGAAATGGGGAATTCTAATCCTTTCTAAGAAGCTTTGGAGTGCTCTTTGATGATTTCTCTAGGTTCCTTAGCTTTAATCGACAGAGGGCAAGTGATTTTTTTTATTGAATTAGGAGGAGTATATCTCCCCCGTGAAGGATCGGATGACCGACAATGGTCTTTCCATTTTGATCCAATTGATGAGATTGGGAGGATTGTTTGATCTATTTTGAGTGTGCACATGGTCGGTTTGATCCAATGAATGGATTGTCAACCTCTAATGTACCTTAATTTGAGTTTAAGAAGGAGTTTAAAAGTTCAATTTTGAGCTAAGGGGTCGAGTTTGGTCTAGGGATCAAATAGGATGACCTGAACCCATTAGGTTGGGTGCACCACTCATCACTAAGTCCCCTTGAGCTTTTAGGAAAGCCTCAAGTGATTGTGAAGAGGGTATGACTAAAATACCCATGGGTTAGGCCAAAATTTGTTCTATGGCCTAGGGATAGGATGGTCATTTTGCTATTTTTTCACTTTGGACATGTTGGGTATGTGGAGAAACTAGGTTTGGCCAAGGTTAAATAGATTTGGAATCCATTTGATAGGGTTTGGCTCATGTTGACCCATTTAGGTCAAAATGGGTCGACTTGGATCAAGTTGACCAATAGGTTAAATTGGGACAAACCAAGGGTTGGGTCAAGTTCATATGACCATTTGAAATGTTTTGGTGGCTTTGGTTTGATTCAATTTGGTATATATTTGATTTTGGCTCATATGACTTCATTTAGGTCAAATGAGTCAAGTTGACCTATTTGACCCATTTGACCTATTTGGGGTAGGTCAAGGGTAGGTTTAGGTTAGGTTAGTCATATGGAGTGGATTGATATCTTTGTTTCCAATCAATTTGGGGCAAGTTCAATTTTGGCTCAACATGACCCCTTTAGGTCATGTTGGGTCTAAGGTCAATTGGGCTAGGTTGAGTCTAGTTGGCCAATTGAGGGTTTGGTCAAGTTCAACAAATTATTTGGAATGAACTTGACCTATTGGTTTGGACCAATTTGGCTTAGATCAAGTTTTGACACATTTTGACCCTTTAGGTCAAAATGGGTCAACTTGGGTCAAGTTGACCAAATGGGCTAGGTTAGGCTCAAATGTTGGCTTGGGCAAGTTCAAACATAAGTCATGAATGAACTTAGATCAATGGTTTCATTTAGTTTGGCCTATGGTGGAATTTGGCTATGTTAGGTTTCATTTTGGGTTAAGTGTTGACTTGGTCAACTCTTAGGTTTGACTTAGTTTGATCCAATTTGATTGATTGATCATCCTTTTATGATTGTTGATCATGATGAGAGGGATATATGAGTTTAGTTCAATCCAATTTGGTTAGGATCAAAAGTTGGCTCATAAGGGCACTTTAGGTCACTTTGGGTCAAGTGAGTCTAAGTGGGTCAAATGGCTTGGTCAAAGCTTGATTTGAAGTTGGTTGATCTTATATATGGACTCATGATTGAAATATAAATCCATTTACAAGTGGTTTGAAGTCAAATGGATTTTGGTCCATTTGAAAATTTTATATTCAAAGAAAGAATATGAAAGGGTTTTGGGTTTGATTTTTGAATTAGATCTTGATTGAGTGATTGAAGTTTGGATTTACATATGGGCTCATGATTGTAGGATTGATTGAACCATGAGAGAAAATCAAGAGTTTGGCTTGACTTAAAAGTGATTTGGCTAAGTTCAAGATTTTGGCTTGAAAGACTTAGATTTGATTTTGAGTGGATTTACGTTTGATTTTTGGAATTGGATTGTTTGAGTTTATATTTCATTTATATATGTGAATAATATAAATTGATCATGGGAAAATTTCAAGGATTTGAAATGATTTAATCATGATTTAGGTTAAATCCATTAAAGGGAATTTAAAAGATTTAAGTAGATTTTTAATTTGAATTTTAATTTTTGAATTGGATTTGATTGATTTATATTTATATTTCATTTATATATGAGAATATAAATAAGTATATAAATATGTTTTGAGAAAATCCCATGAGTTTGAATAGGTTTGATCATGATTTGGGTTAAATCCATTAAAGAGAATTTAAAGGATTTAAGGAAATTTCAAGGATTTTAAATTTGGAATTTAATTTTTTGCCTTTGATTGGATTGATTTATATTTATATTTCATTTATATATGAGAATATAAATAATTTTTGAGAAAATTCCATGAGTTTGAATTGATTTGATCAAGGTTTAGAGTTCATTTTGGCTAAGTCCTTTAATGGACAATTAAAGTGACTTAAGACAATTTTGATGAATTGATTTGGAATTTTGAGTTTGATTTGAATCTTTATTTCATTCATGTATGTGAATATAAATTTAGTATGGGAAAATCTCAAAGGTTTGAATTGGTTTTGATCATGATTTTGGTTAAGTCCTTAAGGGAGGCTTAAGGACTTAGGCAAAATTTGGACTTAGGAATTTTTGATTGATTTTGATCATGGGTTTTAATCATAAATTTCAATCATGGAATTGATTTGAGGTTTAGAGAAAATCAATCAGAATTGATTTGGAGTTTGACTTGAAAGAAGGAAAGTGAGGAATGGTTTAGGCTAAGGGAAGGAAGTTTTCCTAACACCCTTAAGGCATAACCTATTCCTATGGCCAACTCTTCTAAATATTCTAGGGCTAGGTTGGAGTATCCATCGAATCACTAGATGTGTCTTAAGACTAAGGAACTCTTAAAGTCTAAGAGAATTTCTAAGCCTAAGACAGAGGGGTTGAGAGCTCATCCTAAAAATGAGGTCAACAAAGGGTGCCCAATAGGTGTGGTGTGACTGGCAAGGAATACCGCATGTATTGGTGTTGACCGAAATGATCAACAACACTGAAAGATCACAAGCACTAACAAAAATAATCTATCCTTAACCCAAGGAAAAGAAAGAATCCAGAGCTTAGTGCAATGTGTCTCTACTTATGTCCAAGACATAAGAGAGGGTGAAGAATCCACTAAGGGATAGAGTGTGAACCTTCCACTAGGCAAGCAGGTTCAAGTCATTTACAAGGGGATGAAAAGTTTGATTTGATTTGAATCTCACTAAGAAGAAAAAAGATTTGATTTGAGTTCCACTAGGGAAGAGGGTTAAATTTGTTTTAGTTTGTTAGTTTTAAATTTGGAGATGAACCTTATTGATTTGCAATAGACTGCACTAAGTAGGAGTCATGGAGGCCAATACCTAACTCAGATTTACCAATCCAAAGGGGTAGTCTACTAAGCACATAGTAGGACTAACCAACCAAAAAGATGCCTTTCGATATGCAGCTACTGTACTAAGAAGAAAGCATAGTAGACTTACATCCTCCAAAGTAAAGACCAGTTGTTGGGGTAATCTATTAGCAAGACAATAGATTGAACCCAACTTAGGGCTGACTATTGAGTGAATGCCATTAGGGGACTTAGATCAACTCAAAGATAATAAAGATTAATTTTATTTTTAGGTCTTATTTGTTTTGATTATGATGGATCCCATAGGTTTATGACGAACTGCACTGAGTAGGGGCCATGGAAGCCTAGACCTAACTTAGATTTATCAATTCAAAAGGAATAGTCTACCAACCACAAGGTAGGACTATCCAACCAAGGAGATAATGCCTTTTGGTATACAATGGTCATGTTAGGAAGAAAATACGGGGACTCATATCTTCTAGAAACAAAGAACTATTAGGGTGATTAGTTGCTTTGGGCAGCAAATTGAACCCAACATAGAGCTGACTATTGAGTGAATGCTATTGGGGGACTTAAATAAGCTCAAGGATAGTTAAATATTAGTTTTCATTTTTAGTTAGTTTATGGATTCTGTTGGTTTGCGTTGGATCAAACTGAGAAGGGGCTTATAGAAGCTTAGACCTATCTCAGATTTACTGAAATAAAGGGAGTAGCCTCCCGACCGGTGGGAGAATTATTCGACCAAAGGAGTGCCTTTCAGTTTGCAATGATCAATTGAAGGGAAGAAAGCTTGGGGACTCACATCTTCCACTAGAAAAGACCACTAGGGTAATCAGTCTCCTTGGGCAACAAATCAAACCTGACCTGAGGCTGCCCGTCGATTTGTGACAATCATGATAGAAAGAATGCATCATAGTCTTACATCTTCCAAAGCAAAATGATTGTCAGGGTAACCTTTGTGGCAAAATAGACTGAACCTGACCTACGGGTGACTATGAGTGAGACCTGTGGGATTTATCTCAACTGTTTTCCTATAGGGAGTTCTACTGACACTGCCCTAAAGATAGGATGCCTGCTTGGGAAAAGGGGCCCGTTGAGGGCTTGAATTCCTAGTCCACAAGTGAATTAATTTTATTTATCTTTGGTTTATTTTATCGTGGACCCTGTTAGTTTATGAGAGATCAAACTAAGAAGGAGCTTATGCCAGCCTAGACCCATCTCAGATTTACTGAACTAAGGGAGAATCTACTCATCCGCTGAACAAATTTTCTAACCACAGGGGTGGCTACTAGGAAAAAGGGGACCGTCCAATACAAAAGTAACCTGGGTAGTGTCTAAATGGGGTCACAAAGGACTTGATCCAAATAGAGTTCCCGCAGGGGATGGGGCCGGGAAAGGCTTGATCTAACACCTTGGAGAAAATGACATGGCTAGTCATATATCCAATATGTATTCGGTGTCCAGTTCAAGGAGAAAGTAGGGGGACTCATATCTGCCAAGGGTGGTTACTCACCAGGTGAATCGTTGTCAGCATAGCGAACATCAACCAACCTAAGGTGCCCGTCGGTTTGCAACAATCAACCTAGGAAGAAAGCTCGTGGACTCACGTCCTCCTATAGTAGAATTGACTGCTGAGATAGTCTATCTTCATCTCGACAGGTACTATCCGACCTAGGGTGAGTACTAAGTGAATGCCAATGGGGGACTTAGATCAACTAGAAAGTAGTCAAGAGGAGAGGAGCCTCTGGGGGACTTATCCTAAACCTCAAATATACTCGACCTAGTTAGAGCATGATGGCTAGTTCAAGAAGAAAGCACGGGGACTCACATATTCTTAAACAAAGTCATCATGAAGTTGCTTACTGGTTGGGTAGTGAAGACTATCATACTAACAAGGTGCTCGTTGGTTTGCAATAGTAAAGTTAGGAAGAAAGCACGGGGACTCACATTTTTCAAACAAATGACCACTAGGGTGACATACTAGCGAGGTAGCATGTAGACCTGACTTAGAGTAGCTAAATGAGTGAGTGCCATAGGGAGTTTTCTCCCACATAAAAATAGCATGAGATAAAAGATTTATGTTTGTTTTGTGCATGTGTCAAAAGGAATAGGATGCCTCTAGGGGACTCTTACACATACCTTAAAACACACTGTGGAATTATGAGATGATGCCACGGATGGCAATAAGAATTTCCATTAAGAAAGGATGTCGCTTAGGGGACTCTTACACCAAACTAAGTTATGCTAATAGAAATAGGATGCCTCTCGAGTTCTCTCATATTTATTCTAAAAGCATCAGGAGATTGTGTTTGTGTTATGAAAAAGAGATAGGATGCCACTGGGGGACTCTTACACATACCCTAAACACATCACGACAGATTCGCAAGACAAGCAAACAACACTTCAAAAGAAGAGAATATTTGATGAATGGAATCAAATTTTGTTTCTTTTTATTAATGATTATTTTCAAACAAGTTTTGTTTCATGGGTAATGTTTCTTTAGATTGAGCCCATTAATTGGAAGCATCGGGTGTTTCCCTTTATAATAAATAAGCCGATAAGATCCTCCTTGGTAGGCCTTCTCTATGACATAGGGGCCTTCCTAAGTGGGTTCAAACTTCCCTCCCATATTTTGATGGGCAAAAATTGGTCTTCTTAGGACTAACACAAGTTCTCCTAGGGCAGACCAGCTTGTTGTGAGCTTGAATCATTTTGGCCTTGTATAACTTGAGGTTTTGACACGCCTGTAGGTGACTTTCCTCCAAACCTTCGAGCTCTTCTAACAGTAACTTTTCATTCTTCTCTGTAGTGATCTTATTACCCAATGCTATCCTTAGTGATGGGAGTTAAATTTCTAAAGGAAGAATGACTTCAGACCCATACACTAAGGAAAATGGGGGTAGACTGAGTTGGAGTTCGGTATGTGGTGCGATAGGCCAACAAAGCTTCAACCAACTGCTCGTTCCACTATTGTTTGTTATCATAAAGTATCTTCTCTAGTATCTGGATGAGAGTTTTGTTGAATGCTTCTACTAAACCATTAGCTCTAGGGTAGTAGATGGTGGAGTATCTCCAATCTATACCTTATCTTCAGGAAAAGCTGTTGATCTTTGTACTTTTGAA
The DNA here is from genome assembly GCA_021442155.1 of Cymbidium sinense. Classification (NCBI taxonomy): domain Eukaryota; kingdom Viridiplantae; phylum Streptophyta; class Magnoliopsida; order Asparagales; family Orchidaceae; genus Cymbidium; species Cymbidium sinense. Next base: position 83,227,502 of record CM038223.1, read on the forward strand.
TGCAGTATCATTATCGAATATAATTCGTCGAGGCACCGCGAACCTATATACGATATGGTTCCTGAAAAATTGAAGCACATGCTGAGCTATGACCTCTCTTAGTGGGATGGCTTCCGTCCACTTGGAGAAGTAGTCAGTAGCAGCTAAGATGAATCAATGCCCCTTGGATTAAAGAGGATCGATCAGACCTACAATGTCAGTATCCCAACACTCAAATGGCCATGAAGCCAATGTAGGGTGTAGAATGTTACGTGATTGGTGGAGGTCCACAGTGTGTACTTGAAAGTGATGGCATCTCCTAGCTATATACATGCAATCTGTGATCATCGAAGACCAATAGTATCCAAGTCTTGTGTTCTTTATCTTCATCTTTAGACCGGATTGATGGGCTCCACATAGACCTGAATGTACCTCAATTACAATGCCACGGGCTTCGTGTTTGTCTAAATAATGTAATCATATTTGGTCAAAGGACCGATGGTACAGGTTGCCATCAACAAGAAAGAGCTCTCTATTTCACCTGATGGGCTTGTGACTTTTCTTGAGGTGGTTTCCCGGTGTTCAAGTAATCTATGAACAGTTGCCTCCAATCCAGCTCCTTGTCCATTTTGCCAATTACAACCTCCCCTTCAAGAGAAAGTCTCTTGATGAGTTCTAAATCAACAAGGGATAGGACTTGTCTATTTTGGACCCTTATTGAAATGGACTCATCTTTTGGATATGCCAACTCTTTGGCAAGTTTGACCAAGGCATCTGCTACTGCGTTCTCTACTCGGGGAACCTTATAGATAGTGACTTCGGGAATCTAGGCCAACAGTTTCATGGTATACTCATAGTAATGACGAAGCTTGGGCTTGAAGACCTAGTAGGATCCAACAATCTGGTTGATGAACAACTGAGAATCCACAAAGATGTTGATACTCTTGACACTGATAGTGATGGCTAACTCCAGACCGACAATCAAAGCCTCATGCTCAGCTTCATTATTGGTTCAGGGAATGGATAAATAGTATGAGAATCTCATCACATCGCAGTTTGGAGTTAGGAGAATTATTCCTACCCTTTTCCTTTCCTGGGAGAATTGATCGCGGTGCTTCTCCTTTAAGAAAGGAAGCACCACCATCAAAATACATCTCCCATCAGTAGTTACTAGCCTCCCCTAAGTTCATGATTTGTTCATCGGAGAGATTATCACTACACGGAGAATCAACAGGAAGTGGGTGTGCTGCTAAGAAATTCACTAGTGTCTGTCCTTTTACCGTATGGAGGGGTACAATTGTGATATCAAACTGTGAAAGTATCATGGAGCAATGAACCAAACATCCAAAAAGTGTTGGCTATGTCATGAGGTACTGTAGTGGATTTGTTCGGGAGATCAAGTTCACCTTATGAGAGAGAGCATATAATGACATAGCTTCTAAGATGCAAAGATCAAAGCTAGGCAATGCTTCTCAATAAGTGGATAGTTTACTTTAGGAGGAATCAGATAACGGCTGAGGTAGTAGAGAGTGCCCTCCTTTCCTTTGTCATTGGCTTGGGCCAATAGAGCGCTAAGAGAGTCATCCAATGCAGCAATATAAAGGATCCATGGCCTGCCCGGGATAGGGGCTGCTAGAACTGGCGGCTTCACCAAGTACTCTTTGATATCATTGAAGGCATGCTGACACTTGTCATCCCACTTAAACTTGGCATCCTTTTTGATAAGTACAGAGAATGGCTTGCATCTCCCTGATAAGTTAGAGATAAAGCATCTTAGATACACCAATCATCCTTGAAAGGATCTGAGTTGAGTTAAACTCTTAGGAGGTGGCATTTCTAAGATAACTTTGATTTTTCAAGATCTATTTCTATTCCCCGATGTCAAACAACAAACCCAAGGAATTTCCCTGAAGTGACTCTGAATGCACACTTCAGGGAATTCATTTTGAGGTTATATTTTCTTAACCGTTCGAAAACTACTCTCAAGTTAAAGAGGTGGTCTTCTTTTTCTCTATTCTTGACTATTAGATCATCAACATAGCACTCAACCTGATGATGGATGAGTTCATTGAAGTTGTAAGTCATGGCCCATTGGTATGTAGCACCAACTTTTTTAAGGCTGAAAGGCATGACCCTATAATAGAAGATTCCAATCGGGGTTTGAAAAGTAGTGTTTCTTCCATCTTCAGGAGACATCTTGATTTGGTTGTAGCCAGATGACCCATTCATGAAAGAAAAGACTGCATGAGATGAAGCAATGTCCACCATTAATTCTGGTATAGGAAGAGGAAACTCATCCTTAGGACATGCCTTATTTAAGTCCCTAAAATTGATATAAATGTGAATTTGGCCATTCTTCTTCTTAACTGGGATGAACTAGCTAACCAGGTAGGATATTTTTCTTTCCTGATGAAACTAGCTTCGATCAGTTTCTTGACTTCAGAAATGACCTGTTGTTCAATTTCTAATCACATGCGTCTAGGAGCTTGCTTAATAGGGGTAACATTAGCATCTATTGCCAGCTTATGGACTGCTATGTCAGGAGATAATCTGGGCATTTCTTTATAACTCCTTATGAAGCAATCTTTAAACTCAGTCAATAGCCTAACTAAGTCATTAGTTTCTTCTTCATTCAGCAATGAACTGATGTATTTCGGGTGAGGATTTTCTTCTGTCCTGAGGTTGATTTATTTGAGCTTGTTGTGGGCTCCAAAAATTAAATTAAAGAGAGTATGATTTAAGGTGTCGGTCAAATTTTTAGAAGGCAGATGGAATAGTAGATAAGACACTACCCAGAGATTTCACCCTCATTTTGTGAGGACTTTAAATATGGTTCCAGGTTTCCTATAGGCACAAGCCCCTATAATTAATTACCTCTCTCAATAAGTGAGAGAGAACTTTCGATTAAGGCTAGTCGTTAGATCACTTAATGTGTAGTGTATAGTAGTAGCATGTGGAGTTTCAACAATTAGATTATGAAATTCACCATTTTAGCTTAAACCGGATGGTTGGGGGAATGATGACGTGCCCAATCTAGATCCCATGGTTCCATCATCCCGGGCCATCGTGGTCCCTAGTCTACTTAGTTAGAGGAGGTAGTCAACCCAACCTGACTGAAGGATCCTCATCAGCAACACATGAGTTACGTCATCCAAGAAATTCTTGTAGACCTGGAGTGGTGTTTATCTAAGGAGACAGTCTTAAGTCTACCTTAGCTGACAAGGGTTGTTTACCTTCTGAAGTATACCCTATGATTCACAACTCAAAGGGTAGATCTATTGGGGAGCATACGGGCTACAGTTGTGATCGTAATATATAATCAAACCACTCATCGAGGACTCGGTCATAACGCTTCATCGGAGCCTACCGCCAAGCCACACAAATGGGCCACATCCTTCCAAGAGATTGAGAGTGAACATAATAGAACACTTCATTTGACATTGGCTCCTTTATGAGCTAGAGTTTTCTTAATTTGTCACCCCCGATAAATAGTTATGGAAGGTGGATGGATTGAGTTTGATTTAAGTATTTAGAGATTGAATTTTATTTAAGCATTTATAGTTTAGTGATTTATTTGATTTCATATTTAGGTTGACATTTGATTTTGATTAATTCAATTTGAGCTTGTAAACACATTTTGATGGTAAATATTCCCTCCGGTTGAAATCTTCCTTCAACATAGCCATCATTGAGGGAGTTAATTGATTGACTCGAATATACTTGAGAACTTTAGATCCTGTCGACTCTATTTAGCTCTTTATAGAGGATCAGATCTACTATCACATGACAGAATTAGTTTCTCAGATATTTCACTAAGTTGAAATTCTTATAATAGATTTTTAGGTTTTGTTAACTCGGACCGAGTCTTAAGACTAAATCAGGAAGCAACCTGTGCAGCATCCTCAGATACCTGAATTTAAGCATTTAGCATAGTATCGAGGCCCATGCTGGTGTATTTAAGACCTTAGTGTTTATTTCTGAATTATGAGATTGATTTCATTTTTAATTCTAACTTCTCTTTCTCGCAACATTAAAATTTGCACTTGAAATCTCTATGTCCGAGCACATGTAAGTGTTTATAGCTTAGCTAGTTTCATCTAATTAATGAAATCATTGGTTTTGAAAATCATAATTAGCATGAAATTCCTTAATTTTTGATTGAAAGAAGCCCTATGATTTTTATAGATTTTGATTTAATATTGCCTTTTGTCTGCTTGTACAAAGAGTTACAGATCTAGTGGCGAAGAAGACATTTGATTTAGATTATAGTTTAAAATATTACTTGCACTTAGTTTACTTGTTGAGTTTTTGCAATTCTCCTAGCTTGATTATGTTTAATTTAAATCACTTTTAATAAGTTATACTAATTTCACTGTTTATTGCTTTAGCCTTACTCATGCTTATTCACTAGCATTGTAATCTTCTCTGTATTGATATAAGAGTTATTAAACCAAATTTAGATTCATCTTTAACTCCACATCAAATCACATATTTATTTAAAAACTAGACTTCAAATTTATTGTATGTCTCTTATGAGTTTGGCATTTGTCTCCCCAAGTTTCAATTAAGGCTTATTGAATTTTGAGAAATTTGAATAAAACATAACTCACTTTACTACTTCAATTTAAGCTATAGTGAATTGCAATTAGAGTTTGTAAGTTTAATGTTAGCCTCTCCAAATTTTACTTGTATTTTAAATCAATGTTCTAAAATTTTCTTTAATTACGCTTCCCCTATTTCTTTTTGATTTAACATTTATCATCATATTTATCATATATCTTTTTGTTCGACTTAAGTTTATATAATTTCTATTTGAATTTGTTTAAGTATTGAATTTTATTCTAAATTTTTGCAGCCTCCCAGCGTCATCTCCGTGTAGGGGGCTGCATCGGGAATACTTTGGCTTTCTCGATACACCCTCATAAGCATAACGAGTGGTATCTTGCGACACCACAACTGATTTTTCATCTCGTTGTGCTCTTATGAGCACGATGAAGCCTTTAAACTTGAAAGAAGACATACAATGTAATATATATTCATTCCCCTTTTTTTCTAAGTCTAGAAATTAGATAAAATTTCAACAGTATTTTGTCTAGGGGAGCGACATCTAACGGATGTTGGCTTACTCAGTACGGACTCATGAGCGTAGCAAGCGGTGTTTTACGACACCGCAGCCAATTTTTCATCTTGTCGCGTCCTCATGAGCATGACGAGGCCTTCAAACCTATGAAGAAACATAAGCATGTTTATATGTTCATATTCATACATCCCACATGTTCTAACTCATTTTTTTGTGTGTTGCAATGATCGGCAAGGGAATGGGGTTTGGCATGTCAAGAACTGAGAGAAGAACCCACCACATGATGGTGTTCCTCTTCGGTTACAGTGAAGAGAAGGTCGGTAAGGGGAGACAACGCCAAAGATCGGGAGAAGAACCCGCCTCATGACGGTGTTTCTTCTCAGTTTTCATCAATTGCAAGAGAAGAAAGAGGGGTTGTTTGGCTGCAGGGATAGTGGAAATGCCAAAACCTAGAGAAGAACCCGTCTCATGATGGTGTTGCTTCTCAATTTCTGTCATTTGTAAGGGAAGAAAGATGGGTTGTTTGGTTGCAGGGGTAGTAAAAATGCCAGAAACTTAGAGAAGAACTTGCCTCATGATGGTGTTGCTTCTCGGTTTTCATTATTTGTAAGGAAAGAAAGAGGGGTTGTTTGGCTGCAGGGGTAGTAGAAATGCTAAAAACCTAGAGAAGAACTTGCCTCATGACGGTGTTGCTTCTCAGTTTCCATCATTTGTAAGGGAAGAAAGAGGGGCTTTTGGCTGCAAGGGTAGTGGAAATGCCAAAAACTTAGAGAAAAACCCACCTCATGATGGTGTTGCTTCTCGGTTTCTGTTATTTGCAAGGGAAGAAAAAGAGGCTATATTCTTCATGCTTACAAAGATTACAATACGATGAAAGGCCTACTGACAAGTAGAAAAGCTCCACAAAACCAAAACTGAGAGTAAAGAGAGTAGCAAAGAGAATGTTTTGGTTCCACACGATGGTAATGATGAGGAACATAAGGCAGGTTGTGACAAACGTTTACTGTGATCACTAAAAGCCCATATGCATTTCCTACTGATTTGGTATCTTTAAAGCCAAATGAATGATATTAAAGAACAAATAAAGACAAATCATCACAGAGAAAGAAGGCACAAGTACTCCAAATCCTTTCAAGGGCCTTTTCGCGCACTCCTTTTTGAAGGATGTGATCATTACTAATACTGGCACATAGTCCACCTTTGGGAGGAAATCAAGGTTGAAGGGATCCTCTTTCTTGGAATTTCATCTTTTTAACATCACATAATGGAGCCGTCATTATAACACCACAGTAATAAGATAATGATAGCACTTTAGAGTTTAGTTTCAAACATTCCCCGCCAACCATGGAGCATAACATTTTCGTAAGTGTCTGCATTCCACCATGAAATGAAAAAGAACATCTTTGGCACTTTTCTTATTTGAAGAACTTTTACTTGGAACATTATCCTTGGGTTTTCCAGATGCCTTTGACCGACTTGCCCAACTATGACTGAACCAAATTTTTAAAAAAAATTCCATAAATGTGGAAATGCATGATGCATAGAGAGAGATTCAGGATCACTAGCACTGGTACCAGCCACAAAAGGGTCAATAAGATAATCAACCACCTATACTCTGTTCCAAAGTGGAGTTCAAAGAACTGGTCCACATTTTGTTGTACTCCTGTATCACACACCTTCGTGGAACTTCTTTTATCAAAATATCACCTTCAAAATGGCTCCATAAGGATCTTCAACTTTGATTGTGTGGAAAGGATATTGGTTTTGATTAGTGCAACTGGATTTGAAGGAATCAATTGTGACATCCCATTCTTCACAACATAGCGCTTATTTTGAGAAATAGGCTTTTCTTTTGGTTGAGGAAGAAACAAGAGAAAAAAATGAAAGCCTTCTCCGTTGAGGGAGAAGGGTGGATGAGATAGGAGGGAATGCAGAGGGAGGTCAGAGTGTGGGAGAAGAGAAAAGAGGGAGTTGCAGTTTCTGCGTGCAAATGAGCCAAAGGAAGAAGCCATTCGGTCCTCTTGCCCTTTTTCCTGCGGTTGAGAAGAAGAAAGAGGGGGGGAATGGTTGGAAGAGGGATGAGCGGTTGTCGTTCATATGAGGGAGCTCCGATCGTTCAAAATGGGGAGTCATGCGCTCAGCTTCGTGCGATCCAAACATGTGAAGAGGAACTTTTATGCTGCTTGGGCGGTCTACCGAAGAGGGATTTAGGTTATGTTTATTGTTAAATTGATTTTTAAATGGATTAAATGACTCTAATGTGAATTTTACTCGATAAAATCATGTGGTCAATATATATATCAATCTAAGGTTATTCAATTGTTCTAAATACAACAGCATAGTCTATTTCACGATTGGAGGCCGTTTGGTTCAAGCCGGCATCAAATTGAGTCAATTTCAGCTCAAAGTGTGTGTCGCCACTTTCGACCACTCAATTTTCATGCAGATTCATCTTAATTGAGTGCGAATAGTCTTACTTGATGGATTTCAATATTTTGAAGCTAATAGCACAATCAATTGTGTGAACGGAGGTCGTTTAGCTTGCGTTAGTGCCTCTTGACTTCAATATGTGTGCAGGCATGTTGATTACTCGAGCACTTGATTAGTTGATCATCAAGTCATGAAATATTTATATTCTTACCAGTTCTAATATTCTGAACACGATGGTAAAGTTTGTTCATCGATCGGAGGTCATTTGAGTTGATTTTGGCGACATCCCACATTGTATTTTCGATTTATACCTTTATCATTCAAAATCATTTAGCTCACAAACTCCATCGGATTATGTGGGGATAGTCTCATTTGATAGTTTTCAATGTTTTTAAGCTAATGGCATGATTAATTTCATGAATGGAGGTTATTTAGTCATTATCGCAGCTTCCTGGCTCTGATATGCATGTCGACACATTAATAGCTCGAGCGCTTAATCGATTGATCATTAGATTTTTGCAATATTTATATTTTGATTAATTTCGATATTCTGAATGTGATGACAAAGTTGGTTCATTGATCAGAGGTCATTTTGATCATTTTTTATGACGCCCAGTATATTTTGAGCCTTAGTTTGCATACTGCCACCTCCGAAGTCCATCAAATTTGACTTGTGGACTTGACTTGACTTATGACACATATATAGAGGTCAACAAATGTTCCCCCAACAAATGTGATTCACGCATGGAGTGAGTCACATTTACTGAAAATTGGTTGACCCTTTGGGCTGGCCACAAAACTTGGATCATTTCAACTTTGATTGTGATAGCTTACAGAGCGTTGATAGGATTTATCATTAGTATGCTACCTTATTCAGGACATGCTAAATGACAGGTTTGACCAATTTGTCAGAATCAACTTGTTGGATAGATAAGATTTCTTACACCATATACTCTCTGGTTCAATAGTTTTACTGAAGATCTCTTTCTTTTATGTCCTTACAGATTTGAGTTTCCTCTAACCCTAACTTCGTGATTGACTAGGTTTGTTGGAGGATCTGGTTTATTTGTTTTGATGAAGGACTCTGCTAGGGAGTTGGTTTATCTGTGCTTGGTCGAATTTGAAATTCTCTCTATCCTAGCTTTAAGCTTAACAGACTTGATGAAGGACTAACTTGATTTGTCCATATTGACTTGTCAGGAAGTGTATACACTCCATGAACCCTGTGCTTGCTACTTTGACAAATTCATTGAAGGGTACATACAGATAACCCAGCCTTCCGGCTTATACAGGGTCAATGTTGAGTTATTAGTCTTGCAACGTGTGCTTTAATAGACTGAATAACTATAAAATTCCTTTAGTTTGGCCATCAGCTTTGTATGAACTATGGAATTGCTTCCTCGGTCCTGTGCTTTCTACTTTGACAGACTTAGTGAGGAGATTGTCTTTGATATGTGCTTTGAGCTTGATCAGATCATTTGAGAATAAATTGAGATATCACTCTACGGGCAATATATAGATTGATTTAAGGTAGCCCTGAATTGAGCGTTTCCTCAGATAACCTTGATCGATCGATCAAGTAGAAAGATCTCTCAGATCTTGGTTGCTTGTATTCACTAAGTTGGATCAGGTTTGAGATTGAACAACTATCATCATTGGACTAATAAGTAGGGGCTCTTTTTCTACGACCTTTTCTTATGGCTTGTTGAGCGATGAGAGAGTCAGCAACTCGACCACATTTGAGCTTGTTGAGTTCGACCTTTAGAACCTACTCAAGTCTTCGACTTAAGCTGTAGTCGGTTGGTGGTTTTGTCATCAGACTGACGAAAGGGGGCTCTTTCACTGCAGCCTTTTTGGCAGCTTGTTGACCGAGGAGAGCATCAATAACTTGGACATTTGGGCTTGTTGAGTCTGACCTTTAAAACCCATCCATGTCCTAGACTTTAGGATGCAATGGTTGATGTTTCTCCAACTTAATTGATTAAAGGTTCTGAAATCGGGAGTTCTTCTAACTTAATCTCCAGAATTTGGAAAATCTCGGAGATCAATTTTTGACATATAGGGTTGTCTTTTCATGTGTAGAAATAGATTCTTTTGTTCATGCAAGAACCTACAACTTAATAGTAATAATTATGAATATATTCAAGGATTTCAGCATAAAGCTTGATGTCAACTCGAATCAGAATATATTTGAGGATCTCATCTTATAACATGACATCAACTCAAATAAACTTAATATAAACTAAAAAAATGCCCCTATCTTACAGGGGGAATTCTAAAGCACATTTGGAAGAACTTTCAAGATGAAACTATATAATTATATTAATTTGAATTGATATGCTTTTAAGAGAGTTTTAACATGTAACATTGCTTTCATCTATGTATAAAAATCTAAAATGTCCCCTATGTAATAGGGAAATTTTCACAAAAAAGTTTTTCATCTGGAGTTTGTTTATTTAGGGGTCTCGGCATGAAGCACGATGTCGACCTAAATAGATTTACTAAAAAAATGCCCCTGTATTGCAAGAAAATTTCTATTGTACTTCAGAAATGTATTCCTCATGGATAATATTTTTTTAAGTATTGACCATAAATTGGAAGCATTAGTCTTTCACCTTTTAGGTTGATGAGTTGGTATGCCCCTCCTTGGTATACTTTTTCAATGATAAATGGGCCTTCCCAGTTAGGCTCAAATTTTCCACCAAATTTTCAATTGGGGATCATTGGTCTTCTCATCATTAGAACCAATTCTCCTTTTTGGAATGTTTGAGGCTACGCTTGTAATCTAACTTCATCAAGCGCATCGAGTTCCTCCATTCTCAGATGAGCATTTTGATCTTTAGTTTGATTGTATTAGATGGCTACTCAAAGAGAAGGCAACTCAACTTCAACCAGAAGAATCGCTTCAGTTCTAAATACCAATGAATATGGAGTGGCTTTAATCGGCATCTTGTAGGTGGTTCGATACGCCCATAATGCCTCTATTAGCTTAGTATGCCATTCTCTCTTATTTTTAGTAAGGATCTTCTTGAGCAGCTTGACTAATGTCTTGTTGAAGGCTTCCGCCAAACCATTTGCTCTTGGATTTTATATTGTATAGTATCGCCAATCAATTTTATGTCGATTGATGAATCTATAAATCTCTGCACTTTTAAAGGGCGTGCCATTATCAAAAATTATTTGACGTGGCACTCCAAATCTATAGACCACATTAAGCATGAAGAAGTTGATTACTTGGTTAGCAGTAACTTCTTTAAATGGAGCAGCTTCAGCCCACTTGGAGAAATAATCAGTCGTTACTAGGATGAAGGTCCAGCTGACGATGGTGGATCAATTGGTCCAATTATATTTGTACCTCAGCATTCGAATGACCAAGATGCTATTGTTGGGTGTAGTGGATCTGGAGGTTCATGGATTATATTCCCATGTACTTAGCATTTATGGCACCTCGTAGCATTATTGATACAGTCTCTCATCATAGATGGCCAATAATAGCCCATCCTTTTGATTTTTACTGCATCTTGGGACCTGACTGATGTGCACCATAAAGTCCTTCATGAACTTTGACCATTACTTTGGTGCTTTCATCTATATTTAGGCATCGTAGCCACATTTGATCAAATGATCGATGATATAGAGTATTGTTGATGAAAGCATAGGGCAATATTCTCTTCTCAATTTGAGCTGTCAGTCCTTTATTGTTTGGTAATATTCCTTCTTTAAAATAGTCAATGAAGGGTTTCCTCTAATCATGTGGCTCTTCCACAATAAGGACTTCACACTTCTTTTCTGAGGTAATATCATTCTTAGCTCTTCTTGGTACAACTTCTTATTGATTTTGGAGAGTATGGGGAGCAACTTGAGTTACATCCTGCTGTGTCAAATTTGGTAACCCCTCTACCTGTGGGGATTGATACTTTACTGGCTCTAGGACTCGTCGAGTAAATATGTCGATCATGACATAATCATCATTCATACTTACCATTTCTTTAGCTAATTTTGCCAAGAAATTGACTTTACTATTCTTGGATCGAGAGACTTGAGTTAGTATGATATTTGATATTTACTTCATTAGCTCGAGAACTTGCTTGTGATAGAAAGCTAACTCAAATTTCCTTCTTATTCTGGAAGATTGGCCAAAAGGGCTAGACTCATTTTTCAACATCATATATTTTAAACGTGATGATATGGATGAGTCTGACTCTTCTCTATCAGGAAAACATAGATCTTCATCTGAACTATTATTATCTTGTTGAATCATTAAACAAAATTTAAACATTAGCTCCTCAGGCTCTTCTTGCTTTCCTGACAAAAATTTTGACTGATTGGTCGAGTCTGTCTAACTTCCCTTGTCATTTTGGAGTAACTGATGTTGAAGAACATCTGACATCATGCAGATGATTCAGCATGTCTCAATTAGACAAGATTCACCATTATCTTCTTCATCTAATTTAGTAATACGAAGTTTAGGCATGAAGTCTGCAAGCTTAAATGGCTGTCTTGCCGACTAGTGATACTCTTCTAAATTATTAATGATCTTTTGAGTTGTAGTTCTCGTCTTAAACTTTTTTTTCGTAGCCAGCTTCTTTGATTTATGAGGCCTGCATTTAATAGACTGCTTCTCATGTTGTGATGAAGTAGCTTTATCACAATGCCACTGAGAAGCCCAAATATTTGGTTTAAGCATCTCTCTTAAGTATAATATAGGTTCAAGTGGTGATTTCCACTTAACCCTAGGGACATTTTTTAGCTGCTTCAGCATTTTTATGGTCTTTTTGGAGAGTACCATTTCTCATTCTTCAGTCTGAACTAATTTCTCTTTTTTTGTCTTTATTAGATGATACTAAAGAGGACGTAATCATCCTTGTAGACTCTATTTTTGGGCTGACTAGAACACTGTCGGATAGTGTAAATTCACCTTATCGATACTTTCTTTCTAGCCAATCTTTGAAGACATAAGAATCTTTGATAGGATGACTGATCATCCGATGATAGGGAAAGTAATTTGGATTACTGACTTGATCAGCTTCTTCAGGCCTTTTATTTTTCTGGTAATTATAAACCAGCTTTGACTGCTTGCCATAATAATTTAACCACACTATCCCTTCTAAAGGATTATTCTTTGCTCATCTTTTCTTTAAGAGATGGTCACATTTGCTCATCATCTCTTGTTGCTTATTTTGGATGCTCCCCATCACTTGAAAAAGTTTGGGGTTTGTCATTACCTCCTAATATCAATTTTGGCTGTGGAATAGAATAAACAGGCTTCTTTTCCTTATCATCATTATACATTGACTGCTTTCCTTTATCCACATTGTATATCACCCGCTTTTCTCCATTTGAGCTATAAGAAGCGGCATGAATTTCATTTCTTCTTGAGTCTGAGATTTGTTTCTTTTTATCTACATAGACTCGTGACTAGGTGATTTAGCTTTTCAAATTTAGCCACCCTATCGAAAGTAAGTCCTAAAATATTGCAAGACATGAACGTAAATGGTGCCATTTTATCATCCATATTACCCATTAGCAATTAGATCACATGTGTCTTCTTTCAATTGTTGCTTGTCAGACTTCATACTTAGGTTGCACCAATGACTTATGAATTTTATCAATCGACTCATCTTTCCTCCTTTTCAAGAAGGTTAGCGATTATGATTTTCTACACATAACCTCTTCTCAAATATATTCTCTAATTCATTAAATATTTTAACCAAATCATTTGACAATTTTGCATACCATTCGAAAGTGGTTGAGGTCAGGCTACTGATGAATTGATGGAAAAGCAGTGCATAATTCCCCCTTATGTTGCCATAAGTAGCCTTAAATTGGGCTAGATGTTTCTTTGGATTACCAAGCCCGCTGAAAGTATTAAATTTTGGCACTAAGTAACCTTTTGGGTATGACACTTGGTCATATTCAGCTGGATAAGGGCGACCCTTACTCACCAACTTTTCAACCTGCTCTGAGGTTATGTCTACCTTTATCTTTTCATTGATTATTATTTATATAAATGAGCCGCCTGTGTGTAGCAGCCATATTTTGAATTATTGGTTGAGAGGTAGTGGGTTAACTTCCTCCTCACTTCATGAGTAAATCGTATTGAGGTACTACAATGGCTGATGATATATAAGTTGTATTCTTAGCTTCCTGTTGATTAGCAGACAAAATAAGTGTTGCACTTGATGTGATATTCCTCTGTAACATCTCAATCATGATGTTCATTTGCACCAACATATCATTCATCTTGGTACCAAGCTATGCAATCTCCTTGTCTTTGTCCTCCATTTGACGTTGCATTTCTCTTTGTTCTCTAACTAGCACCATGATGTCAATTAGTACAAGCTCTTCTTCTTCTTTTATTTCTTGTTGCTGTTATGCTCCTTGCTCATTTTCAGGGGAAGAACATGATTGCCCTTCTCCTTGTGCATTTATGTGCAGTACAATTATTGATATAATGATGATGTCATAAAAAGTGTGTACGATCATTTGGTTCAACCATATAGATAGCTTTGACACCCATGATATCTTTCTCATTATGGTCTTCTTCTTCATCTTCAGCAAAGATCAAGATCCGCCTCTATTTGCTTCGCGGAAGATTCTTCTTCATAAATGTCAAATGTCGAGGTTCTATTCATGTTACAAGTATGTTTGAGTGTTCGCCTATATCTTTAACCATTTAGATAACTTCCACTTTCATAGTGCCCTCTTCATTATTTTCTTCTTGTACACAAATTTTCAATTGACATTTCCAGTGAATCTCTGGTTCAATGTGCGGAATAAATACTTCTTCTATTAAAAGACTGCGATAAAAGTCAACCTTCTCTTGCAGGGGTGAACCTGATCGATGATGGGATCCCTTAGAGGATTCTCTAGGGTGTTGACCATCATGTCTTTCATTAATGATATCCCTTCTTTTAGGTATCCACCTCTGATAAATTATTTTTGAGGTAGATTTTTGAGTATATGTATCAGATATCACACCTCTTCTATTATTCAAAATTTCATTACAGGGTCTTGGCCTCCATATATGTTTACCCTTTCATTGGGACCTTTCAACAGCAGATTCTTGGACACACGGTTCAAGTGTCATGCTCCTATGCTCACCATTTGAAGCATACTGGGCTCGTTGGCTAGTTATCAGAAGAGATGACAACATTTTTGGTGGAGCTTCAGTATTTTCCATCACCACAGGCCTTTGAAATCTTCTTTTCATTAGTCCTCTGTCCTTGGCTACTTTGAGAATTATATGTATCCTAGCAGACAGTGTTTTAGGCTATCTCCTCTGTGGTGGTGGAGCTTGACGTGATTCGTTCCAGAAGGACTGCTTTATTTTGCTAATAGAGCTATTCCTCTTTACCCACTTTAGGTTGTCAAGATTGGGATGGAATTTCACACTGACGACAAAGACGCTTGTTCATCAGTCATTCAAAGGGGATCTGATTTGCCCTTAGCTCTGTGCTTTTCCTTCTTCTCTGTCTTTTGGTTAATTTGCTTCCTGATAAGGAAGCTTCATAATCATGCTTTCTAGGTTCAAGAGGTTCATTCGGCGCAACAGCTGTACCATAAAGAATTAAATATAGTTTATCCACTGACGGTTCTTTTCATCATGGGAGCTTCAGATTGACCTAGCCTTTTGAAAATTGAAGTTCTCTATCGGGATAACTCCTTGATAGTGGTCTTGAACCCCGACGACATGGCTAAGGAGCTTCAATAACTTGAGGCCTTCCAACATGGCCTCGAATGAATGTACCACGAGTGGGTACTTTAGGAGTTGTAGCTATGATAGCCGAGAAATTCAAGCTACCAAATTGAATTGTAGGTCCAACATCTCTTGTGTTGATGATGGTGTTACAGTGTTCACACCATGACCCAAATTCAACAAAGGAAAAGAGATCTTTGTAGATCCATTATGCAAAAGTGAAAGATGAAGATTAATAATTAGCAATTATTATTTCACCCCATACTTTCAAGATGTGAGAAAATAAAAATAATTGTAATAAAGATATACTCTATGGAATGATTCATTATACATGCCTCATTCATATTACACACACTTAAATCACCATTTTATTATTTTGAATTTTCAAGAATTTTATTGCTACTATAGCACATATATGACTAGTCAAAGATGCAAAGAGAATTTTGTCCCCAGCGTAGTTGCTAAAAATCTGTGGGCTCCAAAAATTCACCACTGTCCTCTCGACAATAATTGAATTGAAGAGAGTATGATTTAAGGTGTCGGTCAAATTTTTAGAAGGCATATGCAATAGTAGATAAGACACTACCCAGAGATTTTGCCCTCATTTTGTGAGGACTTTAGATCTAGTTCCAAGTTTTTTATAGGCGCAAGCCCCTGTAATTAATTATCTCTCTCAATAAGTGAGAGAACTTCCGACAGAAGTTAGATCGCTTAATGGGCAGTATATAGAGAGGAGTTTCAAAGATTTAGATTATGAAATTCACCATTTTAGCTTAAACAGGATGGTTGGGGGAATGATGATGTGCCCAATATAGATCCCATGGTTCCGTAATCCTGGGCCATCGTGGTCACTAGTCTACTTAGTTAGAGGAGATACCACCAACTGGAATGATCTCATCAAGAACACACATGGGTTGCATCGTCTAAGAAATCCTTATAGACCTGGGGCGGTGTTTGTCTAAGGAGATAGTCTTAAGTCTACCTTAGTTGATAGAGGGTTGTTTGCCCTATCAAGTATACCCTATGATTCACAACTCAAAGGGCAGAGCTATTAGGGAGTATACGGGCTACAATCGTGATCATAATATAATGGAGTCTGATTGGCCAAACCACCAAATTTGAGGACTCTAGTTATAACTACTTCATCTATGGAGCCTACTAGCCAAGCTACGCAATCAGAAGACATGGGCCAAGTCCTTACTGATAAGAGATTGATTGAGAGTGAATATAGTAGAACACTTGATTTGACATTGGCTCCTTATGAGCTAGATATTTCTTAATTTGTCACCCCTGACAAACAGTTGTGGAAGGTGGATGGATTGAGTTTAATTTAAGTTTTTACATATTGAATTTTGTTTAAGTATTTATAGTTTAATGATTTATTTGATTTCATATTTAGGTTGACATTTGATTTTGATTAATTTAATTTGAGCTTGTAAACACATTTTGATGGTAAATATCCCCTCTAGTTGAAATCTTCCTTCAACACAGCTATCATCGGGGTAGTTAATTGATTGACTCGAATATACTTGAGAACTTTAGATCCTGTTGACTCTGTTTAGCTCTTAATAGAGGATCAGATCTACTATCACATGATAGAATTAGCTTCTTTGATATTTTACTAAGTTGAAATTCATTTAATAGATTTTTAGATTTTGTTAAGGACCCAGTCCTAAGACTAAACCAAGAAGCAACCCACGGAGCATCCTCAGACACCTGAATTTAAGCATTCAGCAAAGTGTTGGGGCCCATACAGGTGTATTTAAGATCTTATGTAGTGTTTATTTCTGAATTATGAGATTGATTTTAGATTTTCATTTAATTCCAACTTAGCTTGTGCAGCCTTTTTAGACATTAAAATTTACACTTGAAATCTCTATGTCTGAGCACATGCATGTGTTTATAGCTTAGTTAATTTCATCTAATTATTGAAATCATTGATTTTAAAAATCATAATTAGAATGAAATTCCTAAATTTTTGATTGAAGGAAGCCCTATGATTTTTATAGATTTTGATTTAGTATCGCTTTCTGTCTACTTGTACAAAGAGTTGCAGATCTGATGGCGAAGAAGGCATTTTGATTTAGATTGCAGTTTAAAATATTACTTGCACTTAGTTTACTTGTTGAGTTTTTGCAATTCTCCCATCTTGATTTGATATTTTTTGATATTTCAAAGCTAACAACATGATCAATTTCACAAACGGAGCTCATTTGGTCATCATTGTAGCTTCCTGACTCTGATATGCATGGTGACACAGTGATAGCTTGAGCGCTTAATTGATTGATCATTAGATTTTGCAATATTTATATTTCAATTAATTTTGACATTCTAAATGTGACGATAAAGCTTGTTCGCTGATCGGAGGTCATTTTGACCATTTTGATGACGTCCAGTGCATTTTGAGCCTTAGTTTGCGACTCCCACATCCAAAGTCCGTCAATTTTAACTTGTGGACTTGACTTGACTTATGACACATATGTTGGAGGTCAACACTTATCAATTGTTGAATGGATTTTATCTTCAAATTCTGGCAGTGCTTCTTTCACTTGGAGATCATCTGGATCATCTGAAGTTCCTAAACACACATTCTCATAAGAGTTAGTGTTGTGTGAGAAGAAGCTTTGAGATTCCAAATGGTTGGTAACAACTAGGTAATAATCTTCATCATCAACAGCCCACTGCATCAATCCTAGTCCCGCTTTGATTGTGCTTCCCAGATTGTTCCATAGCTTTTAAAATACTCACCTACACTTTAATGGTGAAAACCAAACCTTTCTGCACAAGATTTTGAATTCAAAGAGAGTAAAAGTTAAGCGATAGTTCCATTAATTCTTTAAAAGTATCTTCCTCAAGCTCTACATCAACTTCAGGGCTTGAGGAGGATGATCCCAAAAAGAAACTCTTTTGCTTCATGTCACTTGAAGACTTAGGGGCTTCCTTAACTATTAAACTTTCAACTTTTTGAGATTTAAGTGAGGTAAGAGCTAAGGTTCCTAACTGTTGCCTAATAGTTTCACATAAACTAGATTCAAATACTTTACTTTGCTTGGAGGCCTAGTCTTCATCTCTGTCTCGATCGAAAGTCACCTCCAATGGAACCCGCTGAGAGGGTTGGCTAGTATACTAATCACATTAGACTCTTCCTACGATTTGGATTCGAATTCAATGTGAATAGTAGGGGTACTCCTATGAACTGGAACACAACCTTTATTGGCTAAAGGCCAACTAGGGGGTCTCCCATCTCTGGAACTGCCTCTATTTATGCCTTTGAGTCTGCCTAGTGGAGGTTGAGCCATCCTACCCACATATTCATATGATGGAATGAACTGTGGGTGGAATGTGATATGCAGATCTATTTCTTCTTGAATTCCCCTTTCTTGTGTACTTGGACTTTCATTTTTCTTTTCATTTTCTTTTATTTTTTTCTTTTGCTTCATTTTCTTTTTCTTTTATTTTTGCATGTGAATTTTTTCCAAGTTCACAAGAAAGGGTATTTTGAGAAAAATAGTAGGTCGCATCTTCATAGATCTCAATCTTTCTAATTGAAAATGGCTTTTCATCTTCGTTGACACGGTAATCAATTCCTCATTTCTGAATTTGATGCATTGATGGAGGGAGAATGGAATGATCTTATTCTGATGTATCCAAAGTAAAGTAGTGAACGAAGTGTTCAAATCAATGATGTAGAACTTGGGTTCAGTCTTTCAGTCACCTATCTCCAAAGGTAACACTATAGAACCTAAAGCCCGCTCACCTTGTTCATTGAATCCTCTCAACATCATCCGATCTCCTTGGAGTGTAGAGATGTCTATCTTCAAATAGGCACGGTGTGCGCCAAGTCCCCTAGAAGAAGGTCTTCATCTGTGAAGGTGATACCTTGGGCTTATTTTGCATAATGTGCTTCCTCACCTATAGCTGTCACCGAAAGATATTTCGTGATCAAGGAGAGCCTTGATTAGTGACTCCCTTATCTTTTTGGATAAGATAAGGGCATCGTATATGCTTAGCTTAGATGAAAACTTTCTTAGATGAGAAAGGATATTGTAGTCCACCTTTGGTTGATTTTCCACAAGCATATCTAAGGGTGGAGCATCCTGTGGAAGAGCTTCTTGATCTTTAGTACCAAGGACTTATTTCCCTCTATCTTGAGGTGGTGCCCTAGGAGGTAGAACCTTGCCCCTACGGAGGTTAACTTCGGTGATCTCTTGAGGCAAGGTGGTGGAAGGTTCTACCTGCATTTCAGGTTCACCTACAACTTCTCCTATGGGACTCTTGGAATCAGATGATTCCAAGTCTATCTCAAGAGGTGAACCCATAGTATTCAAGGTTGGAAAGTCCAACTCTGAATCAGAAAGAGAAAGATCAAAATTGTTATAATTATTTAGACTTGAAGAGTTATCGTTAGGAATAAAAGAAGATAACTCATCAGAAGAGACACAGATGTAATTCAAACTAGCTTTATTTTTTAATTTCTTGAAATTTATTGGAGGTACAAAGTAGAAGTCAAGTAGAGTAAGTGGAGTAAGGGATTTGATGTCCTTATCTACTGATACAAGAGTTTTACTAGTAGAAGAAATAGAAGAGCTAGCTGAAATGATAGAAATCAACCCGGAGGTCGGACATGGTCTGGTGCAAGGGCTATCTGGTCGACACATACTACCGTTAATCGAAGCTCCCACTTTCCTAGAGTTGGCACTAGCAACTTGCAAACCTTCCTTAGTGTTGGTGGTTTGAGCTGACTCAGTCACTTGCAAGGAAAGCTTCTTGATCTTCTGAATGATTTTTTTTAGAGGTTTTGGATAGAGAAATGTCCCCTTCTTTAGTTTTGGTAGGACCACATGTATCCCCAAGGATTACTCTAATGAAACTGGAAGGTTATTCCACAAGATATTTCTTTGGGATAACTACAACACCGGTCTTAAAATTGTGATCAAGCCAGTCCTTGAATGTGAAGCAATCCTCCAAAATGTAGCCTAGCATACGTGGTAAGGGCAAAAGTTTGGATCATGACTTTTGCCTACTTTCTTCGGTCTCCTAGGCTCGGGTACTAAAAAACATGTTTCTTTAAGAGATTCTTAAAGATCTTACTGATTACCTCCCTCTTAAAATAATAAAGTTTGTTTAACTTATTTAAAAGAGTAGGTGGACCATACTTTGACGATGCATGCCGGTGGTATGGCTAAGATGGTGTGGCCGACATGGAGGTCGCCAGGAAGGCCTCGGTAAGGCTACCTGGTGGTGGTAAAGGAGGTGAAGGTCGAGGTCATGGTCTCTGACCGATCTCTAGTCGCTTCCCTTGTCAACGGTTGTCACTGCCTCGAGCTTCTTCTCATAGATCTTCTACGGCTTTTGCTTTGGCAACTGATCTTGAAAAGGAAACTATTTGGCCTCTCCTTGTAGACTAGCCACCTTGTTGATTAGCTTCTCAAATATTTTGATCGTGAAGCCCTTAAGCATGAAGGCGATCGGGCCATGGATATTCTTCAAGAGAATCTTAATGGCATGTTGTTCATACAGCTGTGGTTCACACTTCATACTTAGGTTATGCCATCGGAGAATATAATCAACAAGAGACTTACCAGAGTGCTGTTAAGCTATAATAAGATCACCTGAACCCTTTATCGAAGCTCCAAAGAAATCTCTTGATGAAGAGTTGCTCTAACTCAAAGAAATATCTTTACTAAATCGCGCTCAAAGATAACAATCAAAAGCAATACCCGCTAGGCTACTGACAAAGAGTCTGAAGAGTAAAGAGTCACTGCCACTTATGTTGCAATAACTGGCCCTGAAGTGAGCTATATGCTGCCTTGGATTCCCATTGCCATCAAAGCTTTTGAAGGAAGGAGGCACGAAACCCATAGGATACTGGATTGCATCGAGTTCCTCTAGGTAGGGTCTACCCATTGGAACCAATGATCCTCCCCGTGCTTGAGCCAAAGCTTCCTTCACCTGTTGCTCAACCATAGATTTCAGATCTTTTTCATGTATGGAGGTACTTCTATACTTATACGTGTTGCTACCTTGCTCAATAGAGGTAGAGTCTTAGTCTAAGACATGCACTAGCTCGACCGACATCGATCAAGGATGCAGTGAGGGGCTTATTTCTCAAGTAATCGCATAACCGCTACTAACAAGTCCTATAATTACTGTGCCATCCTATCAATCTATTCGTCTTTCTGCCTTAACTATTGTCGGAGGTGATGGGCTAATTTTGCGGTGTCTCCTTGATCAACCTCATCACCTTCCATGGCCTGTTGCTTCCTAAGAAGAGAACCTTTAGTATCGACCATGCATACTCCAAATAATCTCTCATCAAGTCATCTTCGGGATCGGTCACTTTTCTCCTCATCGGACCAGGAATACCCTAAGATCCCATTCTTCTCCATAAAATAGTGTGCAACTATCTCATCTAAGGATCAATTAACTCAGCAGGTATAAATAGTTTGGGCTGACCAGTGTGATCGCTATCATGCACTGAGAGGCACTGGACCTCGCCTGTCACTGGGGAGTCAATCCTATGCGGAATGTACTCACTAGATGAGTGATACTCCTAACTGATACTGACTATAATAGGGGCAATAATCCTAGGATGATCCTCTACCACTACTGCAACTGAACTGTCATCTGGAATATCAGCAACAACTATCACCATCTTCGCATCCGACTGGATGGGCAGAGTTGGTGAAGGAACAACCACGATGCTTCGGGGTCGCCACTCCTTCCGCACCACCACTGGGGTAGAAGGTCGAGCTGGAGAGCTCGGGCCTACCACAATGGATGGTGTAGAAGGGGTAGGATCCCTTGGCTGTAGCTGGATCACCAACGGGGTAAGCTTTTCCTCGGATTCGACCTTCATGACCTTAGATGGAATGAGAGATGCTGCAACCTGTACTAGCAATGGCGGATGAGGGGTAGAGCGGTGGGGTGGAGACACCACCGACTCTCTGTGTATAGGAACTGCCCTCCTATGGTGGCTTGTCCCTGTGAGTAGAATACTATCAGTATGGTTGGCAAGGGTAGCATGCCGAGCTGGAAAATCAACCAAAGCAGAAGCGGCTGACTGACGGCTGAACATCCATCACTCTCTGCTAGTTACATGTGATGTATGGGCCTCACGGGCCCTCTCCTAATGAATCTGCCTCCCTACGCTACGGGGGATAACATATCGAAGGTCAAACTATGTCTTGGACTCTGAGTGTCCGTATGCTCCGATTACCTGTCGTATAACAGATCGGAGGCCTATGACCTCCTTCTCCTAGAAACTACTGGCTACAAGTGCACCATTGGAGGAGGTGATGAACGGATCCTCCTGGCATCCTCTCTATCTGATCTTGAGAGAGGATGAAATTGGCTTTCCATAATTAGTGGTGAAGTGATCATAGGAGACACATCCATGGCTGATTGAGTTATTGCCTCTAGCTCCTTAGCTATCCAAGTGTGAACCGTTTGATCATATGGTTCCTGTTCCTACACTGAGTACAAGTAGGATGGGAGGAGTGTGAGCTAGACCCATACTCAGATATGGGGGAGGCAAGCCCTAAAACTAGGGCACCCTTACCCTTGGAGGGTATAGATGGTATGGTGCTAGCCCGCACTGGGGTAACATGGGCAACTCTAGGATGAATTGCAACTAGAGCCGGTACTACTAGGACTGTAACAACTAAAGTATGTTGTACTGCCGCAACTTTCCTCTTCAATGAGGAGACATCTGAATCAGATGGTAAGTCTATCCTGATGACCAGCTTTTGCCCGACCACCTTCTTTCTGCTGATTGTGGTGAGGGAAATGCCCTCACAAGTGATCCTAGCCCCCTCAAATCTTTGGCCAAAATGGATCAAGTGGGTATGGTCCAAACGGGGGAAGTCAGCCTGATTTAAAGCTAGATCCATACCATGGGGGAAAGCAAAGACAAATTTCAAAAAATTATAGTAAATCTAAACCTAATTGTACTACAATCGATAAAAAGAATTTGCAATAAGTAATGAACTTGTATCAGCTTTCTGTCTCCATAGATCATGAACTTAAACTCACTCCCTAAAGAGACTAGATCATGTAAAGGGACATGCTTCAAATGACCTAAATTTAATGCAATTCAATTTTTATTTTTATTTTCATTTTGGACAATTATTTTGACTCAGGCTAATAGGATTCATATGACTAATGCAAGAGAAATAAATTATTGGCCAAAATCAGTGAGAAGGGAGGAGGTGAGTTTCCACCACGGCTCTCAAAGGTCAAGTCGAGTTCTTTGGCAAAGATGGAAGCCCTCCAATAAAGAGTGAAATAATATACATTTGTGCATGATATTATAAAGAAATGCTCATCCAGCTAAGGGGTTACTAATTCTTTTATCTTGATTTTAAACCTAAATCTTTAGGTGATGTTATTAGTTATTTAATTCTTATTTGAGTTGTTAAGTTGGGTAAAAATTTTATTTTCTTCTAAAGAGCCTAATCCACATCTAGGTCATACATAAAGCAAGAAAGAAACTGGGTAAAGCATGCCACTTAATGCAAAAGCTAAACAAATCATCAATCAATTTATAAAGCTAATCGTAAAAAGAATAAATGGTCATTGTGGTCGGGCACCACCACACAAACCCGAAAGTATCAAATATGGGTAGCCGAGCTCTACCCTTATATAACCCAGATTATAAATGAATATTATATTTAAGCAAGGAATTAATTACTATCGGGGTCTTCAAGCTTTATTCTTCTTTCTTCTTTTCTTCTTTCTTTTTTCTTTCTTCTTTCTTTCTTCTTTGGTTCCTCCTTTTGGATGGTTGGATGGTAGATGCTCCAAGACTTCACATGGTGCATAAGATAGAATCTTATGACCAATATTCATCCTAATCCCCATAACAAATCATTCCAAAATCCTAATTATACAAATTTTTTATATGAAAAGGAAAAGTAGAAATATAACTAACACCTAGAAAATAATGGTTAGCTAAAACACACCACACAAATCTCAAGCATGTATATTGAACTTATCACCCCACACATGGGTGACTAAGTCCACCTGACCTATGCATTATGCTTAGGGGTATAAAGCACATACAAGCAAAAGCATTTATATTTTTATTTATGATAGCGCTCCTTAAGCACAATCCCCTATAGAAAAGAATAGTTAAATTAAAAATGTCTTGCCATTCATTCTACGAGCATACACCCTAATATTCAGTCTAAAACATAAATCACAAAATAAAACTAACATCAAACCATGCACCGACCTAACCTAAGGCTAGAAGTGGTGACTTAGGCTAATGTGTGTGCTTTGAAGGCTTGTGTGGTAGGCTTAGCTATGGCTTTAGGTTTAAATTTTCTAAGTGTGAAGAACATGTTCAACTTAGAGGAGGGTTTCATTTAAGTTGTTTAAGTATTTTGGGTTGATTTTATTTCATGTTTTGATTTGGTTTAAGTGGATCCTACAATTAATTACTAAGTTATGAAGAGAGGGAAAGAGAAGAGAACTTCTCTTTTCTTCCTTAACCTAAGTAATTTCTAAAGTGGATTCACATTTTAGTTTTATTTAGATGAATGTTTTGATTACATTTTTAAATCAATCCTAAGTTTAGATAAACTCTAAACAAACTTATTCAAAAAGAAAGGAATTTTAAGATTAAATAAAATGAATCAAAATTCACATAAGACACATTTCTTCACTTCTTTCCCAACATATATAACATGCATATGGATGGGCCCTAAGCATATACATACATGCAAATGAGAGTAGTTAACACACTTTATGATGCATGCTAAGTAATCCACTTAAGAAAATTTATAAGTTGAATATGCATGATTTTTCTTAAGTAGAAAGGGTTTTCCTTATCTAAATTTTCACATACATACATGAAAGTAAGAAAGGCATAAGTGAGTACAGCGTCATTGTTAACCATAAGTGTAAGGTATAAGACCTACTTAGGGCTACTTAAAGCCTCGCAACCTTGTGGTTGTCCAGACTAATATACCACTTTCTTTAAGTAAAAACATGTATATAAAAGAAATAAAATATAAAAGGAAAATGCAAAAGTTTGTTTAATGGCTTCATTTTTGTTTATGTAGTTTATGCATGCAAATATAGGCAACCCTTCTTAGGTGAGAGCATAGGGATGAATAGGGTATTGAATTAAGTAAGTGTTGGGCTATTTTCAAATTCACCCTACATCTTACTAACTCCAATTCAAAACTATACCAGCATAAGAAAGAAAAGAAACCTATGCTAAACATGCTTTTATAATCCCTCACATGCAAGCTTATAATTAAAGTATCAGTAGCACACTTTCAGATATGATATTTGATATATGTATTTTTGAAAATAATTTAGATTTAGTAGTGATAATAGCCACTCATATTTCTACTTTAGCCAATACATACAAATTTGACATAAAGCAAACAATTTCATTTTTAAAATTTAAATTTCAAAACTATGAATGCATGTGATCACATACAACTTAACATGTTGGGAAAGATCCAAAATAATGAAAGCATTCTTATAGAATAAGAAAATTTAGAATAAATCAAAGTGAATTTTAAAGTGATTTTTGTTTAGTTTGAGGTTTGATTTAATTTTAAAAAGGTGAGATGAGTTTGCTATTCCTAACCCATTCTCATTTGTGTTTGATATTTTTTTTTTAATTTTTAGGTAATTAGATCCATTTTTATGTGTTGATTAGGTTAAGGTATGAATTAAGTGACTTAATTAACCCTTACCTACACCAAGAAGAACTAAATAATTATGAGCCAATGAGATGACATAAAACCCACAAGGAATTTAAATTTGTAATGCACCTAATAATTAAAAGGCCTATTGCAATTTGGCTTACAATTAAAAGTTAATTAAGCTAAGGGGTTTAGCTTAAGTAATTTCAAAATACCTTTTCACACATGTGAATGGAATTTTGATTTCCTTAATTGAACTTTGGCTATTAAACACCTATGCATGTACCCAAGGTAGATTAATTAAGTTCTAGAATTCTTTATAATTTTTGAAAATTGATTAAGGAGATAATTAATGAATTAACCCTTAATTAAGAGGAGATTAAGAAGAGAAGTGGTGGTTTAGGGAATAGCTTAGGGTAAATGACCCAAAATTATTTCATAAATCTCCTACTTACTGGATCTAACCTTAATCAACCCTAATCATAGGATAAATCCACTAATTATACCCTAATTATACTTAATTATAAGAGAAGGGTAATTAAGGAAACCATATGCAATTACTCTAACCAAGCTTTAAATAAATCCCAAGAAAATTAGAGGAGGCAGAGGTCATCCCCTAAAACTTACCCAAGAAATTTAAGATTAATCAGAGGCCTAATCAAAGAGTAATTAGCAAAATACACTTTCTAATAAAACCCAAATTCAAAGAAAAACATAATTCAAAACTCATCGAAATTAATTTTAAAATATTCTTAGTTTAATTATTATCCATAGGTTTTTATTTCATATTTGTTTGAATTTTCTATGATGAGTTATGCATTTTTAAAGATCCATGGATTAATTAGAAATTAACCAAGCATTTTTAATTAACCCTAAGTAATCGCTAGTTCACGATGCGACACATGGTGGCGGTGGTCAGTGCACTTTACATGCGTCACGCCATGAAGGAACAACTTAAGTTATCACAAAAGGTAGTGGCGGCACACGCGCTTATGTTCTCTGTCGTCTGATCAAAGATTGGACGGCTAAGGATCCCCCTGAGGTTTATAAAGGATAATTAGATTTCTAAATGTGCTAAATAATCTCAGTCGTCCATCTAAAATGTGTGGATGGATGGCTGAGATGAGCCAAGTTCTTCCCCTTGATCAATAGAGACTGTCCATGATCAAGGGGAAGATCCAAGCTCGATCTAGCATAGAATCACACCAAAATCAACCCACACCATCTAGAGATAGAGAGCGGAAAATCCAACAGTCAAAATTTGATGAGGTGAAATTTCTTTCACAAAGCTCCACACCACATTGAGTTTAGTGATCGAAAAATTCTATACCTCACCTGTGCTCGATTCCCTTGGAGAAGCTTTGTCTGGTTGAGACGAAGCCTTGCTGAAGTTTGGTGCACTTGAGGTTGAGTGGATCAATGGATGAACCAAATCCTCCTTGCTTGAGCTTTGTCTTTGATTGAATTTGATCCTTCCTTGCTATGAGAACTCCAATAGAAGCTTAGGTGCACTCGACTTAGCCCCTAGATGAAGTGTGCAAGAGCAATTGGAAGGAAATTAAGTATGGAGGAAGTTGGCTATTCACTCTACCTAGGCTTCTTTTGCACTGTGCAAAATCGAGAAATGGGGAATTCTAATCCTCTCTAAGAAGCTTTGGAGTGCTCTTTGATGATTGTTCTTGGTTCCTTAGCTTCAATCGATAGAGGGCAAGTGATTTTTTATTGAATTAGGGGGAGTATATCTCCCCCTTGAAGGATCGGACGATTGGAAATAGTCTTGCCATTTTGATCCAATCGATGAGATTAGGAGGGTTTTTTGATCTATTTTTAGTGTGCACATGGTCGGTTTGATCCAAGGAATGGATTGCCAAGCTCCCATGTGCCTTAATTTGAGTTTAAAAGAGAGTTTGAAAGTTCAATTTTGAGCTAAGGGGTCGGGTTTGGTCTAAGGACCAAATGGGCTGACCCAACCCTTTGGGTTGGGTGCACCACTCATCACTAAGTCCCCTTAAGCTTTTAGGAAAGCCTCAAGTGATTGTGAAGAGGGTATGACCAAAATACTCATGGGTTAGGCCAAAATTTGTTCTATGGCCTAGGGGTAGGATGATCATTTTGCTTTTTTTTTTTCACTTTGGACATGTTGGGTATGTGGAGAAACTAGGTTTGGCCTAGTTTCATTGGATTTGGAATCCATTTGATAGGGTTTGGCTCATGTCGACCCATTTAGGTCAAAATAGGTCGACTTGGGTCAAGTTGACCAATAGGTCAAATTGGGTCAAACCAACGGTTGGGTCAAGTTCATATGACCATTTGAAATATTTTGGTGGCTTTCGTTTGATTCAATTTGATATATATTTAATTTTGGCTCATATGATTTCATTTAGGTCAAATGGTTCAAGTTCACCTATTTGACACATTTGACCTATTTGGGGTAGGTCAAGGGTAGGTTTAGGTTAGGTTAGTCATATGGAGTGGACTGGTATCTTCATTTCCAATCAATTTGGGTTAAGTTCAATTTTGGCTCAACATGACCCTTTTAGGTCATGTTGGGTCTAAGATCAATAGTTGGCAAGTTGAGGCTTTGGTCAAGTTCAACAAGTAATTTGGAATGAACTTGAGCCATTGGTTTGGATCAATTTGTCTTAGATCAAGTTTTGACACATTTTGATCCTTTAGGTCAAAATGGGTCAACTTGGGTCAACTTGACCAAATGGACTAGGTTAAGCTCAAATGTTGGCTTGGTCAAATTCAAACATAAGTCATGAATGAACTTATATCAATTGTTTCAATCAATTTGGTCTATAGTGGAATTTGACTATGTTAGGTTTCATTTTGGGTTAAGTGTTGACTTGGTCAACCCTTAGGTTTGACTTGGTTTGAAAAAATTTGATTGATTGATCATCTCATGATGATTGTTGATCATGATGAGAGGGATATATGAGTTTGGTTCAATCCAATTTGGTTAGGATCAAAAGTTGGCTCATAAGGGCACTTTAGGTCACTTTGGGTCAAGTGAGTCTAAGTGGGTCAAATGGCTTGGTCAAAGCTTTATTTGAAGTTGGTTGATCTTGTATATGGACTTATGATTGAAATATAAATCCATTTCAAGTGGTTTGAAGTCAAATGAATTTTGGTCCATTTGAAAATTTTATATTCAAAGAAAGAATATGAAAGTGTTTTGGGTTTGATTTTTGAATTAGGTCTTGATTGAGTGATTGAAGTTTGGATTTATATATGGGCTCATGATTGTAGGGTTGATTGAACCATGAGAGAAAATTAAGAGTTTGGCTTGACTTGAAAGTGATTTGGCTAAGTTCAAGATTTTGGCTTAAAAGGCTTAGATTTGATTTTGAGTATATTTGAATTTGATTTTTGGAATTTATTTTTATTGTTTGAGTTTATATTTCATTTATATATGTGAATATAAATTGATCATGGGAAAATTTCAAGGATTTGAAATGATTTAATCATGATTTAGGTTAAATCCATTAAAAGGAATTTAAAGGATTTAAGGAAATGTTTAATTTGAATTTGAATTTTTGAATTGGATTTGATTGATTTATATTTATATTTCATTTATGTATGAGAATATAAATGAGGATATATATAAGTTTTGGGAAAATTCTATAAGTTTGAATAGGTTTGATCATGATTTGGGTTAAATCCATTAAAGGGAATTTAAAGGATTTAAGGAAATTTCATGGATTTTAAATTTGGAATTTAATTTTTGCCTTTGATTGGATTGATTTATATTTATATTTTATTTATATATGAGAATATAAATGAGAATATAAATAAGTTTTGAGAAAATTTTATGAGTTTGAATTGATTTGATCAAGGTTTATAGTTGATTTTGGTTAAGTCCTTTAATGAACATTTAAAGGGACTTAAGAAAATTTTCATGAATTGATTTGGAATTTTAAGTTTGAATTGATTGGTTTGAATGTATATTTCATTCATGTATGTGAATATAAATGAGAATATAAATTCATTATGAGAATATCTCAAAGGTTTGAATTAGTTTTGATCATGATTTTGGTTAAGTCCTTAAGGGAGGCTTAAGGACTTAGGCAAAATTTGGACTTAGAAATTTTTGATGGATTTTGATTATGAGTTTTAATCATAGATTTCAATCATGGAATTGATTTGAGGTTTAGAGAAAATCAAATAGAATTGATTTGGAGTTTGACTTGAAAGAAGGAAAGTGAGGAATGGTTTAGGCTAAGGGTAGGAAGTTTTCCTAACATCCCTAAGGCAAACCTATTCCTATAACTAAGTCTTCTGGCTGTGGAGTGTCCACCTAATCACTAATGTGTCTTAAGACTAAGGAACTCTTAAAGTCTAAGAGAAGTCCTAAGCCTAAGATGGAGGGGTTGAGAGCTCATCCTAAAATGAGGTAAACATGCTTATTACATGTTTTAATTAATCCTAAGTTTGGTTCACTCTAAATGACCTTATTCAATAAAAAAGGCATCTTAAAATTAATTATAATGAATTACTATCACAGAACACGTGTTTATTTATTTCTTTCTAACATATATATCATGCATATGATCAACTCCTAAGTATACCTATACATATAATGTATGCCTTAGCACACTTAAATAATGAATGCAAAGAAGTGTGTTTGGAATTTAAATATTTCATTTGATTGAATTATGAATGCATGTCTTTTTAATAGAAAAAAGGAATTTTCATTCATTAGCTAAATACACATTCACATGTATGAAAGTTTTAAGTGAGTACGTCATCATTGTTCTACACCAGGGGCGTAAGGTACAAGACCTACTTAGGACTACATAAAGCCTCGCAACCACGAGATATCCAGACTTATATACCACTATTCTTATATACATATGGATGTATAAGCAACTATAAGAATAGGAAAACCCATGCAAAAGTTGTATTTGATTTATGATTCTTATTCATTAGTCATATCATACATACATATGTATAATAGTTTTAAGTGAGTACGACGCCATTATTCTACACTAGGGGTGTAAGGTACAAGACCTACTTAGGGCTACTTAAATCCTCGCAGTCCTAGGATGTCCAGATTAATATACTAGTTTTCTTATATACATATGAATGTACAAAAAGAACCACAAGAACTAGAAGTCATGCAAGAAGTCATTTGATTTGATTGTATGATTTATATATGTGATATGAAATTCTTTCTAAGTATTAGCATGGAGATGCATAGGAGTATATTTAGATAAATACTATGTTCTTTTCAAATGAACTATACATTTGTAAGTCCCATGCAAATCCATATAAGGTAAAGAAAGAGAGCTTCATATTGCATATCTTATATTATCAACACATGCAATTTAACATAAAAGAAACCATTTCATTTAGTTAATTTTAAAATAAATGAATGCATGATTGCACATGGCAAATAATATTTAACATGATTGGAAAGAAATAAATGAACATAAGCACATGATCTCATTCATTCCAATTAATTCATAAGGACAATCATACTAAATAAGGTTATTTAAAATAAACCAAAGTTGTTTAATGACAATTTTTTTAATTTTGAGCTTGATTTGATTTAAATGAGATTTGCTAACTAATCCCATTTTGAGTTAATTTAATTCAATGGAGAATAATTAAGTGGTATGAATTAATTAATTAATTTTTATTTTAATTTAATTAATGTAATATGCAACCACATGAAAAGTAAATGCTTCTAAGATTAATATGGTTGATTAAGGTTAGAATATTTAATTAATAATAACCTTGTTAATTATTTAATAATAATTTTAATATGAGTGAAATAAAAGGGGCCTAATACAATTGGCTCATGATTAATGATTAATTAGGCTTAAGGGATCTCACTTAACTACTTTTATGGTTTTCTCACACATGTGAGCTAACCATAATTTAATTATCTCTAACTTTGGGCTATTGAACACCCAAAGAGCTATCCAAGATTAATTAAAGGTTGCTTAGGTATGAAGTAAATTTTAGATTAAGTTAATCAAGCTTATTAATTAATTGATTGAATTCTTTGATTATATTTTGATTAGAATAATGAAATTAACTTAAGAAAATGGATTAAGGACAAGGCCTCAATCCTAACCCCTAAGGCTTTTCAAACACTCAATTAGGCTCTGGTTTTTATCTTGGAAATTAATTAATTAATTAATTAATTAATTACCTCATTAATCATTAACTAATCAAATTCCAAAAAGTTAAGAAAACTTAGGAAATGAATTAGGAAAAGTATTCCAATCACATTCCCTAAGCTCTCTTACTGTTCAACATAGGTAATTAGGCTTAATTAATTAAATAAACTACTGTTCATTCACTAATTATCACTATTAAATTAAGAAAGTGATTAAGGCTCAATTAACTAATTTTATTAATTAAACAACCAATAAAGTCCCAAAACAATAGGGGAGGCAAAGGTCATCCCCCTAAATATCCACAAAAAGTTGGAGATCAATTGGGTGATTAATTAAGGAATAATTAAAAAAATTAAATTTCTAATTAAATTTTAATTAAGCAAAAATAACTATTTAAAATCAGTTAATAATATTTTTTTCTAGATTTTACTTTGAAATATCTTTAAAATGAGCTCAAGTTTATATTTTTTTAGATTTTTTAAGATTAGTTATGATTTTTAGAAGTTTTAGGGTTAAAAATGGATTAATTAGGCCTAATTAAAGCCTTAATCCCATGAGGCCACATGGAGGCTGAGGTGGCGCGCTTTCCATGTGGCATGACGTGAGTGGCTATTTAAGTTGTTATATCCAAAGGCTAACTCAGATGGCGGTAGACACGCTAACTCCGTGGACCGTCCGATCTAAGATCGGACGACCACGATTCAATCCATGGTTTTGAAGGATTAATTAGAGGATCTAATGTGATTTAATCATGGTCGTCCATTTCGATCACGTGGAATAAAAGGCCCATGATCTTTCTCCTTTGCGGGTGACAAAAGATGAATGTTGTCCATCTTTTCCCGTTCGATCCGAACTCACCCGATGGTTAAGCTATTATTTATTTAGAAGAGAAACTAAGTCCTTAAACCCACTCCCTAAGAGACTAGATCATGAATGACATGAGTAAT
This sequence comes from Cymbidium sinense, assembly GCA_021442155.1. Taxonomy (NCBI): domain Eukaryota; kingdom Viridiplantae; phylum Streptophyta; class Magnoliopsida; order Asparagales; family Orchidaceae; genus Cymbidium; species Cymbidium sinense. The sequence goes on from CM038223.1 coordinate 83,260,432, forward strand.
GACTTAAATATAATGCAAATTTTGTCAAGTTTTATTTAATTTTTGGACTTTTTATTTTGACAGAGGCTATAGGATTTTGTATATCTAAATGCATGAGAAATTGATTATGGGCCAAATCAAAAGAGAAAGTGGTGTCTTTCCATCAAAGCCTCTTACATGTTAAACCTTTATTCTCTGGCACAGATGGAAGCCCTCTCTTAACAAGAGTGGAAGAATATGACATGCATGATATTATGCATATAATCATCCAGCTAAGGGGCTGCTAAACATTATTATTATCTTGATTTAATTCCTAGGCTTTTATGTGAGGTTATGAGTTATTTTAAAATTTTAGTTATGAGTTGTTAGTGGATAGAAATTTTATTTTTTATCCTAAGAGCCTAATCGCATCCAGGCCACACATCAATCACTAATTATAAGAAAATTATGAAAATGCATGTTATTTCTAATGCACAAGCTAAATAAAATATCAAATAATTTTATAAAACTATGACAAAAGAATAAGAGGCCAGTGCGGTCGGGTACCACCGTGCAACCGAAAAAGAAATGTGGGTAGCCGAGCTCTACCCTTATACATCCCGGTATAATGAAAGAATAATCATAATTATAAAATTATAAGTGTTATGGGGGCCTTCATTCTTCATCCTCCATTCTTCACTCTTCATCTTTCATTTCTTCACTTTGCTTTGTTCCATTTCTTTCTTTCTCTTGGTTTGATTGGGATGTTGTTTGCTCCAAAGGCATCACATGGTGTATAAGACTTGGTCTTATAACCAATGTTCACCTTAATCCCCATAACACTTATCCTAATCCTAATGAAAAAATTACATTAAAAGAAAGGAAAGTAAATTTAGCTACACCTATAAAATAAGTGTTAGCTAAATACACCATACAACACAAGCAGTTATATGAATAATTTTGACTCAGCACCTCACACATGGGTAACCAAGTCTACATGTCCTAACTTGGGCTATGCTTAGGGGCTCAGCAACTTGCACAGTAAAAAGTATTTTTATATTTTTATTACAGCGGCCCCTTAAGCACAACCCCATGCATAAAATATGATTAGGCTAATGTCGACCTAACATCCAAACTACATGCATATACCCTAACAGTCAGTCTAAAATAGTTCATCACAAAACTAAACATTCATTAAACCATGCATTGCCCTAACATAAAGTTAAAAATGGTAACTTAGTCTAATGTGCATGTGTTAAAGCTTGTGTGGTATGTCCTAGCTAGGCTTTAGAGTTATGATTTGCTAAGTGTGAGGGATTTAATTTATAAAGGATTGGTTTCTCTTTAAGTGGTTTAATTGATTGGAAGATTTTACTTAGTATTTTTTTTTATATTTCATATAGTCTACACTTAGCAACTAAGTGTTATAAAGAGAAGAAAGAGTAGGAATCTCTCTTTTATCCATACCTTAAGTCATTTCTAAGATAAGTTAATTTGCTTAATTTTCTTTAATGAATGATTTATTATGTGTTTTAATTAACCCTAAGTTTAGGTTCACTCTAAATAACCCTATTCTATAAAAAATGCATCTTAAGGTTAGTTAGAATAGATTACTATCACATAACACACATTCATTCATTTCTTTTCATCATGTATATCATGCGTATGAATAATCCTAAGCATACCTATACATGCAATGTAAATCTTAACATACTTTGATGATGAATGCAGAGAAATGTATTTTGAGTTTAAATATTTCAATTATTGATTGAATTATAAATGCATGTCTTTGTTATGTAGAAAAGAGAGATTTTTCATCCATTAGCTAAATACACATCCATATGTATAAAAGTTTTAAGTACAATATTATTTTCTACACTAGGTAGGTACAAGACCTACTTAGGGCTACTTAAAGCCTCGCAGCCCCGTAATGTCTAGACTAATATACCACTTTTCTTAGATACATGTAAATGTATGCATAACTATAAGGATAGAAAAATTCATGTAAAAGGTTGTACTTGATTTATTTGATTTATGATTCTTTATTCATTTACCACATCAAACTTGCATATGTATAAGAATTTTAAGTGAGTACGGTGCCATTACTTTCTACACCAGGGGTGTAAGGTACAAGACCTACTTAGGGCTACTTAAAGCCTCACAGCCTCGGGATGTCCAGACTAATATACCACTTTTCTCAAATACATATGAATGTATAAAAAGAACCACATGAGTAGAGAATCATGCAAGAAATTATGTTTGGTTTAGTTATGTTATTTACATGTGTGATATAAAATTCTTCCTAAGTCTTAACATGGAGACGCATAGGAATGGATTTAGGCAAATTTTGTGTTCTTTTCAAAGGAACTATGCACTTGCAAATCCTATGTGAATCTATATTAAGATAGAAAAAGATAACCTCGTATTACACATCTTATACTATTATCACATGCAAGCGTATAGGTATTTGCAATTAACATTACTTCATTGATAATAATTGATTTGTAGGTTTTGAAAATAGCTTTTGATTTAATAGTGATAATATCCACTTATATTTAATTTAAGTCAACTCATGCAATTTGACATAAAAGAAATCATTTCATTTAATTAATTTTTAAAAAAATGAATGCATGATTTCATATGGTAGATAATATTTAGCATGATAGGAAAGAAATAAAGGAACGTAAGCACATGATTTCATTTACCCCAATTAATTCCTAAGGATAATCATATTAGATAAGGCTATTTAAAATAAACCAAAATTCTTTAAAGATATTTTTAGCTTTGAATTTGATTTGATTTAGGAAATATGATAGAGGTTTGCTAATCCTAGCCCAATTCCTCATGTGTGAGTAAATTTGATTTAATGAAGAAAAATTAAGTTAATTTTATATTTTCATTAGGTTAAGGTATGAATTAAATGAATTAATTAACCCTTACCTATATCACCTTAAGTTAATTAACTAATTAATAATAAGCCAATATGATATGCAGCCACATGAAAAGTAAATTTGCAATGCTCCTAAGAAATAAAAGGGCCCTAATGCAATTGACTTATGATTAATTATTAATTAAGCTTAAGGGATCTCACTTAATTACTTTTATGATTTTCTCACACATGTGAGTCAACTATAATTTTATTAGCTCTCACCTTGGGCTATTGAACACTCAAGGAGCTACCTAAGATCAATTAAAGGATTGTTTAGGTGTGGATGGATTGACTTTTTAATTTTAGTTTCATTAAGCCTTTATTTAATTGATTAAACATTTTTGCTTATGTTTTAATTTGAATGATGAAATTAACTTAGGAGAAAGGATCAAAGGCAAGGCCTCAATCCTATTCCCTAAATCATTTAAACATCTAATTAGAATTTGATTTCCTTATTTTGAAGATTAATCACTTAATTAATCAATTAATCATTCCATTAACCCATTAATTAATTTGATTTTTAAAGATAAAGAAGATTTAGGAAATGAATTAGGAAAATTATCCTCAATCACATTTCCTAAGTGATCTTACTGTTCAACATAAATAATTATGTTTAAATGATTAATCAAGTTATTGTTCATTCTTTAATTATAATTAATTGGATTAAGAGAGTGATTAAGGCTTAATCAAATGATTTCTCAAATTAAGCAATCAATAAAATCCCAGAAAAAATAGGGAGGCGAGCTCATCCCCCAAACATTCACAAAAAAATTTGGGATAAATTTAGTGCTTAATTAAGGCATAATTAAACTAATTCAATTTCTGATAAAACCCTAATTAAGCCAAAATCACTATTCTAAATCAATTAATTATAATTTTTCTAAATTCTCCTCTAAAATATCTTCAAAATGATCCTAAGTTTGTATTTTTTGGATTTTTCTATAATTAGTTATGATTTTAGAAAATTTCAGGATTAAAAATTAATTAATTAGCCCTAATTAAAGCCTTAATTCCATTGAGCCATGTGGTGGCTGATGCGGCGTGCTTTCCACGTGGTGCGGCGGGATTGGCTACTTAAGTATCACATCCGCCGACTCAGCTGGCGATGGACACACTTTCTATGTGGGCCGTCCGATCTAAGATGAACGGCCACGATTTGATCTGCGATTTAGGAAGGGAATTGAGGGCTCTACCACTGGATTTGATCAGAGTTGTCCATCCTAATAATGCAGGATGGACGACTCATGATCTATCCCGTTCGTGAGCGATGAAAGACAAATGTCGTCTGTATTCCCTCGCTCGATCCGAGCTCACCTGAGCTCGGATTGTCTCTAAATTCTTCCCACACCTTCTGGGAAGGGAGACGCACACATCCAATGGTCAATTTTGCATTCGCAAAGGACCAAGCACGACCCTATAGCTATGATTTTGAGAAATTATCTCACCAGAGCTAATTTTTGGCGATGCAATGCTGGCGGTAGCTTCACTTAGTTGAGGCGAGGCCCTGTGGAGGAGCTTTGAGCATAATTTGGTATGAGAGGCTCAGTTGACCAATCCACGCACGCGAAGGCTTCGGCTCTGATTGAACTCAGTCCTTCTGTGGCTTGGAAGCTTGGGAATTGGTTCGGTTGGCTTCGATAGGGTATGGTGATGGTGTGGCTAAGAGGAATTGAACTTTGATTTCAAAATAAGGGAGTATTGCTTGGGATTGGGATGCCCTATCCAGCTTTGCTCGGGAATGGGCAATGCCAAATGGAGAGTGGTTGGGGATCCTTAAAAACACTCTGAGGGGCTTCGGAATTCACTTAGGAGAGCTTATGATGCATATGTGTGTGAAATCGTGTTCAAATTGAGGGGGTATACCCCTCAATTTCCCATCATGGACGGATGGCTCATGCACACATTTTGCACTGGCTCACCGCCATCAGGCCACTGGACTTGTCTCCATCAAGTCAGGGAGGCACGCCAGGGATGGGAGGAATGATGGAGGCGCCATGGACCCAATGTGCAAGGATGCAAAGGTCTTGATCTAATGGGTGCTCGATTTGGGGAGGTGAGTCAACTCACCTCCCAAAGGTCTTGGCGACTTATGGTGAGTTAAGTTAGCTAGTGGGTTAGGAGAATGTTCAAAGGAGTGCTAATGAGCTTCCATGGGGATTGGGTAGTTGACTTTGGCTTGGATTCAATAGTTTTAAGATTTAAATCCTATGATTTGATGGCTAATCCCCTTGGTGGGGTCCACTTAGCTTTTAAGCTGATTTGAAAATGAAATAAGGCATGTTTGGGTCAGGTTTGGCTAAGTCCTAGTGTCCCATAAGTTAGTTTGGAGTGATTTGGCTTCATTTAGGCTAGGTTGGGTTGACCAATTGGCCAAATTGGGTCAAACCAAGTGGGTTCATATAATGATTTGGGATGTTTGGGTTCAATTAATTTGGATTTGTTTGGCCTAGATTTAGTTTTGACTCATTTGGATTGAGAAGGATCAAATTAATCAAGTTGACCATTTTGACCAATTTGACCAAATTGAGTTGGGTTAGGTGTTGAGTCAGGTTCAATTGGTTGATTGAAAATGATTGTAGACTTTGGTTTGATTTAATTTGAAATTAATTTGAATTTTGGTCAATTTGACCTTTTAGGTCAATTTGGGCTTGGTTGGGTCAAGTTGACCAATTGGTCAACTTGGGCTCAATCATGGCTTTGGTCAAGTTCAATAAGTGGTTTGGATTGAACTTGAGCCATTGGTTGCAATCAATTTGGGTTAAATCATGATTTGACCCATTTTGACTTTTTAGGTCAATTTGGGTCAACTTAAATCAAATGGCCAATTACGATTGGTTTGGCTCAATTGATGGTTTTGTTATGTTCAATCATTGATTATACATGTGTTTGGATCAATGGTTTCAATCAATTTGGCATATGATGGATTTTAGTTTGGGTTTCATTTGGGCTAAATGTTGACTTGGTCAAAGGCTAGGTTTGATTTGGTCAATTCAAGGTGGTTGATCACCCATGATGATTGTTGATCATTATTGAGGTTTATATGGGCCTAGTTTAGTCCAATTTGGGTTGGATTAGAACTTCCTCGTAAAGAATCTTTTAGGTCACTTTAGGTCAAGTGAGTCTAAATGAGTTAATGGCTTGATCAAGGTTTGATTCAAGTTTAGTTGAACTCACATATGAGCTTAGGATTAAAATATAAATCCAATTGCAATTGGTTTGGAGCCAAATGGGTTTAGGTTCATATGATAATTTCAAGTCAAAAGGGTTAACTTGATAATTTCAAGTCAAAAGAAATAAAGGAACGTAAGCACATGATTTCATTTACCCCAATTAATTCCTAAGGATAATCATATTAGATAAGGCTATTTAAAATAAACCAAAATTCTTTAAAGATATTTTTAGCTTTGAATTTGATTTGATTTAGGAAATATGATAGAGGTTTGCTAATCCTAGCCCAATTCCTCATGTGTGAGTTAATTTGATTTAATGAAGAAAATTTAAGTTAATTTTATATTTTCATTAGGTTAAGGTATGAATTAAATGAATTAATTAACCCTTACCTATATCACCTTAAGTTAATTAACTAATTAATAATAAGCCAATATGATATGCAGCCACATGAAAAGTAAATTTGCAATGCTTCTAAGAAATAAAAGGGCCCTAATACAATTGACTTATGATTAATTATTAATTAAGCTTAAGGGATCTCACTTAATTACTTTTATGATTTTCTCACACATGTGAGTCAACTATAATTTTATTAGCTCTCACCTTGGGCTATTGAACACTCAAGGAGCTACCTAAGATCAATTAAAGGATTGTGTTTAGGTGTGGATGGATTGACTTTTTAATTTTAGTTTCATTAAGCCTTTATTTAATTGATTAAACATTTTTGCTTATGTTTTAATTTGAATGATGAAATTAACTTAGGAGAAAGGATCAAAGGCAAGGCCTCAATCCTATTCCCTAAATCATTTAAACATCTAATTAGAATTTGATTTTGAAGATTAATCACTTAATTAATCATTCCATTAACCCATTAATTAATTTGATTTTTAAAGATAAGATTTAGGAAATGAATTAGGAAAATTATCCTCAATCACATTTCCTAAGTGATCTTACTGTTCAACATAAATAATTATGTTTAAATGATTAATCAAGTTATTGTTCATTCTTTAATTATAATTAATTTGATTAAGAGAGTGATTAATGCTTAATCAAATGATTTTCCTAATTAAGCAATCAATAAAATCCCAGAAAAATAGGGGAGGCAGAGCTCATCCCCCTAAACATTCACAAAAAATTTGGGATTAATTTAGTGCTTAATTAAGGCATAATTAAACTAATTCAATTTCTGATAAAACCCTAATTAAGCCAAAATCACTATTCTAAATCAATTAATTATAATTTTTCTAGATTCTCCTCTAAAATATCTTCAAAATGATCCTAAGTTTGTATTTTTTGGATTTTTCTATAATTAGTTATGATTTTAGAAAGTTTCATGATTAAAAATTAATTAATTTAAAAGCCTTAATTCCATTGAGCCATGTGGTGGTCGAGCGCGGCTTTTCCACGCAGCGGATTGGCTACTTAAGTATCACATCCGCCGACTCACCGGCGGACACACTTTCTATGTGGCGTCCGCCCAAGATGAACGCCACGCATTTGATCGGATTTAGAAGGGAATTGAGGGCTCTACCACTGGATTTGATCAGAGTTGTCCATCCCAATAATGCAGGATGGACGACTCATGATCTATCCCGTTCGTGATGAAAGACAAATGTCGTCTGTATTCCCTCGCTCGATCCGAGCTCACCTGAGCTCGGATTGTCTCTAAATTCTTCCCACACCTTCTGGAAAGGGAGACGCACACATCCAATGGTCAATTTTGCATTCGCAAAGGACCAAGCACGACCCTATAGCTATGATTTTGAGAAATTATCTCACCAGAGCTAATTTTTGGCGATGCAATGCTGGCGGTAGCTTCACTTAGTTGAGGAGGCCCCGTGGAGGAGCTTTGAGCATAATTTGGTATGAGAGGCTCAGTTGACCAATCCACGCACGCGAAGGCTTCGGCTCTGATTGAACTCAGTCCTTCTATGGCTTGGAAGCTTGGGAATTGGTTCGGTTGGCTTCGATAGGGTATGGTGATGGTGTGGCTAAGAGGAATTGAACTTTGATTTCAAAATAAGGGAGTATTGCTTGGGATTGGGATGCCTATCCTTTTGCTCTGAATGGGCAATGCCAAATGGAGAGTGGTTGGGGATCCTTAAAACACTGAGGCTTGAATTCACTTAGAGAGCTTATGATGCATATGTGTGAAATTGTTCAAATTGAGGGGTATACCCCTCAATTTCCCATCATGGACGGATGGCTCATGCACACATTTTGCACTGGCTCACCGCCATCAGGCCACTGGACTTGTCTCCATCAAGTCAGGGAGGCACGCCAGGGATGGGAGGAATGATGGGAGGCTGCCATGGACCCAATGTGCAAGGATGCAAAGGTCTTGATCTAATGGGTGCTCGATTTAGGTTAGAGGTGAGTCAACTCACCTCCCAAAGGTCTTTGGCTGACTTATGGTGAGTTAAGTTAGCTAGGTGGGTTAGGAGAATGTTCAAAGGAGTGCTAATGAGCTTCCATGGGGATTGGGTAGTTGACTTTGGCTTGGATTCAATAGTTTTAAGATTTAAATCCTATGATTTGATGGCTAATCCCCTTGGTGGGGTCCACTTAGCTTTTAAGCTGATTTGAAAATGAAATAAGGCATGTTTGGGTCAGGTTTGGCTAAGTCCTAGTGTCCCATAAGTTAGTTTGGAGTGATTTGGCTTCATTTGGGCTAGGTTGGGTTGGGTTGACCAATTGGCCAAATTGGGTCAAACTAAGGCTTGGGTTAGGTTCATATAATGATTTGGGATGTTTGGGTTCAATTAATTTGGATTTGTTTGGCCTAGATTTAGTTTTGACTCATTTGGATTGAGAAGGATCAAATTAATCAAGTTGACCATTTTGACCAATTTGACCAAATTGAGTTGGGTTAGATGTTGAGTCAGGTTCAATTGGTTGATTGAAAATGATTGTAGACTTTGGTTTGATTTAATTTGAAATTAATTTGAATTTTGGTCAATTTGGGCTTGGTTGGGTCAAGTTGACCAATTGGTCAACTTGGGCTCAATCATGGCTTTGGTCAAGTTCAATAAGTGGTTTGGATTGAACTTGAGCCATTGGTTGCAATCAATTTGGGTTAAATCATGATTTGACCCATTTTGACTTTTTAGGTCAATTTGGGTCAACTTAAATCAAATGGCCAATTACGATTGGTTTGGCTCAATTGATGGTTTTGCTATGTTCAATCATTGATTATACATGTGTTTGGATCAATGGTTTCAATCAATTTGGCATATGATGGATTTTGGCTAGTTTGGGTTTCATTTGGGCTAAATGTTGACTTGGTCAAAGGCTAGGTTTGATTTGGTTTGACCCAATTCAAGGTGGTTGATCACCCCATGATGATTGTTGATCATTATTGAGGTTTATATGGGCCTAGTTTAGTCCAATTTGGGTTGGATTAGAACTTGGCTCAGAAAGAATCTTTTAGGTCACTTTAGGTCAAGTGAGTCTAAATGAGTTAATTGGCTTGATCAAGGTTTGATTCAAGTTTAGTTGAACTCACATATGAGCTTAGGATTAAAATATAAATCCAATTGCAATTGGTTTGGAGCCAAATGGGTTTAGGTTCATATGATAATTTCAAGTCAAAAGGGTTAACTTGGGCTTGATTTGGGTTGACTTGGATTTGGTTTTATTATGGTGATTTATGTTTATATTTGGATCAATGATTGAAGGAATGATTGAATCATGAAGAAATCCATGAGTTTTGAGTTGATTTAGATGTCATTTAGCCAAGTTCAAAAGTTAGGCTAAAAGGGTAAAAATTGGAAATTTGGTTTGATTTTAAGTTTGGTTTTGGTCATTTGAATTTATATTTCATTTATATTTTTGAATACAAATGAAGATATAAATGGGTTATGAGAAAATCACTTGAGTTTGGAGTGATTTGGAAGCAAATTTGATTAAGCTTAGGGATATAGGTCAAAAGGGCTAACTTGGGTTTTGATTTGGTTTGATTTTTTTAAATTTAAATTTAGATTTCATTTATATTTATGAATATAAATGAAGGAATGATTGAATTATAAAGAAATCAACCAAACTTAAGTTGGTTTGAAGGAATTTTGGCCAAGCATATGAAAGTGGTCCATATGGCTTAGGAAAAGATTTTGAAATTTGAATTTAATCATGGGTTTCAATCATTTGGAGTTTGGAATTGATTTATGATTTAGAATTTTATTTGAGAAAAATCAATTGGATTGGGGTTGATTTGGATGGTTAAGGCTAGGTCCATAAGATAAAATCAAAGGGCTTATGAAGGAATTTAAAGTTTGAATTTAGTGGTGAATTTTAGTCATTGGATAGTTGGATTTAATTTTGGAATTTGAATTTGAATTTGAGGTTTGATTGGAAAGAAGGAAGCAATGATTGGGTTTGGGCTATAGGGTAGGCAAGTCCTCCTAAATCCCTAAGGCACAACCTATTCTTATGGCTAACTCTTCTAAGTCTCTAGGGTTAGGTTAAGTGTTTACCTAATCACTAGAAGTGTCTTAAGACTAAGGAACTCTTTTTGTTTATAAGAGTCCTAGACCTATGATGAGGAAGTTGAGAGCTCACTCCAAAAGTGAGGTCAATAGTCCTGTTTTGGCTTTGCTCAGGGAGGAGGAATGCTTGCCGAGGAGGGCTTGTGAACACTTGGAATCACTCTGAGAGAGTTTGAAATGCCTTATAAAACTCAGAGAGTGCGAATTGTGTCCAATCCTACTTGAATTGGGGGAGTATACCCCTCAATTGCATTGGATGGATGGATGAGATTGGCTCCCTAAAATCTATCGATTGGTCAGCCATCGAAGGGGGGTCACCACGTGACTGCTTTGGAGGAAATGGTGGCATGAGTCTCAAGGCTTGATATGGGTAGATTGTGTGTTGTTGGTTCTTTGCCTTTGCCCATAGGGTTCGGCTAAAAGAGAGAATGGCTTGGCTTGAGTCTCTTGGACCATGGTAAGAGCTAGGGGTGTAGAGTGGGCTAAGGTGTCTTAGGAATGCCTCATTTGGCACTTTGATGGCTGCCATGGAGATGGCAAAGTGGACTTTGCCATATAAAGCAAGAATTCAAGGCAAAGAGGGGTGTCCATTGATTAATCCCCTTGGAATGGGTTTCAGATGGACTTGGGCTGGTTTGGGGCTAACCTAGGGTTAATTTGGGTCGGGTTAGGTCAGCCACCAGGGCTCCAAAAGGTGGTTTTGGATAATTTGGCTTCATATGATCAAAATAGGCTCATTTGGGTTAGGTTAGGTTGGGTTGATCAATTGGTCAAATTTGGTTAAACCAAGACTTGGGTTAGGTTCATATGATAATTTGAGATGTTTTGGTTCAAGTGGTTTTGATTAATTTGGCTTAGATTTGAATTTGACTCATTTGGATTCAAAAGGGTCAAATGGGTCAAGTTGACCAATTTGACCAATTTGACCAAATTGGGTTGGGTTAGGTGTTGAGTCAAGTTTAATTGGTTGATTGAAAATGATTGTAGGCTTTGATTTGGTTTAATTTAGATTTGATTTGGATTTTGGCCAATTTGACCATTTAGGTCAATTTGGGATAGGTTGGGTCAAGTTGATCAATTGGTCAAATTTGGCTCAATTATGGCTTTGGTCATGTTCAATAGGTGATTTGGAATGAACTTGAGCCATTGGTTGCAATCAATTTGGATCAAATCATGATTTGACCCATTTTGGCTTTTTAGGCCAATTTGGGTCAACTTAGGTCAAATGACCAATTAGGCTTGGTTTGGCTCAAATGAAGGTTTGGTCATGTTCAATCATTGATTATGAATGTGTTTGAATTAATGGTTTCAATCAATTTGGCATATGGTGGATTTTGGCTAGTTTGGGTTTCATTTGGGCTAAAATTTGACTTGGTCAAAGGCTAGGTTTGACTTAGTTTGACCCAATTCAAGGTGGTTGGTCACCCTAGGGTGATTATTGGTTATATTGTGAGGTTTAGATGGGCTTAGTTCAATCCAATTTGGGTTGGATTAGAACTTGGCTCAAGATGATCTTTTAGGTCACTTTGGGTCAAATGAACCTAAATGAGTCAATTGGCTTGATCATGGCTTGATTCAAGTTTAGTTAAACTCACATATGGACTTAGGATGGAAATATAAATACAATTGCAAGTGGTTTGGATCCAAATGAGTTTTGGTTCATATGACAATTTCAAGCCAAATTGGTCAACATGGGCTTGACTTGGGGTTTGGTTTGATAATTATGGTTTATGTTTACATTTAGGTCAATAATTGTAGGAATGATTGAATCATGAAGAAATCCATGAATTTTGAGTTGATTGGGGTATTATTTAGCCAAGTTCAAGAATTTGGCTAAAAGGGATAAAATTAAGAATTTGATTTGATTTGATTTGGTTTTGGTGATTTGGATTTATATTTTATTTATATTTGTGAATATAAATGAAGGTATAAATGGTTCATGAGAAAATCATGAGTTTGGAGTGATTTTGAAGCAAATTTGACCAAATCTAGGGATGTAGGTCAAAAAGGCTAACTTGGGTTTTGATTTATTTTGATTTATTTTGATTTGATTTGAAGGGTTTGAACTTGGATTTCATTTATATTTGTGAATATAAATGAAGGAATGATTGATTTTTAAAGAAGTCAACCAAGTTTGAGTTGGCTTGAAGGAGTTTTGACTAAGCATATGAAGGTGGTTCATATGGCTTAGGAAGAGATTTTGGAATTTGGACTTAATCATGAGTTTCAATCATTTGAAGTTGATTTGGAATTTGGAATCTTGGATTGGGATTTGATTCGAGATTGAATTTGATAATTGAGAAAATCAATTGAATTGAGATTGATTTGAATTTGGCTAATGTTAAGTCCATAAGATAAAATTAAAGGGCTTACGAAGGGATTTAAAATTTTGAATTTAATCATGGGTTCCAATCATTTGATGCTGGATTTGATTTAAAATCTTGGATTGAATTTGAGGTTTGGTTTGAAAGAAGGAAACAAGGATTGGGTTTAGGCTATAGGGTAGGCAAGTCCTCCTAAATCCCTAAGGCATAATCTATTCTTATGGCTAACTCTTCTAAGTTTCTAGGGTTAGGTTAAGTGTTTACCTAATCATTAGAAGTGTCTTAAGACTAAAGAACTATTAGTGTCTACAAGAGTCCTAGATCTATGATGAGAAGGTTGAGAGCTCACTCCAAAAGTGAGGTCAACATTACCTTATGAAATATATGTTTTCATTATGTGCATGATGGCTTTAACCTTTAAGTAGAATATTTGTGCTTACAATGCACATCTTCTATCATCACCATGCAAATGGATTTGATCATATATAATTTTTTATATAATTATAAATTAAGAAATAGGTCTTATCATATTTAAATAGAATGCTAGTCATATAATTATGCAAATTGAATTAATTCTTAACACAAGAGAGAAATTTATCCTTATAATATATATCTTTTATTTGGGTGTTGACATTTGCTAATCAACAATTTGCATGTCACTTGTGTTATGCTTAACTTATAAGACAATCATATTTCTAATGGTGTTTTGTCCAAGTTTGAAATTAACTAAATATCATATAAACTTTCTTATCATAGAGCTTTAATTTTATTCATTGTAATCGCTATCCCTTTTTTCAAGTTGTCTTTTAGGATTCATTTCCACTTTACATGTGACACAATATACCACTTTAAGTATTTAAGTATCCCTTATTATTAAGAATTCTCTCAAGAGGGGAGAACTCAAAAAAATCATCATGAGGACTTCCTCTTAAGTCTCTCCCAAGGACATCTAGCAACATTCAAGATATTCTTTAATTACTAGCACATATAAGATTAATTATTATTTTTATTAAACCACATATCATTATCATGAATTTGTTTTTATAAATTTCATAAAGACTCAATACAAATATGTTACACATTCACACATTTCACCTTATTTATTTCTCATTCATTGCATATTGCATTAATCCATAGCTTCTTAAAGCTACATAACACTATGTTATATCCATTCTTTAAAACATTATAAGAAATGTTGGCCTAACATATATTTCTCTTATTATTTTATTCTCTTAGTTATACATAGATTGCAAATTGTCATAAGCTCAAAGACATATTTACATAATTTATTATAGTTCTTGTATTGAAAAGATATACAATCATAACCACTTGGCATACACTCAATTACTCTTAGTTTTTGTTTGGGCACACTGTCCTTCTCTATATTGCACTTAGGAGTCAACCTATTTTTTTCATGCCTCTATTTGACACTTAGAATGCTTCTCAAGAGCACTTTATAATGTCTTTTGATAGTCTCTTTAATGTTTAAGATCTCAATTACACCATGCACATAAATGAGCACATTCATAATACAAGAGTAAAAATATATAACCACCTTATGAATTACAAGCACAATTATTCATTCATTATAATAGTTATAGAATTTTTTATACTCACTTACTAACCATCCATCTCAACATCATTCTTCCATCACCTATAAATACCTTCATTTCACACTGAAGAAGAATATTTGATAAGCTGAATGTCACAAATCTTTTTGAACTTTAAGGATATCCTAACAACTTTAAATCATAAACCTTCTTCCACATATAATCTAAATGTAGCTTAAGGAACCTCAGCTTAACTCCATGAATAAATTTTCTCCATTAAAACTTCTTTTTATTCTTGGCTTCAAAGGTTTTTATATGAGAAAGATTTATGGTAGATGAGGTCTATCATAATCCCAATAAAATATTATAAAGCTCTTTTATAAATGGTCAACTTATAAACACTACACTAGAGTGCCCTCTGCCAGCCAAACCTTTATCACTGAAGACAAATTGTATATGTAATTTGAAGACATGCATTATCAAATTGCCACCCTAATCTATCAAATAAAGTTAACCTTCAAATACAAGCATCAAGGGCATGAGTAGTAATGAAGACATTAGGTGCCCATGCTCCCACAGGTCCAACTAATTTTTCTCTTACCATAATAGCTCACCCATCATAGGCTTTCAAAGAAAGAGTTATGCAAGGTGCTTTAAGTCTCCTCTCTCTCTCTCTCTCTCGTTAGCCATTACAAGCACTTGTGGTGAGACTCTCAATGAAACCATGAGTCTTCTCTCTTTATTTATATGTTTCTATCTTCTTCCCTCCCATCATAGGCCTTTCCTCTTATATTCCAGTGCATAATATTCATTGTAGTTGTCATCTCATTGCTTGCCTCTACATCGCCTTAGCCCCCTCTTGTGTACCCAGTAGTTAATCTTTCTATCTTTCACTCTCTCACACACAAAACACACACTCTCTCTCTTTTCTTCTCTATTTAGGTGAAATATCTATGCTAAAAAATTATATTTAATATTAATTAAAATATTATCTTTGATAGTGTCCAAAATGACATTACTGTCACTCTCTTTTATATCAAATTTTGAAATAAAAAATATTATTCAAATAAAGCCTTTTGCTCTATAAATTTAAAATTACTTAAATAATTTTAGTTACTTTAAATTTTCCTTTCCATCCATTAAGTTAATAATTTATATCCTTGATTTTAAAACTGATGTTTTAGTATATAAGAATTGAAAGTTTAAGAGAATGATGTGAAATATTTTATAACAAAAAATTTCACTCTAATTTATTAGTAATGGCCCATCAATTTGATGAATAATGTATTGAGATTATTATTTGAGTCACTATATATTTTTTTTCTAGTAATAAGTTAAGAAGTATGCTAATTTCATGGAGGGATACCTTAAAAAAGTTAAACATGATGAACCCCATATTGGTGTTGACTGCGATATAAATTCTAAGAAAATTTATTTAGAACTCAAATGACATCCTAATATCCTATATTAAGCTTTCAAATTTTGATTATCATTCGAATGACCATGACAAAATGCAAAGAGCATGCTTACAAAATGGGCAAATATAGCTTAAAAATAAAATTATTGATGCTAATTGAAGACTTTATGAAAAATGTTGAGGGTATTTTTAAAATCATTAGTTTTTGGACCAACTAAAAAATTCATAGATTTACCTCTATCTCTTGTGCTTGTCAAGTGTACACCAATTTTTATTCCTTTTACCCATTTTCTCAATAGGAGAAAGGATATGTGATTTATGATTTTCTACTCATCTGTTAAGCATAAAGTTCTAACTATAATTTTCACATTATCCCCAAAATTATTGAAGAAGCATTGACAATGAAGATGAGAAGCTTAGAGTTGTATAAAGGGGAACACTTACTTTGATCATTTGAACACTTGTGAGAATCTCATATCTCTATGTGATTTATCTAACACTAATAAATGTTATGTTTTTGCTACTACCTTTAATGATATTGTTGAAAGGTATCTCAACTCTCTCAATAATTTAGGCCATGACTCATTTAAAATTTTTCTCCTTGTTTAGTTCTTTGCCACCAAGCAACCTTTGAAACCTTTGATTTACTTTTTTATGTTAAAAAAGATGGTAAAGAGTTGGAGGAAAATGAGTTCACTTCATTAAGGTACCAAATAAGGTGAATGGCCTCCTAGGTAGGAGTTCAAAAATTATTACAAAGATTGTGAGGAATGCGATGTATCTCATCCACCATAGTGCTTATTAACTAAGGCTCAGTCAATTCTTCCTAGAAATGTCATTAAAAATGGTATAAATGGTGAATATCATAACGACTTAGCTTAGAAGGAAGATTATGTTTCCCAAAAAAGAAGATAACTTTGTAGAACTAGAAATGATCCGAGTCTAAATTATTTTATGAGGACAATTAGAGCTTTTGTTATAAATATAATTATTAAAGAGAGAGAAATCATCTTTTGTGTTTTAATTATATGATCTATATCAATCATTGGTAGTCAAATAAGTGATCATTTGATAGGAATAATTTTAGTACATAGTAGAAAGCTCTTATTTTAATAAATTACAATATCAAGCATGTATAAGGTTACATACATACATACATATATACATACATACATATATGTATATACATATCCATGAGTCACAAAGTTGACACGATATTGATGAACATTCCTAATGAAGAATTAATTTAATTAAAGTGATAGTTCATATTAATGCAACATGGTGGGATGACATGAAGTGTAGTTAATGAGATGTGCCTTTTGCTGATGACATTCTTCTTGTTGATAAGACTAGAGAGGGAGTCCAATAGAAACTTGAATTATGGAGATCAACTCTAGAGTCTAAAGGTTTTCGTCTAAGTAGATCTAAAACTGAATATATGGAGTGTAATTTTAGTTGTAGAAGTTCTAGTGGTAGTGTTGTGACATTAGGTGAACAAGTCATTAATAAGAGTGAGCGTATATTTAGGCTCTATCATCAAAATGATGGTGAAATAGATGAAGATGTTATTAGTATAATTCAAGTTGGATGGTTGAAGTGGAGGAATGCATCTAGCCTATTATGTGATAGAAAAGTTCCACTTAAACTTAAGAAAAATTTTATAAGATGGTGGTAAGACCGCAATGACTTTATGGTGCAATGTTGGCCAATAAAAGAGAAGCATAAGACTAAGTTAAGTGTTACGAGATGAGGATGCTTAGTGGATAAGTGGTTTTACTCTTAGAGATAGAATGCAAAATGAGTATATTCGGAAAAAAGTTGGAGTAGCTGGTAGATAAGATTAGGGAGAGTCGACTTAGATGGTTTGGCCACATAAAGCCGATCGTCCATGATGATTAGGAGAGTAGATGCATTAGATTTGCCTTATGTTAAGAAAGGTAGAGGTAGACTTAAAAAGACTTGGTTAAGATGTATAAAAAATGATCTTAGTATACTTGATTTAAAGGAGAATTTGACACATAATAGGACACAATGGAGACGAAGGATTCATGTAGCCGACCCCACCTAGTGGGATTAAGGCTTGTTGTTGTTGTTGTTGTTGTTGTAGTGCTCTGCCTACAAGCAAGCTTTAAAAAATCCCACTCTCTCTTTTTAGTTAAGTAGGAGGGTAAATGATTGCATGTCTACATGTTGATTTTATATAAGGACTTAAATGCAATGAATGGCTTATTGGGTATGAGTCACAAAGTCGTGGTAAAAATTGTGACAAGCTCATCAACCATAGCTTCTATCAACAAAGATTTAATCAACACTTTTTATGAACAACATAAAAAACAATGTGGATGTAAAATCCCATGCCATCTTAGTTAAGAGGGATGACTAGGGGTTCTAAGAAAGTAATAAAATGAAAGGATTAGGAGGGAAGCACTAATTGCAAGCATGATACCAAAGAGACAAAGAGACAAACCTATATAATTTATTATGAAGAATTTGAATATATAGATATTATGTTGTGACGGCTCTCATTTTAATAGATTATAATATTACAAAAAAAAAAAATTAAGTGCATGAATACATTTATTTTTTTATTTTTTATTTTTACTATTATTAAAATTGATCTCATATAAGAATATAAATATTATTAAGATTATTTGATCAACAAATAATTGCATTAAAATTTTAATAATGAATAATTTAGATATATGATAAGATAATTTTAATTTTAAAATGTAAAAACTTTTATTTGATTTGAGATTAAATACATATACTTGTAAATGAAATCAAGGATTTAGATTATCCAAATATAGTGTACAAAATAATTTTAAAGGATGATATAAATATGATTAGTCACGTTAAATATATATATATATATATATATATATATATATATATATATATATATATATATATATATCACATAATTTTATGTAATTATATATCTTATATCTAAATTTTAATTTTTATAATACTCAATTTTTAATATAATATTAAAAATATAATCATCATTTACTTTATATTTACGAAGAGCTATATATTGAGGGTCGAAAAGAGGCATTCTAGGACTAACAAGAATCTGCTCCTGTTCCATCCGCGAGGGAAAAGGCAGAAGAGATCTCGAAGGAGTTGGAGAGTAGAGCTATGGCGGGGAACGATCAGGACGAGTTCTACCTACGGTACTACGTGGGTCACAAAGGCAAGTTCGGGCACGAGTTCCTGGAGTTCGAGTTCCGCCCCGACGGCAAACTTCGCTATGCTAACAACTCCAACTATAAGAATGACACCATGATCCGCAAAGAAGTCTTCCTTACCCCCGCCGTCCTCCGCGAGTGCCGCCGCATCATCGCCGAAAGCGAGGTCTGTTTCCTTCATAAATCCTTTCTTTTCTGTTTTATGTTTGCCACTTTGTCTGAATACAACTCCGGATCACTTGTTTTGAGTTAGGGTTACTGACGCTGGAAAGGTTCTTTATTTCGGATGTTCTGCGTTAAGTTTTTGGAAGGCGATTTATTTGTATTGTTCATATATGGCTTTAATTTGATGAGACTTTGGTTTTGATGCAATTGTTTGCATCACCTGCAGATAATGAAGGAAGACGATAATAACTGGCCTGAGCCGGATAGGGTAGGGAGGCAGGAATTAGAAATTGTGATGGGCAACGAGCACATCTCTTTCACCACATCTAAGATCGGGTCCCTCGTTGACGTCCAGAGCAGCAAGGATCCTGAGGGTCTGCGTATCTTCTATTATCTAGTTCAGGTTTGTAGCATCGAATTCATTTGGTTTTGCTTAAAAATCCAAAACAAAAAGTTGGGGGTTTGGAAGAGGAGATTCGAAACTTTGAAATGATGCACGTTACACATTTTGTTTTTTTAAATTTTGGAAAATTTATCATATATCTTATTTCATCATGTTCCAAGCCTCATTTTGTGTCCCGTGGACTCCTTTATTGGCAAGAATTACTCTAGTAGGAAAGGGGTGCTCCAACTTGTGGCTGTTACTAACCAGGAATGATGTAACTTTTCATGTTTTTGAACTTGTAGCTGTTGCACCCATTTCCTTAATAATGTTGATACTTACCCTCAATCAGTTAATCCATCAATTTTATTATGAACTGTTTCAGGTTCATTAAAGTATATTTTAACAAAATGACACATTAAATTTTGGAAAATGATTTAGAGTGCATAGCTAATTCCTTTTTTTTTTTTTTTACTTTCACATGTTTCCATTGAATATTTTTTAAACATAATCTTCCCCTTCTGATTGTCAAATCTATCGGCTTAACAATCTGGTTCTTTGATGGGTTTGATTAGCTATTGAATACATTTTTTTACATGTTGAAACTAGTCTGACCCCATTGAATTTTCAAACCTTCATGTTTTTCTTACTCATATAGCTTGAGCTTTTTACCATTTTAGAATGAGTTTATTAATCATTAAAATATCACAAAGCTTATTCTTTTTTTAGACTCTTGTTAAGTTTTTTCTGCATTTTAGGTTAATTATCAAAACAACACAACCCCATACAAGTTGCCCGAACCCCAACCTTCCTCTCTACTCACTCATTTTGTGACATCGCATTTCCTTGTTCTCTCATTTTCTCCATTTGGTGCCAATTGTCCTATGTTGGCCACTTGAGAAATAATCTCCTCACACTATGCATTTATGCTGATTGCAGCTACCAGCTACCACATAGCTTTTTTTTGTAGCATTGCTTGCATATTGAAGGAGATAATGATGCATTTTGGGACCAAGGTAGTGAAAATAATGTATTGATATTAATAAAGATTTTCTTGCTATCGCAATCCCTGGTATTTAGCTAATGATCTGGAATCACTTGTGCAAAGGGCTTATGGAAGCAGTAAGAAATTAAAGTTTAAGGCCTTGTGATAGATTTATGTAAACCCATGGTCTTATCAATGTGATATTGAAGGGGAAGGAGTGTATGGGCTACAATGCAATGAAGCCAATATAACTAATTAGGTTTTCCCCACATGTAAACTTTTCTTTCTTTTTTTGAGGACTCAAATAGGAGAGGAAATCATAGCTTGTGAAACTATTTAGATATGATGAAGGTTGAATTAGCTTAAGTGATCAAGTGGAAGGTTGTAAAGAATTGAGTTATCTAAAAATAGAATTTTATATTACTTGATTATGATAAGAAATGTAGGAGATTTGCCCAAAACATTTAAACGTGTTCATTTTGATGATGGGATTTTTAGAGCATGAGAGCAAAATTGCTTATAAAGTGAGAATTGAATATAATTTTGATTGCTTCTAGCTTGAAAATAACATTTTTTCTATTTATTGAAATTTATTAGTTATATCCAAATTTAAATAAATTCAGACTATGTTTAATCTATTTGCACCAAATAGAAAAATGATAATTAATATTCCAACAACTTCTTATTTAAGCATTTTAAAAAATTCAAATTTTTATCCTTGCATAGTTTGGATTACAAAGGGATTATTTTGGTGTTTTTGAAAATTTTTTTTTGACTTTTGGTTGTTATTGTCATACTTTGAAAACTCCTAGATACACCGACATGTTCGATGTTATTCCAAAAGCTTATTGGAACTTCTAAGTCATAATAAAATACATATAATTTAGAAGCATATGACACTATAATTAGCTTGCTTTTTGTGATGCATGACAGATAACCTTTAGGATCTCCCAAACATTTCGTGTCGATGTAAAATGCTAGCTCCTTTCTGTGATACTAATCTCATTGTCACCATTGAATTTGCTCTTGCGGGTGAAATCCAAGTCCTTATACCGAACCTTTTGGATTGCTCAAAATCCTATGTTGAGGCGAAGTGCTAGCTACTTTCTACAGTATTGATGGCAATGTCACCATTGAATTTGCTCTAGCAGGTGATATCCAACTCCTTAAACTTATTTCTCCATCTCTTATTTCATCTCATTGATTGAAAGAGCATAGCAACTCCAAGGCGAGCACCTCAGAGCTAGTTACCTAGTGGTGCTTATGTTTGTTAGGAAAAAGGAGGTTGCAACCATACAAATTGTTAGCCCCTCTTTTTTGCATGCTCACATCTTGCATCTAATTCTTGTTAGGTTTTTAGAAGTGGCTTTTATTTCTTGCTCAGTTTCATTTGGTAAGAATTTGAATATTGGATACTAAAGATTTTCATCTTTTAATGTTTAGGAAACCTGTAATGCTGGTCTAGTTCTCTTGTTAAAAACATGACGGTATAAAGTTTTGAAATAATAATAATAATAATTATTTTACTTTCATTGTGTATGAGAATTAAATGCCTGCCATTTTGACTGTTTTTAAATTTAGATGCTCACTTTTTTTTGTCTGTTTATTTGCTATTGTTTACATGCAGTGTGATAGGTCATTTGCTATTTTTATGTCATCAATCGTCATTGATCCATTCAAATTTTTTTTCATAGGTCACTTGTTATTTGATTTTTCTTGTATAAGCTGAAAATCTTTTCATTTATAGTTTTGCATAAAATTATTTCTAATTTTATAATTTTAAGATTATCTAATAATCTTTGATACTTATTTTTTTGCATATCTAACTACTGCTATAATTCTTTTATTTAGCTTTACATCAACCTAGTTAACTAATTGATATAATTGGTGAAATCTGATCTCTCAAAAAGCTTATCTATATGCCATTTTTAAGAGCTATGGTAAATAGTTGTTTGAATCCATGGAGTAGTAAGGAGATGAAGATTATCTTAAAGGAAAATGACTAAAAGGGATGAATGTGGCTCCTAAAGGTGAGAAGAAATAAAAGAAAAATATTTGGCTAAGTATACTTCATCATTTGAAAAGTTATTATTTGAGATGCAAATGATTAATGGCTTAGCATTCTTCTAAGATGATAGAAATGACAATCTCTACTTTTTAAACATGAACAATTGACTATTGGAATTATATATTTTTGATAAGCAATTCTATTATGAGCATTATCTATTGCATTTTAATCCAAATAACATTTGAGTTTTATGCCTTCTTTTAGGATACATGTGCACATCACTGGGGGTGGAGGGTTGGTGGAGAGAACAAAGGTAAACTAGATGGTGAAGTGTGCTTTGCTAGAAAAAATATAGAGAAGATAGAGGCGAATGGTAGGAAATAGAAGTATAGAACTAAAGAATATTAGTGAATTATATACCTAAAAAAATAGAACCATATAAAGAGAATGGTAAAAAGCTGAAAAAGAGAAGTGTACAAGCTTGTTTCACTACTCAAAAATGCATGAAACTCCGCACGATATGTTTTTAGAAGTCGTGGACATTCTCAGACTTTCAGGCCATTAAGTAAATGCCCTAGTTGTTAGGCATCATGGAAAACCATATTCTTTATTTTTCATTTGTCAAAACATATTACCTCATGTATATTTGTATTTTGACCATTTAAATGTACTTCCTCATAAGATCTTCTTGCATATTTTCAATTATAATGTGTGGGTGGTATTTGCATCTTTTGGAGCTTCTTCTATTGTAAGTTTTTGAATATTATATTGAATTGTTTAACATGGGTTTGTTCTCTTAAGGAATTGCTTGCATCTTAGTAGACCCATCTTAAGGATTTGTGTACATCTTTCCATTCTTATTTCTTAATAGGAACAATTAACTTCTTATCAATTCCATTTCTTAAAAGGTGTTGAATTCAGTACATTTTTATATGGATCAATATGTTGATCAAAAGTGAACAGGATTTGTGATAAAACATGTCAGAATGAGTAGGGTCTCTGAGAGAGAATGTTGTATAGTATGCAAAAAGGTTTCATGAGGGAACATATTCCCATTGCACAATTGCTTTTGAACATTTATAGTGTTGAATATGCTTGATGGAAGTTGATTTGATTATAGTTTCTACATAGAGATTCTCTGATGGGACCAACAGGTAATCTAAGGACTTGGAGAGCATTATATTTTATACAGGTGAGGTCCTTGGTTCCCTTAAATTTTGTCTCCTCAACTACAATTGATAGAATTTCCACTTAAGGTCTAACCAAGCATGCTCCTTGTAACTCTTTTCACTTATATGTTTATCTCATCCATCTTTTGTTCTTGGATAAATTTTTATATGGATTGAGGAGTCAGGAAATTGATCTACATGGACAGAGGGTAGTAAGTTGGCAAAAGAGTTAGAGAACTCTTACATGGAGTACCCAAGAAGAGAGGAATAAAAGCATATATGGTATCTATTTGGAAAATAATTAATTGTAATTACACTTACTACAAGAGAAAATTTTTTTTGGAGCTTAAAAAAATGACATGGTTGTCTTCATTGTAACGAGGATTACAAATTCTAGTTGTGTTTTAGGCCTATCCTCTCTTTTTGTATATGAATGGTGGGAGGGCAGTTACAAGTAGATGAAAGAACTCTCTTTATTAAAGTTACATTCATGTATGTTGTTTAGAAAGATACATGAATACATTGATTAGAAGTCAAAGGGATTTTTCTACTCATATTAAACATACATGAATGCAACATTTTTATGAAAGTGATAGTGAGGTGAATATCAATGGTTAAGGCTTGCTTACATGTGATAGCTCAACTCAAAACTCGCTTGTTGTAGATATAAGATCATGCATTCTCTCTTCAAAAGTTGATCCACTCATGAATTTAATTGTTGAAGGGATGAGGAAAGATATCACCGTGCTTTTCCTTCTGCATTTTTTTTACCTGTCTTCTGATCTGAGTGTGAACATGTTAGCACTTGATTGTTGTGATCTTAATGTGATAATTTCAGTTTGAAAATATTTTTTGACCTTGAGTAAGGCTAAAATGGGCGCCTTGCTTATCTGCTCTTTTGTTAAGAATAGTATCATCATTTTTTACTAATGCCATCTGTGGTAGGCTCCATCACCCCTTTAATGGAAGATCCTTCATTTTTTCGGAGTGGCATTGCATCTTTTCCCATAAATTATTGATGCTTATTTTCTTCATTCGGAAGGGTTAGTGAGGAAACATTACCATCTAACATTTCTTGTTGAATGAAGATGGGTCAAAATTTTTGACAAGCATTGATTGGCCTTTTTTACTTGCCTCGCCACTTCTATATTTTTTTGATTGAATATCTCACTCCCATTTATGATATGATTTTTTTCGATCTTTCTTGGTGAATTAATTTTTTTTGCAACCTATTAATGTAGATTACATCTCAATCTCAAAGATAACTTGGCATATCTCCATGGGGATCACTTTGCATGCCAAACTATCTATATGTATTATTGGGCGATGAAAAAACAATGTCTCTACTTGTTTAGTAGCCCTTATCTCAATGTAATTCTAGATCTAACTTTGAATGAGATTTGTAGGTATTCGATTCTTTTGACTCTTGATTCTTGTGATGACATGGATTACTTGTTTGACTTGTATATTAAAGGTGAGAAGTTACTCACATTGGTGTTTGATGATGGACATTATCTTGTCTATCCTTTTTGATTGTGTCATCAAAGATAGATTTCGTTCTATTATTAAATTATTTTCATGTTTTATGTGTCAAGGGAAGTAGCCAACTTTTGTTTTTCATCCCCTTTATTCTTAAACTTCTTTTGGAGAGAGTTCTAAATGAAAATTTCAACTTTATTATTCATTGGACCTTTCATTTTGCTATGAACACAATAAAGATTGGATATAAAAGAGGAAGATTTAGGATTTCCCTCTAATTTTTTGTTATTGTTGTTGTTTTTCTTTTTGTTTGGCTTTGAAAAGCCTCCTTGCTGTAGGTTTGTGCATGCTTCTTTCTGTTGCTTTTTTTTTTCCCTTTCAATAGCCAAGATAAGATTACATACTTGGCTTATATTTTAGATGGGGAAGAGTTGGAGCTCATTAGAGCTGTTGAAGTATAGCCTATAAGTTTTACTTCATGTGTTGACATTTCTTTATTGCAATGCCATGGTTGAGGATTTGCTCTCCAATTCTATAGTGTACTCTTACACTGATGGGTGTTATCTTTGGTGTTGTTTGCATCCCAACCTAATTTTTTATATCCAATATGATAGAATTTTTGGCAAAGCACCCCTTTGAAGTGGCCTTAAATGACATCTTGTTGCTGATTGGAAGATAGACATTTCTTCAAGAAATGCATGGTTGGTGATTTTCAAATCTATAAAAATAACATTATATTATGAAATGTACCCATAAATATTGAATAGATCTCTAGTTGATGTACACATGCTTCCAATTTCTCAATATCAATAGAGCTATCGTATGTTAATGTGTTAATTTTGGTCTCCATCTCAAAGGATTCTGATATTTCTACTTCAAGTGACTATGCAAGACTTGATGATTCATCTTCCAAACCTTCTTGCTCCCCAAAATTTTTTTTAGTCTCCTTTATTTCTGTGTTACCATTGCTTGTGTTCGGTCAGTTGAACATCTACATTATCATCGCCATTTGTTATTGCAAAGAATGACTTTGAGTTTCAAGTTAATCAATGTTTCTTCTTCTTGGGGAGACATGGCCGATTTTTTATTTATTTTAGATAAAACATAAGTTAAAAGTGGCTCTCGAATCTTCTTGTAGCCTCTTTTATTGACACCATGCTTTGAGGATTAAGAAACTCTTGGTTCTGATGCCACTTGATCTAACAATATTTGAGATTCATGAATAAAGATTTTTCAGTGGAACCACCAACAAACTAGGGACCTGTTGGGAATTCATTTTTATACAAGGGACTTTGTTGTTTTTTTCTTGGGACTCTCGGCCAACCCTCAATCTCGATTGATAAGATTTCACTTAATTTTTATCCAAATCCATCGATTTTAACCTTTTTTTGCATATATCATTTATCATTTATCATTTATTTTTTCTTTGGATAATTTCTATATGAAAAATGAGAAGCCAATAAAGAGATCCCATGAGAAGATGATATGATAGTTAGCAAAGGAATGAGAGTATTCTTTCAAGAATATTGGTACTTAGGGAAGAAGGACTTGATGTTTTTGTTTAAGAGATGAAGAAAAGCATTTAAAGGATCGATTGGAAGGGAATTAATTATAATTGCACTTATGATAAGAGAAGGGAATTTTTGAGACTTCAAAACAACAAACATTTTGAATGAGGATTGCAAACTTCATTCATACTTTTGCCTATGGCTGACTCCTCTTTGTAAGCATTTACAATTAGAGGGGGCTGGTTGCAAATAGATGAATGGTTAACCTTCATTAAATATTTATGAATACGAGAAATCAAAGAGGCTTTTCCATCTGCATTATAACATGCATGAATTTAACTCTTCATGATGGAGAGGATGGGGAATGCCACAGGTGTTGTTTACATATAACAGCACAAATCAAAATTAAGTTACTGTATTCTGATCTTAAGTACACCATGCTTCGACCAAACTGTTTGAAAATGCTGAAATAAGTCTTATTAGAGAACAAGTACAAATGATAGAAACAAGAGTTTTACATCTCGGCTTATTCCCATCACCTATAATGAGACCAAACTTTTGACGAGCCTAGGAAAATTTAAGCTTTCCTACACATGGATGGCTTTACTATGAATGAATAAATTATGAATAAATTGATGGTTGCTGGAGTTCTTCACACCTCTTTGAGATCAGCATAAAACTGTTGGGTCCTTGATTTGAAAACGATTACCTTCTTGGAAATTAGTATGAATTGATGGGGAATAAGAGAACTCTTCATTTGCACTTTGAAAATGCTTACAAGCCCCCATTTCATAGATTTTCTGGTTGTTACACTAGTCTGGATTTCTAAAAATGTTCTACAAAGTACTATTGGTTGATTATTTGACTCCCTTACACTGGCAAGATTATGACTTAGTTCTTTGTGCTCAAATAGTGATTAGTCTCTTTGTTAGGGGAACTGACTGCTAGGATATTGCCAGAAATTTTGGCAGTATGTCAGTAGAAGTAGATGCATTTGCAAAGCATTTTTCATGAAGCTTTTATTTTTTCTATAGACTACCCATTAATTCTCCCACTGTTGGAGGGAACTCGCCTTTGATGAGTTGAAAACATGTGTAGATTCTTATTTTTTCTGTAGACAACCCATTTGCATGTGTATAAATTTAATAAATCAAACATTAACTAATTACAATAATAAATTTTCAATTAGTTTAATAATACATTTAATAAAAATTGGCACTTGTAAAGCTATGGTTATTTAGTAAATAGTTTAAAATTTTGATATAAAATTAAAAAGAACTGTGATGTGCTTATCTAATTTGAAGACAAATTCTAAGGTGAATTTACAAATTAAATTTTTTAATAATTTTTCCTTTTAAGAAAATCTTAAAAGTAATGTTAGCAGTTTGATGTAAAATTTAATAACTTCAATATAGCATGAAAATTTAATTTAGCTCAAAAGATAAAGTGCATAAAATTTCGAGTCTCATAGAACAAGCTCAGGAGAAATTATCAATAATCAATTTCTTCTTTGATTAACATAATCTCTTTCTCATTCAACTATAATTTCTTTATTTTTCAAAGACTTTTCTTTTTATTCTTGTAGTGAGGCAATCTCATATCATCTTTCTTGAACAATAACAAGGGTGGATACTAGTCGAGTAAATCTTACGGATCAACTTCGATCAACTTCTCCTAACACCGATTCAATTTGTTTTCATGTTAGGCTTTCATCACTAAAATATTTTTCACTATCATTTTTTATTTCTTTAATTATCTAGTCATGATTTTCATCAATATTATCCAAACTAATGTATTAGTAACATCTTTCCAATTGAATATTTTTTTAAAATTTTACTATACTTGATAAATAGTAAGTCATTTTTGATCTAATCAGTTTATCTATTTGTGTGAATTTATGAAAAATAAATAAAAATGAAACTACAAAACATGCATATTATGTAGTTTATTTATAATTAAATTTTTTGATCTACTTGAAGATTTTATTTTCTCTCACAACTATCAATGTTGCAGGTCATGCCTGTTGCCTCAATTGTCGATTTTTATAAAATTATGGTTGATGTGTTCTAAGGAAAAGCGTTATATGGGAAAAGTATCAGTGTTATTAAACAAGTTCTAAAGATGTCGAATCAAAGTTCTTTAATAAGAATAGTTGGTGGTGAGCAAGAAAAGATAAGAAATAAGAAGATTGTTATAAAACTTGGTTTAGATGTAAAACTTCGGAGAATTGGGAAAGATATAAAATGGCTGTAGAGATTAAGAAAGAATATATGACGCAAAAATTTAGCTTTTAGTGATTTATACAATAGATTAGATCAAAAGAAGGTGAAAGATGTATGTATAAGTTAACCAAAGAGATAAGAAAAGAAAGATAGCAAGTGAGATAGAAAATAATAAAGTGCTTTAAAAAAGATATTGAAAATAGGTGGATGAGGTATTTTAATAAACTTTTCAAGGGATCCGAAAGATTGATTTTAAGAACCTTAATACCCTAAACAAAAATAGAGAATTTCATTTTTATCGTCAGATTAGTAACTGGTTAGTGAAGCTTTAAAGAAATGAAAAGCAAGAGACCTGATAATATTCCAATAAGTGTGGAAATGTTTAGAAGATCAAGGAATTTCTTGGCTTACAAATCTTTTTAATGTTATTTTAAAGAAAAAAAGATGCGATGAGTGGAGAAAGAGTTTGTTGGTTCTATATTTAAGAATAAAGGTGATGCACAAGATTGTGCAAATTATGAGGAATTAAGTTAATGTGCCATACATTAAAATTATGGGAGAGAGTAATTGAGCATAGGTTACGATGTGATACGAAGTTTCACAATCGGTTTCATGCCGTGTAGATCTACTATGGATGCTATACATTTGTTAAGAGGTTTGATGGAGATGGAAAAATAAAAAAAGGATCTACATATGATATTTATTGATTTAGAGAAAGCTTATGATAAAGTCTCAAGAGATGTTCTTTGGAGAGTTCTAACAAAAGAAGTTAATATTGGTTATATTCAAGTCATTAAAGATATGTATACTAGAGCTATCACTTGTGTCCAAACACAAGGAGGATTGACAAACTATTTTCCTATTTCAGTTGGATTACATCAAGGATCAACATTAAGCCCTTATCTTTTTACTTTAGTTATGGATGTTCTTACGAGGCATTTACAAGAAGATGTACCGGTGTATGCTTTTGTCGATGACATTCTTCTTGTTGATAAGACTAGAGGGAGTCCAACGTAAACTTGAATTATGGAGGTCAACTTTAGAGTCTAAAGGTTTTCGTTTAAGCATCTAAAGCGAATATATGGAGTGTAATTTTAGTTGTAGAAATTTTAGTAGTAGTTGTGACTTTAGTGAAGTCATTAATAAGAGTGAGATTGAGATATTTAGGCTCTATTGTTCAAAATGATGGTGAAATAGATGGAGATATTATTAGTAGAATTCAAGTTGGATGGTTGAAGTGGAATGCATCCCTATTATGTGATAGAAAAGTTCCACTTAAACTTAAGGAAAATTTTATAAGATGGTGGTAAGACCGCAATGACTTATGGTGCGAATGTTGGCCAATAAAAGAGAAACATAAGACTAAGTTGTTACGAGATGATGAGGATGCTCGTGGATGAGTGGCTTTACCCTTAGAGATAGAATGCAAAATGAGTATGGAAAAAGTTGGAGTAGCTCCGTGGTAGATAAGATTAGGGAGAGTCGCCTTAGATGGTTTGGCCACATAAAGCCTAGTCCATAGACAGAGAGTAGATCATTAGATTTTCCATGTTAAGAAAGGTAGTAGACCTAAAAGACTTGGTTAAGATGTATAAAAATGATCTTAGATACCGAATTAAATGAAATAGGACACAATGAGGGATTCATGACCACCTAGTGGGATTAAGGCTTGTTGTTGTTGTGTTCTACATCTCTCATAATTTTTCTATATTGAAATTATGCTATTATATTTATGAAAAATATGAAAAAACTTGTAGCAATAAAAATTTAAAACTTTGTAAAATTTTTAATTGGTAGTTATACTCGAAGATTATTTCTCTCTAATGTGGATAGCAAATTCAATTTTAAGGACACTATATGAATATAATTGAGATCTTCTAATCTATAGTCATTCTATCATTTGAGTCTCTCATTAACTTGCTAATTATCACATATAAATCCCTCAATCAATTATCCGTTTGCTTGTATTTTAAGATTTATTCTTGTTAAAAAAACTCTGGGTTAAGATAGTAGTTGGCTGAAAATAAGAGTTGTTGAGTTGACTAATATGCACTTACTTATAATTATTTTAATATCCTTTATATGCACCACTAGTTGCATCATAAATATAGCCTATAGTTGGCTTCTTATTATCATTGACTAATCTCAATATTTTCACCATTAAGCTTAAAACGTTTAAATCATAGGTCACATCATTTTGAAATGTTGTCTTCAAAATGTTCTCGTTAGTTTTCTTTATAATCAACACTAAGGGTGTGTTTGAGATAGCTTTCTGGTTACTTTACCTTTCAAAAATCAACGACAATTGCGTTTGGTTATTTTTCAGAAAATATTGTGGTGAAAAGTTGCATTTAAGAACTAAAATTGTTAGAGTGTGATGGCTGTCAAAAAATTGTTGCTTGAATTTTTCAAAAAAGAAAATATTTGTAACACTCACCGTAGGTTTTCAAAAAGTTGTTTTCTCCACAGTAGCTTAACAACTAGCTTTACCAAAAGCTACAGCTGTCCCAAAATGGATGCTAAATCTGAAGTTCTAATTTTTAGAGACAAGTATGCGCCTTAAATTTTCATTTATATTTATGTATGTTTGCAATAGTGGGGAAAAGGTAGCAAAATGAGTAAGCACTATTTGTTTATTTACTCATTTTGAACAAACTCATGATTATATATAAAGCTAGATAACTCAATGAGTTTCTTAATAGTGCTTTTCAGTTTATTAGTGTTCTAAATATCCTTCAACATTAGATCTATGCTTGATGTTTGATATAAGTGCATCCTCTTATCCATAAACATTTAATTTACAAAACTGTAAGATATATTCACATTGTAATTAAAAAAAAATTAATTATATATAAATAAAATGCTATAATATACTTATTTACATGAACAACTAGAGTTATTATCAATGATTAGTTGCACCACATTCTCTTTTCAAATCTTTTTACTTGTGCATAAAAGAGATCAAAGAGCTTCAATACAACCATTGAATATTGAAATGCATTGATTTCAAGAAAATTGTGCATGATGGTGAACTAAGAAATTATTTATTACTCACTCTTTATAGTCAATCTACCCATTTGACATAAGAGTGCAACCATTCTCTTATCAAGCTTTTTTATGCTTCTCCACAATCGTCTTAGTTGCCTCTATTTCTATTTCAAGTAGAAATACTCAACTCAAAGGGACTTAAGATTTGTCCATATTCCACAATAACTTCTATCATATATTCAAAAATCTCCAACTTCACTGCATTGAAAGGGATGCCAACTTGATAAGACTAACTAGCTTTGTATTGTATGTTTCTATTCATATCCCTTATCTAAGTTCTTGATTATTTTCTGCCTATTCTTACCTTTTGTCACTTTTTTTTAGGTTCTAGATAATGAAATGATCCATATGACCTTTCATTGTAGGTAACGTTAGGTGCATTTGACATTTCCGGTTCTAGAACTGGATTTCAATGATCTCTTTTTTACAAAATATGAACATTTGAAAATCTTTATCTTTTATGGTCTTATAACACTCTTATTATCTTCCATATATAAATTTTATTTCATTTTTTTTGTTCCTTCTTGATAAGCACATAGCTAGTCCTTTGCTTTTGAAGGAACCTTCGTGCATTTAATAACATTAATTTTTTGGATTCCCCAAAAAGATGCTCCTAGGCTTGAAATTATCTTATTTAGTATTTTTAGTACAATAAATACATGTGAAATCATTAAGTTGAATCCTTCTTACTTGCGTTAAGTACCTATTAAAAAATAAATAACAAAAATTATATCAATATATCTAATAGGAAGTGATCATAAATAGTTGTTTAGTTGTGGAGCCTAATGAACAACAGAGAAACATTTTATGCAAAGGCAGTTGACAGAACGACCTTCATGGTGAGGTTGATGTGGCGGTTGAAAGGGGCGTGGAGCCCCTGAAAAGTCTACAATATTTATGAGTTATTTCATCACAGAATATTTTGAGAATGCTACGGTATGCTACTGTTCTTCATCATTGCGCTTTGCCTTTAAACTGCCCATTTAAGAACATTGGATATCACACTAATATTGAACTCTCGTAGGTAATATGTGTTAATTATTAGAGCAATGGCTTCCTGTGTGTAAGATTTTGGTATAATCTTTCAAGGAAATGTTTAGATCTAAGTTGAAACATAACTTTGTTCTCACTTAACAATCCGAATTCAGGTCTTCTTGGGAAGGATTTTACCTTTTTAAAAAGAAAAACTAGGTGAATTTTGATTCAATCTATTCCAATCGCTGATAGTGTAATGCATGCCTGAGATGTGCTTAAATGCACATGTGCAATTAGCAGGGTAATTGGAGAGGATTCTAATTCTAAAATTTTATTTTTATTCTTAATTTGCATTAGATTTATGCTGACATTAGTCTTCATTCTTACATTTGATTAATTCTTTGGATATTTCTGGCTCTGAAGTTTTTTGACTGGGAAAACTATCTTGACTTGGCGTGGCCAAGTGTTTGTTGGTTTATAGTTATACCTGTGGATGCCAAATAAAGTTTGTTTTTTTACTCCTGTTAGCATAATTTTTATGAATTAATCTTGTATTGCATTGCATAATTTTGATGAGTTTGAATACTCAACATGGATTGTTAGTTTTAGATTTTAAGATGAAGGGTTGAAAGATGAAAAATAAATTGAATCATTATCTTAGATTTGGATGAGAGCATTTAAAGAATACTAATAATTTTTTTTTTAAGAACAAGCTACATAATCTTAAAATTTGAGATGTTCATGAGGAAACTAATGTTGTGTGAGAAAAATTAGCAAGTTGCAAAAAATGTGCGTAGAGAATCAAAAGGTAAAGCTTCTCTTAGTAAAAATAGTTGGTGATGGAGTCAAAATGTATAAGAAAAAAATAAAAAATAAGAAATTTTGTTATAAAACTCAATTTAAATATAAAAACTCAAAAAATTGGGAGATATATAGTGGCTTGTAGATATTCTAAGAATTGTAGATATTCTAAAAAAGCAATATTTGATGTAAAAATTTAATTTTTAGTGACTTATGCAACAGATTGAATACCAAAGAAGGCAAAAGATGTACGTATAAGTTTACTAAGCAAAGATATAGGAGAAATAAAGGTCTAGTTCAAGTAAGCGGCATTAAGGATGAAAATCATAAAGTGCGTCTTTTAGATAAAAATATTGAACATATGTGGATGAGATATTTTGATAAAATTTTTAATGAAGGATCTGAGAATATGATTGATTCTAGCAACTTTAATATCCTAAATAAAAATAAAAAATTTTATTTTTATGTTCGTATTAATAAATTTGAAGTTATAGAGGCCTTAAAAAAATGAAATGTAGAGAAACAGTAGGAATTGATGATATTTCAATAGAAGTGTGAAAATGCTTAAGAGATCAAGAAATTTTTGGCTTACTAATGTTATTTTAAATACTAAAAAAAATGCCATATGAGTGATGAAGGAGTTTGTTGGTTATTATATTTAAGAGTAAAGGTGATGCACAAAAGTGTGCAAATTATAGAGGAATTAAGTTAATATATCATGCATTAAAAATATGTTAGAGAGTAATTGAACATATGTTATGATGTGATACAAAAGTTTATCAAAAGTAATTTTGTTTCATGCTGAGTAGATTTACTATGGATGCTATACATTTATTGAGAGGTTTGATGGAGAAGTATAGAGGAAGTAAAGAGGATCTACATATGATATTTGTTGATTTAGAGAAAGCATATGATAATGTTCCAAGTGAAGTGCTTTGGAGAGTTCTAAAAAAAGAAAGGTGTTGATATTGGTTATATTCAAGTCATTAAGGATATGTATACTAAAGCTATTTCTTGTGTCCAAATATAAGGAGGATTGACAAAATATTTTTTTATTTTAGCTGGATTATATCAAGGATAGACTTTAAGCCCATGTCTTTTTACTCTAGTTATGGATGTTCTTACTAGGCATTTAAAAGAGGATGTACTTTGGTGTTTATTTTTTTCCGATGACATTCTTTTTGTTGATAAGACAGAGAGAGTATAAGAGAAACTTGAATTGGGGAGGTCAAACTTAGAGTCTAAAGGTTTTCATTCGAGTAGATCTAAAACTGAATATATGGAGTATAATTTTAGTTGTAAAACTTCTAATGGTAGTGTTGTGACTTTGGACTAGCAAATCATTAAAAAGAGTGGACGTTTCAAATATCTCGGGTCTATTGTTCAAAATGTCGGTGAAATAGATGGGGATGTTATTAGTAGAATTCAAGTTGAATGATTGAAGTGGAGGAATGTATCTGACCTATTATGTGATAAAGAAGTACCGCTTAGACTTAAGGGAAAATTTTATAAGATGGTGGTAAGATCTGCAATGATTTATGGTACAAAATGTTGGCCAGTAAAAAAGAAGTATGAAATTAAATTAAGTGTTCTAGAGATGTGGATGCTCAAGTGGATGAGTGGTTTTACTCTTAGAGGTAAAATGCAAAATGAATATATTCGTAAAAAGGTTGGAGTAGGTCGGTCCAATGACAGATAAGATTAGAGAGTCACCTTAGATGGGTTGGTCACATAAAGCGTTAGCCGTCTGATGACCTAGTTTGGAGAGTAGATGTATTAGATTCGTCGATAGAGGTAGACCCAAAAAGACTTGGTTAGGATGTATAAAAAATGACCTTAGGTTATTAGAATTAATTAATAATGACACTTAGGGTCAAAAAGAGCATTGTCACAACTCAGATTCTCCTGCTCGCTTAAGCGAGCGAACACTAAACAAATATTTCAAGCTCGATTTATAAACGAGCCGAACATGAACAATCTTTCGTTCGATCGTGTTCGCTCGATTTAGCTCGAAATAAAAAAATTATATATTATATATATCACAGTTGCAGGCATTACTTAGTGATTAAGTTTGTTATGACAGATTGGCGTCAATCCTTTCTTATAGAATTTTCTGATTATTTGAGACATTTGAGACATTTCAACAATTTAATAATAATCAAATTTTGAGTCATTTCAAACACGAAACATAACAAAGAATTTTCAAATGAAACACGAAGGGTTGCTCGCCACGCTGCTCATTTACACTCCTCCTTAATAGGACATAATAGAGAAGAATGATTCATGTAGCCGACCACACATAGTGAGATATAGGCTTGTTGTTGTTGTTGTTTGTTTCATCAAGTCAGTGACCGAGTATTTTCTTCAATGAAAGTACAAAACTGCAAATAGATACCTCAAGTATTATTTTTTCATCTTGTTGGCCGCAGGCCTGAGAATGATAGGCTCCAAGAAAACATTAGCCTCTTGCCAATGGGCCTCTAGGGTCTCTTCTGAAGTTGCTGACGAATTTGATAAAAGTCCGGAAATTTGTGCAAATTTTAAAGTGTAACGTCCTTCTGAAAGAAATGTGTGGACCATGCCAAAGAAACCTAAAAGATGACTGCAAAGATCGAAGTTATATCATATGTTCTTTGAAACAAGTTCTTTTATCAAGTCATCATAAGGTTCTTAAGGTATCACAGGTTGATTTCGTAGTTCTGGAAACTGTTTATTTCCTTAGAAACTTGGCGAAGATGATTTGTTTTATGATTTTCTGAAGAAATGTCTTAATCAAGGACAATATAATTGTTTTTTTTCCACTAATGCATCTGTTTTTTTTTTGTGATCTCCTGCATAAAAAGAAGCAATAGCTTAAGTTTTTTTAAGTGCATCCAGTTGTCAAAACAGTATTCTCTACTCTGAAATGAGAGTTCTTTGCAACTTTTTGTGACTAATCTAAGACTAGGATTAACTGCATACTATTTTCTTAACTTTTTTGTGCTTATTTGATGAACGACCGTCAAGTGAAATGAGAATGAAGTACATAAGATGGGGTTTTCCTGAATTTATTTTGCTGATAGAGCTTGCCAGATAAATGTTGATTACAACCTTTAGGAATTAAATGTCCCTACTTGCCTGACTACATTGGTGAAATCGTGTAGGCAACCCCTTTAAATGTTGAAATTCTGATGGTAGTTGGCTATTTGCCTGACATTAAATTCTAGATATTGGTGTTGGCTGTCTTACCATTGCATGAACACTTAACATTCCTTTTCATGAAGATAGTTGGCCTTTTCCTGCTTTCTTCCCTTTTTTATGCCACCGCCCAAAACCTGATCATTACACCTAACATTGCTATGAAGGTGCCTAACTTTATGGAAATTTTCTTCTATGCTTTCCTTCAATGTTTACTAGATGAAATCAGATCTTCCTTTCACTTGTTCATGATCTGCATTTTCTTCAAATCTTCTTCACATTTGTCGTCTTGTATTGTTCAGATTTGTTCTTACTTCTGCCTGTTGTTCTTTGTCGCGATTTAGGTTTTACTTGGGCACAGTGATGCAAAATTTCTCAATCACCACATTTAAAGTATTTACTTATCGATCACTTTCATGGCTCTTTTGTTTAGTCAATAGATATTTAAGGATGCAATATGTAAAGTCGAAAATTGAAGATAAAAATGTAAACAGTTAGCTTAGTTGGTTTGAACAAAAAAGGTAGAAAAGGCATCCAATAGATGAATATATAAATTTAGTGTCATAGGAAGAAAAAAGGGGCCGACCTAAAAGTAATATAGATAAAATTTGTTTTAAAAAATTTACACTAAACAAAATCATATACAACATGCAATATGAATTAATAAAAATTAGATTTTTATAAATCCGGATACTAAGAGTTATATGGTCGGGATAATACTGATGGTGACAGTACCTGTGTGGTCATTTTTTGTGATGCCATTTGAAATGTGTCGGTTTGCTAAAGCGGCCTTCTGCGTTGAACTTCTAATAACTTGAAGGAAAATGAACCTATAACATTCAATGCACACCAATTCACATCATGGATCAGTACTTTTTGGATAACACATCGTTTGCATTTTCTTAGGCTACATTGGCATTTATCAATTGTGGTAAGACCTGCTCATATTGGCATCTAGCTTTTTGTGTTTTTGTTGTATTCTTTAACTCTCTTATTTGTTTTGATAAAATGTTCCTTTTGATCTTACTTTTGGATGCAGGACTTGAAGTGCTTTGTGTTTTCCCTTATATCCCTTCACTTCAAGATCAAGCCAATTCAATCTTGATAATCGTTCGATGGTTTAGAGCTTTGCTGTAGTATTTTTGATGATGTGTTTGAATTGGTTTTAGCGAGGTTTAGTTGGTACATTGGTACTTCTTATTCTGTCTTGAGTTTGTCTTATGTATAAGAGGATGTTACTTGGGTCAAATTGTTGGAACTTATCTGTGCATTTTTAAATTTGTTCGGTTTTATTTTGAGATGAAGTTTCATATAAATTGTAATTGATTATTTATTTTATATATGGTACTTTTCTCAATTAAATTCATTAGTTTTGAATTTAACTTTTTTTTTAGGATCAGATTTATTATATTTAATTTAAAATGATTATCTATATATCGTATTATTCGTAAAATAAATTTTAAAACTTTAAAATTCATCTTTAACTAATTTGTTATCAGAACATCCTAATAAAAAAATTAATGATTTTTCCTCGTGTATTTGGATAAGATAATTATGTGAAAGGCTTTTCTTTTTGTGAATGCGGACTTCCAAAGGTAAGTAGATAAAAAATTTAAAATAAGTATCTTTTAAATCGTAATTAAATAATTAAATATTTTTTTAAAAAATTAATTTAGGTATAGTTACTCTTTTAATGGGCGATTAGTTAGTCACGTTGAATATGATGTAGAGTTACTTCTACCTTTTTTGGGTTAAGAGTTGGTCATTTGTTTAATTGGTGACTAGCTTTGTAAGTCTTAGAACTAGTCACTTGTTTAAAAAAATGGGGCTAACGACCGCATTTTCTTTTCACTTGATCCCTCCTAACCTTGACAGCAGTCCTCGCAAGCGACTAGAGCCTTTTCGTCCGTCCGAGTGTGCCCTCAATGTCGACAGTTGGCCTCCCTGGTTGATAGTCGCTCCCACGTGTTCGATCGTGACTCGCTTGGTGGACAATTGCTCAAGCATCGATCCCACCAGGCGCTCCCTCACCCCGACCACCACCCCCCTTGGCGGCGGCAAGCAACTCCCACGTTCGACAGCCTCCCCCATCGTCCAACAACTTGTGGAAGCCGAACAACGGCTTTTGACGGCTCCATTACTTTTAGCGAAGTTTTTGGCGGCTCCATTCCTTGTTCGCAGTGCTCATTGACGCTGATATTTCTACATGTATGGTAAATCTCTGATATTTTCGTGTGTAGTTAGTTAGGGTTGTCTTGATTGATAGAATTAGGCTTGGATTTCATTTGTTAACTGAGCTATATTTAATTTAGTACCAGTCAAACGGTATTATTAAGCACGTTTAGTTAGCTGTTTTGTGTAATCCATTGAAGTAGCTTACACATCGTTAGATTAGCTCTGGGAAAATCCTGTTGTCAGATTGGTCTGTAGGATTTAAAGAAGTAGTACCATGGTTGCCTAAGTGGGACTAGGATTTGAGATGGATTTAACTTAATGCAATATAATCGGAGTGTCGGTTGAGTTAAATATAATACATTATGTAATCCAGCACAATTGATATCACATGCTTAAATAGGAATTCACTAATTTCCGTCGGCAGATGAGTTTAAAGGATTGTGTAAGATTTCATATGGATTTAATTTAAAGCCATTGAAATGGTATATTTGGCTTTGTTAAGTCTGTTGTTTTCTATACTGCATTTAAAGTCGCTTATGCAAGTTATATCTAAATTTACTCAATCATAATATGATTGATTGTATTTTAGATATTTATTTCATCTTGACTCATCTTGTCAACAATGAGTAGAGAGTTGATCTCATTGATCTTATTCTATGGAGGCGAATTAAATATTGATGATCAGTTTATTCCAACTTATGTTGGTGGTCAAAATTGTCTGATTAAGGTTCTACGACACAACACCTTATTGGATTTGAAACAAAAAAATTACGAGATTGCTGCACATTGATTCAGATCGTCACACAGTTAGTCTAACATGTCGTTATCCCGTGAGGAACGAATTTATAGCGTCGGTTATTTCTGATGATGAAGTTTGTGATGTTATACTGGACGAAACTTCTCGTTAGACATTGGTGCTCTATGTGAAAGTTGAAAATACTAATATTACATCCACATCAGCTGATCCTTTCTTAAGGTCAGCAGATATTCCGTCAAACCTTACACAGGATTTCATCTCACCTGCCCCCTTAATGCCATAGAGCAGCTCTGAGGAATTGAATCCCCAGTAATATCTTATATAACTTATCCTTTTTTCGTAGTCAATTTTTTGTAATATGCAATAATTCTGATGCTTATGTGTGTAATAAAATTACAGATCCACAGTTGATGTTATATGTCATTTAGAGGAACCATATGTGCCACATAACACTACAACTGATGATGAATATGAGACCATGAGCAGTGGCTCAAGGACTCTGAGTACAATAACAATGATTGTGATTATTCACCTGGGTTAGAAACTTTGACTGATTATGTTAACATTCATGATCTGTTAAAGAATCATTCATTTCAGAATATTGAAAGTGAAAGTCAAATGTTTTCTAATAATGACTATGTCCGCATTTGTCAGATGACGAGAGAATGGGACAACGATATTATATTTGATGGACCATCTGATGATGTTGATATCCCAAGTGAACTTGTTGAAGATATGTGTTTTACGAGTAAAAGAAGTCTTCGGTTTACTGTTACTAGTTGGTCCATAATTAACAACGTCCAATTTGAAATAATAACTTCAAACCAGTAGAACTTCACAGTGATATGTGTACAGCATGACCATCCTAATAGAGCATGTAACTGGCGTCTGCATTGTAGTCACAGGATGCGTCTAAGAGGTGCTTGGAGAATCTCCAGAGTTGGAGATGACCACATATGCATAAATACAGTGATGGGCAGTGGCTATAGGCAATGCAGTTCTAAATTCATTGCTTATTTCATTCTACCTGTAATCTAGCATCAAATTGATCTAAAACTTTGGGAGATTATCAGTCGAATGAAATCGAAATTTAATGTGAAAGTATCTTATATGAAGGCTTGGGATGCTAGACGTAAGACAATTAAGATAATTTTTGGTAGTTGGGAAGAGTCTTATAGGATTCTCAATGTCTTCATGAAAGCAATTTGTTCTAGTATACCAAGTACAATCTACAGATTACAATCAAGCACTACACACCGATTCCAGAGGCTTTTTTTGGGCTTTCGGTCCATATATTTTGGGTTGGGGTAGTTGTCGTCCAATCCTGAGCTTGGATGGTACATTCTTGCTTGGCAAGTATTATGGTACATTGCTTACTTTGGTTTCTAACGTGTCTACAGGAGATGCTGCCAGTGGTATCAGCTAGACGTGACATGTGTATAATATCTGATAAACATGTTGGCTTACTGCGTAGTTGTAGAGATGCATTTCCATGGGCAGCTCATAAGCATTGTTTGAGACATCTACGTGAAAATGTCAAGAAAGTCATACATAGAATTGGAATTAGAGATGTAGGATTTCTATGCCAAAAAATGTATATGGCGGGAAACTCTGATATTATGCGTGCATTTAATCGTTACATGACTAACATACAAAATATAAAGGAAGAAGCACATAAATGGCTTGTTGAGCGTGACCTAATTAAATGTTCTCTGGTGCATGATGGTGAAATGCATTATGGAACTATGATGACAAATGCATCAGAGTGTTTCAATGGAGTGCTTAAACATGTCTGTGGGTTGCCAATTTAGGCACTAATCATAGCTATTTATTATAATATTGTTGCACTTTTTATGAAAAGATTTGTCACTGCAACTCAGCAACAAGAATCAAACATTTCTATGTTTACACAGCGGTTTGCAATTACGCTACAACATTTTGAAAGGGAAGCTAAACAAATCCCATAACTAGTTAACATCAATCTTAGGGAGATACAAGTGTTTGATAGGTCATGCAGATCATTCAGAGTATATTTCTCGAATATTAGTTAGTGTAGATGCAGCTGTAATAAGACATTAATATATGATTTGCCTTTCCCGCATGCTATTGCTGCATTGGGATTTAAAAGATTAAATCTTTTAACATATTTATCATAGTATTACATTCTACATTTGTATTAGCTTACATATGCAGCTGAGTTCCATACACTACGCGATCATTCTGAATGACCAACTTACAATGCTGAACAAGGCATTATTGAGTTGTTACCACATGCTTTTCGTAGATGGTAGGAAGTCCACACATTAGTAGATTTAGAAATACTATGGATGAAAATAGAGGTAGGAGCAGCGGATCATGTAGTTTATGCAAGCCAGTTGGTCATTACAGGTCATTGTGCCCATATAATGTCAATAGTAGAAGGTATATTGTAGTTGCAACAATTATAGGGTTCTACATAGTTTTCTGCTTTTAAAATTTTCTATTTTGTTGTACTTCTCTTTTTCAGTTTAGTACATTATAGTTCTCCTTTTCAGTTTTATATTTACTTAGCACTGATTATGACATGTTTCTTTCAGCAGTGCGATGAGAACCACCCCCTTAGGTTAGGCCGTATGCTGGGGAGGACACTTCGCCGATCGCCTCCTCTAGAGGTCCACCCTAGCATATAGGGCTGCAAATAAACTGAGGGTTCGGCAAGCTACTCGTGGCTCGACTCAATTTGAGCTTGTTCATGTTTTGATTAACTAATTAAACAAGCTCGAACACTTTTTAAAATACTTGATTGCTAAATGAACAAGCTTGAACAACTTGTCGTTTGGTTAAGGCTTGTTTATAAACAAGCTCGCTAAGGAGCTCTATTATGGCTCTATTACGGTTCGATTAAGGCTTGTTTGTAAACAACATTATTCAAAATTTTATTTTATTTAAGCTTAATAAGCTTTAATTGATACAGCTCATGTATATTTCTCAACAAGCTGCTCATGAACAAGCTCGATTTAGGATTGATTAAAGCTTGTTTATTTTATTAAACGAGATGCTCGTTAATAAGCTTGATAATCCAATTTGAACCAAACTCGTCAACAAATTCAAATAGAGCTCAAGCTCGATAATGGTAAACAAGCTCAAGTTTGAATACTATTCTTATAAGCTCAAATCGAGCTCGAACTTGATAATATTAAACAAGCTCAAGCTTGAACACATACATGCTCGACTCAGCTCGGTTCGTTTGTATCCCTACTAGCATAGCCTCCCAGTGTGGTCGGCACAGGGCCACCCACCTAGACACTGTAAGTGAAATTTCAACTTTTAAGTTCTAAGATCTCAGCCTTTTATTTGACTAATATTTATTCCTATTTTGTTTAAATGTAGAGTATTGTTCTGGAGGCCTCATCTCATTTGCTTATGTTGAAGGAGTGGTCTATCATTTGTCTTAGGTTTAATTCTACTCTACGTGCAGTAGGCCTTGAGTGTGCTAGCCAGCTGCGTTACATTCATTTGGATCATCATCTACTTACTGCACTAGTTGAGAGATGGTCTCCACAGACTAATACTTTTCACCTGGATGTTAGTGAGATGATAGTGACCCTTTAGGATGTGGCGATGATATAGGGTTTATGTGTTGATGGGCTGCTAGTTATAGGCCCAATTATGGTTGGTGAGGGGAAGAGGTGACATAGCTGGTCAGACTGTTGTGATGATTTGTTGGGTCGACATCTCCTGCCAGATGTGGTGTACCATGACCCGACCAATCCACACATCACATCTACATTCTGGATGGGTCAAGCATAGGCGCAGACTTGCATTCCTTTGAGGTAGCTCAGATGAT
This sequence comes from Cymbidium sinense, assembly GCA_021442155.1. Taxonomy (NCBI): domain Eukaryota; kingdom Viridiplantae; phylum Streptophyta; class Magnoliopsida; order Asparagales; family Orchidaceae; genus Cymbidium; species Cymbidium sinense. The sequence goes on from CM038223.1 coordinate 83,304,127, forward strand.
CTTTCTACAGGGAGTAATATGTACATTTGATCGTAGAGGAGTTTAACAAACACTTACATGCCTATATTTTGTTTCTTATTGGGAGCTTACTACTTCTAGACATTGCAAGATCTGCGGTCCATCTGCAGTGTCTTCCACTACTTGAGGACCTAAATACTTTCAGTACACTGTCCATTGGGGGAGCAGTTCTGACACATTTGTATAGGGAGCTATATGAGTTGATTAGGTCCACCAGGGCCAATATGGCTTGCTGCTTACATTTACTTCAGATATGGTCTTAAGAGCATCTTCATGTAGGGAGGCCGACTCTACATGTGCCATATCCGAGTGATTTGGACAGGCTGGGCATTGGGTTGAGGTAAGAAATGCTTCTTGCTAATTCAAGTTGATGCTTATATGCATGTTCTAAATATGTTGTTTAAACAGGTGGAATGAGCGATTTGTACGCCAGATGCCTGCGGGGAATGTGGTAGTATACAAAAATGAGTTGGATAGTCTGCTACATATGTAGGTCTGACCTTCAAAGTAGTCATTGAGTTTAATTTTCATAATCGATATGCATATTTGAATATACCTTATAACATGCATAGGTGATTTGGGAGCCATATGTTGAGTAAATCAGGCAGCACCTATCAAGTATATGCTCAGCAGGTTCAGATATTTGGTCAATACGTTGTTGACCTCACTTTTAGGGTGAGTTCTCAACTTCCTTGTCATAAATCTAGGACTCTTATAGACATAAGAGCTCCTTAGTCCTAAGACACTTATAGTGATTAAGTGAACACCTAACCTAATCTCAGAGACTTAGAGGGGTTAGGTTGTGCCTTAAGAATTTAGGGAGACTTGTCCATCCTATGGCTTAAACTCAACCTATGTTTACCTTCTCAAACCAAATCTCAAATTCAACTCATTTACCAAATCCAAAATCAAAATTCTTCCTAAGCCCCTTGATTTCATCTTATCGACTTAGTCTTAGCCAAATTCAAATCAATCCAAATTCATTTTACTTTCTCCAATGTCAATTCAATCCCTCAATCATTTACCAAATCCAAATCCAAATTTCAAACCAAATGATTAGAACCCATAATCAAATCCAAAATCAAAATCCCCCTTAAAGCCTTATGGTTGAATTCCATAAACTTAGCCAAATCTTCACTTAATTTAATCCAAATTTGATTGATCTCTTCTTGAATCATTTATATCTTCATTTATATTCACAAATATAAATGATATATAAACTTAAATAGCCAAAACTAAATCAAACTAAATCCAAATCCAATCAAAACCCTTCTTAAGCCATATGGACCTACCTCCATGGACTTAGCCAATTCTCATACAAATCAACCCAAAATCAATTTGTTTCTTTATAAACCAATTACTCCTTTTATATTAATAAATATAAGTGAAACCCACCCTCCATTGACCAAAAATAAATCAAACTAAATTGGTTTCCTCCTTAGCCCTTTTGACCTACATCCTTAAGCTTGGTCAAATTTGCTTCTAAATCACTCCAAACTCAAGTGATTTTCTCATGAATCATTTATATCTTCATTTATATTTTCAAATATAAATGAAATATAAATTCACATGACCAAAACCTAGTCCAAAATCAAACCAAAACTCAATTCAAGCCTTTTAAGCCATTTCCTTGGACTTGGACAAATGCTATCCAAATCAAGCCAAAACTAATGGATTTTCTCTTGAATCAATCATTCCTTCAATCATTTACCCAAATATAAATAAAATCTAAAATTATCAAACCAAACTCAAATGAACCCAAGTCAAGCCCAAGTTAGCCTTTTTAGCTTGAAAACTTCAAATGAGCCAAAATCCATTAGACTCTAGATTAATTGCAGTTGGATTTATATTTCAATCCTAGGCTCATATATAAGTTCAACTAAACTTGAATCAAGCCAAAATCAAACCAATTGACCCATTTAGGTCCACTTAACCCAAAGTAGCCTAAAGGACCTTTTTGAGTTAAGTTCTAATTAAACCTTAATTGGATTAGACCAAGCCCATCCAAGCCTCATATCATGATCAACAATCACCCTAGGATGATTAACCACCTTGAATTGGGTCAAATCAAGTCAACTTGGTCCTTTGACCAAGTCAACCTTTAGCACAAATGAAACCTAAACTAGGCAAAACCCACCATACACCAAATTTATTGAAACTATTGATTCAAACCAACTCATGATCAATGATTGAACATGACTAAACCCTCAATTGAGTCAAACCAAGTCCAATTAGCCATTTGACCCAAGTTAACCCAAATTGGAATAAAAGGTCAAAATGGGTCAAATCATGATCTAACCCAAATTGATTACAACCAATGGCTCAAGTTCATTCCAAATTGATTATTGAACTTGACCAAAGCCATAATTGAGCCCAATTTGACCAATTGGTCAACTTGACCCAACCTAGCCCAAATTGACCTGAAGGGTTAAATTGGCCAAAATCCAAATTAAATTCAAATTGATTAAAACCAAAGCCTACAATCTTTTTTAATTGGCCAATTGAACTTGAATCTACACCTAACCCAACCCAATTTGGTCAAATTGGTCAAGTTGGTCAACTTAGCCCATTTGACTTATATGAATCCAAGTGAGCCAAAATCAAACCTAGGCCAAATTGATTGAAACCACTTGAACCAAAACTCTTCAAATCATCATTTGAACCCAACCCAAGCCTTAATTTGACCCAATTTGACCAATTGGTCAACCCAACCCAACATGAACCCATTTGACCAAATAAAGCTAAACTCATAAAACTAACCCATGGGACTTTGGTGGCTGACCAAACCCGACCCAAATTGACCCTAGGTTAGGCCAAAAGCCAAGTGGGCCCCATCCAAGCCATAACCCATTAGTTAAGCCCTCTTCACATAGGATTCCACCCATAAATGGCAAAGTATACTCTCCTATCACCTTGGTAGACATCCAACTTCAAATGAGGGTGCACCTAAACCACCTAGGCCACCTGACCCATGGTAGGTCGGCCATGGACCAAAGGGAGGTGAGCCAACTCACTTCCCATGCAGCCCAAGCACCCAAGGGGTCAAGGAAACCAAATCAGCCAAGATCAAGCCTTGAGCCACCTCCCAAGAGTTCCTCCAAACCAATCGAGCCATATGGACCTGATTGAGACCCCTCCGATGCTCTGATAATGGCTGGCTGACCGAAAAATAAGAAGCCATCTCGTCTGTCCAACTCAGCAAATTAGTGGGTATACCCCCTCAATTCGAATGGGATTGGAATCAATTCACTTCGTGCAAGCTTCCTAACACCAAGCTAAGCTTCCTTGTGAGTTCTAGAGCGACCCCAAGCATCCCACATTTAGCATTCCCTCCTTCCATGCGGAACCGAAACAGGGAGGCTACCTTCGATATAAACTCTCTCAATTCGCCACCAAACTTCAATTGCTCGTTCCGACACCATCTACATACCTCGTCGAGGCTACCCAACTTGTTTCCCAAGCTTCCAACCCACCGGAGCAAGGAGTTCAATCAAGACCGAAGCTCCAAACCTCCATTCTTGATCCACCGAGCGAACCAAGTGGAATTAGCTTGATTGCTTCTCAACAGGGCCTCATCTTTACTAGATGAAGCTACCTCCATCGATCCCACCACCGGTCTTGAGGTCCGATGAGCTAATTTCTCAAAACCGTAGATATAAGAAAATTAGGTTGCTCCTTTGTGAAGGAAATTTGCATTTGAGCTCATCCTAGCAGTTGGATCCTTGTGGATCCTTCACGCAAAGGTGTGGGTTGAGTTTGGAGTGGATCCGAGCTTAGGCGAGCTCGGATTGAGCGATCCATGGCGGGCAGGCTCCGTCGTTCATTGCTCGCAGGAAAGAAGATCACGGGTTGTCAGTTTTGCATGATTGGAACGAATGGCTCTAATCAGATCACGCTATATCTCCCTCATTTCTCCCCTTTATGTCGTGGGTTCGATTCGTGCTGCCTGATCTGAGATCAGACGGCGGAGATCAATGCCGCATCCATTGCAAGCTAACTTAGTGCGCGGACGTGACAACTTAGATAATCAACCCCGCGGTGCCACGTGAAAAGCGCGCCACGTTAGGACACCATGTGATGACGATGAGATTAGATTTAATTAAGGTTAATTAATTAGATTTAAGGTTGAAACTTTCATAATTCATAACTGATTGTAAAAAAATCTAAAAAATACAAATAATGGCTAATTTTATAGGTATTTTATAGGAGAATTTGATAAAAATAATTTCAATTTATTTTTAACAGTAAATAGAGCTTAATTAGGATTTAATTAAAAACTTAATTAGCTTAATTATTCTTTAATCTCTCAAGTGATTGTTCGTAAAATTTTTGAGAATATTTGAGAGGATGACCTCTGCCTCCTCAAATTTTATGGTGATTTATTACTTGTTAAATTAGGAGGATTGATTAATTGAGCCCTAATTACCTTCTTAGCTTCATTAAGGGGTAATTAAGCATATAAATAGTAATTAATTAATTATATGTACTCTATAATAACTGTTGGACAGTAAGGAGACTTAAGGAAGTGGATTGGAGCCTCCCTCCTAATCCTTTTCCCTAATTTTCCCTCTTTTTCAACCAAAGTGCTAATTAATGATAAATTAAATAATTAATAACTTAATTAGCTAAATTAAAATTCAAATCACATAAAATCATGCTTGATCAAGTGGATGGCTTATGGAATTAGCTTGGGACCTCTTTCCCTATCTTTTTCCTTAAGCCCATCTCATTTCAAAAGATAATTATTAAATTTGATAATTAATTACAGAGAGATGAATTGATGGATTAATGATTTAATTAATTGAACTAAAAATCTAATTAAATTTGATTTCCCTTAATTCATCTTGGGTAGAGCTTTAGGTGTTCAAGAACCTAAAGAGGCTTAATGAAATTATGATTAGCTCACATGTGTGAGAAAATCATGAAAGTAATTAAAATAGTTCCTTAAGCTTAATTACTAAATGATTATGAGTTAATTGCATTAGACCCCTTTCATTTCATAGGAGCATTGCTATTTAATTTTCAATTTATTTGCATATTACATCAGCACATAATCATTTAATTAATTACCTTAAGGTAACATAGGTAAGGGTTTAATTAATTGATTTAATCCATGCTTAATTTAATCAATCCGTAAAATCAATCTAATTGTTTTCCCTCAAATCAAATTAACTCACACATATGGGGAATGAGATTAGGACTATCAAATCTTCCTCACATCTCTTAAATCAAATTAAACATAAAATTAAAAGTGATATTAAAAAGCTTTGGTTTATTTTAAATAAGCATATTTAATATGATTGTCATTAGGAATCAGTTAGATTGAATGAAATTACATGCTTGTGTCTCTTTATTTCTTTCCAATCATAAAAAAATGTTGTATGCCACTTGAATCATGCATTCATTTCTTCAAAAAATTAATGTTGACCTCATTTTCAGAGTGAGCTCTCAATTTCTCTACCTTAGACATAGAACTCCTCTTAGACATTAAGAGTTCCTTAGTCTTAAGTCACTTCTAGTGATTAGGTGAACACTTAGCCTAACCCTATAGACTTAGAAGAGTTAGCCATAGGAATAGGTTATGCTTTAGGGGTGTTAGGAAAACTTGCCTACCCTATAGGTTGAACCAAATCCTTACTTTCTTCTTTCAAGTCAAACTTCAAATCCAAACCAACTCCAAAAATCCAAATCAACTTCAAACTCAAATCAATTCTAAATCAAAATTGAATCAAATTCCAACTTAAATGATTTCTCTCAAACCATTCAAATCAATTTTCAACATAAATGATTTTTCTCAAATCATTCAAATCAATTCCAAAAATTCAAATCACTTAAAATTCAAAAGATTTTTTTGTATAACCCATTTATATTTTCATTTATATTCACAAATATAAATGAAATATAAATTCAAATAACCAAAACTAAATCCAAAACTCAAGTCCAAATCCAAAAATATTTCTCAAGTCACTTTGATTACATCTTATGGACTTAGCTCAAATCAAATTCAAATAACTCCAAATCCAAACGATTTTCTTATAACCCATTTATATTTTCATTTATATTTATAAATATAAATGAGATATAAATTCAAATAACCAAAACTAAATTCAAAACTCAATTCCAAATCCAAAGCCTTCCCTAAGCCCTTTTGATTTCATCTTATGTACTTAACCAAACCAAGTTCAAATAACTTCAAATTCAAAAGATTTTTTGTTATAACCGATTTATATTTTTATTTATATTCATAAATATAGATGAAATGTAAATTCAAATAACCAAAACCAAATTCAAAACTCAAACCCAAATCCAACCAAAATCTAACCTATACTTTTTCAAGTCAAATTCTTGAACTTAGTCAAATCAAACTCAAATCAATCCAAACCCTTGGATTTTCTTCATGATTCAATCAATCCTTCGATCATGAATCTAAATATAAATACAAACTTCAATCACCAAACCAAAATCAAACCAACCCAAGTCAAACCCATCTTCACCCTTTTGACTTGAACTTGTCAAGTGAACCAAAACCCATTTGACTCCAAATCACTTGCAATTGGATTTATATCTCAATCATAAGTCCATATGTGAGTTCAACAAAACTTGAATCAAGCCTTGATCAAGTCAATTGACCCACTTAGGCTCACTTGACCCAAAGTGACCTAAAGCATCTTTTTGAGCCAAATTCTAATCCAACCCAAATTGGATTGAACTAAGCCCATCTAAGCCTCACATTGTGAGATCGTAGGATGATCAATCACCCAAATTGGGTCAAACCAAGTCAAAACTAACTTTTGACCAAGTAAACACTTAGCCCAAATGAAACCTAAACTAGCCAAAATCCACTATAGGCCAAAATGATTGAAACCATTGATCTAAACCAAACCATCATCAATAATTGAACATGATCAAGCCATCAATTGAGTCAAACCTAACCCAATTGGCCACTTGACCCAAGTTGACCCAACTTGACCTAAAAAGCCAAAATGGGTCAAATTTTAATCTAAGCTAAATTGATTGCAACCAATGGGTCAAATTCATTCTAAAGTGATTGTTGAACTTGACCAAAGCCTTAATTGGCCAACTAGACCCAACCTAGCCCAATTGATCATGATCCCAACTTGACCTAAAAGGTCAAATCAACTTGAAATCAAACCAAACCAAAATTGATTGAAACCAAAGCTTACTGTACATTTAAAATGACCAACCAAACCTAAACCAACCCATGACCTAACCTAATTGGGTCAAATATGTCAAATTGGTCAACTTGATCCATTTGACCTAAGTGAACTCAAATGAATCAAAGCCAAATATAAATCAAATTGAACCAAACCAATGATACCAAAACATTTCAAATGGTCATATGAACTTGACCTAACCCTTGGTTTGATCCAATTAGACCAATTGGTTAACTTGACCCAAGTTTATCCATTTTGACCTAAATGGGTCAACATGAACCAAATCATATCAAATAAACTCCGAATTCATTGAAAATTAGCACAACCCATTTTTCAATCATTCCAAATATACCCAAATCAAAATAAAAGCCAAATGACCATTTTACCCCTAGGTCAAAGGGTAGCCTATGATCATATTCATTTGGAATTTAATCATATTCCAACTCAAGACCACTTGGCATCCTTCTAGTTGATCATTTGGCCACCAAGGAGGGTGGTGCACATGACCCAATGGGTGTAGGTCAGCCTAACCCAACCCAAGGCCAAAACTGACCCCTCCTCCTAAAATTCTCCACATGGAATCCCTCCTACACTCATTTAACGCATGTGCACCTCCACACTTCCACTCCTCTGCCAAAACTGAATAACATGGCACTTTAACAGCCTAAACAACTCATTCAATCCCATCAATTTGATCAAAATGGCAAAGAGGCTCTCGACCATCCGATCCAAGTAGGGGGAGATATACTCCCCCTCATTTCCACTCATTTGATCATCCTTGCATTCGAATGAGCTCTGAGGATCAAAGGCAAGCTTATCCAAGTTTCCAAGTACTCTTAAGCTCAATTGAATTTCCTTCTCTCGATTTTGCTTAAGTCAAAAATAGGGGAGGTGAGAAGAAATTCCAAATTAGGCAATTCTCAATCAAAGTTCAATTCACTTTGCAAGCACCATCAGGGAGGCAAGTCGAGCTCATCTAAGGTATTTTCCAAGCATCCAAGCCATGGGAAGGGGGACCTAGAACAAAGTCGCAATCCATTGAAGAAAACCTTTGTCAATTGGAAGATCCACTTCATCTCAAAGCTTGAAACCTTCAATAGGGTTTCGTCTCCACTAGATGAAGCTATCTCCACCGTTGGAAGCATCGGTGATAGCCTCTGGCGAGGTATGAATCAAAATTGAGCTTAGGTTGAAAAATATTTGGTCCTTTGTGAAGGGAATTATAATCCCATTGAAATTCAAATGTTGGATGTCTTTCTCCTTGCTTCTAGATGGTGTGGGTTGAATCCTAGTCTAATCCGAGCTCAGATCAAGCAATGGAGGATGGACGATCTCCGTTTCCCACAGGCGAGGGTAGGGATGAATCATAGACCGTCTATCCCATGTATTTTGGATGGACAGTCCTGATTAAAACATGCTAGATCCTTTAATTTATCCGTTCAAAATTGTGGGTTTGATCCTAACCGTCCAATGCTTGATCGGACGGCCCAGGGGAAAGCGCGTAGCGCCACCGGCTGATGCGACATTCGATTTGATAACTTAAATAAGCAATCCCGTCGTGTCACATGGAAAGCACACGCCGTGTCAGCAACCCATGTGGTGCCGACAAGATTAGTTAATTAATTAGGGCTATTTAATTACCCTTTAATCACTGAAACTTCCTAAATTCATAATTAAATGTAGAAAAATCCAAAAAAAAAAATGCAAACTCAACTTCATTTTAAAGATAATTCAGAGGGGAATCAAATAAAATTATTTCTAATTGATTTTAAATAATGGATTTTCTTAATTAGGGTTTAATTAAAAACCTAATAATCTTAATTACTCTCTAATAACTTCATTGATTAATTCCAAACTTCTCAGGCATGTTTAGTGGGATGGCTTTTGCCTCCCCTAATTTTCTTAAAATTTAATAATGATTAATTAGAGAAATTAATTGATGAACCCTTAATCACCCTCTTAGTATAATTAAGAATAATTAAGCATGTGAACAATGACTTAATCTTTTAATTGAGATAATTAAACATTGTTTAAGTGAATAGGAGGTTTATGGAATGGGTTTGGGATATTTTTCCTAAGTTATTCGCTAAACCCCCTTTCTTCCTTAATCCAAACATAATTAAGGGTTAATGCACTAATGATCTACTTAATAAGCTTAATCAAACTTTCAAAATTAATCCAGAAACTTAATCAATCTCTTCTTGGGTAGACCCTTAGGTGTTCAAAAGCCTAAGATAAGCTTAAGGAAATCATAATCCAACTCACATGTGTGGGATGGTTATGAATGTACTTAATTAAACCCTTTAGTTTAATTAATCAATAATTATGAGCCAATTGCATTAGTCCCCTTTCTTTCTTAAGGTGCATTGCTAATTTAAATTCCATGTGGTTACATATCATATGTTGGCTCATAATTGTTAGGTTAATTATGTTAAAGTGGTGTAGGTAAGGGGTAATTAATGAATTTAATTTATAGCTTAACCTAAACAAAATATAAAATCAATCTAATGGTTCTAAAATTAAACTATATCAATTAACACATATGGGAAATGGTGAGGACCCGCAAACTCTTCTCTTGTTTCCTAAAGTCAAATCAAATTCAAAACTAAAACAAATATCTCTTTAAAATAATTTTGGTTCACTTTGAATAATCCTATCTTATAGGATTGTCCTTAAAAATTAATTAGGGTGAATGAAGTCATATGCTTACATCACTTTATTTCTTTCCAAGCATGTTAAATGATTATTTGCCATATGAAATCATGCATTCATATCTTCTGAAAAATCAAATTAAATGAAATGCTTTCTTTATGTCAAATTACATGTTTTGGCTAAAGTAAGAATATGAGTAGCTATTATCACTATTAAATCAAAAATTATTTTCAAAACATACAAATCAAAGATTATAAATGAAGGTATGCTACTTATAAGTACTTATAAGCTTGCATGTGATTATAGCATAAGATGTGTATGTTGTGATTTTTCTTCTCTCCTTTTAACATGGATTTGAATAGGATTAGCAAGTGTATAGTTCATTTGAAAAGAACATAACACTTGCTTAAATCTATTCCTATACACTTCTATGTTATCACTTAAGAAAGATCTTCACATTTACACATGTAAATTACATAATTAAATCAAACAAAAATACAAATCTTTTGCATGACTCTTCTTCCATTCATTTCTTTTTGTACATGCACATGTATTTAAGAAAAATGGTATATTAGTTTGGACATCCTGGGGTTGCGAGGCTTTAAGTAGCCCCAAGTAGGTCTTGTACCTTACACTCTTGGTGTAGAAAATAATAGCACCGTACTCACTTATATCTTTTGTACATGTAAGTGTGCATTTGATTAGTGGATAAAAGAGTCCCTCTTTTCTACTTAAATAAAATCATGCATTCTGAAATATCCAAAATTTTCTTAAACAACATTCCTTAGCATTCATCATCAAGGTGTGTTAAAGTGTTTGCATTGCATGTATAGCTATGCTTAGGATCATTCATATGCATGGTATACATATTAGAAAGAAATAAGTGGTTGTGTATTATGTGATAGTAATTCACCTTAATTAATCCTAAGATGCCTTTCTTATTGAATAAGTTTGTTTAGAGTAAATCTAAACTTAGGAATAATTAAAATACATAATAAAATATTCACTAAAGAAAAATTACTAATAAATCTACCTTAGGAATTGCTTAAGGTAGGGATGGAAGAGAAGTCTATTCTCTTCTCTTCTCTTTGTAATACTTAGTAATTAAGTGTAGGTTCATTCAAACCAAATAAAATCATCAAATAAAAATTGACAAAATCAACTAAATCACTTAAAGAGAAACCACCCTCTAAGTTGAATCATCTCTCACTTAGAAAATTCCAACCTTAAAGCCTAGCTAAGATATGCCACACAAGCCTTAAATGGTACATAGATTAGGCTAAGTCACCATTTCTAGCTTTATGTTAGTGCGGTGCACGGTTTGATGGCTGATTTTATTTTATGATATAACATTTTATACTATGTCGTGTATGTGTGCAGACATAATGGCGTGATGATCTTAGTAATCATTATCTCTGGGATTGTGCTTAAGGGGCACTGTAATAAAAATATAAAATATTTTTGCTGTGTAGGTTGCTTATACCCCTAAGCATAATCCAAACTAGGGTAGGTGGACTTAGTTACCCATGTGTGAGGTGCTAAGTCCAAATTATTCATATACATACTTAGGTTGTCTGGTATGCTTAGCTAATCTCTATTTTGCAAGTTGTAGTTAGATTTACTTTTCCCATTTTCATGTAATTTTTACAATTAGGATTTAGAATGAATGTTATGGGGGGAATTAGGATGAACATTGGTCATAAAACTATCTTATGTACCATGTGAAGCCTTGGAGCAACTACATCCCAACCAACCAAAAAAAGAAGGAAAGAAAAGAAAGAAAGAAAGAAATGAAGAAATGAAGAATGAAGAAATGAAGAATGAAGACCTCCATAACATGAATTCTTTCTAAATTATTATTATTCATTTGCAATCTAGGTTGTATAATGGTAGAGCTTGGCTACCCACTTTTCTTTTCGGGTTTGTGCAGTGGAGCCCGACCATAAGGGCTTTTTATTCTTTTGCGCTAGCTTTATTAAATTGTTTGATGTTTGTTTAGCTTATGCAATTAAGATGGCATGCTTTCCCCTAGTTTCTTTATTATTTGATGAATAGCCTTGATGCGATTAGGTTCTTAGGAAAAAATAAATTTTCTATCCAATTAATTAATTTAAAATTAAAATTAAACAACTCATAACCTCACCTAAAGCCTAGGACATAAAATCAAGATAAAAGATTTAGCAACCCCTTAGCTAGATGTTGTATGTCTCACATAATGCATATAAAATCATCTTGCTTCACTCTTGCTTATGGAGGGCTTCCACCTTTGCCAGAGAACATGGCTTGGCCTTTGGGAGCCATGGTGGAAACACACCTCCTTCTTGCTGATTTTGGCCCATAACCAATTTCTCATGCATTAGGCATATGAATCCCACAGACTGTGTCAAATAAATTATTCAAAAATCAAAAAATAAAACTTAACAAAAATTTGCATTAGATTAAGTCATTACTCATGCCCTTCATGATCTAGTTTCTTAGGGAGCGTATTTAAGGACTTAGTCTTCTTTCTAAATAAACAATAACTTATCTATTTTGCAAAAGCATAAGACTTGCCTATATTTATTTAAAATCATAGGAGGAGTTAATTAGCGGCCACCTCCAGACGGTTGTAAGTCCAATAGTTAGGTGGTTTACCCTCTCTTGTGGAGGTAAATCATTTGCCCATTTTCGCCTTAGATTTAGGTCGTACTTTGGACCTCGCCAAAGCTCTCTAGATTCAGGATCTGAGATTTTTATTTTCCTTTGCAGGCTACAAGCATAAATCCTCACCTCTTAGGCATTTTCATGATCTTATATCATGGAATTGTAAGCCTTAAATTTTTAATAAAAATTCAACTCAAACAAACAATCCTCCTCAATTTTAAAAATATAAAGCCCAACCATAGGATAGTTTGGGATGCTTACTAGGCTTCCCAGTATCATGAGCATTCCCTACTCATCTCCTCTTGGTTTCGATAATAACTTCCTCCTTTTGATCAATCTCATTTGATCTTCCAAAAAAACTAATTGATTGATAGTCCTATCTTTAAAATCTTTGGAGACAATGATCATTTATCTTAATCGAGAGTATTCTTAAGGAATCTCATTTCTTAAGATGTAATTAACTATGGGGCTTGCATCCATAAGGAACTTAATGAACCCAATAATGAACCCTACTTTACTTTTTTCATGTAAAGTAGGGAAGAATCTCTGTACATTCAAGACTCATTGTCCTTAGAGTCCTTATGGTGAAGTCCAGGGGATGGTGACTTCTATCTTTCAAGATAGTATACTATTCCTCAATGTTGTACTCGACCACCCTAATAAGAACATCTGCAGATCTACATGGTGTCCAAATGAAAAGTATATTTCTATATTCATTTTATCCATATAGATTGAAGATGGAAGTATAATAAGAGAATATATTTTACGACAGATTTTTTTGGCGACTTCGCTGGGGAGGGTTCTTCTCTCTATCTTTAGTGAATGATCATTATCTCCAAATATCGATAATTGGTTTGTATTTCATATGAATCAAAGACTATCCTTCTTTTCCATTGGCACTTAGTTTATTTCATTCTTAAGCTAAGCTAGCCAACATCATTTAAGTTTTAGGACCTCACTCCATGTAGGTCTTAAAACCCCTATTGGGTCTCCCAATAGGTGAAAATAAAATTTAATTAAAAAAAAGATCACTAAAGACCTTTTCCCTTACCATCTCCATGGTAAGGTAAAGTTCATTCTAGAAATAAAAGAAAAATAAATCCTTTATAAAAACATAGCTTTTCAAAAGCACTTTTCTAAAATTCACACAATAAAAATATTTGCACAAAAAAGTTTCACAAAACACATATAACATAACCTCATCTAACAATCTTCAAGATTGTTACATGTAGGATCTTTCCAAAATAAAAATCAAAATCATCTTTTCAAAAGAAAAAAAAAGCATTAATGAACATCTTCATTCAGTATACCCAAATTTATTGAATGAAGACTTCATTACAATAAAATCAAAATCATCTTTCATAAATAACTTATGAACATCTCCATTCAATATACCCAAATTTATTGAATGAAGATTTTATTTCCAATAAAAATTAAAATCATCTTTCCAAAAAGCACTAATGAACAACTCCATTCAATATACCGAAAATTATTGAATGAAGACTTCATTCCAATAAAAATAAAATCATCTTTCAAAAATCACTTATGAACATCTCCATTCAATATACCCAAATTTATTGAATGAAGATTTAATTTCCAATAAAAATGAAAATCATCTTTCCAAAAAGCACTTATGAAAATCTCTATTCAATATACCCAAATTTATTGAATGAAGATTTCATTTCCAATAAAATCGAAATCATCTTTCAAAAAATCACTTATGAACATCTCCATTCAATATACTCAAATTTATTGAATGAAGACTTCATTCCAATAAAATCAAAACCATCTTTCAAAAATCACAAGTGAACATCCTCATTCAATATATCCAAATTTATTGAATGAAGATTTCATTTCCAAATAAAATCACTTCATAAAATTGAAACTCTATTTCAATATATGTTACATATGTTGAAGTTAGAGTTTCTCCCCTTTTCAAAAATTACAAACTTAAAGATAAGCCTCTTCATTCAATATACTCAAACTTATTGAATAAAGGCTTTACCCTCAAGCGAAATCACACCATTTGAAACTCCACTCAACACATTCTACATGTGCTAAGTGGGATTTTCCATCTTTTCAAAAAGAAATAAATCACACACAAAAGACTTCATCTTTGAAACATGAAACCAAATTGACTTCCATTTTTACATACCCAAATTTGATAAATGGAAATCTATTTTTCAAAAAAAGAATAATCATAAAAACAAAAATACATTGGAATTCTATTTGACATACTCAAATTTGTCAAATGATAGTTTCACTTGTCAAAAAGAAGAATAATTTGGAGTCTATTTAACATACCACATTTGTTAAATGGAAACTCCTCTTTTCAAAAATCAAACACATTTGGATCTTTTTATTTAGCATACAAAAATTTGCTAGGTGAAGATCCACTTTTCAAAAATCAAAACACAAAAATTAAACACACTTGGATTCTTTATTTAACATACCAAAATTTGCTTAGTAAAGATCCTCCTTTCAAAATCACAAAAATCAAACACATTTGGATCCTTTATTTAGCATACCCAAATTTACTAAGTAAAGATCTTCTTTTCACATCAAAATCAAAATAAAACACATTTGGATATTTTATTTAGCATACTCAAATTTGTTAAGTAAAGATCCTCTTTTCAAATCAAAACCAAAACAAAACACATTTGAATCCTTTATTTAGCATACCCAAATTTGCTAAGTAAAGATCTACTTTTCAATAAAAAAAAAAATCAAACATGTTTGGATCCTTTATTTAGCATACCCAAATTTGATAAGTAAAGATCCTCTTAAAAAAAATAAAACAAAGTACATTTGGATTCTCTTACTTAGCATACACAAATTTGCTAAGTAAATGTCATCTTTTTAAAAATCAAAATAAAATCAAACACATTTTGGGGCTTTATTTAGCATACTAAAATTTGCTAAGTAAAGATCCCTTTTTAAAAATCAAAATAAAATTGGATTTGGACTTCAATTAGCATACACAAATTTGCTAAGTAAAGATTCCACTTCTAAATTTACACATGATTCACATCATGAGCAAGCAAGCAAAATAAGAAAATTATTTTCAAACACCTCATCTAGAATACCCAATTTTGCTAGGTGAGTAAATCCTAAAATCCTAAATAAAAAATAAAATCAATTGACCCTCCATTTACCCTCAATTTAACATACTCAAATTTGTTAAATGAAGGGTATCCAAACATAAAAGAATCAGATTCAAATATGAACCAATAGAAGCATCAAAAACTCCTTCAAAATAGTTTTGAACCCATTTTCAACATACACAAATTTATTGAAAATGTGTTCTATACTTAAAAAATCTCCTTTCCAATCTATTCAAAAAAATCTCTCTCTAAATCCAAAGTGCCCCACTTAACATATTCAAATTGTTGAGTGTGGGTTCAAATTCTAAAATCAAAATTTTAAATGTTAGCAAGAGCAAAAATCTGATTCGAGTTTATTTTCCAAAAAATGCAGAATTCTAACTCAGTTTCAATCAATTTCTCTCAAGTTCAGTTCAATTTAGTTCAACTCTAATGGTAGCTCAGAAGTATTGCTTCACATTTTATTTTGGTATGGATTTGGCCTTGGATCAAGCTACCCTCCCACAGACTGACTTCGCCCATCTCATTCACTTCGATTGAGGATTCGAAGGGGCTAGGATCACTTATGAGGGGACAACCCTCACAACCGTTAGCAGGAGTGTGGTGACTAGACAGAAGCTAGTCATCCATGTTGAGATGTCATCTCACTCAGGATTTTCCTCACTGAAGAGGAAGGCTGTGGCAGTTCCCACAATAGTTGTAGCTTCGCATTCAATGGTTCCCATTACTACCCCAACACGGGCTAGTACCCGCTCACTATCTCCTTCCAAGGGGAAGGATATCCTATCTTCAGGGATAGTCTCCCCCACCTTTGAGATAAGGTCTAATTCCCATGCTGCTGCTCCCACTAAGACCCAACGCTACAACCGATGCCGCAAGATCAAGCAGCATCATGAGAGCATCACCAAGGAGCTGGAGGAAATTTCTTAGGCTGCATTAGAGGAGTTACCCAGGATGGTTTCTCCTCTGATCACAGAGAACAAGTTCCATCCCCTCTCTTGATCTGATGGAGAGGAAGATCTTAGGAGGTTTACAGTGTCACCTCCCCTTGTAGTACAGTATGAGGCACCTACCAGAGATAGGAGGATGTCGTATGCTAGCCTTAGATCAGTTTTGCATTGAGTTGGCGAGGCTTCCGACGGTCAGAGTCTGGGGCCCAATTTGATTTACAATCTGTCATCCTTCATAGCATGGGCGAGCACATCAGACAGGAGAGGGCTAGGGAATTTTGTGTATTAGTACATGTTATTAGCCGAGAGAGGCGGAGGTACAATAAGCAGTCAACAGCCTCAGCCCTCGTAGATTTTCCCGATCGATGTGCTACCCACACCGGTCATACTGACAATATTGTATTGACGGGTACTACCCATGATAAGAGAGGAGCTCTTGCATTAAGAGAGTCGGTGGTGCCTCCACCACACCGCTCTACTCCATGACCACCATCTCCAGTATAAATTCCATCATCCACAGTTCCATCAAAGGCAATGAAGGCAACATATGGGGAAAAGAAAGCCCCCCTGGTGATCCGACTACGACCAAGAGATCCCATTCCATCTACATCACCGATTGAGGCGAGGCCTAGCTCTCTTGCTCGACCTCCTGCCCCAGTTATGGTGAAGAAGGAATGGCAACCTCGAAGCATCATGGTCGTTCCATCACCACCACCACCGTAACAAAACATAGAGATATCAGCAGCAGAGGGACAAGGAGATAGTACCATCATTCCTATGGCCATAGATCCTCTAAGGAGTACCACTCCTCCCAGATCTAGTGACAATCAGGAGCACGTATCCTCCAGTGAGCATAGTCCTCACAAGATTAGTTCTCTAGTAGCAGGGGAGGTTAGATGTCTCTCTGTTCATGATAGTGATCCCACCACTGGTCAGCCGCATTCATTTGTGCCTGCGCAGTTGGACCGTTCCCTCAATGATATTGTAGCACAATATCTCATGGAAAAGGAGGAGATTCTAGGTGCAGCTGGTCTGACTTAGAGGAAGAAAAGGTCAACTTTGATCCCAATGAAGATGATATGCTAGAGGCTCAATAGAGGTGCATATGGTTGACACCAAGGGTTCCCTCTTAGGGATCAGCATAGTTTGGAAGGTGCTGTAGCCAAGCAGGATGATAAACCCTACTCAACCCAACACCTCCTTGAAAAACTAAAATAAAATGATTAACAAATTGACAAAATGGAAAAAGTATTGAAGATTTGCTAGCAACAGTTTTGGCACTTCAGAATCAAGCCCCAGTAATGCATCTTACTATTGCAGAGACTGGTCAACCGGAGTTATTATATGTCTTGGATAAAGTGAAGACTTCACCTCTAGTGGAGCAGGGGAGCACTAGCTTGTATAGGAAGGTAGTGGATAGTACCTCTGTATAAGAGAAGGATATTAAACTAATAATTGAGCAGCAGGTTAGAGAAGCACTGGCGTAAGCCTGAGGAGGATCATCGGTTCCAAAGGGTAGACCCTACTCAGAGGAATTCAATGCCATCCAGTGTCTTAAAGGTTTTGTGCCACCTTCTTTCAAGAGCTTTGATGGCAGTGGGAACCCATGCCAACACATAGAACACTTGAGGGCCAGTTGTTGAAGACTTTTGCTAAGTTAGAGTAACTCTTCATTAAGAGGTTTGCTAGAGCTCAGCAAAGGGTGACTGTAGAAGATCTCCTTATGGCTCAACAACACCTTGGTGAGTCCTTCATTGACTATATTCTTAGATGGTGCAATTTGAGTATGAAATGTGAATTGTAATTATCTGAACAACATGCCATTGAAATTCTACTAAAGAAAATTTATGGCCTGGTCCCCTTCATGCTCAAAGGTTTTACCATCAAGATATTTGAGAAACTAATCAACAAGGTGGCTAGCTTACAAGGAGAAGCCAAACAGTTACCTTTTCTAGATCAACCATCAAAGCCAAAGATACAGAAGGCATATGAGAAGAAGCCAGGGGCAGTAACAACAGTGGACAAGGGGAAATAGCTGGCCAGAGAGCAGTATGAGAGACCTCGTGCTCCACAACCATCACTTTCACCTCCTATACCACAGCCTCGTCCTCCACGGCCGTCACAACCTCATCCTCAGCCACATCCACAGTAGCGATACACATACCCGCAGCCATGTAGCTACCATCCACCTATTCTTCTAGATAAACTAAACAAACCACATTCATTTAAGAGGGAGTTAGATAAGAAAATCTTTAAGAATCTTTTAAAGAAGCCTGACTTTTAGCTACCCAAGCCTAGAAAGTCGGAGGAAGTGGGCAGGACCAATGATCCTAACTTTTACCCCTATCATCGCATACTAGGCCATGTTTTGGAGGATTGCTTTACATTTAAGGACTGACTTGAGCATAGCTACAAGATAGGTTCCATAGTTATCCCAAAGGAATACCTTGTGGAATAGCCATCTAGTTCCATTAGGGTAATCCTTGGGGATACATGCGATCCTCTCAAAATCAAAGAAGATTGGGATATCTCTTTATCTCGATCCTCTAAAAATATTATATCAAAACCAAGAAACTTTCTTGCGGTGCTGAGGCACAACCTCCAACATCAAGGAAGGTTCACAAGTTACCACAAATAACTTAGGGAAGGTGGAGCAGCAAGAAGAAAAGAAGAACCCATACCAGGATAGCCAAGTAGAACCATCGAAGAGCCTCCATTCCACCATTGCAGCTACTACTTCAGACACTTCTACTTCAACTAGCTCTTCTTCTAGTAGACATCTTGTATCAACGGATGAGGGCATCAAATCCCTCACCCCACTTACTTTACTAGATTTCTATTATGTACCTCCTTCAAAATCCAAGAAATTGAGGAAAAAAGCTAGTTTGAATTACATCTGTGTCACTTCTAATGGGTTCTCTAATTCTACTTCTATAGAAAACTCTTCAAGTCTAGATAACAATTATAACAACTCTGATCTTCCATTTTCTGATTCAGAGATGGACTTTCCTTCTCTGAATAATACGGGTTCCCCTCTTGAGATAGACTTGGAATCATCCAATTTTGAGGGTCCTATAGGAGAAGCTATTGGTGAGCCTGACGACTAGATAAAATCTGCCACTAAATTTCCACAAAAGATCACCGAAGTTAACCTCTGTAGTGGCAAGGTTCTACCTCCTAGGGCAGCACCTCAAGATAAAGGAAAATAAGTAATTGGTACTAGTGAGCAAGAAGCCCCTCCACAGGATGCTCCATCCATAGATATGCTTGTGGAGGATCAGCCCAAAGTTGATTAGAATGTCCTCTCTCACCTAAGATAGTTGCCATTTAAGCTAAGCATATATGATGCCCTTGTCTTATCCAAAGAGATGAGGGAATCTTTAATCAAGGCTCTTCTTGATGCAGAGATATGCTTAGCTCAGCTGACCGCTATTGGAGAGGTGACACATTATTCAAGAGAAGCCTTGGGAATCACATTCACAAATGAAGACCTTCTTCTGGGGGATATGGAGCACAACTGTCCCCTCTACATCACAGTGGACATGGGCATATTCAGATTTTCTAGGATTTTGGTTGATCCAAGTGCATCGGTGAACATTATGAGTCCAATGACCCTTACCTATTTGAAGATTGACATCTCTGAACTCCGAGGAGATCGGATGATGTTGAGAGGATTCAATGAACAAGACGAGAGGGCTTTAGGTTCCATAATGTTACCTTTGGAGATAGGTGAATGGAAGACTGAAGCTAAGTTCTATATAATTGATTCAAATACTTCATTCACTACTTTTCTCAATAGGCCTTGAATACACCTGAATAAGATGATTCCATTTTCTCTCCATCAGTGCATCAAGTTCTGAAAGGATAGAATCAAATACTATGTTAAAGGTGATGAAAAGCTATTTTCAGTTAGAGAGGTTGAGATATATGAAGATGCGACCTACTATTTTCCTAAAAACACCTTTTCTCATGAACTTGGTCAAAATTCAAATACAAAAGGAAAAGAAAAAGAAAAAGAAATGAAGAAAGAAATTACAAGTGAACGAGAAAAGGACATCAAGTAAGAAGTAGAGCCGTATGTCACATTCCAGCCACAGTTTGTTCCACCATATGAAAAGATGGGTAGGATGACTCGACCTTCACTAGGTAGAGGCAGAGGTAAAAATAAAGACTCCAGAGATGAAAGACCCCCTGGTTGGCCACCAGCCAACAAGGGTTATGTTCCAGTTCACAGGAGCACTCCTGTTATTCAGATAGACTTGGAATCCAGCTTGGAGAATGAGTCTCATGTGATTAGCATACCAGCCAACCCCTCTCAGCGGGTTTCATTGGAGGTGACACTCGAGTTAGACAGTGACAAATACTAGGCCTCCAAGAAAAGCATGAATGTATTCAAATCAAAATTATGTAAAATCATCAGGCAGCATTTGGGAACTTAAGCTCTAACCTCACTTTCCTCTCAAAAAGCTAAAGGTTTAGTAGTTAAGGAAGCCCCTAGGTCTTCCATGGATGTGAAGCCAAAGAGATTTCTGTTGGGATCATCATTCTCAAGTATAAACGTGAATGTAAAACTTTAGGATAATTCATATAAAGATTTAATAGAATTACCTTTTGGTACGGTGTTCTTAATCTTGCAAAGAAAGGTTTGATTCCTTATACATGGTCTAAGCATAGTGTCGAGTATTTTGAAAAGCTATGGAACAACAAAGGTGATACACAATCAAGCTCGAGACTAGATTTGGCACAGTGGTCCAAATAAGATGATGATTACCGCTTGTCACCAATCATCTAGAGTTTAATAGGTTCTTCTCAAACCACACTAACTCTTATGAGGAAGTGTGTTTAGAAACTTCAGATGATCTAGATGATCTTTAAATCAGGGATGCACTGCTAGAATTTGAAGAAGAAAATCCATTCAATAATTGACAAGCTTAAAGAAATCAACCTCAGGATGGAAGAAGATCCACACCCGACATACATCAGTTCTCTACTGAATGAAGAAAAGGCTAATGACTTAGTTAGGCTATTGACTGAGTTTAAGGACTGCTTTGCATGGAGTTATGAAGAGATGCCCAGATTATCTCCTGACATAATAGTCCACAAACTATCAATAGATCCTAACACTAACGCTATCAAGAAAGCTCCTAGATGCATGCGATTAGAAATCGAACATGTCATTTCTGAAGTCAAGAAATAGATCGATGTTGGTTTCATCAGGGAAGAAAAATGCCCTACCTGGTTAGCCAGCATCGTGCTAGTTAAGAAGAATAATGGCCAAATTCACATTTGCATCAATTTTAGGGACTTAAATAGGGCATGTCCTAAGGATGAATTTCCTCTTCCTATACTAGAATTAGTGGTGGACATGACCTCATCTCATGTAGTATTCTCCTTGATGGATGGGTCATCTGGCAACAACTAAATCAAGATGGCCCATGAGGATGAAAGAAACACTGCTTTTCGAACCCCGATCAAAATCTATTGTAATAAGATCATGCCTTTCGGCCTTAAAAATTTGGTGCTACATACCAATGGGTCATGACTCAGATCTTCAATTAACTCATTTATCACCAAGTTGAATGCTATGTGGATGATCCAGTAGTCAAAAGTAAAAAAAAAGACCATCTCTTTGACTTGAGAGTAGTTTTCGAATGGTTAAGATAATTAAACCTCAAAATGAATCCCCTAAAGTGTGCATTCGAAGTAGCTTCAGGGAAGTTCCTTGGGTTTGTTGTCTGACACCGGGGAATAGAAATAGACCTAGAAAAGATCAAAGCCATCTTAGAAATGCCACTCCCTAAATGTCTAACATTACTCAAATCATTCCAAGGGCGGTTGGCGTATCTGAGATGCTTTATCTACAATCTATCAGGGAGATGCAAGCCATTTTCAGCACTTATCAAAAAGGATGCCAAATTCAAGTGGGATGACAAGTGCCAGCATTTTTTTGAAGATATCAAGCAGTATTTGGTGAAGCTGCCAGTTCTAACAGCCCCTATCCCAAGAAAGCCGTTGATCCTCTACACTATTGCATTGGATGACTCCCTCAGTGCTTCGTTGGCCCAAGCCAATGATGATGGGAAGGAGAATGCTCTCTACTACCTCAGTCATTATCTAATCCCTGCTGAAGCAAACTACCCACCTATTGAGAAACATTGCCTAGCTTTAATCTTCATATCTCAAAAGCTACGACACTATATGCTTTCTCATAAGGTGGACTTGACTTCAAGAATCAATCCACTACAACATCTCATGACACAGCCAATGTTATTCGAATGGTTGGCATGTTGGTCCATGATTCTCTTGCAATTTGATATTACATTAGTACCCCTTCATGTAGTGAAAGGACAAGCACTAGCAGATTTCTTAACATCACACCCACTTCTTGCTGATTTCCCACTTAGTGATGATCTCCCTGATGAATAAATCATGAACTTAGGGGAGGTTGATAATCACCATTAGGAGATGTATTTTGATGGTGTGACTTCCTTTAAAAAATGAGAAGAACCACGATCTACTCTTCTAAGATAGGTAAGGGTAGGTATAGTTCTCTTAACTCCAAACTGTGATGTGATGAGATTCTCATACTATCTCTCCAATCCATGCACCAACAACGAAGCTGAGTATGAGGTTTTGATTGCATCCATTACAGTGTTTGTAAAAGCATCAACATCTATGGGGATTCTCAACTGGTCATCAATCAGATTATCGGGTCTTATAAGTTTCATCACTACCACGAGTACACCATGAAGCTGTTGGCCAAAATCCCTGAGGTCACCATCTACAAGGTCCCTCGAGGAGAGATCGCTATAGCAGATGCTTTGGCCAAACCCACCAAGGAATTGGCATGTCCAAAAAATGAGTCCATTCCAATAATGGTCCAAAATAGGCAAGTCCTATCCCTTATTGACGTTGAACTCATCGAGAGACTTTCTCTTGAAGGGGATGTTGCTGTTGCCGAAAGGACGAGGAGCTGGATTGGAGGCAACCATTCATGGATTACTTGACTAGAGGAAAATAACCTCAAGAGAAGTCACAAGCCCATCTGATGAAGTAGAGAGCTCTCTCCTATGCTCTCATGGATGGCACCTTGTACCGACAGTCATTTGATCAAATGTGGTTACATTATTTGGACAAACACGAAGCTCATTGGATCGTAACTGAGGTGTATTTAGGTCTATGCAGAGCGCATCAATTCAGTCCGAAGATGAAAGCAAGGATCAAGGGATTGGGATACTACTAGCCTTCAATGATTATAGAATGCATGAACATAGTTAGGAGATGCCATCAGTGTCAGGTACACGGTGTGTTCCTACATCAACCACCTAACATTCTACACTCTACATTAGCTTCATGGCTATTTGAGTGTTGTGGTACTGACATTGTGGGTTCGATCGATCCTCCTTCTTCCAAGGGTCACCGGTTCATCTTAACTACCACCAACTACTTTTCCAAGTGGGCGGAGGCAATCCCACTCAGAGAGGTCACAACTCAGCATGTGCTCTAATTTTTCAGGAACCATATCGTGTATAGTTTCGGGATGCCTCAATGAATTATATCTGATAATGGTACTATATTCAAGAGCACTAAGATCAATAGCTTCACCAAAATACATGGTATAGATTAGAGGTACTCCACAATCTACTTCCCAGGGCAAATGGCCTAGCAGAAGCATTTATGGTGAAATTTTCAAGATGAGATTTCTAAAAGAATAAGATATATACTTCCATCTTCACTCTATGCGAGATAAAATGAGGATGGAAATATACATCTTCTTCTTTTTATGCATTTTGACACCACGTAGATCCATAAATGTTCTTATTGAGGGTGATCGGGTATGACATTGAGGAGAGGTGTACTATCTCAAAAGATAGAAGTCACCACCCTAGAATAGACCTAATCATCTCAGCAAGGACTCCTAAGGACAATGGGTCTGCATATGTACCATAGATTCTTCTCATATTTTATATGAAAAAGTAAAGTAGGGTTTATTTTAAATCAGATTCATTAAGTTCCCTACACGGGTAAGCCCCCATAGTTAATTACATCCTAAGGAATGAGATCCCTTTGGAATAATCTCGATCAAGGTAAATGACTGTTGTCTCCAAAGATTTCAATAAGCAAGACTATCAATTGATTAGTTTATTTTGAAAGATTAAATGGTATTGATCAAAGAAAGGGAGTTATTATCAAAGACAAAGGAAGATAAGTAGGAGATGCTCATGATGCTAGGAAACCTAGCGAGCATCTCAAACTATCCTATGGTTGGGCTTTACATTCTTGAAATTGATTTAATTTATTTGAGTTGAGTTTTTCATTAGAAATTTAGGGCTTATGATTCACAACACAAGATTATGAAAATTCCTAAGAGGTGAGGATTTATGCTTATGACCCATAAAGGAGAGAAGCAACCTCAGAACCTAAATCTATGGAGCTTTGGTGAGGACCAAAAGCACAATCTAAATCTAAGATAAAAAATGGGTATTTGGTTTGCCTCCACAAGAGAGGACAAACCACCCGACTGCTTGAACTTACAACTACCTTGGGGTGGCCGCCAACTAACTCCTCCTACAATTTTAAATTCATGTAGGCAAGTCATATACTTTATGCAAGATAATTAGGTTATTATTTATTTAGAAAGAGACTAAGTCCTTAAACTCACTCCCTAAAGAGACTAGATCATGTAAGGGTATGCTTCAATTGACCTAAATCTAATGCAATTCAAATTTCATTTTTATTTTTATTTTTAGACAATCATTTTTGACTCTAGCTAATAGGATTCATATGCCTAATGCATGAGAAATAGGATTATTGGCCAAAAATCAATAAGAAGGGATGAGGTGTGTTTCCACCATGGCTCTCACAGGTCAAGCTAATTTTCTCTGGCAAAGGTGGAAGCCCTCCAATCAAGAGTGAAGCAAGATGCATTTATGCATGATGTTATAAAAGAAACACTCATCCAGCTAAGGGGGTTGCTAATTCTTTTATATTGATTTTAAACCTAAGCTTTAGGTGAGATTATGAGTTCTTTACTTTAATTTTGAATTGTTAAATTTGGTAGAAGATTTATTTTTTTTCTAAGAGCCTAATCCACATCCAGGTCATACATAAAGCCAATAATAAATTTGAAAAAGGATGCCACTTAATGCATAAGCTAAACAAATCATCAATCAATTTATAAAGCTAATCACAAAAGAATAAGAGGCCATTGTGGTCGGGCACCACACCACAAATTTGAAAACAAATTGGGTAGCCAAGCTCTACCCTTATACAACTCGGATTACAAATGAATTAAGTATAATTAAGCAAATAATTCATTATTATGGGGGGTCTTCAAGCTTCATTTATTCATTCTTCTTTTCTTCTATCTTTTTTGGTTCTTCTTTTGGATGGTTGGAAAGTGGTTGCTCAAAGGCTTCACATGGTACATAAGATGAGATCTTATGACCAATGCTCATCCTAATCCCCATAACAATCATTCCAAAATCCTAATCATAAAAATTACATGAACAGGAAAAGTAAATCTAGCTAACCTGTAAAATAGAGATTAGCTAAATAAACCACACAAAATATGAGCATGTATACTAGACTTATCACCCCACACATGGGTGACTCGGTCCACTTGGCCTATAGGATTATACTTAGGGGTATAAGCACCTGCACAATAAAAACATTTATATTTTTATTTATTACAACGCCCCTTAAGCACAATCCTCTGTAGAAAATAATGATTAGAATAAATTGTCCTCATTCATTCTACACACATTCACCCTAACATCCAGACTAAAACTTATATCACAAAACAAAAGTAAGCATCAAACCATGCACCGTCCTAACCTGAAGCTAGAAGTGGTGACTTAGCCTAATGTGTGTGCTTTAGAGGTTTGTGTGGTATGCTTAGCTATGGATTTACATTAGAATTTTCTCAGTATGAAGAATATTCAACATAGTGGAGGGTTTCATTTAAGTGGTTTAGTTATTTTGGGTTGATTTTACTTTGTGTTTTGGTTGGGTTCAAGTGAATCCTACAATTAATTACTAAGTTGTAAAGAGAGGGAAAGAGAAGAGAACTTCTCTTTCCTTCCCTAACCTAAGTAATTTCTAAAGAGGATTCATGTTTTAGTTTTGTTTAATGAATATTTTATTATGTGTTTTAATTAATCCTAAGTTTAGATGAACTCTAAATAAACCTATTCAAAAAGAAAGACATTTTAAGATTAAGTAAAATGAACTAAGTTCACAAAACATACATCACTTCATTTCTTTCCCAACATGTATAACATGCATATGAATGTATCCTAAGCATATATATACATACCAAATGGGAATGTTTAGCACACTTCATGATGCATGCTAAGTAGTTCATTTAAGAAAATTTGAATGGTTATGATGCATGATTTTCATTTAAGTAGTAAAGGGGTTTACCATTGTATGAAAGGCATATATGAATGTATGAAATACAAGCACATGTATAAAAGAGATGAATGAAAAAGAAAGAATGCAAAAGTTTATGTTGGTTGATTTATTTTTGTTTATACAATTTATATGTACAAGTATAGGTATCCTTCTTAAGTAATAGCATAGGAATGAATAGGATATGGAATTAGGCATGTGTTAGGTTCTTTTCAAATGAACTATACACTTTGCCAAATCCTATTCAAAACTATGCTAAAAGAGAGGAGAAGGAAAACCTACATTAAGCACATCCTTATATTTTACTCACATGCAAACTTAAAAGTAATATATAAGTAACACACTTTTGGTTTTGATAATTTATTCATATATTTTGAAAATAATTTGGATTTAATAGTGATAATAGCCATTCATATTCTTACTTTAGCCAAAATATACAACTTGACATAAAGGAAACATTTTCATTTTAAATTTGATTTTTGAAAAGCATGAATGTATGAGATCATATGACATACATATTTAGCATGTTGGGGAAGAATTAAAGTAATGAAATCATGTAAACACATCCACCTTAATTAATTCCTAAAGACAATCTTATGAAATAAGAAAGCTTAAAGAAAATCAAACTTTGTTTAATGTGATTTTTATTTGATCTTGAGTTTGATTTAATTTGGAAAATGTGAGGTGAGTTTGCTGTTCCTAACCCATTCCCATATGTGTTTGATATTTTTGTTCAATTTTTATATGATTAGATTTATTTTATATTTTGATTATGTTAAGGTAAGAATTAAACATGTTAATTACCCTTTACCTATACAACCTTAACATAGTTAATCAAATAATTATGAGCCAATGAGATGGCATAAAATCACACAATAAATTTAAATTTTCAATGCACCTAGGAAGGAAAAGGCCTAATGCAATTTGGCTCATGATTAATGATTAACTAAGCTAAGGGTATAACTTAAGTAATTTCAAAACACCCCTCACACATATGAGTTGAATCAGATCTTGATTTTAATTGTTCTAGTTACTAAGAGTTAAGGGAGAAAAGGGGTTTAAGGAATAGCTTAGGGGAAATGCCCCAAAATTATTCCCTAAACCTCCTATTCATTAAAATAGACCTTAATCAACTTCAACAAAGGATTAAACCACTAATCAAACCCTTAATTAACCTTAATTACATTAAGGGGTAATTAGAAAATGAATTAGCAATTTCCCCAATTAAGCCTCCAATAAATCCCAAGAAAATTAGGAGAGGTAGAAGTCATCCCTTTAATTAAACCTAAGAAATTTGAGATTAATCAATGAATTAATTAGGGAGTAATTAGCAAATTAATATTCCCAATAAAACTTAAATTTAAAGAAAAGAACTATTCAAAATTACTCAAAATCAATTTTAGAATATTCTATGTTCAATTACCTTTCTAATGCAATTTATTTAATATATATATTTTTTATTTTTCTAGGTTTAGATATGAATTTTAGAAGTTTAGGTAATTAATTAGAATTATTTAAATCCTAATTAAATCCATAATCCTACGACGCCACGTGTATAGGCAGAAACGATACACACATTACACATGGTGCCTCCCCATTCACTATTTAAAATGTCCCATCATAGCGCCACATGGCGGCGGCGCTATGCACTTTTCCCTCAGCCGTCCGATCAAGGATTAAAGTCATGGATTAGAGGGAATAAAGATAAATATATAGAGTGTTTTAATCTCGGCCGTCCATCCAAAATGTGTGGATGGACGGCCAGAGATCCTCCCTTGCAAATGCCTGTGAGCCATGGAGACCGTTCATGTTCTAGGCCTTGATCCAAGCTCGATTGAGTTCAGATTGGGATGAAACTCAACCCACATCAGCAACATGCATTCTATATCACTTCTAACGGTCAGGATCCTATGCCATTAACATTTATTTCACAAATCTCCACACCACATTGAGTTTAAAGGTCAAAAATTGGCTAACCTCAGGGTGATCACTTGATTTCTCTGCTCAGACAAGCTTTGGTGAAAGTTTGAGGGGCTGAGGTTGAGTGGATCTTCCTATGGGTCACCTCCTCCTTAGCTTGAGGTTAGCTTTGATATAATTGGACCTCCCCTTGCTTAAAGAACTTGGAAGAGAGCTTGCGTGCACTCGACTTGGTCCTTTGATGAAGCTTGAAGGAGGAATTGGGTGGAGTTTGAGTGTGGAGAAAGTTGGCAATTCAATGGACCTCCCTTATTTTCAAACTATGAAAATTGAGAAATGGAGTTTTCAAATCCTCTCTAAGAAGCTTGGGAATACTCTCTAAGGCTTGTTATGAGTTTCTCAACTTCAATCGACAAAGGGGGAAGTTAGAATTGAAGTGAATTAGGGGGAGTATATCTGCCCCTTTGGCAATCGGACGATCGAGCATAAGTTTGTCATTTTGATCCAATTGCCAAGATTGAAAGGGTTGTTTGAGCTGTTAGGATTTCCCTTGAGTTCATTTTAGGCTAGGAAGTGGGAATATGAACTTCCCATGTGATCAAAATAAGTGGATGCATGATCTCCTTATGGCCATTTCAAGGGGAGTGGTTGGTTTGGCCATTGGGTCAAGTTGGGCTGAACCAAACCCATTGGGTTGGGTGCACCACCCTCCATAGTGTTCACTTGATCTATTAGGAGAGTATCAAGTAGGTATGAAGAGGATTTGACCAAATTCTAAGTGGACTTGCCAAAATTTACCCTATTTCCTAGAGGTAAAATAGTCATTTGGCTACTTTTTGAATTTGGGAATGTTTGGTATATTGATAAAATAGGTTTGGCCAAGTTTCATTGGATTTGGAGTTCATTTGGTATGGTTTGGCTCATGTTGACCCATTTAGGTCAAAATGGGTCAACTTGGGTCAAACTAAGGGTTGAGTCAAGTTCATATAACCATTTGAAATGTTTTGGTGGCTTTGGTTTGATTCAATTTGGTTTAGGTTTGAATTTGGTTCATATGACTTCATTTAGGTCAAATGGGTCAAGTTGACCAATTTGACCCATTGTCATATTTGAGCTAGGTTATGGGTAGGTTTAGGTTTGATTAGTCATATGAAGTCGATTGGTATCTTTGTTTCCAATCAATTTTGGTTAAGTTTGAATTTGGCTCAATATGACCCTTTAGGTCAAGTTGGGTTAAAGGTCAATTGGGCTAGGTTAGGTATAGTTGGCCAATTGAGGCTTTGGTCGAGTTTAGCAAATGTTTTAGAATGAACTTGACCCATTGGTTTCAATCAATTTGGCTTAGATCAAGTTTTGGCATATTTTGACTTTTTAGGTCAGGTTGGGTCAACTTGGGTCAAGTGTCCAATTGAGCTAGGTTAGGCTCAAATGTTGCCTTGGTCAAGTTCAAATATTGATCATGAATGAACTTAGATCATTGGTTTCAATCAATTTGGCCTATGGTGGATTTTGGCTATGTTAGGTTTCATTTTGGCTAAGTGTTGACTTGGTCAACCCTTAGGTTTGACTTGGTTTGGCCCAATTTAAGTGATTGATCATCTCATGATGATTTTTGATCATGATGAGAGTCTTAGATGGGATTAATTCAATCCAATTTGGTTTGGATTAGAATTTGGCTCATAGGGGTATTTTAGGTTACTTTGGGTCAAGTGAGCTTAAGTGGGTCAAATGGCTTGGTCAAAGTTTAATTTGAGTTTGATTGAACTTGTATATGAACTTATGATTGAAATATAAATCCATTTGCAAGTGGTTTGAAGTCAAATGGGTTTTGATTCATTTGATAATTTCATATTCAAAGGAAGAACATGAATGGATTTGGGGTTTGATTTTTGAATTGAGTTTTGATTAAGTGATTGAAGTTTGTATTTATATTTGGGTTCATGATTGAAGGATTGATTGAATCATGAAGGAAAATCAAGAGTTTGGCTTGATTTAAAATTGATTTGGCTAAGTTCGAGATTTTGACTTGAAAGGCTAAGGTTGGATTTTGAATGAATTTGAGTTTGACTTCTGGAAGTGGTTTTGATTGTTTGAATTTATATTTCATTTATATTTGTGAATATAAATGAGAATATAAATGGTTTTTCAGAAAATTTCAAGTATTTGAAGTGATTTAATCATGATCTAGGCTAAGTCCTTAAGAGGAAATTAAAGGACTTAGAAAATATTTGGAGTTTGGATTTGATTTTTTTTTTTAGTTTAGTTTGATTGATTTGAATTTATATTTCATTTATATATGTGAATGTAAATGAGAATATAAATGTGTTATGAGAAAGTTTCATGAATTTGAATTGATTTGAACATGATTTTGGCTAAGTCCTTAAGGTGGAAATTAAGGACTTAGAAAAGATTTTGAATTAGGAGTTTGAATTTGGATTTTGATTTGATTGATTTGAATTTATATTTTATTTATATATGTGAATATAAATGAAAATATAAATGAGTTATGAGAAAATTTCATAAATTTGAATTGATTTAGGTTTGATTTAGGCCAAGTCCTTAAGAGGGAATTAAGGACTTAGGAAATTTTTGAACATGGAATTTCAATCATGGGTTTCAATTATGGATTTCAATCATAGATTTCAATCATGGGTTTCAATCATGGATTTCAATCATGGATTTTTATCATGGATTTCAATCATATGGTATTGATTTGAGTTTGGAGAAAATGAAAATAAGATTGATTTGGAGTTTGAGAAAATTAATTAGGATTGATTTGGAGTTTGACTTGAAGGAAGGAAGTGAGGAATGGTTCAAAATAAGGGTAGGCAAATTTTCTTAACACTCCTAAGGCATAGTCTATTTCTATGGATAAATATTCTAAGTATCTAAGGCTAGGTTGAGTGTCCCCCTAATCACTAGATGTGTCTTAAGGCTAAGGATCTCTTAAAGTCTATGAGGAGTCTTATGTCTAAGATGGAGGAGTTGAGAGCTCATCCTAAAAATGAGGTCAACAATATTCAACAAAACTCTCATCCAGATACTAAAGAAGACACTTGATGACAAAAAATGATAGTGGCATGAGAAGCTAGTTGAAGCCTTGTGGGTATACCGCACCACATACAGAACTCCAACATGATATACCCCATTCTCCTTAGTTTATGGGTCTGAAGCCGTTCAACCATTAGAAGTTCAGCTTCCATCATTAAGGATAGCAATGGGTAGTCAAATCACTACAGAGCAAAATACCAAGTTGCGGTTAGAGGAGCTTGATGGTTTGGAGGAGAGACACATACGGGCATGCCAGAACCTCGAGTTATACAATGCCAAAATGATTCAAGCTCAGAACAAGCTAGTCCGCTCTAGGGCTTTTCAAGTAGGAGAACTTGTATTAGTCCTAAGGAGACCAATTGTTGCCCGTCAAAAGATGAGAGGCAAGTTTGAACCCACTCGAGAAGATCCTTTTTTCATAGAGAAGGCCTACCAAGGAGGATCCTATCAGCTTATTGATTATAAAGGGGAACACTAGATGCTTCAAATTAATGGGCTATATTTTAAGAAATATTACCCATAAATCATATTTGAAAATAATTCTATCATCAAAAATTTCATTCCAATTCATCAAAATATTCTCTTCTTTTGAAGCATTGTTTACTTGCTTGCAAATCTACCATGATAGACTCCCTAGTGGTTCCTTTCCTCTTGACTACTTTTGAATTGATATAAGTCCCCTAGTGGCATTCACTCAGTTGTTGCCCTAGCTCGGATGGCACCTATCGAGCTGAAGATAGACTATCCCAACAATCAGTTACGCAATAGGAGGATGTGAGTCCCTGATGCTTTCTTCCTAAGCTGATTGTCGCAAACCTACGGGCACGTTAGGTTGGTTGATGTTCACTATACTGGCAAGGACTCACTCGGTGGATACACCACTCTTGAAAGATGTGAGTCCCTGAGCTTTCTCCTTGGATTGGCCACTGAATACCTATAGATATTATCTTCTCTAGGATTCTGGATAAAGCCCTTAGCAACCCCTCCCCTACGGGCACTCTATTTGTATCATGTCCTTTGTGACCCCATTTAAACACTACCTGGGTTACTTTTGGATTAAACAGTCCCCCTTTCCTAATAACCACCCCTGTGGTTGGAGAATTTATTCAGCGGATGCATAGATTCTCCCTTAGTTTAGTAAATCTGAGATAGGTCTAGGCTGATATAAGCTCCTTCTCAGTATGATCCCTTACAAACCAATAAGGTTCATGATAAATAAATAAATAAAATAAATAAATTAATTCACTTGTGGATTAGGAATTCAAGCCCCCAATGACCCATTTCCTAAGCAGACTTCCTATCTTTAGGGCAGTGTCGGCAGCACTCCCTGTAGGAATTGTCTGACTACTCTTGAGTAGACATAAGTCCCCGGGTTGACACTCTCTTAGTAGTTGCCCTTAGGTCGAGTTCAATCTATTTGCCACAAATAGGTTACCCCGGTGGTCATTCCATTTTGGAAGATGTAAGTCTACTACGTATTATTTCTAGTATGACTGTCATAAATTGACTGGTATCCCTAGGTTAGGTTGACATGTTACCTTGCTAATGTGTCACCCTAGTGGTCTCTTATTCTAGAAAGATATGAGTTCCCGTGCTTTCTTCCCTGAATTAGCTATTGCAAATCGGAAGGTACCCATTTGGTTGGATAGTTCTCCCCTCGACTGGGATCTATAAATATGAAGTTAGGCCAAGGACAACACGACCCCTTCTCAGTGTAGTCCATCAAAAACTGATGGAATCAATCAAATACTATCAAAAATGAGATTAACTTTGACTATCTTTGAGCTGATTTAAGTCCGCCAGTGGCATTCACTTAGTAGTCAGCCCTAGGTCGGGTTGACATGTTACCTTGCTAATGTGTCACCCTGGTGGTCTCTTATTCAGGAAAGATGTGAGTCCCCATGCTTTCTTTTTTGAATTAGCTACTGCAAATTGAAAGGCACCAATTTGGTTGGATAATTCTCCCCTCTGCCGGGAAACTACTTCCGTTGGATCAGTAAATCTGAAGTTAGGCCAAGTCCAACACGACCCCTACTCAGTGTAGTCCATTGCAAATTGATGGGATACATCAAACACAATCAACAATGAAATTAACTTTGACTATCTTTGAGCTGATTTAAGTCCCCCAGTGGGATTCACTCAGAAGTCACCTAGGTCAGGTTGACATGTTACCTTGCTAATGTGTCACCCCAACATTCTTTTGTGGTGGAAGATGTGAGTCCTCACGCTTTCTTCCCTAAATTGACCGCTGCAAATCGGAAGGAAACCCCTTTGGTTTGATACTCTTACTATGTCGTTGGTTGACTACTCATTTGGATTGATAAATTTAAGATAAGTCTAGACTGATATAAGCTCCTTCTTAGTATGATCCATCGCAAACTGACAGGGTCCACCTCAAAAATCTAAAACTTAAAATTTGAAACAAAATCCACCCTCCTCCATCAGTAGAGTCAACTAAATAAACAAAACAAATCCAATCAACCTCCCTAGTGGAGTCAAATTAATCAAACAAATTAAATTCATCAGCTTCTCCTCGGTGAGATGCAAGCCTTTCTGGTTCCCTAGCAGATTTTGAATTCTAATCTCTCAGTGAACTTCACAACCTCTTTTCCCTAGTGGATGACCTGAACTTGCTCCTCTAGTGGAGAGTTCACATTTTAATCCCTAGTGGAACACCAAATATTAAATCAATGAATCAAATCAACATTTTCTCCCTAGCGAGATGTAAATCAAATCAAATCTCTTATCCCTCAGTGGATGACTTGAACCTTTTTCCTAGTGGAAGGTTCACATACTCAATCCCTAGTGGGTTCCTCCTTCATTCTCTTATGTCTTTTGACATGAGTAGAGTCACATTGCACTAAGCTCTTGATTCCTTCTACGCCTTTAATTTGGGAGTAGATAATTTCTATTAGTGCTTGTGATCATTCAGTGTTATTGATCATCTCGGTTAGGGCTGCAAGTGAACTGAATCAAACCAAGCTAATGCATGTTTAGACTTGAGCTCGATAACATTTTTAGAGCTCAAGCTCGGTTTGAGCTCTATTCGAGCTTGTTTCTTCGTGTTTGAGATCAGTTCATTTAGCAACCAAGCTGTTTAAGCTTGATTTGAGCTTGATTTATGTTTAGTTCATTTAAAGTTAATAGAGCTATTATCGAGTAGCTCGATTATTACTATAAATGAACCTAATCGAGTGTCTTAACGAGCACTATTATCAAGCCTTAATGAGCACTAACTAAATGAGCCCTAACGAGCAATAAATAAATGAGCCTTAACAAGCACTAAGTAAACAAGCCTTATTGAGTAGTTTAACGAGCAAAATTTGGTGAAATACCAAGCTAGTTATTTTGTAATCAAACGAGCCTTATCGAGCTTAAAAGTGAGCTACTACATGAACAAGTGAACAACCAAAACAAGCTTATAAATGAGCAAACATATAAAATTTGTGTTCATGAACAAGTGAACGACTAGTAAATGTACATAAACAAGCATTTAGCATCCATGAATAAATAAACAATAAATATTTATAAAAATTAATATATAGAACCTAAAATTTTCTCTTTATGGAGTGTTGATGAGCTTTAAGCCCTTGTCTTTCTACTTTAGTTATGGATGTTCTTACTAGGCATTCACAGGAAGATGTATCTTGGTGTATGCTTTTTGCTGATGACATTCTTCTTGTTGATAAGACTAAAGAGGGAGCCCAAGAGAAACTTGAATTATGGAGGTCAACTTTAGAGTCTAAAGGTTCTCATTTAAGTAGATCTAAAACTGAATATGTAGAGTGTAATTTTAGTTGTAGAAGTTCTAGCAGTAGTGTTGTGACATTAGGTGAACAAGTCATTAATAAGAGTGAGCAATTCAGATATTTAGGCTCTATTGTTCAAAATGATGGTGAAATAGATGGAGATGTTATTAGTAGAATTGAAGTTGGATGGTTGAAGTGGAGGAATGCATCTGGCTTGTTGTGTGATAGAAAAGTTCCACTTGAACTTAAGGGAAAATTTTATAAGATGGTGGTAAGACTGACTTATATGCGAGAATGTTGGCCCATAAAAGAGAAGCATAAGACAAAGTTAAGTGTTATAGAGATGAGGATGCTCAGGTGGATGAGTGGCATTACTCTTAGAAATAAAATGTGAAATGAGTATGTTCGAGAAAAAGTTGGAGTAACTCTAGTGGCAGATAAGATTAGAGAGTCACCTTAGATGGTTTGGCCACATAAAGTGTCGTCGTCTGATGACCCAGTTAGGAGAGTAGATGCATTAGATTTGCCTTATGTTAAGAAATGTAGAGGTAGACCTAAAAAGACTTGGTTAAGATGTATAAAAAATGACCTTAGTATACTGGAATTAAATGAGAATTTGACACATAATAAGACACAGTGGAGGCGAACGATTCATGTAAACAACCCCACTTAGTGGGATAAAGGCTTGTTGTTGTTGTTGTTGTTGTTGTTGTTGGAGTGTTGATGACTAACAAATTTGTGAAGATGAATACATAGAACTTGAAAATTGAAATATTTTTACAGAACATCAAACAATGATAAATTAATAATAAAGATATGTGAAAAAGGCTAAAAGATGACATATTACCTTCTATAA
Organism: Cymbidium sinense; assembly: GCA_021442155.1. Classification (NCBI taxonomy): domain Eukaryota; kingdom Viridiplantae; phylum Streptophyta; class Magnoliopsida; order Asparagales; family Orchidaceae; genus Cymbidium; species Cymbidium sinense. The sequence continues at coordinate 83,340,658 of CM038223.1, forward strand.
TCGAAAGAGGACCTGACATTTTGTTTTTTTTAACTAAAAAGAAAATTTTATTGCATTCAAGAAAAATAATACAAAGTCCTTAAAGGGGACAACTCTCAAAACCTAATGCTCAAAGAGGTACAAGATAGCCTAAAGAGAAAAGTCCCCAAACTAAGTACAATAAAATAATATAAAAAACTAAAAGGTTAATGCCAAAAGAAAACAAAGTAGAAAAACTCCAGCTCTCTAAGAAAGAAGAGACCATCAGCATTCAATAGAATAAGTTGTTGAATGCCAAAGAGAATCAGAAAGATTGAAAGAGTCAAGATCCTTAAAAAGAATAGGAGTTAGCCTACAAGAACTCAAATAGAAAGATTAGTAATATAAGCTTAAAGAAAGAAAAGTTAGCCTACAGATAAGTCCCAAACCAATCAGCCTGCAGCAAGGCCAACCACCTTAATGGAACTAGAAAGAAATAAAGGCAAAAGATACAGGCTAGCCAGTAGGAACAACCAACAAGGACCCAACTAAAAGAAAGCCAACTTAACAAGGCCACCAACACTGGAAAATGGAAAAACTAACAGGGAGAACAGTGAACACTCATGAAACATGAGAAACATCAGGAATAACCACCAAGATCCCAAACCAATCAGCCTGTAACAAGGCCAACTGCTTCAGAAGAACTAAAAAGAAACAAAGACATAATACACAGATCAACCACTAGGAACAACCAACTTAATAAGCCCAGTAGCTCAGCAAAATTGGAAAATAGAAAAACCAACAAGGAGAACAATGAACACCCATGAAACATGAGAAACAACAGGAACAACCACCAAGATCCCAAATCAATCAGCCTGCAACAAGGCCAACCACCTCAAAAGAACTAGAAAGAAACAAAAGCAGAAGACATAGGCCAGCCACTAGGAATAGCCAACTTAACAAGCCCACAAAAATTGGAAAATAGAAAAACCAACAGGGAGAATAATGAACAGTGGACACCCATGAGGCCATGAAACATGAGCAACAGTAGGAACAATCACCAAGATCCCAAACCAATCAGCCTACAACAAGGCTAACCACCTCAAAAAAATTATAGAGAAATAAAGGCAGAAGACATAAGACAACCACTAGGAATAGCCAACAAGGACCTAGTAGAAAGAAATCCAACTTAACAAGCCCACCAAATCTAAAAAAAAAAAGAAAAATCGATAGGGAGAACTCCCATGACATAGGATCGATGGAAAAACTACATAACTCTTATGACACAGGATCAATGGAAGTACCATCCACCAAGAGCAAAATCAAGGAGCCACCCAAAAATCAATCAAACCAGAAAAAGAAAATCAACATACCAGCCCACACATGTAGCCAAAAAAAAGATGTGAATATTGGCTCAAGCTCAGATTAAAATTATTCATCACGTAATAGCTACCATCAACTCTAAAAGAAAGGGGACAAACATTACATTGAAGATCTAAATTCTATAAATTAATTATCATCACAAATGCATTTTAATAGGGCTTCAATATAATGGCTACCAACAATACTTAAAGAGAAGGGTAACTACAAATATAGTGTATATCAATCATTAGAATAATCAATAATCTATCTAGAATCTAGAATATCATCATTGCCTTCATTGCCAATACTCGACCAATACTATTTCAAGCTTGAAAGAATTATATAGATGTGTATAAATAAGCATCTAGCATTCATGAACAATAAAAAATTTGTAAAAATTAATATGCAGAACCTAAAATATTGCAAAAAAATCTTAAAAAATAATAAATAAATAATAAATATATTCAAAAAAAGGATAAAAAGTTGAAAAAAAAATACATTTTATGATCAAAGAAGGACTTGAGCCTTGAGGTTTTGTTTGGCATTAAGGAGAATGAAAACTTGTAGATTTACATTATGATGACAAGTGGTCCATGTATAATAAATAAATTTATGTAAGAAATTACAACATTAACTATGAGTAAATCATCAGATATATTATTGTGAGTAATATATAAGATGATATAAAATATCTCTATTTGTTTCTAATAATTAAAACAACTCACCAAATATCTTATAATTTTCTGTGTAACTATATATTAAAAATTGCAAATTTTCAGAATCTAGGTTGAGAAGGTATGCATAATAAAAACAACGTTCTTAATATAACTTATCTCATTTGAATCAAGTATTCGCAAATTTTTTGTAAATTAGATGAAAAAAGAAATAATAGTAACAACATATTTAACACTACAGATATAGCATAAAGAGGTGAATGAGGCATCATTATTACACAATAAACCCTAAACTAAAAACAACGAATAAAGATGAATAAATAAGAATTATATGTATATGTGCCATAATAGATGTCATTATTTGCTCAAGCTCAGATTAAAATTAATCATCACATAGTAGCTACCATCAACTCTAAAAGAAAGGGCAACAAACATTATATTGAAGATCCAAATTATATAAATTACTTATCATCACAAATGCATAGCAATAGGACTTCAAAACAACGGCTACCAACGATACTTAGAGAGAAGGGCAACTACAAATTAATCATCACATAATAGCTACCATCAACTCTAAAAGAAAGGGAAACAAACATTACATTGAAGATCCAAATTATATAAATTACTTATCATCACAATAGGACTTCAACATAATGGCTACCAGTAATACTTAAAGAGAAGGGAAACTACAAATATGGTGTATATCAATCATTAGAACAATCATTGCCTTCATTTCCAATACTCAACCAATACTCTTTCAATAGAAATAATTTCAATGATATGAAAAAAATGTTTAATAATCATATCACCTTCAGGACTTCATAAAGAGTTCATGATAAAAAGATAATAATACATCAAATTAGTTCAAAATAATTAAGGTTTCATCTTCAAAGTTACAAATATTGAATCCATAACATTTCAAGGTAAAAGAACTTCTTTCATCTCCTCTTTTCCCTGTACAACATAACATATATAAATATTAATGTCAAAATAGTTAAATTTGTAATCCATAGTAAAATAAAATAAGCCACTTACCTTTGCCTTTCTTTTAATTCCATAAAATTTTTGATACCAATCACTCCTGTATAATAAATATTGAACTGTTTTCATCCCTAAAGAAGCACAATATTGATCAATGACTCTACCACCACCACTAAAAGTTGATTATGAGGAAACTATTGTTATTGGAATAGAAAGCACATTGGAGGCCATCCTTGATAAAATTTGATATTTCAAACTATTTGCCTTCCACCAACCTAAGCACTCAAAATTAGTTGAGTTCTCACTCTCAAACACAACACCATCATCCAAATAAACTTCAAGCTCAGATTTAACAGTGTGATTAGTGTAATATATTCTGATGTAAGTCTCATACTTTCTCTTTCCATATACTAGCCTCCTTTAAAAGTAGAAGCACTTCCCGAAACACTACTTGAATAACCTTCTAGAGCAACCTTGTTTGTATTATTAGCTCTATAATACTCTACATACTCATTATAAAGTTCATATAAATTTTGACATACTTCATCAATGTGCATCTGTGCAATATCTTCAGCGTATATAGAGTTGAATGCAAAGAATATCATCTTCATTTCATTTCGGGGGTCTAAAACAACACCTATTGATATTAGAAGATTACAACTTCCCCAATACTTATCAAATTTTCCTTTCATTTGGATTGCCATTTCCTTAACATGTGGGTTCCCACTAAGAGAATTATCATCTAACATCTCTTTGATCCCCCATATTTCTGACAAAAATAAGTTGGAGGTAGGATATTTGGAACCTACCATAATTATAAAATTGAAGTGAATTAATTGAATATAAAGCAAACGAATTATAGTAGTAATTGCAAAATATGCAAAGTTTATAATTAAACCTGATATCAATTCCATAGCTTGATTAAACACCTCAAGAAAAGAACAAACATCTTCTAATTTTGCCTAATCTTCTTCACTAGGACATAAAGTGTAACAAGAATCTCTATCATGAAACCTTGGAAATACCTTCTAGAACTATAGTGCAGAAGATAGCATTGCGTAAGTAGCATTCCATCTAGCATAATTTAGAATCAATTTCTTCTTTGGCAAATGCAACTGTTGAGCTATCTCGCTGAACATCACTAATCGATGTTGTGAAGTGGTCACATACTTCACACTATCTCTAACAAAATCAATTGTACTTTTAATTTCAGAAATCCTATCTTGAACTAAAAATTTCAAGATATGTGCACAACAACGCATACGAAAAGTTCTTCCACCAAGAGAAAGTTTTTTATGGAACTCTAAACTTGCTTTCAACATATTAACTACCAATGTATTGTATGCTACATTATCCATAGTTATTGTTGCAACTTTATTCTCAATGCCCCAATCCTTTAAACACTTATACAATATGTCATGTACGTTTGTTGCTCTATGAGGCGGGGGCACATCAACAAAGTTAAGCACTCTTTTTTTGTAAATTCCAATCAGCATCTACAAAATGACATGTCAAGACCATATAATGTATATCTTGACCAGATTTCCATAGATCAATTGTGACACTGACTCTACTGACGGTATCTAATAAGTGTTTCAATATTTTTTCCCTAATCATAGCTTGCTACACAATCATTTTTCACTGTACTCTGTGATAAATTTTTATGGACTAGCAACTTTCATGATAATGTTGAACATCTCATATTCTACAAATTTAAATGGCAACTCATGTACCATTATCATATGAGAAATTAATTCCCTTATCCTAGCATGATCGTACCTCCAGTTAGCAACACTACAAGCACTCAAAGATTCAATGGTACTTGTAATCATAGGTGGTTGAATTGAAATATTAAGTTGCCCTTCAGGCTTCACCATCCTCTTACTACAATGAAATAAATGTCGCTTATACTGCATAGTAGCACCACCTTTGCTCTTTGTAAGCTTATGCTTATAATGATTGCATTGTACCCTATCAGTTCCATCATTGAGTTTGATCAAAGTAAATTCATTCCATATTAATGATGTTTTTCTTCTTACTTTCTTAGCAAAAGGATCAGCTTTCTCTATTTGATTATCATCAATTGGAACAGTTATGTTCCTTATAGGCATCTCAACTACTATTGGGCTTGATAAGGATCCAACACTAAACTCTCTCATAGGCACTTGTATAGGACTAACAATAGGTCCTATGAGATTGACATCTTCCTTTGATTGACTACAAAACATGCATTCGAAATAAGAAGTAATAAAAGATGAGCACGTAGAAAAAGACATAATAATCAAAGAAAATATTAATTTCACAGGGCTTTATTTCAAAATGATACCTCACCTGAGATTTCAAAAAAAATATGCATCTTGCAAGTCTCAGAAGTCCAACAATCTCTATAATACGATCACAGACTCCGTCCAAAGGCAGCAAAAGAAGTTGTAAAGTTTGTAAGGCTGTAATGCATTCAAAGATACTATTAATGATAATTAACAATTCATAAAAAATCTTCAGAGTCAAATCCAAGAGTGACACAAAATAGAATTTCCATAAAAATAATAATAATTGCTGTCTGGTTGAATCTCATGAAATAATAAATAGGGATTGTTGGATTACCATCATTTCCCATTATACAGAGTGTCATGCAATCACTATAGAAAAAATATTAATTTAATTAAGATCACAAAAAATTTTCTTAAACACTCTATGATAATGTGGGTCATTTTTACTAGCAATACAACAATATAAAACTCACGTAATAGTAAAATGAAACTCATAGGAAATAAGAAATGCATCCAAATATATTTTTAAGCCATCATAAGAAGCACAATAAACTCCAATCGGATTAGCTCCAACAAATAGCCAGTGGCCCACCAAAACTCCAACCTCCAACAATATGAGAAATAAGCATGCAAATTGAAATTATTCTGTAATAGTCAGCCTTCTCAAACTCTCTTTGCTGAGAAGTAAAAATATCAAGTTTAACAATCTTATAATCTACATTTTAGAAATTAAAAATAGCCAATGTTTAAATGATAATACATCATGTTACCAATGCACAGGAACCCATGAATTATAATTAATTATTAACCATTGATGATTGGATGAATGCAATTTTTTTATGATTCCATTCGACTTTTCATAAAGGAAACAGATGAACATAACTCCTTGCAACCCTATCTACTCACACTCTTCACACCTCCCAATATTTCTTATTATATCAATACCATAAGTTATTAAAGTTAGCCAACAATTCAGAATTCACATTTCAGTACTTAATCACAAGACCTTAAACCCTAAAACTCATTTGGCAATTGCATCAACACTCCCTCCCCTTTTATATCATGTCATGCTTTTGTCCACAAAAGAATTACCAAGAAATAATAGTCAGTCATATGAAAAAAATAAACCTATAATAACTTACATTCAACAACTTTTTCCAACATCACAAAAAAGTAACTGAACAATATGATTTCTGGCCGAATATGCTTACACGATTGCAAAGAATAGAAAAAGTGAACTTGAAAACAAGAAGAATAAATCAGATTTTACCTCAAGAAAATTGAATCAGAGAAAAGAGATAAGCTCAAGCATAAACTTGCCATTGGTGAACAAACATTGCTCCGAGCCTTTGAGATTTGCCAAACATTCAGAATTTATTTATGGCATAACAATAAACAATGACATAATTGAAATAAACCAATCAAACTTCTCTAGAAAAAGTTTCCTCTCATTACTAAGAGTCCATGACAGTAAATGACATGGCCCAGAATCAAATATTTCAGAGTTCGTTTCCTCTCATTTGTCGAACTCTTTCAGAAACATAGAATCCTAAAATTGTAAATCGCTTACCTTGGCCACACTATATAGCACAGTCGAACTCTATGAAGAATCCAAGATCTTCCTCTTCCATGGCTTTAGGGTTTTCTTTATGGGGAAGAAGTATGAGCCGAGCGAAAGAAAATAAATAGGAATTAGGAAATATCAGGGTGGACGGCGAGATATAGGAGAATAACTGAATAACGGCCTTAGCATTAGGGTTATATCTATTAACCGTTCATCAATAAATGGACGGCTGATTAGTGAGTTCCTTAACCCAAACATATTATTGATTCACACTGAGCTCAATCAACTGTTGTTTGACTTGAGCCCAAAGCTGCAATTAATATTAAAATTTTAATACAAAAATTTACAATTTAAAATTATTTAATTTTTAATATATAATATTAAAATTAAAATTCATATAAATATAAATATATTTTAATTTAGTTAATGTTTACATATTTTTTCATAAATGTTAAAACATTTTTCCTAAAACTACTCAACGAGCTTGTTCACGAGTTTGTTCATGAACATTAAATGATACACTGTTCACGATCATAATCAAGCTTTATCTAGTTTCTTAACGAGCTTGTTCATGAACATTAAATGATACTATTTACGATCATAATCAATCGAAGCGAGTTGTTGTTCGCTTAGTTTATCAGTATTTACAAAAGTAGTCAAGCTTATTTGATTAATTAATCAAACGATCATGAACGATCTCTTATCGAGCCAAGCTTCAAGTAGCTTGCCGAATGCTCGCTTTGTTTGCAGCCCTAGTCTCGGTCAACACCAATATGTACGGTATGCCTCATTAGTCACACCACACCTATTGGGCGCCCTTTGTTGAGCTCATTTTTGGAGTGAGCTCTTAACTTATCCACCTTAGACATAGGGCTCCTCTTAGACATTAAGAGTTTCTTATCTTAAATCACTTCTAGTGATTAGGTGAACACTCAACCTAACCCTAGAGACTTAGAGAAGCTATGAATAGGTTCTTGGGTGTTAGGAAAACTTGCCTACCCTATAGGTTATACCAAATCCTTACTTTCTTCTTTCAAGTCAAACTTCAAATCCAAACAAACTTCAAATCCAAACCAACTCCAAAAATCCAAATCAACTTCTAACTCAAATTAATTCCAAATCAAAATTCAAATAAAATTCCAATTTAAATGATTTCTCTCAAATCATTCAAATCAATTTCCAACTTAAATGCTTTTTTTTTTCAAATCAATTCCAAAAATTCAAATCACTTCAAATTCAAAATATTTTCTTATAACCCATTTATATTTTTATTTAGATTCACAAATATAAATGAAATATAAATTCAAATAACCAAAACTAAATCCAAAACTCAAGTCCAAATCCAAAAATCTTTCTTGAGTCACTTTGATTACATCTTATTATCTTAGCTCAAATCAAATTCAAATAACTCGAAATTCAAAATATTTTCTTATAACCCATTTATATTTTCATTTATATTCCCAAATATAAATGAGATATAAATTCAAATAACCAAAACTAAATTCAAAACTCAATTCCAAATCCAAAGCCTTCCCTAAGCCCTTTTGATTTCATCTTATGGACTTAGCCAAACCAAATTCAAATAACTCCAAATTCAAAAGAATTTTTGTTATAACCCATTTATATTTTCATTTATATTCACAAATATAGATGAGATATAAATTCAAAAAACCAAAACTAAATTCAAAACTCAAACCCAAATCCAACCAAAATCCAACCTATACTTTTTCAAGTCAAATTCTTGAACTTAGCAAACTCAAACTCAAATCAATCCAAACTCTTGGATTTTCTTCATGATTCAATCAATCCTTCAATCATAAATCTAAATATAAACACAAACTTCAATCACCAAAACCAAACCAACCCAAGTCAATCTTCACCCTTTTGACTTGTCAAGTGAACCAAAACCCATTTGACTCCAAATCACTTGCAATTGGATTTATATCACAATCATAAGTCCATATGTGAGTTCAACCAAACTTGAATAAAGCCTTGATCAAGTCAATTGACCCACTTAGGCTCACTTGACCCAAAGTGACCTAAAGTACCTTTTTGAGCCAAATTCTAATCCAACCCAAATTAGATTGAACTAAGCCCACCTAAGCCTCATGCTATGAGCAACAATCATCTTAGGATGATTGATCACCTAAATTAAGTCAAACCAAGTCAAACCTAGCCTTTGACCAAGTTAACACTTAGCCCAAATGAAACCTAAACTAGCCAAAATCCACTATAGGCCAAATTGATTAAAACTATTGATCTAAACCAATCAATCTTCAATGACTGAACATGATCAAGCCATCAATTGAGCCAAACCTAGCCCAATTGGCCACTTGACCTAACTTGACCCAACTTGACCTAAAAAGCTAAAATGGGTCAAATCTTGATATAAGACAAATTGATTACAACCAATGAGTCAAATTCATTTTAAAGTGATTGTTGAACTTGACCAATGTCTCAATTGGTCAACTAGACCCAACCTAGCCCAATTGACCATGAACCAAACTTGACCTAAAAGATCAAATCAGCTTGAAATGAAACCAAACCATAATTGATTGAAACCAAAGCTTTCCATACATTTCAACTGACCAACCAAACCTAAAAAAACCCATGACCTAACCTAATTGGGTCAAATAGATAAAATTGGTCAACTTGACCCATTTGACCTAAGTGAACTCAAATGAACCAAAACCAAATATAAATCAAATTGAACCAAATCAATGATACCAAAATATTTCAAATGGTCATATGAACTTGACCTATCCCTTGATTTTTCCCAATTTGACCAATTGGTCAACCTGATCCAAGTTGACCCATTTTGATCTAAATGGGTCAACATGATCCAAATCATATCAAATAAACTCCAAATTCATTGAAAATTGGCACAACCCATTTTTCAATCATTCCAAATAAGTCCAAATCAAAATCAAAGCCAAATGACCATTTTACCCCTAGGTCAAAGGGTAACCTATGATCAAATTCATTTGGAATTTGATCATATTCCAACTCAAGACCACTTGACATCCTCTAGTGGATCATTTGGAGTCCAAGGAGGGTGGTGCACATGACCTAATGGGTTTGGGTTAGCCAAACTCAATGCAAGGCCAAAACTACCCCCTCCACCCAAAATTCTCCACATGGAATCCCTCCTACACTCATTTAACATATGTGCACCTCCACAGTTCCACTCCTCTATCAAAACTGAATCACATGGCACTCCTAACAGCTTAAACAACCCATTCATTCCCATCAATTTGATCAAAATGGCAAGCTCTCATCCATCCAAGTGGGGAGATATACCTCATTTCTACTCATTTGATCATCCTTGCATTCGATTGAGCTTAGAGGATCAAAGGTAAGCTTCTCCAAGTTTTCCAAGCACTATCAAGCTCAATTGAACTTCCATTTCTTGATTTTTCTTAAGCCGAAAATAGGGGAGGTGGGAAGAAATTCCTACTTAGCCAATTCTCAATCAAAGTTCAATTCACTTTGTAGGCACCATCAGGAAGGCAAGTCGAGCTCACCTAAGGTGTTTTCCAAGCATCCAAGCCATAGGAAGGGGGACCTAGACCAAAGCCACAAGCCATTGAAGCAAGCCTTGGTCAATTGGAAGATCCACTTCATCTCAAATCTTGAAACCTTCAACAAGGCTTCCTCTCCACTAGACGAAGCTACCTCCATTGTTTGCGGTGATAGCCTCAGTGAGATGCAATCAAAGCGAGGATGAAAATCTTTGGTCCTTTGTAAAGGGAATTGTAATCCTATTGAAATTCAACTGTTGGATGTCTTTCTCCTTACTTCTAGATGGTGTGGGTTGAAACCTTGCCTAATCCAAGCTCAAGTGAGCTCGGATCAAGCCATGGAGAACGGACGATATCCGTTTCCCATAGGCGAGGGCAGGGATGAATCATGGATTGACCATCCGCCTATTTTGGATGGATGGTCCTGATTAAAACATGCTAGATCCTCTGATTTATCCTTTTAGAATCGCGGTTTGATCTCGGCTCATCCTTGATCGGAGAGGAAAGCGCATGCTGCTATCGACACGACGTGATTTGACAACTTAAATAAGCAATCCCATCGTGTCACATGAAAAGCGCGTGCCGCGTCATCAACCCATGTGGCACCGATGGGATTAGTTAATTAATTTGGGCTATTTATCTACCCTTTAATCACTGAAACTTCCTAAATTTATAATAAAATGTAGAAAAATCCAAAAAATGCAAACTCAACTTCATTTTAAAGATAATTCATAGGGGAATCCAATAAAATTATTTCTAATTGATTTTGAATGGTGGATTTTCTTAATTAGAGTTTAATTAAAACCTTAATAACCCTAATTACTCCCTATTGACTTCATTAATTAATTCCAAACTTCTTAGGCACGTTTAGTGGGATGACTTATGCCTCCCCTAAATTTCTTAAAATTTATTAATGAGTTAATTTGAGAAATTATTTGATGATCCCTTAATCACCCTCTTAATGTAATTAAGAATAATTAAGCATGTGAACAGTGACTTAATCCCTTAATTGAGATAATTAAACATTGTTTAAGTAAATAGGAGGTTTGTGGAATGGGTTTAGGATATTTTCCCTAAGTTATTCCCTAAATCCCCTTTCTTCCTTTATCCAAACATAATTAAGGGTTAATCTACTAATGATCTACTTAATTAACTTAATTAAACTTTCAAAATTAATCTAGAAACTTAATCAATATCTTCTTGGGTAGATCCTTGGGTCAAAAAAGCTTAAGTAAGGAAATCATATCCAACTCACATGTGTGGGATGGTTATGAAAGTACTTAATTAAACCCTTTAGTTTAATTAATCAATAATTGTGAGCCAATTAAATTAGGACCCTTTTTGTCTTAAGGTGCATTGCTAATTTAAATTCCATGTAGTTGCATATCATATGTTGGCTCATAATTGTTAGGTTAATTATGTTAAAATGATGTAGGTAAGGGGTAATTAATGAATTTAATTTACAGCTTAACCTAAACAAAACATAAAATTAATTTGATGGTTCTAAAATTAAACTAAATCAATTCACATATGTGCAAAATGGGTTAGGATCAGCAACCTCTTCTCTCATTTCCTAAAGTCAAATCTATTTCAAAACTAAAACAAACATCTCTTTAAAATAATTTTGGTTCACTTTGAATAATCCTATCTTATAGGATTGTCCTTAGAAATTAATTAGGGTGAATGAAGTCATATGCTTACATCATTTTATTTCTTTCCAAGCATGTTAAATGATTATTTTTCATATGAAATCATGCATTCATATCTTCTAAAAAATCAAATTAAATGAAATGCTTTCTTTATGTAAAATTGCATATTTTTGCTAAAGTAAGAATATGAGTGGCTATTATGACTATTAAATCAAAAATTATTTTCAAAACATACAAATCAAAGATTATAAATGAAGGTATGCTACTTATAAGTACTTATAAGCTTGCATGTGATTATAACATAAGATATGTATGTTGTGATTTTCCTTCTCTTCTTTTAACATGTATTTGAATAAGATTAGCAAGTGTATAGTTCATTTCAAAAGAACACAACACTTGCTTAAATCTATTCCTATACACTTCTATGTTATCAGTTAAGAAGGATCTTCACATTTACACATGTAAATTGCATAACTAAATCAAACAAAAATACAAATCTTTTGCATGACTGTTCTTCCATTCATTTCTTTTTATACATGCACATGTATTTAAGAAAAGTGGTATATTAGTCTGGACATCCTGGGATTGCGAGACTTTAAGTAGCCCCAAGTAGGTCTTGTACCTTACACTTTTGGTGTAGAAAATAATGGTGCCATACTCACTTATGTCTTTCATACATGTAAGTGTGCATTTGACTAGTGGATAAAAGAGTCCCTCTTTTCCACTTAAACAAAATCAGGCATTCATGAAATATCCAAAATTTTCTTAAACAATATTCCTTAGCATTCTTCATCAAGGTGTGCTAAAGTGTTTGCATTGCATGTATAGCTATGCTTAGGATCATTCAGATGCATGGTATACATGTTGGAAAGAAATAAGTGATTGTGTGTTATGTGATACTAATTCACCTTAATTAATCCTAAGATGCCTTTCTTATTGAATAAGTTTGTTTAGAGTAAATCTAAACTTAGGAATAATTAAAACACATAATAAAATATTCACTAAAGAAAAATCACTAATGAATCTACCTTAGGAATTACTTAAGGTAGGGATGAAAGAGAAGTTCTCTTCTCTTCTTTTTTCTTTACAACACATAGTAATTAAGTGTAGGTTCATTGTTCATTCAAACTAAATAAAATCATCAAATAAAAATTGACAAAATCAACTAAATCACTTAAAGAGAAACCACCCTCTAAGTTGAATCATCTCTCACTTAGAAAATTCCAACCTTAAAGCCTAGCTAAGATATGCCACACAAGCCTTAAATGGCACACACTTTAGGCTAAGTCACCATTTCTAGCTTTATGTTAGTGCGGTGCACGGTTTGATGGCTGATTTTGTTTTATGATATAATATTTTATACTTGATGTTAGGGTGTATGTGTGTAGACATAATGGTAGGATGATCTTAGTCTAATCATTATCTTATGTAGGGGATTGTGCTTAAGGGGCACTATAATAAAAATATAAAATATTTTTGCTATGCATGTTACTTATATCCCTAAGTATAATCCAAATTAGGATGGGTGGACTTGGTTACCCATGTGTGGGGTGCTAAGTCCAAATTATTCATATACATGCTTGGGTTATGTGGTATGTTTAGCTAATATATGTTTTATAGGTTTTAGTTAGATTTACTTTTCCCATTTTTATGTAATTTTGTAATTAGGATTTGGAATGAATGTTACGGGGGGAATTAGGATGAACATTGGTCATAAGACTATGTCTTATGTACCATGTAAATCCTTGGAGAAACTACATCCCAACCAACCCAAAGAAAGAAGGAAAGAAAAGAAAGAAAGAAAGAAATGAAGAAATGAAGAATGAAGACCCCCATAACATGAATTCTTTCTAAATTGTAATTATTCATTTATAATCTGGGTTGTATAATGGTAGAGCTCGGCTACCACTTTTCTTTTTGGGTTTGTGCGATGGTGCCCGACCACAAAAGCCTTTTATTCTTTTGTGCTAGCTTTATAAAATTGTTTGATGTTTGTTTAGCTTGTGCAATTAAGATGGCATGCTTTTCCATAATTTCTTCATTATTTGATGAATGGCATGGATACGATTAGGCTCTTGACAAATAAATTTTCTATCAAATTAATCAATTTAAAATTAAAATTAAATAACTCATAACCCCACCTAAAGCCTAGGATATAAAATCAAGATAAAAGATTTAGCAACCCCTTAGCTGGATGTAGTATGTCTCACATCATGCATATAAAATTATCTTGCTTCACTCTTGTTTATGGAGGGCTTCCACCTTTTCTAGAGAACATGGCTTGACCTTTGAGAGCCATGGTGGAAACACACCTCCTTCTTACTGATTTTGGCCCATAACCAATTTCTCTTGCATTAGGCATTTGAATCCCATAGCCTATGTCAAATAAATTATCCAAAAATAAATAAAAACTTAACAAAATTTTACATTAGATTAAGTCATTACTAATGCCTTTCATGATCTAGTCTCTTAGGGAGTGTGTTTAAGGACTTAGTCTTCTTTCCAAATAAACAACAACTTACCTATCTTACAAAAGCGTAAGACTTGCCTACATGTATTTAAAATCATAGGAGGAGTTAGTTGGCAGCCACCTCCAAGTGGTTGTAAGTCCAACAGTCAGGTGGTTTACCCTCTCTTGTGGAGGTGAACCATATGCCCATTTTTGACTTAGATTTAGGTCATGCTTTGGCCATCGCCAAAGCTTCCTAGATTCAAGATCTGAGGTTGTTGTTTCCCTTTGCAGGCTACAAACACAAATCCTCATCTCTTAGACATTTCCATGATCTTGTATCATAGAATTGTAAGCCCTAAATTTATAATAAAAATTCAACTCAAACAAATAATCCTCCTCAATTTCAAAAGTATAAAGCCCAATCATAAGATAGTTTGGGATGCTTACTAGGCTTTTTAGTATCAAGAGCATCCCCTACTCATCTCCTCTTGGTTTCAATAATAACTCCCTCCTTTTGATTAATCTCATTTATTCTTTCAAAAATAACCAATTGATTGATAGTTCTATCTTTAAAATCTTTGGAGACAATGATCATTTACCTTAATTGGAAGTTTTTTTAAGGAATCTCATTCCATAAGATGTAATTAACTATGGGGGCTTGCCTCCATAGGGAACTTAACGATCCCGGATTAAAATAAACCATACTTTACTTTTTCACATAAAGTAGGGGAAGAATCTCTGGTACATTCAAAGATCCATTGTCCTTAGGAGTCCTTATTAGGTGATTAGGTTTATTGTAGGATGTTGACTTTTATCTTTCGAGATAGTACACTATTTTTGAATGTCATACCTGATCATCTTAATAAGAATATCTACGGATCTACGTGGTGTCCAAACAAAAAGTATAATTATATCTTTATTTTATCCACATAGATTAAAGATGGAAGTATAATAGAATATATTTCACCATAATGAATTAAAAATAAATGATTTCCTTTATGTCAATCTTGCATGTGTTGATTTAAATTAATATATGTGTGGCAATTATCATTATCAAATCCAAATCTATTTTTCCAAATATCATAAATAAGCGATTGCATATGTTATAAATGCTAGTTATATATACATAAGAAATGCAAATGATTATAACTTAAGTGTATGAAGTAAATTTTTTTTCTTTCAATCACATATATTGATTTATATAAGTAGGAATGTTAATGGGTATTTAGTCTAGACATCCTGGGAATATGAGGCTTTAGCTAGCCCTAAGTAGGTCATTTGATTGCCTCACTTCCTTAGCTTGACAATGGGACATACTCCATTTGATTTCATTCTTACATATTTTAATATTAAAATTTAAGTAAGGCTTTACTCTATGTGCATAATATTTTTCAATCAAATAAAAGTACAACTTTTGCATGATTTTCTTTCCTTTAGTTATGCATGCAATCATATGTAATTGAGAAAAGTAAATATTTAGTCTGGACATCTCAGGAATACGAGGCTTTAAGTATCCCCAAGGAGGTCATTTAATTACATCACTTCCCTAGTTAACAATAGCATGTGCTAGCTTATGTATCTCATACATGTGTGTGTGTACTTAATTATGGAGTCAAAACCCCTCTTTCTTTTACCAAAACACACACATTTACAATTTTTTAAGTGATAGAATTAATTAACCATGTGATCAAAAGTTCTCTTTCTTACATTCATGTATGTAAACTTAGATGTGTTTGAATGCAAATGGTATTTAGACATCCTGAATATGAGGCTTTAGCTAGCAAGGAGGGTCATTTGATTACCTCACTTCCCTAGTTAACAATGATACATATTTAATTCATTCCTATATATTTTTTTTGTATAAGAATTTAGATAGAGCTTTAAATTAATATGATATAATTCAATCAAAGAAAATATAAACTTTAAATGCACATGTTCATATTCATCATTTAAGTGTGCAACACATATTGCATGTAGATATGTTTAACTTGGTCATATGCATGCTACATATGATGGAAAGAAATGAATAAGTGTTATGTGATAGTAATTAATTCCAATTAATCTTAAGATGCCTTTCTTATTGAATGAGATTATTTAAAGTGAACCTAAACTAGGATTAATTAAATATGTAATAAGCCATTCATTAAAGAGAAATTAATTAATTAATATGCTTTAGATGTGGCATGTAGGGATAAAAGAGAGTAATCCTCTTTTCTTCTTTATAATAATTTAGTTAAGTGTAAACCAAATGGAATGAAAGAAAATATTAAGTAAAACTTGTAAATTAATTAAGTCTCTTAAAGTAAAACCATCATTTATAATTAAATCCTTCCATACTTAGAAAATTACAATGAAGCTTAGTTAAGGTATACCACTCAAGCCTTAATACACACACTTTAAAATTAAGTCACCACTTTTAGCTTTATGTTAGGGTTGTGTATGGAGTGATGTATGTTTGGTTTTATGATGTATTATTTTAGACTGGATGTTAGGGTGTATACTTCATAGATTGAATGTTAAGTTTTGATTAGCTTAATCATTTTTGATGTAGGGAATTATGTTTAAGGGGTTCTTAAAATAAATATAAATGCTCTCTTTTGTAGGTTGCTTAACCCCTAAGCATAATCCAAATTAAGCCGGTGGGCTTGGTTACCCATGTGTAGGGTGCTAAGTCCAAATCATTCATATAACTTCTTGGGTTGTATGGAGTGTTTAGTTAACGCTTGTCTTGCAAGTGTAGTTAAATTTATTTTTCTTATTTTTAATGTAATTTAACATTAGGAATTAGGATTAGTGTTATGAGGATTAGGACGAGTAGTGGATAGAAGGCTTTATCCTGGGAGGCCCTATGATGCCTTTGGAGCAAGCACATCCAAATGAAGAAAAGAAGGAGGCGTGAAGAATGAAGATGAGAAGACCCCGAATAACATTTATTTATTTATATAATTTGTAATTATTCTTTCATATATTAGGTTATATAAGGGTAGAGATTCCATTTTTTCTTTTTCGGTTGTACCGCATCTTATTATTCTTTATTCATTGGATTTATAAATTGTTTGATGTTTTGTTTACAATTGTGCAATAAAAATAACATGCCTCTTCTTAATTTCTTACTTATATGGTGATTTAATATGTGGTCTAGATTTGATTAGGCTCTTAGGAAAAAATAAACTTTCTACCCCAACTACAACTCATAAATAAATTTGCTAAGCAATTCATAACCTCATATAAAGCCTAGACATTAAATCAAGATAATTAAAAAATTTAGCAACCCCTTAGATGAATGTTGTATACTTAATATCATGCATCGATATTGTTTCACTTTTGCAAAGAGAGGATTTCCATCCTTGCACAATAGGGGAAGACTTGACCTTTGAGGGTCTCCTCTATGGTAGAAAACATCTCTTTCTCTCTGATTTAGCCAATAACCTCATCTCATGATGCATTTAGACATATAAAAAATCCTATGGCCTTTGTCAAAATGAAGAGTCCAAAAATAAAATAAAATAAAAGATTTGCATTAGACTAAGTCATTGTTCATACCACCCATGCTTTAGTATCTTAGGGAGTGGGTTGAAGGACTTTAGTTTCTTTCTAAATAATAATAATCTAACTATCTTATAAAATCATATGGCTTGACCACATGATTTTAAAGCATAGGAGGAGTTAGCTGGCTGTCACTCTAGGTTCTTATAAGTACAGCAGTCGGGTTGTTTACCCTTTATTGTGGAGGTAAACCATATACCCATCTTCGCTTACATTTAGGACGTGCTTTGGCCCTTGCAAAAGCTTCCTAGATTTAGGATCCAAGGTTGCTATTTCTTTCGGTCTAGAAGCATAAATCCTCACCTTTTAGGCTTTTTCACAACCTTGTATTATTGGATTATAAGCCCTAGCCTTTTAATAAAATTCCAACTCAAATACATAATTTTCCATAATTTCAAACATATAAAGCCCAACCATTGGATAGATTGGAATGAAAACTAGGTTTCCTAGTATCATAAGCATTTTCTACTTATCTTCTTTGGCTTTGATAGTAAGTGTCTTTTTTTTTGATCTACCCCATTGATTTTCAATATAACCAAATTTATTGATAGTCTTATCTTGAAATCTTTGGAGACAATAATTGCTACTTAATCGAGAGTATTCTAAGAAATTACCTTCCTTAGATGTAATTAACTATGGGGGCTTGCCCCCCCATAGGAACTTTAGAACCCGGTATAAATAAACCCTGCTTTATTCATCTATGTAAAATAGGGGAAAAATCTTTGGTAAATTCGAAGACCCATCATGCCTTAGGAGTCCTTATTAGGTGATTAGGTCTATAGGGTGGTGATTTCTATCTTTCTAGATAGTGCATCATTTCTTGATGTCGTACCCAATCACCTCAATAAGTACACCATCAAATCTGTGTGGTGCCCCTTATACTCCTATCAAAAATAAACACCATAGATTTTTTTGGCGACTCCGTTGGAAATGGTTCCTCTCTCCATCTCTATTAGACAATTGTTGTCTCCAAGCATCGATAGTGGACTTATATTTCATATGAGTCCAGGACTCTCTTTCCTTTCATTGGAACCTAGCTTATTTCATTCTTAAGCAAAGCTAGCTAACATCCTCTAGGTTTTAGGACCTCACTCCTTGTAGGTCTTCGAACCCCTATTGGATCCCCCAACTGGTGAAAGATATGAACGAACTAATAAAAGGATATGACAAAAATTTATAACCTCTTTAAGAAAATAAACTCTTTTTAAAATACCACTTTCTAAAAGAACTTTTTCAAAATTCACATAACAAAAGATTTTGCACAAAATTCACATGAAATTTTCAAAAAATATATATTTTTTTAAATTTTCAAAAGAACAAAACTCATATAACCAAACCTCATTCAATAGTTCGTATAAAATGTTACATGGAGGTTCTTTTCAAAATCAAAATAAAAACTTTTAAAATCCCTTTTTCAAAAGCACGCTTTTGAAAATGGCCATCTTCATTCAACATACCCAAATTTGTTGAATGAAGATTCTATTTTCAAATAAGATCATAACATAAAATTGAAACTCCACTTAGCATATTCCATATATGCTAGAATTGGAGTTTCCCTCTTTTCAAAAGCATGAAATCACAAAAAATAAAGACATTGTTGAACTTCTATTTGACATAGCTAAATTTGTCATATTGGAGTTTCCTTTTCTTTTGGAAAATTAAAACAAATTGAATTCTATTTAAGACACTTATATTTGTCAAGTAGAAATTTTCTTTTCCAAAATCTTGAATATCAAAACACATTTGGACTCCATTTGACATACCCAAATTTGTCAAATCTGAGTCTCATTTTCAAAAATCACAAAAAAAAACAAATTGAACTCTATTTAACATACCCAAATTTGTTAAATAGATTTCCCTCTTTCAAAAATAATAATTATGCTTGACTCCCACTTAACATACCAAATTTTTAAGTAAGAGTCTCATTTTCAAAAATCATAAATACACTTGACTCCTACTTAACATACCAAATTTGTTAAGTAAGAGTCTCATTTTCAAATCACAATACACTTGACTCTTACTTAACATATAAAATTTGTTAAATAAGAGCCACATTTTCAAATCACAATACACTTGACTCTTACTTTACATACCAAATTTGTTAAGTAAAGGGCCTCACTTTCAAAAAATCATAAATGCACTAAACTCTTACTTAACATACCAAATTTGTTAAGTAAGAGCCTCATTTTCAAATCAACATACACATCAAACACATTTTGCTTCCACTTCTCTTTCAAATCAAATCAACATTTATCACACACATAACCAATCATCACAAATAATGATATTTTCACAAATTTTCACATTTGAAATTTACCAAATTTTCTCAAGTTTTTTTTAAAATCCAACATATATATATATATATATATATATATATATATATATATATATATATATATATATATATATATATATATATATATATATATGTATATATATATATATATATATATATATATATATATATATATATATATATATATATATATATATATATATATATATCTCCAAAGTTTCTTCAAAAATTTCAACCCTGTGCAATCTACTTAAATTGGTTGAGTATGTGTTCTAAATCTAAATCATATGGCAAAGTCTCTTCTCCAATCGTCAAAAATCTCCCCAAAAATTCAATGAACCCCACTTAGCATATCTAAATCTGTTAAGTGTGGGTTCCAATTTCAAATCAAGTTTAAAAGTCAATGATTGAAGATAAAATATCAAGGCAAGGGTTTGACTCAGTTACATTTCAAATGAATATAATAGTGGTTTCAACACAATCAATTTTTAAGCCTCTAGTTAGTGTAGTGATCATGGCTCATAGCAAGTTTATTTTCTCTTTCCCCTCTGGTGTAGATTTGGCCTTGGATCAGGCCAATATCACCATGACTGATGCCACACACCTGATTTACTTTGGTCATGGCTTTGAGGGGGTCCAAATTACTTATGAGGGGATAACTCTCTCTTGAGGGAGGAGGTGGTGAATGTCACTTATCTTCTTTGACATGCCATCGATTAGTTCCCTCATTAGAGGAAGGCCATAGTGGTTCCACACCCCATTTAGTGTTAGTGTTGGTATGCTCCACGGGTTCATTCGGTTGTCACCCGCCTCTGTGAGGCTGCTACCTCTCTTTGGTCACCCCAAAGGAGAAGGCTATCTTAGCCTCAGATAGTCTCCCTTCAGGTAGGTTTTAGCTCAGCTTTGCTCTCACCCAACCAACCCAAAAATAGGAAGGTCAAGCGGGACCACGGCGGCGTGGGGCTCGATCACTTCCCAGGAGAGTTCTCCCCATGAGACCTCTCCACTTTTAAGTGGCAGTAGGTTCCATCCCGTCTCGGACTCAGATGGAGAGGAAGACTATAGGAGGATCGTCGTATCACATCCACTACTATGAGACAATGAAGAGCATTTGAGGTACTGGGACTAGGACTATTTTACGAGTTGGCGAGCTTGATGCTCGAGTCACACCTTATTTGACTTGAGATCCATGATCCTTGGGAGTGTTAAGGTTTAGATCGAGAGAGAGAGAGAGAGAGAGAGAGAGAGAGAGAGAGAGAGTCATGGAGGCTCGAGTATTTGGACAAGAGAGCGGATGATATATGGGGCGTGCGACCTTCACCGATGGATTTCCACGCCTGCTACATTGATTCGGATAGTATTATTCTTTTAGCATTAGCCGGAGAAGATCTAGTTGAGAGGTAGTTGATGTTGCATCACTCCCCGCATCATCATCACCATTACCACGACATCTACCACTCCATGCTTAGAAGCCCCATCAGGAAAGACCATCCCCACTGGTGATCCAGCTATGGCCCAAGGATCTTACTCCATATACTCCACCTGTTGAGGTGAGATCAATCTCCCTTGCTCGACCCTCTACCTCAGCTATGGTTAGGAAGGAGTGGCGACCCAAGAGCATCATCATCACATCACCACCACTATAGACAAAGGGAGAGAGGGAAGTGGACATAGACATAGTCTCAATGATAGTTGATCCTCCCAGTGAGGAAGTCTTGATAGTAGGCAGTGTCTGTTGCATAGAGGCAGAGGAGCATAGTCCTGTAGAAGTCGGTGTGTGTTTCATGCAAGTGCAAGACATAGTAGATCGATACTAGATGACATATTAGACATATTTTTGGGTAACCATTGGTCAGAGGATAGGTCTCTTTGATGATGTGATGACATGTTGGATGACGAGGTCCAGATGGTGATACAGGATCACTACGGGATTCTTAGCTAGAAGAAGGTGTGCTCGAGGAAGGTGACACTTCTCACTTGACTCAGCACCTCCTCCATCAGCATAGATAAAGGGATAATCACATTGAAAAGATGAAGAAGAAAGTATAGGAGTTGATGGCAATGGTTTTAGTATTGCAGACCTCAGCCCCAATTTCAGAGCCTTCTCCCATGGTAGCTGACAGACCAAAGTTGGTCCATACTTTAGATCATCCTAGGTGCACTCCTATATGGGATGATGCTGGTAGCTTGTATAGGAAGGTTACAGATGGCACATCCATACATGAAAAAGGATATTAAGCATATGGTAGGGCAGTAGGTGAGGGAAGCGATGGTGCAGGCTAGGGGGAGCTCAGTCATTCCAAAGGGTAAACCATACCCAGTGGAATTTAATGTAGTTCAATACCCCAAGGGTTTCATGTTGCCTTCCTTCAAGATCTTTGATGGAAGTGGGAACCCACATTAGTATATTACACATTTAAGAGCCAGCTATTTTAACACGAGTGGTAGTGATGCACTTTTGTTTAAACTTTTTGTCAGTAACCTAGCAGGAGTTGCATTTAATTGGTATGCTGGACTACCCAACGGTTCAGTAGGGACTTTTACTGAGTTAGAGCACCTCTTCATCAAGAGGTTTGCTGGAGCCCATCAAAGAGTGACTATAGGCAACCTTGTTGTAGCGAAGCAAGTTCCCAACGAGTACCTAATTGATTATATTCTTAGGTGGCGTATCCTGAGCATGAATGTGAGCCGCAGCTAGCCGAACATCATGCCATTAAGATTCTTCTCAAGAATATTCATGGCCCAGTCACCTTCATGCTTAGGGCTTTACCATCCAGACATTTGAGAAACTAATCAATAAGGCAACTAGATTGAAAGAGGGAGCCAAATAGTTGTCCTTTCCTGACCAATCATCTAGGCCCAAACTGTAGAAGGTGTTCAAGAAGAAGCTAGGGATAGTGTGTGGAGGGAAGCAGAAGTCCGAGTTATAGAGACCCAGCTGTCTCCTTTGCCACCTCATCTGCCACCACCATGGCCATCATATCAGCCGCCACAACCGCCACAACGGTCATTCCCACCATGTTAGCAATATACCCAGCAGTAGTATTCCTATCTACCACCAAGTAGCTATTACCCACCTACTCTTTTTGATATATTGAATAATCCATATTCATTCAAGAGGGAGGTAGTTAGGAAAATATTTAAGAATCTCTTAAAGAAACCTAACATTTAGTTACCAGAGCTCAAGAGATCGAAGGAAGTGGGCAAGAGTAATGATCCTAACTATTGCTCTTACCACCGCATGATTAGTCATGTCTTAGAGGATTGTATTACTTTTAAGGGTTGAGTTAAAAGTAGCTGTCAAGAGGCGTAGTTATTAGGGTAATTCTTGGGGAAACCTGCGATCCTCTTAAGACAAAAGAAGATTAGGGTATTGCCTTATCCCGAACCTTTAAAAAAGTAGTTTCTAAAATCAATAAACTCTCTTTATAGGTGTCTGAGGTAGCTCAAACCTCCAATATCAAGGAAAGTTTGTAAGTTGCCAAAGATAACTTGAAGAAGGTGGCACTGCGGCTGCAATATCCACCTTACTTTCCCAAGATAGTTGGTGGCATGCCATCCGAGTCACTCCATCCACAGGTTACTTCCTCCACTAGCTCCTCTTCTACCAGCAGAAGTGTTGTATCAATGGACAAGGGCATTAAATCCCTTAATCCACTTACTTTATTAGATTTCTATCATGTACCTCCACCTAAAAATAAATCAATGAAGAAAGCTTTCACATACATCTTGTCCACTAATGATACTCTAGATTTTATTCCTCTTGAAAACTCTTCAAGTCTAGAAAATAATAATGGCAGCTCTAATCATTCCAATCCACTCTCTTTTGATTTAGAATTGAACTTTCCTTTTCTGAATCAATTGAGTTCACCTCTTGAGATTGACCTAGAGTTAACTGACTCTAAAGATCTCATAGGAGAAGCTGTAGGTATACCTGATGAGAAGGTATAACTTTCCACATGCTCATCATTTAAAGAAGTCACTGAAGTCAACCTGCATAGTGGCAAAATTCTACCTCATAGGGTAGCACCTCAGGATAAGGGTAAACAAGTCATTGGTTCTAGTGAGAAGATAGCCCCTCCATAGGATGCTCCACCAATGGATATGCTTGTGGAGGACTATCAAAGTTAATTACAACATCCTAGCTCATCTTACAAAGTTGCCAGCTAAGTTAAGCATATATGATGCCTTTATCTTATCCAAAGAGATGAGGGAATCTCTAGTCAATCTCTTGATAGAGATATGCTTAACTCATTGAAAGAGGCACACTCAAAGGATATCCTAGGAGTTACATTTAGTGAGGAAGACTTGCTTCTAGGAATGTCTATGCACAACCGCCCTCTTTACATTATAGTGGACATTGGATGATAGTTATGTTTGGTCAATTATGGGTTGACCTGAGTTAAGAAAAGATTGACATCTCCAAACTCCAAAAATAAAGGATGATGTTGGGAGGATTTAATGAATAAGACAAGTGGGCCTTAGGCTCCATAGTGTTACCATTAGAGATAGATAATTGGAAGACTGAAGCCAAGTTTCATATCATAGACTATGATACATCTTTCAATGCTTTGATTGGGAGAATGTGAATACATGAGAATAACATAGTTCCATCCACTCTACATCAGTGCATGAAGTTCATTAGAGGTGGAACTGAGTACTGCATCAAAGGAAATCTCAAACCCTTTACAGTTCATGAGGTTAGGATATTTGAGAATGCAGCCTATTTTCTTCCCCGAAACTAACAAGTCCATTCTCATGAATCTAGTCAAGATCCCCATGAAGGACAAAAAAGAAACATAAGGAAAAGAAAAAGAAAAGAAAAAAGAGAAAGAAAATAAAAGAGAGCGAGACATGGACTCAGGGGAAGATATAGAGTCTAACATTGGATTCCACCAATAGTTCATTACTCCATTCGAGCATATGGGTTGGATGACCCAACCTCCACCATGCAGAGGCAGGGAACAGTTCAGAGGCAGCCCCCGAGGTGGAAAACCTCTCTATTGGCCACCCAATAGGAGGTATGTCCTAGCCACCAAGAGTACACCTGCTATCCATATAGACTTAGAATCTAGTTCAGAGGATGAGTCTTATGTGGTTAGCACACTAGCTAGCTCTTCTTAACAGTAGATCCCTTTTGAGGTGACTTTTGAGCATGATAGTGATGAAGACCGGGCTCCAAAGCAAAACATAAATGTTTTTAAGTCTGCATATGAGATAGTCAAGCATTAGTTTGGAACCTTAGCTCTAACCCCACTTTCCTCACAAAAAGTTGAGGGTTTGGTAGTAAAGGAGGCCCTTAAGTCATCCATAGATGGGAAACTTAGAGGTTCTTTTTGAGAACATCATCTTCAAGTCAGGAAGCTGATGTAGAACTTGAGGATGATTCATATAAAGATCTAATACAATTGCCTTTTGATTGTTGGTATTCAATCTTAAGAAAGAAGGATTAATCCCATATACTTCGTCTAAACATAGGTCGACTACTTTGAAAGGTTATGGGAACCAGCGGAACATCCTCATCAAGACCGGGGACTAGGATTCAGTGGGTCTCATGATGATAATCATTGCTTAATCATCACCAATCATTTTTGGGTTCTTTTCAAATCATGCTAACTCATATGAGGAGGTGTGTTTAGAAATTTCAGATGATCTAAATTACTTTGAAGTCAAGGATGCACCACCGGAGTTCAAAGAGGAGATCAGGTCAACCATTGATGAGCTTAAAGAAATCAACTTAGGAACGTAAGACAATCCACGTCTGACATACATCAATTTTTTATTGAGTGATACTGAAATAATGACTTAGTTAGGCTATTGAGTGAGTTTAAGGACTGCTTCGCATGAAGTTATGAATAGATGCCTAATTTATCTTCTACATAGCAGTCTACAAACTAGCAATAGATCCTAGTGCTAACTATCAAGCAAGCTCCTAGACACATGTGATTAGACATTGAACAACATGCCATTTCTGAAGTAAAAAAAATGATTGATGCTGGCTTCATTAGGGAAGAAAAATATCCTACCTGGTTGGCAAGTGTCATTCCAGTTAAAAAAAATAATGGCCAAATTTGCATATGCATCAATTTTAGGGATCTAAATAAGGCATGTCAAAGATGAATTTCCACTACCAATCCCGAAACTGATGGTGGAAATTAACTCTTCTCATGCAATCTTCTCTTTCATGGATGGCTCATCTGGTTATAAGCATATAAAGATGGCCTTTGAAGATGAAAGAAACACTGCGTTTCAAACCCCAATCAGAATCTTTTGCTATAGGATCATGCCTTTCAGCCTTAAAAATGTCGATTCTACATACCAGGGGGCCATGACTCAGATCTTTTATGAACTCATTCATCATCAAGTAGAATGTTACGCCAATAATCTTGTAGTCAAAAGTAAAGAAAAGGAAGACCATCTCTTTGACTTGAGAGTAGTTTTTGAATGGTGAAGACAATTTAACCTTAAAATGAATCCTCTGAAGTGTTCATTCAGAGTAGCTTCAAGGAAATTCCTTGGATTTGTTGTCCAACACCATGGAATAGAAACCAATCTGGAGATGATCAAGGGGATATTAGAAATGCCACCCCCTAAAAGTCTAACTCAACTTAGATCATTTCAAGGGCAGGTGGCGTATCTAAGACACTTTATTTCTAACCTATCGTAAGATGCCAACCATTTTTAGGACTTGCCAAAAAGGATGCCAAGTTCAAGTGGGATGATAAGTGTCAATATGCCTTCGAAGACATCAAGCACTACCTGATGATACCACTTGTTCTAGCAGCCCCTATCCCGGGCAAGCCGCTCATCCTATATACTACTGCGTTAGATGACTCCATTGGCACTTTGTTGGCCCAAACCAATAAAAAAGGGAAAGAGAATGCACTATACTATCTTAGTCATTGTCTAATCCTTGCTGAGGAAAATTATCCACCTATTGAAAAATATTACCTAACTTTAATCTTGGCATCCGAAAAGCTATGGCATTACATGCTATCTCATAAGGTGAACTTGATCTTTAGGATCAATCCACTGCAATATCTCATGAAATGATCGATGCTATCCGGATGGTTGGTGTGCTGGTCCATGATTTTTTTGCAGTTTAACATCACTTTCATACCCCTCCGTACGGTGAAAGGATAGGCACTAGCGGATTTCTTGGCAGCACATCCACTTCCTGTTGATTCTCGACTTAGTTGTGACCTCCCCGATGAACAAATCATGAACTTAGGGGATACTAGCATTCACCATTGGGAGATATATTTTGATGGTACGGCTTCCTTTCAAAAGGGATAAGAACCATGATCTACTCTTCTAGGAAAGGCAGAGGTATGAATAGTTCTCCTAACTCCGGGCCGTGATGTGATGAGATTTTCATATCATTTGTCCAGTCCATGCACCAACAACAAAGTTGAATATGAGGCTCTGATTGCTGGTCTGGAGTTAGCCATTATGCTGTGCGTCCAAAGTATCAATATCTTAGGAGATTCTCAATTAGTTATCTACCAAATTGCTCGGTCTTATAAAGTTCTAAAGCCTAAGCTCCATTAATACCACAAGTATACTATGGAGTTGTTGGCCCAAATCTTAGAGGTTACCATCTACAAGATTCCTCGAGGAGAGAACACAGTAGCAGATGCATTAGCCAAGCTTGCCAAAGAGTTGGCATGTATGGAAGATGAGTCCATAAGGGTCCAAAATATAAAGTCTTATCTTATTGTGACGAAATCATGGGGACTCTCTTGAAGGGGAGGTTGATATTGCCAAAAAGGATGATGAGTTGGATTGGAGGAAATCATTCATGGATTATCTAAATATAGGCATACTGTCTCAAGAGAAGTCACTAGCACATCAGGTGAAGCAGAGAGCCCTTTCCTACGCTCTCGTAGATGGCACCTTTGCGATCCTTGATCATATGTGGTTATATTATTTTGACAAGCATGAAGCACGTAGGGTCATGACCAAGGTACACTCAGGTTTATGCAGAGCGCATCAATCCAGTCTGAAGATGAAAGCCAAGATCAAGAGACTAGGATATTATTGGCCTTCGATGATCATAGACTATATGGACGTAGCTAGGAGATGCCACCAATGTCAGGTTCACGGTGTGGTCTTACACCAATCACCTAACATTATACACCCTACTTTAGCCTCATGGCCATTTGAGTGTTGGGTACCAATATAGTGGGTCCGATCGAACCTCCTTCTTCCAAGGGTCATCAGTTCATTCTAGTTACCACCGACTACTTTTCTAAGTGGGAGGAGGCAATCCCACTCAGAGAGGTCACAACTCAGCATGTGCTCTAATTTTTCAAGAAACATATAGTTTTTTTTTGTGGATTAGGAGGACACCCCCAGTGATATCTTTTCCCAAGCAGGCATCCTCTCTTTAGACTAGTGTCAGTAAAACTCCCTATAGGAATCACTTGACTACTTTTGAGTTGAGATAAGTCCCTAGGCGGCACTCTCTCAGTAATATCCCTTAGGTTGAGTTTGACTTATTGTGTCACCAACAGGTCACCCCGGTGGTCATCCTTGTTTTGGAATATGTAAGTCTATTATGCATTCTTTCTAGCACAACCATTGCACACATTAGGCCAGGTGGGTTCAATTTTTGTGTCTCGATCATCATTGGTTCCTTGTTCAGGAAGATGTAAATCTACAAGCTTTCTTCCTAACATGACCATTGCACACCAAAAGGAACCCCTTAGATTGGTTAACTTTACTCCACGACTGGTAGACTATCCCTTTGGATTTATAAATCTAAGATAGGACTAGGCTGATATTAGCCCTTTCTTAGTGGATCCATCACACACTAACAGGGTCCATCTAAAATGAAAATAATTTTGACTATTTTTGGGTCAATATGAGTCCAATTAGCATTCCCAATAGTTGCCTATATGGGTTGATTTGTTGTACTGCAATAGATCAATGGTTCCTTATTTAGGAGGATGTAAGTCTACAAGCTTTCTTCATGATTTAACTATTTAACCTGTGTTGGTTTGTCCTACCTGTTTGTAGACTTTCTCTTTGGATTTGTAAATCTGAGATATAACAAGGCTGATATAGCCTTCTTAGTGGATCCATTACACACCGATAGGGTCCATTTTATTAAATCCACCATCCTTCCTCAGTGGAGTCTAAATTAAATCCATCCATTCTTATCCTTAGTGGATACTTCCTTAAATAAACCATAGAAAGCCATAAATTAAATCCACTTTATTTCCTCAGTGGATCCGAGTTCATATCTCTAGTAAATGTACCCTCAAAACCAAATTGTGTCCTCTCCCTAGTGGAACCCCAAATCATAAGCAATCAAATTAAGTTCTCATCCTAGTGGATGCCCACCAATTAAATCAAATCAAATTTCTGCCCAGTGAGGCACAAATTGATTTAGCCCCCCTAGTGGAGCCTAGAACACAATCACAAATCAAACCCTGCACTAGTGGAAGGTTCATCCTTTGGGTTATAAATCCCTAATCCCCATGGATCTTTTGATAAATCATATGATCAAACTCAAACCCTTATCCTCTCTATGGATAACCTGAACCTACTTCCCTAGTATAAGGTTCACATACTTAATCCCTTAGAGGATTCTTCCTCCCTCTCTTATGCCCATGAGATAAGTTGAGATGCATTGCACTAAGATCGTAATTCTATCCACACCTCGGGTTTAGGGATAGATCATTTCTGTTAGCTCTTGTGATCCTTTGGATGTTGTTGATGGTCTCGGTCAATGCTAATATGTGTGGTGTGCCTTGTCAGTTACACCACACCTATTGGGGGTCCTTTTGTTGACCTCACTTTTGGGGTGATGTTGACCTCATTTTTAGAATGAGCTCTCGCCCCTTCCATCTTAGACGGGACTCCTCTTATACTTTAAGAGTTCCTTAGTCTTAAAATACATCTAGTGATTCGATGGTGTTCCTTATCAGTTACACCACACCTATTGGGGGTCCTTTTGTTGACCTCACTTTTGGGGTGATGTTGACCTTATTTTTAGAATGAGCTCTCAACCCTTCCATCTTAGACATAGGAATCCTCTTAGACTTTAAGAGTTTCTTAGTCTTAAAACACATCTAGTGATTAGGTGGACACTCTACCTAGCCCTAGAAGACTTAGAAGAGTTAGCCATAGGAATAGGTCATGCCTTAAGGGTGTTAGGAAATTTTCCAACTCTTAGCCTAAACCATTCCTCACTTTCTTTCTTTCAAGTCAAACTCCAAATCAATCTCAATTTATTTTCTTCAAACTCAAATCAATTCCATGATTGAAATCCATGATTGAAATCTATGATTGAAACCCATGATCAAAATCCATCAAAAATTCCTAGGCCCACATTTTGCCTATGTTCTTAATCTTCCCTTAAGGGCTTAAACAAAATCATGATCAAAACCTATTCAAACCTTTGAGATTTTTTCATAATCCATTTATATTCTCATTTATATTCACATATATAAATGAAATATGAATTCAAATCAATTAAACTAAACTCAAAATTCAAAATAAATTCATGAAATTTTCCTTAAGTCCTTTAATATTCTATTAAAGGATTTATCCTAAGCCATGATCAAAACCTATTCAAACCTTTGAGATTTTCTCATAATCCATTTATGTTCTCATTTATATTCACATATATAAATGAAATATAAATTCAAATCAATCCAACTAAACTAAAAATTCCAACTCAATCCATGAAATTCCTAAGTCTAAAAATTCTTAAGTCATTTATTTTCTATTAATGGACTTAGCCTAAACCTTGATCAAATCAATTCAAATCCTTGGGATTTTCTCAAAACACATTTATATTCTCATTTATTGTCACATATATAAATGTAATATATATATATATATATATATATATATATATATATATATATATATATATATATATATATATATATATATATATATATATATATATATATAAATCAATCAAATCCAATCCAAAAATTAAATTCTAATTTAAAATTCTTAAATCCTTTAAATTCTCTTTAATGGATTTAACCAAAAGTTTGATCAAATCAATTCAAACTCATGGGATTTTCTCAAAACCTATTTATATCCTCATTTATATTCTCATATATAAATTGAATATAAATATAAATCAATCAAATCCAATCCAAAAATTAAATTCCAATTTAAAATTCCCTTAAATCCTTTAAATTTTCCATTAATAGACTTAACCCAAATCATGATTAAACCACTTCAAATCCTTGAAATTTTCTCATGATCCATTTATATTCTCATTTAAATTCACATATATATATATATATATATATATATATATATATATATATATATATATATATATATATATATATATATATATATATATATATATATATATATATATATATATATATATATGAAATATAAATTCATACAATCAAAACCAATTCCAAAATTAAACTCAAATCCTCAAATCCTCTAAGCCTTTCAAGTCAATATCTTGAACTTAGCTAAATCATTTCCAAATCAAGCCAAACTCTTGATTTTCTCTCATGGTTCAATCAATCCTACAATCATGAGCTCATATATAAATCCAAACTTCAATCACTCAATCAAAACCTAAGTCAAAAACCAAACCCAAGCCCTCTTCATATTCTTCCTTTGAATATGAAATTTTCAAATGGATCAAAATCCATTTGACTTCAAACCAGTTGGATTTATATTTCAATCATGAGTCCAAATACATGATCAACCAACTTCAAATCAAGCTTTGACCAAGCCATTTGACCCACTTAGGCTCACTTGACCCAAAGTGACCTAAAGTACCCTTATGAGCCAAATTTTAATCCAAACTAAATTGGATTGAACCAAACTCATATATCCATCTCATCATGATCAACAATCATCATGGGAAGATCAATCAATCAAATCAAGTCAAACCAAGTCATGGGGTTGACCAAGTCAACACTTAACCCAAAATTAAACCTATCATAGCCAAATTCCACCATGGGCCAAATTGATTGAAACCATTGATCTAAGTTCACTCATGACTTATATTTGAACTTGACCAAGCCCACACTTGAGCCTAACCTAGCCCAAATTGGCCATTGGACCCAAGTTGACCCATTTTGACCTAAATGGTCAAAATTTGTGAAAACTTGATCTAAGCCAAATTGATCCAAACCAATGGGTCAAGTCCATTCCAAATCACTTGTGGAACTTGGCCAAAGCCTCAATTGGCCAACTAAACCTAACCTAGCCCAATTGACCTTAGACCCAATCATGTTGAGCCAAAATTAAACTTAACCAAAATTAATTGGAAACAAAGATACCAATCCACTCCATATGACTAACCTAACCTAAACCCACCCTTGACCTACCTCAAATAGGTCAAATGGGTTAAATAGGTCAACTTGAACCATTTGACCTAAATGAAGTCATATGAGCGAAATTCAAAACTATACCAAATTGAATCAAACCAAAGCCACCAAAACATTTCAAATGGTCATATGAACTTGACCCAACCCTTGGTTTGACCTAATTTGACCTATTGGTCAACTTGACCCATTTTAACCTAAATGGGTCAACATGAGCCAAACCCTATCAAATGAATTCCAAATCTCATGAAACTTGGCCAAACCTAGTTTCTCCACATACCCAACATATCCAAAGTGAAAAATAGCAAAATGACCACCTACCCCTAGGCCATAGAACAAAATTTGGCCTAATCTATAGGCAATTTGGTCATACTATCTTCACAATCTCTTGAGGCTTTCCTAAAGGCTCGAGGGGACTTAGTGATGAGTGGTGCACCCAACCCAATGGGTTTGGGTCAGCCCATTTGGTCCCTAGACCAAACTCGATCCTATGGTCAAAAATTAAAAAATTAAACTCCCTCTCAAGCTCAAATTCAAGCACATGGGAGGTTGGCAATCCACTCCATGACTCAAATCGACCATGTGCACACTCCTAATTGATCAAAAAACCCTCAGCCTATGATCAATTCGATCAAAATGGCAAGAGCATTGCCGGCCGTTTGATCCTTCAAGGGGGAGATATACACCCCCTAATTCACTTCTGTTTTCATTCACTCAAGGTCGATTGAAGGATAGGAAGCTAGAGGAGTCATTGGAGATTAATCCAAAGCATCCTAGAGCTCATTCCATTCTCCCATTTCTCAATTTTTAAACAGTGAAAATAGGGGAAGCCAATTGAATTGCCAACTTCTTCCACACTTTATTTCTTTCCAATTTCTTTGCCAAGCATACTTAGGTGACCAAGTCGAGCTCACCTAAGTGGATTCCCAAGTTTTGAAAGCAAAGGAGGATTGAATTGGATTAAAGCTGAAGGTCAAGCAAGGAGGAGTTGGTCGATACACTGATCTACTCAACCTCAAGTGCTCATACTCTCAACAAGGCTTATTCTCAACCAGACGAAGCTTCTCTAAGGGAATCGAGTATCGATGATCATCTCTGATGAGGTATGGAATTTTTTGATCAGTAAACTCAATATGGTGTGGAGCGTTGTGAAAGAAATTTTCACCCCATCAATTTTTGACCGTTGGATTTACCGCTCTCTATCTTTAGATGGTGTGGGTTGATTCCATGCGCTTGGATCTTTCCCTTGATCATGGACGATCTCTGTTGATTAAAGGGAAGAACTTGGATGATCCCAGCCATCAATCCGTGTATTTTAGATTTAGCACATTTAGATATCCTTTTATTCGATTTAAAATGTGAGGAGATCCTTGGTCGTCCGATCTTTGATCGGACGATAGAGGATTAAAGTGCACCTGCTGCCAGCTACCCCCGTGATGTGATGACTTAAGTGATCCCCTCATAGTGAGATGCATAAGCGTTGACCCCACCGCCATGTGTCGCCATGAGATTACCTTAATTCAATCTTCCAAAATGTAACTCTCTAAAACTAAGAAAAATGTGAAATAAAATTCTATGGAAAGATAATTAAACCTAGAACATTTTAAAATTAATTTTGATGAGCTTTGAATTATGCTTTTCTCTAAATTTTGGGTTTTATTGGAGAGATTATTTTGCTAATTACTTTTTAATTAAGCCTATGATTAATCCGAAATTTCTTGGGTAAGTTTTAGGGGATGGCTTCTACCTCCCCTAATTTTCTTGGGATTTAATGAAGGCTTGATTAGAATAATTGCATATGGTTTCCTTAATTACCCTCCTTATATAATTAAGCATAATTTGGCTATGATTAGTGATTTCAACCTATGATTAGGTTGATTAAGGTTAGATCCAATAGGTAAGAAGTTTATGGAATATTCTTGGGGCATTTCCCCTAGGCTATTCCCTAAACCCCCTCTTTTCTCCTTAATCTCCTCTTAATTAAGGGTTAATTCATTAATTATCCCCTTAATCAATCTCTAAAAATTCTAAAAAGTTCCAGAACTTAATTAATCTACTTTGGGTAGATGCTTAGGTATTTAGTAGCTTAAGTTCAATTAAGGAAATCAAAACCCAATTCACATGTGTGAAAGGGTGTTTTGAAATTTCTTAAGCTAAACCTCTTAGCTTAATTAACTTTTAATTATGAGCCAAATTGCATTAGGCCTTTTCTTTATTAGGTGCATTACAAATTTAAATTCCTTGTGAGTTTTATGTCATCTCATTGGCTCATAATTATTTAGTTAATTCTTCTAAGGTGGTATAGGTAAGGGTTAATTAAGTTACCTAATGCATACCTTAACCTAATCAACTCATAAAAATGGATCTAATTATATAAAAATTAAATAAAAATATTAAACACATGTGGGAATGGGTTAGGAACAAAAAAATCATCTCACCTTTTCAAAATTAAATCAAACTTCAAACTAAACAAAAATCACTTTGAATTCACTTTAATTTATTCTAAATTTCTTTATTCCATAGGAATGTCTTTAGGATTTAAGTGAAGTGAGTTTGTTTACATGCTTTCATTGCTTTGGATCTTTCTCCAACATGTTAAGTTGTATGCCATGTGATTTCATGCATTCATAATTTCATTTTTTTTCAAATTTTAAAATGAAGTTGTTTACTTTATGTCAAATTTGCATGTGTTGGCTAAAGTAAAAATATGAGTGGCTATTACCACTACTAAATCCAAATTATTTTTAAGACATATAAATCAAATACCAAATATGAAAGTATGCTACTTATATTTTATAAAGGTATGCTTAGCATAGGTTTCCTTTCTTTCTTATGTTGGTATAGCTTTGAATAGGAATTTGGTGAGGTGTATGGTTCATTTGAAAAGAACCTAACACTCACTTAATTCCATATCCTATTCATCTCTATGCTATCACGAGGGTTACTTATACATACATAAATTGTAAAATAAAATGAATCATTAAACAACTTTTCTTTTCCTTTCTATTTCATTTATTTTATACACATGTTTGTATTTAAGGAAAGTGGTATATTATTCTGACAACCCAGGTTATGAGGTTTTTAAGTAAATAGGTCCTTATACCTTACACCTCTGGTTAACAATGGCACTGTACTCACTTATGCCTTTCTTACTTTCATGTGTGTATGTGAAAATTTGGATAAGGAAATCCCTTTATACTTAAGAAAAATCACGCATATTCAACGTCCAAATTTCCTTAAATGGATTGCTTATCATGCATCATAAAGTGTGTTAAATAGTATCATTTGCATGTATAGATATGCTTAGGGTCCATCCATATGCATGTTATACATGTTGGGAAAGAAATGAAGTAATGTGTGTTATGTGAATTTTGATTCATTTTATTTAATCTTAAAATGCCTTTCTTTTTGAATAGGTTTGTTTAGATTTCATCTAAACTTAGGATTAATTAAAATATTTAATCAAAACATTCACCTAAATAAAACTAAAATATGAACCTACTTTAGAAATTACTTAGGTTAGGGAACGAAAGCGAAGGGAACTTAGAAAATTTGAACCTAAAGCCATAGATAAGCATGAAATAAAATCAAATAAAAACATGAAATAACTTAGTAATTAATTATAAGATCCACTTAAATCAAATCAACCCAAAATAATTAAACAACTTAAATGAAACCCTCCTCTAAGTTGAATATGTTCTTCACACTTAAAAAATTTGAACCTAAAGCCATAGCTAAGCATGCCACACAAACCCTCAAAGCACACACCTTAGCATAAGTCACCACTTCTAGCCTTAGGTTTGCATGGTTTGATATTTTATTTATGATGTATGTTTTAGACTGGATGTTAGGGTGTATGCTCATAGAATGAATGGTAGGACATTCTTAGTCTAACTATTATTTTCTGTAGGGGATTGTGCTTAAGTGGAACTATCATAAATAAAAATATAAATGCTTTTTCTTGTAGGTGCTTTATATCCCTAAGCATAATCCATAGACCAGGTGGACTCTATCACCCATGTGTGGGGTGATAAGTCCAATATATATGCTTGGGATTTGTGTGGTTTGTTTTAGCTAACCTTTGTTTTGTAGGTGTTAGTTAGATTTTCACTTTTGCTTTTCATGTAAATTTATTCAGTTAGGATTTTGGAATGATTGTTTTGGGGATTAGGATGAACATTGGTCATAAGATCCTATCTTATGCACTATGTGAAGCCTTGGAGCATCCACCTTCCAACCATCCAAAAGAAGGAACCAAAAGAAGAAAGAAGAAAGGAAGAAGAAAGAAGAAAAGAAGAATAAAGCTTGAAGACCTCCATAACAATGAATTCCTTGCTTAATTGTAATTTAATTCATTTGTAATCTGGGTTGTATCAGGGTAGAGCTTGGCTACCCACATTTGATATTTTCGGGTTTATGCGATGGTGCCCGAGCACAATGACCTTTTATTCTTTTTGCGATTAGCTTTATAAATTGGTTGATGATTTGTTTAGGTTTTGCATTAAGTGGCATGCTTTTCCTAGTTTCTTCCTTGCATTATGTATGGACTGGATGTGGATTAGGCTCTTTAGAAAAAAAATAAATCTTTTACCCAACTTAACAACTCAAATTAAAAATAAAGAACTCATAACCTCACACAAAGCTTAGGTTTAAAATCAAGATAAAACAATTAGAAACCTCTTAGCTGGTTGAGCATTTCTTTTGTAATATCATGCACAATAATATCTTATTTCACTCTTGATTTGAGGGCTTCCACCTTTGCCAGAGAATCTTGGCTTGACCTTTGAGAGCCATGGTGGAAACTCGCCTCCTCCCTTCTCACTAATTTTGGCCAATAACCTTCTTTCTCATGCATTAGTCATATGAAACCTATTAACCTGAGTAAAAATAATTGTCCAAAATGAAAATAAAATGAAATTTGAATTACATTAGATTTAGGTCATTTGAAGCATGCATTTTACATGATCTAGTCTCTTTAGGGAGTGAGTTTAAGGACTTAGTCTCTTTCTAATAAATAACAGCTTAGCTATCTTGCATAAGCATAAAGACTTGCCTACATGTATTTAAAATCATAGGAGGAGTTAGTAGGTGGCCACCCCTAGGCTGTTGTAAGTCCAAGCTGTCGGGTGATTTGTCCTCTCTTGTGGGGGCAAACCAAATACCCATTTTCGCCTTAAATTTAGGTTGTATTTTCAGCCCTTGCCAAAGCCCCCTAGATTTAGGTTATGAGCTTGCTTCTCCCCTTTGTTGGCCATAAGCTTAATTCCTCACCTCTTAGGCTTTTCCTTAATCTTGTGTTAAGGAATCTTAAGCCCTAAATTTCTACTAAAAATACAACTCAAACAAACTAAATCAATCTCAAAAATGTAAAGCCCAACTATAGGATAGTTTGAGATGCTCGATAGGTTTCCTAGCATCATGGGAATCTCTTACTTATCTTCCATTTTGGCTTCAATAATAACTCCATCTTTTGATCAATCTCATTTGATCTTTCAAAAATGAATCAATCGCTTGATAGTCCTTTCCTATTTAAATTTTCAAAGACAACTATCATTTACCTTAATCAAGAGTTTTCCTAAGAAATCCCCATTCCTTAGGATGTAATTAACTATGGGGGCTTACCCCTGTAGGAAACTTAATGAACCCGATTTAAAATAACCCTACTTTACTTTTCCATGTAAAGTAAGGGAAGAATCTCTAGTATATGTGCAGACCCATCATCCTAAAGAGTCCTTATTAAGGCGATTAGGTCCATTAAAGGGTAAATTTTTATCTTTCAAGATAGTACACTATTTCCTTGATGATGTACCCGATCACCTGAATAAGTACATTTAAGAATCTGTGTGGCATACTAAAAAGTTGAATTTCTATATGCTTATGTGTGTCCTCTTTCATTTCTCACCAACAGATTGGAAAGGTGACTCCTCACTCCCTAATAGAAAATTTTCACCACAGTTGAGTTCTCAACTTCCTCATCATAGATCTAGGACTCTTATAGACACTAAGAGTTCCTTAGTCTTAAGACACTTCTAGTGATTAGGTGAACATCTAACCTAAGCATAGAAACTTATAAGGGTTAGCTATAGGGGTTAGGTTGTACCTTAAGGATTTATGGAGACTTTCCCATCCTATGGCCTAAACCCAATGTTGACCTCACTTTTGGAGTGAGCTCTCAACTTCATCATCATAGATCTAGGCCTCTTGTAGAAACTACGAGCTCATTAGTCTTAAGACACTTCTAGTGATTAGGTGAACACTTAACCTAAGCCTAGAGACTTGGAAGGGTTAGCCATATGAAGAGGTCATGCCTTAGAGATTTAGAAAGACTTGCCTACCCTATAGCCTTAATTAAACCCAATCCTTGCTTCCTTCTTCCAAACCAAACCTCAAATTCAAATCCATGATCATAAATCCAATCCCAAATGAAATGATTGAAACCCATGATTAAATTCAATTTCCAAATCCCTTCCTAAGTCCTTTGATTTTATCTTATGGACTTAGCCTTAATCAAATTCATATTAACCCTAATTCAATTAATTTTCTCAAATATCAAATTCAATCTCAAATCAAATCCCAACCCAAATTCCAAATCAAATCCAACTCCAAATGATTGAACCCCATGATTAAATTCAAACTCCAAAATCCCTTCCTAAGCCAAACTACCTTCATATGCTTAGCCAAAACCCCCTTCAAAACAAATTAAATTTGGTTGATTTCTTTATAAATCAATCATTCCTCCATTTATATTCACAAATATAAATGAAATCTCAATTCAAACCATTAAAATCAAATCAAACTAAAGCAAACCAAATCAAGACCTTTCTTAAGCCATATGGACCCACCTCCATAAGCTTAACCAAATCTCAATTCAAATTAACCCAAACTTGATTG
The DNA here is from genome assembly GCA_021442155.1 of Cymbidium sinense. NCBI lineage: Eukaryota > Viridiplantae > Streptophyta > Magnoliopsida > Asparagales > Orchidaceae > Cymbidium > Cymbidium sinense. The sequence continues at coordinate 83,380,151 of CM038223.1, forward strand.
ATTTCTTTATAAATCAATCATTCCTTCATTTATATTCACAAATATAGATGAAATCTAAATTCAAACCATTCAAATTAATTCAAACTAAATTAAACCAAGTCAATGCCTTACTTAAGCCCTTTTGACCTACATCCATCAACTTGGTCAAATTTGCTTCCAAATCACTGCAAACCCAAGTGATTTTCTCATAAATCATTTATATCTTATAAACAAAAAAAAATTATATCTTCATTTATATTCATAAATATAAATGAAATATAAAACCAAACCCAAATCAAATCAAATTCTCAATTTTAACCTTTTTAGCAAATTCTTGAACTTGGCTAAATGATACCCAAATCAACACATAAGCTATGGATTTCCTCATGATTCAATCATTCCTTCAATTATTGTCCCAAATATAAACACAAACAATAATTATTAAACCAAACCCAAGTCAACCCAAATCAAGCCCATGTTGACCCATTTTGACTTGAAATTATCATATGAACCAAAATCCATATGGCTTCAAACCATTTGCAATTGGATTTATATTTCCATCTCAAACCCATTTACCAATACAACTAAACTTGAATCAAGCCAATTGACCCATTTAGGTCCACTTGATCCAAAGTGACCTAAAAGACCTTTTTCAGCCAAGTTTGAATCCAACCCAAATTGGATTGAACTAAGCCCATGTAAGCCTCATATTATGATCAGCAATCATCCTAAGGTGATCAACTACCTTGAATTGGGTCAAATCAAGTTAATTTGGTCCTTTGACCAAGTCAACCTTTGGCCCAAATTAAACCTAAGCAAGCCAAAATCCACCATATACCAAATTGATTGAAACCATTGACTCAAATCCACTCATGATCAATGATTGAACATGACCAAACCCTCATTTGAGCCAAACTAGGCCCAATTGGCCATTTGACATAAGTTGACCCAAATTATCCTAAAAAGCCAAAATGGGTCAAATCATGATTTGATCCAAATTGATTGCAACCAATGGCTCAAGTTCATTCCAAATCACTTATTAAACTTAACCAAAGCCATGATTGAGCCTAATACAACGTAGCCCAAATTGACCTAAAGGGTCAAATTGGCCAAAATCCAAATTAAACCCAAATAAAACTAAACCAAAGCCCCCAATCACTTTCAATCAACCAATTGAACTTGACACAACACCTAACCCAACCAAATTTGGTCAAATTAGTCAAATTAGTCAACTTGACACATTTGATCCTTTCGAATCCAAATGAGTCAAATTCAAACCCAAGTCAAATTAATCAAAACCAATAGAACCAAAACATCTCAAATCATCATATGAACCTAACCCAAGCTTTGGCTAAACTCAATTTGACCATTTGGTCAACCCAACCCAATCTAACCCAAAGTGAACCCATTTTTGACCAAATGAAGCCAAACCACCCCAAACCAACCTATGAAACCTTGGTGGCTGACCTAACCCAACCTAAACTGACCCTAGGTCAGCCCCAAGCTAGCACAAATCTAAGTGGGACCGAATCTAAGAGAATTGGCTAATATGTAAAGCTCTTTGCATAGAATTCTTGCCATAAGTGGCAAAGTCCACTTTGCCTTTCCCATAGAAGCTCTCCACTTGCCAAATGAGGCATTCCTAAGACACCTTAGCCCACTCTACACACACCTAGCACTTGCCATGGACCAAAGGTAATATTTCCTCCCCTTCCCCTCACATGGTCGAACCCACCATGGACACAAGGGAGAAGCAATCACCCAAGCCTGCCCAAATCTTTCCTTGGGTGGCGTGACATGGCTTCGGCCATTCATGGAGAGCCACTTGGCACTGATGGCAATGACTCTGGCAGGCCGGCGGTAGAGAATCGACCAAATTTTTGGAAATGATCCCGTCTATCCATTAAGCTCAATTTTGGGGTATACTCCCCCAATTTGTACGAGAATCAACACAATTCTATTTGTGAGACTTCCCCAAGCCTTTTTCAAAATCCTAAAGACTTCCCAAGAGCCTCCCTGAGCTTCCTCGATCGGCCTTTCCTCCTCCCCGAGAAAAGCTAAAATAGGACAAGCTTTTCCAGTGCAATACTCTTTCTCCACTCAACCAAATCTCAATTCCTCATGCCCACACCATTCTCATACTTCATCGTAGCCAATCGAATCATCCCTGAGCCTTCCTGACCATCAAAGACCAGAGTTCGATCGAAGCCAAGGCTCTTGCGTGCGTGGCTTAGTCGACTGTGAGCTCTACACCAAATCAAGGCTTGTGCAGCTAAGTAGGGCTTTGTCTCAACTAGACGAAGCTTCCTCAGTCATTCGAACTGCCAGATATTAGCTCTGATGAGGTAATTTTGTAAAACTGAGCTCCCTAGTGAAAATTATTTGGTCCTTTATGAAGTGAATGTGCATTTGAGCAAATCTTAGCTGTTGGATGTGTGCAACTCCCTTCCTTGAAGGTGTGGGATGATTTTGGAGGCAATTCGAGCATGGCTGAGCTCAGATTGAATGGGGAAAGATGAACGGCATCCGTATTTTGCCATTCACAAAGGAGGAAGATCACGGGCCGTCCTTTCTGCATGATCGGAACGAATGACCATGATCAAATTGCATGTTAGATCCCCTGATTTCCTTCTTTTACTAAGAATCAAATCATGGCCATCCAATCTTAGATCCGATTGTCCATGGGGATAGTGCGTCCATCGCAATCTGAGTCAACAACGGGTGTGACAACTTAAGTGACCAATCCCGTCGTGCCATGAAATCACATACTTGTATTATTTTATTTCCTTCCATTCATGCTAAAAATATTATATTTCCACTTGTACTCATGCATTCATGTCTTTCAAATTAATCAAATAACAAATGATTTCCTTTATGTTAATTCACATGTGTTGGCTTAATTAAAAATATGTGTGGCTAGTCACTATTAAATTTCAAATATATTTTCAAAAGTTTATTAATGAATATATATATATATATATATATATATATATATATATATATATATATATATATATATCGTAACTTTAGTTATATATACATAGGAATTTCAAGTGAATATAAATTTAGTGTATGAAATAAAGTCTCTTCATTATGTTCATGTGTTGATTTGTATAAGTAAGAATGTTAGTGGGTATATTAGTTTGGACATCCCAGGGATGCACGACTTTAAGTAGCCCTAAGGAGGTTCCTACCTCGTTCCCTTAGTGCGAAACAATGGCGATGTACCTGCTTGATTTCATTCTTATGCATTTGGACATTAGAATCTAGATAGAACATTAATTCATTTACATAAAATAAATCAATCAAATAAAAAATACAATTTTTCCATGGCTTTTTTTTCTTGTAGTTGTTTATACATCTATATGTATCTAAGGATAGCGGGTATATTAATTTGGACATCCCAAGGATGCACAGCTTTAAGTAGCCCTAAGGAGGTTCCTATCTTGTTCTCTTGGTGTAGAACAATGGCGACATACTTGCTTAAAACTTTTGTACATGTGAATGTGTAATTAACTAATGAATAAAACCCCCCTTTTTCTATTAAAAAGACATGCATTCATGTTTTTTTTCATTAGTCAAGTTGATTAGTCATGTGATTTAAGGTTCTTTCCTTATGCTTTTGCATAAGAATTTAGATAGAGCTTTAAATTAATATGATAAAATCATTCAACCAAATAAAATATTAATTCCAAATATATTTACTGACATTCATCATTCAAGTGTGCTAAGATATAAATTATATGTATAGCTACGCTTAAGATTTAATCATATGCATGATATACATGATGGAAGAAATGAACAAACATATGTTATATGATAATAATTCATTCCAACTAATCTTAAGATGCCTTTCTTATTGAATGAGTTTATTTAATGTGAACCTAAACTTAAGATTAATTAAAATATTTAATAAGCCATTCACTAAAGGGAATTGATTAACTAATTTGCTTTAGATGTGACTTAAGATAGGGATAAAAGAGACTGATCCATTCATTCTTTCTATTCATAATACTTAGTTGTTAAGTGTAGGTCAAATGAAATAAAAGAAAATATTAAGTAAAATTTGCAAATCAGTTAAACCATTTAAAGTGAAACCACCCTTTATAATTAAATATTCTTCATACTTAGAAAATCTTAACTCTAAAACCTAGTTAGGACGTACCACACAAGCTTTAACATAAACATTAGATTAAGTCACCACTTCTAGCTTTATGTTAGGGCAGTGTATGGTTTGATGTATGCTTGTTTAGTGATGTACTATTGTAGACTGGATGTTAGGGTGTACGTTTCGTAGACTAGATGTAAGGCTGTGATTAGTTTAATCATATTTTATGCAGGAGATTATGCTTAAAGGGCACTTTAAATAAATATAAATGCTCTCTTTTATAGGTTGCTTAACCTCTAAGCATAATTTACATTAGGATAGGTGGACTTGGTTACCCATATGTAGGGTGCTAAGTCCAAATTATTCATATAACTACTTGGGTTATATATTGTGTTTAGCTTACACTTATTTTGCAGGTGTAGTTAGATTTACTTTTCCATTCTTTTAATGTAATTGTGCATTAAGAATTTGGTTAAGTGTTATGGGGGTTAAGGATGAACATTGGCTAGAAGGTTTAATCTTGGGGTGCCATGTGATGCTTAGAAGCCTACCAAATCAAATGGAGCAAATTAAATGAAGAGATGGAAGGAGCATGGAGACTTGAAGATCCCCCATAACACTTATCATTTTGTAATTTATAATTATTCTTTCATATATCGGGTTGTATAAGAGTAGAACTCGCCTACCTACATTTTTATTTTCGGGTTGTACGGCGGTACCCGACCTCACCAGCCTATTATTCTTTCACGTTGAGGTTATAAATTATTTGATGATTTGTTTACATTATGCAATACAAATAACATGTATTTTTCTAGTTTCTTCATGTATTCTTAATGTAGGTTTATTTACCTTACTTTTGGAGTGAGCTCTCAACTTACTCATCATAGATCTAGGACTCTTACAGACACTAACAGTTCCTTAGTCTTAAGACACTTCTAGTGGTTAGGTGAACACTTAACCTAACTCTAGAGACTTAGAAGAGTTAGCCATAAGAATATGTTGTGCCTTAGGGATTGAGGAGAACTTGCCTACCCTATAGTCTAAACCCAATCCTTGCTTCTTTCTTTAAAACCAAACCTCAAATTCAAATCCAAATTTCAAAATCAAATCCAACTATCAAATGATTGAAACCCATGATTAAATTTAAACTCCAAATCCCTTCCTAAGCCCTTTGATTTTATCTTATGGACTAAGCCTTAACCAAATTCAAATCAACCCCAATCCAAATGATTTTCTCAATTATAAAATTTAATCTTAAATCAAATCCTAATCCAAATTCTAAATCAAATCCAACATCAAATGATTGAAGTCCATGATTAAATCCAAACTCCATAATCTCTTCCTAAGTCATATGAACCACCTTCATATGCTTAGCCAAAACTCCTTCAAACCAACCCAAATCTGGTTGATTTCTTTATAAATCAATCATTCCTTCATTTACATTCACAAATATAAATTAAATCCAAATTGAAACCATTCCAATTAAATCAAAATAAATCAAACCAAATCAAGATTCTTCTTAAGCCACATGGACCCACCTCCATAAGCTTAATCAAATCTTGATCCAAATCAACCCGAGCTTGATTGATTTCCTTACAAATCAACTATTCCTTCATTTATATCCATAAATATAAATGAAACCCACCCTCTAAGAACCAAAAATAAATCAAACCAAATCAATTCCCAAGTTAAACCCTTTTTACCTACATCCTTAGATCTGGTGAAATTTGCTTCCAAATAACTCTAAACTCAAGTAATTTTCTCATAACCCATTTATATCTTCATTTATATTCATAAATATAAATGAAATATAAATTCAAATGGCCAAAACCAAACCCAAATCAAATCAAATTCTTAATTTTATCCCTTTTAGCCAAATTCTTGAACTTGGCTAAATTATACCTAAATCAATTCAAAACTCATGGATTCCTTCATGATTCAATCATTTCTACAATCATTGACTCGAACATAAACATAAACCACCATTATCAAACCAAACCCAAGTCAACGCAAGTCAAGTCCATATTGACCTCTCTTGACTTGAAATTATCATATGAACTAAAACCCATTTGGCTCCAAAACAATTATAATTGGATTTATATTTCAATCATAGGCTAATGTTGAGTTCAACTAAACTTGAATCAAGCCATGATCAAGCCAATTGGCCCATTTAGGCTCACTTGACCCAAAGTGACCTAAAGGACCTTTTTGAGCCAAGTTTTAATCCAACCCAAATTGAATTGAACTAAGCCCATCTAAACCTCATAATATAACCAAAAACCACCCTAGGGTGATCAATTGCCTTAAATTAGGTCAAACTAAGTCAAACCTAGCCTTTGACCAAGTCAACATTTAGCCCAAATGAAACCAAAACTAGACAAAATCCACCATATGCCAAATTAATTAGAACCATTGATTCAAACCAACTCAAAATTAATGATTGAACATGACCAAACCCTCACTTGAGCCAAACCAAGCCTAATTGTCTATTTGACCCAAGTTAGCCTAAAAAGCTAAAATGAGTTAAATCATGATTTGATCCAAATTGATTGCAACCAATGGCTCAAGTTCATTACAAATCACTTTTTGAACTTGACCAAAGCCATAATTGAGCCCAAGTTGACCAATTGGTCAACTTGAACTAACATAGCCCAAATTGACCTAAAGGGTCAAATTGGACACAATTCAAATTAAATTTAAATTAAACTAAACCAAAGCCTACAATTACTTTCAATCAACCAATTGAACTTTACTCAACACCTAACCCAACCTAATTTGGTCAAATTAGTCAAATTGGTCAACTTGACCAATTTGACCCTTTTGAATCCAAATGAGTCAAATCCAAACCTAGTCCAAACCAATCCAAATTAATTGAATCAAAACATCTCAAATTATCATTTGAACCTAACCCTAGCCTTGGTTTAGCTCAATTTGACCAATTGGTCAACCCAAACCAACCTAACCCAAATGAGCACATTTTGACCAAATGAAGCCAAATCACTCCAAACCAACTCATAGGACCCTAAGACTTGGTCAAACCTGACCCAAACATGTCCTAATTTATTCCAAAATTAGCTCAAATCTAGTGGACCCCACCAAGGGGATTAGCCATTGGACAAACCCTCTTTCCATTGGATCTTCATGCTAACAAGCAAAGTTGACTTCTCCATCACCATGGTAGCCTCCAAGCACTCAAGTGAGGCTCCACCTGACCCACCTAGCTCACCTAACCCACCCTAGGTTAGCTAAGGACTAATGGAAGTTCAACTCATCCTCACTTAAGCCAAATCGAGCACCTCATGGATAAACCGAAAGGGAACTTTGCACACCAGCCTTAGAGGCTCATCCCATGGCTCCCTCTACTCAAGTTGAGCCACGTGGAGTTGGACATGACCTCTCTAGTGCCCTAATGGTGGCCTACCATCCAAAATAATCCAACCCATCCCATCCATCCTTCACATACATTTTTGGCCAATACTCCCCAATTTCAAGTGGAAAAGGAGCCATTCGGCATCGTGTGAGTCCCTGAGCCAAATTTTGAAACCCCTCAGAGCAATTCCAAGCATTCCTGAAGCCTCCCTCAATCAGATTTCCTCTTTATTTGAGAAACTGAAAATAGGGCAGCATTCCATTGATCAATGCTCCTCATCCACTAAATCAAATTTCAATTCCTTGCACCCATCCCATCCTCATACTCCATTGAAGCCAACTGAATCATCTCCAAGCCTTCCCGAGTACTGAAGATCGAAGTTCGATCAGAGCCAAAGCCTTTACATGCATGGATTGGTCCACCAAGCACTTTACCCCAAATCAAGCTCAAAGCTTCTCAATAGGGCCTCACCTCAACTAGGCAAAGCTATCTCTGTCGATCCCATTGCCGGACAGTAGCTCCAGTGAGGTAATTTACAAATTGAGCCTTGTATGAAAAATAGCTTGGTCATTTGTGAAGTAAATTTGAATGCCATGAGTTTTTGATTGTTAGATGCATGCGCCTCCCCTCCACAAAGGTGTGGGATCGATTTGGAGGCAATCTAAGCTCAGGTGAGCTTGGATCGAACAGGGAAAGACAGATGGCATCCGTCTTTCACCACTTACAAATATAATAGATCATGATCCATCCATTCTACATAATTAGAATGAACAGATTTGATTAGATCCCACATTAGATCCCTTGATTCCCTTCCTAAATCATGGATCTGATCATGGCTGTCCGATCTTTGATCAGATGATCCACGGAGTTAGCGCGTCTGACACAATCTGAATCAGTGATGGATGTGACTTAATCTAATGTATAGCTATGCTTAGGATTTAATCATATGTATGATATACATGATAAAAAGAAATGAATAAACATGTGTGTGGTGAAAATTTTTTTATATAATTCCATCTTCAGTCTATGTGGATAAAATGAAGATAGAAATATACTTTTCACTTGGACACCACGTAGATCTATAGATATTCTTATTAGGGTGATCAGGTATGATATTGAGGAATAGTGTACTATCTTGAAAGATAGAAGTCACCATCCAATGAACTCAATAAAGACCCAAGACAATGGGTGCAATAGATTTTTCCTCTACTTTATATGAAAAATTAAAGTAAGGTTTATTTTAAATCGTTCATTAAGTTCCTATGGAGGCAACATAGTTATTCTTAAGGGAATACTCTTGATTAAGGTAAATGATCATTATCTCCAAAGATTTCAAAGATATGACTATCAATCAATTGGTTATTTTTGAAAGATCAAGTAGGATTGATCAAGAAGAGGGAGTTATTATCAAAAACCAAGAGGAGATGAGTAGGGGATGCTCATGATACTAAGATGCCTAGTAAGCATCCCAAATTATCATATGATTGGGCTTTATATTTTTGAAATTGAGGAGAATTGTTTGTTTGAGTTGAATTTTATTAGAAATTTAGGGCTTATAATTCTACAACATAAGATCATGAAAATTCCTAAGAGGTGAGGATTTATGCTTGTAACCCGCAAAGGGGAGAAGCAATCTCAGATCCTAAATCTAGGGAGCCTTGGCAAGGGCCAAAGCATGACCTAAATCTAGGAAAAAATGGGTATGTGGTTTACCTCCATAAGAGAGGATAAACCAGTCGACTGTTGGGACTTACAACTGCCTGGGGGTGCCGCCAACTAACTCCTCCTACAATGTTAAACACATGTAGGAAAGTTATATGCTTTTACAAGATAGCTAGGTTGTTATTTATTTAGAAAAGAGCCTAAGTCCTTAAACTCACTCCCTAAGAGACTAGATCATGTAGGGCATGAACTCATGACTTAGTCTAATACAAAATTTGTTAAGTTTATTTTCATTTTTGGACAATTAATTTGACACGGGCTATGGGATTCATATCCCTAATGCATGAGAAATTGGTTATGGGCCAAAATCAATAAGAAGGAGGTGTATTTCCACCATGGCTCTCAAAGGTCAAGCCATGTTCTCTGAAAAAGGTGGAAGCCCTCCATAAGCAAGAGTGAAGCAAGATGATTTAATATGCATGATATGAAACATACAACATCCACCTAAGGGGTTGTTAAATCGTTTATCTTGATTTTATGTCCTAGGTTTTAGGTGAGGTTATGAATTATTTAATTTTAATTTTGAATTGATTAATTGGATAGAAAATTTATTTTTTCCTAAGAGCCTAATAGCATTCAGGCCATTCAGCAAAGTAAGGAAGAAATAAGGAAAAATATGCCATCTTAATGCACAAGCTAAACAAACATCAAATAATTTTATAAAGCTAGTGCAAAAGAATAAAAGGTTGATTGTGGTCGGGCTCCATCACACAAACCTAAAAAGAAATATGGGTAGCCGAGCTCTACCCTTATACAACCTAGATTACAAATGAATAATTACAACTTAGAAGGAATTCATGTTATGGGGGTCTTCATTCTTGATTTCTTCTTTTCTTCGTTCTTTATTTTTGGTTTTCTTCCTTCCCTTCTTCTTTCTTTCCTTCTTTTGGTTGGTTGGGATGTAGTTGGATCCAAGGCTTCACATGGTACATAAGACATAGTCTTATGACCAATATTACATTCTTTCTTTCTTTCCCCCCATAACATTCTTTCCAAATCCTACTTGCAAAAATTACATGAAAATGGGAAACATAAATCTAACTAAAACATGTAAAATTGAGATTATCTGAACACATCACATAATCCTAAGCATGTATATGAATAATTTGGACTAAGCACCCCACACATGGGTAACCAAGTCCACCTGGCCTATTTTTGGATTATGCTTAGGGGTATAAGCAACCTACATAGAAAAAGTATTTATATTTTATTATAGCACCCCTTAAGCACAATCCCCTACAGAAGATAATGATTAGACTAAGATCACCCTACCATTCAGTCTACGCACATACACCCTAACATCTAGTCTAAAATATTACATCATAAAACCAAACATACATCAAAATATGCACCGCCCTAACATAAAGCTAGAAATGGTGACTTAGTCTGAAGTGTGTGAATTAAAGCTTGTGTGGTATGTCCTAACTAGGCTTTAGAGTTGTAATTTTCTAAGTGTAAAGGATTCAATTTATAAAAGGGCAGTTTCTCTTCAAGTGACTTAATCATTTTAAATATTTTACTTGATGTTTTTTTTTTGTTCCATAAGGCCTACACTTAACAACTAAGTGTTATAAAGAGAAGAAAGAGAGGGAATCTCTCTTCCATCCCTACCTTAAGTCATTTCTAAAGCAAGTTAATTAGTGAATTTCTTTTAGTGAATGGCTTATTTTATATTTTAATTAATCTTAAGTTTAGGCTTAGTTTAAATAAACTTAATAAATAAGAGAGACATCTCGATTAAGTGAGATGAATTACTATCAGATACACATATTCATTTACTTCTTTCCCTCATGCATATCAAGCACATGGATAAATCTTAAGCATATATATGCAATTTAAATTTCTAACATACTTGAATGATGAATGCAAGAGTATAGTTATGGTTTAAATATTCCATTTTGATTGAATCATGAATGCATGTCTTTTGTAGAAAAACATCCATTAATTACATGTACACTTAAATGTATAAGTTTTAAGTGAGTACCATTTTCTACACTAGTCAGAAAGTCCTACTTGGGAAAATTAAAGCCTTGATGTCTGCACTAATATACCACTTTGCTTAGATACATATGAGTGTAGAAACAATCTTAAGGATGGAAAATCCATGCAAAAATTATATTTTTGATTTATTTGATTCATGCTTTCTATTCATCAGTCGTATCACACATACACATGTATAAGAGTTATAAGTGAGTATGATGCCATTATTCAACACTAGGGGCGTAAGGCATGAGTCTTACTTGGGGCTAATTAAAACCTCGTAGCCCTGGGATGTCCAGACTAATATACTACTTTTCTCAAATACAAATGAATGTGCAAAAAGAAATTATAAGAATAGGAAATAATGTAAACAACCATATTGGTTTGATTACATGATTTATATATATGATGTGAAATTCTTCCTAAATCCTAACATAGAGATAATAGGGATAGATTTAGACAAATGTTATGTTCTTTTCAAATGAACAATACATTTGTGAATCCCATATGATTCTATATAAGGTAAGAAAAGAGGACTTCAAATGCATATCCTATATTACCAACACATGCAACTTATATGTATTTGTAATTAATTTCACTCCACATATTGATTCATATATTTTTGGAATATAAATTTTGATATAATAGTGATAATAACCACACATATTTAATTTATACCAACACATGCAATTTGACATAAAAAAAATCATTTCAATTTTTTGTTAATTTTGAAAAGAATGCATGTATGATTACATATGACAAGCAACATTTAGCATGATAGAGAAAAAAGTAAATGAAAATAAGCACACAATTTCATTCATCTCACTTAATTCCTATGGACAATCATACTAAATAAAGCTATTTAAGACAAACCAAAGTTCTTTTAAGGATATTTTATCTTTATGTTTTATTTGATTTAAGTGAAATGAGAGAGGTTTGCTGGTCCTAAACCCATTCCCCATGTGTAAGTTAATTTTGGTTTAATGAGAAGGTAATTAAGTTGATTTTATGGTTTAGTTAGGTTAAAGTATGAATTAAATGAATTAATTAAACCTTACCTATATCTCCTTAAGTTAATTGATAAAACAATTATGAGCTAATATGATATGCAACCACATGAAAATTAAATTTGTAATGCTCCTAAGAAATGAAAGGGGCCTAATGCAATTAACTCATAAATGATTAATTAATTAAGCTTAAGGAGCTCACCTAATTACTCTTATGATTTTCTCACACATGTGAGCTAACAATAATTTCATTATCTCTTACTTTGGGTTATTGAACACCCAAAGAGCTACCCAAGATTAGATTAGAGAAATAAATTCAATGGATTAATTAAGTTCATTAATTATTTAATTAAATTTGAATTAGCCTTAGCCAACTAAAGTGAAATGGGCTTAGAGAAAGAGACAAAAAAAGAGAGCCTACGTCTCAATCTCTAAATCCTTTCAATTAATTGATTAAGGTTCAGATATGATTTGGGTTTTGATTAATTTTATTGACTAATCAATCAAAAGGTGTTAATTAATTAGTTATTTAAGATGGATTAGAGAAGAATTAAAGAAAAGATTAGAAGCGGGAGTCCCAATCCATTTCCGTGGACTTCATCATCATTAATAAAGGGTAACAAGCTTGATTGATTAACTAATTTACTGTTCATTTGCTTAATTATCACTAATTAAATTAAAAAGGTAGTTAAGGCTTAATCCATTTATTTATCTAGTTAAGCAAACAATAAAATCTCAAAAAAAATAGGGGAGGCAGAAGTCATCCCCATAAATATACACAAAAACTTTGACATTAATTGGATGGTTAATAAGGAGTAATTAGGCTAATTTTCAAATTAAGCCATAATTAAGCTAAATTCACTATTTAAAATCAATTAATAATAAATTTTCTAGATTCTACTCTAAAATATCTTTAAATTGAACTTGATTTTGTATTCTTTTGATTTTTCTACAATTAGTAATGAATTTCGAAAGTTTCAGTTAATTTAAGTGATTTTTATGAAAGTTGTTAATTTATTTTATTAAAATAAATCATTTGAAACTAAAAATTCAATATTGTCCGATCTAAAGGTCCTTTTGACTTAAAATTTTTATTATATGTGAATTTTACCTTCAATTTTAACATCTAAAAATTTCAGCTTAATCTCACATGTAGTTTTAGTTTAATTAATAAAATTTGATTTTTACTAAAACTCAAATTAAGCTCAAAATATTTAGTAAATTTTGGAGATTTTGGGTTTGTTAGACTCCTCTTAGAAAGACAAATCCAATGACCCCTCGTTTGCAATTTTTTGTTAAGTATTTTATTTTCTATAAATTTTTAAAATTTTAAATGATTTAAGCAATTTTTTAAATAAGAAAATCATTTTTTTAGCAATCAAAGATGTGGCTGGTGGTCCACATGGCACCACATTGATGCATCATGCGCATGGTAATATGAGCAGGAGCCGCGGATTGAAAGTGGCGGTGACGCATGCTTTGATCCCGATCATACGGACGGTCCAAAATGCATCTACTAATCTGAAGGCCAGGATCACATGATCAATGCATGATCCAAGCCATTTGATCAGAATCGATGGATGGTTATACTGCTTGGGTAGGAGAAAATCAAAGAGATTTTGGAAAAAATGAGAAATTCTAAGTGTAAACTTGTCCAAATGGACTCCTTTTCATGTCAATTCACATAAAAAAAAACTTCTATTTCTAATTGGGATGATATAAAATATAAAATGCAAGATTATCTAGGGTAAATTCCTAAAATTGTGCAAAAAATCATCACAAATCAAGGATCCTAAGGCCAGCTATGGTTTTTGAAAGTTACCTCACTGGGGATGATTGCCGGTAGCAGTGATGACCCGAGTACACTGTTGAGTGGGGGAAGAGGCCTTGGAATAAGCTTGGATCTTCGCCTTCACATCATAATAAAGTTTTCATAGGTAATCACTGTTTCCTTACCAAAATCTACTTAGTTGTGGTGTATTTCTCTCCAAAATGAAATGGGGATGATAGTTAATGGGTTTGGGAGCTCTAAGAGAAGGAGAATGAGGGAAATGGAAGAGTTCTTCAGCCTCTAATTCCTTGGGTTCAAAGTGTCTGAAAATCCCTTTTGTTTTGAAATTTTGGCTCCAGAATATTATCATTTGGCTTGGGGTGGTTGGGAATCAAAGAGAATCATCATAGGTAGCTCATTTTGGTTGGCTAAGGCATGGAAAGTGGCTACCATGAAGGACAAATGGGTGTCCTAGCAAAGGGGAGGTGAGAGTCCTTCATGCCAAGTGTTCTAATGGGAGAGGTGAGGTGATTTCACTTCCCCATGAGTCATGGCTACCCCAACCACTCCTTGGGTTAGAAAATTAGTGTCCTTGGTGCCTATATGGACCAATGGATGAGTGCCAAGTGGCCAAGAAAGAGAAATGACCACTTGGGCTAGTGTCTTTTTGATGTGATGCCCTTATCCCAAGGGCAAAGTGGTCATTTGGCATTGAATTTAATTTGAGCAGATTTGAAATGAGTCAAAAGTAAGTTGGACTAATTTTCATGTCATTTGAAGTTCATTTGGTTTAATTTGGTCAATTTGATCCATTTGGGTCAAATTAGGTCAAAATGAGTTAGGTTGACCAATTGGTCAAATTGGGTCAAACTAAGAGTTGGGTCAAGTTCAAAAGACCATTTGGATTATATTGGTTCAATTTGTTTTCAATCAGTTTGGTTTAATTTAGATTTAATTTGGATTTTGGCCAATTTGATCCTTAAGGTTAAATTTGGGCTATGTTGGCCAATTTGACCCAATTGACCAAATTGACTTGAATCATGGCTTGACTTGGGTTTGGTTGATCAATTGGAATATATTGTAGGCTTTGGTTAAGTCCAATTTGGATTTGATTATATTTTAGGTTGATTTGACCCTTCAAGTTAAATTGGGCTAAGTTGGGTTAGGTTGACCAATTGGTCAAATTGGGTTAAATTGAGGCTTTGGTCAAGTTAATAATCAATTTGGAATGAACTTGAGCCATTGGTTGCAATCAATTTGGTTTAAATTATAATTTAACTAGTTTGGGTTCATATGGGTTAAGTGTTAACTGGGTCAAATACTAGGTTTGACCCAATTTGGGTGATTGATCATCCTAGGATGATGGTTGCTCATAATGTGAGACTTAGATGGGCTTAGTTCAATCCAATTTAAGTTGGATTAGAATTTGTCCCAAAAGGGTGCTTTAGGTCACTTTGGGTCAAGTGAGCCTAAGTGGGTGAATTGGCTTGATCAAGGCTTGATTCAAGTTTTATTGAACTCACATATGGACTTTTGATTCAAATATAAATCCATTTGTAATTTATTTGGAGTCAAATGGGTTTTGATTCATTTGACAATTTCAAGTACAAAGGGTGAGTATGGGATTGACTTGGGTTTGAATTTTGGATTTAGTTTTGGTTTGATAATTGAAGTTTGTGTTTATATTTGGATTCATGATTGAAGTATTGATTAAATCATGAAGAAAATTCAAGGGTTTGGATTGATTTGAATTTGATTTGGCTAAGTTCAAGAATTTGACTTGAAGAAGCATAGGTTAGTTTTAGGGTAGATTTGGGTTTGAGTTTTGAATTTGGTTTTGATTATTTGAATTTATATTTCATTTATATTTATGAATATAAATGAGAATATAAATGGGGTATGAGAAAATCTTTTAAATTTGAAGTGATTTGAATTTGATTTGAGCTAAGTCCATAAGATGAAATCAAAGTGACTTTGGAAAGATTTTGGATTTAAAATTCAATCATGGGTTTCAATCATTTGGAATTGATTCATGATTTGAGAAAATTTATTGGGTTGATTTAAGGTTTGAGATTTGATGGGATTGATTTGAGTTTAAAGTTGGTTTAGATTTGGAGTTTGACTTGAAAGGAGGAAGTAAGGATTTGATTCAAATTATAGGGTAGGCAAGTTTTCCTAACACCTCTAAGGCATGACCTATTCCTATGGCTAACTCTTCTAAGTCTCTAGGGTTAGATTAAGTGTTCACCTAATCACTAGAAGTGTCTTAAGACTAAGGAACTCTTAGTATCTAAGAGGATTCCTATGTCTAAGATGGAGAGGTTGAGAGCTCATTCTAAAAATGAGGTCAACAAAAGGCACCCAATAGGTGTGGTGTGACTGACAAGGTACACTGCACGTATTGGTGTTGATCGAGATGATCAACAACATCGAACAATCACAAGCACTAACAAAAATGATCTACTCCCAAATCAAAGGTGTAGAAGGAATCAAGAGCTTAGTGCAATGTGACTCTACTCATGTTAGAGACATAAGAGAGTGAAGGAGGAATCCACTAGGGATTAAGTCTATGAACCTTCCACTTTGGGAAAAGGTTCAAGCCATCCACTGGGGATAAGAGGTTTGATTTGATTTGTGTCTCGTTGGGGAGAAAATTGATTTGATTTGCTGATTTAGTGCTCCACTCGAGCTGAAAATATGAACTTTTCACTAGGAGAGCAAGTTCAAGTCATCCATTGGGGATGAGAGGTTTTGAAATTCGCTGAGGGATTAGGATTCGAGATCCGCTGAGGGATTAAGATTCAGGATCCGTTGGAGATAGAAAATGTGAACCCTCCACTAGGGGAGTAAGTTCAAGTTGGATTGAGTTGACTCTACTGGGGGAATCAGGAAGATTTGCATCTCACTGAGGAGAAGTGGATTGATTTGTTTGTTTAATTTGATTTGACTCAACTAAGGAGGAGGGTTGTATTTATTTTGTTGGTTGTTTTAAATTTTTGAGATGACCTTGTCAATTTGTGATGGATCATACTGAGAAGGCGCTTATATTAGTCTAATCCTATCTCAAAATTATCAATCCAAAGGGATAGTCTGCCAGCCACATGGTAGAACTACTCGACCAAAGGGATTGCCTTTCGATTTATAGCGGTCAATTCAAGGAAGAAAGCACGGGGACTCACATCTTCCACTACAAAGAACACTGGGGTGACAAATTAGCAAGGTAACATGCCAACCTGACCTAGGGCTTACTACTGAGTGAATGTCGCTAGGGGACTTAAATCAGCTCAAAGATAGTCAAAGTTAATTTCATTTTTTAATTATATTTTATGGATCCCATTAGTTTGTGATGGACTACACTGAGTAGAAGGCACATTGGCATTGGCCTAACTTTAGATTTACCAATCAAAAGGAAATATTTTTTCATCCGAGGGGAGAACTATCCAACCAAATGGGTATCTTTCAGTTTGCAATGGTTAATTTAGTGAAGAAAGCTCATGGACTCACATCTTTCCTGAATAAGAGACCACTAGGGTGAGACATTAGTGAGGTAACATGTCAACCTAACCTAGGGCTTCCCGTCAGTTTGCGACAGTCATGTAGAAAGAATGCATAGTAGACTTATATCTTCCAAAGAAAATGACCGCTTATTTCTCAAAACTAACTAAGCAATTCTAAGGGTGGAGTTTTGTCAAAGATAGGATGCCTGCTTGGGAAAGGGCCGCTAGGGGCTTGATTTCCTAATCCATAAGTGAAGTTAATTTATTTTTTGTTTGTTTATTTATCGTGAACCCTGTTGGTTTGTGAGGGATCATACTGAGAAGAAGCATATATTAGCCTAGACCTATCTTAGATTTACTGAACCAAGAGAGAACCTGTGCATCCGCTGAACAAATTCTCCAACCACAGGGGTGGCTACTAGGAAAGGGTGATTGTCCAATCCAAAAGTAACCCGGGTAGTGTCTAAATGGGATCACAAAGGATGAGATCCAAATAGAGTGCTTGCAAGGAGAGGGGCCACTAAGGGCTTTATCCAAAATCCTAGAGAAGATAATATCTATAGGTATTCGGTGGCCAACTCAAAGAGAAAGTGTGGGGACTCACATCTGCCAAGAGTGGTGTATCCACTGGGAGAGTCGCTGCCAACATAGCGAACATCAACCAACCTAAGCTCAAGTTCACCTAGGAAGAAAGGATCAGGGACTCACATCTTCCTATAGCAGAACTTATTATTGGGATAGTATGTCTTCGGCTTGACAGGTGTTATCCGACCTAGGGTGACTACTGAGTGAATGCCACTGGGGGACTTATATCAAATCAAAAGTAGTCGAGAGGAAAGGGGCCACTGGGGGACTTATCCTAAGCCTCAAATATACTCAACTCAGTTAGTGCATGATGACTAGTTCAAGAAGAAAGCGTGTAGGCTTACATCTTCTTTAACAAAGTCAACATAAGGTAGCTTACTAGCTGCGTAGTGAAGACTACCAAAATAATAAGGTGTTCATCGATTTGCAATGGTCAAGTTAGGAAGAAAGCGCGAGGACTCACATCCACTAAATAAGTGACCACTGGGGTAAAAGACTAGCAAGATAGCCTATCAGCCCGACCTAGAGCAGCTAATGAGTGCGTGTCATAGGGGGCTTGCTCCAACATCAAAATAGCCTGAGATAAAAGATATGTGTTTATTTTTATATTTATGTTTAAAGGGAATGGGATGCCTTTTAGATTCTCTCACACCTATCCTAAACACATTAGGGAATTTGATGAAATGGTGCCATGAATAACAGTTGAAATCACACCAAGAAAGGATGCTGCTTGGGTTCTCTTACACCTAACTTAGTTGTGCTAGTCGAAATAGGATGCCTCTTGGGTTCTCTCACACCTATTCTAGTAGCACTGGGATATGTGTTTAATTTGTGATCACATTTTGAAAGAAGGATGGGATGCCTCTTGGGTTCTCTTATACTTATCCTAAACACGTTGTGGCAGATTTACAAGCAAGCAAACAATGCTTCAAAAGAAGAGATTTTTTGATGAATTGAACAGAATTTTTGAAGATATTATTATTTTCAAACATCATTTTATGGGTAGTATTTCTTCAAATAGAGCCCATTAATTGGAAGCATCGGGCGTTCTCATTTACAATCAATAAGCTGATAAGATTCTCCTTGGTAGGCCTTCTCTATGACAAAATGGCCTTTCTAAGTGGGTTCAAACTTTCCTCCCATCTTCCGATGGACAAAAATTAGTCTCCTTAGAACTAAAACAGGCTCTCCCACTTGAAAAGCTCTAGGGCAGACCAGCTTCTTGTGAGCTTGAATCATCTTGGCTTTGTACAACTCGAGTTTCAAGCATGCCAGTAGGTGTCTATCTTCCAAACATTCAAGCTCTTCTAATCATAACTTGGTATTCTGCTATGTAGTGATTTTACTTCTCATTGCTATCCTTAGTGATGGGAGTTGGACTTCTGATGGTAGAATGGCTTCGGACCAATACACTAAAGAGAATGGGGTAGATTGAGTTGGAGTTCTGTATGTAATGCAGTATGCCCACATGGATTCAACTAGCTGCTCATTCCATTATCGCTTGTTGTCATCAAGTGTTTAATATTTGGATGAGAGTCTTTTTGAATGCTTCTGCTAAACCGTTTGCCCTCGGGTAATAGGTGGTAGAGTATCTCCAATCTATGCAGTATCTCTGGGCAAAGCTGTTGATTTTAGTGCTCTTGAATGCAGTACCATTATCAAATATAATTCATCAAGGCACCCTGAACCTATATACAATATGGTTCCTAAAACATTAGAGCACATGCTGAGCTATGACCTCTCTAAGTGGGATTGCCTCTGCCCACTTGGAAAAGTAGTCGGTGGAAGCTAAGATGAACCGGTGACCCTTGGAAGAAAGATGATCGATCAGATCCACAATGTTAGTACCCCAACACTCAAATGACCATGAAGCCAATGTTGGGTGGTTGATGTAGGACCACACCATGTACCTAACACTGATGGCATCTCCTAGCTACGTCCATGTAGTATGTAATCATCGAAGGTCAGTAGTATCCTAGTCTCTTGATCTTGGCTTTCATCTTCAAACAAGAATGATGTGCTCTGCATAAACCTGAGTGTACCTCAGTCATGATCCTACAGGCTTCGTGTTTGTCTACATAACTTAATACATATGATCAAAAGATCACCGACATAAGGTGCTACTTGCAAGAGTGTAGGAAAGGGCTCGTTGCTTCACCAAGTGTGCTAGTGATTTCTCTTGAGGTAGTTTGCCTATATTTAAATAATCTATGAATGGTTTCATCCAATCCGACTCTTCATCCTTTTTGGCAATGGCAACCTCCCCTTCAAGAGAGAACCTCTCGATGAGTTCAGCGTTAATAAGGGATAGGACTTGTCTATTTTGGACCCTTATTGGAATGGACTCATCTTTCAGACATGCCAACTCTTTGGCAAACTTGGCTAATGCATCTGCCACTACGTTCTCTCCTCGAGGAATCTTATAGATGGTAACCTCTGGGATTTGGGCCAAAAACTCCTTAGTGTACTTGTGGTAATGATGGAGCTTAGGCTTCAAAACTTTATAAGACCCAACAATTTAGTTGATGATGAACTGAGAGTCCCCAAAGATGTTGTTGCTTTTGATACACACTGTAATGGCTAACTCTATACTAGCAATCAAAGCCTTATACTAAGCTTCATTTTTGGTGCATGGATTGAACAGATATATGAGAATCTCATCACATCACAGTCCAGAGATAGGAGAACTATTCCTACCCCTGCCTTCTCTTGAAGAGTTGATTGTGGTTATTCTCTTTTTTGAAAGGAAGATGCACCATAAAAATACATCTCCCAATGGCAATTGTTAACCTCCCTAAGTTCATGATTTGTTCGTCAGGGAGATCATCACTAATCGGGGAATCAGCAGGAAGTGGGTGTGCTGCTAAGAAATTTGCTAGTGCTTGTCCTTTCACCGCATGGAGGGGTATGAATGTAATATCAAACTATGATAAAATCATGGACCATCATGCCAACTATCTGGATAATGTCAGTCATGTCATGAGATATTACAGTGGATTGATTCTTGAGATTAAGTCCACCTTATGAGAATGCATGTAGTGTCATAGCTTTTGCGATGTGAAAATTAAAGCTAGGTTGTGTTTCTCAATAGGTGGGTAGTTTGCTTTAGCAGGAATCAGAAGGCAGTTGAGATAGTAGAGAGTGTTCTCCTTCCCCTTGTCATTGGCTTGGGATAACAAAGCTCCAAGGGAGTCATCCAATGCAACAGTGTAGAGGATAAGTATTTTTCCCAGGATAGGGGCTGCTAGAACTGGCGACTTCGCCAAATATTATTTGATATCTTTAAAAGCATGTTGGCACTTGTCATCCCACTTGAACTTAGCATCCTTTTTGACAAGTGCTAAAAATGGCTTGCATCTCCCCGATAGATTGGAGATAAAGTGCCTTAGATATGCCAACCGCCCTTAGAATGATCTGAGTTGGGTTAAGCTTTTAGGGGATGGAATTTCTAAGATAGCTTTGATCTTTTTTGGGTCTATTTCTATTCCCTGGTGTTGGAAAACAAACCCAAGGAACTTTCTTGAAGCTACTCCGAATGCACACTTCAAGGGATTCATTTTGAGATTGAATTATCTTAACCATTTGAAAACTACTCTCAAGTCAAAGAGATAGTCTTTCTTTTCTTTGCTCTTTATTACGAGATCATCAACATAGCATTCAACTTGATGATAAATGAGTTCATTGAAGATTTAAGTCATGGCCCATTGGTATGTAGCACTACCATTTTTAAGGCCGAAAGGCATGACCTTATAACAATAGATTTTGATCGGGGTATGAAAAGTAGTGTCTCTTTCATCCTCGAGGGCCATCTTGAATTGGTTGTAGCCAGATGACCCATCCATAAAGGAGAATACTATATGAGATGAGGCAATATCCACTATTAACTCTAGTATAGGAAGTGAAAATTCATCTTTAGGACATGCTTTATTTAAGTCCTTGAAATTGATGCATATGTGAATTTGGCCATTCTTTTTCTTAACTACGATGACATTGGCTAACCAGGTAGGGTATTTTTCTTCCTTAATGAAACTAGCACTGATCAGTTTCTTGACTTCAGAAATGACCTGTTGTTCGATTTCTAATTGCATGCATCTAGGAGCTTGCTTAATATGGTTAGCGTTAAGATCTATTACTAGTTTATGGACTACTATGTTAGGAGATAATCCAGGCATCTCTTCATAGATCCATGCAAAGTAGTCCTTAAACTTAGTCAATAGCCTAACTAAGTCATTGGTTTCTTCTTTGTTCAGTTGAGAACTGATGTAAGTCAGGCGTGGATCTTCTTATGTCCCGAGATTGATTTCTTTAAGCATGTCAATTATTGAATGGAGTTATTTTTCAAATTCTGGCGGTGCATCTTTGATTGGAAGGTCATCTGGATCATCTGAAGTTTCTAAACACACTTTCTCATAAGAGTTAGTGTGGTTGGAGAAGAACTTATCAGACTCCAGATGATTGCAACAAAGCAAGAATCATCGCCATAGACCCAGCATCAATCCCCGATCTTGATTGTGCATCCCTGTCTTTGTTGTTCCATAACTTGTCAAAGTACTCTGACCTATGCTTAGACCATGTATAAGGAATTAAATCTTTATTTGCAAGATTAAGAACACAAGGCTAGTACCAATCAAAAGACAATTCCATTAAATCTTTATATAAATTATCCTCAAATTCTACATCAGCTTCTAGACTTGAGGATGATGATCCTAATAGGAATCTCTTTGGCTTAACATCCATGGAAGACTTAGGGGCTTCCTTAACTACTAAACCTTCAACTTTTTGAGAAGAAAGTGAGGTTAGAGCTAAAGTTCCCAAATGCTTCCTAATAGTTTTACATAATCTTGATTTGAATACATTCGTGCTTTGCTTGGAGGCCCGGTCTTCGTCATTGTCTGACTCAAGTGTCACCTCCAATGAAACCTGCTGAGAGGGGTTGGCTAGTATTCTAATCACATGAGACTCATCCTCCATGCTAGATTCCAAGTCTATGTGAATATCAAGGGTACTCCTGTGGACTGAAACATAATCCATGTGAGCTAGTGGCCAACCAGAGGGTCTTCCATCTCTAGAACTACCTCTGTTTCTACCTCTGCCTCTACCTGGTGGAGGTCGAGTCATCCTACCCATATGTCCATATGATGGAATGCAACGTCGGTGGAATGTAACATGCGACTCTACCTCTTCCTTGATGTCCTTTTCCCGTTCACTTGTATTTTCCTTTTTCTTTTCTTTTTCTTTTTCTTTTCCTTTTTCTTTTTTTTTTCTTCGTTTTCTTTTTCTTTTGTATTTGAATTTTGACCAAGTTCATGAGAGAAGCTATTTTGAGGAAGAAAGTAGGTCTGTATCTATCTTCAAACATCTATATAGAACTTGATCATAATTTTCCAAATACCCTATTTCCAAAGGTAACTCTATGGAGCCTAAAGCCATCTCGCCCTATTAATTGAATCCTCTCAACATCATCCAATCTCCTCGAAGTATAGAGATGTTGATCTTTAAATAGGCAAGGGCCTTTAGACTCATAATGTTCACCGATGCACCTGGATCAACCAAAACCCTGGAAAGTATGAATCTGCCCATGTCAACCGTGATGTAGAGGGGATCGTTGTGCTCCATGTCCCCCAGAAGAAGGTCTTCATCTATGAATATGATTCCCTGGGCTTGTCTTGAATAATGTGCCTCCTCTCCAATAATGACCAACTGAGGTAAGCATATCTCTGGATCAAGAAGAGCCTTGATTAATGATTCCCTCATCTCTTTGGATAAGACAAGGGCACCATATATGCTTAACTTAGATGGAAACTTTCTTAGGTGAGAAAGGATATTGAAATCCACTTTGGGTTGGTCCTCCATAAGCATATCCATTGGTGGAGCATCCTGTGGAGGGGCTTCTTAGTTGCTAGTTCCAATGACTTATTTTCCCTTATCTTGAGATGCTGCCCTAGGAGGTAGAACCTTGCCACTATAGAGGTTGACTTCAGTGATCTCTTGTGGCAAGTTAGTGGAAGGTTCTACCTGCTCATCAGACTCACCTATAACTTCTCCTATGATTCTCTCAGAATCAGATAATTCCAAGTCTATCTCAAGAGGTGAACCCATATTATTCAGAGAAGAAAGATCCAACTCTGAATCAGAAGAGGGAAGATCAGAGTTGTTATAATTATAATTTAAACTTGGAGAGTTTTATAAAAGAGTAGAGTTAGACAACCCATCAGAAGTGACATAGATATAATTTAAACTAGTTTTATTCCTTGATTTCTTAAATTTTGAAGGAGGTACATAGAAGAAATCTAGTAAAGTGTGGTGAGGGATTTGATGCCCTCATCTGTTGATACAAGATGTATACTAGAGGAAGAGCTAGCTGAAGTAGAGGTGCTCGCTGAAGTAGTAGCTATAATGGTGGACTGGAGGATGGGCTTGGTCGGTGGTTGCGCTACTCGGCTATCCCAGGCTAGCATAAGCTGTTGTTTCTACTGCTGAGCTCCCCTTTTCCCCAAGTTTTCTTTGGAAAGTTCCAAACGTTCTTTGATGTTGGAGGTTTGAGCTACCTCAATCACCTGCAAGGAAAGTTTCTTGATTTTTGAAATAATCTTTTTAGAGGTTCGGGATAAGGAGATATCCCAACCTTCTTTTATTTTGAGAGGATCACATGTATCCCTAAGGATTACCCTAATGGAACTAGATGGTTGTTCCATAAGGTATTCCTTTGGGATAACTACGGTGCTTGTCTTGTAGCTATGCTCAAGCCAGTCCTTTAATGTAAAGCAATCCTCCAAAACATGGCCTAGCATGCGGTGGTAGGGGAAAAAGTTAGGATCATTGCTCCTACTCACTTCCTCTGGCTTCTTAGGCTCGGGTAGCTAAAAGTCAGGTTTCCTTAAGAGATTCTTAAAGATTTTCCTAACTACCTCCCTCTTAAATGATTATGGTTTATTTAATTTATCCAAAAGAGTAGGTGGGTGGTAGCTACCTGAGGGCAGATATGTGTACCACTATTGAGAGTATGGCTGAGGAGGAGGCGGTGAAGGCCGTGGAGGCTACTATGGCAGTCGATAGGATGGCCTAGGTGGTGGTAGAGGAGGTGGAAGTGATAATTGTAGAGCATGAGGTCTCTCATACTAATCTCTAGTCGGTTGCTTCCCCTTGTCTACTACTGTCACTGCTCCTGGTTTCTTCTCATAAGCTTTCTATGGCTTTGGCTTTAATGATTGATCTTGAAAAAATAACTATTTGGCTTCTCCTTGTAAGCTAGCTGACTTGTTGATTAGCTTCTCAAATTTCTTGATGGTAAAACCTTTGAGTATGAAGGCGACCGGGCTATGAATATTCTTTAGTAAAATTTTAATGGCATGATGTTCAGACAGCTGTGGTTCACATTTCATACTCAAATTATATCATCTAAGAATGTAGTCAATGAGGGACACAATAGGGTGTTGTTGTGCTATAACGAGATCGCCCACAATTACCCTTTATTGAGCTCCAGCAAACCTCTTTATGAAGAGTTGCTCCAACTCAGCAAAAGTCTTCACTAAACTATTGGAGAGTTTAGCGTATCAATCGAAGGCTATGCCTGCTAAGCTACTTATAAAAAGATGGAAGAGTAATGCATCAATGCCATCGGTGTTGCAATAGCTGTCCCTAAAGTGGGCTATGTGCTGGTGTGGGTTCCCTCTGCCATCAAAACTTTTGAAAAAAAAGAGGCACATAACCCTTAGAATATTGGATGGCATCAAATTCCTCTGGGTAGGGTCTACCTTTAGAACCGATGATCCTCCTCGGGCTTGCACCAATGCTTCTCTCACCTGATGGTTAACCATGGTTTTGATATCCTTTTCTAGTACAAAGGTACTATCTACTACCTTCCTATACAAGCTAGTGCTACCATGCTCTACTGGAGGTGTAGTCTTGGCTTGATCCAAGATATGCAACAACTCAGGCTGTCCTATCTTTACATTAGTAGGATGTATTGTCGGGGCTTGGTTCTGAAGTGCCAAGACTACTGCTAGAAAATCCTCAAGCCTCTACCCATCCTATCAATTTTTTCATCCTTTTGTTTTAGTTGCTGAAGGATGTGTTGGGTCGAGTAGGCTGTGCCATCCTGCTTGAAAACATCACCTTCCAAGTTCTATTAACATGAAAGAGAGAACCCTAGGTATCTACCATGTGTACTCCTGTTGATTCCTCCAATAGATCGTCTTCATTTGGATCAAAACTGATCTTCTCCTCCTCTAAGTTGGACCAGTCATATCCTAAAATCTCCTTCTTCTCCACTAGATACTGAGCTACAATGCCATCTAGGGATTGATCTAACTGAATAGGTACAAAAGATTGAGGCTAATCGGTAGTAGGATCACTATCATGAATAGATAGAAACCTAACCTCCCCTGCTGCTGGAGAACTGATCTTGTGAGGACTACACTCACTAGAGGATAGATGCTCCTGACTGCTGCTAGATTTAGGTGGAGTGGTACTCCTAGGAGGATGTATGTCCATGGGGGAAATTGAACTGTCTCCTCCTCCCTCGGTTACTGTTATCTCCATAGCCTGCTGTGGTGATGGTGGTGGTGATGGAACAACTACTATGCTTCGAGGTAGCCATTCCCTTTTCACCACAACTGGGGCAGAAGGTCGAGCAGGAGAGCTCGTCCTCACCACAGTCAGCAGTGTAGATAGAATGGGATCTCTTAGCCATAGTCAAACCACCAGTGAGGTTTTCTTCTCCCTAGATGCGGCCTTCATGGCCTTTGCTGGAACAATGGATGATGGAAATAGTACCAGAGATGGTGGGTGTGGAGTAGAGCGATGTGGTGGAGGAACCACTGACTCTCTCTGAATAGGAGCACCTCTCCAATGATGGGTAGTACCCATCAGTAAATACTATCAGTATGATCGGTGCAGGTAGCATGCCGATCAGGAAAGTCCTCAAGTGCGGAGGCCGCTGATTGTCGGTTATACCTCCGCTGCTCCCGGCTAGTAATATATACTGATGTAAGAGCCTCCTTGGCCCTCTCCTATCTGATCTATCAGCCCACACTATGAGGGATGATAGAATCAAACCGGAGTCACTCGATCATCCAGAGGCTCCTCCTACTCAAAGCATAGAACAAGGCGGCATCACCTCCTCCTCTCACCGATAGGAGCCTCAAAGTGATGGAGGGGTGAGATTAAAATCCTCCCTAACATCCCTCTCCCAGAGAGGGGTAAAACTTTTGATGATGAGAGAGACATCCTAGGTACCGCCTGAGACCCAGCTCCCTACTCACTATGTTAGTATGATGCTTCCATAGGTTTTCAACAAATTTGTGTATGTTGAGAATGGATTAAAGTATTTTTGAAGAGATTGATGCTTCCATAGGTTCATATTTAAATTTGATTTTTGAGTTTGAGGGCCCTTCATTTAAAAAATTTGAGTATGTTAAAGTAAAGGGTCAATTGATTTTGTTTTGATTTGTATTTTTTTTTTTTTTTTGAATTTAGTCACTTAGCAAATTTGGGTATGCTAGGTGAGGTGTTTGAAAACAATTTCCTTCTTCTTTTGCTTGTTTGTGAATCATGTGTGAATTTAAAAATGGAATTTTCACTTAGCAATTTTGGGTATGCTAAACGAAGAATCCAAATATTTTGTTATTTTTGAAAAGAGGGTCTTTACTTAGCAAATTTGGGTATGCTAAATAAATGTTCCATGTATTTTTTTGATGATTTTGAAAAGAGGATTCTTAGCAAATTTAAGTATGCTAAAGAAATCCAAATGTGTTTTTGTTTTTGATGATTTGAAAAGATGATTCTTAGCAAATTTAGGTATGCTAAGGAAATCCAAATGTGTTTTGTTTTGGATGATTTTGAAAAGAGGGTTCTTTACTTTGCAAATTTAGATATGCTAAATAAAGGATCCATGTGTGTTTTGATTTTTTTTTTTTTTATGATTTTGATTTTGAAAAGAGGATCTCATTTAGCAAATTTGAGTATGTTAAATGAAAGATCCAAATGTTATTTTAATTTTGAAAAGAGGATCTTCATTTAGAAAATTTGGGTATGCTAAATGGAGGATCCAAATTTATTTCATATTTTGATATTTTGATTTTTGAAAAGAGGATCTTCATTTTTAGAATGAGCTCTCAAACCCTCCATCTTAGACATAGGACTTCTCTTAGACTTTAAGAGTTCTTTAGTCTTAAGACACATCTAGTGATTAGGTGGACACTCAACTTAGCCCTAGAGACTTAAAAGAGTTAGCCATAGGTATAGGTCATGCCTTAGGGGTGTTAAGAAAATTTGTCTGCCCTATAGCTTGAACCAAAATCCTCACTTCCTTCTTCCAAGTCAAAATTCCAAATTCAAATCAATTCCAACTTGATTGATTGTCTCCAAACTCATATCAACTCCAACTCTAACTCAAACCTTCAACAAATTCAAGGGATTTTCCCAAATCATCAATCAATTCCGAATAATTGAAACTTATGATTGAAGCCCATGATTGGATTCCAAACTCCTAAATATTTCTTAAGTCTTTTGATTCCCTCTTATGGACTTAGCCTAAATAAAATCTAAATCAATTCAAATTCAAAGAATTTTCTCACAACCCATTTATATTCTCACTTATATTCACATATATAAATGAAATTTAAATTCAAATCAATCAAACCAAATTCAAAATTCAAATCCAAATCAAAAATCATTCCTAAGTCACCTTGATTCTATCTTATGGACTTAGCCTAAATCAAATCTAAATCAATTCAAATTCAAAGAATTTTTTTTTCATAACCCATATATATTCTCATTTATATTCACAAATATAAATGAAATATAAATTCAAATATTCAAAAATGAATTCAAAACTCAAATCAAACTCAACCAAAATCCAACCTAAGCCTTTCAAGTCAAAATCTTGAACTTAGCAAAATCAAATTCAAATCAAATCAAATACTTGATTTTTCCTCTCGATTCAATCAATCCTACAATCATGAATCCAAATATAAACATAAATTTTAAACATCAAACCAAAAATTAATTCAAAACTCAAACTCAAATTCAATCAAAATTCAACCTAAGCCTTTCGAGTCAAATTCTTGAATTTAGCCAAATCAAACTCAAACCATGCCAAATCCTTGATTTTCCTTCATGATTCAATCAATCTTTCAATCATGAATCTAAATATAAATGTAAACTCCAATCACCAAACCAAAACTAAATTCAAAAACCAAACCCAAGTCAAACTCATGTTCACCCTTTGAAGATGAAATTGTCAAATGAATCAAAACCCATTTGACTTCAAACCACTTGCAAATGGATTTATAATTCAATTATAAGTCCATATATGAGTTCAATCAAACTCAAATCAAGCTTTGACTAAGCCATTTGACCTAATTAGGCTCACTTGACCCAAAGTGACCTAAAGTTCCCCTTTTGATCCAAATTCTAATCCTACCCAAATTGAATTGAATTAAACCCACATAAGCCTCACATTGTGAGCAACAATCATCATGAGATGATCAATCACTCAAATTGGGTCAAACCAAGTCAAACCTAAGGGTTGGCCAAGTCAACACTTAGCCAAAATTCACCAGAGGCCAAATTGATTGAAACCATTGATCAAAACTCATTCATGATCAATGTTTGAACTTGACCAAGTCATCATTTGAGCCTAACCTAATCCAATTGGCCACTTGACCCAAATTGACCCAAATTGACCTAAAAATTCAAAAACTATCAAAAATTGATCTAAGCCAAATTGATTGAAACTAATGGGCCAAGTTCATTCTAAATCACTTGTTGAACTTGACCAAAGCCCCAATTGTCCAACTAGACCCAGCCTAGCCCAATTGACCTTGAACCCAACTTGACCTAAAAGGTCAAATTGAGCCAAATCCAAATATAAACCAAATTGATTGGAAACAAAGATACCAATACATTTCAAATGATCAACCAAACATAAACCAACCTATGTCTAACCCAAATAGGTCAAATGGGTCAAATTAGTCAACTTGACCCATTTGCCCTAAATGAAATCAAATGAACCAAATTGAACCAAACCAATGATGTCAAAACATTTCAAATGGTCATATGAACTTGACCCAACCCTTGGTTTGACCAAATTTGACCAATTGATCAACTTGACCCAAGTTGACCCATTTTGACCTAAATGGGTCGACATGAGCCAAATCATATCAAATCAACTACAAATTCATTGAAACTTGGCTCAACCCATTTTTCAATCATATCAAACATATTCAAATTGAAATCAAGGTCAAATAACCATTTTACCCCTAGTCCATATGGTAACCTAAAATTAAAACCACTTGGAATTTGGTCAATTCCTTTTTATGGACACTTGACATCCTCTTAGTGGACCAAATGGTCACTAATGGACATGGTGCACATGACCCAATGGGTTTGGGTCAGCCCAACCCAACCTAAGGCTATAACTAACCACCCCCATGGACATGAGCACATGGGAATCCTTCCTCCACTCATTTCAAGCACATGGGAGCTCCAATTAGGGGTGAGCATTCGGTCGGTTTGGTTTATTCGGTTAGGATTTTGGTGAAACCAAATAAACCAAATCGTTATTTTGAAAAAACTGAACCGACCAAAGTAGCATAAAAAATTGTATAAACCAAACCGAATAAACTGAATTAGATTTCGGTTTATTCAGTTTGGTTTTCCCTAAATCGAATTACATAGACAAATTTAAAAAAAGATTTTAAAGTTAACAAACAAATAAAAGAGAAATTTTATTAACTAAAGTTACTAAACTAACTGTATACATATTGATATAATTTAATGTACAATGTAAATAGTTTTTCATATTGATACAATTTAATGTACAAATAAAAATTATAAACAATTAACAAAGAAAGAGAAAAAAATAGTACAACATAATTCAATTTTATTGAGCACAAAAAGGAATGCAAGGATAGGACTATGCAGCACCACAGGACAACCCTTATGTTTAGCAGATGCGATGTCAAATCAAATGTTGGGCCACTTCCTACAGGTTGTTCATGTAAAATAATATCTTCATCTCCATCTTTATACGGACCTTCAAGCATTCATACCTATCCCATAAGAATTCATGAAAAAGAACAAATTTTTTAAGCAATTAGTGTTCACTGTTCTGAAAAATGAGCAAAGGCCTTCATGAACCTATATTAGCAAACAAGACGGGCAAGTGCCAAGTGCCGTAAGTCAGGGTTAGTGGTTTGTCCCGAAGGTTGGCAAACAAGTAGCCCAAAGGCTTCAACCTCAGATAAGACACAAGAAAATAAGCGGCCGGAAGAGCCAATGACCACTAAATTGAAATAAAAATCATAGCAGATCAATCACAAACACCAAGCCACCCATAGAATAAGAAGATACAGTCACAAGGTCAGTGATAGAGCCACCACCAGGCTACCAGCAACAGCAAGGAAAGGAAGAATTGAAAAAGACAACTTAGACAAACCAATTCCAAACTCCAAAGCATAGCAACAGGCCAACAGCTAATACAAACATACACGAAGAAGCCAACAAACCAAATAACTAACAAATGCCATACAGACCAATCAAAACACCCGACCACCTAAGATCTGATAAAGGCCATAGCAGAGTAACTCAAAGGTGATAGAGCCACCACTAGAAGGGCAAAGAAGAAAATTTGTAAAGTCTAAAGACAAGCCAATTCCAAAGCACCAACAACTAATACAAATATACAATAAATTAGCCAACATCCACTAAACCAAGTAACCAACAATTTAGATTGTTAATCACAAACACCCAGCCACCCATAAGATACAGCAAGGTCGGTGAAAGAGCCACTAGGCCCACCACCAGCAAGGCAGCAAGGAAGATTTGTAAAATTCTAAAAGATAAGCCAATTCCAAAGCACCAACAATAACTAATACAAATATACATAGCAACTAGCCAACAGTCACTAAACCAAGTAACCAACAATATAGATTGCAGACCAATCACAAACACCACCACCAGGAAGATACAAGAAGGTTGAGAAATACCACCACCAAAGGCAAGAAGCTGAAGGAAGATTTGTAAAAGTCTAAAATACAAACCAATTCCAAAGCACCAACAACAGCTAATACAAATAGGTAGAGAAAAGGATGCCATCAGCTTCTTTCAATTAACCTAAACCCATCACCTATTCTCTATTTGATCAAGAAAAGGATTATAAATATTTAGTGTCATCCAACATCCTGTTCCCAATAGTCTACAAGAATAAATAATATATACTTACATATATTTGTAATTTGGATTTTGGGGCTCAAGCTCAGCTATAAAAATATCTTTTATTATCAAGATTCAAGTGTAATATCTGAAAAATATTATCACCATATATACATACGGGGCATCAATAATTTTGAAAATCACCAGCTCTAAGCCTTTAAGACTTAAGAGGGCAATAACACCAAAAAAAAGTCACCAGCCGCATGTATGCATTGATCATTTCATCATTGCTATCATTGCCCCTAAACCCTAAAAGAAAAGCCTATTGTATTGAAAACCTTAAGATAAAACTAACAGCCAAACTAAAATTACAATCCAACAACAATATATAAGAGATGTAAGAAAAAAAATAGCAACATAAGATAAACTGAAAGGAAGACCATTAGACTAATGAAATTTAAAATCTGAAAGTCTTTAAGACTATATCCCATATTGGAATCAGCATTCTGCAATCCTCATCATAACCCAAGCCAAGAAGTTTGTGTTTCACTTGTTAATTTTGCTAAATCTGTAAAATAAATAAATCATTAATTATTCTAAATTTCTAATTACGATTAAAAAGAATAAATCATTGTAAATTTAAGCATAAAAAATACCTTCATCAAACTTGTCAATGTCATTAATGTTTTCTTCCACATTTCTTTGGATTTGATCCATTTTGCTCGCATCCAATGCACATATTAGAGCTTGTGCAATCTTTAGGGATAATGAACTTCTAAATGCATCAAGAATATGACCAGCTCAAAACTGATTCTGAGGCAATAGTTGAAATTGGAACAGCTAAAACATCATGAGCCATGTATGAGAGAATAGAAAATCTTGGTGCATTAACCTTCCACCAATTTAAAATATCAAACCGACATCATCACTTGGACTCCTCACCAAATACTTATCTAGATCGATTTGTTATCTACATCATCCTTGCCAAAATTGGATCTTTTGAATTTCTATCATTGAATATCTTGTCCTAGAAGATTGCAGTTGTAAAACACTAGACCCTTCAGAAAAATTTGGTTTCTCATGGAGACCACTTCCTATTTGGCTTTCACCAAGAACTTTTATTTTGTAATCATGAAACATATCATAGCATGATGACCTAATAAGTTGTGCAAGAGCAACACCATCAGGTCCTTCAAACATATCCATAACAATAAACTCTACATAACGAAGCTTGAAGCGGAGATCTAAAACAACAGCAAGATATATATTCAAATTCATTTTTTCTATGGCACCCCAATATTTAGCAAATTTTGTCATCATTTTGGAAGCCATACTTCTCACATTTGGATCACCATCCATTTTCCAATTTTGAAGTAGACAAAGAACTTCTTTGCATTGAGATTATCAATTGTCATGACTACTATCTTCCTTATAAAGTATAAACTGAAAATTGAATGTATACTCATATCATTTTTGATCAAATAGAGAGTAAAGAGTAAAGACTAAAGGGAATGTAATTCCATGTTAGCATGTTAATACTTCATAGGCATTAAGGACGCAAAGAGAAACCCAACACTCCAACAGAGTAAAGGCATTCTTAATGGTAATATTCACGCCAAAATAGTTTACAGGTGTGGGTCGTGGCGTAAGATAAAAGGCTTAAAAGCAATGGCATAAGCCACATAGGCATAACAGAGAACATATACATAATACATACCATAAAGGAAGGGCTCTTCCAGTAGGCAGTAACGAACAAGATAGATAGCATAAAGCCCTAAACCCTAAATAGTTAGATAGCATAAGCTGCATAACATAATATCAGTGAAATCTAATTGTCTGAAATAAATTCATGGACACCTACAATTGAAATTCAAAACTGACAAACCACGGCACAACTGATGAAATGAATAAAGAAGCAGTCCAGGCGGAAGACAATCAACATTCAACAATGTCTCAACGACAACAAAGATAAAACTAATGGAATAAGTTAGTCGCAGAGAACATACATGTGATACGGGATACCACAACAAATAATAAAGATAAAGCCAATTCTTCAGAGTTTAGCCTACTTTAAGCCATAAAGTCTACGACACAGTCACACAGGCTCACAATATGATTCAAACCATCAACAACCACAACAAAAGAAGGAGTAGAGAGAGAGAGAGAGGAGTTGAGATAATGGTGATTTAGTTCTTACCTGTTGTCTGTTACCTCTCAAAGACTCAAAGAGACTTAAATTCGAAATCCGATGTGAAGAGTGAAAGTGAATAGTAAAGACATAAGTCAAAGAACCTGTAGGCTGTAGACTATTCGCTAGGGAAAAAAATAAAAAAGGAAGGAGTAGCTGCAAAAAGGAAAGTGATGAAAGCAAAGATCGAGATTGACCGAAACCGACTGAATGTCAATGCCTTATGCCCTAATCAAGAGTTGAGACTCTCCATTCTCAAAGAAGTGTATGGCATCGCATCG
This sequence comes from Cymbidium sinense, assembly GCA_021442155.1. Classification (NCBI taxonomy): domain Eukaryota; kingdom Viridiplantae; phylum Streptophyta; class Magnoliopsida; order Asparagales; family Orchidaceae; genus Cymbidium; species Cymbidium sinense. Next base: position 83,414,796 of record CM038223.1, read on the forward strand.
GCCATCAAGGAGTTGAGGAATGAAAGGCCACACTCTGAACTCTGAACTCCGAAGTGTCTAAATCGACTCAAGCAGTCAAGCGGTCTGCGCCTCTGTGGACTCGAGACTCGAGAGGTGAACTCGAAGGCCATATGTAACCGAAATAATCAATTTTATTATATAAACTGAAATTTATTAAATTAAAACTAAACCAAAAACCATAAAACTATACTAACCCATAATTTCAACCAAAAACCAAATAATAAACATAAAAATTGAACCAAACTGACCAATTAACATCAGTTCGGTTCAATTTTTCAGTTTGAACCATCTAGTGCACACCCCTAGCTCCACTACTCCATTCCACACTCAAAATTGAATGCCATGACACTTCTAACAGCCTAACAAACTGATCCAATCTATTCAATTGATCAAAAATGACATAAGCACTCACAACTGTCGGATTCACCTAGGGGGAGATATACTCCCCCTAATTTCATTTGAATCTAATAGAGACACACTTGATTGACTAAGAGAGAGCTCCTTTAAGCTTCCCACACTCCCTCAAGCAATCCTCAAGCATTTGGAATTCTCCATTTTTAATTTCTCTTAAACCAAAAATAGAGGAGGTCAAGTGAAATTTCATCTCATCCAATACACAAAATCAAGCCAATTCCTCTTGCAAGCATCTTCAGAGGACTTAATCAAACTCACTCCAAGCTTCATCCAAGTTCTTAAGGCAAGGGGGAGGGTACTTTGATCAAGGCCTAGCCCAATTGAAGGAGAGCTTGGTCCATAGGAAGATCCACTCAACCAAATCACCTCAATTCTTCAACAGGGATTCGTCTCCACTAGACAAAGCTATCTCAATGAATTTGAGCATCGGTGATAGCCTTTGGTGAGGTATTCCGTCAACCTGAGATTAAACTAGCCATGGAGTGGTCCTTTGTAAAGTAAATTCTCACCTCATGAGAATTTGATTGTTAGATCTTCTCCCCTTTACTCCTAGATGGTGTGGGTTGAATTTGAGTTCAATCTGAGCTCAATCAAGCTCAGATCATGCCATGGAAGGTGGATGAGTCCCCTTTCCTACAGAAGAACTCAGTGATAGATCATGGGCGGTCCATCCGCACATTTTGGATGGCGGCCATGATCAAGACACATAGGATCCTTTGATTTCCCCCTAATAAGAATATCTACGGATTTGTGTGGCATCCCAACATTGTGTATATTTTTATTTTCATTTATCCTCTTTCTCAAAAGGATAGATGAAGGCAGACATATTGCACCACAAATTTTTCTAGTGACTTCGCTGGGATGGTTCCTCTCTCCATCTATGGTAAATGATCGTTGTCTCCAAGTATCGATTGTGGGTTTGTACTTTTGTATGAATCCAAGACTATCTTTCTTTCCATTGGCACTTAGGTCATTTCATCTTTAAGTTAAGCTAGCCAACATCTTTAGGTTTTAGGACCTCACCCCATGTTGGTCTTAAAGCATTATAGGTGAAAATAAAAATTGAGTAAAAGCGAAAATGTTTAAAGACTTCCTCCTTACTATTTTTATTGTAAGGAAAGGTTCGTTCTAAAAATAAAGAAAAATAAATCCTTTATGAAAAAGTTTCAATTTCCAAAAGTACTTTTTCAAAATACACTTAATAAAATATTTGCACTACACCTAACAATTTTTATAATTGTTACATGTAGAAACATTTCAAAAATAAAATTTCAACAATCATAAACTTTCAAAAAGCACAAAATTTGAAGATGGGCCTTTCCATTCAACACATCAAAATGTGTTGGATGGATGTTACATCTTCAAGCAAAAGCACAACTTTGAAATTCCACTCAACACATTCCATATGTGTTACGTTGGAATTTTCACCCTTTCAAAAAAGCACATATGAAATCTCTCCATTCAATATACCCACATTTATTGAATGGAAGTTTCATTTTCAACCACAATAACAACAACAACAACAACAACAAGCCTTAATCCCAGTAGGTGGGGTCGGCTACATGAATCCTTCGTCTCCATTGTGTCCTTATGTGTCAAATTCTCATTTAAATCAAGTATACTAAGATCATTTTTTATACATCTTAACCAAGTATTTTTAGGTCTACCTCTACCTTTCTTAACATAAGGCAAATCTAATGCATCTACTCTCCTAATCGGGTCATCGGATGGCCAATGCTTTATGTGGCCAAACCATCTAAGGCGACTCTCCCTAATCTTATCTACCACTGGAGCTACTCCAACTTTTTCCAGAATATACTCATTTTGCAATCTATCTCTAAGAGTAAAGCCACTCATGCACCTAAGCATCCTCATCTCTGTAACACTTAACTTAGTCTTATGCTTCTCTTTTATTGGCCAACATTCTGCACCATAAGTCATTGTAGGTCTTACCACCATCTTATAAAAATTTCTCTTAAGTTTAAGTGGAACTTTTCTATCACATAATAGGTTACATGCATTCCTCCACTTCAACCATCCAACTTGAATTCTACTAATAACATCTCCATCAATTTCACCATCATTTTGAACAATAGAGCCTAAATATTTGAAACGTTCACTATTATTAATGACTTGTTCACTTAATGTCACAACACTACCACTAGAACTTCTACAACCAAAATTACACTCCATATATTCAGTTTTAGATCTACTTAAACAAAAACCTTTAGACTCTAGAGTTGACCTTCATAATTCAAGTTTCTGTTGGACTCCCACTCTAATCTTATCAATAAGAAGAATGTCATCAGCAAAAAGCATACACCAAGGTGCATCTTCTTGTAAATGCCTAGTAAGAGCATCCATAACTAAAGTAAAAAATATAAGGACTTAAAGCTGATCCTTGATGTAATCCAACTGAATAGGAAAATATTTTGTCAACCCTCCTTGTGTTTGGACACAAGTAACAGCTCTAGTATACATATCCTTAATGACTTGAATATAACCAATATTAACTCCTTTCTATTCTAGAACTCTCCAAAGAACATCTCTTGAAATTTATCATATGCTTTCTCTAAACCGCAATCAAAAATAAATTTTCAAGAAGCACATATGAAACCTCCCCATTCCGTATACCCATATTTATTGAATGAAGGTTTCATTTCCAATCAAAATGAAATAAAAAAAAAAATTCTCCTAAAGCACATATGAAACCTTTCCATTCAATATACCCACATCTATTGAATTGAGTTTTCATTTCCAATCAAAATCAAAAATAAACTTTCAAAAAAGCACATATGAACATCTCCATTCAATATACACAAATTTATTGAATTAAAATTTCATTTCTAAATAAAATAACAATATTTTGAAATACCACTTAACATATTTCATATATGATTATGTTAGAATTTCCTCTTTCAAAAAGCAATAATCACACAAGAAAATACATCTTAAAAAATGAAACATAATTGATTTCCATCTTGCATACCCAAATTTGTTAAATGGAAATCTTTCTTTTCAAAATCAATAAAAACAAAAATTTTCAAAACACATTTGGAACTTTATTTTAGCATACCCCATTTGCTAAACTGAAGTCTCCCTTTTTAAAACATAAAAATTTGAAACACATTTTTGGAATTTCATTTAGCATACTCAAATTTGCTAAGTGAAATCTCTATTTCAAAAAATTTCAAAACACATTGGAACTTCATTCTAGAATACCACATTTGTTAAAGTGAAGTCTCCATTTTCAAAAAAAAAATCAAAACACAAAAATCCGAAACACATTTTTAGAATTTCATTTAGCATACTCAAATTTGATAAGTGAAATATCCATTTCACAAAATTTCAAAACACATTGGAACTTCATTCTAGCATACCACATTTGCTAAAGTGAAATCTCCATTTTCAAAACAAAATCCAAAAATAAAAGAAATACTTTTGGAACTTTATTTTAGCATACCATATTTGCTAAAGTGAAGTCTGCATTTTCAAAACAAAATCAAAACACAAAATTTTGAAACACATTTTTGGAATTTCATTTAGCATACTCAAATTTGCTAAGTGAAATCTCCATTTCACAAAATTTCAAAACACATTGGAACTTCATTTCAGCATACCACATTTGCTAAAGTGAAGTCTCCATTTTCAAAACAAAATCAAAACACAAAAAAATTTAAAACACATTTTTGGAATTTCATTTAGCATACCCAAATTTGCTAAATGAAATCTCCATTTCACAAAATTTCAAGACACATTGGAACTTCATTCTAGCATACCCCTTTGCTAAATTGAAGTCTCCCTTTTCAAAATCCAAAACAAAAGAAACACATTGGAACTTCATTCTAGCATACCACATTTGCTAAAGTGAAGTCTCCATTTTCAGAACAAAATCCAAAACAAAAGAAACATATTAGGATTTCTTAGCATACCCAAATTTGCTAAGAATTCTATTTTCAAAATAAAATTAATAAAAATAAAAGAAACACATTAGGATTTCCTTGGCATACCAAAATTTGCTAAGGATCGTATTCTTTCAAAATCAAAATCTCTAAAAATAAAAGAAACACATTAGGATTTTCTTAGCATACCCAAATTTACTAAGAGTCCTATTTTCAAAAAAATTCAAAAACAAAACACACTTGGATTTCTCATTTTAGCATACCCAAATTTTCTAAATGAGATTTCCATTTTCAAATCATAAATGATTCATAAAACAAAGCAAACAAAGAAAAAGAAGAAATTATTTTCAAACACCTCACCTAGAATACTTAAATTTACTAAGTGAGTAAATTCCAAAAAAAATCACAAATCAAAAATAAAATCAATTGACCCTTTACTTTAACATACCCAAATTTGTTAAATAAAGGGCCCTCAAAATCAAAATTCAAAATTCAAATATAAACCTATGGAAACAACTCTTCAAAAATATTTGAAGCCATTTTTCAACATACCCAAAATTGTTGAAAATGGATTTTACATTCAAAAATTCTTCTTCTCAATCAAATCTCAAAATCTCTTCTAAATCCATTTGAGCCCAACTTAACACTTTCAAGATGTTGAGTATGGGTTCAAATTCAAAATCAACAAAGTAAGAAAATCTGATTCAAGTTTGTTTTCAACATTAAGTTTCAGTCAGCTTCAGTCGATTTTCCAGTCTCAGTTCAGTACATTTTGATTCAATGGCAGCGCCAAGATATGTGTTCACTTTTCCCCATGGTATGGATCTGGCCCTGGATCAAGCCAACCTCCCATGCTCTGAATATGTCCACCTCATCCACTTTGGTCGAGGTTTTGAGGGGACCTCCCTCATGATTGTTAGTAGGAGCATAGTGGTCGGACAGGAGCCGATCATTTGGGTTGGCATGTCATTAGATTCTGAGATCCCCTCGATGAAGAGGAAGGTATGGCAGTACCCATAGCAGCAGTGACTGTGCCAATGCCTGTTCACCCAGTGGTTCCCCATGCTACCCCAGTTAGGGCTAGCACCCATGCACTAGCACCCTCTAAGGGGAAGGCTCCCCTGATCCCAGTGATTGTCTCCCATGCTTTTGAGGTTGGGTCTAGCTCTTACTCTGCTTGCCCTACCAGGACCTAAAGGAGAAACAAGAATCGCATGATAAAGCGGTACCACACTTGCATTGCTAATGAGATGGAGGCAGCCACACAGTCTGTTGTTGAGGAGTTTCCTACGATGGTTTCCCCACTGGTTATAGCAAAGTTCCACCCCTTTTGGTTCAAAGCAGAGGATGTCGAGGATTTCTTAGCCTCCACCTATAGTGCATTTCCAAGCTCCTATTACTAAGAGGAGGAGGCTCTACACTAGCCTGAGGATAGTTATTTGCCAGGTTGGTGGAGCCTACGGATGATTGGAGTCTAAGGCTCAGTTTGATTTGAGATCCATTATCCTCTGCAGTGTGGGGAAGTATATTATATAGGAGAGGGATAGGGAGGCCCATACTTTAGTTCACATTACCAGTCGGGAGAGGCGGAGGTTTAGTCGGTAGTCAGTGGTCTATGCACTTGTTGATTTTCTGGATCAGTGCGCTACCCGGGTTAATCATACCGACATCATTCTGCTCACGATGACTACCCATCACAGGAGAGTAGCTCCTATTTATAGAGAGTCGATAGTGTCTATACCACACTGCTCTACCCCTCATCTACTATCGCCTGTACATGTTATAGCATCTCTAGTTCCACCAAAGGCCATGAAGGCCGCATCTAGGGAGAAAAGGACCCCACTAGTGATCCAGCTATGGCTAAGGGATCCCATTCCATCTACATCGCATACTGTGGTGAGGTCGAGCTCGCTACTAAACCCCCCCCCCCCCCAGTCACATTGAGGAAGGAATGGCGACCCCGAAGTATCATAGTCATCTCATCACCACCACCACCATTAGCATATGATGGAGATAGCAGTTGCCGAGGGAGAAGGTGGTAGCTCAGTTGCATCTATGATGATAGATCCTCCTAAGAGTGTCACCCCATATAGATTCAGTGAGAGTCAGGAGCATATTTCTTCCAGCAAGTATAACCCTCATAGGGTTAACCCTTCAGCAACGGGGGAGGTTCAGTGCCTCATAGTACATGATAATGATCCCACCACCGGTCAGCCAAAGTCATTTATGCCAATTCAGACAGATCGTTCTCTAAATGATATAGTAGCTCATTATCTCATGGGGAATAAAGAGATCCTAAGATCTGACTGGTTTGATGAGGAGAAGATCAGCTTTGATCCCAATGAAGATGATTTATTGGGAGATTCAGTAGGGGTTGGCATGGTAGATACTAGGGGATCCCTCCTTAGAGAGCAGTAAACTTTAGAAGGTCTTGAGGCCGAACAGGAAGACACAGCCTACTCGACCCAACACCTCCTTCAGCAGATAAAGTAGAAGGATGAAAAAATAGATAGCATGGAGAAGAGGCTCAAAGATCTGCTAATAGCTATCTTAACACTTCAAAACTAAACCCTGGCAGTTCATCCTACTATAGATGAGACCAATCAGCCAGAGTTGCTACATGTCTTGGATCCAGCCAAGACTTTACCTCAGTAGAGCAACGTAGCACCAGCATGTATAGGATGGTAGTGGATAGTACCTCCATACAAGAAAAGTATATCAAGAGCATTGTGGAGCAGCAAGTGAGAGAAGCGTTGGCTCAAGCCAGAGGAAGATCATCAGTTCCAAAGGGTAGACCCTACCTAGAGGAATTTGATGCAATCCAATATCCTAAGGGTTTCGTGTCACCTTCTTTTAAGAGTATTGATGGCAGTGAGAACCCGAGGCAACACATTGCATATTTCAGGGTTAGTTGTTGCAAAGCTGGAGGAAGTGATGCTTTACTCTTCCATCTCTTTGTCAGTAGCTTAGCGGGTATAGCATTTGACAGGTACGCAGAACTTCCTAACAGTTCAGTGAAAATTGATTTAATTTATTTGGGTTGACACTTTATTAGAAATTTAGGGCTTATGATTCCATAACACAAGATTATAAAAATGCCTAAGAGGTGATGATTTATGCTTGGCCCACAAAGGGAGAAGCAATCTTAGAACTTAAATTTAGGGAGATTTGGCGAGGGCCAAAAACACGACCTAAATCTAAGGCAAAAATGGGTATTTGGTTTACCTCCATAAGAGAGGATAAATCACTTGATTGCTTGGACTTATAATCGCTTGGGGGTGGCCGCCAACTAACTCCTCCTACGATTTTAAATTCATGTAGGCAAGTCATATGCTTTATGCAAGATAGCTAGACTGTTATTTATTTAGAAAGAGACTAAGTTCTTAATTCACTCTCTAAAGAGACTAGATCATCTAAGGGCATGCTTCAAATGACCTAAATCTAATGCAATTCATATTACATGTTATGTTTCATTTTTGGACAATTATTTAACTCAAGCTTATAGGATTCATATGCCTAATACATGAGAAGTAAGATTATTGGCCAAAATCAGTGAGAATGGAGGAGGATCCTGGCTCTCAAAGGTCAAGCCAGGTTTCTCTGGCAAAGGTGGAAGCCCTCCAACCAAGAGTGAAAATAAGATGCATTTGTGCATAATGTTATAAAAGAAGTACTCATCTAGCTAAGGGGTTGCTAATTCTTTTATATTAATTATGAGTCTTTATTTTAATTTTGAATTATTAAATTTGATAGAAAATTTATTTTTCCCTAAGAGCCTAATCCACATCCAGGCCATACATAAAGCAAGGAAGAAACTAGGAAAAGGATGTCATCTTAATGCACAAGCTAAACAAATTATCAATCAATTTATAAAGCTAACACAAAAGAATAGAATGTCAATTGTCATCGAGCACCATCGCAAAAACTTGAAAAACAAATTGGGTTGCTGATCTCTACCCTTATAGAACCCAGATTACAAATGAATTAAGTACAATTAAGCAAGGAATTCATTATTATTGGGGTATTCAAGCTTCATTTCTTCATTCTTTTTTTCTTCTTTCTTCTCCTCTTTCTTCTTTGGTTCCTTCTTTTGGATGGTTGAATGTGGTTGCTCCAAAGGCTTCACATGGTACATAAGATGAGATCTTATGACCAATACTCATTCTAATCTCCCATAACAATCATTCAAAAAATCTAATTGCAAAAATACATGAAAAGAAAAAGTAAATCTATCTGACACCTATAAAATAGAGATTAGCTAAACAAACCATACAAATCCCTAGCATGTATATTGTACTTTAGCACCCCACACATGGGTAACCAAGTCCACCTAGCCTATTGGATTATGTTTAAGGGTATAAGCACCTGCACAGTAAAAGCAGTTATATTTTTATTTATGATAATGCCCCTTAAGCATAATCCCCTGCAAAACATAATGATTAGACTAAACCGTCCTACCATTCATTCTATGCACATTCACCCTAACATCCAAACTAAAATATTATCATAAAATAAAAGTAAACATCAAACCATGCACCGCCCTAACCTAAATCTAAAAGTGGTGACTTAGCCTAATGTGTGTGCTTTAAAAAGTTTGTGTGGTATACTGTGCTATGGCTTTAAGTTTGAATTTTCTAAGTGTGAAGAATATTCAACTTAGAAGAGGGTTTCATTTAAGTGTTTTAATAATTTGGGTTGATTTTATTTTGTATTTTGATTTGATTTAAGTGAATCCTACAATTAATTACTAAGTTGTAAAGAGAGAGAAAGAGAAGAGAACTTTTCTTTCCTTCCATACCTTAAGTAATTTCTAAAGAAGGTCCAAGCTCAGTTTTGTTTAGTGAATGTATTATTATGTATTTTATCTAATCCTAAGTTTAGATCAATTCTAAATAAACCTATTCAAAAAGAAAGGCATTTTAAGATTAGGTAAAGTGAACTAAATTCACAAAACACACATCACTTCATTTCTTTCCCAACATGTACAACATGCATATGGATGCATCCTAAGCATATCTATACATACCAAATGGGAATGTTTAGCACACTTTATGATGCATGCTAAATAAGTTACTTAAGATAATTTGAATTTTTATGATGCAAGATTTTCATTAAGTAGTAAAGGGGTTTCTTACCTAATTTTCACATGCACATATGAATGTATGGAAGGCATAAGTGAGTACAACGCCATTGTTAACCAGGGGTGTAAAGTACAAGACTTACTTATGGCTACTTAAAGCCTCGCAACCCCGGGGTTGTCCAGACCAATATGCCACTTTCCTTAAATACAAGCATATGTACAAAAGAAATAAATGGAAAAGAAAGAGATGCAAAAAAGTTTGTGTTTATATTTTGGATTTACTTATGCAATTAAAGTTACTTCTTAGGTTATAACATGTGAGAGGATAAGCGTATGTTTTAAGTAAGTGTTATATTCTTTTAAAAAAATTATACACTTTGCACATCTTATTCAAATCCATGTTAAGAAGAAAAAAAGGAAACAAACATAAGACACATTTTTATATTCACATACAAACTTATAAATAAAGTTTAAGTAGCACACTTTCAATTTTATGAAATTGATTCATATAGTTTAAAAATAATTTGGATTTAATAGTGATAATAGCCACTCATATTTCTAACTTAAGCCTAAACATGGAAGTTTGACATAAAAGAAATATTTTATTTTTATTTTGATTCTTGAAAAGCATGAATGCATGAAATTCATATGACATACAAATTTAGCATGCTAGGGAAGAAATATATTGATGAAAGAAGGTAAATACATTCACCCTAATTAATTCCTAAAGACAATCTTATGAAATAAGAAAACTTAAGGTAAATCAAATTATTTTGAAGGAAGGTTTAATTTTTTTTTGTTTTTGAGTTTAATGTAATTTGAGAAATGTGAGGTGAGTTTGCTATTCCTAACCCATTCTCACATATGTTTGTTATTTACGTTCAATTTTTAGATGATTAGATCCATTTTATATTTTGATTAGGTTAAGGTATGAATTAAGTGTATTAATTATCCCTTACCTATACCACCTTAGCATACTTAATCAAATATTTATGAGCTAATGAGATGATATAAAATCTCACAAGGAATATAAATTTGTAATACACCTATGAAGAAAAGGGCCTAATTCAATTTGGCTTATGATTAATGATTAACAAAATTAATGGGTTTAACTTAAGTACTTTCATAACCCCTCTCACACATGTGAGTCGGGTTTTGATTTCCCTAGTGAACTTAGGCTTTTGAACACCTAAGCATCTACTTAAGATAGATTAATTGAGTTCGAGAAAGTTTTAGAGTTTTATGAAATTAATTAAGGGGATAATTAGTGAATTAACCTTTAATTAAGATAAGATTAAGGAATAAATGGGGTTTAAGGAATATCTTAAGGTGAGTATCCCAAAATTATTCCCTAAACCTCACATTCACTTAATAAAAACTTAATTGACTCAATTAGAGGGTTAAATCACTAAGTATACCCTTAATTAAGTCTAACTACATTAAAGGAGTGATTAAGGAATAAACTAGTAATTCCCCTAATTAAGCTACCAATAAATCCCAAAAAACTTAAGAGAGGTAGAAGTCATCCCTCTAATTATAACCAAAAAATTTGGGATTAATCAGTGGATTAATAAGAGATTAATTAGCAAATTAAAATTCCTAATAGATCCCAAATTTAGAGAAAAGAACAATCCAAAATCAATCAAAATCAATTTTAGAATGTTTTATGTTGAAATATCTTTCTAATGCATTTTATTTCATATTTGTTTGATTTTTCTATGTTGAGATATGAATTTTAGAAGCTTAGGTGATTAATTAGAATTAAATAAATCCCTAATTATATCACTAATCCTACTGGCGTCACGCATGCGGCTGATGCAGCATGCCCTTTACATGCATCACTGCTTGATTGGTTATTTAAAATATCACATTGTAGTGCCGCGTGGTGGCGGTGCTACGTGCTTTCTCCTCAGCCATCTAATCAAGGATCAGACAGATGAGATTAAAGCCATTGATTAGAGGATTAAATATAAATATATTATGCATTTTAATCACTACTGTCCATCCAAAATGTGCAGATGGATGACTAGAGATTCATCATTGTAATTCCCTATGGGAAAGAGGATCCTTCCATCTTCTAGGCCTTAATCAGAGCTCGATTGAGCTCAGATTGGGCTAAAATTTGGCCCACACATTCATCATGTATCCTAGATCACATCTAACAGTCAAAATCCTATGCCATGATAATTTCTTTCATAAAGTTCCACACCATATTGAGTTTAAGCTCAAAAAATGGCTAACCTCGCCAGAGGTGCTTACCGACACTCGATTCTCTTAGAGAAGCTTCGTCTGGTTGAGATGAAGCTTTGTTGAAAGTTTGAGGGGTTAAGGTTGAGTAACTTCTCCTATGGACTAACTCCTCCTCTAAGTGAGCTCGAATTTGGTTTAGGTGACTCCTCATTTGCTTCAAGAACTTGAAAGAGAGCTTGGGTAAGATCGATTGGGGTCCCTGAGGGAGTGTGCAAAGGGAATTGGCTTGAATTTAGGTGTGGAGTAAAATGGACTTTTGGTGGAGCTCCCCTATTTACACCATGTGAAAACTAAGAAATGGGACTTGGAAAATTCTTGAGAGAGCTTTAGATCACTGAAAAATTACTCCTCTAGATTCCTCACACTCAATCGACATTGGGGAAGTGAAGTTTTAAATGAATTAGGGGGAGTATATCTCCCCCTTTAACAATCGGACAGCCAAGCATGGGCATGCCATTTTGATCTAATTGCCTTGATTCAAAGGGTTTGTTAGGCTTTTGGGATTGTCCTTGAGTTCAGTTTTGGCTAGGGAGTGGAATGATAAACTCCCCATATGCTTCAATTGAGTGTAATGATGATTCCCATGTGGGAATTTCAAAGCATGTGCTCGGTTTAGCCATTGGGTCAGTTAGACTCACCCAAACCCATTGGGTTGGGTGCACTACCCTCTTTAGTGTTCACTTGATCCACTAGGAGAGTGCAAAGTGAGTATGAAGAGGATTTGACCAAATTCCAAGTGGAATTGGCCAAAGTTTACCCTATGGCCTAGTGGTAAAATGGTCATTTGGTTAATTTTTGAATTTGGGTATGTTTGGTATGTTGAGAAAATAGGTTTGGTCAAGTTTCATTAAATTTGGAGTTGGTTTGATGTGATTTGGCTCATGTTGACGCATTTAGGTCAAAATGGGTCAACTTGGGTCTAATTGACCAAGTGGTCAAATTGGGTCAAACCAAGGGTTGGGTCAAGTTAATATGACCATTTGAAATGTTTTGGTGGATTTGGTTTGATTTAATTTGGTTTAGGTTTGAATTTGGTTCATATGACTTCATTTAGGTCAAATGGGTCAAGTTGACCAATTTGACTCATTTGACCTATTTGAGCTAGGTCATGGGTAGGTTTAGGTTTGGTTAGTCATATGAAGTAGATTGATATCTTTGTTTCCATTCAATTTTGGTTAAATTTGAATTTGGCTCAATAGGACCTATTAGGTCAAGTTGGGTTCAAGGTCAATTTGGCTAGGTTAGGTCTAGTCGGCCAATTGAGGCTTTGGTCTAGTTCAACAAGTGGTTTAGAAAGAACTTGATCCATTGGTTTCAATCAATTTGGCTTAAATCAAGTTTTGACACATTTTAACTTTGTAGGTCAAGTTGGGTCAACTTGGGTCAAGTGGCCAATTGGGCTAGGTTAGGCTCAAATGTTGACTTAATCAAGTTCAAACATTGACCATGAATGAAATTAGATCATTGGTTTTAATCAATTTGGCCTAAGGTGGATTTTGGCTATGTTGGGTTTCATTTTGGCTAAACGTTGACTTGGTCAACCCTTAAGGTTTGACTTGGTTTGGCCTAATTTGAGTGATTGATCATCTCATGATGATTGTTGATCATGATGAGAGGCTTAGATGAGTTTGATTCAATCCAATTTGGTTAGGATTAGAATTTGGCTCATGTTGACCTCATTTTTAGAATGAGCTCTCAACCCCTCCATCTTAGACATAGGACTTCTCTTAGACTTTAAGAGTTCCTTAGTCTTAAGACACATATAGTGATTAGGTGGACACTCCACCTAGCTCTAGAGACTTAGAAGAGTTAGCCATAGGAATAGGTCATGCCTTAGGAGTGTTAGGAAAATTTGCCTTCCCTTAGCTTGAACCATTCCTCACCTTCCTTCCTTCAAGTCAAACCCCAAATCAATCTTATTTGATTTTCACCAAACTCAAATCAAATCCATGATTGAAATCCATAATTGAAATCCGTGATTAAAACCCATGAATGAAATTCCTAAGTACAAATATTTCTTAAGTCCTTAATCTTCTTTTAAGGACTTAGCCTAAATCATGATCAAACAAATTCAAAGTCAGAAGTTTTTTTCTCATAACTCATTTATATTCATTTATATAACATAAATATAATGAAATTTCAAATCAATCAAATCAAACTCAAAATTAAATCAGTAATTTAATTTCCTTAATTTTCTCATGGACTTAGCCAAATCAAATCAATTCAAACTCATGATATTTTCTCATAACTTATTTATATTCTCATTTATATTCACATATATAAATGAAATATAAATCAATCAAACTCAAATCCAAAAATTAAATTCCAAATTTAAAATCCTTCTTAAGTCCTTAATTTCTCTCTTAAGGACTTAGCTTAAATCATGATTAAATCAATTCAAATTCATGGAATTTTCTCATAACTCATTTATATTCTCATTTATATTCACATATACAAATAAAATATAAATATAAATCACTCAAACCAAATTCAAAAATTCAAATCGCTATTCCAAAATTTCCTAAGTCCTTTAAAATTCCCTCTTAAAAGACTTAGCCTAGATCATGATCAAATCACTTCAAATCCTTGAAATTCTCTCATAACACATTTTTTTATTTATATTCACATATATAATGAAATATAAATTCAAACAATGAAAACCACTTCCAAAAATCGAACTCAAATCCACTCAAAATCCAACCTAAGCCTTTCAAGTTAAAATCTTGAACTTAGCTAAATCAACTTCAAATCAAGCCAAACTCTTGATTTTCCTTCATGATTCAATCAACCCTACAATCATGAATCCAAATATAAATATAAACTTCAATCACATAGCCAAAATCCTATTTAAAAATCAAACCCCAAATCCATTCATGTTCTTCCTTTGAAAATGAAATTGTCAAATTAATCAAAACCCATTTGACTTCAAACCACTTGCAAATGGATTTATATTTCAATCATAAGTCCATATACAAGTTCAATCAAACTCAAATCAAGCTTTGAACAAGCCATTTGATACACTTAGGCTCACTTGACCCAAAGTAACTTAAAGTACCCTTATGAGCCAAATTCTAATCCTAACCAAATTAGATTGAATCAAACTCACCTATGCCTCTCATCATGATCGATAATCATTATGGGATGAACAATCAATTAAATAGGGTCAAACTAAGTCAAGCCTAAGGGTTGACCAAGTCAACACTTAGCCAAAATAAAACCTAACATAGCCAAAATCCACCATAGGCCAAATTGATTGAAACCATTGATCTATGTTGACTCAGGAACAATGTTTGAACTTGACCAAGTCAACATTTGAGCCTAACCTAGCCCAATTGGCCACTTGACCCAAGTTGACCCAACTTGACCTAAAAAATCAAAATGTGTCAAAGCTTGGTCTAAGACAAATTGATTGAAACCAATGGGTCAAGTTCATTCCAAATAACTTGTTGAACTTGACCAAAGCCTCAATTGGACAACTAGACCTAACTTAGCCCAATTGACCTTGAACCTAACTTGACCTAAAGGGGCCATGTTGAGCAAAATTCAAACTTAACCAAAATTGATTGGAAACAAAGATACTAATCCACTTCATATGACTAACCAAACCTAAACCTACCCATGACCTAGCTCAAATAGGTCAAATGGATCAAATTGGTCAACTTGACCCATTTGACCTAAATGAATTCATATGAGCCAAACTCAAAACTAAACCAAATTGAATCAAACCAAAGCCAACAAAACATTTCAAACGGTCATATAAACTTGACACAACCCTTGGTTTGACCCAATTTGACCAATTGGTCAACTTTACCCAAGTTGACCCATTTTGACCTAAATGGGTCAACATGAGCCAAACCATATCAAATGAACTCCAAATCCAATGAAACTTGGCCAAACCAATTTTCTCAACATACCCAACATATTCATATTCAAAAGATCAGCCAAATGACCATTCTACCCCTAGGCCATAGAACAAATTTTGGTTAAATCTATGGAGAATTTGGTCAAGTCCTATTCATATCAACTTGATACCTTCATAATATGTCAAGTAGACCCTATGGAGGGTGGTACACCCAACCCTATGGGTTTGGGTCAGCCCAAATGGACCTAAGGCCAAAACGGAGCACATGTCTCAAATTTTCCATGTGTGAAACCTCCCTCCACTCAATTTGATGCACATGGGAGGTTACTAATCCACTCCTAACTAATTTCTTAAACTAAATAAACCTAAACCTATCGGTTTACTTATTTAAAAAAAATAAAAATTATAAAAATCCTAACCCTAAATCCTAAACCTTAAACCCTAAAAATCCTGAACCATAAATCCTAAACCCTAAATCGTCAACCCTAAATCCTAAACCCTAAACCCTAAACCCAAAGCCTAGAACCCCAAACCCTAAAACCCTTAAACCTTAAACCCTAAACACTAGAAGCCTAAACCCTAAACCCTAAACCCTAAAACATATAGCATTTTAATTAAAGGCTAATTCATTAATTACCCTCTTAACTAATTTCTTAAAATTTCTAAAACTTCCCAGAACTTAATTAATCTACTTTCTATAGATGCTTAGGTGTTCAAAGCCTAAGTTCAACTAAGGAAATCAAAACTCAACTCATATGTGTGAGGGGTGTTTCAAAATTACTTAAGTTAAATCCCTTAGCTTAATTAACCATTAATCATGAGCCAAATTGCATTAGGCCCTTTTATTCCTAGGTGCATTGGAAATTTAAATTCCTTGTGAGGTTTTATGCCATCTCATTGGCTCATAATTATTTGGTTAACTATGCTAATGTGGCATAGGTAAGGGCTAATTAACATGCTTAATTCATACCTTAACATAATCAAGATCTAAAATGAATTTAATCATTTAAAAATTAAAAAAATTTCAAACACATGTGGGAATGGGTTTGGAACCGCAAACTCAACTCACATTTTCAAAATTAAATCAAACTCAAACTCAAAGTCAAATAAGATTCACATTAAATGAACTTCGATTTACTTTAAGCTTTCTTATTTCATAAGATTATCTTTAGGATTTAATTAAAGTGAATGTGTTTACATGCTTTCATTACTTTAGTTCTTTCCCCTACATTATAAATATGTATGTCATATGGTTTCATGCATCCATGCTTTTCAAAAATCAAATTTAAAAAGAAAATGGTTACTTTATGTCAAATTGCATATTTTGGCTAAAGTAAAAAATATGAGTGGCTATTAACACTTTTAAATTCAAATTATTTTCAAAATATATGAATCAATTATCAAAATTGAAAGTGTGTTACTTATTTCTTAATTATAAGCTTGCATGTGAGTAAGATATAAGGATGTGCTTAGTGTAGCTTTTCTTCCTCTTCTCTTTTAGTATAGTTTTGAATAGGATTTGGCAAGGTGTGTGGTTCATTTGAAAATGACTTAACACTTGCCTAATTCCATATCATATTCATTCTTATACTATCAGTTAAGATGGATACTTATGCTTGCACATATAAATTGCATAAACAAACTAAAATGAAATAAACATAAATTTTTGCATCTTTTCTTTTCCCTTCATTTCTTATGTACACATGTTTGTATAAGGAAAATGGTATATTAGTTTGGACAACCCCAGAGGCATTAAGTAGTAGTCCTAAGTAGGTCTTTACACTGTTAACAATGGCGTACTCACTTATGCCTTTCTTACTTTCATGTGTGCATGTGAAAATTGGATAAGAAATCCCTTTTCTACTTAATGAAAATCATGCATCATAAACTTCCAAATTTCCTTAAATTAATTACTTAGCATGCATCATAAAGTGTGTTAAACATCTTCATTTGTGTGTATAGATATGCTTAGGACTCATTCATCTGCATGTTATACATGTTGGGAAAGAAGTGATATATATTTTGTGAATTTAGTTCATTTTATTTAATCTTAAAATGCCTTTTTCTCATTGGGTCTATTTAGAGTTCATCTAAACAAAGGATTAATTAAAATACATAATTAAAATATTCACTAAATAGAATTAAATGTGAATCCACTTTAGAAATTACTTAGGTTAGGGAAGAAAAGAGAAGTTATCTTCTCTTTCCCTCTCTTTATAACTTAGTAATTAATTGTAGGATTCATTTGAACCTAATCAAAACATAAAATAAAATCAACCCAAAAGAACTAAATCACTTAAATGAAACCTGCCTCCAAGTTGAGCATGTTTCACACTTAAAAAAATTCTAACTTAAAAGTCATAGCTAAGCATACCACACAAACCTCCAAAGCACACACATTAGGCTAAGTTACCACTTCTAGCTTTAGGTTTGGGTGGCGCATGGTTTGATGCTTGCTTTTGTTTTATGATATATGTTTTAGACTGGATGTTAGGATGTATGTGCATAGAATGAATAGTAGGACGATCTTAGTCTAACCATTATTTTTTGTAGGGGGTTGTGCTTAAGGGGCGCTGTAATAAATAAAAATATAAATACTTTTGCTATGTAGGTGCTTATACCCCTAAGCATAATCTAATAGGCTAGGTGGACTTAGTCACTCATGTGCGAGATGATAAGTCCAATATACATGCTTGGGATTTTGGTGGTTTGTTTAGTTAACCTTTTTTTTGCAGGTGTTAGCTAGATTTATTTTTTATTTTCATATAAATTTTGTAATTAGGATTTTGGGATGATTGTTATGGGGATTAGGATGAGCATTGGTCATAAGATCTTATCTTATGCACCATGTGAAGCCTTTGGAGCTGTCACCTTCCAACCATCCAAAAGAAGGAACCAAAGAAGAAAAGAATAATGAAGTAAAAGAAGAAAAGAAGAATGAAGAAATGAAACTTGAAGACCCCCATAACAATGAATTCCTTGCTTAATTGTATTTAATTCATTTGTAATTGGTTGTATAAGGGTAGAGCTCATTACCCAATTTGTTTTCAAGTTTGTGGTGGTACCCCATAATTCTTATTCTTTTGTGATTAGCATTATAAATTGATTGATGATTTGTTTAGCTTGTGCATTAAGTGACATCTTTTTCCTAGTTTTTTCCTTTCTTTATGTATGGCTTGGATGTGGATTAGGTTCTTAGAGAAAAATAATCTTTTGCCAAATATAAAAATTTAAAACTAAAAATAAAGAACTCATAACCTCACCTAAAGCATAGATATAAAATCAAGATAAAAGAAGTAGCAACCCCTTAACTGTATGAGTACTTTATTTTATAACATCATACACAAATGCATCTTGTTTCACTCTTGATTAGAGGGCTTCCATCTTTGCCAGAGAAACTTTGCTTGACCTTTGAGAACCACGGTGAAAATACACCTCCTACCTTCTCGCTGATTTTGGCCAATAACTTTATTTCTCATGCATTAGGCATATGAATCTTATTATCTTGAGTCAAAATAATTTTCCAAAAATGAAAATAAAATGAAATATGAATTGCATTAGATTTAGGTCATTTGAAGTATGTCCTTACATGATCTAGTCTCTTTAAAGAGTGAGTTTAAGGACTTAGTCTCTTTTTAAATAAATAACAGCCTAGCTATCTTGCATAAAACATAAGACTTGCCTACATATATTTAAAATCATAGGAGGAGTTAGTTGGCAGCCACCCCCAGGAAGTTGTAAGTTCAAGTAGTCGGGTGGTTTGTCTGCTCTTGTGGAGGTAAACCAGATACCCATTTCTTTCTTAGATTTAGGTTGTGCTTTCAGCCCTCACCAAAGCTCCCTAGATTTAGGTTATGAGGTTATTTTTCCCCTTTGTGGGCTATAAGCATAATTCCTCACCTCTTAGGCATTTCCTTAATCTTGTGTTATGGAATCATAAGTCCTAAAGTTTTAATGAAAAATTCAACTCAAACAAATTAAATCAATTTCAAAAATGTAAAGCCCAACCATAGGATAGTTTGAGATGCTCGTTAGGTTTCCTAGCATCATGGGCATCTCCTACTTATCTTTCTTTTGGCTTCAATAATAACTCTCTCTCTTTGACCAATCACATCTGATCTTTAAAAATGAACTAATTAATTGATAGTCTTTTCATATTGAAATCTTTGAAAGATCATTTACCTTAATATTCTTAAGGGATCCCATCCCTTAGGATGTAATTATGGGGCTTGCCCCTATATTTAATGAACCTAAAAAATAAATCTTGTTTTACTTTTCCATGTAAGAAGGGGAAGAATCTCTATATACACCCATTGTCCTTAGGAGTCCTTATTGAGGTGATTAGGTCCATTAAAGGGTAGTGACTTCTATCTCTCGAGATAGTACACTATTTTTTGATGATGTACCCGATCACTTGAATAACTGCATCTACAGATTTGCATGACATCCCAAAAAGATGAATTTTATATTCTTGCTTTTCAACACGGATGAAGGAGACTATATAGAAATTTCTCACCACAGATTTTTTTGGAAACTCCGCTAGGGATGGTTTCTCTCACTATCTTTGGTAAATGATCATTGTCTTCAAGCAACGATAGTTGGTTTCTACTTTGGTATGAATCCAAGACTATCTTTCTTTCCATTGGAACTTAGCTTATTTCATTCTTAAGTTGAGTTAGCCAATATCTTTAGGTTTTAGGACCTCACCTCGTGTTGGTCTTAAAACCCTTGTTGGGTTCTCCAATGGGTAAAAATAAAAAAGATCTAAATAAAAAGGAAAAACATTTAAAGACTTCCTCTTTATCATTTTTTATGATAAGGAAAGGTGATTTCTAAAATAATAACGACAAAATAAATTTTCCATAAGAACTTTGCTTTTCAAAAAGCACTCTTTCAAAAATGCACATAATAAAATATTTTCCACAAAATGCACATAATTGTTACATGTATGAATTTTCAAAAAAAAAAATTAAAAATCTTTTCCAAAAGCAAAAATGAATATCTTCCTTCAATTCATTTTGATGAAGATTTCATTTTCAAAATTAAATGAGCAATCATCTTTCCAAAAATCAAAATAAAAATCCAAAATAAAATTTTCAAAAGCACACATGAAGCTTTCCATTCAATATACCCACACTTATTGAATGGAAGTTTCATTTCCAAATAAAATTAAGTTTTTCATAAGCACAAATGAACATCTTCCTTCAATTCATTTTGATGAAGATTTCATTTTTAAAATAAAATGAACAACCATCTTTCAAAAAATCACAACTAAAAATAAAACTTAAAAAAAAAAGCATGTATGAACATTTTGGAATTTTCCTAAACCCACACCTATTGAATGGAAGTTTCATTTTCAAATAAATTTAAATTTTTCAAAAGCACATATGAATATCTTCAGTCAATATACCCAAATTTATTGAATGAAGATTCTATTCCTAAATAAAAATAATATCAATTGGAAATCCTACTTAAACATATCCCATATATGATTAAGTTGGAATTCCCTCTTTCAAAAATCAATAATCACATACAAAATGAAATTTTTACATTTTAAAAATAAGATTCATCTCCATTCCTACATGTCCAAATTTGTTGAGTGAAACTCCTCTTTTCAAAAATTGAAACTTAACAATCATATTTTCAAAATTCAAGAACATTTTGGAATTTCATTTAGCATACTCAAATTTGCTAAGTGAAGTCTGCAAATCCAAAATCAAAAATTTTCAAACACATTTGGACCTTCATTTAGCATACCCAAATTTACTAAGTGAACTCTCCAAATCCAAAATAAAAAAAATTCTCAAACACATTTTGGAACTTCATTTAGCATACTCAAATTTTCTAAGTGAAGTTTCCATATTTAAAATAAAAAAAAATCTTTTCAAACATATTTAGAACTTCATTTTAGCATACTCAAATTTTCTAAGTGAAGTCTCAAAATTCAAAATCAAAAATTTTCAAACACATTTGGAACTTCATTTTAGCATACTCAAATTTGCTAAGTGAAGTCTCCAAATCCAAAATAAAAAATTTTTAAAAAAATTTTGGAACTTCATTTAGCATACTGAAATTTACTACGTGAAGTTTCCAAATTCAAAATCAAAAAATTTCAAGCACATTTGAAACTTCATTTTAGCATACTCAAATTTGCTAAGTGAAGTCTCCAAATCCAAAATCAAAGAGTTTCAAACACATTTTGGAACTTCATTTAGCATACTCAAATTTGCTAAGTAAGTCTCCAAATTCAAAACCAAAAATTTTCAAGCACCTTTGGAACTTTTTTCTCTCTTTAACATACCAAATTTGCTAAAGAGAAGTTTTCATTTTCAAAATCAAATCAAAACACAAAATTTTGAACACATCTTTTGGAATGTCATTTAGCATAACCAAATTTTCTAAGTGAAGTTTCCATTTCACAAAACTAAGTGGGACTTCATCCTTAGCATACCATATTTGCTAAAGTAAAGTCTCCACTTTCAAACAAATAAAAAAAAATGTAACACATTAGGATTTCCTTAGCATACCCAAATTTGCTAAGGATCCTGCTCTTTCAAAAATCAAACATCCAAAAAAAAAATTGAAATACTTTAGGATTTTCCTAGCATATCCAAATTTGCTAAGAATCCTATTTTCAAAAATCAAACAAAACACACTTGGGTTCTTCACTTAGCAGACCTAAATTTGCTAAGTGAGAATTCTAATTTTCAAAATTAAATAACAATTCACTAAAAAAATTATTTTCAAACACTTCACTTAGCATACCCAAATCTGCTAACTGAGTAAAATTTCAAAATCATCAATCAAAAATAAAATCAATTGACCCTTACTTTAACATACCCAATTTTGTTAAAGGAAAGGTTCCCCAAATCAAAATCTCTAAATTCAAACAAACATGAACCTATGGAAGCATCCTTCTTAAAATATTTTAATCCACTTTTCAACATACCCAAATTTGTTAGAGTTGGATTCATATTCAAAATTCCTCTTTTCATCAAATCTTCTCAAATCCATTTGAACCCAAGTTAACACTTCTATGATGTTGGATGTGGGTTTAAATTTTCAATTCAAATTCAAAAATCAACAAACACATAAATCTGACCTAAGCTCATTTCCTATTGCGATTGTCGCATAACTATACCTTTAGTCTTTGCGCTGAAATGGCAGGCTCACTAAAATTTGTTTTCACTTTCCCTCATGGCATGGATTTGGCTTTGGACCAGGCAAACTTCCCCCGATTGGATCATACACATCTTATCCACTTCGGTAGGGGATTTGAGGGAGCAAGGATTACATGTGAGGGCACTCCCCTCATGACAGTCAGTAGGGCCATGGTGATCAGGAAGATGTCGGTCATCCGTATTGATCTACCTTCTGATTTTGGCATATCCTTGCTGAAGAAAAAAGTAGCGAAGTCCCACAAGCTTCAGTAGTAATAATGCCAGCCCCAGTTTTAGTGCGCCCTGTGGTTTCTTGTGCTACCCTAATGAGGGCTAGCACCCTCTCATCAGTATCCTCTAAGGCAAGGCTCCCTTGATCTCAGGGCTTGCCTCCGCTACTTTTGAGTATGGGTCTAGCTCTCACTCCTCCCATCCTACAAGAATGCAATGAATGAACAAAAACTGCATCATCAAGTAATATCACACTAGGATTGCCAGGGAGATGGAGGCAGCCGCCAGTTCAACTATTGAGGAGTTTCCTATTTTTACTTCACCACTGGTTACAGCAAACCAGTTCCATCCTCACTTTGGGTCAGACAGAGAGGATGTTAGGAGGATTCACAAATCACCTCCACCAGTGGTCCAACATCAGCCAACACTTACATGGAGTAGGAGGCCTTACGTCGTCCTCCGATTAGTCTTGCACTAGGTAGGCGGAGCTTACGAACGTTTAGAGTCTGAAACTCAATTTGATCTGAGATACATTATCCCCTGCAGTGTGGAGAAACATATTCATAAAGAGAGGGCCAGAGAGGCCCATACATCTGCTCACATTACTAGCAGGGAGAGGTAGAGGTTCAATCGCTAGTCGGCAGCTTCCACACTTATTAATTTTCTAGCTCGGCATGTTACCCGCACCGACCATACAGACATCTTACTTACTGGGACCAGTCCTAATAGAAGGATAGCTCCTACTCATAGAGAGTCAGTGGTTTCTCCACCACACCGCTCTGCCCCCCATCTACCATCAGCAGTTCAAGTCACAGCATCTCCAGTACCATCAAAGGTCATGAAAGCCATATCTGGGGAGAAGCACACCCCGTTGGTGATCTGGCCATAATTGAGGGATCCTACTCTTTGTACACTACCTACTGTGGCAAGGCAGAGTTCTCCTGCTTTACTTTCTACCCCAGTGGTGGTGTGGAAGGAATGGCAACCCCAAAGCATAATGGTTATCCCTTCACCAACTCCGTCGGTTCACCAGGATGTGGAGATGGTAGCAGTTATTTCAAAGGTAGCAGATGATAGCTCAGCTGCACCAAGGATAGTTGAACCTCTTAGGAATGTCACCCCTCTCATACCTAGTGATAGTCAGGAGTGTCTCTCATCTAGTGAGTACAATCCTTATAGGATTAACTCCCCAGCAGCAAGTGAGGTTTGATGCCTCTCAGTGCACGACATTGATCACATCGATCAGCCTAGATCATTTGTTCCTGTTTAGATAGATCATTCTCTCAAAGAGATAGTAGCTCATTATCTTGTAAAGAAGAAGGACATCTTGGGGTATGATTGGTTAGACGAGGAGAAAGTCAGCTTCGATCCTAACAAAGATGACTTATTGGAAGACTCACTGAGTCGTATGGTGATACTGAGGATCTCTTCTGGGAGCAAGAGCCATGGAAGGTGATGAGGTTGATCAGGAAGATACCGCCCAATCAGCCCAACACCTCCAAAATCAATTGATGTAGAAAGATGAGTAGATAAATAGGATGGCACGACAGTTAGAGGACTTATTTGCAACAGTTTCAGTACTCCAAAAATAAGCCCCAGCAGTTCATCCTACTACAGCTGACATTAGTCAGCCTAAGTTAGTGCATGTCTTGGACCCAACCAAGACCTTACCTCCCATTGAGCAAGGTAGCACTAGCCTGTATAAGAAGGTAGTGGAAAGTATCTCCATATAAGAAAAAGACATCCAATCCATAGTTGAGTAGCTAGTAAAGGAAGCATTGGCTCAAGCTGGGGAGGATCATCAGTTTCAAAGGGTAGACCCTACCCGGAGGAATTCGATTCAGTCCAATATCCTTTGATGGTAGTGGAAACCCAAGGCAGTACATAGCACACTTCAGGGCCAGTTGTTGCAACACCGGTGGTAGCGATGCTTTGCTTTTCCATCTCTTCATTAGTAGCCTAGTAGGTGTTGCTTTTGATTGGTATGCTGAATTGCCCAATGGTTCAGTAAAGACATTTGCTGAGTTGGAGCAACTCTTTATCAAAAGATTTGCTGGAGCTCAATAAAGGATTACTGTAGTGATCTCATTGTAGTACAACAACACCTAGGTGAGTCCCTTTTGATTATATTCTCTGATGGAGTAACTTGGGTACAAAATATGAGTTGCAATTGTCTGAGCACCATTCCATTGAGATTCTTTTAAAGAATATCCATTGCCCAGTCGCCTTCATGCTTAAGGGATTTACTATCAAGACATTTGAGAAGCTAATTAACATAACAACTAGTCTATAAGGAGAGGCCAAACAGTTGCCTTTTGAAGACCAGTTGCCTAAAGCAAAGCAAGAAAAGGTGTATGAGAAGAAATAGGGAGCAGTGTCAACAATAGATAAGAGGAAGCAGCCAGCTAGAGATTAACCTAAGAGACAATGACCTCAACAGCCTCCACCTCTTTTTCCACCACCGAGGTGTCCCTACCGACCTCTGAGACTACATGACCGACCAGTTCCTCCTCACCATACCACCAGAATGATGACCGCCAGTAGCTATGGTCCACCTACTCTTTTAGGTAAGTTTAACAAATCTTATTCATTTAAGAGGGAGGTAATCAGAAAGAACTTTAATAATCTCTTAAAGAAGCCTAATTTTTAGCTACCTGAGCCTAGGAGACTGGAGGAATTAAGAAAAAGTCATTATCTAAACTTTTTTCCCTACCATCATATGCTAGGCCATATTTTAGAGGATTGTTTCACATTCAAGGACTAGCTTGAACATAGTTTCAAGACCGGTGCTGTAGTTATCCCAAAGGAATACCTTATGGAATAACCATCCAGTTTCATTAAGGTAATCCTTAGGAATACATGTGACCCTTCCAAAACTAAAGAAGCGTGGGATATTTCATTATCCAAAACCTCTAAGGAGATCGTCCAGAATATCAAGAAGCTTTCCTTGCAGGTGGCTGAGTTAGCTCAAACCTCCAACATCAAGGAAGGTTTGCAAGTTGCCAATGCCAACTCAAGGAAAGGGGGAGCTCAGTAGTAGAAATAGCAGTAGAAGCAGCAGTAGCAGCATGTGTCAGCCCGGGATAGCCTAGTAGCACAATCACTGACCGAGTCTAGCCTCCATACTACAGTTGCAGCTTCCACACTGGTGACTTCTTCTACTTTAGCTGGTTTTTCTCTTCTAAAAATAGAACTCTTATATCGATGGATAAGGGCATCAAATCCCTTACCCCACTAACTTTACTTGATTTCTACTTTGTACCTCCAAACAAATCTAAGAAATTGAAGAATAAAGCTAGTTTGAATTACATCTGTGTCACTTCTAATGGGTTATCTTCTTCTATTTCTAATGATAACTCTTGAAGTCAAAATAGCTATAACAATTTCAATCTTCCTCTTTCTGATTCAGAGTTGGACTTTCCTACTCTAAACACTATAGGTTTGCCTCTTGAGATAGACTTGGAATCATCCGATTCTGAGCGTCCCATAGGAGAAGCTATAGGTTAGCCTGATGTGCAGGTATAACCTTCTATTACCCTGCGATAAGAGATCACCGAAGTCAACCTCCATAGTGGCAAGGTTCTACCTCCTAGGGAAGCACCTCAAGATAGAGGGAAACAAGTTATTGGTATAGAGGATTGAGAAGCCCCTCCACAGGATGCTTCATCCTTTGATATGCTTGTGGAGTACCAGCCCAAGATGGACTACAATGTCCTCTCTCATCTAAGAAAGTTATCATCTAAGCTAAGCATATATGATGCCCTTATCTTATCTAAAGAGATGAGAGATCACTAATCAAGGCTCTCCTTGATCCTGAGATATGCTTAGCTCAGCTGACTACTATAGGTGAGGAGGCACATTACATAAATGAAGCTCAGGGAATCACCTTCATAGATGAAGACCTTCTTCTGGGGGACTTGGAGCACAATCGTCCCCTCTAAATCATAGTTGACATGGACAGGTTCAGACTTGCCAGAGTTCTTGTAGATCCAGGTGCATCGGTGAACATTATGAGTCTAAAGACCCTTGCCTATTTGAGGATCAACATCTCCACAGTTTGAGGAGATTAGATGATGTTGATAGGATTCAATGAACAAGGTGAGCGGGCTTTAGGTTCTATAGTGTTACCTTTGGAGATTGGTGAATAGAAAATTGAAGCCATGTATTACATCATTGATTAGAATAGTTCATTCACTACTTTGCTCGGTAGGCCTTGGATAAATTAGAATAAGATCATTCCATCCTCCCTCTATCAGTGCATTAAGTTCAGAAAAGATGGAATTGAATACCTTGTCAATGGAGATGAAAAGCCATTTTCAGTTAGAGAGGTTGAGATTTATGAAGATGTGACTTACTATCTTTCTCAAAACACCCTTTCTCATGAACTTGGAAAAAATTCAAATGCAAACACAAAAGAAAAAGAAAATGAAGAAAAAGAAAAGCCAAAATAAAAAGAAAAGAAAAAGGAAAATCCAAGTGAACAAGAAAGGGGAATTGAGGAAGAAATAGATCTGCATATTACATTCCACCCACTATTCATTCCATCATATAGACATGTGGGTAGGATGGCTCAACCTCCACTAGGCAGAGGCAGAGGTAGAAATAGAGGTAGTTCCAAAGGTGGAAGACCCCCTAGTTGGCCATCAGCCAACATAGGTCGTGTTCTAGTTCATAGGAGTACCCATACTATTCATATAGACTTGGAATCTAGCACAGGGGATGAGTCTAATGTGATTAGTAAACTAGCTAACCCCTCTTAGCGGGTTTCATTGGAGGGGACTTTCAATTCAGATAGAGACGAAGACCAGGCCTCCAGAAAAAGAAAAGTATTTGAATCTGATTTATGTGAAACTATTCGGCAGTAGCTAGGAACCTTAGCTCTAACCTCACTTACATCTCAAAAAGTTGAAGGTTTGGTATTTAAGGAAGTCCCTAAAGTTTCCAGTGACATGAAGCAAAAGAGAATCTTTTTGGGATCATCATCCTCAAGTTCTGAAGTTGATGTAGAACTTGAGGAGGATACTTTTAAAGAATTGATGGAATTACCACTTGACTTTTACTCGCCTTGTCTTCATAATCTTATACATAAAGGTTTGGTTTTTTATACATGGTCTAGGCATAGGTCAGAGTATTTTAAAAAGATGTGGAATAATGCAGGCAGGGAAGCTCAATCAAGAGTAGGACTAGGATTTAGTATAGTCGGTCCAGTCGATGATGACGATTACTGCTTAGTTGTTACCAACCATTTGGAGTCTGATAGGTTCTTCTCACACAACACCAACTCTTATGAGAATGTGTGTTTAGAAACCTCAGATGATCCATATGATCTCCAAATCAAAAAGACACTGCCAAAATTTGAAGAGGAGATTCATTCAATAATCGATAAGCTTAAAGAAATCAACCTCGGGATAGAAGAAAATCCACGCCGAACATACATAACTTCATTGCTGAATGAAGAAGAAACCAATGACTTAGTTAGGATATTGACTGAGTTTAAAGACTGCTTCGCATGAAGTTATGAAGAGATGTTCAGATTATCTCCTAATGTAGTAGTCCACAAGCTAGCAGTAGATCTTGACATTACCCTTATTAAGCAAGCTCCCAGATGCAAGTGATTAGAAATTGAACAACATGGTATTTCTGAAGTCAAGAAACTCATCGATGCTAGTATTATTAGGAAAGAAAAATATCCTACCTGGTTAGCTAGTGTTATCCCATTTTAGAAAAAGAATAGCCAAATTCGTATGTACATTGATTTCAGGGATTTAAATAAGGCATGTCTTTAAGGATGAGTTTTCTCTTCTTATACCAGAATTAATGGTGAACATTGCCTCATCTCATGAAGTTTTATCTTTCATGGATGGGTCATCTAGCTATAACCAAATCAAGTTGTCTCCTGAAGATGAAAGGAACACTACTTTTTAAACCCCGATCAAAATTTTTTGTTATGGGGTCATGCCTTTTGGCCTTAAAAATGTTGGTTCTACATACCAACGGGCCATGACTCAGATCTTCAACAAACTCATCCATCATCAGGTTGAGTGTTACGTTGTTTATCTAGTAGTCAAGAGCAGAGAAAACAAAGACCACCTTTTTAACTTGAGAGTAATTTTTGAACAGTTAAGATAATATAACCCCAAAATGAATCCCCTGAAGTGTGCATTCAGAGTAGCTTCAGGGTAATTCCTTGGGTTTGTTGTTCAACATTGGAGAATAGAAATAGACCTAAAAATGATCAAAGCTATCTTAGAAATGCCACCTTCTAAGAGTTTAACTCAACTTAGATCCTTCCAAGGATGGCTGGTGTATCTAAGATGCTTTATCTCCAATCTATCGGGGAGATGCAAGACATTCTCAACATTTGTTAAAAAGGATGTCAAGTTCAAGTGGGATGACAAGTGTCAGCATACCTTCAAAGACATCAAGCAGTATTTGGTGAAGCTGCCAGTTCTAACAGCCCCTATTCCAGGCAGGCCACTCATTTTCTATATTGTTGCATTGGATGACTCCCTCGGTGCTCTGTTGGCCCAAGCCAATGACAAAGGGAAGGAGAACGCTCTCTACTACCTCAATCATCATCTGATTCTTGCTTAGGTAAACTATCCACCTATTAAGAAACATTACCTAGATTTGATCTTTGCTTCCAAAAAGCTAAGACATTACATGCTTTCTCATAAGGTGAACTTGATCCCTTGAACAAATCCACTGCAGTATCTCATGACACGGCTAACACTATCTGGATGTTTGGTATGCTGGTCCATAATACTTTCATAGTTTGACATCACATTCGTACCTCTCTGGGTGATAAAAGGATAGACACTAGTGGATTTCTTAGCAATACACCCACTTCCTACTGACTCTCTGCTTAGTGATGATCTCCCTGATAAAAAAATAGGGGAGGCTGATAATCATCGATAGGAGATGTATTTCGATGGCGCAGCTTCTTTTTACAAAGGGGAAGCACCATGATCTATTCTCCCAGGAAAGGCAGGGGTAGGAGTAGTTCTACTAACTCTAGACCACGATGTGATGAGATTATCATACTATCTTTCCAACCCCTGCACCAACAATGAAGTTGAGTATGAGGCTTTGATTATCAATCTAGAGTTAGCCATCACTATCAATGTCAAGTGCATCAACATCTTTGGGGATTCTTAGTTGGTCATCAACTAGATTGCCGAGTCCTGCTAGGTCCTCAAACCCAAGCTTCGTCATTACTACAAGTATACCATGAAGCTATTGGCCCAAATTCTTGAAGTCACCATCTACAAGGTTCCCCTAGTAGAGAACATAGTAGCATATGCTTTGGCCAAACTTTCCAAAGAATTAGAATGTCCAGAAGATGAGTCCAGTTCAATAAGGGTTCAAAATAGATAAGTCCTATCCCTTATTGATGTTGAACTCATCAAGAGACTTTCTCTTGAAGGGGAGGTTGACATTGCCAAAATGGACAAAGAGCTGGATTGGAGGTAACCGTTCAAATATTATTTGAATAGCGGCAAGCTACCTCAAGAAAAATCACAAGCCCATTAGGTGAAACAGAGAGCTCTGTCCTATGCACTCGTTGATGGCACCCTGTACCGTCGATCATTTGACCAAATGTGGTTACATTATTTAGACAAGAATGAAGCCCGTGGCATTGTAACCAAGGTACATTTAAGTCTATGCAAATCACATCAATCCAGTTTGAAGATGAAGATGAAGATCAAGTGACTTGGATACTACTAGCCTTCGATGATTATAGGCTGTATGGATGTTGCTAGGAGATGTCATCACTGTAGGTACACGCTGTGGTCCTCTGCCAACCACCCTACATTGGCCTCATGTCCATTTGGTGTTGGGGTACTGATATTGTGGGTTCGATCGATCCTCCTTATTCCAAGGGGCATCGATTCATCTTAGCTGCCACCTACTACTTTTTCAAGTGGGCGGAAGCCATCCGACTTAGAGAGTTACAACTCAGCATGTGCTTTTATTTTTCTAGAACTATATCATATATAAGTTCGGGGTGCCTCGATGAATTATATCTGATAATGGTACTACATTCAAAAGCACAAAGATCAACAGCTTCTCCAGAATACACGGTATAGATTAGAGATACTCCACCATCTACTATCCCAGAGCAAATGGCTTAGCAGAAGCATACAACAAAACTATCATCCATATACTTAAGAAGACTCTTGATGATAACAAACGATAGTGGAACAAGAAGTTGGTTAAAGCTTTGCTGGCTCCACATATCGAACTCCAACTCAGTCTACATCATTTTCCTTAGTATATGGGTTTTAAGTCGTTCTACCATTAGAAGTTCAACTCTCGTCACTAAGGATAGCATTGAGTAGCAAGATCACTATATTGCAGAATGCAAAGTTGTGGTTAGAAGAGCTCGAAGGTTTGGAGGAAAGTCGCCTACGGGCGTGCTAGAATCTCGAGTTATACAAAACCAAAATGGTTCAAGCTCACAACAAGCTCGTCCGCCCTAGGTCTTTCTGAGTAGGAGAACTTGTGTTAGTCCTAAGAAGACCAATTGTTGCCTGTCAAAAGATGGGAGGCAAGTTTGAACCCACTTGGGAAGGCCTCTATGTCATAGAGAAGGCCTACCAAGGAGTATCTTATCAGCTTATTGATTATAAAGGGTAACACCTGATGCTTCCAGTTAATGGGCTCTATCTAAAGAAATATTGCCCATGAAATAAATCATGTTTGAAAATAATTATTAATAAAAAGAACAAAAATCTGATTCTATTCATCAAATCTTCTCATGAGATTTTAAGGACTTAGCCTAACTCATGATCAAACCCATTCAAACTCATGAGATTTTCTCATAATTCATTTATATTCACATATATAAATGAAATATAAATTTAAACCAATTAAAATAAAACTCAGAATTCAAAATCAATGAAATTTCTTAAGTTCCTTAATTTCCTACTTAAGGACTTATCCAAAATCAAATCTAAATCAATTCAAACTCAAGATATTTTCTCATAACTTATTTATATTCTCATTTATATTCGCTTATATAAATGAAATATACATACAAATCAATCAAATCAAATCCAACAATTAAATTCCAAATTTAAAATCCTTATTAAGTCCTTAATTTCTCTCTTAAGGACTTAGCATAAATCATGATCAAATCAATTCAAATTCATGGAATTTTCTCATAACTCATTTATATTCTCATTTATATTCACATATATAAATAAAATATAAATATAAATCAACCAAATAAAATTCAAAAATTCAAATCCCTACTCCATAATTTTCTAAGTCCTTTAAAATTCCCTCTTAAAAGACTTAGCCTAGATCATGATCAAATCACTTCAAATCTTTGAAATTTTCTCATAACCCATTTATCTTCTCATTTATATTCAATATATAATTGAAATATAAATTTAATCAATCAAAACCACTTCCAAAAATCAAACTCAAATCCACTCAAAATCCAACCTAAGTCTTTCAAGTCAAAATCTTGAACTTAGCTAAATCAACTTCAAATCAAGCCAAACTCTTGATTTTCCTTCATGATTCAATCAACCCTACAATCATGAATCCAAATATAAATATAAACTTCAATCACTTAACCAAAATCCAATTCAAAAATCAAACCCCAAATCCATTCATGTTCTTCCTTTGAATATGAAATTATCAAATGAATCAAAACCCATTTGACTTCAAACTACATACAAATGGACTTATATTTCAATCATAAGTCCATATACAAGTTCAATCAAACTCAAATCAAGCTTTGACCAAGCCATCTGACCCACTTAGGCTCACTTGACTCAAAGTGACCTAAAGTACCCTAATGAGCCAAATTCTAATCCTAATCAAATTGGATTGAATCAAACTCACCAATGCCTCTCATCATGATCAACAATCATCATGGTATGATCAATCAATCAAATTGGGTCAAACCAAGTCAAACCTAAGGATTGGCCAAGTCAACACTTAGCCAAAATAAAACCTAACATAGCCAAAATCCACCATAGGCCAAATTGATTGAAACCATTGATCTAATTTCATTCATAAACTATGTTTGAACTTGACCAAGTCAACATTTGAGCCTAACCTAGCCCAATTGGCCACTTTACCCAAGTTGACCAAACTTGACCTAAAAAATCAAAATGTGTCAAAACTTGATCTAAGCCAAATTGATTGAAACCAAGGGGTCAAGTTCATCCCAAATCACTTGTTGAACTTGACCAAAGCCTCAACTGGCCAACTAGACCTAACCTAGCCCAATTAACCTTGAACTAACTTGACCTTAATGGATCATGTTGAGCTAAATTCAAACTTAACCAAAATTTATTGGAAATAAAGATACCAATCCACTTCGTATGACTAACCAAACGTAAACCTACCCATGACCTAGCTCAAATAGGTCAAATGGTTCCAATTGGTCAACTTGACCCATTTGACCTAAATGAAGTCATATGAGACAAACTCAAAACTAAACTAAATTGAATCAAACCAAAGCCAACAAAACATTTCAAATGGTCATATAAACTTGACACAATCTTTGGTTTGACCAAATTTGACCAATTGGTCAACTTGACCCAACTTCACCCATTTTGACCTAAATGGATTAACATGAGCCAAACCATATCAAATGAACTCCAAATCCAATGAAACTTTTCCAAACCCATTTTATCATCATACCCAACATATTCAAATTCAAAAATCACCCAAATAACCATTCTAGCCCTATGCCATAGAATAAATTTTGGTCAAATCCATGGGGAATTTGGTCAAGTCCTATTCATTTCAACTTGATACCTTTTTAATAGGTCAAGTATAACCTATGGAGGGTGGTGCACCCAATCCATTGGGTTTGGGTCAGCCCAAATGGACCCAAGGCCAAAATCGAGCACATGGCTCAAATTGGCAATGTGTGAAACCTCCCTCCACTCAATTTGAAGCACATGGGAGTTACCAATCCATTCCTTAGCACAAACTGACCATGTGCCAACTCCTAATAGCTCAAACAGCCCTTCCAATATGGTCAATTGGATCAAAATGACAACCATAACTTCAGTTGTTTGATTATCATAGGGGGAGATATTCTTCACCTAATTCCCTTCAATTCTAAGAGTCTCACTATCTATTGAGTGTTAGAGAGTCAAAAGAGCCATCTTAGAGCAATCCTAAGCTCTCTAGAAGAGAATTGAAATTAGCCATTCTCGATTTTCTTCAAGAGAAAATAGGGGAGTTCCATTGATTTCCCAATTTTGTCTACACACCAAATCAAGCCAATTGCCTTTGCACACTCCACCAAAGGGTCAAGTCAAGCTTGCCAAACCTCTTTCCCAAGCTCCAAAGGCAAGGGGAGATCCACTTCAATCAAAACCCACCTCACAAGGAGGAGGGGTTGGTCCATAGAGAAAACTACTCAACCTTAGGAGCTAATTCTTTCACCACAGCTTCGTCTCAACCCGACGAAGCTCCTCTAAGGGAATCAAGTGCAGATGATCACCTCCGATGAGGTATGACATTTTTTGATCACTCGACTTAAGGTGTGTTGGTCCTTTGTAAAAGAAAGTTTAATGGCATGAAGTTTCAACTATTAAATGTGATCTACATTGCTTGATGATGGTGTGTGAAAAATTGTAGCCTAATTCAAGCTCAATCGAGCTCGGATCAAAGCCTAGAACATGGACAGTCCCCATAGATCACAGGCTTTGGTAGGGATAGATCTATGGTCGTCCATCCATGCATTTTGGATGGACGATCGAGATTAAATGCATGTTTTAAAGTCTATTTATCCTTTTTAAACCTCAGGGTTATTCCTGGCCATTTGATCCTTGTAAAATTGCATACCACCACTGCCACACGCGCAGTGACAGGAAGTTTAAGTGGTCGCTCCCCATTCGACGTGTCGAAAGTGCACAAGACCACCACCGTCGCATGTCATGCTGTGGATTAAGGGATTTAATTAAGTTTTAATTAATTCTAATTAATCCTCTAAGATTTAAAAATTTATATCTCTTTAAAGAAAAATTTTAAAAATATGAGGTAAATTGCCACTAAAAGATAATTCAATATAAAATATTCTAAAATTGGTTTTAATGGATTTTGAATTGTATCTTTCTCTGATTTTTACTTTTAATGGAAATTTTAATTTGTTAATTACTCCTTAATTAATCTTCTGAATAATCTCAAACTTATTGGGTATATTTTGGAGGATGACTTCTGCCTCCCCTAATTATCTTGGGATTTATTGGTGGCTTAATTGGGGGAATAGAAAATTCATTTCCTAATTACCCCCTTAATGTAATTAAGGATAATTAAGGGTTTGATTAGTATTTTAATCCCTTATTGAAGTTGATTAAGGTTTGATCTAGTGAATAGGAGGCTTAGGGAATACTTTTTGGGTATTTCCCCTAAGCTCTTCCCTAAACCCCCTTTTTCTTTTCTTAACCCTCTCGTAATTAAGGGCTAATTCATTAATTACCCTCTTAATTAATTTCTTAAAATTTCTAAAACTTTCCATAACTTAATTAATCTACTTTGGGTATATGCTTAGGTGTTTAAAGCCTAAGTTCAATTAAGGAAATTAAAACTCAACTCATATTTGTGAGGGGTGTTTTGAAATTACTTAAGTTAAATCCCTTAGCTTAATTAACCATTAATCATGAGCCAAATTGCATTACACCCTTTTCTTCCTAGGTGAATTGCAAATTTAAATTCCTTGTGAGATTTTATGTCATCTCATTGGCTCATATTTATTTTGTTAACTATGCTAAGGTGGTGTAGGTAAGGGTTAATTAACATGCTTAATTCATAACTTAACCTAATCAATATCTAAAATAAATCTAATCATCTAAAAACTAAAAAAAATGTCAAACATGTGTGGGAATGGGTTAGGAACAGAACACTCAACTCACATTTTCAAAATTAAATCAAATTCTAAACAAACAAAAATTACATTAAGCAAACTTTGATTTACTTTAAGCCTTTTATTTAATAAGATTGTCTTTAGAATTTAATTAAAATGAATGTGTTTACATGCTTTCATTGCTTTAATTTTTTCCCCAACATGTTAAATATGTATGTCATGTGGATTCATGCATCCATGCTTTTCAAAAATGAAAGTTAAAATGAAAAATGTTACTTTATGTCAAATTGCATGTGTTGGCTAAAGTAAGAATATGAGTGGCTATTATCACTATTAAATTCAATTTGTTTTCAAAATATATGATTCAATTATCAAAACTGAAAGTGTACTACTTATATCTTATTTATAAGTTTGCATGTGAATAAAATATAGGGATGTGCTTAGTATAAGTTTTCCATCTCTTCTCTTTTAGTATAGTTTTGAATATGATTTGGTAAGATGTATGGTTCATTTGAAAAGAACCTAACACTTTCCTAATTCCATATCCTATTCATTCCTATACTATCACCTAAGAGGGATACTTATGCTTGCACATATAAATTGTATAAACAAAAATAAATCAACTAATACAAATTTTTGCATTCTTTCTTTTCCATTCATTTCTTTTGTACATATGCTTGCATTTAAGGAAATTGGTATATTAGTCTAGACAACTTCGAGATTACGAGGCTTTAAGTATCACTAAGTAGGTCTTGTATCTTACATCTCTGGTTAACAATGGCGATGTACTCACTTATGTCTTTCTTACTTTCATGTGTGCATGTGAAAATTGGATAAGAAATCCTTTTTCTACTAAATGAAAATCATGCATCATAAATTTTAAAATTTTCTTAAATGAATTGCTTAGCATGCATCATATAGTATGTTAAACATTCTCATTTGTATGTATAGATATGCTTAGAACTCATTCATATGCATGTTATACATGTTGGGAAAGAAATGAAGTGATGTGTGTTTTGTGAATTTGGTTCATTTTATTTAATCTTAAAATGCCTTTCCTTTTTAATAGATTTATTTAGAGTTCATATTAAAACATTTAATCAAAACATTCACTAAATAAAACCAAAATATGAATCTACTTTAGAAATTACTTAGGTTAGGGAAGGAAAGAGAAGTTCTCTTCTCTTTCCCTCTCTTTATAACTTAGTAATTAATTGTAGGATTCACTTGAACCTAATCAAAATATGAAATAAAATCAACTCAAAATAATTAAATCACTTAAATGAAACCCTCCTCTAAGTTGAACATGCTTCACACTTATAAAATTCTAACTTAATGCCATTGCTAAGCATACCACACAAACCTCCGAAGCATACACATTAGGCTAAGTCACCACTTCTAATTTTAGGTTAGGGCGGTGCATGGCTTAATGTTTGCTTTTATTTTGTGATATAAGTTTTGGACTGGATGTTAGGATGTATGTGCATAGAATGAATGCTAGGATGATCTTAGTATAACCATTATTTTCTGCAGGGGATTGTGCTTAAAGGGTATTGTAATAAATAAAAATATAAATGCTTTTGTTGTGCAAGTGCTTATACCCCTAAGTATAATCAAATAGGCTAGGTGGACTTAGTCACCCATGTGTGGGGTGATAAGTCCAATATACATGCTTGAGATCTTGTATGGTTTGTTTAACTAACCTTTGTTTTACATGTGTTAGCTATATTTACTTTTCTTTTTTTATGTAAATTCTACAATTAGGATTTTAGAATGATTATTATGGGGATTAGGAATAGCATTGGTCATAAGATCTCATCTTATGCACCATGTGAAGCCTTTGGAGCATCTGCCTTCCAACCATCCAAAAGAAGGAACCAAAAAAGAAAGAAGCGAAAAAGAAGAAAGAAGAATGAAGAATGAAGAAATAAAGCTTAAAGGCCCCCATAAC
This sequence comes from Cymbidium sinense, assembly GCA_021442155.1. Taxonomy (NCBI): domain Eukaryota; kingdom Viridiplantae; phylum Streptophyta; class Magnoliopsida; order Asparagales; family Orchidaceae; genus Cymbidium; species Cymbidium sinense. Next base: position 83,452,508 of record CM038223.1, read on the forward strand.
AATGAATTCCTTGTTTAATTGTATTTAATTCATCTGTAATTCAGGTTCTATAAGGGTAGAGCTCGGCTACCCAATTTATTTTTGGGTTTGTGTGGTGGTGCTCGACCACAATGGTCCCTTATTTTTTGTGATGAGCTTTATAAATTCATTGATGATTTGTTTAGCTTGTGCATTTAAGTGGCATCCTTTTCTTAGTTTCTTCCTTGCTTATTGTATGGCCTGGATGTGGATTAGGCTCTTAGGGAAAAATAAAGCTTTTACCAAATTTAATAATTCAAAACTAAAATTAAAGAACTCATAACCTCACCTAAAGCTTACGTTTAAAATCAAGATAAAAGAATTAACAACCCCTTAGTTGGATGAGTACTTCTTTTTATAACATCATGCACAAATGCATCTTGATTAGAGGGCTTCCACCTTTGCTAGAGAAACTTGGCTTGACCTTTAAGAGCCATGGTGGAAACACACCTCCTCCCCTCTCGTTGATTTTGGCCAATAATCTCATTTCTCATGCATCAGGCATATGAATCCTATTAGCCCGAGACAAAATAATTGTCCAAAAATGAAAATAAAAATGAAATTTGAATTTCATTAGATTTAGGTCATTTGAAGTATGACCTTACATGATCTAGTCTCTTTAGGGAGTGAGTTTAAGGTTTTAGTCTCTTTCTAAATAAATAATAGTCTAGCTATTTTGCATAAAGCATATGACTTTCCTACATGTATTTAAAATGGTAGGAGGAGTTAGTTGGTGGCCACCCTTAGGCGATTGTAAGTCCAAGAATTTGGGTGGTTTGTCCTCTCTTGTAGAGGCAAACAAAATGCCCATTTTTGCCTTAAATTTAGATTGTGCTTTTGGCCCTTGTCAAAGCTCCCAAGATTTTGGTTCTGAGATTGCTTCTCCCCTTTGTGGTCCCTAAGAAAAAATCTTCACCTCTTAGGCATTTTCTGAATCTTGTGTTATGAAATCATAAGTCCAAAATTTCTAATGAAAAATGAAACTCAAACAAATTAAATCAATTTGAAAATTTTAAAGCCCAACCATATGATAGTTTGAGATGCTCCCTAGGTTTCCTAGCATCGTGGGCATCTCCTACTTATCTTTCTTTTGGCTTTGATAATAACTCCCTCTCTTTGATCAATCCCATTTGATTTTTAAAAATGAACTAATAGATTGATAGTCCTTTCCTATTGAAATCTTTGAAGATAATGATCATTTACCTTAATCAAGAGTATTCCTAAGGGATGTCATCCCTTAGGATGTAATTAACTATAGTGGCTTGGCCCTGTAGGGAACTTAACGAACCTGATTTAAAATAAACCTTACTTTACTTTTCCATGTAAAGGAGGGGAATAATCTTTAGTACATATGCAGACCCATAGTCCTTAGGAGTCTTTTTTGAGGTGATTAGGTCCATTGTAGGATGGTGACTTCTATCTCTTGAGATAGTACACCTCTCCTCAATGTCATAGCCAATCACCTAAGTAAGAATATCTGTGAATCTACGTGGTGTCCCAACAAGGCATATATATTTTTATATATTTCCTGCTTTCATTTATCCTCTTTTTTGAAAGGGAGTGGGGATAGGTGAAGGCAAGAAATGTATAAGAATATTTTCACCACAAGGTCATTCAACAACCATCAAACAAGAAAGTAAAAAAATCATGTCATCCTAATTACGCAATCATAAACATAATATCAATCAATTTATAAAATTAATGCAAAATAATAAGATGTTGCTGTGGTCGGGACTCACCGCACAACCTGAAAAGGAAAATGGGTAGCCAAGCTCTACCCTTATACAACCCAAATTATAAATGAATAATTATAATTATGAAATGACAAGTGTTATGGGTTCTTCATTTTTTGTCCTCCATTCTTCACTCCTTGTCCTTCGATCCTTCATCTTAATTTTCTCCACTTCTTTTTTCTTTTGGTTTGACTTGGGTTATGGTTTGCTCCAAGGCCTTACAGGGTACATAAGACTTAGTCTTATAACCAATGTTCACCTTAATCCCTATAACACTTGTTCCCAATCTTAATTACAAAATTTATATTAAATTAGGAAAAGTAAATCTAATTATACTTACAAAACAAAGGATAGCTAAATATAACATACAACCCAAGCAATTATATGAATAAGTTGGACATAGCATGCCACACATGGGTAACCAAGTCCACCTATCTTATATTGGATTATAATTAGGGGTATAAGCAACCTGCACAGCAAAAATATTTATATTTTTATTATAGTGCCCCTTTATCACAATCCCTTACAGAAGACTTGATTAGGCTAAGATCGCCCTATCATCTAGTTTACACACATACACCCTAACATCTAGTCTAAAACATTATATCACAAAACAAAATCATACATCAAACCATGAACCACCCTAATATATAGCTAGAAGTGGTGACTTGGCCTAATGTGCATGTAATTTGAGGTTTTTGTGGCATGTTCTAGCTAGGCTTTAAGGTTAATAAATTTTAAGTGTGAAAGATTCAATTTAGATGGTGATTTCGATTCAAGTGATTTAGCTGATTTATTAATTTTAGTAGGTGATTTGATTTGGTTTGAGTGAACCTACACTTAGTTACTAAATGTTATGAAGAGAAGAAAAGAGAAGAGAACTTTTATTTCATCCCTACCTTAAAACATTTCTAAGGTTGATTGATTGATGAATTTCCATCAGTGAATATTTTATTATGTGTTTTAATTAACACTAAGTTTAATTTTACTCTTAATAGTCCTATTTAATAAGAAACGTATCTTAGGATTAGTTAAGGTGGATTACTACCACATAGCACCCACCCATTTAATTTTTTCCACCATTTATACCATGCATATGAATAATCCTAAGCATACTTATACATGAAATGCAAATCCTAGCACACTTTGATGATGAATGTAAAGAAGTATGGCTTAAAAATTTTGATATTCCATCAATGCATGTCTTTGTTAAGTAGAAAAGGGGGATTTCTTATCCATTAGCTAAATGCACATCCATATGTATAAAAGTCATAAGTGAGTACGATGCCATTATTTTCTACACTAGGGGCGTAAGGTACAAGACCTACTTAGGGCTACTTAAAGCCTCACAATCCCGAGATGTCTAGACTAATATACCACTTTTCTTAAATACATGTAGATGTACAAAAAGAACCAAATGGATTAATAATCATGCAAAAGATCATATTTGATTTGGTTGTATAATTTACATGTGTAATATGAAGGTCCTTCTTAAGTCATAACATAGAAATGCATAGAAATAGATCCAAACAAATGTTGTGTTCTTTTCAAATGAACTATACACCTTGAAAGCCCTATGTAAATCCATGTTAAGAAAATAAGAAAGAACTTCATAATACACATCTTATGCTATAATCACATGCAAGCTTATAAATATTTATAAGTAGCATCACTTCATCCATAATCTTTGATGTATAAGTTTTGAAAATAATTTTTGGTTTAATAGTCATAATAGCCATTCATATTCTTAACTTTAGCCAAAATAAGCAATTTGATATAAAAGGAATTATTTTATTTAATTGATTTTTTGAAAGAAATGAATGCATGGTTTCATATGACAAGCAATATTTAGCATGATTGGAAAGAAATAAAGGGATGTAAGTACATAACTTCATTCACCCTAATTAATTCCTAAGAATAATCCTATAAAAATAAGAATATTTAAAGTGAATCAAAATTCTTTAAAAATATTTTTAAATTTTTTGAATTTTATTTGACTTAGGAAATATGAGAAAGGTTTGATAATCCTAACCCATTCTCCTATGTGTGAATTGGTTTGATTTAATTTAGAACAATTAAGTTGATTTTTAGGTTTTGATTAGGTTAGGGTAGGGTATGAATTAAATGAATTAATTATCCTTTACCTATATCACCTTAAGTTAATTTACTAATTAATAATAAGCCATTATGATATGCAACCATATGAAAAGTAAATTTACAATGCTCCTAAGAAATGAAAGGGGCCTAATACAATTGGCTTATTATTAATAGTTAATTAAATTTAAGAGATCTCACTTAATTACTCTTATGATTTTCTCATGCATGTGAGCTAATCATAATTTCATTATCTCTCACCATGGGTTATTGGACACCCAAGGATCTACCCAAGACCAATTAAAGGTTGTTTAGGTTGGGTGAATTGATTTTTAATTTTGATTTCATTAGGTCATTAATGAATTTATTAAATGCTTTAATTATGCTTTATTTTAAATGATAAAATTAACTTATGGGAAAGGATTAAGGGCAAGGCCTCAATCCTAATCCCTAAATCATTCAATCATTCCACTAGGTTCTAATTCCCTCATTTTGAAGATCTAATCACTTGATTAATCAACTAATCATTCCATTAACCCATTAATTATTTAAATTTTCAAAAGTGAGGGGCACTTAGTAAATAAATTAGGAAAATGTCCCCAATCATATTCCTTAGGTGACCTTACTGTTTAACAAGGATAATTATGTTGAAGTGATTAATCAAGCTACTATTTATCCATTAATTATAATAAATTTAATTAAGAAAGTGATTAGGGCTTACTCAAATGATTTCCCTAATTAAGCAATCAAAAAAATCCAAGAAACATAGGGGAGGCAGAGGACATCCCCCTAAACATCTACAAAAAATTTTGGATTAATTGAGTGCTTAATTAAAGTGTAATTAAGCTAATTAAATTTTTAATAAGATCTTAATTAAGCCAACATCGCTATTCAAAATCAATTTATTATAATTTTTCTAGATTCTCCTCTAAAATATCGTCAAAAGGAGCTTGAGTTTACATTTTTTGGATTTTTGTATAATTAATTATGAATTTTAGAAGTTTCATTATTAAAATTAGATTAATTAAGCCTAATTAACCCCCTAATCCCATCGAGCCACATGGCGGCTAATGCGGCGCGCTTTCCATATGGCATGATGGGATAGATTATTTAAGTTGCCACATCCGTTGATTGAGTCAGCTGGCGGCAGACACGCTTTCTCTACGGGTCATCCGATCTAAGATTGGATGGTCGGGATTAATCCTGTGATTTAGGCTTAGAATCAAATGGGATCTAGTGTGATCTAATCACAGTCATCCATTCCAATCACGTGGAATGGAAAACGTGTGATCCTTCTCCTTCATGAGTGGCGAGAGATGAACACCGTTCGTCTCTCTTCATTCAATTCGAGCCACCCGAGCTAGGATTGCTATGTCCAAATTATTCATATTACTGCTTTAGTTGTATGATGTGTTTAGCTAACACTTATTTTGCAGGTGTAGTTAGATTTACTTTTCTATTCTTTTAATGTAATTGTGCATTAGGAATTTGGTTAAGTGTTATGGGGGTTAAGGATGAACATTGGCCAAAGGGTTTGATTTTGGGTGCCATGTGATGCCTAGAAACCTACCAAATCAAAGGGAGCAAATCAAATGAAGAAATGGAGGGAGCATGAAGACTTGAAGATCCCCCATAACACTTATCATTCAGAATTACAAATTATTCTTATATATTACTGGGTTGTATAAAGGTAGAACTCGGCTAACTACATTTTTCTTTTTGGGTTGTACGATAGTACCCGACCGCACCAGCCTGTTATTCTTTCATGTTGAGGTTATAAATTGTTTGATGATTTGTTTACATTGTGCAATAAAAATGGCATGTGTTTTCCTAGTTTCTTCAGATATAATGATTTAATGTATGGTCTAGATTTGTTTAGGCTCTTAGGGAAAAATAAATTTTCTACCCCAACTATAACTCATAATTAAGTTTTTAAAACAATTGATAACCTCGCATAAAACCTAGGTCATAATCAAGATAATAAAATATTTATCAACCCCTTAGCTGAATATTGTATGCTTAACACCATGCATATCATATTGTTCCTCTCTTGAAAATGAAGGGTCTCCATCTATTGCAGATTAAGGGAATGTTTGACCTATGAGGGCATCCCTTGGGGGTGGAGAACACCTTTTTCTATTCGATTTAGCCCATAACCAACTTCATCATGCATTTATACATATAAAATCCTATGGCCTATGTCAAAATAAAGAATAAAAAAAATCAAATAAAATTTTATAAGATTTGTAGTATACTAAGTCGTTATCCATACCACCCGTGCTCTAGTCTCTTAGGGAGTGAATTTAAGGATGTTAGTTTCTTTCTAAATAAAAATAACCTAGACATCTTGAAAATTATATGACTTGACCACATGGTTTTATAATGTAGGAGGAGTTAGCTTGCTCCACTAGTCAGGTGGTTTACCCTCTCTTATGCAGGTAAATAATATACTCATCTTCTCTTAGATTTAGGTTGTGCTTTGGCACTTGTTAAAGCTCCCTAAATTTAGGATATGAGGTCGCTATTTTCTTTTGGGGCTATAAGCATAAATCCTCACCTCTTAGGAATTTCCATAATCTTGTATTGTGGGATTATAAGTCCTAAATTTTTAATAAAATTTCAACTCAAATATATAACTCTCCTCAATTTCAAACATATAAAGACTGACCATATGATAATTCGAGATGCTCACTAAGTTTCCTAGTATCATGAGAATCCCCTACTCATCTCTTTTTGGCTTAGATAATAAATCTTTCATTTCTATCTATCCCATTTGATCTTCCAAACATAGCCAATTTATTGATAGTCCTATCTTTGAATTCTTTTGAGACAATAACTGTCTACTTTAATCTAGAGTATTCCTAAGAAATTTACTTTCCTTAGGATGTAATTAACTATGGGGGCTTGCCCGCATAGGTAACTTTAGAACCCGGTTTAAATAAACCATACTTTATTCATCCATGTAAAGTAAAGGAAAAGTCTCTGGCACATTTGAAGACCCATCATGCCTTAGGAGACCTTATTAGGTGATTGGTCCATCGTAGGGTAGTGATTCCTATCTTTCGAGATAGTATACTATTCTTTGATGTCATACCTAATCATCTTAATAAGTACATCCTCAAATCTATGTGGTGTCCCTCTATATACACACGCATTACACATAACCAAAAATAAACACCATAGATTTTTCTGGTGACTCCGTTGGGGATGGTTCCTCTCCCCATCTTTAGTAGATAATTATTGTCTCCAAGCATCAATAGTAGACTTGTATTTCATATGAGTCCAAGAGTATCTTCCCTTCCATTAGCACTTAGCTTATTTCATTCTTAAGTAAAGCTAGCCAACATCCTCTAGGTTGTAGGACCTCACTCCTTGTTGGTCTTAGAACCCCTATTGGGTTTCCCAATAGGTGAAAAATAAAAATAACTCATGAAAGGAAATGATAAAAATTTACAACCTCCTTACCACTAGCTTGGTGAGGCAAGATTCATCTTAATGATTAATAAAATAAGCTCTTTTACAAAATTTAACATACCAAATGCACCTTTTTCAAAATTCACATACAAATAATTTTGCACAAAATTTTGAAAGAGCACAAAACTCATATAACCAAACCTCACCTAACAATCCCCATGATTGTTACATGGAGGTACTTTTCAAAAGCACATTTTTGAAAATGACCATATTCATTCAACGTACTCAAAATTTTTGAATGAGGATTTTATTTTCAAATAAAGTCATAGCATAAAATTAAAACTCCACTTAACATATTTCACATAAGCTAAAGTTGGGATTTCCCTCTTTTTCAAAAGCACATTTATGAAAATGACTGCCTCTATTCAACTTGTTCAAATTTGTTGAATGAAGATTCTATATTCAAATAAAATTATAGCATAAAATTGAAACTTCACTTAATAAATATTTCATATATGCTAGAGTTGAAATTTCCCTCTAAATCACATGAAAGAAAGACATATGAATGAACTCTATTTAACATACCTAAAATTGTTAAATAGATTTCTCTTCTTTCAAAAATAACATACATTTGACTTTCGCTTAGCATACCAAATTTGTTAAGTGAGAGTCTCATTTTCAAAATATAGGTTTTTCTTTAACTTAACATACCCAATTTGTTAAGTGAGAGTCTCATTTTTAAAATATAAATTTGAGCTCCACTTAACATACCAAATTTGTTAAGCGAGGGTCTCATTTTTCAACCTACATTTAGCTTTCACTTAAGATACCCAATTTGTTAAGTGAGAGTCTCATTTTTAAAACATGAATTTGGCTTCCACTTAACATATAAAATTTGTTAAGTGAGGATCTCATTTTCAACATACATTTGACATTTGCTTAACATACCCAATTTGTTAAGTCAGAGTCTCATTTTTAAAACATAAATTTGGATTCCACTTAACATATCAAATTTGTTAAGTGAGGGTCTCATTTTCATCATACATTTGGCTTTCACTTAAAATACCCAATTTGTTAAGTGAGAGTCTCATTTTCAAAACATAAATTTGGCTTCCACTTAACATATCAAATTTGTTAAATGAGGGTCTCATTTTCAACATACATTTGGCTTTCACTTAACATACTCAATTTTTTAAGTGAGAGTCTCATTTTCAAAACATAAATTTGGCTTCTGCTTAATATATCAAATTTGTTAAGTGAGGGTCTCATTTTCAATATACATTTGGCTTTTACTTAACATACCAAATTTGTTAAGTCAGAGTCTCATTTTCAAAACATAAATTGGGTTTCCACTTAACATATCAAATTTGGTAAGTGAGGATCTCATTTTCAAAACATAAAATTTGACTTTCACTTAACATACCCAATTTGTTAAGTGAGGGTCTCATTTTCAAAACATACATTTGGCCTTCACTTAACATACCAAATTTATTAAGTGAAAGTCTCATTTTCAAAACATAAATTTGCCCTCCACTTAACAAACCAAATTTGTTAAGTGAGGGTCTTATTTTCAAGACATGCATTTGTCTTTCACTTAACATACCAAATTTGCTAAGTGAGAGTTCCATTATCAAACACAGATCAAATCACATTTAGTTCTTACTTAACATACCAAATTTATTAAGTAAGAGCCTCATTTTCAAATCAAACAAATACATATCGATTGCATTTGGCCTATACTTAACATACCAAGTTTGTTAAGTAAGAAAGCCCCATTTTCAAACCATATCAATATATATCACACACATAATTAATCATCACAAGCAAAGATTTTTCATAAAATGTCTAAACATACAATCACAACCTTAACTAAACATACCTAAATTTGCTAAGTAAAGTTTTTCAAAATCAAAAATTTTCAAACAAGGTAACAACACAAATATCGTCAAATATCTGAACCCCGCCCAACCTACTTAAATTGGTTGAGTATGGGTTCTAAATCAAAATCAAATGGCAAAGACTCTTCTCACATATCAAAACTCTCTCTAATGAGCCCCACTTAACATAACTAAATTGGTTGAGTGTGGGTTCAAATTTCTAAATCAAGTATAGGATTTACTTCTGAAGGTGAATAACAAAGCAAGAGGGACTGATTTAGTTATGTTTTCAACAAATGCAGAGTTTCAGCTCAGTCAGTTCCTGTTTAGTTCAGTTTAGCACACATGGCTCCTAATAAGTTTGTGTTCTCCTTCCCAACTGGTCCTCACTTGGCCCTAGATCAGGCCGAGCTCACCTTACCCACTGTGGGTCTGATTCAATTTGGTCATAAATTTGAGGTTGTGTGAGTTACTTGTGAGGGGACAGTCCTCACGATAGTTAGTAGGGAGGAGATGGCTGGACAGATGCCACTTGTTTGCTTTGACATGCCTTTTGACCCAAGTTTCCTCCACTAAAAAGGAAGGCAGTAGAGGTCCCTAGAGCGAGGGCAGTAGCTTTAACTTGATCAGCTTCAGTGGTAGCACCAGTAGTGTTAGCGGTTCCCCTGTCTATTCCATCAGTTGTTCATTCTATTGCCCCGATAAGGGCTGAATTCCAACTCTCGCCCTACTTGACTCATCCGTACTCAGTGCCGCAACAAAAGTCGGAAGGTCAAGCATCATCATGAGCGATCAGCTGCAGAGGCAGAGGTAACATCCCATGTTGTAGAGGAGGGTTCACCCTGGGAGGTTTTCCCCTTACTTTGTGGTAGTAGATTCCATCCCCTCTCATGCTTAGATGGAGAGGAGGATTATAGGAAGATTGAAGAATCGCCTCCACCACCAGCTTATTATGAGACATCGATTAGGGAGAGGAGGAGTCCCTACAATGGATTACATTCAGTTATTCTCCAGATAGGCAGAGCCCACGGATGGTCGAAGTTCGGTGCATTATTTGACTTGATGTTGTTGATCCCTAGGACCATCAGGGATTAGATACATAGAGCCAGATATACAGAGGCCCGAGTGGCAGTGCAGGAAGATAGGAGAGAGAGGAGGAGGTATGCCCCACAGTTGGCAGCCTCTACTCTTGTGGATTTCCTAGGTCGGTGGGTTACTCGAGCCGACCATACTGATAGTATAGTACTCACGGGCACAGTCAATTGCAGGAGGAGAGTTTCTATTGAGTGGCAGCTGGTGTCTCCACCACATCGCACCGCTTGTCATTCACCTTCACCAATACATGTTTCAGCATCCCCTAGGTCAGCCAAGACATAGAAGATAACATCGGGGGAGAAGAAAGCCACATTGGTGATTCGATTATGACCTCAGGGTCTCATTCTATCTACTCCACCCATTAAAGTGAGGTCGAGCTCTCCTTCTCGTCCTTCTACTTCAACTATGGTGAAGAAGGAATGGTGACCTAAGAGCTTCTTAGTCATTCCACTACCTCTACCATCGTTGACAGTAGCAACAGTGGTAATGGAAGTTCTTGCTCTCATTAGACCATCCTGGCTAACTACTAACCTTTCCAGGTTCACTACTCTAGTTGAACTCAGGTTTCCCTACAAAGTCCATCAAAATTGGATTTTCTTCATATACTACTTTATTTTTTTATTTATACGGTTTATGTTTTGTATATTTTATCCAAATATACAAAACATATATGTATTAGTTTTGCAGTTCCCATGGAAGTAAATCCCCCTAGAGATAGCACTACACTGATAGTGAACAGTCATGAACATGTGTCTTATAGCGAGCATAGTCCTACAAAAGATAGCACTCTAATGGCAGGTATTGTTAGATGTATTTCTGTCAGTGAGCATAATACTACTACCGATCAGCCGTGAGTATTTATACCAGCACAGTTAGATCATTCCTTGGATGACATTCTAGCATAATATTTTGTGAATAAGGGATGGGTCTTTGGGAGTGATTGCTCTGATCAGGATGAGGGTAAGGTCAATTTTGACCCCAATGAGGATGATTTGTTGGAGAACTCGACCGAGGTCCACATGGATGATACAAGGACCTCCCTCCATAGAAACCAGCAGTGTTAGGAATGTATTGTAGTTGAAGAGGATGACACCGTCCATTTAACTCAGCACCTCCTCCACTAGCTTAGACAGAGAAATGATATTGACAAGAAGGGGAAGAAGATTGAGAAGTTGATGGTAGTGGTTTCAGCATTGCAGAACTCAACCCCACTTTCACAACCATTTCCCATAGTAGCCGACAAAGTAGAGTTGGCACATACCTCAGATCATCCTAGGTGCATTCTGGTAGAGGAAGATACTGGTAACTTGCATAGGAAGGTGGTGGATAATACCTCCATGCATGAGAATGATATAAAACACATGGTGGAGCAATAGGTGAGAGAAATGATGGCATAAGCCCAAGGTGGTTCATTTGTTCCAAAAGGTATACCCTACCAGGAAGAATTTGATGCATTCTAATATCCTAAGGGTTTTGTGCCTCATTCTTTCAAAATCTTTGATAATAGTGGAACCCTTGCAAACACATTGCATATTTCAGGGATGGCTGCTACAACATCGTAGGTAGTGACACCCTTCCTTATTAGATTATTTATTAGCAGTTTAGTGGGTGTTATGTTTGATTGGTATGCTGAATTGCCCAATAATTCGATAAAGATATTTGCTGAGTTGGATCATCTCTTCATCAAGAGGTATGTTGGAGCTCATCAAAGGGTTATTGTAGGTGATCTTCTTATAGCGACAGAAGTCCCTAATGAGTCCCTTGTTGATTACATTCTCAGGTGGAAAAACTTGAGTATGAAATGCGAAGCAAAGTTGTCTAAATAGCACACCATAGAGATTCTCCTGAAGAACATCCATGGCCTGGTTGCTTTCATGCTCAAGGGTTTTACAGTCAAAACCTTCGAGAAATTAATCAACAAGGCAGCTAGTCTACAAAAAAAGCCAAACAGTTATCTTTTCAGGATCAGTCAGTCAAGCCCAAACCTCAGAGGGCATTTGAGAAGAGATCAGGGGTAGTCACAATAGTTGATGTTCAATCATATAGACCTCAAGCTCAGCAGCCTCCTCTACCACCACCTTGGCCGTCATACCAGCCACCTCAGTTGTCATAGTAATCGCCACCGCCTCCTTCTCTTCAACATCATCAGTAGCAATATTCTTACCCAACACTAAGTATCTATTACTTACCTACTCTTGCTGATAGATTAAATAAACTTTATTCATTCAAGAGGGAGGTAGTCAGGAAGATCTTTAAGAATCTTTTAAAGAAGCCTAATTTCTAGTTACCAGAGCCTAAGTGGCTAGAGGAAGTGGACAAGAGTCATGATCCAAACTATTGCCCCTACCACTGGATGTTAGGTCATTTCTTAAAAGATTACATTACCTTTAAGGACTGGCTTGAGCGTAGCTTAAAGTCGGCCCAAGGAATACTTGTTAGAATAACCTTGTAGTTATGTTAGAGTAATCCTTTAGGATACATGCAATCCTCTTAAGACAAAGGAAGGTTGGGATATCTCTCTATCCCGAACTTCTAAGAAAATTATTTTTATGATTAGGAAATTACTCTTGCAGGTGTCTGAGGTAGCTCAAACCTCCAATTCTAAGGGAGGAGGTAGGAGCCCAACAGCAGCAGTGATAGCCTCCACTTGCCCGGGATAGTACAGTAATGTAACCACCGATTGGTTCCAGCAATATTTCCATAATTACACCAACAGTTCCTCCAGTCAGCTCTTCTTCTAGCAGTCATATTATATCAGCGGAGGGGGTGCCAAATCCCTCACTCTACTTACTTTACTTAATTTTTGTTTTGTACCTCCATCTAAATCTAAGAAATCAATGAAGAAAGCTGATTCCACTTATACTTGTGTCACTTCTAATGATCTTCTTGAGTTTATTCCTATAGATAGCTCAAGTCTAATTAATAATAACTCTAGTTCTGATCACTCTTATTCTTCTAATTTATAAATGGATTACCCATTCTTGAATCATTCAAGTTTTCCTATTGAGATTGATTTGGAGTCATCCTACTCCGATGATCCTACAGGAGAAGCTGTAGGTGAACCTGATGAGTAAGTTGAACTTTCCACTAAATCATCTCATGAAGTCACTAAAGTCAACCTCATGTTGACCTCACTTTTTGAGTGAGTTTTGAACTTCTGCTTCTTAGACTTAAAAGTCATTTAGACACTAATACTTCCTTAGTCATAAGACACTTCTAGTGATTAGGTGAACAAGTAACCTAAGCCTAGATACTTAGAAGGGTTAGCAATAGGAATAGGTTATGCCTTAGGAGCTTAGGAAAACTTGCCTACCCTATGGCGTAATCACAATCCATGCTTTCCATCTCAAACTAAACCTCAAATTCAAATTTAAACTCAAATTAAAATCCAAACCATAAATTAATTCCAAATTAAATGATTCAAACTCATGACTAAATTTAAATTAAAATTCCAAAAAAAAAAACCCTTTCTAAGCCCTTTGATTTGATCTTATGGACTTAGCCTTAACCAAATTCAAATCAATCCAAATTCAATTGATTTCCTCAAATATTAATTCAATCTTTCAATAAAATGGTCAAAATTCAATTCAAATCCAACTTCAAATGATTCAATCCCATGATCAAATCCAAACTCAACCAAGTATCCTACTTAAGCCCTTTTAACCTACATCCATGAGTTTGGTCAAATTTGCTTCCAAATCACTCCAAACTCAAGTGATTTTCTCATAAATCATTTATATCTTCATTTATATTCCCAAATATAAATGAAATATGAATTCAAATGACCAAAACTAAATCCAAAATCAAACCAAAATCCAATTTATACCCTTTGAATCAATTCCTTGAACTTGGTCAAATCCTATCCAAATCAACTTAAAACCCATGGATTTCTTACTGATTGAATCACTCCTTCAATCACTGTTCCAAATATAAACATAAACTACAATTATCAAACTAAATCCAAGCTAACCCAAATTAGACCTTTTGGCTTGAAATTGTCATATGAACCAAAATTCATAAGGCTTCAAACCATTTGTAATTGAATCTATATCTCCATCTCAAACCCATTTATCAATATAACTAAACTTGAATCAAGCCAATTAACCCACTTAGTGGGATAAAGGCTTGTTGTTGTCATTGTTGTTGTTGAATCAAGCCATGATCAAGCCAATTAACCCATTTAGATCTACTTGATCCAAAGTGACCTAAAAGACCTTTTTGAGCAAAGTTCTAAATTCAACCCAAATTGGATTGAACTAAGCCCATCTAAATCTCATATCATGATCAACAATCATCCTAGGGTGATCAATTATCTTGAATTGGGTCAAACCAAGTCAACTTGATCCTTTGACCAAATCAACCCTTAGCCCAAATGAAACACAAACTAGCCAAAACCCACCATATGCTAAATTGATTGAAACCATTGACTCAAACCCACTCATGATCAATGATTGAACATAACCAAACCATCAATTGAGCCAAACCAATTCCAATTGGTCATTTGAACCAAGTTGACCCAAATTGGCCTAAAAAACTAAAATGGGTCAAATCATGATTTGATCCAAATTGATTGCAACCAATGGCTCAAGTTCATTCCAAATCACTTATTGAACTTGGACAATGCCATAATTAAGCCCAATTTGACCAATTGGTCAACTTGACCCAACCTAGCCCAAATTGACCTAAAGGGTCAAATTGGCCAAAATTTAAATTAAATCAAATTTAAACCAAACCAAACCCTACAGTCATTTTTAATCAACCAATTGAACTTGACTTAACACCTAACCCAACCCAATTTGGTCAAAATGATCAAATTGATCAACTTGACCCATTTGACCCTTTTGAATCCAAATGTGTCAAATTAATCAAAATCAATTGAGCTAAAATGCTTCAAATAAACATTTGAACCTAATATAAGCCTTGGTTTGACCCAATTTGCCCAATTGGTCAACTCAACCCAACCTAGCCCAATTTGACCTGCATAGGTCAAGTTGAGTCAAACCCATTTGAATCAAGCCCAAACTGGACCACTGACCCATCCTAAACCCACTTGAGATCAACCCAAAATCAACCTAAACCCATTTGGAGCCAATCCCAAGGTGACCCCTCTTGGAAATTCCATCACACATGTGATCTTACCCAAAAGTGAGCCAAGTCCACTCTCTCATCACCTTTAGCAGCCATCTATCACCTTAGTAAGGGCATACCTAGCATCTTTGCTCACTCTATGGAGGCTAGGGCTGACCAATCCCATCATTAGTTTTGAAAAATTCGGCCATCCCCTTGAAATGAGAGAAAGAAGCCTCATTTCATGTGATCCTGAGTTCATTCAGCTCCCAAGAGCTTCCCCAAATAAAGAGCATCCCTTCCCCATATTCTTTGAGTGAGTTCTGAGCTAAAAAACACAAAACTGAAGCTTTTTCAGCGAGGAGGCAACAATCATTGGTGAGGATGATGTTCCAAAGGGAGGCAAGGGTTCAAACTCATTCCAAAGCTTCCTCTCACACCTAAGAGTTTGCTCGGATCTTCACCACCGCCGAAAACTATCCCCGGCGATATAATTTCTTCAAACTTTAGCCAGCCATAGGATCTTTTGTTTGATCAAATGTGTGTGAAATTTTAGGAATTATCTTTAGATTCCCCCTATATTTTTCAACTTACATCATCCCCACATGTTTTGAGACATTTTTTGATGAAGATCGCCATAAAATTAAGCCAAAATCGGGCAGTTTATAGCTTTTTTTTACTATTTTTGTGCTCTAGTGCACCGATTTCAGAGAAAAAGAGTAGCCACCATCTGATCCCACATTTAGAGGATTGAACGGTCCAAATTCAATGTCAAAATTGTGTGATTTCAGGCCCTAGATTGTTCGGCCGCATGATCGGATGGTCAGATCTCACATCCTCAGATTATAAGACATTCCCGCTCATTTTTCCTATGAGGCTAATGGGAACCACGCCGCGCTACGCATTGGGCCGGTCGCCGCGGTGATGACTAATCACATGCCATGCTCACTAATCACACGGTGCCTCGTTTATCGCCACATGTGCTAACTGAAGTGATAAATTAGAGATTTTTGGATTTTAAAAATTACTTAAACTGTCTGAAACTTCAAAAATTCATAGAAAATAAAATACCCATAAAAAATACAAATAAGGGCTTTTTGGATTCATCTTGCCCAGAGTAACCAAAAGTCCTTAATTTTGGCAAAATATTTTGATCTTAATATAGGTTTTAGTGAAAATTAAATTTCATTAATTACTCTAAAATTATAAATCAGATTGAGGTGAAATTTTCAAGATTTAAAATTAGGCTTAAATCTACTTACTATAAAAGTTTCAAGACAAAATGATGGCTGGATGAAGAGATATTGAATTTATAAGTTCAAATGGTATATTTTAATTAAATAAATCAATATACCTTATAAAATTGGGTTAAATTAGCTGAAACTTTGGAAATTCATAACTAATCCTAAAAAAATTCAAAAAATATAAATGAGGGCTCATTTTAAAGATATTTTAAGAGGAGAATCCAAGAAAAGTATTATTAAATAATTTTGAAGAGTAATTTTTGGTTAATTAAGATTTAATTAAAAACTTAATTAGCCTAATTACTCACTCATTAATTATTCGATTAATCTAAAAATTTCTAGAGATGTTAAAGGGGATAACATCTACCTCCCCTATTTTCTTGGAATTTATTAGATAGCTAATTAGGGGAATTGATTGATTAAGCCTTAGTCATTCTCTTATCTTAATTAACAATAATTAAGCAAATGAACAATAACTTAATCCACTAATTAAGCTTATTGTACTACATTAATAGTGAAGAGTCTTAGGGAAATAGTTTGGGTTCATTTCTTGTGACCATTTCATTAAGCCTCTTTAATTAATTTCAATTAATTAAGGATTAAGTAATTAATTAACCTTTTGATTAACTAACTTAATTAGGATGTGAGCTATTTCAAAGCTTAATTAATTGGAAGGAATTAGTGATTGGGATTGAGACCTCTCTCTTGATCACTCTCTCTAAGTTAATTTCACTATTTTAATTAAAGATATTCAAAGGTTTTAATTAATAAATTAATGGCTTAATTAAAATTAAATTATTTTAAAATCCAAATCACCTTTAAATAACCTAATCAATTTTGGGTAGCCCTTTCGATGCTTACTAGTGTAAAGGAATTTAATGAAATTATGGTGAGCTTATATGTATGAGAAAACCATAAAAGTAATTAATTAAATCCCTTAAGCCTAATTAACTATTAATCATGAGCCAATTGTGTTAGGCCCCTTTCATTTCTTAGAAGCATTGCTAATTTAATTTTCATGTGGATGCATCTCATACTAGCTTATCATTATTTAGTTAATTAGCTTAAGGTGATGTAGGAGGGTTTAATTAGTTGGTTTTATTCATATCTTAACTTAATTAAGCCATAAAATAAATCTAATTACTTTTAATTAAATCAAATTAACTCACTTATTGGGAATGGGATTAGGATTTGCAAACATCTTTCATTTCCTCAATCAAATCAAACCTAAGATTAAAAATAACATTAAAGAACTTTGGTTTATTTTAAATAGCCTTATTTAGTATGATTGTCCTTAGGAATTAATTGGAATGAATGAGATCATGTGCTTATGTTCCTTTATTTCTTTCCAATCATGTTAAATGTTGCTTGCCATGTGTAATCATGCATTCATTTCTTTTAAAATTAACTAAAGAAATGGTTTCTTTTATGTCAAATTATATGTGTTGATTTAAATTAAAAATAGGTGTGGCTATTATTACTATTAAACTAGAAGTTATTTTTAAAATCCCATAAATCAATTATAATAGATGGAGTGATGTTAATTACAAATATCTATAAGTTTGCATGTGTTAATAATATAAGATATACAATATGAAGCTCTCTTTCCTTGCCTTATATGGATTTGCATGGGATTTACAAATGTATAGTTCATTTGAAAAAAGCACAACATTTGTCTAAATTTACTCTTATGCATTTCCATGCTAAGATTAAGGAAGAATTTCATATCACATATGTAAATCATATATTCAAATTAAATATTACTTCTTACATGACTTCTCATTCTTGTGGTTCTTTTTGTACATTCATATGTATATAAGAAAAGGGGTATATTAGTGTAGACATCCAGGTCATCAGTTTAAAGTAATAAGTAGGTCTTGTACCCTCTTGTAGAAACAATGGTCGCCTCACTTAAAACTCTTATACATATGTATGTATGATATAACCAATGAATAAGAAGCATGAATCAAATGAATCAAATACAACTTTTGCATGAGTTTTTCCCATTCTTATAGTTGCTTATACATCAATATGTATATAAGAAAAGTGGCATATTAGTCTGGACATCTTAGGGCTGTGAGCCTTTAAGTAGCCCTAAGTAGTTCTTGTACCTTACGCCCCTTGGTGTAGAACAATGGCGTCATACTCACTTAAAACTCTTATAAATGTGAATGTGTACTTAGCTAATGGATAAAAATAATCCCTTTTATTATTAAAAAGACATGCATTCATAATTCAATCAAATAAAATATTTAAATTTGAAACACACTTCTTTGCAATCATCATTTAAGTGTGCTAAGACATACATTGTATATATAGACATGCTTAAGATTTAATAATATGCATGATATACATGATGTAAAGAAATGAATAAACATGTGTTATATGATGGTAATCCATTCTAATTAATCTTAAGATGCCTTCCATAGTAAATAAAGCCATTTAGAGTGAACCTAAACTTAGGGTTAATTGAAACATGTAATAAGCCATTCACCAAAAGGAATCAAGTAAATTAATTTGCCTTAGAAGTGACTTAAGGTAAGGATGAAAGAGGGGTCCCCTCTCTTTCTTCTCATTATGACACTTAATTGTTAACTGTAAGCCAAATGAAATAAAAGAAAATATTAATTAAAACTTGCAAATTAACTAAACAACTAAAAGTGAAACCACCCTTTAAATTAAATCTTTCTACACTTAGAAAATTCTAACTCTAAAGCCTAGTTAGGACATACCACACAAGCCTTAACACACACATTAGAATTAAGTCACCACTTCTAGCTTTATGTTAGGGTGGAGCATGGTTTCATGTATGTTTTATTTTATGTTGTATTATTTTAGACTAGATGTTAGGGTGTATGTGCATAGTCTAGATGTTAGGCTGATATTAGCCTAATCATATTTTCTACACGAGGTTTTCCTTAATGGGCCATTGTAATAAAAATATAAATGCTTTTAGTATGCAAGTCGCTTAACCCCTAAGCATAACCCACGTTAGGACAGGTGGGCTTGGTTATCCATGTCTAGGGTGCTATGTCCAAATTATTCATATAACTGCTTGGGTTGTATGGTGTGTTTAGCTAGCATTTATTTTGCAGGTGTAGCTAGATTTACTTTCCTTCTTTTAATGTAATTTGCATTAGGATTAGGATAAGTGTTATGGGATATTAGGATGAGCATTGGTTACAAGACCAAGTCATATGTACCATGTGAATCCTTTATAGCAAACACCTCCAAGCCAAATCAAAAGAATGAAGAATGAAGACCCCCATAGCATTCATCATTTGTAATTATAATTATTCTTTTATAATCTAGGTTGTATAACTGTAGAGCTCAGCTACCAACATTTTTTTTGGGTTGTATGGCGGTACCTGACCACACCAGCCTCTTATTATTATATGATAGCTTTATAAAATTGTTTGATGTTTTTTTAGCTTGTGCATTAGAAAAAACATGCCTTTTCATAGTTTATTTATGATTGGTTATTATTTTGTGGGCTAGATGCGATTAGGCACCTAGGATAAAAATTAATTTTTTATTCAAACTAACAACTCATAACTAAATTTCTTAAAATAACTCAAAACCTTACACAAAAACCTAGGCATTAAATCAAGATAATGAAATATTTAGCAACCCCTTAGCTAGATGATCGTATATTTAATATCATGCATATCATGTTATTTCACTCTTACTAAGAGAGGACTTCCACCATTTCTAGATAGTAAGGGCTTAACCTTTGAGAGCCTATGATGGAAAAATACCTTTTTCTCTCTTGATTTAGTCCATAATCAATTTCATCACGCATTTAGGCATATAAAATCTTATAGCCTGTGTCAAAATAAAGACTCCAAAATAAAAATAAAAATATGATAATATTTGCATTAGATTAATCCATTTTTCATACCACTCATTCTCTAGTATCTTAGGGAGTGGATTTAAAAACTTAGTTTCTTTTCTGAATAATAACAACCTAGTCATCTTGGAAAATCATATTACTTAACCACATGATTTTAAATTGTAAGATGAGTTAGCTAGCTACCACTCTAGGCAGTTATAAACCTAGCAATCGGGTGGTTTACTCTCTCTTGTGGAGGTAAGCAATATACCCACTTTCACTTTAGATTTAGGTCATGCTTAGGCCCTCCGTAAAGCTTCCTAGATTTAGGATTTGAGCTTGTTGTTTCCCTTTGGGGCTACAAGCATAAATCCTCACCTCTTAGGCATTTACACAATCTTATATTATGGGATTATAAGTTCTAGATTTCTAATAAAATTTTAACTCAAATATATATAATTCTCCTTAATTTCAAATATATAATGCCCAACTATATGATAGTTTGTGATGCTCACTAGGCTTCCTAGTATCATGAGCATCCCTTACCTATCTCCCTTTGGCATCGATAATAAGTCTTTCCTTTTGATCTATCACATTTGATCATATAAATATAACTAATTTATTGATAGTCCTATCTTTGAATTCTTTGGAGACAACAATTGCCTACTTTAATCGAGAGTTTTATAAAGGAATTCACCTCCCTTAGGATGTAATTTACTATGGGGGCTTCCCCCCATAGGGAACTTTAGAACCTGGTTTAAATAAACTTTACTTTATTTATCTATGTAAAGTAAGAGAAAAATCTCTGGTATATTTGAAGACCCATCATGCCTTTGGAGTCCTTATTAGGTGATTAAGTCCATCGTAGGGTAGTGATTTCTATCTTTTGAGATTATGCACTATTCCTTGATGTTGTACCTGATAACCTTAATAATTACATGCTCTGATCTACGTGGTGTCCCCCTCCCCCATATACACACATACACATGATATCAAAATAAATACCATATATTTTTCTGTGGTTCCTCTCTCCATCTTTAGTAGACGATTGTTATCTCCAAGCATCGATAGTGGACTTGCATTTTATATGAGTCTGAGACTATCTTTCCTTCTATTGGCACTTAACTTATTTCATTCTTAAGCAAAGTTAGTCAACATTCTTTAGGTTTTAGGACATCACTCCGTGTAGGTCTTGAAACCCCTATTGGGTTCCCCAATAGGTAAAAAAACAAAATTTATCAATGAAGGGAGAGATAATAAAAATTTAGAACCTCCCTACCATTGGCTTGGTGAGGCAAGGTTCATCATAAATTTAAGAAAATAAATTCTTTCACAAAATGACACTTTCTAAAAGAACATGTCTTTTAAAAGTAGTCACCTTCATTCAACATACTCAAATTTGTTGAATGAAGATTCTATTTTCAAATCATGGCATAAGATTGAAGTTCCACTCAAGATATCTCACATATGCTAGAGTTGAAGTTTCTCTCTTTTAAAAATGAAGAAGTCATGTACATGACATCAAAACATATCATTGAAATCTATTTAACATACTAAAAATTTGTTAAATAAATTTCCCTCTTTTGAGATCACAAAATATATTTTGGAATATTATTTGACATGCCACATTTGTGAAATAAAGAATTCCCCTCTCTTTCCAAAAAAAGGAAGAGAGCATGTCAAATATATTTGATTCCCACTTAACATGTCAAAGTTGTTAAGTGAGAATCTCATTCTCATATACATTTGATTCCACCTAACATATCAAAGTTGTTAAGTGAGAATCTTATTTTTATGTCACATTTTGTTCCCATTTAACAGATCAAAATTGTTAAGTGAGAATCTTATTCTCATATATGTTTGATTCCCACTTAACATATCAAAATTGTTAAGTGAGAATCTTACTTTCATGTCATCATTGATTCCACTTAACATATCAAAATTATTAAGTGAGAATCTTATTTTTTATTCCACTTAACATATCAAAGTTGTTAAGTGAGAATCTCATTTTCATATACAGTTTATTCCCACTTAATATATCAAAGTTGTTAAGTGAGAATCTTATTTTCATGTCACATTAGATTCCCACTTAACATATCAAAGTTGTTAAGTGGGAATCTTATTTTCATGCCACATTTGATTCCACTTAACATATCAAAGTTTTTAAGTGGGAATTTTATTTTCATGTCACATTTAATCCCCACTTAACATATCAAAGTTGTCAAGTGAGAATCTTATTTTCATGCCATGTTTGATTCCCACTTAACATACCAAAGTTGTTAAGTGAGAATCTCAAATTCATAACATATTTTTCACTTAACATATCAAAGTTGTTAAGTGAAAAATCCCAAATTCATACCATGTTCGATTCCACTTAACATACCAAATTCATTAAGTGAGAATCTTATTTTCATGATACATTTGACTTTTGCTTAACATACTAAATTTGCTAAGTGAATGTCCCATTT
This sequence comes from Cymbidium sinense, assembly GCA_021442155.1. Taxonomy (NCBI): domain Eukaryota; kingdom Viridiplantae; phylum Streptophyta; class Magnoliopsida; order Asparagales; family Orchidaceae; genus Cymbidium; species Cymbidium sinense. The sequence continues at coordinate 83,475,350 of CM038223.1, forward strand.
TCATATCATATTTGATTCCACTTAACGCACCAAATTGGTTCAGTGAGAATCTAATTTTCTTGACATATTTGACTCCCCACTTAACATACCAAATTTCTTAAGTGAGGGACTTAATTTCATGTCACATTTTACTTTCACTTAAAATATCAAATTTGTTAAGTGGGAGTCCTATTTTCAAAACATATATCAATCCAATTTGACTTTCACTTAACATACCAAAATTATTTAGTGAGAGTCTCATTTTCAATACACATTTGATTCCTACATAACATACCAAATTTATTAAGTAAGAATCTCATTCTTAAATCATATAACATTTGGAGTTTCACTTAACATAACGAATTTGTTAAGTTAGAGTTTCATGTTCAAAGAAAAGCAAGCATATCTATCAATCACATTTGGCTTTCACTTAACATACCAAATTTGTTAAGTGAAAGTCTCATTCTCAAATGGAAATCAAACACAAATCAAACACATGTGACCTCTACTTAACATACCAAATTTCTTAAGTAAGAAGCCCCATTTTCAAATCAACATATCACATAATCAATCATCGCAAGGAAAGATATTCCACAAAAAAAAATCAAACGCACAATCACAACCTTTTCTTAGCATACTCAAATTTGCTAAGTAAATGTTCCTTCAAATCATCAATATTTTCAAATAAGATACACAAAATACAAATATCTCCAAAAAAATACCTCAACTTTTTTAACCCCACCTGACCTACCTAAATTGGTTGTGTATGGGTTCTAAATGAAAACCAAATGGCAAAGACTCTCCTCCAAAATATCAAAATCTCTCCAATTAACCCCACCTAACATATTTGAATTGTTGAGTGTGGGTTCAAAACTCCAAATCTCTATTACTCTCTGGGAATAAGTATTAAAGCAGAGATCTGACTCAAGTTACATTTCAACACATGCAGAGATATAATGCATAACAGTCAGTGCAGTTTATTTTTGAAGTCAGTACATATATGGCTTCCCAGAAGTTCATCACTACCTTTCTGCTTGGGATGGATTTGGCCTTAGATCGGGCCAGCCTCCCTCAGACTGACTCCACCCACTTAGTCTTCTTTGGTTGAGGATTTGAGGGAGCATGCATCACCTATGAGTGGGCGACCCTCACCACTGTCAGTCGGGATGAGGTGGCTGGGTAGAAGTCAGTCATCCGCATTGGCCAACCTTCTGATACCGAGTATCCTTCCTTGAAGAGGAGGTGGCTGAGGTTTCACTAGTTAATTCAATTTTACTCGGGCCATTGCCACGCTCAAGTGCGTATTTAGTCCTCGTCTTCTTTATGGGGAAGGCTATTTGACTTCAGAGATAGTCTCCCCTACTTATGAGGTAAGATCTAGTTCTCGCATTGCCCTACTCAGCCGCACACAGCGCCGCACATAGCACCACAATAGCAGCTGCAAGATCAACCGACATCACAAGAGTGCAGCCTAAGAGATAGACGCAGCATCCCATGTTGTTGAGGAGGGATCTCCCCATGAGACCTCTCCACTTTTTAGTGGCAGTAGGTTCCACCCCCTCTGAGCATCAGTTGGAGAGGAAGATTACTAGAGGATGGCTTCTTCTCCTCCACTTCTCACATACTATGAGTATTTGGCTAGGGATAGGAGGAAGTCCTATGCCAGTCTACGGAAGTTACTATGCCAGGTTGGCAGAGCACATAGACGCTCAGAGTCTAACACATTATTTTACTTGAGGATGATCATCCCTAGGAGTGTTATCAGGTGATCCATAGGGATAGAGCATCAGAGGCTAGAGTAACAGCTCAATTAGGGAGTAGGGAGCGACAGAGGTTTGCTAGGTAGTCGACGGCCTCCACTCTAGTTGATTTTCCCAGTCATCGGGCCACCAGGGTCGATAGGACCGACAACATAGTGTTGACGAGGAACATCAGTAGTAGGGGGAAAGACCTGGCGAGGGTGGAACCGGTGTCATCTCCACCAGACCAATCCACTCCTCATCCACCATCACCAGTTTAGATCCCGCCATCCACCATTCCCAAAAAGGCATAGAAGGCAACATTTGGGGAGAAGAAAGCCCCTTTGATGATCCGGGTACATCCAAAGGATCCCACTTCATCTACCCCACCGAATGAGGTGAGGGTGAGTTTCCCTTCTCAACCTCCTACTTCAGTCTTGCTAAAAATGGAGTGGTGACCCCACAGCAACATGGACGCACCACCACCACCACCAACATCAGAGCCAGTGATAGCGGTAGTAGCAAAGGGGAAAGGAGATAGCTCTGCAGTTCCCATGGCAATGGTTCCCCTTAGAGATAGCACCCCACCAATAGTGGGCAGTCATGATCACATATCTTTGAGCGAGTGTAGCCCTCTCAGAGATAGCACTCCAGTGGTAGACAGTGTTAGATTTTTTTTCCATTAGTGACCATAGTCCTACTACCAGTCAACCATGAGTGTTTGTGCTAACACGGATAGATCGTTCCTTGGATTAAATTCTAGCACAATATTTTTCTGAGAAGAGGGAACTCTTAGGCAGTGATAGCATAGATTTAGAAGATGAGAGGGTAGCATTTGATCTTGATGAGGATGATTCAGCTGAAGTCCACATAGTTGATACTAGGAGCTCCTTCCTTAAAGACCAGCAGAGCTAGGAAGGTATTATAGTTGAAGAGGATGACACTGTCTATTCAACTCAGCACCTTATCCACCAGCTTAGGCAAAGGGATGATCACTTTGATAAAATGGGAAAGAAGATTGAGGTGTTGATGGCAGTGGTCTCAGGATTGCAGTATTTAGCCCCAGTTTCATAGCCTTCTTACATAGTGGCTTACAGACTAGAGTTAGCACACACCCCAGATCATTCTAGATGCATTCCCACAGAGGAAGATAGTAGTAGCTTGCATAGGAGGGTGGCAGATAGCACTTCCATGCATGAGAAGGATATCAAATAGTCGGTGGAGCAATAGGTGAAGGATGTGTTGGCACAAGCTCGAGGTAGCTCATCTATTCCAAAGGGTAGATAATACCTAGAGGAATTTGATATTTTCTAGTATCCTAAGGGATTTGTACCTCCTTTCTTCAAGATTTTTTACGGCAGTGGGAACCCTTGCCAACACATTGCACATTTCAGGGCTAGCTATTGCAATGTCAGAGGTAGCAATGCCCTTCTTTTTAGATTGTTTGTCATTAGTCTAGCAGGTGTTATGCTTGATTGGTATGTCAAATTAAACAATGGTTCAGTAAAGACATTTGCTGAGTTGGAGCAGCTCTTCATAAAAAGGTTTGTTGGAGCTCAACAAAGGGTTACTGTAGGCAACCTCATTGTGACAAGGAAAAATACAAATGAATCCTTTGTCAATTACATTCTTAGGTGGTAAAATATGAATATGAAATACGAACCACAGTTGTTCGAACAGCACAACATTGAGATTCTACTCAAGAATATCCATGGCCCGATTGCTTTTATGCTTAAGTGGTTTACAATCAAAACCTTCAAGAAGCTAACCAACAAGGCGGATAGCTTATAAGAGGAAGTCAAATAGTTACCTTTCTAGGACCAGTCAGCTAAGCCCAAACCTTAGAAGGCCTTTAAGAAGAAGCCAGGGGTAGTCACAATAGTTGATAAGGGGAAGCAGCCACCTAAGGTTCAGTTAGATAGGCCTCGAGCTCAACAGTGTCTTATACCACCTTCCCTGCCACTACCTAGGTCGTCATACCACCACCTCAATTTCCATAACAGTCACCACCACTACCTCCTCATCAGTAGCATCAGTAGCAGTATTCCTTCTCGCCACCAGGTAGCTATTATTTACCTACTCTTTTTGGCAAATTGAATAAACCCTATTCTTTTAAGAAGGACATAGTCAGAAAGAACTTTAAGATTCTCTTAAAAAAGCCTGATTTCTAGTTACTTGAGCCTAGGAGGTCAGAGAATGTGGGCAAGAGCCATGATCTAAACTATTGTCCCTACCACCACATGCTAGGCATGTCTTAGAAGATTGCTTTACCTTTAAGGACTAGCTTAGGCGTAGCTACAAGTCATGTTCCATTATCATCCCTAAGGAATACCTACTAGAATAACTTTCTAGTTCTGTTAAGGTAATTCTTGGGGAAACAAGCGATCTTCATAGAAAGTCTAATACTTACATTTGTGTCACTTCTGATGATCTACCTAATTTTATTCCTTTAGAAAACTCTCCAAGTCTAATTAATAATAATAACTCTAATTTTGATCATTCCTCTTCTAATTTAGAAATAGATTTTCTATTCCTAAATCATTCAAGTTCACCCATTGAGATTGATTTAGAGTCATCTAGCTCCAATGATCTCATAGAAGTAGTTGTAGATGAACCTGATGAGCAGGTAGAACTTTCCACTAAAAAATCTCATAAAGTCACTAAAGTCAACATTCGTAGTGACAAAGTTCTACCTACAAGGGTAGCACCTCAGGATAAAGGTAAGCAAGTCATTGGTTCTAACGATCAAGTAGCTCCTCTGCAAGAAGCTCTGCCTATGTATATGCTTGTGGAGGACCAACCCATAGTTGACTACAATGTTCTCGCTCACCTGAGAAAGTTGCCAACTAAACTAAGCATATGTGATGCCCTTGTCTTATCCAAAGAGATCAAGGAGTTATTGATAAAAGACCTTCTTGATCCAAAAATATGCTTAGCTCTGCTGACCGCTATAGGAGAGAGGCATGTTATTCAAGAGAAGCCTGTGGAGTACATTCATAGATGAAGACCTTATTTTGGTGACAACAAAGCACAGCCATCCCCTCTACATCACAGTGGACATGGGTAGATTCATACTTTATAGGGTATTAGTGCTCCAGGTGCATCAGTGAACATTATGAGTCTAAAGACCCTTGCCTACCTGAGGAGATCATATGATGTTGAGAGGATTCAATGAGCAAGGTGAGAGGGTTCTAGGCTCCATAATTTTATCATTAGAGATAGATGACTGAAAAAAAGAACTCAAGTTCTACATAATTGATTCAGATACATCTTTCACCGCTTTGCTCGGTAGGCCATGGATACATATAAATATCACAATTCCATCCTCTTTACATCAATGCATCAAATTCATGAGAGGGGAAATCGAGTATTATGATAAAGGAGACTTGAAGTCATTTTCAATTAGGGAGGTCGAGATATATGAGAACACAGCCTACTATCTTCCTCCAAATAAGAAACTCTATTCTTGCGAACTTGGTGAAAGCTCAAAAATAAAAGCAAAAGAAATAAAAAAATTAAAAGAAAAAAAAAAGAAAAAATAAATCAAAGTACAAGTGTGCGAGAATCAGACACCGAGGAAGAAGTAGAGCCTCATATTAGATTCCACCCATAGTTTATTACTCCATACAAACACATGGGTAGGATGACTCAACCCCTATTAGGTAGAGCTAGAGGCAGATTTAGAGGCAGTTCTAGAGGTGGAAGACCTCCTTGCTGGTGGCCAGCATGTAGGACCTATGTTCCAGCTCACAGGAGTACCCCCGCTATCCACATAGACTCAGAGTCCAATTCGGAGGATAAGTCTCATGTGGTTAGTAGACCAATCAACCCCTCTCGGCTGGTCCCTTTAGAGGTGACATTCGAACCAGACGGTGATGAAGACCAGGCCTCCATTGAAAGTATGAATGTATCTGAATCATTATTATGTAGAACAGTCAACCAGCAATTGGGAACCTTAGCTCTAACCTCACTTTCTTCCTAGAAAGTCAAGAGTTTGGTAATTAAGGAGGCCCCGAGGTCATCTACAGATGTCAACCCATAGAGATTTTTATTGAGAGCATCATCCTTAAATCAGGAAGTTGATGTAGAACTTAAGGATGATTCATATAAAGATCTAATATAATTGCATTTTGATCAGTATTCATCTTGTGTTCTTAATTTAACAAAAAAGGGATTAATCCCACATACTTGTCTAAACACATATCAGATTACTTTGAAAGGCTATGGGACAACCAAAGCAGACATTCTTAATCAAGATCAGGACTAGGATTTGGCATAGTGGGTCCAGTCGATGCTGACAACCATTAGATAGTCATCTCCAATTATTTGGAGTCTGATAGGTTCTTTTCAAATTATGCTAACTCTTATGAAGTGGTATGTTTAGAAACTTCAGATGATCCAAATGAGCCTAAAGTCAAAGATGCACCGCCAAAGTTTGAAAAAGATATCAAATCAACCATTGATGAACTTAAGGAGATCAACTTAGGAATTGAAGATAATCAACGTCCAAGATACATCAACTCCTTGTTGAATGAAGAAGAAACCAATGACTTAGTTAGGCTATTAGTTGATTTTGAAGACTGCTTTCAATGGAGTTATGAAGAAATGCCTAGTTTATCTCCTGATGTAGAAGTCCACAAACTAGCAATAGACCCTAATGTTAACCCTATTAAGCAAGCTCCTAGATGCATGTGATTAGACATTGAACAACAGGTCATTTTTGAAGTCAAGAAACTAATCGATGCTAGTTTCATCAAGAAATAAAAATATCTTACCTGGTTGGCTAGTGTCGTTCCAGTTAAGAAAAAGAATGGTCAATGTGGTGAAAAATTTCTATATAGTCACCTTCAATCTATGGAGAAAAAGGGCAAGAATATAAAAATTTTTCTTTTTGGGATGCCACGTAGATCTACAGATGTGCTTATTTAGGTTATTAGGTACATCATCAAGGAATAGTGTACTATCTCAGGAGACATAAGTCACTACCCTTTAATAGACTTAATAACCTCAATATGGACTCCTAAGGATGATGAGTCTACATATGTACAAGAGATTCTTCCCCTACTTTACATGAAAAAGTAAAGCAGGATTTATTTTAAATCGGGTTCATTAAGTTCCCTATAGAGGCAAGCCTCCATAACTAATTACATCCTAAGGGATGGGATCCCTTAGGAATACTCTCGATTAAGATAAATGATCATTATCTTCAAAGATTTCAATAGGAAAGGACTATCAATCGACGGGTTCATTTTTGAAGATCAAATGGGCTTAATAAAAGAGAGGGAGTTATTATTGAAGCCAAAAGAAAGATAAGTAGGAGATGCCCACGATGCTAGGAAACCTAGCGAGCATCTCAAACTATCTTATGATTAGGCTTTATATTTTTGAAATTTATTTAATTTGTTTGAGTTGTATTTTTCATTAAAAATTTAGGACTTATGATTCCATAACACAAGATTAAGGAAATGCTTAAGAGGTAAGGATTTATGTTTACAGCCCACAAAAGAGAGAAGAAACATCATAACCTAAATCTAGGAATCTTTGGCGAGGGCCGAAAGCACAATCTAAATCTAAGGAGAAAATGGTTATTTGGTTTGTCTCCACAAGAGAGAACAAACCACCCGACTGCTTGGACTTACAACTGCCTGAGCGTGGCTACCAACTAACTCCTCCTACGGTTTTAAATACATGTAGCAAGTCTTATGCTTATGCAAGATAGCTAGGCTATTATTCATTTAGAAAGAGACTGAGTCCTTAAACTCTCTCCCTAAAGAGACTAGACCATATAAGGACATGCTTCAAATAAATTAAATCTAATGCAATTCAAATTTCATTTTATTTTAAATTTTTTAGACAATTATTTTGACTCGGGTTAATATGATTCATATGCCTAATGCATGAGAAATAAAGTTATTGGCCAAAATCAGAGAGAAATTCTGAAGCATGTATATTGGACTTATCACCCCACACATGAGTGACTAACTCCACTTAGCCTATTGGATTATGCTTAAGGGTATAAGCACCTACAAGCAAAAATATTTATATTTTTATTTATAACAACACCCCTTAAGCACAATCCCCTACAAAAAAAATAATAGTTAGACTAAGATCATCCTACCATTCATTCTAAGAGCATACACCCTAACATCCAGTCTAAAATATATATCACAAAATAAAAGCAAATATCAAACCATGCACCACCTTAACCTAAAGCTACAAGTAGTGACTTAGCCTAATGAGTGTGCTTTGGAGGTTTGTGTGGTATGCTTAGCTATGGCTTTAAGTTAAAATTTTCTAAGTGTAAAGCATGTTCAACATAGAGGAGGGTTTCATTTAAGTGATTTAGTTGATTTAGGGTTGATTTTATTTCATGTTTTGATTAGGTTCAAGTGAATCCTACAATTAGTTACTAAGTTATAAAGAGAGGGAAAGAGAAGATAACTTCTCTTTCCTTCCCTAACCTAAGTAATTTTTAAAGTAGATTCATATTTTAATTTTTTTTAATAAATGTTTTGATTAAGTATTTTAATTAATCCTAAGTTTAGATGAAGTCTAAACACACCCATTCAAAAAGAAAGGCATTTTAAGATTAAATAAAATGAACTAAATTCACAAAACATACATTACTTCATTTCTTTCCGAACATGTATAACATGCATATGAATGAGTCGTAAGCATGTGTATACACACAAATGAAAATGTTTAACATACTTTATGATGCATGCTAAGTAATTCATTTAAGAAAATTTGAAAGTTTATTATGCATGATTTTCATTAAGTAGAAAAGGGGCTTCTAATCCAATTTTCACATGCACATATGAAAGTAAGAAAGACATAAGTGAGTACAGTGCCATTATTAACCATAGGTATAAGTACAAGACCAACTTAGGGCTACTTAAAGCATCGTAACCTTGGGGTTGCCCAGACTAATATACCACTTTTCTTAAATACAAACATGTGTACAAAAGAAATGAAATGGAATAGAAAGAATACAAAAGTTTGTATTAGTTTATTCATTTTATTTATGCAATTTATATGTGTAAGCATAGGTACCCTTCTTAAGTGATAGTATAGGGATGAATAGGATATGGAATTAGGCAAGTGTTAGATTCTTTTCAAATGAACCATACATCTTACCAAATCCTATTCAAAATTATACTAAAAGAAAACAGAAGGAGAACTTACACTAAGCACATCCTTATATTCTCTCACCTGTAAGCTTATAATTAAAATATAAGTAGCACACTTTTAGTTTGTATAATTGATTCATATTACTTTGATAATAATTTAAATTTAATAGTGATAACAGCCACTCATATTTCTACTTTAGCTAACACGTGCAAATTTGACATAAAGTAAACAATTTCTTTTTAAATTTGAATTTTGAAAAATATGAATACATGAAACCACATGGCATACAAATTTAACATGTTGGGAAAAGAATCAAAGCAATGAAAGCATGTAAAAACATTCACTTTAATTAAATCGTAAAGACAATCTTATGAAAAAAGAAAGTTTAAAATAAATCAAAGTTCATTTAATATAATTTTTGTTTGATCTTGAGTTTGATTTAATTATGAAAATGTGAGTTGAGTTTGATGTTCCTAACCCATTCCCACATATTTTTGACATTTTTGTTTAATTTTTAGATGATTAGAATTATTTTATATTTTTGGTTAGGTTAAAGTATGAATTAAGCAAGTTAATTAACCCTTACCTACACCACCTTAACATAGTTAACCAAGTAATTACGAGCCAATGAGATGACATAAAAACTCATAAGGAATTTAAACTTGCAATGCACCTAGGAAGAAAAGGGCTTAATGCAATTTGGCTCATGATTAATGGTTAATTAAGCTAAGGGGTTTAACTTAAGTATTTTCAAAACACCCCTCACACATATGAGTTAGGTTTTGATTTTCTTAATTAAACTTAGGCTCTTGAGCACCTAAGCATCTACACAAAGTAGATTAATTAAGTTGTAGAAGTTTTTAGAATTTTTTAAAAATTACTTAAGAGAATAATTAAGGAATTAACCCTTAATTAAGATAGGGTTAAGGAAAGAAAAGGGGGTTTAGGGAATAGCATAAGGGAAAAACCCAAAAATTATTCCCTAAGCCATTCACTGGATCTAATCTTAATCAACTCTAATGAGGGATTAAACACTAATCCTATCCTTAATTATCCTTAATTACATTAAAAAAGTAATTAGGAAATGCCTTTGCAATTCCCCCAATTAAGCCTTCAATAAATCCCATGAAGCTTTGGGGAGGTAGAAGTCACCCCCCAAAACATACCTAAGAAGTTTGAGATTAATTAGAGGATTAATTAAGGGATAATTACCAAAATAAAATTTTCATTAAAACCCAAAATTAGAGAAAAATATAATTCAAAGTCCATTAGAAACATTTTTAGAATATTCTAGATTGAATTATCTTTACATAAAAATTTACCTCATATTTTTCTAATTCTTATTGAGGGAGATATGAAATTTTTAAGCTTAGGAAATTAATTATAATAAATTAAAACCCTAACTAATCCCCTTAGCTCATAGCTTGACACGTGGGGGTGGTGGTCAGTGCACTTTACACTCATCGTGCTATGATGGGGTTACTTAAACGTATCATCACAGAGGGGACGCAACCACGGGATGCAGTTTGATCCATGCCATCCGATCAAGGATCGAACGACTAGGGATCACCCCATGGTTTTAAAAGGGATAAATCAATTCTAAAATGTGTGTTTAATCTTAGCCGTCCATCCAAAATGCACGGATGGATGATCGGGATTACCCTTGTTCTTCCCTGAGGATCAATGGAGACCATCCATGATCTAAGGGAAGATCGAGCTTGATTGAACTCGGATTAGGGTAGGATTTTACCCACACCATCTAGCACTAAAGGCAAGCATATCCAACAGTGGAATTCTCATGCCAAGATAATTTCTTTCATAAAGGACCAACACCTCCTAAGCCTAGTGGTCGAAAAATGTCATACCTCATCGGAGGTGATCACCGGCGCTCGAGTTCAATGAGGTAGCTTCGTCTAGTGGAGATGAAGCCCTGTTGAAAGTTTCTAGCCTTGGGTTTGAGTAGTTCATCCTTGCTTTAGGAACTTGAATTAGAGCTTGGGTGCACTCAACTAGATCCCCTGAGGGAGTGTCCAAAGGTAATTGAAGTGGTTTTGAGTGAAGAGGAAGTTAGGAAATGAGAGGAGCTCCCCTATTTTCTAAGGAAGAAAATTAAGAAAGCTTGATTTCAACTCCCTCCTAAGAAGTTAAGGAATGCTCTTTGATGGCTCATAACACTCTCTAGGACTCAATCGATAATGAGGGTGTTTAATTCAAATGGAATTAAGGGGAGTATATCTCCCCCTATGGCAATCGGCCAGTCAAAGCTTAGGTTTTCATTTTTGATCCAATTGACCATGTGGAAAGGGTTTTTTGATCTATTTGGAGTTGGCGCATGGTTAGTTTGGCTCTTGAGTGGATTGGTAACCTCCCATGTGCTTCAAATCAAGTGGAGGGGGTTTTTGAATTAGCCAATTTGAGCTAGGGGTTAGTTTTGGCCTTGCGTCCATTTGGGCTGACCCAAACCAATTGGGTTGGGTGCACCACTCTATATTGGGTCAACTTGACCTATTAGGAAGGTATCAAGTTGATATGATGAGGGCTTGACCAAATTATCCATGGGTTAGACAAAAATGTGTTCTATGGCCTAGGGGTAGGATGGTCATTTTGCTAATTTTTGAATTTGAATATGTTGGGTATGTGGAGAAAATAGGTTTGGCCAAGTTTCATTGGATTTGGAATTTATTTGATATGGTTTGGCTCATGTTGACCCATTTAGGTCAAAATGGGTCAACTTGGGTCAAGTTGACCAATTGGTCATATTGGTTCAAACTAAGGGTTGGGTCAAGTTCATATGACCATTTTAAATATTTTGGTGGCTTTGGATTGATTCAATTTGGTTTAGTTTTGAATTTGACTCATATGACATTATTTAGGTCAAATGGTTAAAGTTGACCAATTTGACCCATTTGACCTATTTGAGCTAGGTCAACGGTAGGTTTAGGTTTGGTTAGTCATATGAGTGGATTGGTGTCTTTATTTTCAATCAGTTTTGGTTAAGTTTGAATTTAGCTCAACATGACCCCTTTAAGTCAAGTTGGGTTCAAGGTAAATTCGGCTATGTTAGGTCTAGTTGGCCAATTGCGCTTTGGTCAAGTTCCACTAGTGATTTGGAATGAACTTGACCCATTGGTTAGATTCAATTTAACTTCGTTCAAGTTTTCACATATTTTGACTTTTTAGGTTAAGTTGGGTCAACTTGGGTCAAGTGGCCAATTGGGCTAGGTTAGGCTCAAATGTTGACTTGGCCAATTTCAAATATAGGTCATGAATGAACTTAGATCATTGGTTTCAATCAATTTGGCCTATGGTAGATTTTGCTATGTTAGGTTTCATTTTTGGCTAACTATTGACTTGTTCAACCCTTAGGTTTGACTTGGTTTGGCCTAATTTGGTTAATTGATCATCCCATGATGACTATTGATCATGATGAGAGGCATAGGTGAGTTTGATTCAATCCAATTTGGTTAGGATTAGAATTTGGCTCGATCGGGTACTTTAAGTAACTTTGAGTCAAGTAAGCCTAAGTTGTTCAAATGGCTTGGTCAAAGCTTAATTTGGGTTTGATTGAACTTGTATATGGACTTATGATTGAAAAATAAATCTATTTGCAAGTGGTTTGAAGTCAAATAGGTTTTGATTCATTTGACAATTTCATATTCAAAGGACGAATATAAATGGATTTGAAGTTTGATTTTTGAATTGGATTTGATTTTTTAATTGAAGTTTGTATTTATATTTGGATTCATGATTGTAGGGTTGATTGAATCATGAAGGAAAATTAAGAGTTTGGCTTGATTTGAAGTTGATTTAGCTAAGTTCAAGGTTTTGACTTGAAAAGCTTAGGTTGGATTTTGAGTGGATTTGAGTTTGATTTTTGGAATTGGTTTTGATTTTTTTGAATTTATATTTCATTTATATATGTGAACATAAATGAGAATATAAATGAGTTATGAGAAAATTTCATGAATTTGGACTGATTTGATCATTATTTAGGCTAAGTCCATTAAAAGGGAATTTAAAGGATTTAGGAAAGTTTTAGAGTTTGAAGCTTGAATTTTTGGTTTGATTGATTTGTATTTATATTTCATTTATATATGTGAATATAAATAATAATATAAATGAGTTGTGACAAAATCCCATGAATTTGAATTGATTTGGTTATGATTTAGACTAAGTCCATTAAAAGGAATTTAAAGGACTTAGGAAATTTTAGAGTAGGTATTTGAATTTTTTATTTAGATTTGATTATTTTGAATTTATATTTCATTTATATATGTGAATATAAATAAGAATATAAATGAGTTATGAGAAAATCCCATAAATTTGAATTGATTTGATCATGATTTAGGTTAAGTCCATTAAAAGGGAATTTAAAGGACTTAAGAAATTTTTTGGAGTTTGGAGCTTGAATTTTGGATTTAGTTTGATTGGTTTGAATATATATTTCATTTATATATGTAAATATAAATGAGAATATAAATGAATTATGAGAAAATCTCAAGGGTTTGAATTGGTTTAGATCATGATTTAGGCTAAGTCTTCAAGAAAAGATTAAGGACTTAAGGAAGATTTGGACTTAGGAATTTCATTCATGGATTTCAATCATGGATTTCAATCACATGGAGTTGATTGGAGTTTGGAGAAAATCAAATAAGATTAGTTTTGAGTTTTGACTTGAAGGAAGGAAGGTGAGGAATGGTTCAAGCTAAGGGTAGGCAGATTTTCCTAACACCCCTAAGGCATGACCTATTCATTTGGCTTACTCTTCTAAGTCTCTAGGGCTAGGTTAAGTGTCCACCTAATAACTAGAGGTGTCTTAAGACTAAGAAACTCTTAAAATCTAATAGGAGTCCTATGTCTAAGATGGAGGGGTTGAGAGCTCATTCTAAAAATGAGGTCATCAAAGGGCTCTATGGTGTGACCGACAAGGAACATGCTATTGGTGTTGACCAAAATAATCAACAGCACTAGAAGATCACAAGCACTAATAGAAACAATCTATCCTTAACCCAAGGTGTAGATAGAATCCAGAGCTTAGTGCAATGTGGCTCTACTTATGTCCAAGACATAAGAGAGAGGGAAGAATCCACTAAGTGATAAAGTGTGAACCTTCCACTAGGGAAGCAGGTTCAAGCCATCCACAAGGGGATGCGAGGCTTGATTTGATTTTAGTCCCGCTGAGGAGAAATTTCCCCAAGGGAAGATGGTTGAATTTGTTTTATTTTTTGTTAGGTTTAAATTTTTTAAGATGAACCCTATTGCTATGGACTGCAGTAGAGACTAGATTTACCAATCTAAAGGTGTAGTCTACTAAACACATAGTAGGACTTGCCATCCAAAGAGATTCCTTTCGATATACAGCAACTGTCCTAGGAAGAAAGTGTAGTAGACTTACATCCTCCAAAGTAGGGACCAGTTGTTGGGGTAATCTATAGGCAAGACAACAGATTTAAAACCAACTTAGGGCTGACTATTAAGTGAATGCCGCTGGGGGACTTAGATCAGTTCAAAGATAGTAAAAATTATTTTCATTTTTTTGATTTATTTGTTTTGATTATTATGGATCCCATTGGTTTGCGATGGATTGCACTGTATATGGGCCATGGAGGCCTAGACCTAACTCAAATTTACCAATCCAAAGGGAGAAGTATACCAAACACAAGCTTGGACTATCCAACTAAAGGGGTGCCTTTCGGTATACAATGGTCAAGTCTTAAGAAGAAAGCACGGGGACTCACATCTTCTAGAAACAAGGAACCACTGTGGTGATTGGTTACTTTGGGCAACAAATCAAACCCGACCTAGGGCTGACTATTGAGTGAATGCCACTGGGGGTCATAAATCAGCTCAAGAAGATTCAAAGGTTAATTTCATGTTTTGCTATGTTGGATTCCATTGATTTGTGATGAATCATACTGAGATGGAGTTCATATCAGCCTAGACCTATCTCAGATTTACTGAACTAAAGGGAGTAGCATCCTGGCCGATGGGAAAACTATCTAACCAAAGGAGTGTCTTTCAGTTTGTAATGATCAATTGAAGGGAAGAAGGCTCGGGGACTCGCATCTTCCACTAGAAAAGACCACTGGAATGATCGGTTTCTTTGGGAAACATATCAAACCTGCCCTAGGACTGCCTATCGATTTGCAATAATCGTGCTAGAAAGAATGTGTCATAGTCTTATATCTTTCAAATTGGGAATGATTGCTGGGGTAACCTACTTATGGAAAAATAGATTGAACCTGACCTAGGGGAGACTACAGAGTGAGTGCCGACCTTGGGACTTATCTTAACTCAGGTAGTCAGGAAATTCTTATAAGGAGTTCTACGACACCGCCCCTAAAGATAGATGCTTGGGAAAAGGGGACCTTTGGGGGATTGAATTTCTAATCTACAAACAAATTAATTTTTGTTTATTTTGTTTAGTTTGTTTTATCGTAGGCCCTGTTAGTTTATGAGGGATAAAACTAAGAAGTAGCTTATATCAGCCTAGATCTATCTCAAATTTACTAAACTAAGCAAGAATCTACGCATCCACTAAAAAAATTCTCTAACCATAGGGGTGGTTACTAGGAAAGGGGGACTGTCCAATCTAAAAGTAACCCGGGTAGGGTCTAAATGGGATTGCAAAGGATGTGATCCAAATAAAGTGTCCGCAAGGGATGGGGCCGCTAAGGGCATGATCCAACACCCAGGAGAAGATGACATGGCTAGTCATATATCAATAGGTATTCGGTGGCCAACTCAAGAAGAAAGCATGGGGACTCATATCTGCCAAGAGTGGTGTACCCACCTGGTAAGTCACTGTCAGCATAGCAAAAATCAACCAACTTAAGGTGCCTGTCGATTTGCAATAATCAGCCTAAGAAAAAAGCTCGGGAACTCACATCCTTCTATAGCAGAATAGATTGTTGGGATAGTTTGTCTTCGGCTCGATACGTGTTATCCGACCTATGGCGACTACTGAATGCAGCTGGGGGACTTATGTCAACTCAAAAGTAGTCAAGAGGAAAGGAGCCTCTGGGGGACTTATCATAAACCTAAAATATACTCAACCTAATTAGTATATGATGGTTAGTCCAAAAAGAAAGTGTGGGGACTCGCATCTTCTTAAATAGAACCAACATGAGGTACCTTAATGACAGGGCAGTAAAGCCTACCAAACTAACTAGGCGCTCATTGGTTTGCAATGGTCAAGTTAGGAAGAAATTGTGGGGACTCACATCTTCCAAACAAGTGACCATTGGGGTGACATACTAGCAAGGTAGCATGTAGACCCGACTTAGAACAGCTAATGAGTGAGTGTCACAGTGGGCTTGCTCCCACATCAAAATAGCTCATTATAAAATATTTATGTTTTTTATTTTGTGCATGTGTTAAAAGGAGTAGGATGCTTCTAGGGGACTCTTACACCTACCTTAAACATGCTAGGGGTTTAGATGAAATGGTGCCATGAATGGAAAATAGGATTCCCACTAAGAAAGGATGCCACTCGAGTTCTCTTACACCTAACTTAGTTGTGTTAATCAAAATAGGATGCCTCTCAGGTTCTCTTACACCTATCCTAATAGCATCGATAGATTGTGTTTGTAACATGAAAGAGGGTTAGGATGCCACCAGGGGACTCTTACATCTACCCTAGACACGTCACAGCGGATTCGCAAGACAAGAAACAACACCTTGAAAGAAGAATAGATTTGATGAATGGAATCAGATTTTGTTCTTTTTATTAATGATTATTTTCAAACATGATTTATTTCATGGGCAATATTTCTTTAGATAGAGCCCAATAATTGGAAGCATCGGGTGTTCCCCTTTACAATCAATAAGCTAATAAGATCCTCCTTGGTAGGCCTTCTCTATGACATAGGGGCCTTCCCAAGTGGGTTCAAACTTGCCTCCCATCTTTGATGGGCAACAATCTCTTGGACTAACACATGTTCTCCTACTCAGAAAGAGCTAGGGCGGACTAGCTTGTTGTGAGCTTGAATCATTTTGGGTTTGTATAACTCGAGGTTTTGGCACACTCGTAGGTGACTTTCCTCCGAACCTTCAAGGTCTTCTAACTGCAACTTTGCATTCTACTCTGTACTGATCTTGCTACTCAATGCAATCCTTAGTGATAGGAGTTGAACTTCTAAAGGAATAATGGCTTCAGACCCATACACTAAGGAAAATGAGGTAGACTGAGTTGGAGTTCGGCATGTGATATGGTAAGCCCATAAGGCTTTAACCAACTGCTCATTCCACTATCATTTATTATTATCAGGAGTCTTCTTCAATATCTAGATGAGATTTTTGTTGAATGCTTCTGCTAAGCCATTTTCTCTAGGGTAGTAGATGGTGGAGTATCTCTAATCTACACCGTGTCTTTTGGCGAAGCTATTGATCTTCATGCTTTTGAATATAGTACCATTATCAGATATAATTTGTCGAGGCACCCCGAACCTATATACGATATCATTCCTGAATAACTAAAGCACATGCTGAGCTATGACCCCTCTGAGTGGGATGGCTTCTGCCCACTTGGAAAAGTAGTTAGTGGTAGCTAAGATGAACTGATACCCTTGGAAGAAGAAGGATCGATCAAACCCACAATGTCAGTACTCCAACACTTAAATGGCCATGAGGCCAATGTCAGGTTTAGAATGTTGGGTGGTTGGAGGAGGACCACACCATGCACCTGACACTGATGGCATCTCCTAGCTACATCCATGCAGTTTGTAATCTTTAAAGGCCAGTAGTATCCTAGTCTCTTGATCTTCAACTTCATCTTTGGACCGGATTGATGTGCTCATAGACCAATGTACCGCTTATAATGCCATGGCTTCGTTTGTCTAACAAGGTAACCACATTTGGTCAAAGGGACCAGCAGGTGCCATCAACAAGAGGGAGAGAGCTTTCTGTTTCACCTGATGGGCTTGTGAATTTTCTTGAGGTAGTTTTTCGGTGTTCAAGTAATCTATGAATGGTTGCCTCTAATCTAGCTCCTTATCCATTTTGGCAACGGCAACCTCTCCTTCAAGAGAAGTCTCTCGAAGAGTTCAACATCAATAAGGGATAGGACTTGTCTATTTTTGACACTTATTAAAATGGACTCATCTTCTGGACATGCCAATTCTTTGGCAAGTTTGGCCAAAGCATCTGTTACTATGTTCTCTGCTCGAGGAACCTTGTAGATGGAAACTTTAGAAATTTGGGCCAACAGCTTCATGGTATACTCATAGTAATGTCGAAGCTTGGGTTTGAGGACATGGTAGGACCCAGCAATCTGGTTCATGACCAACAGATAATCCCCAAAGATGTTGATGCTCTTGACACTGATAGTGATGGCTTACTTTAGACTGGCAATCAAAGCCTCATACTCAACTTCATTGTTGGTGTAGGGGTTTGAAAAATATTATGAGAATCTCATCACATCACAGTTTGGAGTTAGAAGAACTATTCCTACCCCTGTGTTTCCTAGGAGAATAGATCGTAGTGCATCCCCTTTGTGAGAAGAAGCCACACCATCAAAATACGCCTCCCATCTGTGGTTTCTAGCCTCCCCTAAGATCAAGATTTGTTCATCGAGGAGATTATCACAAAGCGAAGAATCAGCAAGAAGTGAGTGTGTTGTTAAGAAATCTGCTAGTGCCAATCCTTTTACTGGACGAAGGGGTATGAATGTGATATCAAACTGTGAGAGAATCATGGACCATCGTGTCAAACATCCGATGATAGTGTCATGAGGTACAAAGGGATTTATTTTGAGATCAAGTTCACCTTATGAGAAAGCTTATATATAGCTTTTGGGAGGCAAAGATCAAAGCTGGCAATGTTTCTCAATAGGTGGATAGTTTGCTTCAAGAATCGATGATGAGGTAGTAGAGATTCCTCCTTCCTTTATCATTGGCTTGCAGAGTCCAGAGAGTCATCCAATGCAGTAGTGTAGAGGATGAGTGGCCTGCCTGAGATAGGGGCTGCTAGAACTGGCAGCTTCACCAAATACTGCTTGATATCTTCGAAGGCATGTTGACACTTGTCATCCCACTTGAACTTGGAATTCTTTTTGACAAGTGCTGAGAATGGCTTGCATCTCCTCGATAGGTTGGAGATAAAGCATATTAGATATGCCAGTCATCCTTGAAAGGATCTGAGTTGATTTAAACTCTTAAGAGGTGGCATTTCTAGGATAGCTTTAATCTTTTCTGGATCTATTTCTATTCCTGTGTGTCGGACAATAAACCCAAGGAATTTCCTTGAAGCTA
Source organism: Cymbidium sinense (assembly GCA_021442155.1). Classification (NCBI taxonomy): domain Eukaryota; kingdom Viridiplantae; phylum Streptophyta; class Magnoliopsida; order Asparagales; family Orchidaceae; genus Cymbidium; species Cymbidium sinense. The sequence continues at coordinate 83,494,449 of CM038223.1, forward strand.
CTCCAAATGTATACTTCAAGGTATTCATTTTGAGGTTATATTTTCTTAACTGTTTGAAAACTACTCTCAAGTCAAATAGGTGGCCTTCCTTTTCTCTGCTCTTGACTACTAGATCATTAACATAGCACTCAACCTGATGATGGATGTGTTCCTTGAATATCTGGGTCATGGCCCGTTGGTAAGTAGCGCCAGCATTTTTAAGGCCGAAAGGCATGACCCTAAAATAGAAGATTCTGATCAGGATTTGAAAAATAGTGTTTCTTTCATCTTCAGGAGACATGTTGATTTGGTTATAGCCAGATGACCCATCCATGAAAGAGAAGATAACGTGAGATGAGGCGATGTCCACCATTAACTCTGGTATTGGAAGAGGAAACTCACCCTTAGGACATGCCTTATTTAGTCTCTAAAATTGACGTAAATAGAAATTTGGTCATTCTTTTTTTTAATTGGGATAACACTAGCTAACCAGGTAGGATATTTTTCTTCCCTGATGAAACTAGCATCGATCAATTTCTTGACTTTAAATGACATTCAATTGCATACGTCTAAGAGCTTGCTTAATAGGGGTAGCATTAGGATCTATTGCTAGCTTGTTGACTGCTACATTAAGAGATAATCTGGATATTTCTTCATAACTCAATGTGAAGCAGTCTTTAAACTCAATCAATAGCCTAACTAAGTCATTAGTTTCTTCTTCATTCAGTAGCAAACTGATGTATGTCGGGCATGGAATTTCTTCTATACTGAGGTTGATTTCTTTAAGCTTGTCAATTATTGAATGAATCTCCTCTTCAAACTTTGGCGGTGCCTCTCTGACTTGGAGATCATCTGGATCATCTAAGGTCTCTAAACACACATTCTCATAAGAATTGGTGTTCTGTGAGAAGAACCTATCAGACTCCAAATAATTGGTAATAACTAAGTAGTAATTTTTGTCATCGACTGGACCCACCGTACAGAATCCTAGCCCTACTCTTGATTGTGCTTCCCTGCCTATATTGTTCCATATCTTTTCAAAATACTCTGACCTGTGCCTAGACCATGTATGAGGAACTAAACCTTTCTATATAAGATTATGAACACAAGGAGAGTAAAAGTCAAATGGTAATTCCATTAATTCTTTAAAAATAACCTCCTCAAGTTCTACATCAACTTTAGGACTTGAGGATGACGATCTCAAAAAGAACCTCTCTGCTTCATGTCACTGGAAGACTTAGGGACTTCCTTAACTACCAAACCTTCAATTTTCTGAGATGTAAGTGAAGTTAGAGCCAAGGTTCCCAACTACTGCCTAATAGTTTCACATAAACCAGATTTGAATACTTTGCTTTGTTTGGAGGTCTGGTCTTTCTCATTATCTAAATTGAAAGTCACCTCCAATAGAACCCACTGAGACTGGTTGGCTGGTATACTATTCATATTAGACTTGCCCTCTGAGCTCGATTCCAAGTTTATGTGAATAGTAGGGGTACTCCGATGAACTAGAACACGACCTCTGTTGGCTGATGGCCAACTAGGGGACTCCCACCTCTGGAACTGCCTTTACCTCTGCTTGGTGGAGATAATGAACTGTACGTAGAATGTGATATGCAGATCTACTTCTTCAATCCCCCTTTCTTGTTCACTCGGACATTCATTTTTCTTTTCTTTTTCTTTTCTCTTTTCTTTTCTTTCATTTTTTTTTGTTTTTGCATTTGAATTTTGTCCAAGTTCATGAGAAAGGGTATTTTAAGGAAGATAGAAGGTTGCATCCTCATAAATCTCAACCTCTCTAACTGAAAATTGCTTTTCATCTCCATTGACATGATGTTCAATTCCATCTTTTTTAAACTTGATGCACTGATGGAGGGAGGATGGAATAATTTTATTCTAATGTATCTAAGGCCTACAAAGCAAAGTAGTAAATGAAGTATTCAAATCAATGATGTAAAACATAGCTTCAGTCTTCTAGTCACCTATCTCTAAAGGTAACACTATAGAGCCTAAAGCCCGCTCACCTTGTTCATTGAATCCTCTCAACATCATCTGATCTCCTCAGAGTGTAGAGATGTCGATCATCAAATAGTCAAGGGTCTTTAGACTCATAATATTCACCGATGCACCTGAATCCATGAGAACTCTAAGTCCGAACTCACCATGTCACCGTGATGTAGGGGACGTTGTGCTCCAAGTCTCCTAAGAAGGTCTTCATCTATGAAGGTGATCCCTGCTTATTTGTATAATTTGCTTCCACCTATAGGCCACTAAGCATATTCGGATCAAGGAGATCCTTGATTAGTGATTCCCTCACCTCTTTGATAAGACAAGGGCATCGTATATGCTTAGCTTAGATGGCATCTTTCTTAGATGAGAAAGGATGTTGTAGTCCACCTTGGGCTGATCCTCCATAAGCATATTTAAGCATATGGAGGGCTTCAATCTCTCTTCCAATGACTTATTTCCCTCTATCTTGAGGTGCTGCCCTAGGAGGTAGAACCTTGCCACTACGGAGGTTGATTTCGGTGACCTCTTATGGCAAGGTAATGGAAGGTTCTACCTGTACATCAGGGTCACCTATAACTTCTCCTATGGGACCCTCAGAATTGGATGATTCCAAGTCTATCTCAATAGGTGAACCCATAGTATTCAGAGTAGGAAAGTCCAACTCTGACTCAGAAAGAGAAAGATCAGAATTATTATAGTTATTTTGTCTTGAAGAGTTATCATTAGGAATAGAAGAAGATAACCCATTAGAAGCAACATAGATGTAATTCAAACTAGCTTCATTCTTCAATTTTTTGGAATTATTTGGAGGTACAAAGTTGAAATCAAGTAAAGTGAGTGGGGTAAGGGAATTGATGCCCTTATCCACTGATATAAGAGTTCTACTAGTAGAAGAAGTAGAGCTAGCTAAAATGGAAGAAGTCACCAGTGTGAAAGCTGCAACTGTAGGTTGGAGGCTGGACTCAATCTATGGTTGTGCTAATGGCCCTGGTGACATACTGCTACTCAGCTCCCGCTTTCTAGTTGGCACAAACTTGCAAACCTTCATTGATGTTGGAGGTTTGAGCTAACCCAGGCACCTGCAACAAATGCTTCTTGATCTTCTGGATGATCTTCTTAGAGGTTTTGGATAGAGAAATATCCCAACCTTCTTTAGTTTTGGTAGGATCACTTGTATCCCCAACGAAAATATGGCCCATATGATGGTAAGGGAAAAAGTTTGGATCATGACTTTTTCCTACTTCCTCCGACCTCTTAAGCTTGGGTAGTTAAAAATCAGGTTTCTTTAAGAGATTCTTAAAGATCTTTCTGATTACCTCCCTCTTAAAAGAATAAGGTTTGTTAAGATTATCTAAAAGAGTAGGCGGACCATAGCTACCTGGTGGTGGGGATGCATGCCGCTACTGCTAGTGGTATGACTGAGGTGGTGGTTTTGCTGGCCATGGAGGCTACTGTGGAGGCCAATAGGGCTGCCTCAGTGGTGGAGGTCTCTGGAACTAATCTCTAGCTAGCTGCTTCTCCTTCTCTACCACTATGACTACTCCTAATTTCTTCTAATAGACCTTTTGTGGCTTTTCTTTAGGCAACTGATCTTGAAAATGCAACTATTTGGCCTCTCCTTATAGACTAGCTGTCTTGTTGATTAGCTTCTCAAATATCTTGATAGTAAAGCCCTTAAGCATGAAGGTGATCGGGCCAAGGATATTATTCAAAAGAATCTCAATGGCATGCCGGTTAGACAGCTATGGTTCACATTTCATACTCAGGTTACACCATCGGAGAATATAATCAACAAGGGACTCATAGGGGTGTTGTTGTGCTACAATGAGATCACTTATAGTAACCCCTTGCTGAGCTTCATCATACCTCTTGATGAAGAGTTGCTCAAACTCAGTAAATGTCTTTACTAAATCATTGGGCAGTTTAGCATACCAATCAAAAGTAATACCTACTAGGCTACTAACGAAAAGGCGTAGCAAAGCGCTACACGGTTGCAACAAATATCCCCTGAAGTGTGTTGCCTTGTCATAGCCATCAAATCTTTTGAAGGAAGGTGGCATGAAACCCTTGTGATATTGGATAGCATCAAATTCCTCTGGGTAGGGTCTACCCTTTGGAACTAATGATCCTCCTCGGGTTTGAGCCAATGCTTCCTTCACTTGCTGCTCAACCATGGATTTTATGTCCTTTTCTTTTATGGAGGTACTTTCCACTATCTTCCTATACATGCTAGTGCTACCTTGCTCAATGGGAGGTAAAGTCTTGACTGGGTCCAAGACATGCACTCACTCAGGCTAACTGATGTCGACTGTAGTAGGATGAACTCATGGGGCTTATTTCTGAAGTACTGAAACTGTTGCTAATAAGTCCTATAACTGTCATGCCATCCTACCTATATGCTTATCCTTCTGCCTCAACTGATGTCAGAGGTGTTAGGCTGATTGGTCTGTATCTTCTTGATCAACCTCATTACCTTCCATGGCCTGCTGCTCCCTGAGAAGAGATCCTCTAGTATCAACCATATAGACTCTAGCTAAGTCTCCCAATAAGTCATCTTCCATAAAGGACTTTCTTCATTAAACCAATCGACTTTCTCTTCTTCTTTCTTTCAAAATCTTTTTCATGAAATAATAAGCCACTATCTTATCTAAAGAACGATCAATCTAGGTGAGCACAAATATCTTTGGCTGATCAGTGTGATCACTATCGTGTAATGAGAGGCACTGAACCTCACCTGCCGCTAGAGAGTCAATCCTATGTGGACTATACTCACTAGATGAAAGACAATCCTAACTGTCACTAAGTATGAGAGGGATGACAATCCTAGGATATTCCTCTATCATTGGTGCAACTGGACTATCATCTACTACCTCTGAAATAACTATCACCATCTCCACATCTTCAATGGAGAAGGAAGATGACCACGATGCCGAGGTCGCCACTACTCAATACCAGTGTATCAGTGAGAGCTTGGCTTGCCATAATAGGTGGTGTAGATGCGGTAGGATCTCTCGGTCATAGTCGAATCACCAACGGGGTGTGCTTCTCCCTGAATATGGCCTTCATGGCCTTTGATGGAACTGGAGATGCTATGATCTGGACTTGGTGATGACGAACGAAGGGTAGAGCGGTGGGGTGGAGACTCCACCAACTCTCTATGCACAGTAGCTATTCCCCTATTATAACCGGTCCTAGTAAGTATGATGATGTTAGTATGGTCAGTACAGGTAGCATTACAAGATGGAAAATCAATAAGTGTGGAAGCTACCGATTGATGACTGAACCTCTATCTCTCCCTACTAGTAATGTGACCTACATGGGCCTCTCTAGCCCTCTCCTCCGATACGCTTTCCCAATGTGGGGATAATGGATCAATTCAAATTGAACTCAACTCAACGCCCAGAAGCTCTACCTAGCCCAAGATTAATCTGAGATCGAGCGACCTCCCGCCCCGGAAAATGGTGGTCACCGCACCACTGGTGGAGGTGATGAGCGAATCCTCCTAACAACCTCTCTGTCTAACCCAGAGAGAGGATGGAACTGGTTTACTGTAACCAATGGTGAAGTGATAACAGGAAACTCCTCAACAGCTAAATGAATGGCTACCTCCATCTCCCTGGCAATCCTAGTGTGGTACCGCTTGATCACGTAATTTTTGTTGCTACGTTGTGTCTTGGTAGGATGGGAGGAGTGAGAACCAGACCTGTACAATAACTGACTGTAAGAATCTTCAATAAAAAATGAGCTTGTATTAGATTTCTATCTTTGTTGATTTTTTTTTTTAATTTGAATTGAAAATTTGAACCCACATCCAACAACTTGGAAGTGTTAAGTGGGGTTCAAATAGAATTGAGAATTTGAATGAAAGAGGAATTTTGAATATGAATCCAACTTCAACAAATTTAGGTATGTTGAAAGATGGATTCAATTATTTTGAGAAGGATGCTTCCATAGGTTCATGTTTGTTTCAATTTAGAATTTCTTTTGATTTGAAAACCCTATCCTTTAACAAATTTGGGTATGTTAAAGTAAGGGTCAATTGATTTTATTTTTGTTTGATGATTTTGGAATTTTACTCACTTAGCAAATTTAGGTATGCTAAGTGAAGTGTTTGAAAATGATTGTTTCTTTTTTTGTGGATTGTTGTTTTGATTTTTGAAAATTGGAATTCTCAGCTAGCAAATTTAGGTATGCTAAGTGAAGAACCCAAGTGTATTTTGATTGCTTTTTGAAAATAGGATTCTTAGCAAATTTATGCTATGCTTAAGAAAATTCTCTAAGTGTTTCATTTGTTTGTTTTGATTTTTGAAAGAGTAGGATCCTTAGCAAATTTAGGCATGCTAAGGAAATCCTAAGTGTTTCATTTTTATTTTGATTTTTGAAAGTCGAGACTTTACTTTAGCAAATATGGTATGCTAAAGATGAAGTCCCACTTAATTTTGTGAAATGGAAATTTCACTTAGCAAATTTGAGTATGCTAAATGAACTTCCAAATGATGTGTTCAAAATTTTGTTGTCTTTTTGTTTTTGAAAATGGAAACTTCTCCTTAGAAAATTTGGCATGCTAAAGAAAGGAGTTCCAAAAGTGCTTGAAAATTTATGGTTTTGACTCTGGAGACTTCACTTAGCAAATTTTAATATGCTAAATAAAGTTTCAAAAAAGTGTTTGAAAATTTTTGGATTTTGGATTTGGAGACTTCTCTTAGCAAATTTGAGTATGCCAAATTGAGTTCCAACTGTGTTGTTTGAAAATTTTTTATTTTCAATTTGGAGACTTCACTTAGCAAATTGGGTATACTAAATGAAATTCCAAATATTTTTTGAAAATTTTTGATTTTTTGAATTTGGAAACTCCACTTAGCAAATTTGAGTATGCTAAATGAAATTCCAAATGTGTTTTGAAAGTTTTTTGATTTTTGGAATTTGGAGACTTCACTTAGCAAATTTGAGTATGCTAAATGAAGTTCCAAAAAATGTTTGAATTTTGAAAATATGATTATTTAAGTTTTAATTTTTGAAAAGAGGACTTTCATTCAACAAATTTAGGTATGTAGGAATGGAGATCAATCTTATTCTTGAAATGTGAAAATTTTGTTTTGTGTGTGATTATTGCTTTTTGAAAGAGGAAACTCTAACTTAATCATATGTGGGATATGTTTAAGTGGGATGTCCAAATGACATTATTTTTTGTTTAGGAATAAAATTTCCATTCAATAAATTTGAGGGTATTAAATGAAGATGTTCATATGTACCTTTTGGAAAAATTTAATTTTATTTGGAAATAAAACTTTCATTCAATAGGTGTGAGTGTATTGAATGGAAAGGTTCATGTGTGCTTTTTGAAAACTTTATCTTTTATTTTGATTTTCATCTTTGGAAAGATGATTGTTCAGTTTATTTTGAAAATGAAATCTTCATCAAAATGAATTGAAAGAATATGTTCATTTGTGCTTTTTGAAAATTTTATTTTTGATTTAGATTTTGACTTTTGGAAAGATGATTGCTCATTTTATTTTGAAAATGAAATCTTCACCAAAATGAATTGAAAGAAAATGTTCATTTGTGCTTTTGAAAAATTTAATTTAATTTGAAAATTTTAATTTAATTTGAAAATGAAGCTTTCATTCAATAGGTGTGAGTGTATTGAATGAAAATGTTCATATGCGCTTTTTGAAAACTTTATTTTTGATTTTGATTTTGACTTTTGGAAAGATGATTGTTCATTTTATTTTGAAAATGAAATCTTCATCAAAATGAATTGAAAGAAGATGTTCATTTGTGCTTTTTTATGAAGAACTTAATTTAATTTAAAAATGAAACTTCTATTCAATAGGTGTGAGTGTATTGAATGGAAATGTCCATATGTGCTTTCTAAAAACTTTATTTTTTATTTTGATTTTGACTATTGGAAAGATGATTGTTCATTTTATTTTGAAAATAAAATCATCATCAAAATGAATTGAAGGAATATATTCATTTGCGCTTTTGGAAAAGACTCTTAGTTTTATTTTTCAAAATTCCTACATGAAATAATTATGAGAATTGTTAAATAAGGGTTAAAAATTTTTTGTGGAAAATATTTTATTAACTACATTTTTGAAAAGGTGCTTTTTGAAAAGCAAAGTTCTTATGGAAAATCTATTTTGTCTTTATTATTTTAGAATGAACCTTTTCTTATCATAAAAATGATAAGGAGGAAGTCTTTAAGTGTTTTCTTTTTCTTTATATATCTTTTTATTTTAAACCATCAGAGAACACAACGAGAATTTTAAGACCAACACGAAGTGGGTCCTAAAACCTAAGGATGTTGGCTAACTCAACTTAAGAATGAAATAAGCTAAGTGCCAACAGAAAGAAAGATAGTCTCAGATTCATACCAAAGTATAAACCCACTATCGATACTCAAAGACAATGATCATTTACCAAAGATAGAGAGAGGAACCATCCCCAGCGGGCTCGCTAGAAAAATTTGTGGTGAAAAAATTATGGTGAAAAAATTATGGTGAAAAAATTGTGTATGGTCGCCTTCAATCTGTGGAGAAAAAGGTCAAGAATATAAAATTCACCTTTTTGGGATGTCATGCGGATCCATACATATGCTTATTCAGGTGATCGGTTACATTATCCAGGAATAGTATACTATCTTGGGAGATAGAAGTCACTACCCTTTAATAGACTTAATCATCTCAATGAGAACTCCTAAGGTTGATGGGTCTGCATATGTATCAGAGATTCTTCCTCTACTTTACATGGAAAAGTAAAGTAGAGTTTATTTTAAATTGAATTCGTTAAGTTCCCTACAAGGGAAAGCCCCCATAGTTAATTACATCCTAAGGGACGGGATCCCTTAGGAATACTCTCGATTAAGGTAAATGATTGTTGTCTTCAAAGATTTCAATAGGAAAGGACTATCAATTGACTGGTTCATTTTTAAAAAGCAAATGGGATTGATCAAAGAGAGGGAGTTATTATCGAAGCCAAAAGAAAAATAAGTAGGAGATTCCCATGATGCTAGGAAACCTAGCAAGCATCTCAAATAATCTATTATTGGGCTTTATATTTTTGAAATTGAATTAATTTGTTTGAGTTGTATTTTTTATTAGAAATTTAGGACTTATGATTCCATAACACAAGATTAAAGAAATTCCTAAGAGGTAAGGATTTGTGCTTATGGCCCACAAAAGGGAGAAGCAACCTCAGAACCTAAATCTAGGGAGTTTGGCGAGGGCCAAAAGTACAACCTAAATTCAAGGAGAAAATGGGTATTTGGTTTGTCTCCATAAGAGAGGACAAACCACCCAATTGCTTGGGGTGGCTGTCAACTAACTCCTCTTATAGTTTTAAATACATGTAGGCAAGTCTTATGCTTATGCAAGATAGCTAGGAGGTTATCCATTTAGAAAGAGACTAAGTCCTAAAACTCACTCCCTAAAGAGACTAGATCATGTAAGGATATGTGTCAAATGACCTAAATCTATTGCAATTCAAATTTCATTTTATTTTTATTTTTTTAGACAATTATTTTGACTCAAGCTAAAAGGATTCATATGCCTAATGCATGAGAAATAAAGTTATTGGCAAAAATCATCGAGAAGGTAGGAGGTGTGTTTCCACCATGGCTCTCAAAGGTCAAGCCAAGTTTCTCTGGCAAAGGTGGAAGTCCTCCAATCAAGAGTGAAATAAGATGCATTTGAGCATGATATTGTAAACGAAATACTCATCCAGATAAGGGGTTGCTAATTCATTTATCTTGATTTTAAACCTAAGCTTTATGTGAGGTTATGAGTTCTTTATTTTAGTTTTGAGTTGTTAAGTTTGATAAAAGATTTAGTTTTCTCTAAGAGCCTAATCCACATCCAGGCCATACATAAAGAAAGAAAGAAACTAGGAAAAAAATATTACTTAATGCAAAAAGCAATAAATCATCAGTAATTTATAAAATGTCATTAAAAGAATAAGAGGTCATTGTGGTGGGTACCACCGCCAAACCAAAATAAATTGATTGTAGCTCTACCCTATGAATTACAAATGAATTAAATACAATTATGTAAAAGAATTCATTATTATGGAGGTCTTCAAGCTTCATTTCTTATTTCTTCTTCTTTTTTGTTTTTATTTTGGTTCCTTTTTTTGTGGTTGGAAGGTGGATGCTTCAAGGCTTCATATGGTGCATAAGATAAGATCTTATGACCAATGCTCATCTTAATCCCCATAGCAAGCATTCCAAAATCCTAATTACAAAATTTACATGAAAAGGAAAAGAATGGAAATTTAACTAACACCTGCAAAATAGAGATTAGCTAAAACAAACCACACAAATCCCAAGCATGTATATTGGACTTATCACCCCACACATGGGTGACTAAGTCCACCTGGCCTATTGGATTATGCTTAGGGGTATAAGCACCTGCAAGTAAAAGTATTTATATTTTTATTTATTATAGCGCCCCTTAAGCATAATCCCCTGCAAAAAATAATGGTTAGACTAAGATCATCCTACCATTCATTCTACGAGCATACAACCTAACATCTAGTCTAAAATATATATCACAAAATAAAAGAAACTTCAAACCATGCACCACCCAAACCTAAAGCTAGAAGTGGTGACTTAGCCTAATGTGTGTGTGCTTTGGAGGTTTGTGTGATATGCTTAATGCTTTAAGTTAGAATTTTTTAAGTGTGAAATGTTCAACTTAGAGAGGGTTTCATTTAAGTGATTTAGTTATTTTGGGTTGATTTTATTTCATGTTTTGATTAGGTTCAAGTGAATCCTACAATTAATTACTAAGTTATAAAGAGAGGGAAAGAGAAGAGAACTTCTCTTTCCTTCCCTAACCTAAGTAATTTCTAAAGTAGATTGATGTTTTAGTTTTATTGTGTGAATATTTTGATTAAGTGTTTTAATTAATTCTAAGTTTATATGAACTCTAAATAAGCCCATTCAAAAAGAAAGCATTTTAAGATTAAATAAAATGAACTAAATTCATAAAACATACATCACTTCGTTTCTTTCCCAATATGTATAACATGCATATGAATGAGTCGTAAGCATATTTATACACACAAATGAGAATGTTTAACACACTTTAGGATGCATGCTAAGTAATTCATTTAATAAAATTTGGAATTTTATTATTCATGATTTTCATTAAGTAGAAAAGGGACTTCTAATCCAATTTTCACATGTGCACATGAAAGTAAGAAAGTCATAAGTGAGTATAGCGCCATTGTTAACCAGAGGTGTAAGGTCCAAGACCAACTTAGGGCTACGTAAAGCCTCGCAACCTCAGTGTTGCCAGACTAATATACCACTGTACTTAAATACAAACATGTGTATAAAAGAAATGAAATAGAAAAGAAAGAATGCAAAAGTTTGTATTAGTTGATTCATTTTGTTTATGCAATTTATATGTGTAAGCATAGGTAAACTTCTTAAGTGATAGTATTGGGATGAATAGGATATGGAATTATGAAAGTGTTACGTTCTTTTCAAATGAACCATACATCTTACCAAATCCTATTCAAAACTATACTAAAAGAAAGGGAAGGAGAACCTACACTAAGCACATCCTTATATTCTCTCACATGAAAGCTTATAATTAAAATATAAGTAGCATACTTTTAGTTTTGATAATTGATTCATATTATTTTGAAAATAATTTGAATTTAATAGTGATAATAGCCACTCATATTTCTACTTTAGCCAACACTTGCAAATTTGACATAAAGTAAACATTTTCTTTTTAAATTTGAATTTTGAAAAATATGAATACATGAAACCACATAACATACAAATTTAACATGTTGGGGTAAGAATCAAAGTAATGAAAGCATGTAAAAATATTCACTTTAATTAAATCCTAAAGACAATCTTATGAAGTAAGAAAGTTTAAAATAAATCAAAGTTTATTTAATATGATTTTTGTTTGATCTTGAGTTTGATTTAATTTTGAAAATGTGAGTTGATTTTGCTGTTCCTAACCCATTACCACATGTGTTTAATATTTTTGTTTAATTTATAGATGATTAGATTCATTTTAGATTTTTGGTTAGGTTAAAGTATGAATTAAACAAGTTAATTAACCCTTACCTACACCACCTTAGCATAGTTAACCAAGTAACTATGAGCCAATGAGATAACATAAAATCACAAGGAATTTAAACTTGCAATGCACCTAGGAAGAAAAGAGCCTAATGAAATTTGGCTCATGATTAATGGTTAATTAAGCTAAAGGATTTAACTTAAGTAATTTCAAAACACCCCTCATACATATGAGTTGGGTTTTGATTTCCTTAATTGAACTTTGGCTCTTGAATACCTATGCATCTATCCAAAGTAGATTGATTAAGTTCTGGAAGTTTTTAGAATTTTTTAGAAATTAATTAAGAGAATAATTAATGAATTAACCCTTAATTAAGAGAGGATTAAGGAAAGAAAAGGGGGTTTAGGGAATAGTTTAGGGAAAATACCCAAAAATTATTTTCTAAGCCTCCTATTCACTAGATATAGCCTTAATCAACTCCATTGAGGGATTAAAATACTAATCCTACCCTTAATTATCCTTAATTACATTAAGATAGTAATTACGAAATGCATTTACAATTCCCCCAATTAAGCCTTCAATAAATTCCAAAAAAATTAGGGGACTTAGAAGTCATCCCCCAAAATATATCCAAGAAGTTTGGGATTAATCAGAGGATTAATTAAGAGATAATTAGTAAAATAAAATTTCTATTAAAATCCCAAAATCTATTAAAAATATTTTTAGAATATTCTAGATTAAATTATATTTTAACAAAAATTTACCTCATATTTTTTTGATTTTTATTGAGGGAGATATAAATTTTTGAAGCTTAGGGGATTAATTAAAATTAATTAAAACCCTAACTAATCCCCTTAGCTCACAGCTTTTCACGCGGCGGTGGCGATCAACGCGCTTTACACACATCGTGCTATGAGGGGGTTCCTTAAACATCGTTTGATCCCTGTCGTTTGATCAAGGACCGAACAGTTAGGGATCACCTCGTAGTTTTAAAAGGGATAAATCAATTCTAAAATGTGTGTTTAATCTTGGTCGTCCATTCAAAATGCACGGATGGATGGTTGGGATTACCCCAGTTCTTTCCTAAGAATCAATGGAGATGGTCCATGATCTAAGGGAGGATCTGAGCTCGATTGAGCTCGGATTAGGGTAGGATTTTACCTACACCATCTAGCACTAAAGGCAAGCCTCTCCAACGGTGGAATTCTCATGCCATGATAATTTATTTCATAAAGGGCCAACACTTCCTAAGCCTAGAGGTTGGAAAATATCATACCTCATCGGAGGTGATCACCGGTGCCTGAGTTCGATGAGGTAGCTTCATCTAGTGGACACGAAGCCCTGTTGAAAGTTTCAAGCCTTGGGGTTGAGTAGATCTCTCTATGGACCAACACCTCCTCTCCTTGCTTGCATCTTTGATCGAATTCAACTCCTCCTTGCTTTGGAAACTTGAATGAGAGCTTGGGTGCACTCGACTTGATCCCCTAAGGGAGTGTGCAAAGGTAATTGAAATGGTTTTGAGTGAAGAGGAAGTTGGGAATTGAGAGGAGCTCCCCTATTTTTTGAGAAAGAAAATCAAGAAAGCTTGATTTCAATTCCCTCCTAGAAAGCTTAGGAATGCTCTTTGATGGCTCCAAACACTCTCTAGGACTCAATTGACAATGAGGGTGTTTAATTCAAATGGAATTAGGGGGAGTATATCTCCCCCTATGGCAATCGGATGGTCGAAGCTTGGGTTGCCATTTTGATCCAATTGACCATATGAAAAGGGTTGTTTGATCTATTTGGAGTTGGCACATGGTTGATTTGAGCTCTTGAGTTGATTGGTAACCTCCCATGTGCTTCAAATCAAGTGGAGGGGGTTTTTGAATTAGCTAATTTGAGCTAGGGGGTCAGTTTTGGCCTCGGGTCCATTTGGGCTAACCCAAACCTATTTGGGTTGGGTGCACCACTCTCTATTTTGTTCACTTGACCTATTAGGAAGGTATCAAGTTGATAAGAAGAGGGCTTGACCAAATTACCCATAGATTAGACAAAAATTTATTCCATGGCCTATGGGTAGAATGATCATTTTACTAACTTTTGAATTTGAATATGTTGGGTATGTGGAGAAAATAGGTTTGGCCAAGTTTCATTGGATTTGGAATTCATTTGATATGGTTTGGCTCATGTTGACCCATTTAGGTCAAAATGGGTCAACTTGGGTCAGGTTGACCAAATTGATCAAATTTTGTCAAACTAAGGGTTAGGTCAAGTTCATATGACCATTTAAAATGTTTTGGGGGCTTTGGTTTGATTCAATTTGATTTAGATTTGAATTTGGCTCATATGACTTCATTTAGGTCAAATGGGTCAAGTTGACCAATTTGACCCACTAGACCTATTTGAGCTAGTTCAAATGTAGGTTTAGGTTTTGTTAGTCATATGGAGTGGATTGGTACCTTTATTTCCAATCAATTTTGGTTAAGGTTGAATTTGGCTTAACATGACCCCTTTAGGTCAAGTTGGGTTCATGGTCAATTGGGCTAGGTTAGGTCTAGTTGGCCAATTGAGGATTTGGTTAAGTTCAACAAGTGATTTGGAATGAACTTGACCCATTGGTTTGAGACAATTTGCCTTAGATCAAGTTTTGACACATTTTAACTTTTTAGGTCAACTTGGGTCAACTTGGGTCAAGTGGTCAATTGGGCTAGAGTAAGCTCAAATTTTGACTTTTTCAAGTTCAAACATAGGTCATGAATTAACTTACATCATTGGTTTCAATCAATTTGGCCTATGGTGGATTTTGGCTATGTTGGGTTTCATTTTTGGCTCAATAGGGTACTTTAGGTCACTTTGGGTCAAGTGAGCCTAAGTGGGCAAATGGTTTGGTCAAAGCTTAATTTGGGTTTGATTGAACTTGTATATGGACTTATGGTTGAAATATAAATCCATTTGCAAGTGGTTTGAAGTTAAATGGGTTTTGATTCATTTGATAATTTCATATTCAAAGGAATAATATGAATGGATTTGGGGTTTGATTTTTGAATTGGATTTTGATTTGGTGATTGAAGTTTATATTTATATTTGAATTCGTGATTGTAGGGTTGATTGAATCATGAAGGAAAATCAAGAGTTTGGCTTGATTTAAAGTTGATTTGGCTAAGTTCAAGGTTTTGACTTGAAAGGCTTAGGTTAGATTTTGAGTGAATTTGAGTTTGATTTTTGGAATTAGATTTGATTGTTTGAATTTATATTTTATTTATATATGTGAATATAAATGAGAATATAAATGAGTTATGAGAAAAGTTCATGAATTTGGAGTGATTTGATCATGATTTAGGCTAAGTCCATTAAAAGGGAATTTAAAGGACTTAGGAAATTTTTAGAGTTTGAATTTTTGAATTTGGTTTGATTGAATTATATTTATGTTTCATTTATATATGTGAATATAAATGAGAATATAAATGAGTTATAAGAAAATCCCATGAATTTGAATTGATTTGGTTATGATTTAGGCTAAGTCCATTAAAAGAAATTTAAAGGATTTAGGAAATTTTGGAGCAGGGATTTGAATTTTTGATTATTTTGAATTTATATTTCATTTATATATGTGAATATAAATGAGAATATAAATGTGTTATGATAAAATCCCATGAATTTGAATTTATTTGATCATGATTTAGGCTAAGTCCATTAAAAGGGAATTTAAAGGACTTAGGAAATTTTTTGGAGTTTGGAGCTTGAATTTTGGATTTAGTTTGATTAATTTGAATTTATATTTCATTTATATATGTGAATATAAATGAGAATATAAATAAATTATGAGAAAATCTCAAGGGTTTGAATTGGTTTAGATCATGATTTAGGCTAAGTCTTCAAGAAAAGATTAAGGACTTAAGGAAGATTTGGACTTAGGAATTTCATTCATGGATTTCAATCATGGATTTCAATCACATGGAGTTGATTGGAGTTTGGAGAAAATCAGATAAGATTGATTTTGAGTTTTGACTTGAAGGAAGGAAGGTGAGGAATCGTTCAAGCTAAGGGTAGGCAAATTTTCCTAACACCCCTAAGGCATGACCTATTCCTATGGCTAATGCTTCTAAGTCTCTAGGGCTAGGTTGAGTGTCCACCTAATCACTAGAGGTGTCTTAAGACTAAGGAACTCTTAAAGTCTAAGAGGAGTCCTATGCCTAAGATGGAGGGGTTGAGAGCTCATTCTAAAAATGAGGTCAACAGCCAAATTCGTATATACATTGATTTTAGGGATCTAAATAAGGCATGTCCTAAAGATGGATTTTCACTACTAATCCTAGAACTGATGGACCTGGCTAAAACCAAATTAAGATGGCCCCCGAGGATGAGAAAAATATTGCTTTTCAAACCCCAATAGGAATTTATTGTTATAGGGTCATGCCTTTTAGCCTTAAAAATTTTAGTGCTACATATGAGTGGGCCATGACTCGGATCTGTAATGAACTCATTCATCATGAGGTTGAATGTTAGTTTGATGATCTTTTAGTCAAAAGTAAAGGAAAGGAAGACCATCTTTTTGACTTGAGAGTAGTTTTTGAATAGTTGATACAATTTAACCATAAAATGAATCCCCTGAAGAGTGCATTTGGAGTAGCTTTAGGAAAATTCCTTGGGTTTGTTATCGGGCACCATGGAATAGAAATCGATCCGGAGAAGATCAAAGCAATATTAGAAATGTCATCCACTAAAAGTATAACACAACTCAGATCATTTCAAGGGCAGTTGGCATATCTAAGATGCTTCTTTTCCAACTTATCAGGAAGATGCCAACCATTTTCAGCACTTATCAAAAAGGATGCCAAGTTCAAGTGGGATGATAAGTGCCAACATGCCTTTGAAGACATCAAGCACTACCTGATGATGCCGCTAGTTTTAGTAGCCCCTATCCTGGGCAAGCCATTGATACTATATACTGCTACATTAGATGACTCCCTTGGCACTTTGTTGGCCCAAATCAATGACGAAGGGAAAGAGAATGCACTATACTATCTCAGTCGTCGTCTAATCCCTACTGAGAAAAACTAACAACCTATTGAGAAACACTACCTAGCTTTAATCTTTGCATCCTAAAAGCTACGGCATTATATACTTTCTCATAAGGAGAATCTGATCTCTAGGATCAATCCACCGTAATATCTCATGACATGGCCGACGCTATTTGGATGGTTGGTGCATTGGTCCTAGATTTTGTCATAGTTTGACATTACAATCGTACCCCTCCATGCGATGAAAGGATAAGCACTAACAAATTTCTTAGCAGCACACCCACTTCCTGCTGATTCTCCACTTAGTGATGGCCTCCCTGATAAACAAATCATGAACTTAAGGGACACTAGCATTCTCCATTAGGAGAAGTACTTTGATGGCATGGCTTCCTTTCAAAGAGGAGAAGAATTGTAATCTACTATCCTAGTAAAGACAGGGGTAGGAATAGTTCTCCTAATTCTATAATGTGATGATATTCTCGTAACATCTATCCAATCCATGCACCAATAATGAAGCTAAATATGAGGCTCTGATTGCCAATCTGGAGTTAACAATTACGCTATGCGTCCAGAGCATCAACATCTTCATGGATTCTCAGTTAGTTATCAACCATATTGGTGGGTCTTATAAGGTTCTAAAGCCTAAGCTCCATCATTACCACATTACACCATGGAGTTGTTGGCTCAAATCCTAGAAGTTACCATCTATAAGATCGCTCAAGGAAAAAATGTTGTAGCATATGCATTGGACAAGCTTTCCAAAGAGTTGGCATGTCTGGATGATGAGTCCATACCAATAAGGGCCTAAAATAGACAAGTCCTATCCCTTATTGATGCTGAACTCATCGAGAGATTCTCTCTTGAAGGAGAGGTTATTATTGCCAAAAAGGATGATGAGTCAGATTGGAGGAAACCATTCATGGATTACCAACATATAGGAAAACTACCTTAAGAGAAGTCACTAGCACAACATGTGAAGCAGAGAGCACTTTCATATGCTCTCATAGATGGCACCTTATATCGGCGGTCCTTCGATCATATGTGGTTACATTGTTTGGACAAACACGAAGCCCGTAAGATCATGATCGAGGTACAATCACGATTATGTGGAGCACATCATTCCAGTTCGAAGATGAAATCCAAGATCAAAAGACTAGGATACTACTTACCCTTGATGATTACAAACTGTATGGGCATAGCTAGGAGATGCCACCAATGTCAGGTGCATAATGTGGTCCTACACCAACCACACAACATTCTACATCCTACATTGGCCTCATGGTCATTTGAGTGTTGGGGTACCGACATAGTGAGTCCAATTGATCCCCCTTCTTCCAAGGGTCATCGGTTCATTCTAGTTGCCACTTACTATTTTTCTAAGTGGGTGGAGGTAATCCCACTTCAAGAGATCACAACTCAGCATGTGCTCTAGTTTTTCAAGAACCACATCATATATAGGTTCAGGGTGCCTCGATAAATTATATTCAATAATGGTATTGCATTCAAGAGCACTAAAATCAATAGCTTTGCCTAGAGACAACATATATTAGAGATATTCTACCATCTATTACCCAAGGGAAAATGGCTTAGCAGAAGCCTTCAAAAAAACTCTCATCCAAATATTAAAGAGGACACCCAACGATAATAGGTGATAGTGGCATGACCAGTTAGTTGAAGCCTTGTGGGCTTACCACACCACATACAAGACCCTAACTTAATCTACCCCTTTCTCCTTAGTGTATGGGTATGAATCAGTTCAACCATTAGAAGTTCAACTCCCATCATTAATGATAGCTATGGGTAATAAGATCACAACAGAGCATAATACCAAGTTGTGATTAGAAGAGCTCAAAGGTTTGGAGGAGAGACGCCTTTGAGCATGCCAGAACCTCGAGTTATACAAAACCAAAATGATTCAAGATCACAATAAGTTGGTCCTTCTTAAAGCTTTTCAAGTAAAAGAGCTTATTTTAGTTCTAAGGAGACCAATTATTGCCCATCGAAAGATGGGAGGCAAGTTTGAACCCACTTGGGAAGGCCCTTTTACCATAGAGAAGGCCTACTAAGGAGGATCTTATTAGCTTATAAATTATAAGGGAGAGCATTCTATGCTTCTAATTAATGGGCTCTACCTAAAGAAATACCATCCATAAATCTTGTTTGAAAATAATCATCAATAAAACTTCTTTTCACATCAAATTCAATCTCATCATATTTGGTTAGAAATATCATTACTTGGGAATCCACTATGATGTGTTTAGGGTAGGTGTAAGAGAACTCATGCGGCATCCTATTCCTCCACAACACAAACACAAACTACATTTAATCCTTTTGGACTATTAGGATAGGTGTAAGAGAACCCAAGAGGCATCCTATTTCGACTAGCACAATTAAGTTAGGAGTAAGAGAACCCAAGCAGCATCCTTTCTTGGTGGAGTCATATTTCTACGTGTTTATGGTAGGTGTAAGAGAACCCAAGCTGCATCATATTCTCTCTTTCACAACACAAACAAACACATATCTTTTGTCTCGAGCTATTTTGATATGGGAGCAAGCCCTTGTGGCACTCACTCATTAGCTGCTCTAGGTTGGGCTAATATACTACCTTGTTAGTGTGTCACCCAAGTGGTCACTTATCTGGTAGATGTGAGTCCCCGCGCTATCTTCTTAACTTGACCATTGCAAACTAATGAGCGCCCTGTTAGTTTGGTAGACCTTATTACGCAGCTAGTAAGATACACCATGTTGACTTTATTTAAGAGGATGTAAGCCTACAAGCTTTATTCTTAGACGAGCCACCATGCACTGACTGGGTCAAGTATATTTGAGGCTTAGGGTAAGTCCCCCAGTGGCTCCTTTCCGCTTGACTACTCCAAGCCTAGGTTTAGTCCCTACCCAAGACTCCTTGCTTGGTAGTCACCCTAGGTCGGATAGCCCTTGTTGAGCCAAAGATAGATTATCCTAGCAATCAGTTCCATTTTAGGGAGATGTAAGCCTACACTCCTTCTTTCTAGACTTATTATCACAAATCGATAGGCATCTTAGGTTGGTTAGTATTCGCTATGCTGATAGCAACCCACCTGGTGGATACATCGCTCTTGATAGATGTAAGACTGCTATGCTTTCTCCTTGAATTGACCTCCAAATACCTACAAGCTATCTTTTACAGGGTTATAGATAAAGCCCCTAGTGGCACCCCCTTATGGGCACTCTATTTGGATCACATCCTTAGTGACCCTATCTAGACACTACCCTAATTACTCTTGGATTGGACAATCCCCCTTTCCTAGTAGCCACCCCTGTGGTTGGAGAACTTGTCTCGCAGATATGCAGATTCTCCCTTAGTCTAGTAAGTCTGAGATAGGACTAGGCTGATACGAGCTCCTTCTCAGTGTGGTCCCTTGCACACCAATAGATTCATGCAAATATAAGCAAACAAAAATATATATCTTCGCTTGTGGATTAGGAGCAAAACCCCCAATGATACCTTTTCCAAAGTATGCATCCTATCTTTAGGGCAGTGTCAGCAAAACTCCCTATAGGAATTGCCTGATTACTTTCGAGTTGAGATAACTCCCTGGGTCAGCACTCTCTCAGTAGTCATCCTTAGGTTAGGATCAACTTATTGCACCACCAACGAGTCACCCCGATGGCCATCCTTGGTTTGGGAGATGTAAGTCTATCACACATTCTTTCCAGCATAGTCATTGCACACCGACGGGCAGCCTTAAGTTGGGTTCAATTTATTATGCTATCAACTGATCACCCTAGTGGTTCTTTATTTAGGAAGTTGTAATTCTACAAGCTTTCTTCCTAACTTAACCATTGCACACCGAAAGGCATCCCATAGGTTAGTTAGCTCTACCTCATGACCGGTAGACTATCCCTTTGGATTTATAAATCTAAGATAGGTCTAAGCTGATGTTAGCCCCTTCTTAATGGATCCATCACACACCAATAGGTTCCATCTTAAAATTTAAATTAAAGTAATTATGACTATTCCTGAGTCGATGTGAGTCCACAGTGGCATTCGCTCAAATAGTTGCCTTAGGTCAAGTTTGATTTGTTGTGCTATCAATTGACCACCCTAGTGGTTCCTTATTCAGGAAGTTGTAAGCCTACAAGCTTTCTTCTTAGCTTAACCATTGCACACTGAAAGGCAACCCTTAGGTTGGATAGCTCAACCTAATGGTCAGCAGACTATCCCTTTTGATTTGGGAATCTAAGATAGAACTAGGCTGATGTTAGCACCTTCGTAGTGGACGCATCACACACCGACAGGGTCCATTTCATTAAATTCATCATCCTCCCTCTAAGGGAGTCTAAATTTAAATTTACCTTATCCTTAATGGATATAAGCTCATATCTCTAGCAGATGTGCCTTCTAAACCAGATCAAGGCCTCTCCCCAGTGGAGCCTCAAACCATAAGTCAACAAATCAAATTAAATTCTCATCCCCAATGATTGTCCACCAATTAAATCAAACAAATTCCCCAATGAGGCATGAATTAGATCCTCTCCCTAGTGGATCCCTCATTAAATCAAACATAATGAAATCCCTATACCTAGTGGATGATTTGAACTTGCTTGCCTAGTGGAAGGTTCATGCACTCATCTCCATCAGATCTTTTCTTCTCGAATCATATCAAACTCAACTCTTATCCTCTATGGATGAGCTAAACCTACTTCCCTAGTGGAAGGCTTACATGCTTGATCCCTCAATGGATCCTTCCTTCCCCTCTTATGCCCTTGGCATAAGTTGAGTTGCATTGTACTAAGATCTTGATTCCTTCTACATCTCAGGCTTTTGAGTAGATAGTCTCTGTTAGTGCTTGCGTTCCTTCGAATGTTGTTGATCATCTCAGTCAACACTAATATGTACAGTGCTCCTAATCAGTTACACCATACCTATTGCTCTCCCTCTGTTGACCTCACTTTTGGAGTGAGCTCTCAACATCCTCATCACAGATCTAAGACTCTTGTAGACACTAAGAGTTCCTTAGTCTTAAGACACTTCTAGTGATTAGGTGAACACTTAACCTAAGCCTAGAGACTTAGAAGGGTTAGCCATAGGAAGAGGTCATGCCTTAAGGATTTAGGAAGACTTTCCTACCCAATAACCTTAAACCCAATTCTTGCTTCCTTCTTCCAAACCAAACCACAAATTCAAATCCACCTCCAAATGATTAAAACCCATGATTAAATTCAAATTCCAAATCCCTTCCTAAGCCCTTTGATTTTATCTTATGGACTTAGCCTTAACCAAATCAAAATCAAGCCTAATTCAATTGATTTTATCAAATATCAAATTCAATATTAAATCAAATCCAACTCCAAATGATTGAAACCCATGATTAAATTCAAACTCCAAAATCCCTTCTTAAGCCATATGAACCACCTTCATATGCTTAGCCAAAACCACCTTCAAACCAAATCAAATTTGGTTGATTTCTTTATTAATCAACCATTCCTTCATTTATATTCATAAATATAAATGAAATCTAAATTCAAAACATTCAAATCAAATCAAACCAAATCAAGATCTTTCCTAAGTCATATGGACCCACCTCCATAAGCTTAACCAAATCTCTGTCCAAATCAACCCAAACTAAATTGATTTTTTTATAAATCAATTATTCCTTCATTTATATCTATAGATATAAAAGAATCCCACCCTCTAATGACCAAAAAATAAATCGAACCAAATCAATTCTCTACTAAAGCCCTTTTGACTTACATCCCTCAACTTGGTCAAATTTGCTTCCAAATCACTCCAAACCCAAGTGAGTTTCTCATGAATCATTTATATCTTCATTTATATTCAAAAATATAAATGAAATATAAATCCAAGTCACCAAAACCAAACCCAAATCAAATCAAATTCTCAATTTTAAACTTTTTAGCCAAATTGTTGAACTTGGCTAACTGATATTGTGGTGTTTATTTTTGGATTTATATTTATGTGTTGTGTATATGTGAGGGAACACCACATAGATTTGAGGATATACTTATTAATCTGATCAATTATTACATTAAAGAATAGTGTAATATCTCAAGAGATAGAAGTCAGTACCGTATAATGGACCTAATCACCTAATAAGAGCCCCTAAGTTGTGAAGGGTTTTCGAATATACTAGAGATTTTTTCCCTACTTTACATGAAAAAGTAAAGTAAGGTTTATTTAAACTAGGTTCATTAAGTTTCCTATGGAGGAAAATCTCTACAGTTAATTACATCTTAAGGGAAGTGAATCCATTAAGAATAGTCTTGATTAAAGTAGGTGATTGTTATGTCCAAACAATTCAAAGATAGGACTATCAAAGGATTGATTGTATTTTAGAAAATCAAGTGGGATAGATCAAAAGGGGAGAGTTATTATCAAAATAAAAGGAGATGAGTAAGGAGTGCTCATGATACTAGGAGACCTAGTGAGCACTCCAATATATCTTATGGTTGGGCTTTATGTATTTGAAATTGAGGAGATTTATTTATTTGAGTCAAAATTTTATTTAGAAATTTAGGATTTATAATTTCACAATATAAGATTATGAAAATGCCCAAGAGGTAAGGATTTATGCTTGTAGCCCGCAAAGGGAAACAGCAACCTCAGATCCTAAATCTATGGAGCTTTGGCAAGGGCCAAAACATGACATAAATCTAAGGTGAAAGTGAGTATATAGTTTACCTCCATAAGAGAGAGTAAGGAACCTGGCTGCTGGACTTATTACTGCCTAGAGTGATATCCAACTAACTCCTCTTATGCTTTAAATCTATGTAGGCAAGTCATATGCTTTGCAAGATGGTTAGGCTGTTATTTATTTAGAAGAGAAATTAAGTCCTTAAATCAACTCCTTAAGAGACTAGAGCAAGAGGGATATGAATAATGACTTAAATCTAATGCAAATTTTTATCACATTTTATTTAATTTGGGACTCTTTATTTTAACACGGTATATGGGATTTTGTATGCCTAAATGCATGAAAATTTGATTATGGGCCAAATCAAGAGGGAAAGAGGTGTTCTTCCATCATAGGCTCTTAAAGGTTATGCCCATATTATCTTACAAAGATGGAAGCCCTCTCTTAGCAAGAGTGAGGTAAGATGGTTATGCATGATGTTCAACATACAATCATCCAACTAAGGGGTTGCTAAATTTTTTATTATCTTGATTTAATGCCTAGGCATTTTTATGTGAGGTTATGAATTATTTTAAAATTTTAGTTATGAGTTGTTAGTGGGATAGAAAATTTATTTTTTATCGTAAGAGCCTAATCACATCCAGGCCATACAACAATCACCAATCACAAAGAAACTATGAAAAGACATGTTATTTCTAATGCATAAGCTAAATAAAACATCAAACAATTCTATAAAGCTATCCCAAAAGAATAAGAGGTTGATGCGGTCAGGTATCTCCATACAACCCGAAAACAAATGTGGGTAGCCGAGCTCTACCCTTATACATCCTGACATAATGAAAAAATAATTATAATTATAAAATGATAAGTGTTATTGGGGACTTCATTCTTCATCCTCAATTCTTCACTCTTCATCTTTCATTTCTTCATTTTGATTTGCTCCATTTCTTTCTTTCTTCTAGTTTGATTGGGTTGTTGTTTACTCTAAAGGAATCACATGGTGTATAAGACTTGGTCTTATAATGAATGCTCATCATAATCCCCATAACACTTATCCTAATCCAATGTAAAATTACATTAAAAGAGAAGGAAAGTAAATCTAGCTACACCTGCAAAATAAGTGTTAGCTAAACACACCATATAATCCAAACAGTTATATACATAATTTGGACTTAGCACCCCACACATGGGTAACCAAGCCCACCTGTCCTAACTTGGGCTATGCTTAAGGGCTAAGCAACCA
This sequence comes from Cymbidium sinense, assembly GCA_021442155.1. Taxonomy (NCBI): domain Eukaryota; kingdom Viridiplantae; phylum Streptophyta; class Magnoliopsida; order Asparagales; family Orchidaceae; genus Cymbidium; species Cymbidium sinense. The sequence goes on from CM038223.1 coordinate 83,519,362, forward strand.
GCATAGCAAAAAAAACATTTATATTTTTATTATAGCATCCCCTAAAGCACGACCACTGCATAAAACATAATTAAGCTAATATCGGCCTAACATCCAGACTATGCACATACACGCTAACATTCAATCTAAAATAATACATCACAAAACCAAACATACATCAAACCATGCATCGTCCTAACATAAAGCTAAAAATAGTGGCGTAATCTAATGTGTATGTGTTAAGGCTTGTGTGGTATGTCCTAATTAGGCTTTAGAGTTATGATTTGCTAAGTGTGATGGATTTAATTTATAAAGGGTTGATTTCTCTTTAAGTGATTTAATTGATTTGAAGATTTTACTTAGTGTTTTCTTTAATTTCATATAGCCTACACTTAGCAACTAAGTGTTATAAAGAGGATAAAGAGAGGGAATCTCTCTTTTATCCCTACCTTAAGCCATCTCTAAGGTAAGTTAATTAGCTTAGTTCTCTTTATTGAATGGTTTATTATGTGTTTTAATTAACCCTAAGTTTAGGTCTAAATAACCCTATTCAATAAGAAAGGCATCTCAAGATTAATTAGAATGGATTACTACCACATAACATACATTCATTCATTTCTTTCCATCATGTATATCATGCATATGAGTAAATCTTAAGCATACCGATACATGCAATTTATATTTTTAGCATACTTGAATGATGAATGCAAAAAAGTGTATTTAGAATTTAAATATTTTATTTTTGGTTGAATTATGAATGCATGCCTTTTTACATAGAAAAGAGAGATTTTTCATCCATTAGCTAGATACACATTCACATGCATAAAAGTTTTAAGTGAGTACGTCACCGTTATTTTCTACACTAGGGAGGTAAGGTATAAGACCTACTTAGGGCTACTTAAAGTATCGCAGCCCCGGGATGTCCAAACTAATATACCACTTTTCTTAGATACATATAGATATATAAACAACTATAAGGATAGGAAAAACCATGCAAAAATTTATGTTTGATTTATTTGATTTGTGATTCTTATTTATTGGCCACATCATCCAGGCATATGTATAAGATTTTTTAGTGAGTATAGTGCCATTATTTTCTACACCAAGGGTATAAGGCACAAGACCTACTTAGGGCTACTTAAAGCCTTGTAGCCCCGAGATGTCTAGACTAATATATCACTTTTCTCAAGTACATATGAATATACACAAAGAACCACATGGATAAGGAATCATGCAAGAAATTATGTTTGATTTGATTATGATTTACATATCTAAAATGAAATTATTTCTGAGTCTTAACATGAAGATGCATAGGAAAAGATTTAGGCAAATATTTTGTTCTTTTCAAATAAACTATACACTTACAAATCCTATGTGAATCCGTGTTAAGATAGGGAAAGAGAACTTCGTATTACACATCTTATACTATCATCACATGCAAGCTTATAGATATTTGTAATTGACATTACTTCATTTATAATAATTGATTTGTAGGCTTTTAAAAATATTTTTTGATTTATAGGTGATAATACCTACACATATTTTAATTTAAGTCAACACATGCAATTTGACATAAAAGAAAAGATTTTATTTAACTAATTTTTAAAAGAAATTAATGCATGATTTCAAATGGCTAGCAATATTTAGCATAAATGGAAAGAAATAAAGGAATGTAAATACATTATTTCATTAATCCCAATTAATTTCTAAGGACAATCATATTAAATAAGGCTATTTAAAATAAACCAAAATTCTTTAAAGACAGTTTTATCTTTGAGTTTGATTTGATTTTGAAAATCTGAAAGAGGTTTGCTAATCCTATCTAAATACCTCATGTATGAATTAATTTCGTTTAATGAAGAATATTTGAGTTGATTTTATGTTTTATTTAGGTTAATGTATGAATTAAGTGAACCTTACCTATATCACCTTAAGTTAATTAACTAATTAATAATAAGCAAATATGATATGCAACCATATGAAAAGCAAATTTGCAATGCTCCTAAGAAATGAAAGGGGCCTAATGCAATTGGCTTATGATTAATAGTTAATTAAGCTTAAGTGATCCCACTTAATTACTTTTATGATTTTCTCACACATGTGAGCCAACCATAATTTTATTATCTCTCACCTTGGGTTATTGAATACTCAAGGAACTACCAAAGATCAATTAAGGGTTGCTTAGGTGTGGATGAATTGATTTTTAATTTTAATTTCATTAAGCCTTTAATTAATTGATTAAACACTTTGGTTATGTTTTAATTTGAATGATGAAATCAACTTAGGGGAAAGGATCAAGGGCAAGGCCCCAATCCTAATCTCTAAATCATTTTTAACATTTAATTAGATTATGATTTCCCTATCTTGAAGATTAATCACTTAATCAATCAATTAATCATTCAATTTAATTAGATTGCTCTTTCTCCGTGGACCGTCCGATCTAAGAATAGACGGCCATGATTCTACTTGTGATTTAGAAAAGAATCAAAGGCTCTACCAAGGGATTCGATTAAAGTCGTTCATCCCAATCACGTGGGATGGACGGCTCATGATCTATCCCGTTCGTGAGTGATGAAAGACAGATGTCATCCATCTTCCCTTATTCGATCCAAGCTCACCTGAGCTTAGATTGTCTCTAAATTCCTCCAACACCTTCAAGGAAGAGAGACACATGCATCTAACAGTCAAATTCACATGTGATTTGAATTTCTTTCACTAAAAACCAACCCACTTTTCCATACAAGGCTCAGTTTGAGAAATTACCTCACCGGAGCTAATGTTCAATGGTGTAATGCCAAAGGAAGCTTTTCCTAGTTGAGGTGAGGCCCTATTGAAGAGCTTTGAGCTTAATTTGGGCTAGAATGCTCGGTTGACGAATCCACGCATGCAAGGGGCTCGACTCTGATCGAACTCACTCCTCCCGTGTCTTCGAAGCTTGGGAATTCATTCATTTGTGCTCGATTAGGTATGGTGATGGTGTGGTTAAAAGGAATTTGGGTTTGATTATGAAACAAGGGAGTATGGATTGAGATTGCCCTCCCTTACTTCATCCTTGCACAGGAATGGGAAATCCAAATTTTGAAGTGCTCGAAAAGGCATGGAATCACTCTGTGGGGTTTTGAAAATGTCTTAAGAAGGCTCATAATGCAATTGTGTGTGTTTTTTTGCTCATTTTGAGGGGGTATACCCCTCAATTTCCCATGATGGGAAGACAGCAATGTGTGCATGATTTGTACTGGCTCGCCACCTTTCGATCACCAGACTTCTCTCCATCAAGTCAGGGTGGCACGCCAGGGATGGGAGGAGTGATGGGAAGCTACTATAGATCCATTATGGAAGGGTGCAAGGGCTTGGATCCAATGGGTGCTCAGTTTGGGTTGGAGGTGAGTTAACTCACCTCCTGAAGGTCCTTGGCCGACCTAAGGTGGGTTAGGTGGGCTAGGTTGGGTTAGGAGAAAGTTTCATGGAGTGCTAAGGGGCTACCATGGGGATCGGAGAGTTGACTTTGGCTTGGATCTAATGGTTTTGAAATTTAAATCCTATGGTTTGATGTCTAATCCCCTTGGTGGGGCCCAGTTAGCTTTTTAGGAGGTTTTAGGCTAACCTAGGGTGGGTTTAAGCTTAGTTAGGTCAGCTCATAAGATCCGATAAGTTGGATTTGAGTGGTTTGGCTTGGATTGGTCAAATGGGTTCCATTTGGGCTACATTGAGTTGGGTTGATCAATTGGTCAAATCGGGCCAAACCAAGGTTGGATTAGAATCATATGATGATTTTGGATGTTTTGGTTCAATTAATTTTGATTGGTTTGGCCTAGGTTTGGATTTGACTCATTTGGATTCAAAAGGGTCAAATTGGTCAAGTTGACCAATTTGGCCAATTTGACCAAATTAAGTTGGGTTAGGTGTTGAGTCAAGTTCAATTGGTTGATTGAAAATGATTGTAGGCTTTGGTTTGGTTTAATTTATAATTAATTTGAATTTTAGTCAATTTGACCTTTTAGGTCAATTTGGGCTAGGTTGTGTCAAGTTGACCAATTGATCAACTTTGGATCAATTATGGCTTGGGTCAAGTTCAATAAGTGAGTTAGGATGAACTTGAGCCATTGGTTGCAATAAATTAGGGTTAAATCATGATTTGACCTATTTTAGCTTTTTAGGCCAATTTAGGTCAAGTTATGTCAAGTGGCCAATTAGGCTTAGTTTGGCTCAATTGATGGTTTGGTCATGTTCAATCATTGATTATGAATGAGTTTTAGTCATTGGTTTCAATCAATTTGGCATATGATGGATTTTAGCTAGTTTGGATTTCACTTGGGCTAAATTTTGACTTAGTCAAATGCTAGGTTTGACTTGGTTTGACCTAATTCAAGGTGGTTGATCACCCCATGATGACTGTTGATCATGATTGAGGTTTAAATGGGCTTAGTTCAATCCAATTTGTGTTGGATTAGAAATTGGCTCAAAAAGGTCTTTTAGGTCACTTTGGGTCAAGTGAGCCTAAATGGGTCAATTGGCTTGATCAAGGTTTGATTCAAGTTTAGTTGAACTCACATATGAGCCTGGTATTGAAATATAAATCCAATTGCAATTGGTTTAGAGCCAAGTGGATTTTGGTTCAGATGATAATTTCAAGCTAAAGGGGTTAACTTCAGCTTGATTTGGGTTGACTTGGATTTGGTTTGGTGATTTATGTTTATATTTGGATCAATGATTGAAGGAATGATGGAATCATGAATAAATCCATGAGTTTTGAGTTGATTTAGATGACATTTAGCCAAGTTCAAAATTTTGGCTAAAAGGGCTAAAATTGATAATTTGATTTGAGTTTGGTTTTGGTCATTTGAATTTATATTTCATTTATATTTGTGAATATAAATGAAGATATAAATGGGTAATGAGAAAATCATTTGAGTTTGGAGTGATTTGGAAGCAAGTTTGACCAGATTAAAGGATATAGGTCAAAAGAGACTAACTTGGATTTTGAATTGGTTTGATTTATTTTTGGTCATTAGAGGGTAAGTTTTATTTATATTTATGAGTATAAATGAATGAGTGATTGATTTACAAAGAAATCAATCATGTCTGGGTTGATTTGAATCAAGATTTGATTGGTCTTATGGAGGTGGGTCCATATGGCTTAAGAAGGGTCTTGATTTGGTTTAATTTATTTTAATTTTTATTTGAATGGTTTGAAATTGAATTTCATTTATATTTGTAAATATAAATGAAGGAATGATTGATTTATAAAGAAATCAACCAAGTTTGAGTTGGTTTGAAGGAGTTTTGTCTAAGCATATGAAGGTGGTTCATATGGCTTACGGAAAGATTTTAGAATTTAGAGTTAACCATGGGTTTCAATCATTTGGAGTTTGGAATTGATTCATAATTTAGAATTTTATTTGAGATTGAATTTGATAATTAAGAAAATCAATTGGATTGGGGTTGATTTGTATTTGGTTAAGGCTAAGTTTATAAGATAAAATCGAAGGGCTTATGAAGGGATTCAGAGTTTGAATATGGTGATGGATTTCAATCATTAGATAGTTGGATTTGATTTTGGGGTTTTGAATTTGAAATTGAGGTTTAGGTTTGAAAGAGGGAAGCAAGGATTGGGTTTGGGATATAGGGTAGGCAAGTCTTCCTAAATCTCTAAGGCAAGGTCTCTAGAGTTAAGATAAGTGTTCACCTAATCACTAGAAGTGTTTTAAGACTAAGAAACTCTTAGTGTCTATGAGAGTCATAGATCAATGATGAGAAAGTTGAGAGATCACTCCAAAAGTGAGGTCAACAGATACCCAAATCAATTCAAAAGTCATGGGTTTCCTCATGATTCAATTATTCCTTCAATCATTGTTCCAAACATAAACACAAACTATAATTATCAAACCAAACCCAAGTCAATCCAATTCAAGCCGATCTTGACCACTTTTGACTTGAAATTATCATATGAACCAAAATCCATTTGACTTCAAACCATTGCAACTGGATTTATATTTTCATCATAAATCCATATATGAGCTCAACTAAACTTAAAATGGGCCAAAACCTAACCAATTGACCCATTTAGGTCCACTTGACCCAAAATGACTTAAGTACCCTTTTTGAGCCAAGTTCTAATCCAACCCAAATTGGATTGAGCTAAGCCCTTTCAAACCTCATATCATGATCAACAAGCATCCTAGGGTGATCAACTACCTTGGATTAGGTCAAACCAAATCAACTTGGTCCTTTGACTAAGTCAACCTTTAGCCCAAATGAAACCTAAACTAGCCAAAACCCACCATATGCTAAGTTGATTGAAACCATTAACTCAAACCCACTCATGATTAATGATTGAACATGACCAAACCATCAATTGAGCCAAACCAAGTCAAATTGTCCATTTAACTTAAGTTGACCCAAATCAGCCTAAAAAGCCAAAATAGGTCAAATCATGATTTGATCCAAATTGATTACAACCAATGGCTCAACTTCATTCCAAATCACTTATTGAACTTGACCAAAGCCATGATTGGGCCCAATTTGACCAATTGGTCAACTTGACCAAACCTAGCCCAAATTGACCTAAAGTGTCAAATTGGCCAAAATCTAAATTAATTTCAAATTAAACCAAACCAAAGTATACAATCATTTTCAATTAACCAATTGAACATCAACACTTAACCCAACCCAATTTGGTCAAAGTAATCAAATTGGTCAACTTAGCTCATTTGACCAATTTGAATCCAAATGAGCCAAATCAAACCTAAGCCAAATTAATCAAAACCACTTGAACCAAAACTCTTTAAAATATCATTTGAACCTAACCCAAGTCTTAGTTTGACCAAATTTGACCAATTGGTCAACCTAACCCAACCTAACCCAAATGAGCCTATTTTGATCATATGAAGCCAAATCACCCAAAGCCACCTTATGGAACCTCAAAAGCTGCTCAAATCCAATCCACATCCGCCATAAATTACTCCCAAACTAGCCTAAATTCACTTAGAACCCAACCCAAGGGGATTGACCAATGGGAAAGCCCTTTTGCAAAGGATTCTTGCCATAAGGGGCAAATTCCACTTTGTCCTTCCCATGGCAGCCCTCCACTTGCCAAACGAAGCAAGCCTAAGCCTTCATAGCCCAACCTAAACACCCTAGGATTGGCCATGGACCAAAAGTAATCTCTCCTTTTCCCCATCTCATGGTCGAACACACCATGGACATAAGGAGGTGGCAATCACCCACCATCTGCCCAAATCCTCCTTTGGGGGGCCTGACATGGCTTCGACCACTCATGGTGAGCCATGTGGAATTAATTGTGACAACTCTGGCGAACAGACAATAGTGAATCAGTCAAATTTCTAGAAGCGAGCTTGTCCATCCATCACATACAATCTCGGGGTATACTCCCCCAATTAGAGTGGAAAACATGAAATTCGGTATTCTCTGAGTTCCCAAAGAAATTTCAAAATCCCTCGAAGTGATTCCAAGCCTTCCCAACCTCTCCCAAATCAAAATTTCCCTCTTTCATCTGAAATCGAGATAGGGGAGGTCATTTCCAATCAATACTCTCTCATTTTAAAATCAAATCCAAATTCTTCTTACACACACCATCCTTGTGTGTCACCGAAGACAACAGAATCATCCTCAAGAGACCACTGGAGACCAGAGTTCGATCAAGGCCGAGTGTCCAAGGCACGTGGATTGGTCAATCGAGTGTTCTACACCAAATCAAACTTGAATATTCTCAACATGGCTTCATTTCTACTAAACAAAACTATCACCATCGATCCCACTGCTAGACATTACCTTTGGTGAGGTAATTTTACAAAACTGACCTCCCTAGCAAAATTAGATTGGTCCTTTGTAAAGAAAATATTATTTTTAGTTGATCTTAGCTATTGGATGTGTGTGTCTCCCTACCCCGAAGGTGTGGGATCAATTTGGAGACAATCTGAGCTCTGAGCAGGTCAAATGGAGAAAGATGAACGACATCCATCTTTCGCTATTCGTGAATGAGATGGATCAAGGACCATCCATTCTGTGTGGTCAGAATGGATGATCATGATCTAATCGCATTAGACCTGCTCTGATTTCTCTTCTAAATTACGGATTAAATCATGGTCATCTAATCTTAGATAGGACGGTCCACGGGAAAGCACGTTCGCTGCCATCCGAGTCAACATGGCGATGTGATAACTAAATATCCAATCCCATCGTATCACATGGGAAGTGTGTCATGTCAGCACGCCGCATCAAACTATCATGTGGCCTGACAGGATTAGGGCTTTAATTAGGGTTAATTAATCCCTTTTTAAGCCTAAAACAGCTAAATTTTATAACTAATTGTAGAAATTTAAAAAAAAACACAAACTGTAGCGAATTTTAAAGGTATTTCAGAGTTGAATCTAGGAAAATTATTATTAATTAATTTTTAATAGTAATTTTGGCTTAATTAAGGTTCAATTAAAAAGTCAATTGGCTTAATTACTCCTTAATTAATCACCCAATTAATCTCAAATTTTTATAGACGTTTAGGGGGATGACCACTGCCTCTCCTATTTTTTTTGGGATTTATTAGTTGCTTAATTAAGGAAACTAATTAATTAAGCCTTAATGACTCTCTTAATTTAATTAGTGATAATTAATAAATGAACAATGACTTAATTAATTATTTAAGCCTAATTACCTCTATTGAATAATAAGGTAGCTTAAGGAATGTGATTGGGATATTTTTCCTAATTCATTTCCTATGTTTTCTTTACTTTTTGAAATCAAATTAATTACTTAATTAATTAATTAATCTCCAAGATAAAATCAGAGCTTAAGTGATCAAATATAGGACTTAGGGATCTAGATTAAAGCCTCTTTCTTGATCTCTTTTCTTAAGTTAATTTTATTTCATTAATTGAACATGCTTAATGCTTAACCAAATAGATTAATGAGCTTAATTAACTCAATCTAAAATCCAATTCACAACTAATTACCTTTAATCAATTTTGGGTAGCCCTTTAGATGTCTAATAGTCTAAAGGAATTTAATAAAATTATGTTGAGCTTACATGTATAAGAAAATTATAAAGTAAATAATTAAATCCCTTAAGCCTAATTAACTATTAATCATGAGCCAATTACATTAGCCCCTTTCATTTCTTAGGATCATTGCTAATTTACATTACATGTGGTTGCATATCATATTAGCTCATTATAAATTAGTTAATTAACTTAAAGTGATATAGGTAAGGGTTAATTAATTGACTTAATTCATACCCTAACCTAATTAAACCATAAAATCGACCTAATTCCCTTTCATTAAACTAAATTAACTAACATATGGGGAATGGGATTATGATTAGCAAACCTATCTCATATTTCTTAAATCAAATAAAATATGAAAATGAAATGACATTAAAGAACTTTGGTTTGTTCTAAATAATCTTATTTAGTTTGATTGGCCCTGAGAGTTAATTAATTTGAATGAGATTATATACTCACAGTCTTTTATTTCTTTCCAATCATGCTAAATATTGTATGTCATATGATTCATGCATCCATCTCTTTTAAAATTAATTAAATAAAATAATTTCTTTTATGTCAAATTACATGTGTTGATTTAAATTAAAAATATGTGTAGCTAGTATACCTATTAAATCTCAAATATATTTTCAAAAGTTTATAAAAGAATATATATATATATATATATATATATATATATATATATATATATATATATATATATATATATATATATATATATATATATATATATACGTTAGTTATATATACATAGAAAATGCAAGTGAATATAAATTTAGTGTATGAAATAAAGTCTCTTCCTTACATTCATGTGTTGATTTGTATAAGTAAGAATGTTAGCGGGTATATTAGTTTGGACATCCCAGGGATGCGACTTTAAGTAGCCCTAAGGAGGTTTCCTCATTCCCTTGTGAAAAAAAACAATGATGTACTTGCTTAATTTCATTCTTATGCATTTAGACATCAGAATTTAGATAGATCTTTAATTCACTTACACAAAATAAATCAACTTAATCAAAATATAATTTTTACATGGCTTTTTATTCTTATAGTTATTTATACATCCATATGTATCTAAGGATAGCGGGTATATTAGTCTGGACATCCCAAGGACGCACGACTTTAAGTAGTCATAAGGAGGTTTCCACCTCGTTCCCTTGGTGCAGAACAATGGGGACGTACGTGCCTAAAACTTTTCTACATGTGATTAGCTAATGAATGAAACCCCCCCCCCCCCTTTTTCTATTAAAAAAACATGCATTCATGCTTTGTTTGATTGGATAAGTCGATTAGTCATGTAATTTTAGGTTTTTTCCTTATGCTTTAGCAAAAGAATTTAGATAGAGCTTCAAATTAATATAAAAAAATCATTCAACCAAATGAAATATTAATTCTAATTACATTTACTCACATTCATCATTTAAGTATGCTAAGATATAAATTATATGTATAGTTATGCTTAGAATTTACACATATGCTTGATATACATGATGGAAAGAAATGAACAAACATGTGTTATATGATAGTAATGCATTTCAACTAATCTTAACATGCCTTTCTTATTAAATGAGTTTATTTAAAGTGAAGTCAAACTTAGGACTAATTAAAATATGTAATAACTCATTCACTAAAGGTAATTGATTAATTAATTTTCTTTAGATGTGACTTAAGTAGGGATAAAAGAGAGTGATCCTCTCTTTCTTTCTCTTCATAACTTATAGTTGTCAAGTGTAGATCAAATGAAATAAATAAAAATATTAAGTAAAATTTGCAAATCATTTAAAGTGAAATCACCCTTTATAATTAAATCTCTTCATATTTAGAGAATAATAACTTTAAAGCCAAGTTAGGACATACCATACAAGCCTTAACACATACACATTAGATTATGTCATTACTTCTAGCTTTATGTTAGGGTGATGTATGGTTTGATATGTGCTTAATTTGTGATGTATTATTGTAGACTGGATGTTATGGTGTATGCCTCGTAGACTAGATGTTAGGCCATGATTAGCCTAATCATATTTTATGTAGGAGATTATGCTTAATAAGTGCTTAAAATAAATATAAATGCTCTCTTTTGCAGGTTGATTAACCCCTAAGCATAATCTACATTAGGACAGGCAGACTTGGTTACCCATGCATAGGGTGCTAAGTCTAAATTATTCATATAATTTCTTGGGTTGTATGCTGTGTTTAGCTAACACTTATTTTGCAGGTGTAGTTAGATTTATTTTTCCATTTTTTTAATATAATTATGCATTAGGGATTTGGTTAAGTATTATGATGGTTAAGGATGAACATTGGCCAGAGGGTTTGATCCTGGGTTGCCATGTGATGCCTAGAAACCTACCAAATCAAATGGACCAAAGAAAATGAAGAAATGAAGGGAGCATGATGACTTAAAGATCCCCCATAACACTTATCATTCATAATTTATAATTATTACTTTACATTACCAGGTTGTATAAGAATAGAACTCGGCTACCTTCATTTTTCTTTTTGGGTTGTACGGCGGTACCCGACCGCACCGGCCTGTTCTTCTTTCACGTTGAGGTTATAAATTGTTTGATGATTTGTTTATATTGCATAATAAAAATGGCATGTATTTTTTCTAGTTTCTTTATATATGATGATTTAATGTGTGGCCTGGATTTGTTTAGGCTCTTAGGGAAGAATAAATTTTTTGCCCCAACTACAACTCATAATTAAACTTTTAAAATAATTCACAACCTCACATAAATCCTAGGACATAATCAAGATAATAAAATATTTAGCAACCCTTTAACTGAATATTGTATGCTTAACACCATGCATATCATCTTGTTCCTCTCTTCAAAATGAAGGGTCTCCATCTATTGCACATCAAGAGAATGCTTGAGCTGTGAGGGTATCCCTTAGAGGTGGAGAACACCTTCTTCTATCAAATTTAACTCATAATCAACTTCATCATGCATTTAGACATATAAAATCCTATGGCTTGTGCCAAAATAAAGAGTAAAAAAAATCAAATAAAATTTGATAAGATTTGTGTTAGAATAAGTCATTATTCATACCACTCATGCTCTAGTCTCTTAGGGAGTGGGTTTAAGGACTTTAGTTTCTTTCTAAATAAAAATAATCTAGCCATCTTACAAAGCATATGACTTGACCATATGGTTTTAAAATATAGGATGAGTTAGCTAGCTACCACTCCGGGTGGTTATAACTCCAGCAGTCATGTGGTTTATCCTCTCTTATGGAGGTAAACAATATACTCATCTTTGCTTAAATTTTGGTTGTACTTTGGCCCTCGCTAAAGCTCCCTAGATTTAGGATCTGAGGTCACTATTTTTCTTTAGGGCTACAAGCATAAATCATCACCTCTTACTCATTTCCACAATCTTATATTGTGGGATTATAAGTCCTAAATTTCTAATAAAATTTCAACTCAAATATATAATTCTCCTTAATTTCAAACATATAAAGCCCAACCATAGGATAGTTCAAGATGGTTATTAGGTTTCCTAGTATCATGAGCATCCCCTATTTACTCCTTTTGGCTTCGATAATAAATCTTTCCTTTTGCTCTATCCCATTTGATCTTCCAAACATAGCTAATTTATTGATAGTCCTATCTTTAAATTCTTTAGAGATAGGAATTATCTACTTTAATCGAGAGTATTCTTAATAAATGTACTTTCCTTGGGATGTAATTAACTATCAGGGCTTGCCCCTATAGAGAAATTTAGAACTCAATTTAAATAAATTCTACTTTATTCACCCATGTAAAGTTGGGGAAAAATATCTGGTAAATCTGAAGACCCATCATGCCTTAGAAATCCTTATTAACTAATTAGGTCCATTGTAGGATAATGATTTCTATCTTTCGATATATTACATTATTCCTTGGTATCGTACCTGATTAACTTAATAAGTATATCCTAAGATCTGAGTGGTGTCCCCCTTAAGCATTATTCCTTGATATAGTACATTATTCTTTTATATCATACCCGATCAACTTAATAAGTATATCCTAAGATCTGAGTGATGTTATGGTGTATTCCTTATAAACTAGATGTTAGACCGTGATTAGCCTAATCATATTTTTTGTAGGAGATTATGCTTAAAGGGTGCTTAAAATAAATATAAATGCTCTCTTTTGTAGGTTAATTAAACCCTAAGCATAATCTATAATTAGATAGGTGGACTTGGTTACCCATGCACAGGGTACTAAGGCTAAATTATTCATATAACTGCTTGAGTTGTATGGTGTGTTTAGCTAACACTAATTTTGCAGGTGTAGTTAGATTTATTTTTCCAATTTTTTAATATAATTGTGCATTAGGGATTTGGTTAAGTGTTATGGTGGTTAAGGATGAACATTGGCCAAAAGGATTTGATCCTAGGGTGCCATGAGATGCATAGAAGCCTACCAAATCAAATGGAGCAAAGCAAATGAAGAAATGAAGAGAGCATAAAGATTTGAAGATCCCCCATATAACACTTATCATTCATAATTTGTAATTATTCTTTTACATTATCGGGTTGTATAAGGGTAGAACTCGGCTAAGAACTCGACTGCCTACAATTTACTTTTCAGGTTGTGCGGTGGTACATGACCGCACTAGCCTTTTATTCTTTCACATTAAGATTATAAATTTTTTGATGATTTATTTATACTATGCAATAGAAATGGCATATATTTTTCTAGTTTCTTCATATATGATGATTTAATGTATGGCCTGGATCCATTTAGGCTCTTAGGAAAAAATAAATTTTCTTCCCCAACTACAACTCATAATTAAGTTTTTAAAATAATTCATAACCTCGCATAAAGCCTAGGATATAATCAAGATAATAAAATATTTAGCAACCCCTTAGCTGAATATAGTATGCTTAACACCATGCATATCATCTTGTTCCTCTCTTGAAAATGAAGGGTCTCCATCCATTGCACATCAAGAGAATGCTTGACCTATGAGGGCATCCCTTAGCGGTGGAGAACACCTTCTTCTATCAAATTTAACTCATAATCAACTTCATCATGCATTTAGACATATATAATCCTATGGCTTGTGTCAAAATAAAGAGTAAAAAAATCAAATGAAATTTGATAAGATTTGTGTTAGACTACGTCATTATTCATACCACTCATGCTCTAGTCTCTTAGGGAGTGGGTTTAAGGACTTTAGTTTCTTTCTAAATAAAAATAAGCTAACCATCTTGCAAAACATGTGACTTGACCTCATGGTTTTAAAACATAAGAGGAGTTAGTTGGCTGCCACTCCAGATGATTATAAGTCCAACAGTTGGGTGGTTTAGCCTCGCTTATAGAGGTAAACAATATACTCATCTTCGCTTAGATTTAGGTCATGTTTTGGCCCTCACTAAAGCTCCCTAGATTTAGGATCCAAGATCATTATTTTCCTTTGAGGCTACAAGCATAAATCCTCACCTCTTAGGCATTTCCACAATCTTGTATTATGGAATTATAAATCCTAAATTTCTAATAAAATTTCAACTCAAATATATAATTCTCCTTAATTTCAAACATATAACGTCCAACCACAGAAAAGCTCAGGATGATCACTAGGTTTCCTAGTATCATGAGCATCCCCTACTCATCTCCTTTTGGCTTTGATAATAAATCTTTCTTTTCGATTTATCCCATTTTATCTTCCAAATATAGCTAATTTATTGATAGTTCTATCTTTGAATTATTTGAAGACAATAATTTCCTACTTTAATCGAGATATTCTTAAGGAATTTACTTTCCTTGGGATGTAATTAACTATGAGGGCTTGTCCCCATAGGAAACTTTAGAACCCAATTTAAATAAACCCTACTTAATTCATCCATGTAAAGTAGGGAAAAAATCACTGGTACATCCAAAGACCCATCATGCCTTAGGAGTCCTTATTAAGTGATTAGGTACATTGTAGGATAGTGATTCCTATCTCTCGAGATAGTACATTATTCCTTGATATCGTACCTGATCAACTTAATAGTATATCCTAAGATCTGAGTGGTGTCCCCCCCTTAATCATTATTCCTTGACATTTCTTGATATCGTACCTGATCAACTTAATAAGTATATTTTAAGATCTGAGTGATGGTATGGTGTATGCCTCATAGACTGGATGTTAGGCCGTGATTAGCCTAACCATATTTTTAGTAGGAGATTATGATTAAGGGGTGCTAAAAATAAATATAAATGCTCTCTTTTACAGGTTGATTAATCCCTAAACATAATCTACATTAGGACAGATGAACTTAGTTACCCATGCACAGGGTGCTAAGTCCAAATTATTCATATAATTGCTTAGGTTGTATGGTGTGTTTAGCTAACACTTATTTTGCAGGTGTAGTTAGATTTATTTTTCTATTTTTTTTAATAATTATGCATTAGGGATTTGGTTAAGTGTTATGGTGGTTAAGGATGAACATTGGCCAGAGGGTTTGATCCTAGGGTGCCATGTGATTCCTAGAAGCCTACCAAACCAAATGGAGCAAAGCAAATGAAGAAATGAAGGGAGCATCAAGACTTGAAGATCCCCCATAACACTTATCATTCATAATTTATAATTATTATTTTACATTACTTAGTTGTATAAGGGTAGAACTCGGCTACCTACATTTTTCTTTTCAAGTTGTATGGTGGTACCTGACCGCTCCGGCCTGTTATTCTTTCACATTGAGATTATAAATTATTTGATAATTTGTTTACACTGTGCAATAGAAATGGCATGTATTTTCTAGTTTCTTCATATATGATGATTTAATGTATGGCCTGGATCCATTTAGGCTCTTAGGGAAAAATAAATTTCCTGCCCTAACTACAACTCATAATTAAGTTTTTAAAACAATTCATGACCTCACATAAAGCCTAGGACATTATCAAGATAATAAAATATTTGGCAACCCTTAGCTAAATATTATATGCTTAACACCATGCATATCATCTTGTTCCTCTCTTTGAAAATGAAGGGTCTCCATCCATTGCACATCAAGGGAATGCTTGACTTGTGAGGGCATCCCTTAGGGGTGGAGAACACCTTCTTCTATCGAATTTAACTCATAATCAACTTCATCATGCATTTAGACATATAAAATCCTATGGCTTGTATCAAAATAAAGAGTAAAAAATCAAATAAAATTTGATAAGATTTGTGTTAGACTAAGTCATTATTCATACCACTCATTCTCTAGTCTCTTAAGGAGTGGGTTTAAGGACTTTAGTTTCTTTCTAAATAAAAATAATATAGCCATCTTGCAAAACATATGACTTGACCACATGGTTTTAAAATGTAGGAGGAGTTAGCATGCTACCACTCCAGGTGGTTATAAGTCCAGCAGTTGGGTGGTTTATCCTCTCTTGTAGAGGTAAATAATATACTCATCTTCACTTAAATTCTGGTCGTGCTTTGGCCCTCGCTAAAGCTCCCTAGATTTAGTATCTGAGTTTGATGTTTCCCTTTAGGGCTACAAGCATAAATCCTCACCTCTTATTCATTTCCATAATCTTGTATTGTGGGATTATAAGTCCTAAATTTCTAATAAAATTTCAACTCAAATATATAATTCACCTCAATTTCAAACATATAAAGCCCAACCATAAAGTAGTTCAAGATGCTCACTAAGTTTCTTAATATCATGAGCTTCCCCTACTCATCTCCTTTTGGCTTTGATAATAAATCTTTCCTTTCGATCCATCCCATTTGATCTTCCAAACATAGCTAATTTATTGATAGTCCTATCTTTGAATTCTTTGGAGACAATAATTTCCTACTTTAATCGAGAGTATTCCTAATAAATTTACTTTCCTTGGGATGTAATTAACTATGAGGGCTTGTCCCCATAGAGAACTTTAGAACCCGATTTAAATAAACCCTACTTTATTCATCCATGTAAAGTAGGGGAAAAATCTCTGGGACATCCGAAGATGCATCATGCCTTAGGAGTTCTTATTAAGTTATTAGGTCCATCGTAGGACAGTGATTCCTATCTTTTGAGATAGTACATTATTCCTTCAAATCATACCTGATTAACTTAATAAGTATATCCTAAGATCTAAGTGGTGTCCCCCCCCCCCACCCTAATATACACACACATTACACATAATTAAAATTAAACACCACGTGTGTTTGAATGTAAATGGGTATATAGTTCAAACATCCTAAGAATACGAGGTTTTAGTTAGCCCCAAAGAGGTCATTTGATTATCTCACTTCCCTAGTTAATAGTGACACATACCTGTTTAGTTTCATTCCTATGTATTTTTGCATAAGAATTTAGATAGAGCTTTAAATAAATATGATTAAAATAACTCTATCCAAAAAGAAAAAATATAAACTTTAAATGTACATGTTCATATTCATCATTTAAGTATGCCAACATATGTTGCATGTATAGATATGTTTAGGACTTTATCATATGCATGCTACATATGATAGAAAAAAATGAACAAACATGTATTATGTGAAGTAATTAACTCTAATTAATCTTAAAATATCTTTCTTGTTGAATAAGATTATTTAAAGTGAACCTAAACTTAGGATTAATTAAAAATATGTAAGAAGTCATTCACTAAATAGAATTCATTTAATTAATTTGCTTTATATGTGACTTAAGGTAGGATAAAAGTGTGTGATCCTCTCTTTTCTTCTCTTTATAACACTTAGTTATTGAGTGTAAACCAAGTGAAACAAAAAAAATTTAAGTAAAACTTACAAATCAATTAAATCACTTAAAGTGAAACCATCATTTATAATTAAATCCTTTCTTACTTAGAAAATTATAACAAAGCCTAGTTAAAGCATACTACACAAGCCTTAACACACACATTATAATTAAGTCACCACTTCTAACTTTATGTTAGCGTGGTGCATGATTTGATATATGTTTTATTTTGAGATGTATTAATTTAGACTAGATATTAGGGTGTAAGTTTCATATAGTAGATGTTAGACCGCTATTAGCCTAATCATATTTTCTATAGGGGATTCTGATTAAAGGGATACTAAAAATTAAATGTAAATGCTCTCCTTGTAGGTTGCTTAAGCCTCTAAACATAATCCAAGTTAGGACAGAGGGGCTTGGTTACTCATATGCAGGGTGCTAAGTCCAAATTATAAATATAATTGCTTGGGTGGAATGTATGTTTAGCTTTAGATTTACTCTTTCCATTTGAATGTAATTTTGCAATTAGGAATTAGGATTAGTGCTATGGGGGAATTCGGATGAGCAATGGCTAGAAGACTATGTCTTATGTGCCATGTGGTGCCTTGAAGTGAGCCAAATCAAAGAAGTAAAGAGGAGAAAAAAAGACATGAAATTTTGAAGAAGATGAAGACCCCCATAGCATGTATTCATTCTTAATTGTAATTATTCTTTTGTAATCTAGGTTGTATAAGGGTAGAGCTCGGCAACCCATTTTTCTTTTCGGGTTGTACGATGGTGCCTGACCGCACCAGCCTTTTATTCTTTTGTGGTAGCTATAAAATATTTGATATTTTGTTTAGCATGTGCATTAGAAATTACATATCTTTTTCATAGTTTCTTTATCATTGGTGTTTGTTGTAGGGCCTAGATGCAATTAGGCTCTTAGAAAAAAAAAATCTTTTACCCAACTACAACTCATAATTAAATTTCTAAATAACTTATAACCTCGCATAAAGCCTAGGCATTAAATCAAGATAATTAAAAGATTTAGCAACCCCTTAGCTGTATGGTTGTATGTCCAATATCATGCATGCATCTTCTACCACTCTTGCAAAAAAGAGGACCTACATTCTTACACACATGGGAACCGCTCGCCCAATGAGAGTAACTCCTACTGAAGGAGCTTCACCCTCTTCTCTCTTGATTTGGTCCATAACTCATTTCAACATGAATTTAGGCATAAAAAATCCCAAGGCCTTTGTCAAGATGAAATGTCAAAAAATAAATAAAATTTGAAAATATTTGCATTAGACTAAGTTATTAATCATATCACTCATACTCTAGTCTTTTTAGGGAGTGGGTTTAAGGACCTTAATCTCTTTCTAAATAATAACAACCTAACTATCTTGAAAAATCATATGACTTTCCAACATGGTTTTAAAGTGTAGAATGAGTTAGCTGGCTGTCACTCCAAGCGGTTGTACATTCAGCAGTTGGGTAGTTTATCCTTTCTTATGAAGATAAACCATATACCCATCTCCACTTAGATTTAGGTCGTGCTTTAGTTCTTGCCAAAGCTCCCTAAATTTAGGATCTTAGGTGGTTGTTTTCTTCAGGATACTATCATAAATCCTCTCCTTTTAGGCATTTTCGCAATCTTGTGTTGTGGGATTATAAGTCCTAGTTTCTTAATAAAATGTCAACTTTAATAAAATCAATCCTCTCAATTTCAAATATATAAATTTCAATTATAGGATAGGTTGGAATGCTCACCAGGCTTCCTAGTATCATGAGCATTTCCTACTCATTTCCTTTGGCTTCTCAAAATAAGTCTTTTCATTAAACTTTCCCAATTGATTTTCTAAATATAACCAATTCTTTGATAGTCTAACCTTGAAATCTTTGGAGACCATATTCTCTACTTTAGTCGAGAGTATTCTTAAGGAATTTCATTCCTTAAGATGTAATTAACTATGTGAGTTTTCCTTCATGTAAAGTAGGAACTTAACAAACCCAGTTTAAAATAAACCCTACTTTACTTTTCCATGTAAAGTAGGAAAAAAAATCTTTGGTACATTCTAAGATCCATCATGCCTTAAGAGTCCTTATTAGGTGATTAGGTCCATTATAGGGTGGTGATTTCTATCTTTCGAGATAGTGCACCATTCCTTAATGTCATACCCGATCACTTTAATAAATACCCACTAAGATCTACATGGTGTCTTACCATTCTGAAAATAAACACCACGGGCTCCAAGCTGGATATGGGATGATTGTGTTTCCTTGAACCCTTGGGTGCTCAGGTTGCATAGAAGGTGAATTGGCTCACCTCTCTTTGGTCCATGGTAAGTCCTATCCCCTTGTAGAGTGGGCTAAGAGGCTTAGGGATCCCTCATTTGGGTGAGTGAGGGATGCTAAGGTGAAAAGAGGGAGAACTTTGCCATATTTGGCAAAATCCCACATTAGGGAGAGGAACCATGGAGGATTTGCATTGGTCTTGGCTCCAAATGGATTTGGATTGATTTTGGGTTAATCTAGGATGGGTTTGGGTTGGGTTTGGTCAGCCTCCAATGGATCATGGGTTGGTTTCATGGGTTTTGGCTTCATTTGGTCAAATGGGTTCATATTGAGTCATGCTGAGTTGGGTTGACCAATTGGTCAAATTGTGTCGACCTAAGGCTGGGGTTAAATTCAAATGAAGATTTGAAGAGTTTTGGTTCAAGTGGTTTCAATCATTTGGCCTAGATTTAATTTTGGCGCACTTGGATTCATATAGGTCAAATGGGCTATGTTGGCCAATTTGACCAAATTGACCGAATTGGGTTGGGTTAGGTATTGGTTCAACTTCACTTATTCAATTAAAAATGATTGTATGTTTTGGTTTGAGTCAATTTAGATTTAATTTGGAATTTGGCTAATTTAACCCTTTAGGTCAATTTGGGCTAAGTTGGGTCAAGTTGACTAATTGGTCAAATTGGGCTCAATTATGGCTTTGATCAAGTTCAATAATCAATTTGGAATGAACTTGAATTATTGGTTGCAATCAATTTAGGTTAGATCATGATTTGACTTATTTTGGCCTTATAGACTAATTTGGGTAAACTTGGGTTAAATAGCCAATTGAACTTGGTTTGGGTCAATTCAGTGTCAAGTCATGTTCAATTATTGATCATGAGTTGGTGTGAATCAATGGTTTCAATCAATTTGATGTATGGTGGATTATGGCTAGTTAAGATTTTATTTGGGCAAAAGGTTGACTTGGTCAAATGACTAAGTTGACTTGGTTTGACCTAATTCAAGGTGATTGATCATCCTAGGGTGATTGTTGATCATGATATGACGCTTGGATGGGTTTGGTTCAATCTAATTTGGGTTGGATTAGAACTTGGCTCAAAAAGGTCCTTTAGGCTACTTTGGGTCAAGTGGACATAAATGGATAAATTGGTTTGGTTTTGGCTTGATTAAAGTTTAGTTGAACCTATATATGAGCCTAGGATTGAAATATAAATTCAACAATAATCAAATTGGAGTCCAATGAATTTTGGCTCATTTGAAGTTTTCAAGGTAAAAGGGCTAACTTGAGCTTGACTTGGGTTGACTTGAATTTGGTTTGATAATTGTAGATTTCATTTATATTTGGATAGATAATTCAAGGAATGATTTATTTAAGATAAAATTCATTAATTTTGGCTTGGTTTAGGCAAATTTTTGTTAAGGCCAAGAAATTGGGTAAAAAGGCATAAATTGGATTTTGGTTTGATTTGGGATTTGGTTTTGGCTATTTGAATTTATATTTCATTTATATTTGGGAATATAAATAAAGATATAAATGATTAATGAGATAATCACTTGAGTTTGGAGTGATTTGGAAGAAAATTTGACCAAGTTTATGGATGTAAGTCAAAAGGGCTTAAGGAGAAAACCAATTTAGTTTGATTTATTTTTGGTCATTGGAAGATGGGTTTAATTTATATTTTTGGTCAAAAGGCTATTTAAATTTATATTTCATTTATTTTTGGTTATTTATTAATATAAATGAAGGAATACTTAATTTATAAAGAAACCAATCGATTTTCCGTTGATTTGGGTTAAGATTTGGTCAAGCTTATGGAGGTAGGTCCATATGGCTTAAGAAGGGTTTTGGTTTGGTTTGATTTAGTTTGATTTTGTTTTGGTCATATTAGTATAGGTTTCACTTATATTTGTGAATATAAATGAAGTAATAACTGATTTATAAAAAAATAAATCAAGTTTGGGATAGCTTAGATGGAGATTTGGCTAAGCTTATGAGGATAGGTCATATGGCTTAGGAAGGAGTTTTGTAACTTAGATTTGATTTTGGGTTTCAATCATTTGGAGTTGAGTTTAGATTTGGATTTGATAAATGAATGAGAGATTAAATTGATATTTGAGAAAATCAAATGAATTGGGATTGATTTGAATTTGGTTAAGGCTAAGTCTAAAAGATGAAATCAAAGGGCTTTGAAAGGGTTTTGAATTCAATCATAAGGTTTATGGAGAAATTTTGAGCTTGGATTTGAATATGGGATTGATTGTGAGTTTTGAAAATTTAGTATGAATTTGAGGTTTAGTTTGAGAAGGAAAACATGTATTTGGTGTAGGCTATAGGGCAGGCATATCTCTCTAAATCCTTAAGGCATGACCTATCCTATGGCTAACCCTTTTAAGTCTCTAGGCTTAGGCTAAGTGTCCACCTAATCACTAGAAGTGTCTTAAGACTAAGGAGCTTTTAGTATCTATAAGAGTCCTAGATCTATGATGAGGAAGTTGAGAACTCACTCTATAAGTGAGGTCAATAAGCATGTTAATTAATAATTTCTCTTTAGTGAAATACTTATTATATATTTTTTAATTAATCCTAAGTTTATGTTCACTTTAAGTGACCTCATTCAATAAGAGAGGCATCTTAAGATTGATTAGAATGAATTATTATCACATGACACATATGCATTCATTTTCTTCCATCATATGTAACATGCACATGATTAAATTTTAAGTAGACTTAAGCATACAATATGTCTTAGCACACTTAAATGATAGTTGAAAGCATTTGCATTTGGAATTTGGATGTTTCATTTGATTGAATTATTTTATCAGATTCATTTAAAGCTTTATCTAAATTCTTATATAAAAAATACATAGGAATGAAATTAAATAGGTATGTGTCATTGTTAACTAGGGAAGTGATGTAGTCAAATGACCTCCTTGGGGCTAGCTAAAGCCTCGTGTTACCGGGATGTTGAAACTATATACCCATTACATTCAAACATATGTAAGTTCATACACATGAACATAAGAAAGAAGACTTTAAACTATGTAATCAATTGATTCACTCACTTGAACAAATATGAATGCATGTTTTCTTAATAGAAAAGTTGATTTTTTATTCAGTAGCTAAATGCACATCTAAGTGTATACAAGTTTTAAGCAGATACTTCACCATTATTAAACCAGGGGAGTGAGGTAAAGACCTCCTTGAGGCTACTTAAAGCCTTGTACCGAAATGTAGACTATATATACATACTATTTAAAATATGAAGAAGGGAATAAAATGCAAAAGTTATATTTGATTTAATTGAATGAAGATTTTCATTCATTAAAATGCAGTGTATACAAGTTTTAATATTTGTTATACTTCTTTAGAATATATAATCTTAAATACACATGAATATATAAATGACTACATGAATGGAAAAAGTCATGCAAGAGTTGTATTTGATTTCATTGAATTTATACATGTGAGCTGAAGTTTTATCTAAGTTCTAACATAGAGATACATATGAATGAATCCAAACAAATGTTATGTCCTTTTCAAATGAACTATACACATGTTAACATTCAAACTCTATGTAAATCTATGAAGGTTGAAGAAAGAGATCTCCATATCACATATTCTAAGCTATAGGCACATGCAAGCTTATGAATATTTATAATTATCATCACTCCATATATTATAATTGATTTATATGCTTTTGAAAATAATTTTGGTTTAACAGTGATAATAGCTACACAAATTTTAATTTAAATCAACACATACAATTTGACATATAGGAAATCATTTCATTTAATTGATTTTTGAAAGAGATGAATGCATGACTACAAGTAGCATACAATATTTAATATGATTGGAAAGAAATAAAGGGACATAAGCACATGATTTCATTCAATCCAATCAATTTCTAAGGACAATCATACTAAATAAACTCATTTAAAATAAATCAAATCTTATTAAGGTCATTTTTTTAATTTCATGTTTGATTTGAATTAAGAATTATGAGAAGAGGTTTGCTGATCCTAATCTCATTCCCCATGTATGAGTTAATTTGATTTAATGAAAAGTAATTATATTGATTTTATGGATTAATTAAGCTAAAGTATAAATTAAATCAATTAATTAAACCCTTGCCTATGTTACCTTAAGATAATTAATCAAATGATTATAAGCCAATATAATATACAAATGAATTGAAAAGTAAATAGCAATGACCCTATGAAATGAAAGAGGCCTAATGCAATTAGCTCATAATTATTGCTTAATTAAACTTAGGGAACTTAATTAATTATTTTTATGATTTTCTCACACATGTGAGCTAACCATAATTTTATTAAATCTCTTTAGGCTATTAAACACCTAAAGGTCTACCCCTAAATTAATTAGGCAAAATTAGATGTAATTACTCCTTTAATTGGTTAATCATGTCATTAATTCATAAACTCATTCCTCTTTACTTACTTACCAAATTTAATTGATTATCCTTTGAAATGAAATGGACTTAAGGGGAAAAGGTTGGTAAAGAGGTCCCAACCTAATTCTATAAGCCTCTTTCTTAATCAAACATGATTTGGTCTGATTTGAGTTTCAATTTAACTAATTAAGCCATTAATTACTTCATTAATCTTTAATTAGCATTTTGGCTAAAAAAGATAAGAAAACTTAGGGGAAAAATTAGGAGGGAGGTTCAAATCCAATTGCCTAAGTCTCCCCACTATTAAACAGTGATTAAGGGGTCTAATTTGTTGATTAATTACTATTCACATGCTTAATTAACCTTTAATTAAGTTAAGAAAATAATTAAGGCTTAATCAATCAATTTCCCCAATAAATTCAAAGAAAATGAGGGAGGCAGAGGTCATTGCCCTAAGCAACCTCAAAAAATTTGAAACCAATTGGGTGATTAATTAGGGAGTAATTAAGTTAATTAAATTTTTAATCAAACCCTAATTAAGCTAAAATTACTATTTAAAATTATTTAAGGATAATTTTAATGGATTCCCCTCTGAAATACCTTTAAAATGAGTCATTATTTATATTTTTAGATTTTTCTACAATTAGTTATGAATGATTGAAGTTTCAGCATTAAAATTACCTTAATTAACCTAATTAAAGCCTTAATCCCCTCGATGCCACATGGCACGCTGACGCAGCACGCTTTCCATGTGGCACCATGAGATTGTCTATTAAAGTAGTCACATCCGCACGCTAAGTCAGCTGGCGGCGTACATGGTATTGATCTTCGCGGTCCAATCTCGGATCGAATGGCGTAGATCAATCCCACAGCGTAAAGGGAGAAAATAGAGGAAATCTAGTCTGATTTGATCAGAGTCGTCCATTCCAATCACGCAAAACAAATGGCACATGATCCTTCTTCTCGTGAGTGATGAACGACGGAGTCTATCCACCATGGATCGTTCGATCTAAGCTTACCAGAGCTCGGATGGACTTCAAAATGATCTCACACCATCAGGGAAAGAATCCACACACATCCAATGGTCAAGATCGACTTACATGCAAATTTTCTTCACAAAGGACCAACAAAAATTTCTAATTCTATGATTTTGAGAAATTACCTCGCCGAAGCTCAAGACCGATGGTGGGATCGACTGAAGTAGCTTTGTCAAGTAGAGACGAGGCCCTGTTGAGTAGCACGCAAGCCAATTTCTTTTGGTTCACTTGATGGATCAACTTCTATTTCTGTGGAGCTCGACTTCGATCACAAACCTTACTTCGATGGGTTTGGAACTCAGGGGAAGCTTTAGGCAGCCTCGACGTGCTGTAGAGATGATGAGGGAAGAAGGAATTGAGGTTTAGTGATGAGGAGAAGAAATTGGAATTATGAAAGGACTCCCATGTTTCGACCTTGCTCGAGAAGGAGAAATGCTGAAGGAGGAAAGCTTGGAATTGCTCTAGGGATTGCAAGGAGGCTCGAATTTGCCCTTGGAAGCTCAAAAGATTTAAATGAGCTAATTTCTTATGAAAATTGTAGGGGTATACCCTCAATTTGCTAAGGTGGACGGACGGGATTTCTTCTAATTTTTCAATCGGCCAGCCACCGTTAGAGCGCCAGTGTGGTCTCCATCAAGTCCACGTGGCTCGTTTAGATTGGGTGAAGCCATGGCAGGAGGCTCCAAGCTTGATTTGGTCATATTATCGTCCTTGGATCCAATGGGTGGTTGGTTTGCATGGGAGGTGAGTTAACCCACCTCTCTTTGGTCCAAGGTAAGTCCTAGCACACTTAGGGTGGGCTAGGAAGTTTAGGGATGCTCCATTTAGAAGTTTGATGGCTGCCAAGAATGAGAAGAGAGTGGACTTTGTCATTAGAGGAAAGAATCTAATGTGGGAGAGGATCCATGGAGGATTTGCATTTGAGTTGGCTCCAAATGGGTTTGGGCTGATTTTGCGCTAACCTAGGATGGGTTTGGGTTGGATTAGGCCAGCCTCCAAAGTCCTATAGGTTGGTTCTATGGGTTTTGGCTCAATTTGGTCATATGAGTTCAATTTAGGTCATGTTGGGTTAGGTTGACCAATTGTTCAAATTATGTCAAACCAAGACTTGGGTTAGGTTCAAATGATGATTTGGAGAGTTTTGGTTCAAATAGTTTTAATTAATTTGGCCTAGGCTTTATTTTGATTCATTTGGAATCAAATGGGTTAAATGGGTTATTGACCTCACTTTTAGAGTGAGTTCTCAACTTCCTCATCATAGATCTAGGACTCTTGTAGACACTAAGAGCTCCTTAGTCTTAAGACACTTCTAGTGATTACGTGAACACTTAACCTAAGCCTAGAGACATAGAAAGGTTAGCCATAAGAATAGGTTTGCCTTAGAGACTTAGGAAAACTTGTCTACCATATAGCCTGAACCCAATCCATGCTTTCTTCCTCAAACCAAACCTCAAATCCAACTCAAATACCAAATCTAAATCTAAATTCCAAACCAAATCATTAAAACCTATAATCAAATCCAAAATCAACATCTTCCTAAGCCCTTTGATTTCATCCTATGAACTTACCCTCAACCAAATCCAAATCAATCCTAATTCAATTGACTTTCTCAAAGACCAATTCAATCCCTCAATCATTTATCAAATCCCAATTCAAACCCAATTCCAAATTATGTAATCCTCAAATCAAATCCAAGTCCAAATTTCCTTCTTAAGCCTTATGACCCACTCTCATAAGCATAGCCAAATCTTCACCTAAAGTATCTCAAACTTGATTGATTTCTTTATAAATCAATTATTCATTCATTTATATTCATAAATATAAATAAAATCTATACCCAAATGACCAAAACTAAATCAAACCAAGCCTTATGGACCTATCTCCATAGGGTTAATTAAATCTCATACAAATCAACCCAAAATCAATTGGCTTCTTTATAAATCAATTACTTCATCATTTATATTCACAAATATAAATGAAACCCACCTTCCAATGACCAAAAATTAAACTAAATCAATTCCCTACTTATGCCCTTTTGACCTACATCCTTAAGCTTGGTCAAATTTGCATCCAAATCACTCCAAACTCAAGTGATTTTCTCATGAATCATTTATATCTTCATTTATATTCATAAATATAAATAAAATATAAATTCAAATGGCCAAATCCAAAATTAAACCAAAACTCAATTCAAGCCTTTTAAGCCAATTTTTTGGACTTGGCCAAATCCTATCCAAATCAAGCCAAAACTAATAGATTTTCTCTTGAATCCATCATTCCTTCAATCATTTAGCCAAATATAAATATAAACTATAATTATCAAACCAAGCTCAAGTCAACCCAAGTTAAGCCCAAGTTAGCCTTTTTGACTTGAAAACTTTAAATGAGCTAAAATCCATTAGACTCTAAATTAATTAAAGTTGGATTTATATTTCAATCCTATGCTCATATATGAGTTCAGCTATAGTTGAATCAAGCCAAAACCAAACCAATTGACCCATTTAGGTCCACTTGACCCAAAGTGACCTAAGAACCCTTTTGAGCCAAGTTTTAATTCAACCCAAATTGGATTGAACCAAGCCCATCCAAACCTCATATCATGATCAACAATCACCCTAGGATGATCAACCACCTTGAATTGGGTCAAACCAAGTCAACTTGGTCCTTTGACCAAGCCAACCTTTAGCCCAAATGATTCCTAAACAAACCAAAACTCAACTTATGTCAAATTTATTGAAACCATTGATCTAAGCCAACTCATAATCAATGATTAAACATGACCAAATTCTCAATTGAGCCAAACCAAGCCCAATTAGCCATTTGACCCAAGTTGACCCAAATTATCCTAAAAAGCCAAATGTGTCAAGTCACAGTCTAACCTAAATTGAGTACAACCAATGACTCAAGTTCATTCCAAATCAATTATTGAACTTGACCAAAGCCATAATTGAGCCCAATTTGACCAATTTGTTAACTTGACCTAACCTAGCCCAAATTGACCTAAAAGGTCAAATTGGCCAAAATCCAAATTAAATCCAAATTGATTTAAACCAAAGCCTACAATCATTTTTAATTGACCTATTGAACATGAATCAACACCTAATCCAACCCAATTTGGTCAAATTGGTCAAATTGGACAACTTGGTCCATTTGACCTATATGAATCCAACTGAGCCAAAATCAAACCTAGGCCAAATTAATTAAAACCACTTAAATTAAAACTCTTCAAATCATCATTTGAATCTAACTCAAGCCTTGGTTTGATCCAATTTGACTAATTGATCAACCCAACCCAACATGAACCTATATGAACTCATTTAACCAAATGAAGCTAAAACCCATAAAACTAACCCATGGCACTTTGGTGGCTGACCAAACCCAACCCAAATTGACCCTTGCTCGGCCCAAACTTATCCCAAAAGCAAAGTGGACCCCACCCAAGCCATAATACATTGGTTAAGCCTCTTTACATAGGATTCTACCCATAAATAGCAAAGTCCACTTTCCCATCACCTTGACATCCATCCAACTTCCAAATGAGCGAGCACCTAACCCACCTAGGCCACCTAACCCAAGCTAGGTCAGCCATGGACCAAGGGGAGGTGAGTTGACTCACCTCCCATGAAAGCCGAGCACCCCATGGATCCAAGCCAAGAGATCTCCCCATATCACACCTTGAGCCACCTTCCATGAGTTTCTCCAACCCAATTGAGTGATGTGGAGTCGATTGAGACACCTCCGACACTCTAACGATGGTTGGCCGTCCAAAAAATGGGAGGTCATCCCGTCCATCCAACTCTACACAATCAGGGGGTATACTCCCCCAATTCAAACAAGAACTTCACCAATTCATTCTGTGTGAGCTTCCAAACCCAATTATGAGCTTCCCTATGAGTTCTAGAGCAATTCTAAGCATCCCACTCTTGGCATTCTCTCTTCCCATGAGGAATCGAAATAGGGGAGGCCAGTTGTGATTCTAACTTCTCCAATACTCCACTTCAATCAAATTCTTTGTTCCTACACCATCACTACACCTCATCGAGGCCACCCAAATAATTTCTCGAGCTCCAAATCAACTCCAAGTTTGAGTTTGATCAAAGCCAAATGCCAAGGTGGTGGATCTTGGTCTGCAAAGTAATTCACACCAAATCAAGGCAAGTGCTGATCAATAGGGCTTCGCCTCAACTAGGCGAAGCTTCCTCAAGAGTGCGAGCCGCTGGTCTTAGCTTCGGTGAGATATTTCCATGAAAACCAATCTCTAGCTTAAGTGTGGTTGGTCTTTTTCGAAGAAAATTTTCATTGCATGTGATCTTGACCGTTGGATGTGCTCGTCTCCATCCCTTGATGTTGTGGGTTGATTTTGAAGTTCATCCGAGCTTGGGTGAGCTTGAATTGAATAATCCATGGTAGATGGGTGTTATCATTTATCGCTCATAGGAAGGATGATAACAGGCTGTCCATTCTGCATGATTAGAATGGACAACTCTGATCAAATCACGCTAGATCAAATGAGATTTCTCCCTTTACGCCTCAAGTTTGATCCACAAGATCAAACGTCAGGGATCAATGCCACATCTGCCGCCAGTTGACTCGGCGCGTGGATGTGACAACTTAAATAACCAATCATGTGGCGCCATGTGGAAAGTCTGCCACATTAGCATGCCACATAGAAAGTGAGCTGCATTAGCGTGCCACGTGGAAAGTGTGCTGCGTTAGCGCACCGATAGGATTTGGTTTAATTAATATTAATTAATGTGTTTTTAGGCTGAATCTTCCATAATTCATAACTAATTATAGAAAACTACAAAAAAATTTAAATAATGGCTCATTTTAAAGGTATTTCAGAGAAGAATTTAATAAAAATATTTCCAATAGATTTTGAATAGTAAACAGAGCATAATTAAGATTTAGTTAAAAACTTAATTATCTTAATTGCTCTCTAATCTCTCAAATGATTGATCCCAAAATTTTTGAGGTTGTTTGAGAGGATGACTTCTGCCTCCTCTAATTTTTTTTTTAAATTTTTTTCTTGTTAAATTAGGAAAATTGATTGATTAAGCTCTAATTACTCTCTTAACTTCATTAAGGGATGATTAAGCATATGAATAATGATTAATTAATTATTTAGACTCCCTAATCATTGTTGGAAAGTAAGGAGACTTAGAGAAGTGGATTGGAGCCACCCTCCTAATCCTTTCTCTAATTTTTCATTTCTTTTCAACTAAAGTCTTAATTATTAATTATTTAACTAATTAGAAATTTAATTAGCTAAATTGGAATTTAAATCATATTAAATCATGTTTAATCTAGTGGATGGCTTATTGAAATAGGTGGGGACCTCTTTCCCTATCTTTTTATCCTTAAGCCCATCTCACTCCAAGATAATTATTAACTTTGGTTAGTCTCTTTTTAGGAGACCCACTTAGTCGGATAAAGGTTTGTTGTTGTTGTTGTTGTTGTTGTTATTTTCTCTTTTTAAGAGAGGTGAATTAATGGATTATTGATTTAATTGATTTAAAAATTTTAATTAAATCAGATTTTCCATTAATCCATCTTGGGTAGAGCTTTAGGTGTTCAAGAACCTAAAAAAGCTTAATAAAATTATGATTAGCTCACATGTATGAGAAAATCATGAAAGTAATTAAAATGGTTCCTTAAGTTTAATTATTAAATAATCATGAGTTAATTGTATTAGGCCTCTTTCATTTCATAGGAGCATTGCTATTTACTTTTCAATTTAATTGTATATTACATTAGCTCATAATCATTTAATCAATTATCTTAAGGTAACATAGGTAAGGGTTAATTAATTGATTTAATTCATGCTTAACTTAATCAATCCATAAAAATCATCTAATTGCTTCTTATTAAATCAAATTAATTTACACATATGGGGAATGGGATTAGGATTAGCTAATGCCTCTTTCTCACATCTTTCTTGAATCAAGTTAAACATAAAATCAATAGTGACTTTAATAAACTTTGGTTTATTTTAAATAAGATTATTTAATGTGATTGTCCTTAGGAATTAGTTGGATTGAATGAAATTACATGCTTGTATTTATTTACTTCTTTTCAATCATATTAAAATGTTGTATGCCACTTGTAGTCATGCATTCATTTCTTTCAAAAATTATTTAAAATAAATGATTTTATTTATGTCAAATTTGCATGTGTTGACTTAATTAAAATTATGTGTGGCTATTCTCAATATTAAGTAGAAAATTATTTTAAAAGTAAATAAATCAACTATAACACATGGAGTAATGATAATTATAAGTTTTTATAAGCTTGTATGTGCTTACAACTCAGAACATGTGATATGAAGTTCTATTTTCCTTAAATATTCATGAATTTATATAAGGATATGAATATTAACAAATATACAATTCATTTGAAAAGGACACAACACTTGCTTGGGTTTATTCTTATGTATATCCATGTTAGAATTTAGATAGAATTTTAGATCACATGTATAAGTAAATCAAAATACAATTCTTGTATGATTTCCATTCTTATAGCTGTTTGTACACTCGTGAGTATTTAAGGATGACGGGTATATCTAGTCTGGACACCTGGGGATGCATGACTTTATGTAGCCATATGAAGGTTTCTACTTCGTTCCCCTTGTCAAACAATAGCGAAGTACTTGCTTATAACTTTTATACACTTCTGTGTGCATTTGTCTAACGAATGAAAATCTCACCTTATTCCATATGCATAATTCAAAACAAAAATATAATTTTTGCATGATTCTCTTTTCTTATAATTGTTTATACATCCATTTGTATTTAAGAATAGCAAGTATAATTAGTCTGGACACCTGGGGATGCACAGCTTTAAGTAGCCCCAACGAGGTTCCTACCTCGTTCCCTTGGTCAAACAATGGTGAAGTACTTGCTTAGAACTTTCATACATTTGAATGTATATTTAGTTAATGAATGAGAATCCTCTTTTTCTATAAAACTCATTTATGCATCCTGCATTTAAGTGTGCCAAAAACATATTGAATGTATAGATATCTTTAGGACATAATCATATCTATGTTACATATGATGGAAAGAAATGAACAAACATGTGTTAAGTGATAGTAATTAACTCCAATTAATCTTAAGATGCCTTTCTTATTGAATGAGATGATTTAAAGTGAACCTAAACTTAGGACTAATCAAAATATATAATAAGTCATTCACTAAAGAGAATTCATTTAATTAATTTGCTTTAGATGTGACTTAAAGTATGGATAAAGGAGAATGATTATCTCTTTTCTTCTCTTTATAACACTTAGTTATTAAGTGTAAATCAAGTGAAAAAAAAAAGGAAAACATTAAGTAAAACTAACAAATCAATTAAGCCAATTAAAGTGAAACCATCCTTTATAATTAAATTCTTTCTTACTTAGAAAATTATAACAAAGCCTAGTTAGGGCATACCACACAAGCCTTAATACACACACCTTAGATTAAGTCATCACTTTTAGCCTTATGTTAGGGCAGTGCATGGTTTGATATATGTTTAGTTTTATGATGTATTATTGTAGACTGGATGTTATGATGTATGCTTTGTAGACTAGATGTTAGGTTGTAATTAGCCTAATCATATTTTTTGTAGGAGATTATGCTTAAAGGGCGCTTAAAAATAAATTTATGTGCTCTCTTTTGCAAGTTTCTTAACCCCTAAGTACAATCTAAATTAGGGCAGGTGGACATGATTACCCATGTGCAAGGTGTTGAGTCCAAATTATACATATAATTGCTTAGGTTATATGGTGTGTTTAGCTAACACTTATTTTGCAGGTGTAGTTAGATTTACTTTTTCTATTTTTTAAATGTAATTATGCATTAGGAATTAAGACTAGTGTAATGGGGGGATTAGGATGAGAGATGGTTAGAAGGCTTTATCCTGGGAGGTCCCCGTGATGCCTTTGAAGTAAGCAAACCCAAATAAAGAAATGGAGAAGATATGAAGAAAGAAGATAAAAAGATCCCCCATAGCATTTATTTACTTGAAATTATAATTATTCTTTCATATATCGGGTTGTATAAGGATAGAGCTCGACTACCTTTTCTTTTTTCGGGTTGTACAGCGCTACCTGACCGCATGACCTTTTATTATTTTATGTTGGATTTATAAATTGTTTGATATTTGGTTCTTTATATATGGTGAATTAATATGTGGTCTGGATCTGATTAGGCTCTTAAAAAAAATTAATTTTTCTACCCCAACTGCAACTCATAACTAAATTTTCTAAATAACTCATAACCTTACATAAAGCCTATGCATTAAATCAAGATAATTAAAAGATTTAGCAACCCCTTAGCTAAATGTTGTATGCTTAACATCATGCATGTTATCTTATTTCACTTTTGCCAAGAGAGGGTTTTCATCCTTGCAAGATATGGGAAGACTTGACCTTTGAGGGTCTCCTTTGTGGTGAAAAACACCTCTTTCTTTTTTATTTATCCAATAATCTTATTTCAACATGCATTTAGACATATAAAAATCATATGGCCTTTATCAAAATAAAGAGTCAAAAATTAAATAAATTTTAATAAAATTTATATTATATTAAGTCATTACTCGTACCACTCATGCTCTAATCTCCTAAGAAATGGGTTTAAGGACCTTAGTTTTCTTTCTAATAATAATAACCTAACCATCTTGCAAAACATATGACTTGACCACATAGATTTTTAAGTGTAAGAGGAGTTAGCTGGCTACCACTCGAAGCGGTTATAAGTCCAGCAGTCGAGTGATTTAGCCTCTCTTGTGGAGGTAAACCATATACTCATCTTCGCTTAAATTTAGGACATGCTTTGGCCCTCGCTAAAGCTCCCTAGATTTAGGATCTGAGGTTACTATTTTTCCTTGAGCTACAAGCATAAATCCTCACCTCTTAGGCATTTCTATAATCTTGTATTGTGGGATCATGAGTCTTGGCCTTCTAATAAATTTCAAGTCAAATATATATAATTCTCCTCAACTTCAAACATATAAAGCCCAACCATAGGATAAGTTGGAATGCTCAATAAGTTTCTTAGTATCATGAGCATTCCCTACTCATCTTCTTTGGGCTTCAATAATAAGTTTCTCCTTTTTGATCTATCCCATTTGATTTTCTAACATAGCCAATTTATTGATAGTCTTATCATTGAAATCTTTGGAGATAATAATTGCATATTTTAATCGAGAGTATTCCTAAGAAATTTACCTTTCTTAGGATGTAATTAAATATGGGGGCTTGCCTCCATAGGGAACTTTAGAACCCGATTTAAATAAATCCTTCTTTATTCATCCATATAAAGTAAGGAAGAAATCTTTGGTATATTTGAAGACCTATCATGCCTTAGAAGTCCTTATTAGGTGGTTAGGTCCATTGTAGGGTAGTGATTTCTATCTTTTAAGATAGTGCACTATTCCTTAATGTCATACCAGATTACTTCAATAAGTACACCCTCAAACCTGCGTGGTGTCCCCCATGCATACAATCAAGAACAAACACCGCATGGGTTAAGTTGACCAATTTGACCAAATTGATCAAATTGGGTTAGGTTAGGTGTTGGTTCATGTTCAATTGGTTAATTGAAAATGATTGTAGGCTTTGATTTGAATTAATTTAGATTTAATTTAGATTTTAGCAAATTTGACCTTTTAGGTCAATTTGGGCTAGGTTAGGTCAAGTTAATCAATTAGTCAAATTGGACTCAATTATGGCTTTGGTCAAGTTCAATAATTAGTTTGTAATGAACTTGAGTCATTGGTTGCAATCAATTTGGGTTATATCAAGATTTGACCTATTTTGGCCTTTAAGGTCAATTTGGGTCAACTTGAGTCAAATAGCTAATTAGGTTTTGTTTGGCTCAATTGATGATCAAGTCATATTCAAACATTGATTATGGGTTGATATGAATCAATGATTTCAATCAATTTTGTGTAGGATGAGTTTTGGGTAGTTTGGATTTCATTCGGGCTAAGGGTTGACTTGTTCAAATGACCAAGTTGACTTGGTTTGACCCAATTTAAGATGATTGATCATCCTAAGGTGATTTTTTATCATGATATGAGGCTTTGATGGGCTTGGTTCAATCCAATTTAGGTTGAATTAGAACATGGCTCAAGATGGTCCTTCAGGCCACTTTGGGTTAAGTGGACCTAAATGGGTTAGTTGGCTTAGTTTTGGCCCGATTCAAGTTTATTTGAGCTTATATATGAGCTTATGATTGAAATATAAACTCAACTGCAATCGATTTGGAGTCCAATAGGCTTTTGGTTCATCAGAAGTATTCAAGTTAAAAGGACTAACTTGGGCTTGACTTGGGTTGACTTGAGTTTGGTTTGATGATTGTAGATTTCATTTATATTTGGATAGATGATTGAAGGAATGATTGATTCAAGAGAAAATCTATTGGTTTTGACTTGGTTTGGGTAGGATTTCGCTAAGTCCAAGGAAATGGCTTAAAAAGGCTTGAATTGGGTTTTGATTTGATTTTGGCTATTTGAATTTATATTTCATTTATATTTATGAATATAAATAAAGATATAAATGATTTATGTGAAAATCACTTGAGTTTGGAGTGATTTGAAAGAAAATTTGACCAAGCTCACGGAGATAGGTTAAAAGGGCTAAGAAGGAAATCAATTTAGTTTGATTTATTTTTGGTCATTTGAAGGTGGGTTTTATTTATATTTATGAATATAAATAAAGGAATAATTGATTTATAAAGAAATTAATTGAATTTAGGTTGATTTGGCTTAATATTTTGTTAAGCTTATGGAGGTAGGTCCATATGGCTTAAAGAGGGTCTTGGTTGGATTTGGATTTAGTTTAGTTTACTTTTGGTCTTTTAGGTTTATATTTCATTCATATTTATGAATATAAATGAAGATATAAATGATTCATGAAGGGATTAATCAAATTTGGATTGAATTGGGTGGAGATTTGGCTAAATCTATAGAATTCAATCATAAGTCTTATGAAGAATTTTGGACTTGAATTTGATCATGGGATTGAATTATTTGAAGTTTGATTTGAATTAGGATTTGAGGTTTGGTTTGAGATTTGAATTTGGCTTGGATTTGAGAGAATGCACGTGGATTAGGTTCAAACTATAGGGTGGATGATTCCCTTAAGTCTTAAGGTATGGCTTAATCTTATGATTAACCCTTCTAATACTCTAGGCATAGGTTAAATATCCACCTAACCACTAGAAGTGTATTGAGACTAAGGTGCTCTTAGTGTCTATAAGAGTCCTAGATCTTTGCTGAGGAGGTTGAAGACTCACTCTAAAAGTGAGGTCAATAGAATCTTTATAAGGAATCCGATTTAAAATAAAACAAGTTGTTAATAAAAATTCACCACATAAATTATTTAGTAAATTTGATGAAATTAGCATTGCATTTATCATATCAATTAATGTTCTATTTTTTTTCATTCTGATACTTCATTAGATTGAGAAGAATATGGAGGAGTAACTTGATGTATAATACCATTTTCTTCATAAAATTTATTAAATAAAAGTGAAACATATTCCCCACCTCTATTCGATCTTAAAATTTTAATTTTCTTATTTAATTAATTTTCTACTTCTAATTTATATTTCTTAAATATATCAAGAACTTCATCTTTAGTTCTCATTAAATAAATATAGCAAAATTTTAAAAAATCATCAATAAAGGTAATAAAACATCTTTTACCTACTCTAGTTAAATTATTATTTAAATCACAAACATCACTATGAATAAGATCTAATAAATCATTTTGTTTAACATAAATAGATTTAAATGGGTTTTTAGTTTGTTTTGCTTGAGAGCAAATTTCGCACTTCACATCTTTATTTATATCATTTTTAGATATTAAATTCATATACATCATTTTTTTAATTACTTTGTAGTTTACATGTCCTACTCTTACATGCCAAATGTTAGAAGTAATAATTAATGAAATAGAAGGATTTAAACAAAATACTTTATTGCTAGAAAATAATAAATTTAATTTAAATAAACCATTACATAAATATCTCGTACCCATAAATGATCCACTTTTGGTTATAATAACATTATTTGACTCAAAAATAAGGTGATAACCATGTTGAACAAGTAGTGAACCACTAATTAAATTTCTCATAATATTCAGTACATATAAAACTGAATATAATTTTAAATATTTTCCTGATATCAAATTTAGATCAATAACTCCTTCTCCAATTACACTAACTAATACTCCATTTCCCATGCTTACACTTCCTCTTGGTGTATCCTAATAGAAAAAAAACCAAGATTTATCAAAACATATATGTATAGTTGTCCAAATATCTATCCACCAATTGGTAGAATAATATGAAAAATTAATTTCACATGATGGGCTAATATACCTCAAAGGAAGAGAATCATTGGCATTGGAAGTGATCATATTAATTTATGGTTGATATCGATTTTGCTCAAAGGTCTTGTTATTTTCTTTGAATGTTTTATCTTTCTGATAATAACAAGCCTTTGTAAGATGATTGGTTCTCCCGCATACCCAGCATTGAATCTCATTATGCTTTTTATTTTTATTGCTAGACTTGTGTAAAATTTGTTTCTTAAACTTTTTATTAAATGATTTAAAAAATTTTCGTTTAAAATTACTCTTTTCCGTTAGATTTACATGTGTTTGAGATTCACTTTTAGTGAAAGTTTTATCCTTTTTTTTTTATTTTTCTTCTATTCTAAGTGCAATAATAAGATCATCAAGAGACATCTTATTTCTATTATGCCTAAGTGTTTATGCAAATTGACTTCATGATTATACTAATTTTTCTATTATCGATGCAACTATAAATGTTGTCGTCATGCTTATGCCATGTTCTTTTAGATCATGAATAATATTTTGAATTTCATTTACTTGATCTAATACGGTGCGAGAATCACTCATTTTATATTCATTGAATGATTCGACAGAATATTTTTCTAGACCCACAGCTTCATTTCCATATTTTGATTCAAGTGTTTTCCAAAGCTCAAAAGAAGATGTTGATGTACAAAACATGTCATAAAGATGGTCAGAAAGAATACTAAGAATGCATCTAAGATAAAGAAAATCAATCTATTGTGAAGTTTTTCCTGTTCTTAACCCTTCATCGAAAGAATAATTATTTTCTTTCTCCGAATTAGGTTCGGATGAAGGAGAATTATATATTTCAGAAATTAATCCTAAACATGTCAACCAATTTATAGTTTCTTTTGTCATATTTTAAAATGTGTTCTTTTAAATTTTTCCAGCTCAACATCATCATGATGAAGCAATATTTGTGTAGACAAATTTTTTTAATTGATGAAAATAATTAAAACAAAAAAAAATATTTTGATCTACTCTAAGATTGTTAGAACTATAAGGAAATAAATTTAACACAACTATGCAAATAAAGATAAAAGTACTAAGATCGAAATAGCCTGGGAGGGAGACGTGCCGATAACACTATACTTAAAGTAAATCAAGCCTTGGGTGCACCAATTTACGGCTCTCTTTTCTACTCATTGAGATCTCGTCTGCTTGATCACGTGCATCGACGCAAAACTTCAATTCGCAGGTCTTATTCTTCAAAAATAAAATGAAGAGAATGACAAGAAAAATTATGAATGGAGAAAAGAAGAGAGGATATTCAGATTTTGTCATCCTATTCAAGCTCACATTATCATTTATTTATAGATGAAGGATGAGAGCTCAATATTAAATCATCTAATTATGATTTATAGTCGTTAATAGCTATTATTTTAAGTTATAAATTAATTTATTTATATTTATTTAATTTATGTTATAAATTATAAAATTTAATATTCTTTTCAATAACGTTTTAAGAATAACGTTATATATATATATATATAT
Source organism: Cymbidium sinense (assembly GCA_021442155.1). NCBI lineage: Eukaryota > Viridiplantae > Streptophyta > Magnoliopsida > Asparagales > Orchidaceae > Cymbidium > Cymbidium sinense. The sequence goes on from CM038223.1 coordinate 83,558,609, forward strand.
ATATATATATGATAACGGAGAAGAGAAAGTAAAAAAGTAAAATGAAAGGTAAAGAAGGATTCACAATTCAGAATATAATTAAAATTAGAATTAAAATTTAAAATTCTAGAAGCAGAGTAGGACAGCTGCATACCTTTACATATCTTTCTATATGAAAGTCACTACAAATATCAATACAGTAATAACTGTTCTATATAGAGATGCATCCTGAAGACTATTATAGAATAACAGTGGAGATAAGCTGTTGAGGTTTGTTATTGATGTGCGGTGAGGCTGAAGTTTGCACATGAGATGGAGCAGAACATGTGGTGTCATATATTGTTGTTATCAGCCCCCCTCAATTTGGGTGTCGAAGGCCTGGACACTCAGTCTGTGTTTGAGAGGGATAAACTTGGTTGTGGTAGAAACTTTGTGAATATGTCAGCAACTTGGCCATGGAAGTTGATATGACGAATCGTGATAATCTATTTTGCAATGCTTTGTGGTGGCATGAAAGATGGGATTGTTGGGTAAAGAGATTGCTGAAATGTTATACAGTAAATTGATATAGGTTGAGTGACTAGAATATCAAAGTCATGGAGTAGTCTACATAACTAAATTCTGTCTGTTGTTGTTGTAGCAAGTGCATGGTATTCAACTTCTATGAAAGAGTGACCAACAGTGGGTTGCTTTTTCATGCGCTAAGATATTTGACTGTTACCCAAAAAATGTGTAGCAGGCAATATGTTGCTCTCAGATAAAATTATGAGAGATTTGTGGAGTATAACGTAAGTTAGAGAGAAGGAGTTGACCATATGGTGGTTAGAATACCCTGACTAGTTGCAGTGATAGGATGGGTTTGTTCATTTCCGACAACTTGTTAACCGCCTTTGTAGGAGAATAGATTTTGAATATTTTGAATGTTTGGGATAAGATGATTTGGGGCTTCGGCGTCTAGAATCCATTCATTTTGGGCTATTGTTGTTGTCGTTGTAGTAGCGTTGTAAACAGCAGGTGTTGGTGGTCTATAGTTCAGGTTGGTGTGATTTAGCAGGCCACAACAGAGTGGCTTTCTTGTCCCAAATTTGGCATATAATGGGATTTGTGTAGGCACGATTACCTCTGTTTAAAGCAATGGGTGAACTAATCTTGCTATTCTGAAATTGACTGAAGCTTTTGCTTGAAGCTGAGGCAAAATTCTTTGTAGCGTGATTTATGAGAGCAAGATTTGGATTGGTTTCAGATAGCTGCTTGGATTGTTCAGTTTTTAGATTAATTTCTTCACTGTAGAGAAGGGATTACAAGTCATTGAAGCTGATAAGAGTTAATTTGGTCTGAATGGTTGTTTTGAAGGATTGATAAGCGCATGGGAGATCATTAAGAATGTATAGAATGATGTCTTCATTGTCAATGTGAGCATCTGCTACACCAAGGTTGTCGACTAGTGCTTTGACTACAGAGAGGTATTGAGTCATTGTTTCATTCTTTTATGAAAACATTGTGTAGTTCATTGACATTATTTTCTTAAGATATTTGAGTTAATTTAGTGACAAATTCACACATAAAATATTTATACAAATTTTGAATTCAAGACTTCTTGGTTGAAAGTCTAGGCTCTCAACCACTAGATTAAGATTGCTTGCATTTCATTGACATTGCTGGTGGAAGAGGTTAGAGATTCATCAACAGTTTAAAAGGGATCAGATTAGGCAAATAGCTCTATTACCATGACAACAGAGAAAAGAAATTAGAGATGAAAGGTAGAGAGGATTCAGAATACAAAATAGAATTAGAATACTTGAAGCCCTATGAAAGTCACTACATATACCAAAACTGTAATAACTTACGTATTTGGAGATGCATTTCACAGTGAATATCCTTTCTTTCTATAAAGCATTTATTTCTTGCTAATTGAAATCATACAACCAATACAAATTAGTTAACCACTACTAACGAAACAAGCCCAAGAGAATTTGTACCCTGTATATATTACTGCACGATAATTAGGAATTCTACTGTTTATATGAGCAGTAAGGCACCGAAATGTGAAGTAAATAACACGCATATTAGCACACGAATTTGATTCAAAACCATCTCGCATAGCAACCTTCTGCATTTGCATCCTGACTTCTGACTTCAGGACTGTTTGATCGGCTGAAAAAGGATGCTTTATAAAAAAAATACAGTATAAAAGAAATACAGTATTTATAATTATTTAATTGAGAGTTTTATAAATTCATCACTTTACTTTTTTCTGTTGGTTAAAAAAATATAATGTAATATATTTTGAAAATTTTGATCCGGCAATGTAACGCGGCGTATGGCTGTGCAGCGGGTGACTAGCAAGCGGCAAACGGCTAACCAGCCCAATGGCCAAGCGGTAGCGGCAATAGGTGCAGCGGCAAGCGAGCACCGTGGTCGTCGATGAATGGCAGCCCGGCGGCTACTGAGCGATACCACGGGCGGCATGCGAGAGCGGCGGTGGCGGCAAGTAGGCAGCTGAAGCGGTCTGGGCGGTGGCAATGGCGGCAACGACGCCCGGATTCATTAAATGTATTTGGAATTTGCCCAAATCGAGCGAATTTCAAATACACAAAAAATTATCTTGTAATGTATTTGGAATACATTACATTACCTTGAAAATTTACTTTACTCTAAGTCAAACATCAAAAAAAATTAAAATTCTTATTTTACTTTATTTTACACTGAAAATTTTTCAATCAAATAACCCCTGCGCCAGTAGTAAGTGACAGCAGTTACTTGTGCCCTCATCATGCAACTAATCACAGACATCCATATTCTCATCTCCTCGCATGCCATTACTCCACCCACTACTTTAACTTAGCATTATGCTAAAAAAGGATATTGCATTAACTCACATTTGAATATACTGATTAAATAAAAAGTTAGTATTCTATTTACAGCCAATATATGTATAAAAATATATATTTTTTACATTTTTTTCAAGCTAACTTAATTATTTTAAAAAGAAATAAAATTCACTAGTAAACATCTCTCGGTTTAAAAAAAAATAAAAAATAAAAAACAAAAACTATAGCTATACGCAAGTTGCCTACTCCAGCAAAAGGAAATAGTAAGTGTTGTTGACCCGAGCCAAAGGCGTAGTCTACTTGGAGCAGTTCTAACAGCCTTAAAAATGATGAAGTTATTAAAAAAAATTTATTATTTAAAAAATTATAGTGAATATTATAATTTTTTTATTTTAAAAAAAATAAGAACGTATCTTCTTAGGTTCACCATTACTATATGGCTACTGTTGCCTGATTTTGGAATTCTTATTGTCAGCCCTTCTCATATACAATTTTGTAATCCCGTATCGGAATATATAATGGAGGATTTCTATTGGGCTAGGCCTCGTGGTTTTTCCCTCTTTTCGAAATTTTTCACATAAAATTTCTAAAGTTTTATCATTAATTCTTCAAACATCTGTGTCTTTGAACAAAAAGCTAAGTAAACTTTACTCTCGCAACTGATTATCTAGCACGCAATAGTTTGGCGTCGTCTGTGAGAAACTAATTCTCATCATTTCATCTTGTATGACAACCAAGTTTTCCAACAAGATCAAAACCACCATCGAGGTGGAGCATTTCAAGCTTTTAAGGAGTGCAAGCGAAGAATAAAGATTCATCAAACTTCGTTCCTTCAGATTTTGTCGAAAACTGGGGGGCAACACTTAATCCCAGAAGATCGTCCATGTTAATATGTTAAGAAACAAGTCAAAGTTGGAGGATATTTCAACATTGAGAAGAGATATAGCTTTGCAAATTATGATTTTTCAATCATACTCATGGAAAAACAGACCAAGGTTAAGGAGCAATTTTGGCTACAACCACAAACGGATGTTTTGATTCGACCTCTTCCATACAGGTTAACGTCATTGAGTAATGCTCTGACAAACAATCTCGAATAGGTCAAAAATCCTCAGCGGATTCAATTCGATCTCTTATCTGAGTTAACATCATCGCGAGCAAAACAACAAGATTCAAACGCACCTACTCCACACATGTTAATGGCATTGAGCAAAAACTCTGACAAACAATCTCGGATAGGTCAAAACTCCGCACCTACTCCACACAGGTAAGAAGTCAAATAACACTTTGGTTAATACCTCGAATAGGTCAAAAGGTCCTTGGTGGACTTCCCATGACATCTTCCATACAGGTTAACGTCATCGAGTAACACTCTGACAAACAACCTCGGATAGGTCAAAAATCCTCAGTGGATTCAATTCGATCTCTTCCATACAGGTTAACATCATCGAGCAAATACTCAGATAAACAACCTCGGATAGATCAAAATTTCGCGCCTACTCCACACAGATTAACATCATCGAGCAAAGACTCTAACAAACAACCTCGGATAGGTCAAAACTCCGCACCTACTCCACACAGGTAAAAGTCAAATAACACTTTGGCTAATACCTCGCAAAAGGTCCTTGGTAAAACACTCTAACAAAAAATCTCGGATAGGTCAATTCGGATTCAATTGACCTCTTTTCATACAAAGTTAACATCATCGTAACACTCTAACAAATAACCTCAAATAAATAAAAATCCTCAATTCAATCTTCCATATAGTTAACGCCATCGTGACACTGACAAATAACTGATAGTTAAAATCCTCAACGCTTAATGATCTCTTCCATACAGTTAACGCCATCGAGTCACTACTTCACAAATAACCTCGATAGTCGAAAATCTCAACGGATTCAATTTGACCTTTTCCATTGTGTTAACATCATCGTAACACTTTGACAAACAACCTGATAGTCAAAATCCTCACGGATCTAATTCGACATCTTCCATACGTTAACGCCATCGAAGTCACACTCGACAAACAACCTCGGATAGGTCAAAGAAAATCACGAATCATCGCCACGGCTCACCATCGTTGTTTGGCCTTCTCCCTCCACATACCGACACCGCCACCACCGTTTACTAGCCGCTGTTGTTACTACCGACCACCCTGCTTGCTAAACAATGCCAATTACCGCTGCTGATTACACCGCTGACTATCGCTGCAATTCCCATTTCTTCACTATCGCTCGCCGCCGGTTATCTCGCTGACTACGCTGGGATTGCCCTGATTCATTGCCGTTAGCTGGCCGCTACAACACCACTTCGGCAGTTTACCCACTATCGCTGATCACCTGACTACTGTTGCTGTCACTGCTGCCAATTATTCGTAATCTCCGCTGATTACACCATTATCAAAAGTCATCTCGCCGCTGATCGACATATCGCCACTGCTGACATTTGCCGCTGGCCGCCGCTGATCTGTTCCACCAACCACTGCCGCTGACACCACCGCCACCACTATCGCCGTATTACCACGCCACTATTGTCGCTTATATTCATGGGGTTGCTACCATCGCCGCTGGTTATCTCGCCGACCACCACAAGTCACCGCCACCACCGACGCCGCATCATTCAGAGATCGCCATCAACCTCTCATCATCATCGATGATGGCTTCAACCTGGTCGCCCAACAAGGCTATTTGACGCTCTTCGAGAGAAAATCGAACCATGATATATATGGGCACGCTCAACGATCTCCTCTTAAGAAGACACTCCAAAGATACGAGAGGTGTTTTTCTCTGACCCTGTGGAGGTTTTATAGACCCTCTATAAGGGCAAAAAGGTCAAAAATCGCAAAAATCGCTAAAAATCGCCCAAAAATGTTCAAAATACTAAAACGGCGGAACGCCAGCAAAATGGACATTACTTTTCGCTGCCAAGATGTACTGTCACCGTCAAGGCGCCTTCCCCTCCCTCAAGACGCGCGGCCAAGGCCGACCAGCCGACCCACCGGCTTCAAGCTGCTTCGCCATGACTCATCATCGACCAGCTGACTCGCCCAGACTCCGACCCACACGATCCCCCTCGCTCAGGGACCCGCTTCCAACTCATGTTCGAAGCTCGTCAGAACCACTACAGAGCATACGCCACAACCCGCCAACTGACCATTCCGGCACCTCCTTCCTCGTTCTGACCTTCAAACTAACCCAAATTGCCAGAACGGATGAGTCCATAACCCTAAAACCTTGTTACTCAGACATATCCACGGTCTGATCCGCTGCGGATCATAATCCTATGCTCCCATGAAGATATGTTCTCTCAAAATGTATGGTTAATGGACCCACAAATTTCATTGAAGAATCTGCTATTTTCAAGTATTCAACATATATATTTTTGGATGATTGAGATAATATCATCCAAAAATAGGGGACAACTTATATGACCCTAAAAATTCTACTAGTCAAAGCACAAATCTTGATGTTGAAAGCAATCTGATTCTGAATCAAGACTAACCGAGATCAAGTGCTTATTATCAATCGACTCTTAAACATTGAGTGTTTATAGTCAAATTGAGCATGACGAGCCGAATCTAACAAGCTCAAGATCTCATAATTCCGACTTCATTTGAGTATTCAAATACACAAAATACATCATATGATCAAAGGAATCATTTTGAGTCCAAGGAGAGGAGTGGTCAATTTTGCATGTATTTATAGACGCTACTCTCCAATCATAAATTCTCATTCTTCATATATGAGAGGTCAAGAGAGAGAGAGCTCTAAAGCTTGAAAATCCTCCGCATAATCGTGCCACCACTGACGGCCGCCGACACGTTGGTTACCAACCACTGCCGCCGACCTCCGTCAATCGCCACCGCTGATCCTTGTTCATCATCTCCATCGGTCTACCACGACCATCGCCGCATGGTGCCAACCATCGCCATCCATCGCCGATCATCGCTTTACCGCCCGACCACTCCGCTGGCTACCGCTGCATCTCGATCGGATCTCGCCGGGTCCATCCCGAACGTTTCACGCTTCGACTTCGCTGTTCACCATTACAATATGACTATTGTTGCCTGATTTTGGAATTCTCATTGTCAGTCCTTCTCATATACAATTTGTAATCCTGTATCGGGAAAACTTGTACTCCAAAATAAATACATAGTGGAAGATTTCTACTCGGCTAGATCTCGTGGTTTTTCCCTCTTTTCGAAATTTTTCACGTAAAAATTATAGAGTTTTATCATTAATTTTTCAAATATCTGTAGTAGAGCATAATAAAGTTTCCAGAACTTTATTCTACTACAACTAGTTTTCTAACACACAACAATATTATAGTATGTTTTGGCACCGCTTCACTATTGCTATCTCAAACGCACCTTTAATAGTAATTCTTGCATTTTTGTAGCTTGTATTTACATCATATAGTTACAAATATATAATTATTTATTAAAATGAGAGGGCTGTTAAAGTAAAATAAGATTTTCCACATAATAATATTACTTTGATTATAAATTAATCACGTTTGTATAATTTTATTTATCAAAATAGAGAAATGTTGGAAAACCTTGGAACTGGTGACCGAATGATCAAGTCGCTTGCCCAGGATTACGGGTGTGTACGATCCGATTTCAAGCCAAACTATAGTCGAGTCGAAAAAAAAATTTCGGCTCAAAATCGAGTCGTGGCTCGAAGATTTCGATTTCGAGCTGAGTCGGATCGATTCTAGATCGAGTTCGATCCGCTCGAAGTGAAACCAGCTGAAATAAATCCAAACGAGTCTCGATAAAAATCGATTTCAGGATTCATAAATTTTTTGAATATGTAAATAATATAATGTAAACATACAACAACTTGTCAACTACAAGCTACACATTTGAGTTGAAAAATAAAATTTTCAATGACGTTATAATTTGACATTACAACTAAATAGTTCTTATAAATACAAATTTTGTACAACTCTCACTAATATTATACATTCGATATTTCATATTTGATCACCTAAGAATAATAAATAAAAGTCTATAAAATGATGCAATTGACATAACATTTAAAATAAATAAAAAATAACTAAAATGTTAAATTGTCTTTTATTTGTGGGACTCAAAGTCAGAGAAAATAATATTCATCTTCAAGCATTAACAAATAGCAATTAGCAGAAATTTGTAATTTATATATTTCAATTCAATAATTATATGCTCCAACCTCCAGGTTGTCAAAGCCATCCATTAGAGCCCTAAAGATAGAGAAACAAATCTCTAATAAAAATTACAAAACCTTACAAATTAGAAAATCATGTATTAATATAGTAGACTCAGAATAAAGGCTATAGGTTGCCCGACCATCCAATGAGAGGCTTGAGAGCCACCAATAATGAAGCAAAAATAATTGAGTTAGCCCAAATTACAAATATATTCTCTTATCATCATTGTCCAAAATTAGAAAATCAGAAATTCTCTATGATAACCCCACTTTAGTCTTTAGGTCGATCATAGGTTCATAACTAGAAGTATAGAACCCAAAACAAAAACCTATGAGAAATAGAATAGATAAGAAAAAAATTAGTGAGAAATAGGTTTTTGTGAAATAATGGAGAACCGAAAAAAATAAATTATAGCAAAACAAGACTTCCCATCATTGTCCAAACAGCCAGATTGCAATTCTCTATTGGTGAAAAAATGGAGAATCGAAAACCAAAATAAATAAAAAAAAGTAATAGATTTTTGTGCCCTCAAAAAAATGAGATGATTGGTTAATTTTTAGGGTGATATTAAATAAATTTTTCTGACTATAAGTGGTAAACTAATTGAGCAAAACAAGACTTCAAATATAACAATCATCAAAACAGCATCTATGATCTAACAAAGTCGAAAAGCCCTCCATAGTTCCATAATCTCTTAACTTTAGACTTATTGATAAAATAATATAATATCTTTCAAAGCAACAATATTATATGACTTCAGATATAATAATTCATATTTTTAGATTCTAACATAACATGCATTAGTAGATAAAATGTTGTAAGAATGTAACCGCAAGGATTGCAAGTCGCAGCCGCAAAAAAATAGAGATACACATGCATGACAGCATGAAGCAACACAACAAATCATCCTGAGCAGTTGAGCTTGGTCTCTTGGACACTTAGTTAGGTAATAAAAACAAAAGCAACTTAACGAAATCTCTAAACTGAAACAATTGAAGAACCGAAACATCCCCAGTAGGCTAACCTCAAATAATGGAATAACGGAAATAATTGAAAGAACTGACATCTCATAGTCATAGGCTCATAGCATGAAATATTTACGTAATCGAAATGAAACAAGTAGTAATCGGAGCAAATAAGCAAAACCGAGCACAGATCAAACAAGCTACAAGAAGATGATAGTGACAAAGAAACACCTCAACCAATAGATCAAATCAAGTCGTTGATTGACGATATCGTGAGGCACACTTTTGAAAATTAGGGCATGAGCACGAGAAGCCAAGAAGAAGAGAAGAAGAGAGAAGAGTCTTCCGTTCGAGTGTCGAGGACTTGAGCCGAGGCTGGGCCGACATATTAGAAAAAAAGTAAATTCATCCCTCCCCACCGAAATGAAACAAGTAGGTAGTAATTCTGGAGCAAATAAGCAAACCGAGCACATACAGATCGAACAAGCTAGGCCGAACGAAGATGATAGTGACAAAGAAACACCTCAACCAATAGAGATCGAAATCGAAGTCGCTGATTGACGATATCGTGAGTGACACTGTCGGCTTTCAAAAATTAGGGCATGAGCTGCACGAGAAGCCAAGAAGAACAGAAAGAAGAGAAGAAGGGTCGCGGAGAGTCGAGAGTCGGGAGTCTTCCGTTCGAGTGTCGAGGACTTGAGCCGAGGCTGGGCCGACATATTAGAAAAAAAGTAAATTCATCCCTCCCCCGCTTGATTTAACGATTCCCTGAAGAACCGCATTCGGTAATTATAACGGGTTTTTTATAGATGGGCGGCCCGGGCCAACGACCCAATTATTTCGATCCGATCATGAGTCGACTCGGCGGTGTGGTTTCGAACTCACTCGAGCCAAATCTCGCTCGAAAGTCGTTCGACTCAATCTCGATTCGAGACTGAATCGACTTCGAGCCAGCCATCTTGGATAGCTCAGGATGTGCAAATTAATGAAGTGTTTTAAATTGTCATTTTATTAGAAATTGTCTTGCAAAATAATTCACCAAATTTGTTGATGAATAATACAAATTTAACTATTATATTTAAGATATAGTCAATAAAACAAACATTTGTAGGAATTAAAAGAGTTTGAACTTTGCATTGTACTGTTTTTAAGGAGAAGCCACTAAGCAACTTCCATCAACTTAACAAGTTAGACTAACATATGAAAGTACATTATTATGTAATTAATGGTGAGATTTTTTTGTGTCATATACGTAATTGGGCTCTATATTATTTTATAATAATATAGTATATTGGAGTCAATATTAAATATTACAAAATAATATATAAATCAATTTGATAAATTATTTATAAACAAAATCACATTGAAGTCGCCCGATAAAAAAGGGGAGAATACAACTTTAATTATCTTTTTTTTTACATTTAGATACCTATAAAATGATTTTTAACATCTCTTATATCTCTTTAAATTACAACTTCGGTCATGAATTGTATATTGATGACAGTACTATCATATATTGTTTTTTTAAAAAATTTATGAACAATTCCCAAAAAGTTCCCTGAATTATGATATGTTCTTAATTATTATTGTTCAATAAATAATGCTATAATTAATATTTTAATTATAATTAGAAGAGGACAATATTGAACATTGGCGGGACCAAGAAGTCACTGTAAGCACTGAAGGTGGAACGCATGTTTAAGGGTATGATAACTTAGGCATGTGCGTTTGATCTTCAGAGACTTTCTTAATTATTTTATTAATTATTACTGATTGTTGGTCTTTCTCTACTTAACAGCAAGCATTAGATTCGCTGCATTGTTTTTAATCACCCTTTACCTAATAACACTTCACAAATAAATTATACTTGCCAGAGTTTCCGTTCAAAGTAATGCTTAGATTGTCTATTGTCTTCCGACATTTTTTTTTTTTAAATTTTTGGGAGATAGTGAGTACCATTGAATAAAAATTTTAATTTTAAAATTTTGATTACAATGATAATAATTTTTATGAACTTCATTAAATTAATTGAGTGGAATAAAATTATATGTAGGGCAAAAAGTTTGTCTTATCAGAAGGGAGTGCAAGCTACCACAAAAATCAATGATAAAGAGTATTAGACTTAGTTCTATATAATATAATTAAAAATATATATATTGTTGTGAAATTATATCTTAAATATATGCTTTTACTTTAGGCCTAACTTTAGTTCCATCTTAACTTAAACTCTAAGTACTATCACAATTGATTATTAGACTAAAATCAATTATTTTGTGTTTTTAGATATTTAACTGTCATTCTGGCATCTATATAGTAATATAACAATCAAGAGTTGCTAACTCTCACCGAAGCTTCATATTATAAAATTTGCTCGAACAATATGATACTTAATAATGTATTGAAAAGCTTTTGTATTAGCCCTTTTCTAGTTAAAATTTGTTAAAATATTTTAAGAGTACTAAGTTTTGTCCTATATCATATAATAGAAATATATACCTCAAACTTCCATTTTACATATCGAACACCTAAAGTTAGATATTTATTTATCTAACATTTTTCTATGCTTAAAAAGGTGCATTTCACTTTTAAAAAGTGAATAAAGTTGTATTTTTGATGTGATATTGAAAGATTAGAATGTTATATATGTAAAAATTGAAGTTTAGGTATTAGATATGTAAATATGGAAGTTTGACGTGGTATATATGTAAATCCCCCAAATATATATTAGTATAAAAATATCAAATGATGAATTATTCACAAAATAAAATAAAATTAATAATATATTTGACCTTAGATATTTTCAACCTAATTTTAAGTCATAGTCAAATTTTCTGCAATCGCAAAAATAAATAATTTTCCCAGTAACTTATTTATAAATGTTTTGGGAAGCAGTCAAGAAATAACTTCTCTTATTAAATTCAAGAGAAATTTACATACATAACACGCAATTCTTATGCATTTACATATTTCACACCCAAATTTTAATTTTTATAAAAATAACACTTTCCCTATACATAAAAGGTGTATTTCACTTAGAAAAAGTAACAAGGGTGGTATTTTTGATGTAATAATAAAGATTTAAGTGCTATTTAAGTAAAAAATTAAAGTTTGGGTGTGAAATATATAAATGCATAAGAATTGCATGGTATGTATGTAAATCCCCCTAAATTCAAATGAATTAAGAATAAGTCAATTAAGTAATGGGTTATCTAATTGTTTAATGCAACTAGATTCTTGTATATTGAAGCTGTTGAATTAGTATTTTAGTTGTTTTATAATTGGCTCTCCTTTGATCATTGATTCCCTACTCGGCTTCCTCCCTTAAAGTTCATTTAAAAATCAATAAGTTATTTTAAAAGAATTTAAACCTAGACAATGTAGCACTTCTCTTACATATTTAACAGAATTTAATGAATATAAAGTAACCGATCATTCAACATTCGAAGTCACTTCTTACTCATATGTTGTTTGGTGAGTTATCTTTGTTAAATAAATTAGTGCAATGTAAGTTAATGAAAGACCATTCATAATAACCCACCTTTGGTTATGATTTTATTAAGCATTTTTTAAATAATTATGAACAATTGCATTACTAGACATATTAATTATTAATTTAATCTAGGAGTTCAAGCTTTCTCAATATGACCCATGACTCTTAGGGTAGAGATCTCAATTTTAACTTTAATCATTGGCCTAGCTTAATAATATTTATATGAAGGGTGATATAGAAAGTTTGAATAATAGCTTGATTATTTCGTTTAGTTATTGAAAATATGTAGAATTATGCAAGACTATAAGTTTTCTCAATTTCAAATATATAAAAGATTTCTATAGTAAAATAAATAAATGGATGGAAAGCTAAAATAAAACTAATAATTTTCAATAATTATGCATTTGTTTCTCTACATGTCATCTTACCCCCTTTAATAGAGCTTTGATTAGATAGTTGAATCTTAGTATTCTATATAGAAAAATAAGTGTGTAAAAATTATTTGATGATCGTATCCAATGTTTAATCCTAAGACTATAATATAAGGCACACAAATGACACTATTTTGAATATATTCCAAATAAAATTATAATCAATAGTTATATATTTTATATATAATTGAAAGATAGAATTTATGAATAGCTAAGCGAACCCATATTATCATAATTGATTAGTATTTAAGAAAGATGGATGTCAAATTTAAGGACCAGAGAGAAAGGAGCTAGAATCCTTTGTTTTATGATGATGTATGGGATTTATAGATATGATATTATGTTTATTAGCTGTCTGGTTATTATTAGAGAATATATAAAATTAATATTGTGAGTCATAATAAAAAAGAATATTGTGATTAATAATACTACAAAAAAACATAATAATATTATAGTTATTGTGTAGTTGTTATTATTTAGTGATCAGTATTAGGATAATATAAATAATAATAATAATAATTAAATAATTATTAATATTTTGTTTGGATGCATGAGTTAAGCATTATTTACTATGCATAATGACATTATAATTTGCTAATTTAATAAGCATGAAGTTAGAGTGAAGTAATTAAATAGATCAATGAACATTAATGAGATAATAAGCAGTGTAAACCATATGAGGCCAAGGATATTAATTATATATTAATGTGGGATTAGACATGTTCATGTGGATTTGATATCATACCCTTAGGATTGACAAGACATCATGAAAGAACCGATAAGCAAGTCAAGCAATTCGATATTGTAAGGTTTACTAATTTGGATTTTTATTTTGGGAACAAGAATCACAAAATTCTTATTAATAAGAGGTTTAGAAAAAAAAAATACGGAAGCAAAAAAGCACACTTTCTTTACTCTTCTCTCTCTCTCTCTCTCTCTCTATATCTATATATATATATACGTTTATAAATAATTAAATTTAAACTTCATAAATAATTAATTTTTATAAGATATATTATTTTAAATAATTTGTACTTATGTTTTATATAAAATACTATACAAATTATTAATGATTAATTTTTAAGTTATTTTGAGAATTTAATTATTATTTATTTTATTTTTATTAATTTTAATAATTTATATTTTTTATTTACTCATTATCATGATTTGTAGATAATGTCATTCTTTTATTCATTTTCTTACATCATCAAATTTCAATATTTTTCCATTCTTATTATATTAAAAAATTTGTACTTATTTAATATTTATATAATTTAAGTGATTATTATATAATATTTTAAATTTATAAATATATAATATCATGTCAAATATATATTAATATTCTATATATTTTAAAAATAGATGCATCTTATGTTCATGTTATATCTTATTTGTATTCTCTTATTAATATCAGTGTAATCTATATACGCTAGCTAATATTTATTTTGTTCATTTCCTTGATTTAGAAGACACCATTGGTAAAACTCTCGACCAAATAATTATAAAATAATTTTTTTATACTAACTTTTTTTTATACTTTATATTTCAAATGCAGGCAACTAAACAGCACCTGAAAATAAAAAATCCATCAGTATTTAAACATCAAATGGTGCAGTCGAAGTCCTAAATACATTAGAAACTTATAACCATTATTGTGTTGTCTTTGAATTCAATTATCAAACAAACAATTATAAGAGTTGAATATAATATATAAAAATAATTATAATTTAAAATATATCTATTTAAAATAAATTTAGATTGCTCTGGAATCAATACACGTAATATTATTATATAAATTCTCTGAATACCATTTTTACTTATTTCTTTCGTACTGTTGCTGTAAATTTTCTCTATTTATTTTAGCACAAGGAACTATACTATTTATACATTTAATAGGGGCTATCAATAATTAACCCAGTAGAATACCTATCACAGATTCAACACAGAAATATGTGAGTTCAGCTCGACCCGATTAACTTCTAATATGGGTTCGAGTCTAACAATTTAACTTGCTTAATTTTTCAAATTAGATTCAAGTGACTCGACCAGCTAGTTAGAGACTATTAGTCTTATTACATATTCAATTTGGACTAAAATTTGACCTCATATATTGTTGAACATATGACTTAAGTCATGGCTATTTGATCTGAAGGAGCCAAATACTAACTTTTTTTTTTTTGCAATGGGTATCCACCCAACACCCTACTTATCTTGTAAGTGGGGATGTCATTGTGACTAATTTCACAGGAGCCTAACGTCACATTCATCACTTACGTGTCGGGTCCCCACTTACTTTCCCCACCTTAAGTATAGATGTCACCTTAGGTATAGATACCTCTGTCCTGGAGAGGATTCGAACTCAGTCTGGGAGTTCTCGGTCGCTCTCGCCCACCAACTGAGCTAAGAAATGATGGATATCCAAATACTAACTCACATCAGCATATATTTTATGCATTATAAATTACATTCTTTACTTCAGTGAAATGACATGACTGCTAATTCTAAGTGCACTCATAATTATATGGCCTCACTTTAGAAAATATTTTTTTATTAACATAACTAATATTTAAAGGATTAGATTTTTTTTTTTATTAAATATGTGAGGTCATCTTCCTAGTTCAAATTTTCGAGGCTGTTGCCGTGCTGTGGCTATTTGATTGCCAACCCAAATAACCATTTCATCAAAATGTATTGTGTGGCCTCTATTTGTGTCTATATTATAAAATAAAATAACTTATGGTACGATCCTTCATATGCCGCCCAGATTCGCAACCACTGAAAGTGAGCCACCGCAACTCGAGGCCTGATTTAATTAATTCAGTAACTCATCAATTATCTTTTCTTTAATTTAATTTAATTAGAGGAATGGCAGAGATTACCGCCACCTAAGTGAGCTACAAAGAGCATTATTTGGTCCCACTCGACCACTTGCTTCGATTATAATTAATCCCGACCGTACATAATTATTCGGATCTTTTTGAAGTGCGGAAAAAGCCCGGCAATTATATTAAAAATAGAATATTAAAATTACTTTTACTTTCTTGAAGAAAGAGGTGCACATCGCACACGGACAGGTTGGGTACCAGGGAGGCACACGTGTTTGCATTGGGTACACACGTGCCTTCACTACCTTGACCAGGCAGCGAGAACGTGCCTAGTTGCCAGCTTTTGTCATTGTAGTTATTTACTATTAGTGGTATTATTACGGAATATTTGCATAAAGAACGAGTCAAGTGTACCCGTCAGTCAACAAAAACTTTAAAAAATTATTATCAAGATTTTAAATTGTTAGTTTACCTAGATTAAATTTAAGATTTTGCACTCATTGTCCATAATAATAATAATAATAATAATAATAATAATAATAATAATAATAATAATAATATTATTATTATTATTATTATTATTATTATTATTATAGTTGAAATTTTTCTCAAAATGCTGGCAGTGACTCGTGATAACAACTTTGGAAGAAATACATGATTTATTATATCAGTTTATTAAAACTTCTCATTTTAATCTATATTCAAACATAAGGTAAAATATATTGCAGCATTAAGCACACTATGATAGGAATGCAAGATATCTCTACAAAGTTTGATATAATAATGGAAAAAGTTATAAGAAAGTGAGAATATTAAATTGCTAAACTTGCATGGTTTAAGTTGCATTAGAAGTTTAAATTCACATTTTATTAAAATAATTAAACTAAGAAAAGAATATTAACTACTAAAGAATCATAATAATTAAAATAGGAATGAAATAGAATGCATCTATCATAATAGATTTATTGGAAGAGTTCAATTAGTATATGCAATGCTATATATCATTTATTTTAATATATGAAAAAGAAAAATAATGTAAAGATATCATGAAATAATACAGGGAATTCATAATATATTGGTGAAAATTATTAGTAAGATGTGCATAAAAAGACTCTAAAAAGCTCAATTTTAAAGGCACGAAAAGGATACTGGCTATGTACATTTTCATTGCAAATATTCAATCTCAAATTTGTGCAAATTTATAAGTGGATTATCTCGAAAGGATGACCCTAACTGCAAGGCTTGTGTATCATTTTAAGCTTATGTGACATCAAATTTTGATTTTTTTAGAGAAAATTTACTGCTTATGAATCATTCCATGGTTCGTGCATTATGCTAATGCTTCTGCTCATGTCCCAACACCATTCTTGCTCAAGGCTTCTAACATTTGAAACATAAAAAATTAAAAAAAATTAAAAAACTTGTTGTAACCTTTACACAAAGAGAAAAGAGGTTATTAGCTAGCAATATGCTAGATAGCCATCCTCTAATATGGGTGTTAAAGTTAGTAAATGAATAACATTTTATGTGGATATCAACTCGATAAGTTAATAAATAAATAAATAATAAAACAATTTTATATTTTGACATCATTTTTTTTAAATTAAAATGAGTCAAAGATAAACAAATTCAAACAAAGATGAAAAAATTCGAATAGAGCTTCGTTTACAGCTCCAACCTGTCGGATGCCTTGATATGTGTTGACGTCATTTTTGGAGTGAGTTCTCAACTTCCTCATCATAGATCTAGGACTCTTATAGACACTAAGAGCTCCTTATTCTTAAGATACTTCTAGTGATTAGGTGAACACTTAACCTAAGCCTAGAGACTTAGAAGAGTTACCTACTGGAATAGGTTGTGCCCTAGAGATTTAGGAAGACTTGCTACCCTAAAGCCTAAACTCAATCCATACTTTCCTTCTCAAACCAAATCTCAAATTGATACCAAACCAAAACCAAATTTCCAAGACTCATAATCAATCTCATGATCAAATTCAAGCTCAAAACTTCTCCATAAAATCTCATGATTGAATCAGAACCCTTTCTAAGCCCATTGATTTCATCTTATGGACTTAGTCTTAACTAAATCCAAATCAATCCCAATTCATTTGATTTTTTCAAATATCAATTCAATCTCAAATCAAACTATAAATCATAAATCAATTCCAAACTATTTTAAATCTGCTCAAATCAAATTCAATGTCAAATGATCACTTTGTCCTTGGGTCAAGGGCTTCCCATGAGAAAAGACACTCTTCCATTGGTCCACATAAGCACCAAGGACAGTGATCATCTGACCCAAGAGGTTGTCGGGACAATCATGACTCATGGGGAGGTGAATTCTCCTCACATCTCCCATTGGAGCACTTGGCATCAAGGACACCCACATCCTTTGCCATGATAGCCACCTCCCACCCTTCCTCCACTCATGAGAGGCCAAATGGAGTGATTCTCTGCCAACCTCGACCTACTCATCACAACTATTGATCCAAAAAAGTCAAAACAACCATTATCGTCTGATCCAAAGAATGAGGGGGTATACCCCACCCCCCAATAAACACACTCAAACTCGATTCAACCCTAGCACACTCTCCTCTCCTTCCCAGAGACATTTTCCATTGTTTCCCAAGCTACCTGCTATTCCCTCCTCGATTTTACATGAAATCGAAATAGGGGAGGATACCAGTGATCGTAATTTCCTCATTTCGCAACCAAAGTGCAATTAACTTTGCACACACTATCCTTGGACCTAGACGAGCTGAAACGAATAGCCTCCCATCGCCTCTGACAGTCGAAAGTGGGACTTCGACCAAGGCCGATCACTTATGTGTCGTGGGTTGGTCTTCCAAGTGATCTACACCAAAATGAAGCTTGTGTGGCTCAATGTGGCTTCATTTCTACCAAACAAAGGTTCCTCAATCATTGGAATTATTGATCATAAGCTCTGGTGAGGTATGTCATTAAAATCGAGCTTAAGCTTAAAATAGGTTGGTCCTTTGTCAAGAAAAGTTTTATGTCATGTGATTTCCACCGTTGGATATGTTTGTTGTGCTTCCCCGAAGGTGTGGAATGGATTTGATCTCCATTTGAACTCGGGTGAGCCTGGATCAAGCGACGATCGATGGACGGTCTCCATCTTTCACCACTCAAGAGGAGACAGATCATGGACCATACATTCCACATGATCGAAACGGACAGTCCTAATCTTATCACGCTTAGATCCATCGATTTAATCCTTTAGTCTGCGTGTTTAATCATGGCCGTCCAATCTTAGATCGGACGACCCACACAAAAATGTGTTCCGTCGCCATTAGAGCTGGCATTCGACGTGACAACTTAAATAACCAATCCCGTCGCATCACGTGGAAAGTGCGCCGCGTCAGCTACCATGTGGTGCCGATATATTAGGGGTTAATTAGGTTAATTAATCTATTTTTAATACTGAAACTTCCAAAATTCATAACTAATTATAGAAAAATCTAAAAATATAAACGAGGGCTCATTTTAAAGGTATTTTAAAAGGTAGTCCATTAAAATTATTATTAAATAAATTTAAACAGTAATTTTTTGCTTAATTAAAGTTTCATTTAAAATTTAATTATCCTAGTTACTCTGATTAATTATCCAATTAATCTCAAACTTTCTAGAGATATTTAGGGGGATGACCTCTCCCTCCCCTATTTTTCTCGTGACTTATTGAATAATTAATTAGAGAAATCAATGGATTAAGCTTTAATTACTCTCCTATCTTAATTAATGATAATTAAGCAAATGAATAGTGGTTTAATTAATTAATTTAAAATGACCTTTGTTAAGAGTGGAGAAACTTAGGAAAATAGATTGAGACCCCTCTTCCAATCCTTTCCTTAAATCATCTTCATTCCTTCTTTAAAAATTAATTAATTAAAATCATTAATTAATTAATTAATTAAATCAATCTAAATCCAAATCATATCTGAACTTTAATTAACTATTTCAAAGGATTTAGGGATTGAGACTTAGATTTTTCTTCTTTGTCTCTTTCCCTAAGTCCATTTCATATTGTTGATTAAGGGCAATTAAGATTTAATTAGATAGTTAATAAACTTAATTAATTTGTTTGAATCCATTTTTCTTAATTAACTCTTGGGTAGCTCTTTGGGTGTTCAATAACCTAAAGAGAGAGCTAATGAAATTATGGTTAGCTCACATGTATGAGAAAACTATTAGTAAAATTAAGTGAGCTCCTTAAGCTTAATTAATTAATAATTATGAGCTAATTGCATTAGGCCCATTTCATTTCATAAGAGGATTGTAATTTAATTTTTATGTGGTTGCATATCATATTAGCTCATAATTATTTAATTAATTACCTTAAGGTGATATAGGTAAAGGTTAATTAATAGATTTAATCCATATTTAACTTAACCAATCGATAAAATTAACCTAATTGCTTTTCATTGAATCAAATTAACTGACACAGATGGGAATGGGATTAGGATCAACAAACCTCTTTCACATTTCATAAATCAAATCAAACATATAATCAAAAATAACTTTAAAAAACATTGGTTTATTTTAAATAGGCTTGTTTAATGTGATTGTCCTTTGAAATTAGTCGAAATGAATGAGATTATATGCTTGTGTTTCTTTATTTCTTTCCAATCATATTAAAATGTTGTATGCCACTTGTAGTCATGCATTCATTCCTTTTAAATTAATTAACTAAAAAAATGATTTCCTTTATATCAAATTTGCATGTATTGACTTAATTAAAAATATGTATGGCTATTATCACTACTAAATCTCAAACATACTTTCAAAAGCTTCTTAATGAATAAGAATATGTGTTGTGACTTCAGTTATATATATATATATATATATATATATATATATAGGAAGTGCATCTGAATATAAACTTAGTGTATGAAGTGAAGTTTCTTTCTTATATTCATATGTTGATTCGCATAAGTAAGAATGTTAGTAGGTATATTAGTCTGGACATCCCAGGGATGTGAGGCTTTAAGTAGCCCTAAGAAGGTTCCTACCTCACTCCCTTGGTGCAGAATAATGATGACGTACTTGCTTGATTTCATTCTTATGCATATTTGACATTAGAATTTAGATAAAGCTTTAATTCATTTACACAAAAAAATTAGTTAAATTGAATCCAACTTTTGTATAGTTTTCATTTCTATAGTTGTTTTCACATTCACATATATATAAGAATAGTGGGCATATTAGTCTAGACATCCTAGGGATGCACGACATTAAGTAACCCTAAGGATATTCCTACCTCACTCTCTTGGTGCAAAACAATGGTGTCATACCTACTTAAAATTCTTATATATGTGTGTATGTGTGATACAACTTGTGGATGAAAATCATAATTTAATCAAATCAATTTTACTTTTGCATGATTCCCATTCTTGTAGTTTCTTATACATCCATATGTATATAAGAGTAGTGGATATATTAGTCTAGATATCCCAGGGATGCACGACTTTAAATAGCCCTAAGGAGGTTCTTACCTCGCTCCCTTGGTGCAAAATAATGGTGACGTACTTGTTTAAAACTTTTGTACATATGAATGTATATTTAACTAATGAATGAAAATCCCTCCTTTTTTATTATTAAGAAGACATGCATTAATATTTTGTTCAAGTGGTTGGATTGCTTACTCATATAATTTGATATTCTTTTCTTATGCTTTTGTATAAAAATTTAGATAGAGCTTTAAAATAATATGACAAAATAATTCAACCAAATAAAACATAAATTTCAAATACATTTGCTTACATTCATCATTCAAATATGCTAAAATATAAATTACATGTATAGGTATGTTTAGGACTTAACTATATGCATGCTATATGTGATGGAAAGAAATAAACAAATAAGTGTCATATGATGGTAGCTCATTTCAATTAATCTTGAGATGTCTTTCTTATTGAATGACATTATTTAAAACAAATCTGAACCTAGGACTAATTAAAATACATATTAATCCATTTATTAAAGAGAATTATTTAATTAATTAGCTTTAGAAATGACTTAAGGTAGGGATAAAAGAGAGTGATTCTCTCTTTCCTTCTCTTTGTAACACTTAGTTATTTTGTGTAGGTCAAATGAGACAAAAGAAAATATTAAGTAAAACATACAAATCAGTTAAACCACTTAAAGTGAAACCACCCTTCATAATTAAATCTCTTCATACCTAGAAAATTATAACAAAGCCTAGTTAGGAGATACCACACAAGCCTTAATACACACACCTTAGATTAAGATACAACTTCTAGCTTTCTGTTGGGATAGTGCATGGTTTGATGTATATTTTATTTTATGATGTATTATTTTAGACTAGATGTTAAAGTGTAAGCCTCATAGATTAGATGTTAGGCTGTGATTAGCCTAACCATATTTCCTATAAGAGATTGTGCTTAAGGGGTGCTTAAAATAAATATAAATCCTCTCTTTTGCAGGTTGCTTAACCCATAAGCATAATATAAATTAGGACAGGTAAACTTGGTTACCCATGTGCAATGTGTTAAGTACAAATTATACATGTAACTGCATGGATGTAATGTATGTTTAGCTAACCTCTATTTGTAAGTGTAGTTAGATTTAATATTTCCATTTAAATGTAATTTTGTAATTAGGAATTAAGATTAATGTTATGGGGGATAAGGATGAGCATTGGCTAGAAGGCTTTGTCCTGAGAGGCCATGTGATGCCTTTGAAGTAGAGCAAATCAAATCAAATGGAGATATGAAGAAATGAAGGAGACATGAAGAATTAAGATGAAGACCACCATAGAATGCAATCATCCTTAATTGTAATTATTCTTTTGTAATTCAGGTTGTATAAGGGTATAGCTCAGCTACCCATTTTTCTTTTCAGGTTGTACGGCGGTACCCAACCTCGTCGGCTTTTTATTCTTTTCTGTTAGCTATAAAATGTTTGATATTTTGTTTAGCTTGTGCATTAGAAATGACATGACTTTTCATAGTTTCTTTATGATTGGTGTTTATTGCATAGCCTGGATGCGATTAGACTTTTAAAAAAAAAAAAATTTTCTACCCAACTATAACTCATAACTAAAATTTTCTGCAACTCATAACCTCACCATAAAGACTAGGAATTAAATAAAAATAATTAAAAGCTTTAGCAACCCTTTAGCTGAATGTTTTATGTCTAATATCATACATACATCTTCTACCACTCTTGTAAAATGAGGGCTCCTGTTCTTTCACGCATGGGAACCGCTTGACTTATGAGAGCAACTCCTACTGACGGGGCTTCACCCTTTTCTTTCTTGATTTGACCCATAACCTATTTCATCATGCATTTAGGCATATAAAAATCCCAAAGCCTTTGTCAAAATGAAGTGTCAAACACAAATAAAATTTGAAAAGATTTGTATTATACTAAGTCATTACTCATACCACTCATGCTCTAGTCTCTTTAGGGAGTGGGTTTAAGGACTTTAGTCTCTTTCTAAATGATAACAATCTAACTATCTCGCAAAAATATAAAAATTTTCCTACATGATTTTAAAGCGTAGGAGGAGTTAGCTAGCTGCCACTCCAGGCGGTTATAAGTCCAGCAGTCAGGTGATTTTATCCTTTCTTATGGAGGTAAACTATATACTCATATCCACTTAGATTTAGGTCACACTTTGTTTCTTACTAAAGCTCCATAGATTTAGGATTCGATGTAGCTGTTTTCTTCATGTTACTAGCATAAATCCTCACCTCTTAGGCATTTTCACAATCTTATGTTGTGGGATTGTAAGTCCTAGTTTTCTAATAAAATGACAACTTTAATAAAATTAATCCTCACAATTTCAAACATATAAAATCTAATCATATGATAGATTGGAATGCTCACTAGATTTCTCAGTATCATGAGCATTCCCTACTCATCTCTTTTTGGCTTCGATAATAAGTCTCTCCTTTTTATCAATCCCGATTGATTTTCCAAAAAAAGCCAATTTATTTGTAGGCTTATCTTTGAAATCTGTGAAGATAATAATTTCCTACTTTAATCGAGAGTATTCTTAAGAAACTCACCTTCCTTGGGATATAATTAACTATGGAGGCTTGCCCCCATAGGAAACTTTAGAACCCAGTTTAAATAAACCTTGCTTTATTCATCCATGTAAAGTAGGGGAAACATTTATGGGATATTTGAAGACCCATCATGCTTTAGGAGTCCTTATTAGGTGATTAGGTCCATTATAGGGTGGTAATTTTTATCTTTTGAGATAGTGCACCAATCCTTAATGTCATACCCAATCACCTCAATAAGTACACCCTCACATCTATGTGGTGTACCCCATACACAAATTCAAAAATAAACACCACATATTTTTCTGGCGACTCTACTGGGGATGGTTCCTCTCTCCATCTCTAGTAGACAATTGTTGTCTCCAAGCATTGATAATGGACTTGTATTTCATATGAGTCCGAGACTATCTTTTATTTTGTTGGCACTTAGCTTATTTCATCCTTAAACAAAGCTAGCCAACATATTTTAGGTAGTAGGACCTCACTCCATGTAGGTCTTAAAATCCATATTGGATCCCCCGATAGGTGAAAGATAAAATTAACTAATAAAAGGAGATGACCAAAATTTAGAGCCTCCTTACCACTAGCTTGGTGAGGCAAGGTTCATCTTATATTTAAGAAAATAAACTTTTTTGCAAATTACCACTTTCTAAAAGTACTTTTTCAAAATTCACATAACAAAAGATCTGGCACAAAATTCATAAGAAACTTTCAAAAAAAAGCACAAAACTCATATAACCAAACCCCATCTAACAATCCCCATGATTGTTACATGGAGGTTCTTTTCAAAATCAAAATCAAAATCATTTTTCAAAAGCATCTTTCTGAAAATAGCTATCTCCATTCAACATACTCAAATTTGTTGAATGAAGATTCTATTTTCAAATAAAATCATAACATAAAATTTAAACTCCACTTAACATATTTCACATATGCTAGAGTTGGAGTTTTCCTCTTTTTCAAAGGCATACTTTTGAAAATGGCCACATTCATTCAACATACTCAAATTTGTTGAATGGAGATTCTATTTTCAAATAAAATCATAGCATAAAATTAAAACTTCACTTAACATATTGCACATATGCTAGAGTTGTAGTTTCACTATTTTTCAAATGCACACTTTTGAAAATGACCACCTTCATTCAACATGCTCAATTTTTTTCAATCAAGGTTCTATTTTCAAATAAAATTATAACATAAAATTTAAACTCCACTTAAAATATTTCACATAGGTTAGAGTTGAAGTTTTCCTTTTTTTTTAATAAAAAAAGCAAGAAATCACACACATGAAATCAACACATATTTTGGACTCCATTTGACATACCCAAATTTGTCAAATAAGAGTCCCATTTCAAAAATTTACACAAAAAAATTGAACTCTATTTAACATACCCAAAGTTGTTAAATAGATTTCTCCTCTTTCAAAAATCATAAATGCACTTGACTCCCACTTAACATACCAAATTTGTTAAGTAAGAGACACATTTTTTGAAAATAAATTAAATCACATTTGGCTTCTACTTAACATACCAAATTTGTTAAGTGAGAGTCCCATTTTCAAAAACACAAATCAAATCACACTTGGCTCCTACCTAACATACTAATTTTTTTAAGTAAGAGTCTCATTTTCAAATCATAAATACACTTGACTTCCATTTAACATACCAAATTTAGAGTCTCATTTTCAAATCACAATACACTTGACTCCTACTTAACATACCAAATTTATTAAGAAAGAGTCTCACTTTCAAATCAACACACATATCAAACACACTTGGCCCCTATTTAGCATACCAAATTTGCTAAATAAGGGTAACATTTTGAATCCAAAATAACAAACATATATCAAAATACATTTGACTCCACTTTACATACCAAATTTGTTAAGTGAGAAGTCTCATTTTAAAAAGTAATTCAATCACATTTGGCTTCCACCTAACATACTAAATTTGTTAAGTGAGAGCCTCATTTTCAAACATATTTGGACTCTACTTTACATACTAAATTTGTTAAGTAAGAAGCCCCACTTTCAAATCAAATCAACATATATCACGCATAACCAATCATCATAAGCAAAGATGTTTTCACAAAATTTTCAAACATACAATCGAAACCTTTCTAGCATACCTAAATTTGCTAAGTAAAGGTTTTTCCAAATCAAAATTTTCAAACAAGACACACAATACAAATATCTTCGAAGGTCTCTCCAAATATTTGAACCCCACCCAACCTACTTAAATTGGTTGAGTATGGTTTCTAAATCAAAATCATATGGTAAAGTCTCTCCTCACATCATAAATCTTTCCAATAGAACCCCATTAGCATACCTAAATTTGTTAAATGAGGGTTTTAATTCAAAAAAGATAAATCAAAATCAACAATTCAAGTCAACATCAAGGTGAAAGCTTCTCCTCCAATTCTACAAATTTCTCCATGCAATTTGAACCCCATTCAACATAACCAAAATTAATGAAATGTGGATTATAACTCAAGATCAAAAGATAAATCAAGCAACAACATTTTAAGCAATCAAAGGAAAGGGGATACTTATGATATTCTCAAGTCAAAAGAAGGTGGGATATTACCTTATCTCGAACCTCTAAAAAAGTAGTTTCTAAAATTAAAAAACTCTCTCTACAGTGCCTGAGGTAGCTCAAATCTCCAACATCAAGGAAGGTTTACAAGTTGCCAAAGACAACTTGAAGAAGGTGACAGCCACAGCAGTAGCAGTCCACCTTACTTGCCCAGGATAGTTCAATAGCGCAACCACCGTCCGAGTCCAGCACTCCATCCACAGTTACAGCTACTACTTCTTCCACTAGCTCCTCTTTTGCCAGTAGGAGCATTGTATCATCGGATAAGGGCATTAAATCCCTTACTCCGCTTACTTTATTAGATTTTTATTATGTACCTCCACCTAAAAAGAAATCAATGAAAAAAGCTTTCACTTACATCTTGTCCACTTTTCATGCTTTAAATTTTATTCCTCTTGAAAACTCTCAAAATCTAGAAAATAATAATGATATCTCTAGTCATTATGATACACTCTCTTTTGATTCAGAATTGGACTTTCCCTTTCTGAATCAATCGAGTTCACCTCTTGAGATTGATTTAACATCAATTGACTCTGAGGATTCCATAGAAGAAGCTATAGGTATACTTGATGAGAAGGTAGAACTTTCCACAAGTTCATCATTCTAAGAAGTCACTGAAGTCAACCTACGTAGTGGTAAAGTTCTACCTCCTAGGGTTGCACCTCTTGATAATAGTAAACAAGTCATTAGTTCTAGTGAGCAGATAGCCCCTCCATAAGATGCTCTACCCATGGATATGCTTATGGTGGACCAAGTCAGAGTTGATTATAACGTCCTAGCACATCTTAGAAAGTTGTGAGCTAAGTTAAGCATATATAACGCCCTTATCTTATCCAAAGAGATGAGGGAATCTCTAGTCAAGGCTCTTCTTTATCTAGAGATATACTTAGCTCAGCTGACTACTATTGAAGAGGAGGCACATAGCACAAAGGAAATTTTAGGAGTTACATTCAGTGATGAGGACTTGCTTCTGGGAATGACTAAGCATAACCGCCCTCTTTACATTACAATGGACATTGGCAGATACAGATTATCAAGAGTTCTGGTTGACTAGGGTGCTTCAGTCAATATTATGAGTTTAAGAACCCTTGCCTACTTAAGGATCAACATCTCCAAACTCCAAAAAGAGAGGTTGATGTTGAGAGGATTCAATGAACAAGGCGAGTGAGCCTTAGGCTCCATAGTGTTGCCATTAGAGATGGATTATTGGAAGACTGAAGCCAAGTTTCATATCATAGACTCGGATACATCTTTCAATGTTTTGCTTAAGATATCATGGATATATGAGAACAACACAGTTCCATCCTCTCTACATTTATGCATGAAGTTCATTAGAGGTGGAATTAAGTACTATATCAAAGGATATCTCAATTCCTTCACAATCCATGAGGTGAGGATATATGAAGACGCAGCCTATTTTCTTCCCCAAAATCAATAAGTACATTCTTTCAAATCTACTCAAGATCCCCATGAGGGACAAAAAGAAAGAAAAGAAAATGCAAAAAATTTAGAAAAAGAAAAGAAAAAAGAGAAAGAAAAAGAAAATAAAAGAGAGCGAAACATGGACTTAGGGGAAGTGTGGTGCTTATTTTTAGTTCATGTGTATGTGCGTGTATATGGGGGGGGACACCACACAGATTTGAGAATGCACTTATTGAGGTGATTGGGTATGATATCAAGAAATAATGCACTATCTCAAAAGATAGAAATCACAATCCTACGATAGCCCTAATCACCTAATAAGGACTCATAAGGTATGATGGGTCTTCGAATATACTAGAGATTTTTCTCTTACTTTACATGGATGAATAAAGTAGGGTTTATTTAAACTGGATTATAAAGTTCCCTATGGAGATAAGCCCCAATAGTTAATTACATTCTAATGAAGGTGATTTTCTTAAGAATACTCTCGATTAAAGTATTTAATTATTATCTCCAAAAAAATCAAAGATAGGACTATCAATAAATTAGCTGTATTTGGAAGATCAAATGGGATAGATCGAAAGGAAAGACTTATTATCAAAACCAAGGGGAGATGAGTAGGGGATGCTCATGATACTAGAAAGCTTAGTGAGCATCCCAAACTATCCTATGGTTGAGCTTTATATATTTGAAATTAAGGAGAATTATATATTTGAGTAGAAATTTTATTAGAAATCTAGGACTTATAATTCCATAATACAAGATTATAGAAATATATAAGAGGTGAGGATTTATGCTTGTAGCCCCAATAAGAAAACAACAACTTCATATCCTAAATTAAGTAGCCTTAGCGAGGGCTAAAGCACGACATAAATCTAAGGCAAAAGTGAGTATATTATTTACCTCCACAAGAGAGAGTAAACTACCCGACTGCTGGACTTATAACCTCCCGGAGTGGTAGCCAGCTATCTCCTCCTACGTTTTAAAATTAGGTAGATAAGTCTTATGATTTTGCAAGATGGGTTGGTTGTTATTATTTAGAAAAGAAACTAAAGTCTTTAAACCCACTCCCTAAGAGACTAGAGCATGAGTGGTACGAATAATGACTTAGTGTAATGCAAATCTTATTAAATTTTATTTGATTTTTGACTCTTTATTTTTGACATAGGCTATAATATTTTTATATGCCTAAATGTATGATGAAGTTGTTCATAGGATAAATCAAAAGAGAAAGATGTGTTTTTCGCTCTCAAAGGTTAAGCCCATTTTCTATCTAGCAAAGATGGAAACCCTCTCTTAGCAAGTGTGAAACAAAATGATATGTGTGATATTAAACATACAACATCCAGCTAAGGGTTTACTTTTATTATCTTGATTTAATGCCTAGGCTTTATATGAGGTTACAAGTTTATTTTAGAAAATTTAGTTATGAGTTGTTAATTGGGGAAGAAAAGTTCATTTTTTCTAAGAGACTATCGCATCCAAGCCAGACAATAATCACCAATTATTAATAAACTATGAAGAGACGTGCTTTTTCTAATGCACAGACTAAGCAAATCATCAAATAACTTATATATATCTATCGTAATGTAATAAGAGGCCATTGTGGTCGGGTACTGCTGTACAACTTGAAAAAGAAATGGGTAGTCGGGCTCTACCTTATACATCCCAGTATGATGAAAGAATAATTACAATTTAATTACAATAATGAATGGGAATGATGGGGAATCTTCAAATCTTCAAATCTTCAAAGCTCCTTCTTTCCATCACTTCCTTCTTCATTTGATTGGTCAAGCTCCATAGGATCACATGGTACATAATACTTGGTCTTATAACCAATGTTTATCCTAAGCCCCCATAACACTAATCCTAATTCCTAATGAAAAATTATATTAAAAATACAAAAAGTAAATATAACTATACCCACAAAATAAGTGTTAGCTAAACACACCATACAACTCAAGTAGTTATATGAATGATTTAGACTTAGCACCCTGCACATTGGTAACCAAGTCCACCTATCCTAATGTAGATTATGCTTAGGGGTTAAGCAACCTACACAAAAAAATATTTATATTTATTTTTAAGAGCCATTTAAGCATAATCTCCTGCATAAAATATGATTAGGGTAATCACGGTCTAACATCCAGTCTACGCTCACACCCTAACATTCAGTCTACAACAGTACATCACAAAATAAAATATACATCAAATCATGCACCACCCTAACATAAAGCTAGAAGTGCTGACTTAAGCTAATATATGTATTAAGGCTTATGTGGTATATCCTAGCTAGGCTTTAGAGTTAAGATTTTCAATGTATGCAAGACATCTAATCATAAAGGGTGATTTCACTTTAAATGGTTTAATTTATTTGCAAATTTTACTGTTGACCTCACTTTTGGAGTGAGCTTTCAACTTGTCCATCTTAGGCATAAGTACTCCTTTAAACACTAAGAGTTTCTTAGTCTTAAGACACTTCTAGCGATTAGATGAACACTTAACCTAACCCTAGAGACTTAGGAGAGTTTGTCATAGGAACACGTTATGTCTTATGGGTATTAGGAGAACTTGCCTACCCTATAGATTGAACCCAATCCTTGCTTCCTTCTTTCAAATCAAACTTCAAATTCAAATCTCAAATTAATTCTAAAATTCAAATCATAAATCAATTCTAAATTAAATAATTGAAACCCATGATCAATTCCAAATCCAAAATCTTTCCTAAGCCCTTTGACTTCATCTTATGGACTTAGCTCAAATCAAATCCAAATCACTCCAGATTCAAAAGATTTTCTCATAACCCATTTATATTCTCAATTATATTTACAAATATAAATGAAATATAAATTCAAATAACCAAAACTAAATTCAAAACTCAAGTCCAAATCCAACTTAAATCCAACTTATACTCTTTTAAGTCAAATCCTTGAACTTAGCTTAAATCAAATCGAAATCACTCCAAATTCAAAATATTTCTCATAACCTATTTATATTCTCATTTATATTCGCAAATATAAATGAAATCTTAATTCAAATAACCAAAACTAAATTCAAAACTCAAGTCCAAATCTAACTTAAATCCAACTTATACTCTTTCAAGTCAAATCCTTGAACTTAACCAAATCAAATTCAAATCACTCCAAATTTAAAAGATTTTCTCATAACCCATTTATATTCTCATTTATATTCACAAATATAAATGAAATATTAATTCAAATAACCAAAACTAAATTCAAAACTCAAGTCCAAATCTCACCTAAATTTGACCTATACCTCTTTCAAGTAAAATCCTTGAACTTAGCTAAATCATCCTCAAATCAATCCAAACCATTGGATTTTCTCTTCAAACAATCATTCCCTTAATCACATGCCCAAATATAAATATAAACTTCAATCATCAAACCAAAATCTAACTAATCGAAGTCAACCCCATGTTCACCCTTTTGACTTAAAATTATCAAATGAATCAAAACTCATTTGACTCCAAATCACCTGCAATTGGATTTATATTTCAATCATAAGTCCATAGGTGAGTTCAACCAAACTTGAATCAAGCCTTAATCAAGCCAATTGACCCAAAGTGACCTAAAGCACCTTTTTGAGCTAAATTCTAATCCAACCCAAATTGCATTGAACTAAGCATATATAAGCATCACATTGTGAGCAACAATCATCCTAGGATGATCAACCACTCAAATTGGGTCAAACCAAGTCAAACCTAGCCTTTGACCAAGTCAATACTTAGCCCGAATGGAACCCAAACTAGCCAAAATCCTCCATAAGCCAAATTGATTGAAACCATTAATCTAAACCAGTTCATAATCAATGATTGAACTTGACCAAGCCATCAATTGAACCAAACTAAGCCTAATTGGAAACTTGACCTAAGTTGACCCAAGTTGACCTAAAAAGTCAAAATGGGTCAAATCTTGATCTAAGCTAAATTGATTGCAACCAATGGATCAAATTTATTTTAAATCACTTATTGAACTTGACCAAAGCTTCAATTGGCCAACTAGACCCAACCTAGCCCAATTGACCATAAACCCAACTTGACCTAAAACATCAAATCAACTTGAAATCAAACCAAACCAAAATTGATCCAAACTAAAGCTTACAATATATTGTAAATGATTAACCAAGCCTAAACCAATCCTTGACCTAACCCAATTGGGTCAAATTGGTCAACTTGATCCATTTGACCTAAATGAACCTAAATGAACCAAAACCAAATATAAATAAAATTGAACCAAACTAATGATACCCATACACTTCAAATGGTCATATGAACTTAACCCAACCATTGGTTTAACCCAATTTGACCAATTGGCCAAGTTGACCCAAGTTGACCCATTTTGACCCAAATGGACTAACTTGAGCCAAATCACATCAAATCAACTCCAAATTCATTAAAAATTGGCATAATTCATTTTTGAAACATTTAAAATCTGCCTAAAGTGAATCCATGGTCAAATGACCAAGATACCCTTAGGTTAAGGGTATCACATGGGGTGAAATACCCATGTAATGGATTATCCACTCATAGGCACACTTGGCACTCATTCCTTGGGCCACCTAGGAATCTAGGACATCACCCATTCCCTACCATGCATGGTTGGGTTGGCCATGACTCAAGGGAGGTGAAATCACATCCCCTCCTCCATTGGTTCAAGCCAAACCACCCAAGGCAACCACCACCTCCCAAGCAAACCTTCTAAACTTCCTTCTCCACTCAAGGGGAGACACTTGGCATACCTAACTCCCCGGCTCGACCTCCCAACCTCAACCATTTGATTCAAATAGCAAAACAAATCATCCCATCCTTAGTCATCGGATCAAGGGAGGGAGGTGTAATCATCCCCTCCCCACTCCACACACACACATTCTCTTTGCAAACCAAACACATTCACTCACTCTTGATTCCAAAGCATCCTTAGAGGTTCCCTCGAGTTCCTTGAGCTCCCCTACCTCTGGAATTCTTAATTTTCCTCAACCCAAGCCAAAGGAGAAATCCCACTTGGCCAATTCACTCAATTCCCCACAGAAGCTCAATCAACTCCTCCCACACCTTCTCTAGAGCCAATCAAGCTTGAGCCCACCTTTTCTCAAGCACTCCAGCCACTACAGAGGTGATTTCAATCAACTCCAATGAGCTTTCCAGCAAGGCTTGCTCCATAGAGCACTCAGAGGAGAGGCAACTTGCCAAAACTTTGACAGGGCTCGTCTCTACTAGAAGAAGCTACCTCACCGTCGGTCGTGAACTTCGGTGAGGTATGCACCTTAAATTATAAATTTAATAAAATTATGTGGTCTTTTGTGAAAGAAATCCACACCTCATCAAATTCTAATCGTTGGATGTTCTTCCTACACCTCTTGAAGGTGTGGGGTAAATCCCATCTAAATCAAGCTTAGGTGAGCTCGGATTAGGCAGTGGAGGACGGATGGCCCCCGTCTCCTACAACTTAGGTTGGGAAAAATCATGAGCCGTCCATCTCGCGTGTTTTGGATGGACAACTCTGATTAAATCACGCTTAAACTTCTGTTTAAACCCTTTAGAACCATAGGATTAATCCTGGCCCTCCGATCCTTGATCGGACGACCTAGGGGAAAGCGTGTCCCGTCGCCAGCTAACACGACGCATGAACTGATAACTTAAATAACCAATCCTAGCATGCCACGTGAAAAGCACAATGCGTCAGCAGTCCACATGGCGCTGATGGGATTAGTTAATTAATTAGAGTATTTTAATTATCCATTAATCATAAAAATTTCATAAAATCATAATTAAATATAAAAAAATCTAAAAAATACAAACTCAGGTTCATTTTAAAGATAATTCAAAAGGTAATAATATAAAATTAAAATTAATTAATTTTGAGCAAAAAAATTCACTCAATTTGAGTTTTATTGGAAATATAATTAGGTCAATTACTTCTAAACTTCCTAGGGTTAATTAGTGGGATGACCTCTGACTCCCATGATTTTCTTGGAATTTATTGTTGGATTAATTAAAGGAATTTCTTATTTCATCCTTAATCCTTCTATTAACTAAATAAATGATTAGTTAACCTATTAAACAGTGATAAATTCATTAATTAAGCTTTCTAATCACCATGAAATAGTGAATAGACTTAGGGAATGAGATTAGGATTTCTTTTCCAATCTTTTTCCCTAAGCTCATTTCATTCGGGAAAAAATTTAATTAATTTACAAATTAATTAATGGCTTAATCACTTCATTAATCAAATAAATCAATCAAATTCAAAACTAATTTATTTAGAACTTAATCACATAATTCTTGGGTAGATACTTAGGTGTTCAAAAACCTAAGATACTTCAAAGAAAATTATAATCAAACTACATGTGAAGGATGATTATGAAAGTACTTAATTAAACCTTTTAGCTTAATTAATCAATAATTGTGAGCCAATTGCATTAGGCCCCTTTACTTCTTAGGTGCATTGCTGACTTAAATTTCATGTGGTTTCATATCATATGTTGGCTCATAATAACTTATTTAATTATGTTAAAGTGGTACAAGTAAGGGGAAATTAATGGATTTAATTCACACCTTAACCTAAGTAAAACATAAAATCATCCTAATTGTTCTAAAATTAAACTAAACCAATTCACACATGGGGGAAATGGGTTAGAACCAGAAAACTCTTTTCACATTTCCTAAGTCAAATCAAATTCAAAAAATAAAAAATAAAAATCTCTTTAAAGAATTTTGATTCACTTTAAATCACTTTAAATGATCTTATTTCATAGGATTATCTTTAGAAATTAATTAGGGTAAATGAAGTCTTATGCTTATATCATTTCATTTTTCCAAGAATGCTAAATATTGTTTTCCATATTAAATCATGCATTCATATCTTTTGAAAAATCAATTAAATAAAATATTTCCTTTTACATCAAATTGCATGTTTTGGCTAAAGATTAATAATATGAGTGGTTATTATCACTATTAAACCAAAACATACTTTCAAAACCTATAAATAAAAAATTATAAATGAAGTGATGCTACTTATAAGTACTTATAATCTTACATGTGATTATAGCATAAGATGTGTATTATGTGATTTTCTTCTCTTCTCTTAACATGGATTTGAATAGGATTTACAAAGTGTATAGTTCATTAGAAATGAACATAACACTTGCTTAAATCTATTCTTATGCACTTCTATGTTATGAGTTAAGAAGGATCTTCACATTACATATGTAAATTATACAACTAAATCAAACAAAAAATCTTTTGCATGATTCTTCATCCATTTGTTTCCTTTTGTACATTTACATGTATTTAAGATAAGTGGTATATTAGTCTAGAAATTCTGGGGTTGCGAGGCTTTAAGTAGCCCCGAGTAGGTCTTATATTTTACACCACTGGTATAGAAAATAATAGTGTCGTACTCAGTTATGTCTTTTATACATATGGATGTGCATTTAGCTAATGGATAAATGAACCCCTCTCTTTTATACATAATAAAAACGTGCATTCATGGAATATCCAAATTTTCTTAAGCAACATCCCTTTGCATTCATCATCAAGGTGTGCTAAAATGTGCATTACATGTATAGGTATGCTTAGGATTATTTATATGCATGATATACATGGTGGAAAGAAATAAATAGTTGTGTTATGCGATAGTAATTCACCTTAACTAATCCTAGGATGTCTTTCTTATTGAATAGGTTTATTTAGACCAAATCTAAACTTAGGGTTAATTAAAACACATAATAAAATATTCACTAAAGTAAAATCATTAATGAATCTACTTTAGAAATTACTTAAGGTAGGGTTGAAAGAGAAGTCTCTTTTCTTTTCTTCTCTTTACAATATTTAGTAACTAAAGGTAGGTTCATTCAAACAAAATCAAATCATCAAATAAAATTGAAAAATTGATTAAACCACTTAAACTAAAACCACCCTTCTAAATTGAATCTTTTACATTTATAAAATCCCAACCTTAAAGCCTAGCTTAGACATACCATACAAGCCTTAAATAGCACACACATTAGACTAAGTCACCATTTCTAGCTCTATATTAGGGCGGTACATGATTTGATGCCTGATTTTATTTTGTGATGTAATATTTTTAGACTAAATTTTAGGGTGTATGTGCATAGACTAGATGGTAGGGCGATCTTAGCTTAGTCATGTCTTCTGTAGGGGATTGTGCTTAAGGGGCGCTGTAATTTAAAAAATATAAATATTTTTGCTGTGTAGGTTGCTTATACCCCTAAGCATAATCCAAACTAGGATAGGTGAACTTGGTAACCCATGTGTATGGTGCTTGGGTTGTGTGGTATGTTTAACTAATCTATGTTTTGCAGGTTTAGTTAGATTTATCTTTCCCATTTTGATTTAACTTTTGCAATTAAGAATTGGAATGAATGTTATGGGGGAATTAGGATGAACATTGGTCATAAGACCAAGTCTTATGCACCATGTGAAGCCTTGGAGCAACCATATCTCAACCAACCAAAAGAAGGAAAGAAATGAAGAAAGAAAGAAATGAAGAAATGAAGAAATGAAGAATGAAGAAT
Source organism: Cymbidium sinense (assembly GCA_021442155.1). Lineage (NCBI taxonomy): Eukaryota > Viridiplantae > Streptophyta > Magnoliopsida > Asparagales > Orchidaceae > Cymbidium > Cymbidium sinense. Next base: position 83,594,942 of record CM038223.1, read on the forward strand.
GAAGACCCCCACAACATGAATTCCTTTTAATTGTAATTATTCATTTGTAATCCTAGTTGTACTAGGGTAGAGCTCGGCTACCTATATTTTTTTTGGGTTTATGTGGTGGAGCCCGACTATATTGGCCTCTTATTCTTTTGCGATAATTTTATAAATTTACTCATGTTTTATTTATAATTGTGCAATTAGAATGGCATGATCTTTCTAGTTTCTTCATTGTTTGATGAATTTCCTGGATGCAATTATGCTCTTAGGGAAAAATAAATTTCTATCCAATTAAATAACTCAAAATTAAATTAAACAATTCATAACCTCACCTAAAGCCTAGAACATAAATCAAGATAATAAAAGATTTAGTAACCACTTAGCTGGATGTTATATGTCTCACATCCTGCATAAAAATATATTGCTTCACTATTGCTAATGGAGGACTTCCATCTTTGCCAGAGAAAATGGCTTAACCTTTAAGATCCATGGTGGAAAAACACCTCCTTCTTTTTGATTTTGGTCCATAATCAATCTTCTCATGCATTAGTCATATGAAATCCCATTGCCTATGTCAAATCAAAATGTCCAAAAATTAAGATAAAAATTAACAAAATTTACATTAAATTAAGTCATTATTCATGTCTTATATGATCTAGTCTCTTAGGGAGTGTGTTTAAGTACTTAGTTTCCTTTCTAAATAAATAACTATCTAGCTATCTTACAAAGCATAAAATTTGCCTACATGTATTTAAAATCATAAGAGGTGTAAGTTGACGATCACCCCCAGGCGGTTGTAAGTCCAACAGTCAAGTGGTTTATTCTCTCTTATAGAGATAAACCATATACCTATTTTCACCTTAAATTTAGATCGTACCTTGGCCCTCACCAAAGCTCCCAAGATTTAGGATCCGAGGTTGATGTTTCCCTTTACGGGCTACAAGCATAAATCCTCACCTCTTAGGCATTTCCATTATCTTGTATTATGGAATTGTAAGCCCTATATTTCTAATTAAAAATCAACTCAAACATATAATTTCCCTCAATTTTAAAAATATAAAGCCCAACCATAGGATAGTTTGGGATGTTCACTAGGTTTTCTAGCATCGTAAACATCCCCTACTCATCTCTCTTTAGCTTGGACAATAACTCCCTCCTTTTGATCAATCATGAAATTAAGAAGGTACGTCACCATTGTTCTACACCAAGAGAACGAGGTAGGAACCTACTTAGGGATACTTAAAGTTATGCATCCCTAGGATGTCCAGACTAATATACTGCTAAAATTCTTACTTATGCAAATCAACACATGAATATAAGGATGAGACTTCTTTTCATACACTAGATTTATATTCACTTGCATTTCCTAAGCATATATCTAACTAAATTTACAGTATATATGTATATTCAATCATTAGTAAATTTTTTGAAAATATATTTGAGATTTAATAATGATACTAGCCACACATATTTTAAATTTAAATCAACACATGCAATTTGACAAAAAAAAGAAATCATTTTATTTAATTAATTTTAAAAGAGATGGATACATGAATCATATGGCATACCACATTTAGCATGATTAGAGAGAAATAAAACAACACAAGCATGTGATTTCATTCAAATCAACTAAGTCCTAAGGACAATCAAACTAATTAAGATTATTTAAAATTAACCAAAGTTCTTTAATGTCATTTCATTTTCATGTTTGATTTGATATAAGGAATGCGAAAGAGGTTTGCTAATCCTAATCTCATTCCCCATGTGTGAGTTAATTTAGTTTAATGAAGAATAATTAGGTTGATTTTATGTCTTAATTAGGTTAGGGTATGAATTAAGTCAATTAATTAACCCTTACCTACATCACCATAAGTTAATTTACTAATTAATAATGAGCCAATATGATATGCAATCACATGAAAGTAAATTTGCAATGCTTCTAAGAAATGAAAAGCGCCTAATGCAATTGGCTCATGATTAATAGTTGATTAGGCTTAAGGGATTTCACTTAACTACTTTTATAGTTTTCTCATATATGTGAGTTAACTATAATTTCATTAGCTCTCTCTTTAGGCTATTGAACACCCAAAGAGCTACCCAAGGTTGACTAAATGTGATTAGATGTGAAATGGATTTTATATTGAGTTAATTAAGCTAATTAACCCATTTTGGTTAAGCATTAAGTATTTTGAATTAATGAAATGGAATTAACTTAAAGAAAGAGATCAAGAAAAAGGCCTTAATCTCAATCCCTAAGTCCCATATTTGATTACATAGGCTTTAATTTTATCTTGAGGATTAATTAATTAATTAAACACTTAATTATCTCATTAATCATTAACAAATCAATTTCCAAAAAGTCAAGAAAACTTAAGAAATGAATTAGGAAAAATATCCCAATCACATTCCTTACGCTCCTTTACTGTTCAATAGAGGTAATTAGGCTTAAATAATTAATTAAGTCATTGTTCATTCACTAGTTATTATTAATTAAATTAAGAGAGTGGTTAAGGCTTAATTAATTGATTTTTCTAATTAAGCAACCAATAAAATCCTAGAAAAATAGGGGATGCAGAAGTCATCCCCTAAACATCCACAAAAAATTTGAGATTAATTGAGTGACTAATTAAGGAGTAATTAAGCTAATTAGATTTTTACTTAAACCTTAATTAAGCCAAAATCACTGTTCAAAATAAATTAATAATAATTTTCCAAGATTCTTCTCTGAAATATCTTCAAAATGCGCCTAAGTTTGTATTTTTGGATTTTTCAAGGATTACCTATGATTTTAGGAAGTTTTAGGCTTAAAAATAGATTAATTTGGCCTAATTAAAGCCTAAATCTAGTGAGGCCATTTGGCGGCTTGCGCGGCGTGCTTTTCACATGATGTGATGAGATTGGCTATTTAAGTTGTCACATCCGAAGGCTAACTCGGATGGCGACGGATGCGTTTTCCCATGGACCGTCTGATCTAAGATTGGATGGCCATGATTCGATCTATAGTTTATGAAGGATTAATTAAAGGATCTAACATAATTTAATAATGGCCCTCCATTTCGATCACACAAAATGGATGGCACATGATCTTTTCTCATTCGATTCGAGCTCACCCGAGCTCGGATTGTGATCAAATTGATCCCACACTTTGAGAAGAAGGAGACAAACACATCTAACATTCAAAAATGCATGACATTCAAATTATCTTCATAAAAGACCAATCTATTTTCCATACAAGGCTCAGTTTTGCAAAATTATCTCACCGGAGCTAATGTCCGACGGTAGGTAGCTTCGCCTAGTTGAGGCGAGGCCCTGTTGAGAAGCTTTGGGCTTGATTTGAAGTCGATTTCTCCCATGGCCAAACTCCTCCTATTTTGTGATTGGTCTTGGTCAAACTCCTATCTCCAGCACTTGGGAAGGCTTGGAGATGATTCAGTTAGCTTCAATGAAGTAAGGGGATGGTGTGGGTGCAAGGAATTTATGTTTGATCAAGTAGAGGGTGAGTATTGAACGGGAAGGTGGTGTCCTATTTCAGCTTTACTTGGGAAGGAGGAATGCTAATTGAGGGAGCTCGGGGAGTGCTTGGGAGTGCTTTGTGGGATTTTAAACATGGCTAGGGAACTCTCACAAAGCAATTTGTATCGAATCCCACTCGAATTGAGGGGGCATACCCCTCAATTGGACATGATGGACAGACGAGATTGATTCCTAAAAATCTATCGATTGGCCACCGTTGAGTCATTGGAGGGGTCATGGTCAGTGCCACGTGGCTCACCAGGAGTGGACAAAGTGGTGGCAAGAGTCTCAAGGCTTGATATGGAAGGATTGAGTTAGGTTGGTTCTTCCTTTGCCCATGGGGTGTTCAGCCATAGAGGTGGTTATTTGGCTTACTTCCCTTGGTCCATGGCAAGTATTAGAATGTCTTAGGGTGGGCTAAGGTGGCCTAGGAGTTCCTCATTTGGCACTTTGAGGGCTATCATGGGTGAGGCAAAGTCGACTTTGCCTCTTAAGGCAAAAATCTGATGTAAATAGAGGGTGTCCATTGGTTAATCCCCTTGGGTTGGGTCCCACAAAGAATTGGGCTGGTTTGAGGCTAACCTAGGGTCCATTTGGGTTGGGTTAGGTCAGCCACCAAGGTTCCATGAGTTGGTTTTTGGTGATTTGGCTTCATATGGTCAAAATAGGTTCATTTGGGTTAGGTTGGGTTGGGTTGACCAATTGGTCAAGTTAGGTCAAACCAAACTTAGGTTAGGTTCATATGATGATTTGGGCTATTTTGGCTCAATTGGTTTTGATTAATTTGGCTTAGGTTTATTTTAGCTCATTTGGACTCAAATAGGTCAAATGGGCAAAGTTGATCAATTTGACCAATTTGACCAAATTGGGTTGGGTTATGTATTAAGTCAAGTTCAATTGGTTGATTAAAAGTAGTTGTAGGCTTTAGTTTGGTTTAATTTAGATTTAATTTGGATTTTGGCTAACTTAACCCTTTAGGTCTATTTGTGTTAGGTTGGGTCAAGTTAACCAATTGGTTAAATTGGGCTCAATCATGGCTTTGGTCAAGTTCAATAAGTGATTTGGAATGAACTTGAACCATCAATGGTTTCAATCAATTTGGTATATGGTGGATTTTTGGCTAGTTTGGGTTTCATTTGGGTTAAGCATTGACTTGGTCAAAGGGTTAGGTTGACTTGGTTTGACCCAATTCTAGACAATTGATTAACCTATGATGATTGTTGATCATGATATGGGGTTTGGATGGGCTTAGTTCGATCCAATTTGGGTTGAATTCAAACTTGACTCAAAGAAATCTTTTAGGTCACTTTGGGTCAAGTGGACCTAAATGGGTCAATTGGCTTGATCATGGCTTGATTCGAGTTTAATTGAACTCATATGTGGACTTAGGAAGGAAATATAAATCCAATTGCAAGTGGTTTGGAGTCAAATGAATTTTGGCTCAAATGACAATTTCAAGTCAAAAGGGGTCAACATAAGCTTGACTTAGGTTGACTTGGGTTTGGATTGATAATTATAGTTTGTGTTTATATTTGGAATAATGATTGAAGGAGTGATTGAATCATGAAGAAATCTATGGGTTTTGAGTTAATTTGGATATTATTTAGCCAAGTTCAAGAAATTGGCTAAATGGGCTAAAATTAAGAATTTGATCTGATTTGGGTTAGGTTTTGGCATTTTGGATTTATATTATATTTATATTCATGAATATAAATGAAGATATAAATGATTCATGAGATAACCACTTGAATTTGGAGTGGTTTGCAAGCAAATTTGACCAAATTGAGGGATGTAGGTCAAAAGGGCTTAAGTAGGAAATTGGTTAAGTTTAGTTTTGTTTGATTTGATTTGAATAATTTGAATTTGGATTTTATTTATATTTATGAATATAAATGAAGGAATTATTGATTTATAAATAAATCAACCAAATTTGATTTGGTTTGAAGGAGGTTTTGGCTAAGCATATGAAGATGGTCCATATAGCTTAGAAAGGGGTTTTGGACTTCAATCATTTGGAGTTGGATTTGATTTATGGTTGGATTAATGATCTTGAGAAAATCAATTGAATTGGGGTTGATTTGAATTTGGTTAAGGCTATGTCCATAAGATAAAATCAAAGGGCTTAGAAAAGGATTTAGAATTTGAGTTTAATCATGGGTTTCAATCATTTGATTTGGGGTTGGATTTATGATCTTGGATTTGAATTCGAGATTTTGTTTGGAAGAAGGAAGCAAGGATTGGGTTTAAGGCTATAGGGTAGGCAAGTCTTCCTAAATCCCTAAGGCATAACCTATCCCTATAGCTAACTCTTCTAAGTCTCTAGGCTTAGGTTAAGTGTTCACCTTATCACTAAAAGTGTCTTAAGACTAAGAAACTCCTAGTGTCTACAAGAGTCTTAGATCTATGATGAAGAATTTGAGAGCTCACTCCCTAAAGTGAGGTCAACTAATGTGTGGTGTAACTGACTAGGTGCATCACACATATTGGTGTTGACCGAGACGATCAACAACATCTAAAGGATTGCAACCACTAACAGAAATGATCTACTCCTAAACCTGAGGTGTAGAAGAAATCAAGATCTTAGTGCATTGTAACTCAACTTATGTCAGGGTCATAAGAGAGGAAGGAAGGATCCATTGAGGGATCAAGCATGTGAACCTTCCACTATAGAAGCAAGTTCATGTTATCCATAGGGGATAAAAGCTGAGTTTGATAATGATTTGGGGAGGAAAGATCCGTTGGGGATGAGTGCATGAACCTTCCACTAGGGAAGCAGGTTCAGATCATCCACTAGGGATAGGGATTTGACTAGGTTTGATTTTATGAGGGCTCCACTAGGGAGAGGATATGATTTGTGACTCACTGAGGAATAAATTGGTTTATTTTGAATGGTGGGGCATCCACTTGGGATGAGAATTTAATTTGTTTATGATGACTTGTGATTTTAGGCTCCACTAGGGAGAGGATGATGGATTTAATTTGGATTCCACTGGGGAAGGATGGTGAATCAAATGAAATGGAACATGTTGGTGTACAATGGATCTACTAAGAAGGGGCTAATATCAGCCTAGTCCAGTCTTAGATTTACAAATCCAAAAGGATAGTCTACCAACCATCAAGTAGGACTAACCAACCTAAGGGATGCCTTTCAGTGTGCAATGGTCAAGTTAAGAAGAAAGCTTATAGACTTACAACTTCTTAAATAAGGAACCACTAGGGTGATCGATTGATTGCATAACAAATCAAACCCGACCTAAGGCAACTATTTAAGCGAATGTCGTTATGGACTCACATCGACTCAAGAATAGTCAGAATCAATTTAATTTAAATTTTAAAATGGACCTTGATGATGTGCTATGTATCCACTAAGAAGGGGCTAATATCAGCCTAGTCATAGCTTAGATTTACAAATCCAAAGGGATAGTCTACCAGTCATGAGGTAAAGCTAACCAACCTATGGGGTGCATTTTGGTGTGCAGTGGTCAAGTTAGGAAGGAAGTTTATAGACTTATAACTTCCTGAACAAGGAACCACTAGGGTGATCGGTAGATAGCACAACAAATTGAACCCGACCTAAGGCTGCTCATCGGTGTGCAACGATCGTGCTGGAAAGAATGCGTAATAGGCTTATATCTTTCAAAGCAAGGACGACCATCGGGGTGACTCATTGGTGGCACAACAAGTCAAACCCGACCTAAGGGCGACTACTGAGAGAGTACCGACCCAGGGACTTATCTCAACTCAAAGTAGTCAGGCAATTCCTATAGGGAGTTTTGCTGACACTACCCTAAAGATAGGATGCATGCTTTAGGATAAGGTACTGCTAGAGGTTTTCCCTTTCATCCACAAGTGAATATATATATATATATATATATATATATATATATATATATATATATATATATATATATATATATATATATATATATATATATATATGTTTTGTTATTATGTTTGCATGGACCCTATTGGTGTGCGAGGGACCACACTAAGAAGGGGCTCATATCAGCCTGGTCCTAACTCAAATTTACTAGACCAAAAGAGAATCTACATATCTATGAGACAAATTCTCCAACCACAGGAATGACTACTAGGAAAGGGGGATTGTTCAATCCAAGAGTAATTGGGGTAGTGTCTAAATGGGGTCGCTAAGGATGTGATCTGACTGGAGTGCCCATAGGGGAGGTGCCACTGGGGCGTTATTACAAACCCTATAAAAGAAAGCCTATAGATATTCGATGGCCAACTCGAAAAGAAAGCATAGTAGTCTTACATCTACCAAGAGTGGTGTATCCACCGGGTGGGTCACCGTCAGCATGGTGATAACTAACCAACCTAAGGTGCCCATGGTTCTACAATAATCAGCTTAAGAAGAAGGCGTGTAGACTTACATCTCCTATAGAGGAACTAATTATCGGGATATCTGTCTTTGACTCGACGAGTACTATTCGACTTAAGGCGACTACCAAGTGAGGGGTCCTGTGTAAGGACTAAACCCAGACTTAAAGCAGTCAAGAGGAAAGGAGCCGCTGGGGGACTTACCCTAATCCTCAAATATACTCGACCCAATCAATACACGATGGCTAGTTCAAGAAGAAAGTGTGTAGGCTTACATCCTCTTAAACAAAGTCATCATAAGGTAGCTTACCGGCTACGCAGTAAGGTCTACCAAACTAAGAAGGCACTCATCAACGTGCAGCAGTCGAATCAGAAAAGAAAGTGTAGTAGACTTACATCATCCTGAATAAGGGACCACTGGGTAACCACTAGCACAGTAGCAGTCAGCCCGACCTAGAGAAGCTAATGAGTGAGTGCCACAGGGGGCTTGCTTCCACACCAAAGTAGCCCGAGATAAAAGATATGTGTTTGTGCATTTGTGTTGTGAGAAAATTGATAGGATGTCGCTTGGGTTTTGTTACACCTACCCTAAACACATCATGGAAAATTCACAAGCAAAGATATTTTTTACTAATATGAAGAGATGGAATTTGAAATGAAGAAAAGTTTAATTAATAATTATTTTTGAATAAGATTTATGGTTAATATTTCTTTAGGTAGAGCCCATTCATTGGAAGCATAGGGCGCACTCCCTTATAATTTATAAGTTGATAGGAACCTCCTTGGTAAGCCTTTTCTATGGTGAAAAGGCCTTCCCAAGTGGGTTCAAGCTTGCCTCTCATCTTTCGATGGGCAACAATTGGTCTTCTTAGAACTAAAACAAGCTCTACTACTTGAAAAGCTCTAGGGCGGACTAACTTGTTATGAGCTTGAATCATTTTGGCTTTATACAACTCGAGGTTCTGGCATGCTCGAAGGCGTCACTCCTCCAAACCTTCGAGCTCTTCTAACTGTAAATTGGCATTTTGCTCCATTGTGATTTTACTACCCATAGCTATCTTTAATAATGGGAGTTGGACTTCTAAAGGTAGAACTTCTTCTGACCCATACACTAAGAAGAAAGGAGTAGATTGAGTTGGAGTCCTGTATGTGGTGCTGTAAGCACATAAGGCTTCAACTAACTGCTCATGCTACTACAGCTTGTTGTCATTGAATGTCTTCTTTAATATCTAGATGAGAGTTTTATTGAAGGCTTCTGCTACACTATTTTCCCTTGAGTAATAGATGGTGGAATATCTTCAATCTATGTTGCATCTCCAGGAAAAGCTGTTGATCTTGGTGCTCGTGAATGCAGTACCATTATCGGATATAATTTACTGAGGCACCCCAAACCTATATACAATATGGTTCCTAAAAAATTAGAACACATGCTGAGCTGTGACCTCTCTGAGTGGGATTGCCTCGGCCCACCTAGAAAAGTAGTTGGTGGCAGCCAGAATGAATCGGTGACCCTTGGAAGAAGGAGGATCAATCAGACCCACTATATCAGTACCCTAACACTCGAATGGCCATGAGGCCAATGTAGGATGTAGAATGCAAGGTGGTTGGTGTAGGACCACATTGTGTACCAAACATTAGTGGCATCTCCGAGCTACATCCATGCAATTTGTGATCATCGAAGGTTAATAGTATCCTAGTCTCTTGATATTGGCTTTCATCTTTGAACTGGATTGATGCATTTCACATAAACCTGAGTGTGCCTCGGTCACGATCTTATGAGATTTTTGTTTGTTCAAACAGTGTAACCACATATAATCGAAGGATCGTTGGTACAAGGTGTCATCCATGAGGGAGTTTGAGGGAGCTCTCTGCTTCACCTGATGGGCTAATGGCTTGCATGTTGGTAATCCATGAAAGATTGCCTCCAATTTGACTCGTCATCCTTTTTCACAATAATAACCTCCCCTTCCAAAGAAAGTCTATTGATGAGTTCAATGTCAATAAGGGATATAACTTGTCTATTTTGGACCCTTATTGGTATGGACTCATCTTCCAGACATACCAACTCTCTGACAAGCTTGGCCAATGCATTTGCTACTGCATTTTCTCCTCGGGGGATTTTGCAGATGGTAACCTCTGGGATTTGGGCCAGCAACTCCATGGTATACTTGTGGTAATGATGGAGCTTATACCTCAATAATTTGTATGATCCAATAATTTGGTTGATAATTAACTAAGAATCCCCAAAGATGTTGATGCTCTGAACACATAGTGTAATGGATAACTCCAGATCAGAAATCAAAGCCTCATATTCAGCTTCATTGTTGGTGCATGGATTGGACAGATGATATGAGAATCTCATTACATTGTGGTCTAGAGTTAGGAGAACTATTCATACCCCTGTCATTCCTGGAAGAGTAGATCATGGTTCTTCTCCTTTTTGAAAGGAATCTGCCTGTTTACCTCACCTTGGAGTGAGCCCTCAACTTCTCCATCTTAGACATAGGACTCCTCTAGACATTAAGAATTTCTTAGTCTTAAGACACTTCTAGTGATTAGGTGAACACTTAACCTAACCCTAGAGACATAGAAGAGTTAGCCATAAGGAGTAGGTTATACCTTAGGGGTATTAGGAAAACTTGCCTACCCTTTAGCTTGAACTAAATCCTTACTTTCTTCTTTCAAGTCAAACTTCAAATCCAAATCAACTTCAATCTCAAATCAATTTCAACTTAATTGATTTTCTCAAATTCAAATCAACTCCAAATAAAACCTTAAATCAATTACAACCCAATTAATTTTCTCAAATCATCAAATCAATTCCAAAATCTAAAACATGAATCAATTCCAAATGATTGAAATCCATGATCAATCCAAAATCCAAAAATCTTTCCTAAGTCATTTTGATTTCATCTTATGGACTTAGCTCAAATCAAATCCAAATCACTTTGAACTCAAAAGATTTTCTCATAACTCAAAAGACTTATAATCGCCTGGAGTGGTAGTCAGCTAACTCCTCCTATGATCCATGTAGGCAAGTCATATGGTTTTGCAAGATGGCTAGATTGTTATTATTTAAAAAATAACTAAGCCCTTAAACCCACTCCCAAAGAGATTAGAGCATGAGGGATATTAATAATTACTTAAATCTAATGCAAACTTTTATCAAGTTTCATTTAATTAAGGACTTTTTATTTTGACACAAGCTATGGGATTTTGTATGCTTAAATGCATGAGAAGTTGATTATGGACTAAATCAAAAGGGAAAGAGGTGTTCTTCCATCATAGGCTCTCAAAGGTTATACTCATTCTATGTGGCAAAGATGGACGCCCTCTCTTAACATGAGTGAAGCAAGATGATATGTGTGCAGTTAAACATACAACATCCAGCTAAGGGGTTGCTAAATATTTTATTATCTTGATTTAATACTTAAGCTTTATGTAAAGTTTTGAGTTATTTTTAGAGTTTAGTTATGAGTTGTTAATGGGATAAAAATTTTATTTTTTATCCTAAGAGCGTAATCACATCCAAGCTATACAATAATAACAAATCATAAATAAACTATGAAAAGGCATGCTTTTTTTCTAATGCACAAGCTAAACAAATCTTCAAATAATTTTATAAAGCTATCGCAAAAGAATAAAAGGCCGATGTGGTCGGGTACTACCATACAACACAAAAAGAAATGAGGTTAACCGATCTCTACCCTTATACAACCCGGATTATAAGAGAATAATTATAATTACAAATGATGAATGTTATGGGGGTCTTCATTCTTCATTCTTCAACTCTTCATCTTTTATTTGTTCATTTGATTTGCTCCATTTCTTTCTTTCTTTTGGCTTGATTTAGATATGCTTGCTCCAAAGGTATCACATGGTACATAAGACTTGGTCTTATAACCAATGCTCATTCTAATCCCCCATAACATTCATCCTAATCCTAATGCAAAATTACATTAAAAGAAGGAAGGAAAACATAACTACACCGACAAAATAAATGTTCGTTGAACACACAATACAACCCAAGCAGTTATATGAATAATTTGAACTTAGCACCCCACACATGGGTAACCAAGCCCACCTGTCCTAACTTGGATTATGCTTAGGGGCTAAGCAACCTGCACAGCAAAAGCATTTATATTTTTATTACAATGGTCCGTTAAGCACAACCCCCTGTAGAAAGTATGATTTGGCTAATATCATCCTAATATTTAGACTATGCACATACACACTAACATCTAGTCTATAATAATAAATCACAAAATAAGCATACACCAAACCATACACCATCCAAGCATAAAGCTAGAAGTGGCGGCTTAGTCTAATGTGTCTGCATTAAAGCTTTTGTGGTATGTCCTAACTAGGCTTTAGATTTGTAATTTTGCTAAATGCGAAAGATTTAATTTATAAAGGGTTGATTTCTCTTTAAGTGATTTGAAGATTTTTCTTAATATTTTCTTTTATTTCATATGCCTACACTTAACAATTAAGTGTTATAACGAGAAGAAAAAGAGGGAATCTCCTTTTCATCCCTACATTAAGTCACTTCTAAAGCAAGTTAATTAATTAATTTCCTTTAGTGAATGGCTTATTATATGTTTTAATCAATCTTAAGTTTGGGTTCACTCTAAATGACCTTATTCAATAAGAAATGTATCTTAAGATTAATTAGAATGAATTACTATCACATAACACATGTTCATTCATATCTTTCCATCATGTACATCATGCATATGATTAAATCCTAAGGATACTTATACGGACAATGTATATCTTAGCACACTTAAATGATGAATGCAAAGAAGTGTGTTTGGAATTTAAATATTTCATTTGATTGAATTATGAATGCATGTCTTTTTAATAGAAAGAGGGATTTTTTATCCACTAGCTAGATACACATTCACATGTATAAAAGTTTTAAGTGAGTGCGTCGCCATTGTTCGGCAACAAGGGTGTATGGTACAAGACCAACTTAGGGTTAAGTCATTATTTATACCCTTCATACTCTAGTCTCTTATGGAGTGGGTTTAAGGACTTAGTTTATTTTTTAAATAATAACAACCTAGCCATCTTGCAAAAGCATATGACTTGCCTACATGGATTTAAAGTGTAAGAGAGTTAGCTGGCTGCCACTCCAGGTAGTTATAAGTCTTGCAGTCGTGTGATTTACTCTCTCATGTGGAGGTAAACCATATACCCATTTTTGCCTTAGATTTAGGTCATGCTTTGGCCCTTGCCAAAGCTCCTTAGATTTAGGATCTAAGGTTGCTATTTCCCTTTGGGGCTACAAGCATAAATCCTCACCTCTTAGGCATTTCTACAATCTTGTATTGTGAAATTATAAGTCCTAGATTTCTAATAAAATTTTAACTCAAATAAATGAACTCCTCAATTTCAAATATATAAAGCCCAACCATAGGATAGATTGAAGTGCACACTAGGTTTTCTAGTATCATGAGCACTCCCTACTCATTTCCTTTGATTTTGATAATAACTCTTCCCTATTGATCCATCCCACTTGATTTTCTAGAACACAACCAATTTATTGATAGTCCTATCTTTAAATTCTTTGGAGACAATAATTACTTACTTTAATCGAGAGTATTCTTAAGGGAATCATTTTTCTTAAGATGTAATTAACTATGGGGGCTTGCCCCCATAAGGAACTGTAGAACCCAGTTTAAATAAACCCTATTTTATTCATCCATGTAAAGTAGGGGGAAAATCTTTGGTATATTCGAAGACCCATCATGCCTTATGAGTCCTTATTAGGTGATATTTTCTATTGTAGGGTAGTGACTACTATCTTTCGAGATAATACACTTTTCTTCAATGTCTTACCTGATCACCTCAATAAGTACACCCTTAGATCTGCAGTGTCCCCACAGAAATGAATTCAAAAAATAAACACCATAGATTTTTCTAGTGACTTCGCTGGGGAGGATTCTTCTCTCCATCTCTAGTTGATGATTGTTGTCTCCAAGCATCGATAGTGGACTTCAATTTTAAGTGAGTCTGAGACTATCTTTCTTTCCCTTAGCACTTAGCTTATTTCATTCTTAAGCAAAGTTAGCCATCATCCTTCAAGTATTAGGACCTCACTTTGTGTAGGTCTTGAAACCTCTGTTGAACTCCCCAATAAGTGAAAAACAAAATTTATCAATAATTGGAGAGATAATAAATAAAAATCTAGAACCTCCTTACGACTAGCTTGGTGAGGCGAGGATCATAAAAAAATTTTAGAAAATAAATTATTTCACAAAATGATAATTTCCAAAAGCACCTTTTTTGAAAATAGCCACCGTCATTCAACCTGCTCAAATTTATTGAATGAAGATTCTATTTTCAAATCATAACATAAAATTGAAACTCCACTCAACATATTTCACATTTGCTAGAGTGGAAGTTTCTCTCTTTTCAAAATCAAGAGATTATATACATGGCATCAAAACATACCATTGAAAACTATTTAACATACTTAAGATTTGTTAAATGAATTTCACCTCTATTTTGGAATTTTATTTGACATGCCACATTTGTCAAACAAAGATTTCCCCTCTCTTTCCAAAAAACAAAGAGAGCACATCAAATAGATTTGATTCACACTTAAACATATCAAAGTTGTTAAGTGAGAATCTCATTTTTATTTGCATTTGATTCCCACTTAACATGCCAAGGTTGTTAAGTGAGGATCTTATTTTCATGCCACATTTGATTCCAACTTAACATATCAGAGTTGTTAAGTGAGAACCTTATTTTCATATCATATTTGCATACACTTAACATATCAAAGTTGTTAAGTTGGAATCTCACTTTCATATACATTTGATTCTCATGTAACATATTAAAATTGTTAAGTGAGAATCTCATTTCCATGACACATTTGACGTTCACTTAACATGCCAAACTTGCTAAGTGAGAGTCTTGTTTTCATAAATCATATTTGATTCCACTTAACATATCAAATTTGTTAAGTGAGAATTTCATTTTCATGACATATTTAACTCCCCACTTAACACACCAAATTTGTTAAGTGAGGGCCTCATTTTCATGTCACATTTGACCTCCACTTAACATATCAAATTTGTTAAGTGGGAGTCCCATTTTCAAAACATAAATCACACCACATTTGGACTTTCACTTAACATGCCAAATTTGTTAAGTGAGAGTCTCATTTTCAAAGAAAAGTAAAACATAAATCATATCACATTTGGGCTTTCACTTAACATAGCAAATTTTTTAAGTGTGAGTCCCATTTTCAAAAGAAAAGCAAAACACAAATCACACCATAATTGGACTTTCACTTAACATACCAAATTTGTTAGGTGGGAGTCCCATTTGCAAAACATATATCAAACACATTTGGACTTTTACATAACATACCAAATTTGTTCGGTGAGAGTCCGATTTTTAAAGCAAAGCAAAACTTAAGTCAATCACACTTGGGCTTTCACTTAACATACTAAAATTGTTAAGTGGGAGTCCCATTTTAAAAAAAAATCAAAACATACATCAATCACATTTGGCTTTCATTTAGCATACCAAATTTATTAAGTGAAAGTCACATTTTCAAACAAAAATCAAACACATGCAGCCTCTACTTAACATACCAAATTTATTAAATAAGAAGCCCCATTTTTTAATCAACATTTCACACAACACAAGCAAAGACATTATACAAAAAATTTTAAACACACAATCACAACCTCTTCTTGGCATACTCAAATTTGCCAAGTAGAGGTTCATTTGAATCATCAATATTTTCAAACAAGATACACAAAATACAAATATCTCCAAGAAAATCTCTCCTCAAATTTTTGAACCCCACTCAACCTACCTAAATTCATTGAGTATGGGTTCCAAAACAAAAATCAAATGACAAAGACTCTCCTCAATTTCAAAATCTCTCCACTGAATCCTACTTAACATATTTAAATTATTGAGTGTGGGTTTAGAACTCCTAATCTTTATTACTCTCTCGAAACAAATATTAAAGCAAAAATATGACACAGATTACATTCCAACACATGCAGAGATACAGTGCAATCAGTCAGTACAGTTGGTTTTTGCAGTCAGTAAACATGGCTTCAAAGAAGTTCATTTTTACTTTCTTCTTCGGGATGGATTTGGCCTTGGATCAGGCCAGCCTCCCTGAGACCGACTCCACCCACCTAGTTTTCTTTGGCTGAGAATTTAAGGGAGCACATGTTACTTGTGAGGGGGTGACCCTCACTACCGTCAGTTAAGATGAGGTTGCTGGGCAGAAGTCAGTCATCTGCATTGATATGCCCTCTGATTCTTAGTACCTCCATTAAAGAGGAAGGCCGCGGTGGTTCCCACGCCTAGTTTTGATATAGTTTCATCACCTGCCCATCTAGTTATCCCTACCATTGCTCCATTAAGAGCTACTACCTCCTCTTTGGTTAACTCAAAGAGGAAGGCTATCTTAGCTTCTAAGATAGTATCCTCCACATTTGAGGTAGGTACTATTTCCCGCTCAAACTTGTTCACTCATACTCAATGCTGCAATAAAAATTAAAAGATTAAGAGGGAGCACGAGCAAGCAGCTAGAGAGCTTGAGGCTGCATCCCATATAGCCGACGAGGGTTCTCCCCGAGAGGTCTCTCCACTTTTGACCAGCAACAAGCTCCACCCCATCTCAGCCTGGAATGGAGAGGAAGATTAACAAAGGATTGCTGCTCCTCATCCACCAGCAGTATACCATGAGATGTTGGATGAGAACAGGGGAGGCCTATGCTGACTTAGGATTGTCCATGCGGGTTGGCAGAATCTGAATGCTCGAGTCCAACTTATTTTATTTGTGATCATTGATCCCTAAGAGTGTCAGGTGTCAAATCCACAGGGTACATTAAGCAGTCGGTAGCCTCCACTCTGATGGATTTTTCTAATCGTCCCTTCGTCAGGGCTGATCATTTAGATAGGATTGTTCTTACAGGTGCTACCCATTGCAGACATAGATCTCCCATTGAGGGATAGCTAGTATTACCTTCACACCACTCCCCTCATTGCCCTCCATCGCCTGTATAGCTCCCAGCATCCACCACTCCCACCAAGATCCAGAAGCCCCCATCCAGTTAGAGACCAACCCCTTAGGTGATCCAGCTACGACCAAAGAATCCCACTCCATCTACTCCACCGACTGAGGTGAAGAAGAGTTTCCCTACTCGATAGAATGAGTATTGACCCTGCAGCATCATGGTCGCACCACCACCACCACCACCACCATCAGAGCTAGTGGAAGCAGTAGTTGTAGAAGGAGAAGATGATAGTTTTACAATTCCCATGGTAGTAGATCTCCCCAGGGACACTAGTCCACTTTCGAGCAGTCATGACCATATCTCTTCCAATGAGCATGACCCTCCTAGAGCTAGCACTCCAGTGACATGCAGTGTTAGATGTATTTCGATCAGTGACCACAGTCCCTCCACCGATCAACCCCGAGTATTTATGCCAACACATTTATATCATTCCTTGGATGAGATCGTAGCTACTTACTTTTCCAAGAAGAGGGAACTCTTAAGCAGTGATCGCACAAATTTTGAAGATGAGCGAGTAGCATTTGATCCCGATGAGGATGACCTTCTTGAGGATTCAATTGGAGTGCACATGGTCGACATTAGGAGCTCCCTTCAGAGTGATCAGCATAGTCAGGAAGGTGTTGTGGTTGAGGAAGATGATGCCATCCATTCAACCCAACACCTCCGTTAGCAACTTAAATAGAAAGATGATCAAATCAACCATATGGAGAAAAGGATGGAACACATGTTAGCAACCCTCCACGCACTTCAAAATTAGTCCTCAGTCCTACAACATATATCGATAGAGATAGATCATCTTGAGTCAGCACATATCCTAAATCAGCCCAAGAGCACTTCTCTAATAGATCGAGACAGTGGTAGCTTGCATAAGAAGGTGGTGGACAACACCTCTATGCATGAGAAAGACATTAAAAATATGGTGGAATAACAAGTGAGGTTGCATTGGCACAAGCCTGAGGTGGCTCATCTGTTCTAAAAGGTAGACCCTACCTAGAAGAATTTGATGTTGTCCAATATCCTATGGGTTTTATGCATCCTTCCTTCAAAATTTTTTATGGTTGTGGGAATCCTCCCCATCACATTGCACACTTCAAAGCTATCTTTTCCAATGCCGGAGGTAGCAACGCTCTTCCCTTTAGATTGTTAGTTAGTAGTCTAGCGGGTGTTGCATTCGATTGGTATGTCGAACTGCCTAACAGTTCAGTAAAGATATTTACTGAGTTGAAGCACCTCTTCATCAAAAGGTTTGCTAGAGCTCAATAAAGGGTTACTATAGGTGACCTCATTGTCACCAAACAAAATCCAAATGAGTCCCTTGTTGATTACATTCTTAGGTGGAGAAACCTGAGTTTGAAATGTGATCCATAGCTGTCCGAACAGCACGCCATTAAGATTCCCTTAGATAATATCCATGGCCCTGATCGCTTTCATGCTTAAGGGGGTTTACAATCAAAATCTTCGAGAAGCTAATCAACAAGGCGGCTAGTCTACAAGAGGAATCCAGATGGTTTCCTTTCCATGACCAGTCAACCAAGCCCAAATCTTAGAAGGCATCTAAGAAGAAGCCAGGGGCAGTCATAGTAATTGATAAGGGGAAGCAGCCAGCTAGGGTTCAGTTAGAAAGGCCTCAATCTCAACAGTCTCCTCTACCACCTTCTTTTCCACCACCTCGACCATCATACCAGCCACCTCAGTTTCCATAGTGGCCTCCATTTCTGCCTCCTCAGGAGTATCCTCCTCAGCATCATCAGTAGCAGTATTCCTACCCACCACCAGGTAGCTATCATTAACCTACTCTTGTAGAAAAATTGAATAAACCTTATTCATTCAATAGAGAGATAGTCAAGAAAATCTTTAAGAATTTTTTAAAGATGTCTGATTTTTAGTTTCCAGAGCCTAGGAGGCCGGAGGAAGTGAGCAAAAGTCACGATCCAAACTATTACCCCTACCACCGCATGCTAAGACATGTTTTAGAAGATTGATTTACCTTTAAAGACTGGCTTGAGCATCGCTACAATTCAGGTTCCATTATCATCCCTAATGAATACCTACTAGAATAACCCTCTAGTTCTGTTAGGGTAATCCTTGGGGATGCACGTGATCTTCTTTATACAGAGTAAGGTTGGGATATCTCCCTATCCCATAGCTCCAAGAAAATAATTTTTAAGATCAAAAAGTTACTCTTACAGGTGCTTGAAGAAGCTCAAACCTCTAACTCTAAGGAAGGTTTGTAAGTTGCTAAGAACAACTTAAAAAGGTGACCCAGTGATGGTAGTGTCCACTGCTTAGAGATAGTTCAGTAGCACAACCACCTTTCGAGTCCAGCACTCAATCCACCATTTTAGCTATGACTTCTTCTTCTTCCACTAGCTCCTCTTCTACCAGCAAGAGCATTGTATTAGCGGACAAGGGCATTAAATCTCTTACCCTACTTACTTTATTAGATTTCTATCATGTACCTCCACCTAAAAAGAAATCAATGAAAAAAGCTTTCACTCACATCTTGTCCACTTCTTATACTCTAGATTTTATTCCTCTCAAAAACTCTCCAAGTCTAATCAATAATAACTCTAGTTCTGATCATTCCTCTTCTTATTTAGAAATAGATTTTCTATTTTTAAATTATTCAGGCTCACCCATTGAGATTGATTTAGAGTCATCTGCCTCTGATGATCCTATAGGCAAAGTTATAGGTGAACCTGGTGAGCAGGTAGAACTTTTCACTAAACCATCTCATGAAGTCACTGAAGTCAATCTCTGTAGTGGCAAAGTTCTACATCCTAGGGTAGCACCTCAAGATAAAGGTAAACAAGTCATTGGTTCTAGTGATCAAGAAGCCCTTCCACAGGATGCTCCACCTATAGATATGCTTGTGGAGGACCAGCCTAGAGTTGACTACATTTTCCATGCTCATCGAAGAAAGTTGTCAGCTAAACTAAGCATATATGGTGCCCTTATCTTATCCAAAGAGATGAGGCAGTCATTGATTGAAGCTCTTCTTGATCCAAAAATATGCTTAGCTCAGCTATCCACTATTGGAGAAGAGGCAAGTTATTCAAGAGAAGCCCATGGAGTTACATTCACACATGACGACCTTCTTTTGGGGACAACCAAACACAACTGTCCCCTCTACATCACATTGGACATGGGCAGATTCAGACTCTCCATGGTGTTAGTTGATCAAAGTGCATCAGTGAACATTAAGAGTCTAAAGACCCTTACCTACTTAAGGATTGACATCTTTGAACTCTGAGGAGATCGGAAGATGTTGAGAGGAATCAATGAAAAAGGTGAGAGGGCTTTAGGCTCTATAGTGTTGCCATTAGAGATAGATGACTGGAAGATAGAGGCCAAGTTTTATATAATCATTTCAGATACTTCTTTCATTGCTTTGCTTGGTAGGCCTTGGATACATGGAAACAGCACGGTTCCATTCTCTTTATATCAGTCCATCAAATTCTGAAGAGGTGGAATCGAGTATTGTGTCAAAAGAGACTTGAAGTCATTCTCAGTTAGAGAGGTTGAGATATATAAAGATGCAGCCTACTATCTTCCTCTAAATCAAAAAGTCTATTCTTGCAAACTTGGTGAATATTCAAAAACAAGAGAAAAAGAAATAAAAGAAAAAGAAGAAAAAGAAAAAGAAAAAGAAATAGATAAGAAAAATGGAAAAGAAAATGAAAATACAAGTGAGGGAGAATTAGACAGTGAGGAAGAAGTGGAGTCAGATATTAGATTCTACTCACAGTTCGTTCCTCCAAATGAACACATGGGTAGGATGACTCAACCCCCACCAGGTAGAGGCAGAGGCAGATCTAGAGACAGTTCTAGAGGTGGAAGAGCTACTCCCTAGTGGCCACCCAATAATAGCTATGTTCTGACTCACAGGAGTACTCCCGCTATCCACATAGACTTAGAGTTCAGTTTGGAGGATGAGACTCATGTGGTTAGTACACCAACCAACCCCTCTCAGCGGGTCCCTTTGGAGGTGACATTTGAGCCAGACAACGATGAAGACCAGGCCTCCAAGCAAAGCATGAATGTATCTGAATCACTATTATGTAGAACAGTCAAACAGCAGTTACGAACCATAGCTATAACCTCACTTTCTTTCCAAAAAGTTGAAGGTTTAGTAATAAAGGAGGCCCCCAAGTTACTCACAGATGTCAAGCCAAAGAGATTTTTTTGGGTGTATCCTTCTCAAGTGAAGAAGCTGATGTAAAAATTGAGGATGATTCATATAAAGATTTCATATTATTGCCTTTTGATTGGTATTCGCCTTGTGTTCGTAACTTAGCAAAGAAAAGTTTAATCCCACATACTTGGTCCAAATATAGGTCAGATTATTTTGAAAGGTTGTGGGACAACTAAAATAGATATTCTCAATCAAGACCAGGACTAGGATTCAGCATAGTGGGTCCAGTCGACGATGACAACCATTGCTTAATCATCACCACTCATTTTGGGTCTGATAGGTTCTTCCTAAATCAAGCTAACTCTTATGAGGAGGAGTGTTTAGAAACTTCAGATGACCCAAATGAACTAAAATCAGAAATGCACCACAAGAGTTCGAAGAAGTGGTCAGATCAACCATCGACGAGCTTAAAGAAATCAACTTAGGAACTGAAGACAATCCACGATCTACATACATCAGTTCCTTATTGAATAAAGAAGAAACAAATTACTTAGTTAGGCTATTGGCTGAGTTTAAAGACTACATCTCATGGAGTTATGAAGAAATGCCCAATTTATCTCTAACGCAGCGGTCCAAACTAATAAAACCTGTCGACCACAAGTAAGCTCCTAGACGTATGCGATTAAACATTGAATAGCAGGACACTTCTGAAATAAAGAAATCAATCTATGTTGGCTTTATCAGGGAAGAAAAAGATCCCACCTGGTTGGCCAGTGTTATCCCAGTTAAGAAAAAGAATGGTCAAATTAGCATATGCGTCAATTTTGGGGATCTAAATAAGGCATGTCCTAAGGATGAATTTTCACTTTCTATACCAGAATTAACGATGGACATTCCCTCATCTCATGTAGTATTCTCTTTTATGGATGGCTCATCTAGCTACAACCAAGTCAAGATGGCCCTAAAGGATGAAAGAAATACTACTTTTCAAACCTCAATCAAAATCTATTGCTATAGGGTCAAACCTTTCGACCTTAAAAATGTCGGTGCTACATACCAGTGGGCCATGACTCGGATCTTCAATGAACTCATTCATCATTAAGTTGAATGTTATGTTGATGATATAGTAGTCAAAAGCAAAAAAAAAGACCATATCTTCTACTTGAGAGTAGTTTTTGAATGATTAAGATAATTTAACCTCAAAATGAATCCCAATGATCTACTCTCCCAGGAAAAGCAGGGGTAGGAATAGTTCTCCTAACTCCAGACTGCGATGTGATAAGATTCTCATATCATCTATCTAATTCATACACCAATAATGAAGCCGAATGTGAGGCTCTGATTGCCAATCTGGAGTTAGCCATTACAATATGTATCCAAAATATCAACATCTTAAGGGTTCTTAGTTAGTCATCAACCAAATCATTAGGTCCTATAAGATTCTAAAGTCTAAACTCCATCATTACCACAAGTACATCATGGAGTTATTGGCCCAAATCATTATCATCTACAAGATTTCTTAATGAGAGAACATAGTAGCATATGCATTAGCCAAGCTTACTAAAGAGTTGGCATGTCCGGAAGATGAGTCCATTCTGATAAGGGTCCAAAATTGACAAGTCTTATCTCTTATTGACGGTGAACTCATTGAGAAACTCTCTCTTGAAGTAGAGGTTGCCCTTGCCAAGAAGGACAAAGAGTTATATTGGAGGCAACCATTCATGGATTATCTAAATATAGGCAAACTATATCAAGAGAAGTCATTAGCACATCAAGTGAAACAGAGAGCCCTTTCTTATGCTCTCGTGGATGGCACCTTGTACCATTGGTCCTTTGATCATATGTGGTTATGTTGTCTGGACAAACACGAAGCTCGTAGAATCATGATTGAGGTACACTCACGTTTATGTAGAGCTCATCAATCCAGTCTGAAGATGGAAGCTAAGATCAAAAGACTATGATACTACTGGCCTTTGATGATCACAGACTACATGGACGTAGCTAGGAGATGCCACCAATGTCAGGTGCACGGTGTGGACCTACATCAATCACCCAACATTCTACACCCTACATTGGCCTTATGCCCATTCAAGTGTTGGGGTACTCACATAGTGGGTCTGATCGATCCTCCTTCTTCCAAGGGTCACTAGTTCATTCTAACTGCCACAGACTACTTTTCCAAGTGGGTAGAGGCAATCCTACTTAGAGAGGTCACAGCTCAGCATGTGCTCCAACTTTTCAAGAACCATATTGTATATAGGTTCGGGGGGCCTCGACGACATAAATTTAAAAATGGTACTGCATTCAAGAGCACTAAAATCAACAATTTTGCTTGGAGACACAACATAAATTAGAGATACTCTACCATCTACTACCCGAGGGCAAACAGTCTAGAAAAAGCATTCAACAAGACTCTAATCCAAGAAATTAGGGGAGGCAGAAGTCATCCCCTAAAATATACCCAAGAAATTTGGGATTAATCAGAGGCTTAATTAAAAAGTAATTAATAAATAAAATTTCCAATAAAACCTAAATTCAGAGAAAACATATAATTCAAAACCTATGAAAATTAATTTTAAAATATTCTAGGTTGAATTATCTTTCCATAGGATTTTACTTTATATTTTTAAAAATTTTCTAGAGGGAGTTCTGAATTTTAGAAGATCCTTAAGTTAATTACGATTAATTAAGGCATTTTAAGTAATTCCCTAGGTCAGGGCATGATGCGTGGTGGTGGCAGTCAGTGCACTTTACAAGCATCGTGCCATGAGGGGGTTAATAAAACATCAAATCTCAGATGGCGTCTGGTGGTGCACGCAGTTTGATCCCTACTGTCCGATCAAAAATTGGACGTTCAAGGATCTCCCTGTGGTTTTAAAATGGATAAAGGATATATAAATATGGGAAATTATCTCAGTCATCCATCCAAAATGCATGGATGGATGGCTAAGATCTCCCAAGTTCTTCCCCTTGATCAACAGAGATCGTCCATGATCAAGGGGAAGATCCGAGATCGATCTAGCATGGATTCAAATCAAACTCAACCCACACCATCTAAAGCTAAAGAGCGGCAAATCCAATGATAAAAAATCCATGGAGTAAAAATTTCTATCACAAAGCTCCACACCACATTGAGTTTAATGGTCAAAAAATCCCATACCTCATCGAAGGTGATCACCGATGCTCGATTCCCTTGGAGAAGCTTCGTCTAGCTGAGATGAAGCCTTGTTGAAGTTTTTAGCACTTGAGGTTGAGTGGATCTTCCTATGGGTCAGCTCCTCCTTAGCTTGAGCTCAGCTTTGATCCAATTCAATCCTTCCTTACTATGGGAACTCCAAAGAAATCTTGGGTGCACTCAACTTAGCTCCTTGATGAAGTATGCAAGAGTAATTGGATGGAGATTGAGTGAAGCGGAAGTTGGAAATTCAATGGGCCTCCCCTATTTTCAAAGTCTGAAAATTGAGAAATAGCATTTTCAAATCCTCTCTAAGAAGCTTGGGAGTACTCTGTGATGATTTCTTTGAGTTCCTTAGCTTCAATCGACAGAGGGGAAGTGATAAT
This sequence comes from Cymbidium sinense, assembly GCA_021442155.1. Taxonomy (NCBI): domain Eukaryota; kingdom Viridiplantae; phylum Streptophyta; class Magnoliopsida; order Asparagales; family Orchidaceae; genus Cymbidium; species Cymbidium sinense. The sequence goes on from CM038223.1 coordinate 83,619,536, forward strand.
TGAATTGAATTAGGGGTAGTATATCTCCCCCTCGAAGGATCAAACGGTCGGCAATGCCCTTGCCATTTTGATCCAATTGATCATAGGCAGTGGGTTGTTTGATTAATTAAGAGGTGCACATGGTCGGTTTGAGCCAAGGAGTGGATTGCCAACCACCCATATGCTTGAATTTGAGTTTGAGAGGGAGTTTGAATTTTACATTTTGACCCATAGGGTCGGGTTTGGTCTAGGGACCAATTGGGCTGACCCAAACCCATTGGGTTGGGTGTGCCACTTTCACTAGGTCCCCATGAGCTTTTAGGAAAGCCTCAAGTGAATGTGAAGAGGGTATGACCAAATTGCCCATGGATTAGGCCAAAGTTTGTTCTATGTCCTAGGAGTAGAATGGTTATTTTGTTATTTTTTTTACTTTGGATAAGTTGGGTATGTGGAGAAACTTGGTTTGGCCAAGTTTCATGAGATTTGGAATTCATTTAATAGGATTTGGCTCATGTTGACCCATTTAGGTCAAAATGGGTCAACTTGGGTCAAGTTGACTGATTGGTCAAATTAAGTCAAACCAACCCGTCAAGTTCATATGACCATTTGAAATGTTTTGGTGGCTTTGGTTTGGTTCAATTTGGTATAGTTTTGAATTTGGCTCATATGACTTCATTTAGGTCAAATGGGTCAAGTTGACCTATTTGACCCATTTGACCTATTTAGGGTAGGTTTGGGTTAGGTTAGTCATATGGAGTGGATTGGTATCTATGTTTCCAATCAATTTTGGTTATGTCCAAATTTGGCTCAACATGACCCCTTCAGGTCATGTTGAGTCTAAGGTCAATTGGGCTAGGTTAGGTCTAGTTGGCCAATTGAGGCTTTGGTCAAGTTCCACAAGTGATTTGGAATGGACTTGACCCATTGGTTTTAATCAATTTGGCTTAGATCAAGTTTTGAAATTTTGACCCTTTAGGTAAAATGGGTCAACTTGGGTCAAGCCAATGGGAGTTAGGCTCAAATGTTGGCTTGGTCAAGTTCAAACATAAGTCATGAGTGAACTTAGATGAATGATTTCAATCAATTTGGCCAATGGTAAAGTTTGGCTAGGTTAGGTTTCATTTTGGGTTAAGTGTTGACTTAGTCAACCCTTATGTTTGACTTGGTTTGACCCAATTTGATTGATTGATCATCCCATGATGATTGTTGATCATGATGAGAGGGATATATGAGTTTGATTCAATCCAATTTGGTTAGGATTAGAATTTGGCTCATAAGGGTACTTTAGGTCACCTTGAGTCAAGTGACCCTAAGTGGGTCAAATGGCTTGGTCAAAGCTTGATTTGAAGTTGGTTGATCTTAAATATGGACTCATGATTGAAATATAAATCCATTTACAAGTGGTTTGAATTCAAATGGGTTTTGATCCATTTGACAATTTCATATTCCAAGGAAGAATATGAAAAAAATTTGGGTTTGAATTTAGAACAAGGTTTTGATTGAGTGATTGAAGTTTGGATTTATATATAAGCTCATGATTGTAGGGTTGATTGAATCATGAGAGAAAATCAAGAGTTTGGCTTGATTTGAAGTTTATTTGGCTAAGTTCAAGATTTTAGCTTGAAAGGCTTACATTGGATTTTGAGTTGATTTGAGTTTGCTTTTTGGGATTGGTTTTGATTTTTTGAATTTATTTCATTTATATATGTGAATATAAATGAGAATATAAATTGATCATCAGAAAATTTCAATGATTTGGAGTGATTTAATCATGATTTGGGCTAAGTCCATTAAGAAGGATTTAAGGGACGTGGGAATATTTTGGAGTTTAGAGTTTGAATTTTTTGAATTTGGGTTGATTGATTTATGTTTATATTTCATTTACATATATGAATATAAATGAGAATATAAATGGTTTTTGAGAAGATCCCATGAATTTTAGATGGTTTGATCAAGATTTAGGATAAGTTCATTAATGGAGAATAAATGACTTAGGAAATTTTTAATTTGGAGATTTAATTTGAGAACTTGATTTGATTGATTTCTATTTATATTTCATTTATATATGTGAATATAAATGAGAATATAAATGAGTTTTAAGAAAATCCCAAGGATTTGAATTGATTTGATCAAGGTTTAGGCTAAGTCCATTAATGAAAAATTAAGGGGCTTAGGAAAATTTCATGAATTGATTTGGAATTTTGAGTTTAGTTTGATTGATTTGAATTTATATTTCATTTATATATGTGAATATAAATGAGAATATAAATGAAAGAAAATCTCAAAGATTTGATTTGGTTTAGATCATAATTTTGGTTAAGTCCTTAAGAAAGGATTAAGGACTTAGAAATTTTGAACTTAGGAATTTTTGATGGATTTTGGTCATGGGTTTCAATCATAGATTTCAATCATGGATTTGAATCATGGAATTGATTTATGTTTAGAGAAAATCAAATAGAATTGATTTGGAGTTTGACTCGTAGAAGGGAAAGTGGGGAATGGTTTAAGCTAAGGGTAGGTAACTTTCTTAACACTGCTAAGGCATGACCTATTCCTATGACTAACTCCTCTAAGTCTTCTTGGGCTAGGTTGAGTGTCCACCTAATCACTAGATGTGTCTTAAGACTAAGAAAACCTTAAAGTCTAAGAGGAGTCATATGTATAAGATGGAGGGGTTGAGATCTCATTCTAAATATGAGGTCAACAAAGGGTGTCCAAAAGGTGTGGAGTGACTGATAAGGAACACCACACGTATTGGTGTTGATCGAAATGATCAACAACACCAAGAGATCATAAGCACTAATAGAAACTATCTATCCTTAAGCCAAGGAATAGAAAGAATCTAGATCTTAGTGCAATGTGGCTCTACTTATGTCTAAGACATAAGAGAGATGAGAGAATCCACTAAGGGATAGAGTGTGAACCTTCCACTAGGGAAGCAGGTTCAAGTCATCCATAAGGGGATGAAGGGTTTGATTTGATTTGAATCGCATTGAGGAGGGATCTCCACTAGGGGAGAGGGTTGAATTTGTTTCAAATTTTGTTAAGTTTAGATTTTTAGATGAACCCTATGGGTTTGCAATAGACTGCACTAAGTAGGAGCTATAAAGTCTAAGACCTAACTCAGATTTATAAATCCAAAGGGGTAGTCTACTAAACACGTAGTAGGACTAGCCAACCAAAGGGATGCCTTTCGATATGCAGCAGTTGTACTAGGAAGAAAGTGTAGTAGACTTATATCTTCCAAGTAAAGACCAGTTGCTAGGGTAATCTATTGGCAAGGTAACATATTGAACCCAACCAAGGATTGACTATTAAGTGAATGCCACTGGGGGACTTAGATCAACTTTGAGAGAGTCAAGATTAATTTCATTTTATAAGTTATTTATTTTGATTATGATGGATCCCATAGGTTTGCGATGAACTGCACTGAGTAGGGGCCATGGAGGCCGAGACCTAACTCAAATACCAATTCAAATGGAATAGTCTACCAACCACAAGGTAGGACTATCCAACCAAAATGGTGCCTTTTGCTATACAATGGTCAAGTCATAAGAAAAAAGCGTAGGGACTCATATCTTCTAGAAACAAGGAACTACTATGGTGATTGGCTGATTTAGGAAACAAATCAAACCCGACCTAGGGCTGACTATTGAGTGAATGTCATTGGGGGACTTAAATCAGCTCAAGAATAGTCAAGATTAATTTCATTTTAAATTTATTTTGATGGATTATGTTGGTTTGCGATGGATCATACTGAGGAGGAGCTTATCGAAGCCTGGACCTATCTCAGATTTACTAAACCAAAGGGAGTAGCTTCTTGATCGATGGGAGAATTATCCAACCAAAGGAGTTCCTTTCTATTTGCAATGATTAATTAGAGGGAAGAACGCTCAGGGACTCACATCTTCCACTAGAAAAGACCACTAGGGTGATCAGTTGCTTTAGGCAACAAATTAAACCCGACCTAGGGCTACCCGTCAATTTGTGATAATCATGCTAGAAAGAATGTCTCATAGTCTTACATCTTCCTAAACAGAATGACTGTCAGGGTAACCTGCTTGTGGAAAAATAGATTGAACCCAACCTAAGGGCTACTACAGAGTGAGTACCGACTGGGGATTTATATCAACTCAGGTAGTCAGGCAATTCCTATAGGGAGTTATGCTGACACTTCCCTAAAGATATGATACCTGCTTGGGAAAAGGGGCCCTTTGGGGGCTTGAATTCCTAATCAATAAGTGAATTAATTCTATTTTTTTTATTTTAGTTTATTTTATTGTGGACCCGATTAGTTTGTAAGGGATAAAATTGAGAAGGAGCTTATATCTGCCTAGACCTATCTCAAATTTACTGAACCAAGGGAGAACTTGTGCATCCGCTGAACAACTTCTCCAACCACAAGGGTGGCTACTAGGAAATGGGAATGTCTAATCTAAGAGTAACCTGAGTAGTGTTTAAATGGGGTCGTAAAGGACTTGATCCAAATAGAGTGCCCACATGGGATGGGGTTGGTAAGGGCTTAATCCAACACCCTGGAGAAGATGACATGGCTAGTCATATATCCAATAGGTATTTGGTATCGAACTAAAGGAGAAAGCACGGGGACTCATATCTGTCAAGAGTGGTGTACTCATCGATTAAGTCATTGTCAGTATAGCGAACATCAACAAACCTAAGGTGCCAGTCGGTTTGCAACAATCAACCTAAGAACAAAGCTCAAGGACTCACATCCTCCTATAGTGGAACTGATTGCTGGGATAGTTTGTCTTCAGCTCAACAGATGTTATTTGATCTAAGGTGACTTGTGAGTGAATGCCACTGGGGGACTTATATCAACTCAAACGTAGTCAGGAGGAAAGGAGCCTTTACAAAACTTATCTTAAACCTCAAATATACTCGACCTGGTTAGAGCATGGTGGCTAGTTCAAGAAGAAAGCATGAGGACTCACATCTTCTTAAATGAAGTCAACATCAGGTAGCTTACTGGCTGGGTAGTGAAGTCTACCATATTAAAAAGGTGCTCATTGGTTCGCAATGGTCCAGTTTGAAAGAAAGTGTGGGGACTCACATCCTCCAATAAATGACCACTAGGGTGACATACTAGCGAGGTAGCATGTAGACAGACCTAGAATGAGAGGAGTGGCTTGCTCCCACATCAAAGTAGCTCAAGAAAAAAGATTTGTGTTTATTTTGTGCATGTGTTAAAAGTAATAGGATGATTCTAGGGGACTCTTACACTTACCTTAAACACACTAGGGGTTTGGATGAAACAATGCCACGGATGGCAAATAGGATTTCCAACTAAGAAAGGATGTCGCTTGGGTTCTCTGGCACCTAACTTAGTTATACTAACTAAAATAGTTTGCCTCTCGGATTCTCTTACACCTATTCTAATAGCATCGGGAGATTATTTTTATCTTGTGAAAAAGGGATAGGATGCCACTGGGGGACTTACACCTACCCTATGCACGTCACGGTGAATTCGTAAGACAAGTAAACAACATTTCAAAAGAAGATAAGATTTGATGAATGGAATTAGATTTTTGTTCTTTTTAGTAATGATTGTTTTCAAGTAAATTTCATTTCATGGGTAATATTTCTTTTGGTAGGGCCCATTAATTGGAAGCATCGGGTGTTCCCCTTTCCAATCAACAAGCTGATAAGATCCTTCTTGGTAAACCTTCTCTATGACATAGGGGCCTTCCCAAGTGGGTTCAAACTTGCCTCCCAAATTTTGACAGGAAACAATTGGTTTCCTTAGGACTAACACAAGTTCTCCTACACGAAAATACCTAAGGTGGACCAGCTTGTTGTGAGCTTGAATCATTTTTTGTACAACACAGGTTTTGCATGCGTGAACATTCCTCCAAACCTTGATCTTCTAACCCTTTGCATTCTTCTTCTCTATGATCTTGTTACCCAATGATATGTGGGAGTTGAACTTGAAATGACACCCTAAAGGAAAATGGGTGGGTTGGGTTGGGGTTTGGTGGTGGTAGGCCCCCTTCAAATTATCATATCATTTCTTCTTTGGTGTTTTTAGATGTCTTTGGATGAGTTTTGTCTCTCAGCTCTATCTTCTGAGTTGTATGCTTCATATTTTCTTCATAATCTTGTTTCTTGGGTGATATATGTAGGTCTCCTAAAATTCTTAATAAACACATGACCCTGAAATGGGAGCAAATTTAAATGGATGGGGACCCTTGGAAGGGTGCACCACTAATGGTCTTTTTACAATCCCTATGGCTTGAAGTCTGAAGTTGGTGTCTCTTTGGTCAAGAATATGGCTCCTTCAAGCCAGATCTGGTTTCATGTTTGTCCACAAAACCTTATCATAAATGGGTTTTATTCAAATTATATGGAAGCTCTTTCATATCTAGATAATTTTTCATTTGTTTGCTTGTTTCTCTATTTAGTTTGTTCTATCTTGCAACTAAATTGTCATTTTGGACATCCTTCAGAACTTGAGTGAGAATCAATAGATGGATAGACTTGTATTTTGGACCTTAACACTCATGATGAGCCAACTTGTAATTTTGGTAGGACCAGAAGAAGAGATTTTCCTGACCTCATAGTGTATGGGGCTTAGATCAATCTGATCTTCATCTTCTTCAGTGTGATGAATCTGATGATGACCTCTAATCATGCTTCATGTTTGTAAATGTCCACAGAAAAGATCATTTTGATAAGAGATAAAGATCACACTGATGCTTGTGCGAGAATGGTGTTCAAGAATCATGATCCTCATCACTCCCTTGATTTTTGGGTTCAAGAGAAAGATCTCATGAGTTTGTCATCAGAAAGGAGTCTAGGATAAGAAATGACTCATCTTACATCACTCTTTAGTTTAAGATCATGTGGTTTGTCAGGGAACCTATAGATGGTGATAGATGGGAATCTTCATGAGAACATTGTAAAGTTTTTTTGAGAACAGAAGATGTTGATCATGAATCAAGATGTTGATGCTGGCAATATGATCAATCAGCTAGAAACTCTCCTTCAGGTGTATTGGTAATATGAGAATCTCATCACATCAAGCATAAAGATTTACTTTGAGAGAAGCATGGTTCACTTGAAAAGGGATCAAATATCTATATGTTTAAGATAGTTTGTTCATGAGATCTACTTGGAGAATCGAATTGTCTTTCTTGAAAGCATCTTTTTTATCAAGGAGTCAAAGTGATATCAAATAGAGTATCATGGTAGCATCTTAATATTTCATCCTTGAGATCAAAGGATTGTTGATAAGTTCACCTTATAAAAGTAGTTTTCTTTTATCAACTATTTCTCAATGATAATATCTTCAATGAAGATAAATTTTAGATCTCTTGATTACTTTCAATAAGTCATCAATAGGATATCTTGAGATCTAATGCTTCAAAGTATCTTTTTTCTAAGCATGTGACACTTTCATCACTTGAACTTAGCATCTGATAAGTCAGAACTTCATCTCATTGGTTTGATAAAGCATCTTTATATGAATAGAAACTGTGAGTTAAACTCATGGATTTAAGATATTTAATCTTTTTTAGATCTATTTCGACATCAACAAAAAGAATTTTTTTGAAAACTCATGAATGCACACTTGATTCATTTTAAATTATATTATCTTAATGAAACTACTCTCAAGTCAAAAGGTGGTCTTCTTTTTTCTAAGATGACTAGATCATCAACATAGCACTCAACATGATGGATATAGTTCATTGAAGATGAGTCATGGCGTTGGTATGTAGCACCATTTTTAAGGAAAGGCATGACCCTATAATAGAAGATTTTTGGCAGTAGTGTTTCTTTCATCTTTGAGACATCTTGATTTGGTTATAGATGACATCCATGAAAGATAACGCATGAGATGAGGCAATTTAATTTTATAGAAAGAAACTCATCCTTAGGACATGCCATTTAAGTCCCTAAAATTAAGTCTGAATTTGGTTTCTTCTTCATGACCTAGCTAAAATTCTTCGATGAAACCAATCGTCAATTTCTTGACTCGAAATGATTTTGTTCAATTTCTAATTATGAGTCTAGGAGCTTGCTTAATAGGGTAGCGTTAGGGTCTATTGCTAGCTTGTCTCTACATGAGATCAGCATTTCTTCATAACTCCATGCAGTCTTTAAACTCAGTTAATATCTAACTAAGTCATTGGTTCTTCTTCATTCAAATGATGTATGTCGGATTTTCTTTTATCTCGGTTGATTTCTTTATCTTGTCAATTATTGAATGAATCTCTCTTCAAATTGTGTGCCTCTTTGACTTGGAGATCATCTAAAGTTTCTAAACACACATTCTCATAAGAGTTGGGATGTGTGAGAAGAACTATCGACTCTATTTGGTAACAATTAGGCAATAATCTTCATCATCGGCGGATCCACTATATAATCCTAGTCTGCTCTTGATTGTGCTTTTCCACATTGTTCCATAGCTTTTTTGAAGTATTGACATGTGCTTGGACCATGTGTGAGAACTAAACCTTTACGTATAATATTTTGAACACAAGGTGAGTAAAAGTCAAAGATAATTCCATTAATTCTTTAAATATCTTCCTCAAGCTCTACATCAACTTTGGCTTGAGGATGATCCCAAAAGAACTTCTTACGCTTGTCACTAAAGACTTAGAGACTTCCTTAACTACTAAACCTTCAACTTTTTGAGATGTAAGTGAGGTAAGAGCTAAGGTTCCCAACTACTGTCGAATAGTTTCACATAAATTAGATTCGAATACTTTCCTTTGCTTGGAGGCTTGGTCTTCGCCTCTATCTGGATCAAAAGTCACCTCCAATTGAACCCATTGAGAGGAGTTAGCTGGTATATTAATCACATTAGACTCATCCTTTGAGCTGGATTCCAAGTCTATATGAATAGTAAGGGTACTCTTATGAACTAGAACATGACCTCTATTGGCTGAAGGCCAACTAGGGGGTCTCCCACCTCTGGATCTATCTCTATTTCTGCCTCTGCCTTTGCCTCTACCTGGTGGAGGTTGAGCCATCCTACCCACATGTCCATATGATGGAATGAACTGTGGGTGGAATGTGAATTGTTGATCTATTTCTTCTTCATTTCCCCTTTCTTGCTCACTTGGACTTTTATTTTTCTTTTCATTTTCTTTTATCTTGTCTTTTGCTTCATTTTCTTTTGCTTTTGGTTTTGTATTTGAATTTTATCCAAGTTCATGAGAAAGAATGTTTTGAGGAAGATAATATGTCGCATCCTCATAAATCTCAACCTCTTTAACTAAAAATGGCTTTTCATCCCCGTTGACACGGTACTCAATTCCATCTATTCTAAACTTGTTGCACATATGAAGGGAAGATGGAATGATCTTATTATGATGTATTCAAGGCCTACCAAGCAAAGTAATGAATGAAGCATTCGAATCAATGATATAAAACTTAGCTTCGGTCTTCCAGTCACCAATCTCCAATGGTAACACTATAGAACCTAAAGCCTGCTCACCTTGATCATTGAATTCTCTCAACATCATCATATCTCCTTGGAGTATAGAGATGTCGATCTTCAAATAGGTAAGGATCTTTTAACTCATAATTTTCACCGATGCACCTAAATTGACGAGAACCCTAGCGAGTCTAAACCAGTCCATGTCGACTGTGATGTAAAGGCAATGGTTATGCTCCAAGTCCCGGCTGGGTCTTCATCCTGCGGAAGGTGATCCCTGGGCTTCTTTTGTATAATGTGCTTCCTCACCTATAATGGTGTCAGAGCTAAGCATATTTTAGATCAAGGAGAGCCTTGATTAATGATTCCCTCATCTCTTTGGATAAGATAAAGGAATCATATATGCTTAGCTTAGATGGCAACTTTCTTTGATGAGAAAGGACGTTGTAGTCCACCTTCAGCTGGTCTTCCACAAGCATATCCAAGGTTGGAGCATCTTGTGGAAGAGCATCTCGATCTTCAGTACCAATGACTTGTTTCCCTCTATCTTGAGGCAAGGTGGTGGAAGGTTCTCCCAGCACTTCAGGCTCACCTACATCTTCTCCTATGGGATCCTCAGAATCATATGCTTCCAAGTCTATCTCAAGAGGTGAACTCATAGTATTCAGAGTTGGAAAGTCCAATTCTGAATTAGAAAGAGAAAGATCATAATTGTTATAGTTATTTAGACTTGAAGAGTTACCGTTAGGAATAGAAGAAGATAACCCATCAGAGATGACACAGATGTAATTCAAACTAGCTTTATTATTTAATTTCTTACAATTATTTGGAGGTATAAAGTAGAAGCTAAGTAGAGTGATTGGAGTAAGGGATTTGATGCCCTTATCCACTGATACAAGAGTTATACTAGTAAATGAAACTGAAGAGCTAGCTAAAATGGAAGAAGTCATCGGTGTGGAAGCTGCAACTGATGGCTAGGGCCTAGACACGGTCGATGGTTGTGCTAAAGTGCTATCCTGTCAACACATGCTACCGCGCACGAGCTCTCACTTTCCTAGAGTTGGCACTAGCAACTTGCAAACCTTCTTGGGTGTTGGAGGTTTGAGTTTACTCAAGCACCTGCAAGCAAAGCGTCTTGATCTTTTGAATTATTTTCTTAGAGGTTTTAGACAAAGAAATATCCCAACCTTCTTTGGTTTTGGTAGAATCACATGTGTCCCCAAAGATTACCCTAATTGAACTAAAAGATTGTTCCACAAGATATTCCTTTGAGATAACTACAGCACCAATCTTGAAACTGTCTTCACGCCAATCCTTGAATGAAAAGCAATCCTCCAAAATGTGGCCTAGCATAAAAAGTTTGTATCATGACTTTTTCCTACTTCCTCTGGTCTCTTAGGCTTGGGTAGCTGAAAATCAGGTTTCTTTAAGAGATTCTTAAAGATTTTTTTGATTACCTTCCTCTTAAAAGAATAAGGTTAGTTTACCTTATCTAAAAGAGTAGGTGGACCATAGCTACCTGGTGATAGATATGCATGTCTCTGTTAGTGCTAGTATGGTTGAGGTAATGGCTATGCTAGCCATGGAGGCTACGGTGGAGGCCAGTAGGGCTACCTCGGTGGCGGCAAAGGAGGTGGAGGCTGTTAAGGTCATAGTCTCTCGGACTGATCTCTAGCTGGCTGCTTCCTCTTGTCAAACGCTGCTATTGCTCTAGGTTTCTTCTCATAGACCTTTTGGGACTTCTGCTTAGGCAACTGATCTTGAAAAGGCAACTATTTGGTCTCTCCTTGCAGACTAGCCACCTTGTTGATTAGCTTCTCAAATATCTTGATAATGAAGCCCTTAATCATGAAGGTGACCGGGCTATGGATATTCTTCAAGAGAATCTCAATGGCATATTATTCAGATAGTTGCGGTTCACACTTCATACTTAGGCTACGCCATCGAAGAATATAATCAATAAGTGACTCACCTAGGTGGCGCTATGCTACAACGAGATCACCTACAATAACCCTTTGCTGAGCTCCAACAAACCTCTTGATGAAGAGTTACTTTAACTCAGCAAATGTCCTTATTGAAGCATTGGACAATTCAACATACCAATCAAAAACAATACTCGCTAGGCTACTAACAAAAAGTCAGAAAAGCAAAGCATCGCTGCCACCTGCGTTATAACAGCTGGCCCTGAAGTGTGCCATGTGTTGCCTCAGGTTTCCACTACCATCAAAGCTTTTGGAGGAAGGAGGCACAAAATCATTGGGATATTGGATAGCATCGAATTCTTCTGGGTAAGTTCCACCCTTTGGAACCGATGATCCACCCCTGGCTTGAGCCAAAGCTTCCTTCACCTGCTGCTCAACCATGGATTTTATATCCTTTTCTTGTATGGAGGAACTTTCCACTACCTTCTTATATAGGCTAGTGCTACCTTGCTCAACGGGAGGTAGAGTCATGACTGGGTCCAAGACATGCACTAGCTCAGGCTGACTAACATCGACTATGGTAGGATGGACTAAAGGGGCTTATTTTTGAAGCACTGATATTATTATTAACAAGTCCTGTAACTGACGTGTCATCCTATCAATTTGCTCGTCCTTCTGCCTTAACTAATTTTGTAGGCGTTGGGCTGATTCAACGGTGTCTTCTTGATCAACCTCATCACCTTCCCTAGTCTGTTGTTTCCTAAGAAGATATCCTCTAGGGTCAACCATGCAAACTCTAGCTGAATCCCACATCAAGTCATCTTCGTTGGGATCGAAGCTGACTCTCTCTTCCTTGGACCAAGTGTACCCCAAGATCTTCTTCTTCTCCATGAAATAATGTGTAACTATTTCATCTAAGGAACGATCTAACTGAGCAAGTATAAAGAGTTTAGGCTGACCGGTGTGATCACTATCGTACACTAAGAGGCACTGAACCTTGCCTGTCATTGGAGAGTCAATCATGTGTGAACTGTACTCACTAGATGAATGATACTCCTTACTACTACTAGTTGTAAGAGGGGTAATAATCCTAGGATGTTCCTCTACCACTCACCGCTAAATCATCATCAGAATATCTATATAATCCACCATCTCCACATCTAGCTGTATGGGCGGAGTTGGAGAAGGAAGGACCACGATACTTCAGGGTCACCACTTCTTTCGCACCACCACTTGGGTAGAAGGTCGAGCAGAAGAGCTCGACCCTACCACAATGGGTGGTGTAGGAGGGGTAGGATCCCTTGGCCATAGACGAATTGCCAACGAGGTGCATTTTTCCTCGTATGGGGCCTTCATGGCCTTAGATGGAATGGGAGATGTTCTAACCTATACTAGAGATGGCAGATGAGTGGTAGAGTGGTGGGGTGGAGACACCACCTACTCTCTGTGTATAGGAACTGCCCTCCTGTGGTGGCTGGTCCCAATGAGAAAAATACTATCAAGATGGTCGCGTGGTAACACACCGCAAAAATTAATCAAAGTGAAGGCGAACGTGAACCTCCATCGCTGCTAGTAATATGGTTGTATGGGCCTCATGGCCTCTCTTGATGAATCGCCTTATGTTTGGGGATAATAGATCAAAGATCAACTGGTGAGGCTCAAAGCATCCAGATGCTGCTACATGACAGACAGATCGGAGTCGGCATATGACCTCCTACTCCTGAAAACTATGAGCTGGAACTACACCACTAGATGAGGTGATGAATGGATCTTCCTGGCATCCTCACTGTCTGATCCAGAGAGTGGATGGAACTAGTTTTCAGTAACCATTGGTGAAGTGATAATGGGAGACTCATCCATGGTTGATCGAGCTGGTGCCTCTAGCTCCCTAGCTATCTGAGTGTGATACCGCTTAATCATGTGGTTCTTATTTCTATATTAGGTATGGGTAGGATGGGAGAAGTGCGAGCTAGACCCATACTCAAATGTAAGGGAGGCAAGCCCTAAGACCAGGGGAGCCTTACACTTAGAGGGTACATATGGTAGTACTAGCAGGGCAACATGAGCAACTGGATGACTGGTGGGCTGATGTTGTGCTACACTGTAACAATTGAAGTTTGTGGTATGGACACAGCTTTCCTCTTCAGTGAGGAGACATTAGAAACAAGAGGTAAGTCTATCCTGATGACCAGCTTCTGCCCAGTCACCTTGGTCTTGCTGACTGCGGTGAGGGGAATGCCCTCACAAGTGATCCTTGCTCCCTCAAATCTCTGGCCAAAGTGAATTAGGTGGGTATGGTCTAAACGGGGGAAGCCAACCTGATCTAAAGCTAGATCCATACCATGGGGGAAGGTGAAGACAAACTTAGAAGCCATTTCGCTATAAAAGCTACACTATACTACTTGTGTAAAGAATCTACAATGAGAAATGATCTTGTATTAGATTTCTGTTTCTATAGATTTTTAATTTTTTTTAAAATTTGAAAATTAGAACCCACATTGAACAACTTGGAAGTGTTAAGTGGTGTTCAAATGGATTTGAGAAGATTGATTGAAAGAGGAATTTGAATATGAATCCAACTTCAATAAATTTAGGTATGTTAAAATATGGATTCAAAATTTTTGATAGGATGCTTCCATTGGTTCATTGTTGTTTTGAATTTGAATTTTCTTTATTTGAGGACCATTTCCTTTAACAAATTTGGGAATGTTAAAGTAAGGGCCAAATAATTTTATTTTTGTTTGATTATTTTGCAATTTTACTTACTTAACAAATTTAGGTATGCTAAGTAAAGTGTTTAAGATTCCATTTTTTGTGATTTTTTTTTTTTGAAAATTTTAGAATTCTTACTTAGCAAATTTAGGTATGCTTAGTAAAGAATCTAAATGTGTTTTGTTTGATTTTTGAAATTAGGATCCTTAGAAAATTTAGGAATGCTAAGAAAATCCTAAGTGTTTCATATTTGTTTGGACTATTTTGATTTTTGAAAAGGGTGGGATCCTTAGAAAATTTGGTATGCTAAGGGAATCCTAAGTGTTTTGTTATGTTTTTGAGGTGTATTGAAAGTGGAGATTCAACTTTAGCAAATTTGGCATGCTAAAGAGGAAGTCCCACTTAATTTTGTGAAATGGAAATTTTGCTTAGCAAATTTGAGTATGCTAAATAAAATTCCAAATTGTGTGTTCAAAATTTTGATAACATTTTGGTTTTGGAAATGGAAACTTCTCCTTAGCAAATTTGGTTTGCTAAGGAAAGAAGTTCCAAAAGTGTTTGAAAATTTTGATTTTGACTTTAGAAACTTCACTTAGCAAATTTGAGTATGCTAGGTGAAGTTCCCAAATATGTTTTGAAAAAATGTTTGATTTTGGATTTTGAAACTTCACTTAGCAAATTTGAATATGCTAAATGAAGTTCCAAATATGTGTTTGAAAATTTTTGGATTTCGAATTTGGAGACTTCACTTAACAAATTTGGGTATGTTAAATGAAGTTCTAAATGTTCTTTGAAAATTTTAAAATATGATTGTTGGTATTTTATTTTTGGATTTGGGAACTTCACTTAGAAAATTTGATTATGCTAAATGAGGTTCCAAATGTGTTTGAAAATTTTTGAAATATGATTGTTGAGTTTGATTTTGGATTTGGAAACTTCACTTAGCAAATTTGATTATGCTAAATGAAGTTCTAAATGTATCTTTGAAAAAATTTTGTTGGGTTTTGGACTTGGAGACTTCATTTAACAAATTTGGGTATGTTAGATGAAGTTCCAAATGTATTTTGAAAATTTTGAAATATGATTGTTGATTTTTGATTTTGGGTTTGGAAACTTCACTTAGAAAATTTGATTATGCTAAATGAAGTTCCAAATGTGTTTGAAATTTTTTTTGGATTTTGTATTTGGAAACTTCACTTAACAAATTTGGGTATGTTGAATGATGTTCTAAAATGTGTTAAGAATTTTGAGTTTTGGATTTGGAGATTTCACTTAATAAATTTGGGTATGTTAAAGGAAATTCCAAATGCGTTTAAAATTTTGAAAGTATGATTGTTGATTTTTCATTTTGGCTTTGGAAACGTCACTTAAAAAATTTAATATTGCTAAATGAAGTTCCAAAATGTGTTTTGAAAAATTTTGAAATATGAAATTTTTGTTTTGTGTGTGATTGTTGCTTTTTGAACGGGAGGAATTCCAACTTAAAACATATGTGAGATATGTTTAAATGAGATTTCCCAAATGATATTTTATTTTTAGTTCGGAATGAAATCTTTATTTAATAAATTTGAGTATATTAAATGAAGGTGTTCATGTGTTCTTTTTTTTTAAAAAAAATTTAATTTTGTTTACAAATGAACTTTCTATTCAATAAGTGTGAGTGTATTGAATAAAAAAATTCATGTGTGCTTTTGAAAATTTTATGATTATGATTCTGATTTTTGGAAAAGATAATTGTTCATTTTATTTTGAAAATGAAATCTTCATCAAAAAAAAAGATATTCATTTGTGCTTTTGGAAAATGTTGTTTAGTTTTATTTTTGAAAACCGTACATGTAATAATTATGGGAACTGTTAAATGAAGGTGACAAAATTTTGCGAAAACTATTTTATTAAGTGCATTTTTGAAAAGGTGCTTTTGAAAAGCAAAGTTCTTTATGGAAGATTTATTATTTTAGGATGAACCTTTCCTTATCATGAAAATGATGAGGAAGTCTTTAAAAAATCTTTTCTCTTTTTCTTTAGATCTTTTCATTTTACCCCTTGGAGAACCCAACAGGGGTTCTAACACCAACAAGAAATGCGGTTCTAAAACTAAAAAATGTTGGCTAACTCAACTCAAGAATGAAATGAGCTAAGTGCCAACGGAAAGAACGATAGTCCTGGATTCATACCAAAGTACAAACCCACTATTGATACTCAAAGACAATGATCATTTACTAAAGATGGAGAGAGGAACCATCCCCAGCGGAGTCGTGAGAAAAATCTATGGTGAAAATTTCGTATTAAGGGTCGAGTCCCCTTTCAAATCTGTAGGTGAGAAATGAAAGAGAACATGACCTATAGAAATTCATCTTTTTACGATACCACGCAAATTTGCAGATGTATTTATTCAGGTGATCAAGTGCGTCATCAAAGAAATGGTGTATTATATCAAAATACAGAAGTCACTACCCTTTAATGGACCTAATCACCTCAATAAGGACTCCTAAGGATGATGGGTCTGCATATGTACTAGAGATTCATCCCTTACTTTATATAGAAAACTAAAGCAAGGTTTATTTTAAACCAGGTTCATTAAGTTCCCTATAAAGGAAATCCCCCATAGTTAATTACATCCTAAGGAATGGGAATTCTTTAGAAAAACTCTCGGTTAAGGTAAATGATCATTGTCTTTGAAAATTTCAATAAGAAGGACTATCACTCGATTAGTTTATTTTAGGAAGATCAAGTGGGATTGATCAAAAGAGGGAGTTATTATCGAAGCCAAAAATGGGAGATAAGTAGGAGATGTCCAAGATGCTAAGAAATCTAACGAGCATTTCAAACTATCCTATAGTTGGGCTTCACATTTTTGAAATTGATTTGGTTTTTTTAAGTTATATTTTTCATTAGAAATTTAGGACTTAAGATTTCTTAACACAAGATTAAGGAAATGCCTAAGAGGTGAGGAATTATGATTATGGCCCACTAAGGGGAGAACCAATCTCAAAACCTAAATCTATGGAGCATCGACGAGGGCCAGAAGAACAACCTAAACCTAAGGCAAAAATGGGTAATTGGTTTGCATCCACAAGAGAGGACAAACCACCCAATAGCTTGGACTTACAACCTCCTAGGGGAGGTCACCAACTAACTCCTCTTATGACTTTAAATACATGTAGGCAAGTCATTATGCTTATGCAAGATAGCTAGGCTATTATTTATTTAGAAATAGACTAAGTCCTTAAACTCACTTCCTAAAGAGACTAGATCATGTAAAGGGACATGCTTCAAATAACCTAAATCTAATGCAATTCAAGTTTCATTTTATTTTCATTTTGGACAAATATTTTGACTCGGGCTAATAGGATTCATAAGAGTAATGCATGAGAAATAGAATTATTGGCCAAAATTAGCGAGAAAGAAGGAGGTGAGTTTTCACCATGGCTCTCAAAGGTCAAGCCAAGTTTCTCTAGCAAAGGTGGAAGCCCTCCAATCAAGAGAGTGCATGATATTACAAAAGAAATGCTCATCCAGCTAAGGGGTTGCTAATTCTTTTATCTTGATTTTAAACCTAAGCTTTATGTGAGGTTATGAGTTATTTATTTTTAATTTGAGTTATTAAGTTGGGTAAAAGTTCTATTTTTCCCTAAAGAGCCTAATCTACATCCAAGCCATACATAAAGCAAGGAAGAAACTAAGAAAAGCATGCCACTTAATGCAAAAGCTAAACAAATCATCAACCAATTTATAAAGCTAATCGCAAAAGAATAAATACGTTGTGGTGACCACCATAAACCAAAATATCAAATGTGGGTAGCTACCTCATACCCAGATTACAGATGAATTAAATTATAATTAATCAAGGAATTCATTGTTATGGGGGTCTTCAAGCTTCATTTCTTATTTCTTCTTTCTTCTTTTCTTCTTTCTTCTTCAAGCTCCTTCTTTTGGATGGTTGGAAGGTAGATGCTCCAAGGCTTCACATGGTACATAAGATAGGATCTTATGACCAATGCTCATCCTAATCCCCTTAACAATTATTCCAAAATCCTAATTACACAAATTTATAGGAAAAGGAATATAATGGAAATCTAGCTAACACCTGCAAAATAAAGATTAGCTAAAACAAACCACAGAAATCCCAAGCATGTATATTGGACTTATCACCCCACACATGGATGACTAAGTCAACCTGGCCTATGGATTATCCTTAGGGGTATAAGGCGCCTAAAAGCAAAAGCATTTATACTTTTATTTATGATAGCACCCCTTAAGCACAATCCCCTGCAAAAAAAGAATAGTTAGACTAAGCACGTCCTACCATTCATTCTACGAGTATACACCCTAACATCCAATCTAAAATATATATCATAAAATAAAACAAACATCAAACCATGCACCGACCTAACCTAAGACTAGAAGTGGTGACTTAGGCTAATGTGTGTACTTTGAAAGTTTGTTTGGTATGCTTAGCTATCGCTTTAGGTTCAAATTTTCTAAGTGTGAAGAACATGTTCAACTTAGAGGAGGGTTTCATTTAAGTTGTTTACTTATTTTGGGTTGATTTTATTTCATGTTCTGATTTCATTTAAGAGGATCCTATAATTATTTACTAAGTTATGAAGAGAGGGAAAGAGAAGAGAACTTCTCTTTCTTTCTCTAACCTAAGCAATTTCTAAAGTAGATTCACATTTTAGTTTCATTTAAGTGAATGTTTTGACTAAATCTTTTAATTAATCCTATTTTTAGATAAACTCTTAACAAACCTATTCAAAAAGAAAGGCATTTCAAGATTAAATAAAATGAACCAAAATTAACATAACAAACATTACTTCATTTCTTTCCCAACATACATAACATGCATATGGATGGACCTTAAGCATATCTTTACATACAAATGAGATTATTTAACATAATTTATGATGCATGCTAAGTAATCCATTTAAGAAAATTTAAAAGTTGAATATGCATTGATTTCTTAAGTAGAAAGGGGTCTCCTTATCCAAATTTTCACATACATTTATGACAGTAAAAAAGGCATAAGTGAGTACAGCATCACTGTTAACCAAAGGTGTAAGGTACAAAACCTACTTAGGGCTACTTAAAGCCTCACAACCTCAGGGTTGTCCAGACTAATATACCACTTTCCTTAAATACAAACATATGTATGAAAGAAATGAAATGGAAAAGGAGAATGCAAAAGTTGCATTAATGAATTCACTTTGTTTATGCAATTTATGTATATGAGTATAGGTAACCCTTATTAAGTGATAGAATAGGGATGAATAGGGTATAGAATTAAGTAAGTGTTAGGTTCTTTTAAAATGAACCTTACATCTTACTAACTCTGATTCAAAACTATACCAACATAAGAAAGAAAGAAAACTTATGCTAAGCATACTTTTATATTCTATCACATGCAAACTAATAATTAAAATAGAAGTAGCATACTTTAATATTTGGTATTTGATTTATATATTTTGAAAATAATTTGGATTTAGTAGTGATAATAGCCACTCATATTTCTACTTTAGCCAACACATGCAAATTTGACATAAAGTAAACAATTTCTTTTTAAATTTTGAATTTTAAAATTATGAATGCATGAAATCACATGGCATACAACTTAACATGTTGGGGAAATATTCAAAGCAATGAAAGCATGTAAACAAGTTCTCTTAACTTAAATCCTAAAGACATTCTTATGGAATAAGAAAGTTTAAAATAAATCAAAGTGAATTCAAAGTGATTTTTGTTTAGTTTGAAGTTTGAGTTAATTTTGAAAAGGTGAGATGAGTTTGTTGTTCCTAACCTATTCCCATATGTGTTTGATATTTTTGTTTAATTTTTAGATAATTAAATCCATTTTTACGAAATAATTAGATTAAGGTATGAATTAAGTAACTTAATTAACCCTTACCTACACCACCTTAGAATAATTAGGCAAATAATTAAGAGCCAATGAGATGACATATAACCTAGAAAGAATTTAAATTTTCAATGCACCTAATAAGAAAGAGGCATAATGCAATTTATCTCACAATTAAAAGTTAATTAAGCTAAGAGGTTTAGCTTAAGTAATTTCAAAACACCCTTTCATACTTATGAATTGGGTTTTAATTTCCTTAATTAAGCTTAGGCCATTAAACACCTAAGCATCTACCCAAAGTAGATTAATTAATTTCTGGAACTTTTTAGAATTTTTAGACATTAATTAAGGGGATAATTAATGAATTAACCCTTAATTAAGAGGAGATTAAGAAGAGAAAAGGGGGTTTAGGGAATAGCTTAGAGAATATGCCCTAAAAATATTTCATAAACCTCCTACTTATTGGATCTGACCTTAATCAACCCTAATCATGGGTAAAAATCACTAATTATACCTTAATTATACTTAATTATATAAGGAGGGTAATTAGGAAATTTATATGCAATTATTCTACTAAAGCCTTAAATAAATCCCAAAAAAATTAAGGGAGGTAGATGTCATCCCCTAAAACATACCAAAGAAATTTGGGATTAATCAGAGGCTTAATTAAAAAGTAATTAGCAAAATAAACTTTCTAAGAAAACCCAAATTCAGAGAAAAATATAATTCAAACTCCATTGAAATTAATTTTAAAATATTCTGAGTTGAATTATCTTTCCATAGGATTTTATTTCATATTTTTCTGAATTTTTAGAGTGAGTTATGAATTTTAGAAGATCCTTAAGTTAATTAGGATTAATTAAGGCATTTTAAGTAATTCCCTAGCTCATGGCACAACGCGTGGTGGTGGCGGTCAGCGCGTTTACCCGCGTTGCACCATGAGAGGGTTACTTAAATGTCAAATCCCAAATCGATTGGCGCGCATTTGATCTCGCCATCCGATCAAAGATCGCGAGGATCTCCGTGTTTTCAAATGGGTAAAGGATATATAAACGTGGGGAATTTTCTCAACCGTCCATCCAAACATGCGGATGGACGGCTGAGATCTCCTTCTTGATCACAGATGATCAGGGAAGATCCATGCTCGATCTAGCATGGATTCAAATCAAACTCAACCCACACCATCTAAAGCTAAAGAGCGGCAAATCCAATGGTCAAAAATCCATGAGGTGAAAATCCCTTTCACAAAGCTCCACACCACATTGAGTTTAATGGTCATAAAATCTCATACCTTGCCAGAGGTGATCACCTGCACTCGATTCCCTTGGAGAAGCTTCGTCCGATTGAGACGAAGCCTTGCTGAAGTTTTGAGCACTTGAGGTTGAGTGGATCTTCCTGTGGGTCACCTCCTCCTTAGCTTGAGCTCGGCTTTGATCCAATTCAAGCCTTTCTTGATGTGGGAACTCCAAAGGACATTTTGGTGCACTCGACTTAGTTCCTTGATGAAGTATGCAAGAGAAATTGGATGGAGATTGAGTGAAGAGGAAGTTGGAAATTCAATGGGCCTCTCCTATTTTCAAAGTCTAAAAATCAAGAAATGGCTTTTTCAAATCCTCTCTAAGAAGCATGGGAGTACTCTTTGATGATTGCTCTAAGTTCCATAGCTTCAATCGACAGAGGGCAAGTGAAAATTGAATTGAATTAGGGGTAGTATATCTCCCCCTTGAAGGATCGAACGGCCGGCATTGCCCTTGCAGTTTTGATCCAATTGATCATAGGTAGTGGGTTGTTTGATCAGTTAAGAGTGTGCACATGGTCGGTTTGACCCAAGGAGTGGATTGCCAACCTCTTGAATTTGAGTTTAAGAGGGAGTTTGACTTTTGCATTTTGACCCATAAGGTCGGGTTTGGTCTAGGGACCAATTGGGCTATCCCAAATTCATTGGGTTGGGTACACCACTCTTCACTAGGTCCCCTTGAGCTTTTAGGAAAGCCTCAAGTGAATGTGAAGAGGGTATGACCAAATTATCCAAGGATTAGGCCAAAATTTGTTATATAGTCAAAGGGTAGAATGGTCATTTTATTATTATTTTTTTACTTTGGATATGTTGGGTATGTGGAGAAACTAGGTTTGGCCAAGTTTCATGAGATTTGGAATTCATTTGATAGGGTTTGGCTCATGTTGACCCATTTAGGTCAAAATGGGTCAACTTGGGTCAAGTTGACCAATTGGTCAAATTAGGTCAAACCAAGGGTTGGGTCAAGTTAATATGACCATTTTAAATGTTTTTGCAGCTTTGGTTTGATCAATTTAGTATAGTTTTGAATTTGGTTGATATGACTTCATTTAGGTCAAATGGGTCAAGTTGACCTATTTGACCCATTTGACCCATTTGGGGTAGGTCGAGGGTTGGTTTGGGTTAAGTTAGTCATATGAAGTGGATTGGTATCTTTGTTTCCAATCAATTTTTGTTATGTTCAAATTTGGCTCAATATGACCCCTTTAGGTCATATTGGGTATAAGGTCAATTGGGTTAGGTTAGGTCTAGTTAGCTAATTGAGGCTTTCATCAAGTTCCACAAGTGATTTGGAATGGACTTGAGCCATTAGTTTCGATCAATTTGGCTTAGATCAAGTTTTGACACATTTTGACCCTTTAGGTCAAAATGGGTCAACTTGGGTCAATTGGCCAATTAGGTTAGGTTAGGCTCAAATGTTGCCTTGGTCAAGATAAGTCATAAGTGTGAACTTAGATCAATGGTTTCAATCAATTTGGCCTATGATAAAATTTGGCTATGTTAGGTTTCATTTTGGGTTAAGTGTTGACTTGGTCAACCCTTAGGTTTGACTTGGTTTGACCCAATTTGATTGATTGACCATCCCATGATGATTGTTGATCATGATGAGAGGGATATATGAGTTTGGTTCAATCTAATTTGATTAGGATTAGAATTTAGCTCATAAGAGTACCTCAAGTCACTTTGGGTCAAGTGAGCCTAAGTGGGTCAAATGGCTTGGTCAAAGCTTGATTTGAAGTTGGTTGATCTTGTATATGGACTTATGATTAAAATATAAATCCATTTACAAGTGGTTTGAAGTCAAATGGGTTTTGATCCATTTGACAATTTCATATCCAAAGGAAGAATATGAAAAGTTTTTGGGTTTGATTTTGGAACTAGGAAATCTTAAAGTTTAAGAGGAGTCATATGTCTATGATAGAGGGGTTGAGAGCTCATTCTAAAAATGAGGTCAACAGCCTTTCATACTGTGCTAAAATATTCCCACCTTCATCTATCCTTTTGGAAAGGATAAATGAAAATAAAAATATATATTTTTTGGTCGGGACACCACGTAGATCCACAGATATTCTTATTAGGGTGATTGGGTACGATATTGAGGAGATGTGTAATATCTTGAAAGATAGAAGTCACCATCCTACAATGGACCTAATCACCTCAATAAGGACTCCTAAGAACTATAGGTATGCATATGTACCAGAGATTTTTCCCTTACTTTACATAAAAAAGTAAAGTAGGGTTTATTTTAAATTGGGTTCATTAAGTTACCTACAGAGGCAAGCCCCCATAGTTAATTATATCTTAAGGAATGAGATTCCTCAAGAATACTCTCGATTAAGGTAAATGATCATTATCTACAAAGATTTCAATAGGTAGGACTATCAATCGATTAGTTTAATTTTTGACAAACCAAGTGGGATCGATCAAGAGGAGGGAGTTCTTATCGAAGCCAAATGAGAGTGGGTAGGGGATATTTAGGATACTAGGAAGCCTAGTAAACATCCTAAACAATCCTATAGTTGGGCTTTACATTTTTGAAATTGAATTACTTATTTGAGTTAAATTTTTATTAGAAGTTTAAGGCTTATAATTCCACAATACAAGGTTATGGAAATGCCTAAGAGGTGAGGATTTATGCTTATGGCCCATAGATGTGAGAAGCAACCTCAGAACCTAAATCTATGAAGCTTTGGCAAGGGCCAAAAGCATGACCTAAATTTAAGGTGAAAAATGGGTATTCAGTTTGCCTCCAAGAGAAGACAAACCACCCGACTGCTTGGACTTACAACCGCCTTGGGGTGGCCGCCAACTAACTCCTTTTATAATTTTAAATACATGTAGGAAAGTCTTATGCTTATGCAAGATAGCTAGGTTATTATTTATTTATAAAGAGACTAAGTCCTTAAACTCACTCCCTAAAGAGACTAGATCATGTAAGGGCGTGCTTCAAATGACTTAAATTTAATGCAAATCATATTACATGTTATTTTCATTTTTGGACAATCATTTGACTCAGGCTATAGGATTCTTTATGCCTAATTGATAAGAAATTAGATTGTGGGCCAAAATCAACAGGATGGGAGGCGTGTTTCCATCATGGCTCTCAAAGGTAAAGCCAAGTTCTCTGGCAAGGGTGGAAGCTCTCCAAATCAAGAGTGAAGCAATATGTTATTGTGCATGATGTTGTAAAAGAAATACTCATTTAGCTAAGGAGTTGCTAATTCTTTTATCTTGATTTTTAGCTTAGGCTTTAAATGAGGTTATGGGTTGTTTATTTTTAATTTCAAGTTGATTAATTTGGTACAATATTTATTTTTTCCTAAGAGCCTAATCCTCATCCAGGCCATACATCAATGCAAGGGAGAAACTAGGAAAAGGATGTCATTTCTAAAGCACAAGCTAAACAAAACATCAAACATTTTATGAAGCTAACGCAAAATAATAAAAGGCCATGTATGGTTGAGCACCACAGCAAAAACTCAAAAATAAATTGGGTAGCCAAGATTTACCCTTATACAACCCAGATTACAATTGAATTAATTATAATTATGCAAGGAATTCATGTTATGGGGGTCTTCAAGCTTCATTTCTTCATTCTTCCTTTCTTCTTTCTCCCTCTTTTGGAAGGTTGGAAGGTGGACTCCAAAGGCTTCACATGGTACATGAGACAAAATTTTATAACCAATTCTCATCCTAATCCCCCATAATAATCATTCCAAAATCTTAATTGTAAAAGTACATGAAAAGGAAAAGTAAATCTAACTAATACCTACAAAACAGAGATTAGCTAAACAAAATATACAAATCCCAAGCATGTATATTAGACTTAGCACCCCACACATGGGTAACCAAGTCCACCTAGCCTATTGGATTATGCTTAGGGGTCTAAGCACGTGCACAGTAAAAGCATTTATATTTTTATCTATTACATCACCCCTTAAGCACAATCCCATGCATAAAATAATGATTAGAATAAATCGCACTACCATTCATTCTACGCACATACACCCTAACATCCAAACTAAAATATCACATCATAAAATAAAAGTAAACATCAAACCATGCACCGCCCTAACATAGGACTAGAAGTGATGACTTAGCCTAATGTGTGTGTCATGTAAGGTTTATGTGGTATGCTTAGCTAGGCTTTAAGGTTAGGATTTCTAAGTATGAAATAGTCAACTTAGAAGGGTGATCTCATTTATGTTGTTTAGTTGATTTGGGTTGATTTTATTTGATGATTTGATTCGGTTTGAATGAACCTACTATTAATTATTAAGTGTTGTAAAGAGAGGGAACAGAGAAGAGAACTTCTATGTCCTTCCCTATCTTAAGTTATTTCTAAAGTAGATTCATATTTAGTTTTATTTAGTGAATGTTTTATTATGTATTTTAATTAATCCTAAGTTTATATTTTTTTTCTAAACAAACATAAAAGAAAAGCATTTTAAGATTAAGTAAAGCGAACTACTATCACAAAACACACAATATTTTATTTCTTTCCCACATGTGTATCATGCACATGAATGAATCATAAGCATATTTATACATGTGATGCAAGTATTTAACACACCTTAATGATGAATGCTAAGAGATGTTGCTTAAGGAAACTTATAATGTTTCATGTATGCATGATTTTTTAAGTAGGAGAGAGTGATTCTTTTATCCATCTTTCATATGCACATTTACAAGTATTAAAGACATAAGTGAGTACGACGCCATTGTTAACCATGGGTGTAAAGTACAAAACCTACTTAGGGCTACTTAAAGCCATGCAACCCTGGGGTTGTCTAGACTAATATATCATTTTTCTTAAATACATGTGTATGTACAAAAAGAAATACATGGAAACAGAATGCTAAGTGCGCTACTTAAGAAAATTTGAATCCTTTATGATGCATGATTTTCATTAAGTAGAAAAAAGGTTTTCTTATCCATTTTTCACATGCCCGCATGTATGTATGAAAGGCATAAGTGAGTACGATGCCATTGTAAACCAGGGGTGTAAGGTACAAGACCTACTTATTAAAATCACAACCTGGGTTGAGACTATTATACAACTTTTCATAAATATAAGTATATGTACAAAAGAAATGAATGGAAAAAAGAAAGACGCAAAAGTTTGTACTTATGTTTGAACTTGGTTATGCAATTTATGTGTAAGTGTAAGGATCTTTCTTAAGTCATAATATGGAAGAGGATAAGAATAGATTTAAGCAAGTATTATGTTCTTTTAAAAGAGCTATACACTTTGTAAATCTTATTCAAATCCATATTAAGAGGAAAGAAAGGAAGCAAATATAAGACACATTTTTATATTCATATGCAAGCTTATAAATTAACTATAACTAGCACACTTTCAGTTTTAGGTATTTTATTTATAGGTTTTGAGAATGGTTTTGAATTTAATAGAGATAATAACCACTCATATTTTTATTTTAGCCAAAACATGCAATTTGACATAAAGAAAACATTTTATTTTGAATTTGATTTTAGAAAAGCATGAATGCAGGATTTTCATATGACATACACATTTAGCATGCTAGGAAAGAAATAAAATGATATAAGCATATAATTTCATTCACTCTAATTAATTCTTAAAGATAATCTTATGAAGTAAGATTATTTAAAGAGAATCAAAAGTTATTTAAAGAGACTTTCATTTTGTTTTGAGTTTGACTTGAATTAGTAAAGTGTGATAAAGTTTACTGGTCCTTACCCATTCCCACATGTGTGTATTGCTCTAGTTTAATGTTTAGGTGATTAGATTAATTTTATGCTTTGGTTATGTTAAGGTGTAGATTAAGTTCATTAATTACCCCTTACCTATATCACTTTAACATATTTAATCAAATAATTATGAGCTAATGTATGACATAAAATCACAAGGAATTTAAATCAGCAATGCATCCTAGGAAAGAAAAGTACCTATTGCAATTGTCTCACAATTAATGATTAATTATGCTAAAGGGTTTAATTTAAGTACTTTCATAACCTTTCCCACACATGTGGGTTAGGTATGATTTCCTTAAGTTGCTTAGGTTATTGAACACCTAAGCATCTACCCAAGGAGGATTAGTTAAGTTCTGGAAAGTTTTGAAAATTTTATCAAGTTAATTAAGTAGGTCATTAGTGGATTAGCCCTTAATTAAGTTTAGATTAAGGAAGGAAGGGGGTTTAGGGAATAGCTTAAGAAAAATATCCCAAAATTATTCTACAAACCTTATAATCACTTAAAAAAATTAATTAACATAATCAAGGAGTTAAACCACTATTCACATACTTAATTAACCTTAATTATATTAAGAGAGTGATTAGTGGTTCATTAATTAATTTCTCTGATTAACTCATTAATAAATTCCAAGAAACTTAGGGGAGGTAGACGTCATCCCACTAAACATGCTTAAGAAGTTTAGAATTAATTAATGAAGTCATTAGGGAGTAATTAGGGTTATTAAGTTTTCAAATAAACCCTAATTAAAGAAAATCCCCTATTTAAACTCAATTAGAAACAATTTTGTTGGATTCTTCTCTAAAATATCTTTAAAATGAATCTGAGTTTGTATTTTTTTTTGGGTTTTCTATAATTAGTTATGAATTTAGGAAGTTTCAATTGATTTAAGTGATTTGAAGATGTATGTGCTAAGGCTTGTGTGGTATGTCCTAATTAGGGATTTAATTTATAAAGGGTTGATTTCTCTATAAGTGTAAG
This sequence comes from Cymbidium sinense, assembly GCA_021442155.1. NCBI lineage: Eukaryota > Viridiplantae > Streptophyta > Magnoliopsida > Asparagales > Orchidaceae > Cymbidium > Cymbidium sinense. The sequence continues at coordinate 83,647,412 of CM038223.1, forward strand.
GGATTTAATTTACTAAGTGTAAGGGATTTAATTTATAAAGGGTTGATTTCTCTTTAAGTGATTTAATTGATTTGAAGATTTTACTTAGTATTTTCTTTTATTTCGTATAGCCTACACTTAACATCTAAGTGTTATAAAGAGAAGAAAGAGAGGGAATCTCTCTTTCATCCCTACCTTAAGTCACTTCTAAAGCAAGTTAATTAATTAATTTTCTTTAGTGAATAGCTTATTATATATTTTAATTAATCATAAATTTAGGTTCACTCTAAATGACATTATTCAATAAGAAAGGCATCTTAAGATTAATTAGAATGGATTATTATCATATAACACATATTCATTTATTTCTTTCCATCATGTATACCATGCATATGAATAACCCTAAGCATGCCTATACATGCAATGTAAATCTTAGCATATTTTAATGATGAATGCAAAGAAGTTTATTTGGAATTTAAATATTACATTTTTTTGATTGAATTATGAATGCATGCCTTATTACATAGAAAAGAGAGATTTTTCATCCATTAGCTACACACACATTCACATGTATAAAATTTTTAAGTGAGTACATCGCCATTATTTTCTACACCAGTGGTATAAAGTACAAGACCTACTTAGGGCTACTTAAAGTCTCGTAGCCTCAGGATGTCAGACTAATATACCACTTTCTTAGATACATGTAGATGTATAAGCAACCATAAAGATAAGAAAACCCATGCAAAAGTTGTGTTCAATTTATTTGATTTATGATTCTTATTCATTAGCCACATCATACGTACATATGTATAAGAGTTTTAAGTGAGTATGATGCCATTATTTTATGCACCAGGGGCTTAAAGTACAAGGCCTACTCAGGGCTACTTAAAGCCTCATAGCCTCGGGGTTTCCAGGCTAATGTACCACTTTTCTCAGATACATATGAATGTACAAAAAGAACCACATGAATGAGGAATCATGCAAGAAGTCATATTTGGTTTGATGTATGATTTACATATGTGATATGAAATTCTTCATAAGTCTTAACATGAAGATGCATAGGAGTAGATTTAAGCAAATGTTGTGTTCTTTTCAAATAAACTATACACTTGCAAATCCTATGTGAATCCATGTAAGAAAAAAAAAGAGAACTTCATATTGCATATCTTATATTATCATCACATGCAAACTTATAGATACTTGTAATTAACATCACTTCATTTATAATAATTGATTTATAGGCTTTTGAAAATAGTTTTTGATTTAATAGTGATAAAAGTCACACATATTTAATTTAAGTTAACACATGCAATTAGACATAAAAGAAATCATTTCATTTAATTAATTTCATAAAAAATGAATGCATGATTTCATATGTCAAGCAACATTTAACATAATTGAAAAGAAATAAATGAATGTAAGCACATGATCTCATTCATCCCAATTAATTCCTAAGGACAATCACACTACATAAAGCTATTTAAAATAAACCAAAATTCTTTAAAGACATTTTTAGCTTTGAGTTTGATTTGGTTTAGGAAATATGAAAGATGTTTGCTAATCCTAATCCAACTCCCCTTATGTGAATTAATTTGGTTTAATGAAGAATATTCAAGTTGATTTTATATTTTAATTAGTTTAAGGTATGAATTAAGAGAATTAATTTACCCTTACCTATATCACCTTAAGTTAATTAACTATTAATAATAAGCCAATATGATATGCAACCACATGAAAAGTAAATTTGTAATGCTCCTAAGAAATGAAAATGGTCTAATGCAATTGACTTATGATTAATAGTTGATTAAGCTTAAGGGATCTCACAATTACTTTTATGATTTTCTCACTCATGTGAGCCAACCATAATTTCATCATCTCTCACTTTAGGTTATTGAATACCCAAAGAGCTACCCAAGGTTAATTAAGGGTTTCTTAAGTGTGGATGAATTGATTTTTTTTTTATTTAATTTCATTAAGCCTTCAATTAATTGATTAAATACTTTGGTTATATTTTAATTTGAATGATGAAATTAACTTAGGGGAAAAGATCAAGGGCAAGGCCCCAATCCTAATCCCTAAATCATTTTTAATATTCAATTAAATTCTAATTTCCTTACCTTGAAGATGAATCATTTAATTAATCAATAAATCATTCCATTAACCATTAATTAATTTGATTTTTTTAAAAAAAGTAAAGAAAAGTTGGGAAATGAATTAAGAAAAGTATCACCAATCACGTCTCCTAAGTTATCTTACTGTTCAACAGAGGTAATTAGGTTTAAATGATTAATCAAATTACTATTCATTAATTATGATTAATTAGATTAAGAGAGTGATTAGGGCTTAATCAACTAATTTTCTTAATTAAGCAATCAATAAAATCTCAGAAAATTAGGGGAGGCAGAGGTCATCCCCCTAAACATCCATAGAAAATTTGAGATTAATTACGAATTTAATTAAGGTATAATTAAGTTAATTAGATTTTTGATTAAATATTAATTAAGCTATAATAACTATTTAAAATTAATTAATAATAATTTTATTATAATCCACTCTGAAATATCTTCAAAATGAGCCTAAGTTTGTATTTTTTTGGATTTTTTTATAATTAGTTATGATTTTAGGAAGTTTTAGGATTAAAAAAACAATCAATTAGCCCTAATAAATCCTTGATCTCGTCGAGCCACGTGGCAGCAAACGCGATGCACTTTCCACATGGCACGACGGGATTGGCTATTTAAGTAGTCACATCCGCACACTGACTAAGCCGGTGGCAGACGCACTTTCTCTGCGGACCATCCGATCTGAGATCGAACATCAATGATTTGATCCATGGGTTAAGGGAGAAAATAGTAGGTATATAATGTGATCTAATTCATAGCCATCCATTCCAATCATGCAGAACGGATGGCGTATGATCTTCCTTCTTTACGAGCAGTGAAAGATGAGCACCGTCCATCTTTCCCCATTTGATCTAAGTACACCCAAGCTCAGATTGGGATCAAATCGATCTCACACCTTCGAAAGGAGGGGGGATGCTTATCCAACGGTCAAATTAACAAGGGATTCAAATTTACTTCACAAAAGACCAACCCATTTTCAAATACAAGGCTCGATTTGCAAAATTACCTCACTGAAGCTAGTGTCCAGCGGTGAGTCATCGTAGGTAGCTTCGTCGAGTTGAGGTGAGGCCCTATTGAAGAAGTCTGACCATGATTTGGAGTGGAATGCTCTGTGGACTAAGCTCCCTTCTTTTGTAATTTGGTCCTGATCAAACTTACTCCTCTCACGGCTTGGAAGCTAGGGAATTGATTCGTTTGTGCTCAACTAAGTATGGTGATGGTGTGGCTAAGAGGAATTGAGATTTGATTGTGAAATGAGGGAGTGTTGCTCAGGATTGGGATGTCATATTTTGGCTTTGCTTGGGAGTGGTCAATGCCAATTGAGGAGGGCTTGAGGATGCTTGGGATCGCTCTGAGTGGCTTCGAAATTAGCTTAGGAAGTCTCTCGATGCAAATGGGTGTGATTTTTTCTCAAAATGGGGGGGTATACCCCTCAATTGTTCATGATGGACGGATGGCGCCGTGTGCATAATTTACACTGGCTTCCTGCTGTCTGGCCACCAGACTTGTCTCCATCAAATTTAGGTGGCATGCTAGGGTTGGGAGAAGTGATTGGAAGCTGACATGGATCGATCGTGCAAGGGTTGCAAGGTCTTGGATCCAAATGGTGCTCGATTTGGGTTGGAGGTGAGTCAACTCACCTTCCAAAGGTCCTTAGCCAACCTAGTGTGGGTTAGGTTGGCTAGGTGGCTCACAAGAAGGTTCTATTGAGTGCTAAGGGGCTGTCATGGGGATGGGATAGTTGACTTGGCCGGGATCCATTGGTTTTGAAGCTTAAATTTCATGGTTTGATGGCCAATCCCCTTGAGTGGGGTCCACTTAACTTTTGGGGAGGCATTGGGCTGACCTAGGGTGAGTTTAAGTTGAGTTAGATCAACCCACATGATTCCATAAATTAGATTTGAGTGGTTTGGCTTAGATTTGTCAAGTATGTTCAATTTGAGCTAGGTTGGGTTGGCTTGATGAATTGGTCAAATTGGGTCAAACCAAGGCTTGGGTTAGGTTGAAATGATGACTTGGGATGTTTTGGTTAAATTGGTTTGAATTGGTTTGGCCTAGGTTTGGATTTGACTCATTTAGATTCAAAAGAGTCAAATTTGGCAAGTTGACCAATTTGACTAAATTGGGTTGGGTTAAGGGTTGAGTCAAATTCAATTGGTCAATTAAAATGATTATAGGCTTTAGTTTGGTTTAATTTGGGTTTATTTTGAATTTTAGCCAATTTGACCCATTAGGTCAATTTGGGCTAAGTTGGGTCAAGTTGGCCAATTAGTCAACTTGGGCTCAATTATAACTTTGTTCAAGTTCAATAATTGATTTGACTGAACTTAGGCTATTAGTTACAATTAATTTGGGTTAAATCATGATTTGACCCATTTTGGCTTTTTAGGCCAATTTTGGTCAACTTAGGTCAAATGATCATTTGGACTTAGTTTAGCACAATTTGGGGTGTGGTCATAATCAATCATTGATTATGAATGGGTTTGAGTCAATGGTTTTAATTAATTTGGCATGTGGTGGATTTTGGCTAGTTTGGTTTCATTTGGGTTGAATGTTGACTTGGTCAAAGGCTAGGTTTGACTTAGTTTGACCCAATTCAATACAACTGATCACCCCATGATGATTGTTGATCATGATTGAGGTTTAGATGAGTTAATTCAATCCAATTTGGGTTGGATTAGAACTTGACTCAAAAAGGTCCTTTAGGTCACTTTGGGTCAAGTGAGCCTAAATGGGTCAATTGGCTTCATCAAGGTTTCATTCGAATTTAGTTGAACTCACATATGAGCCTAGGATTGAAATATAAATCCAATTGCAATTGATTTAGAGCCAAGTGAGTTTTGGTTCATATGACAATTTCAAGCCAAAGGGGTTAACTTGGGCTTGATTTGGGTTGACTTGGATTTGGTTTGGACCATTTGAATTTCTATTTCATTTATATTTATGAATATAAATGAAGATTTAGATAGGTTATAAGAAAATCACTTGATTGCAGAGTGATTTTGAAGCAAATTTGACCAAATTAAGGGATGTATGTCAAAGAGGCTAACTTGGATTTTGAATTGGTTTCATTTATTTTTGACTTGGTTTGAAGGGTTTAAACTTGGATTTCATTTATATTTGTGAATATAAATGAATGAATGAATGAATGATTCATAAAGAAATTGACCAAATTTGAGTTAGTTTGAAGGAGTTTTCACTAAGCATATGAAGGTGGGTTCATATGGCTTAGGAAGAGATTTTTGAATTTGGACTTAATCATGGGTTTCAATTATTTGGAGTTTGGAATTGATTTATGATTTGAAATTTGATTTGAGATTGAATTTGATAATTGAGAAAAATTAATTGGATTAAGGTTGATTTGGATTTGGTTAAGGCTAAGTCCATAAGATAAAATCAAAGGGCTTATGAAAGGATTAAGAATTTAAATTTAATGATGGATTTCAATCATTGGATAGTTGGATTTGATTTTCAAATTTGAATTTGAATTTGAGGTTTGGTTTGAAAGAAGAAAGCAAGGATTGGGTTTGGGCTATAGGGTAGGCAAGTCCTCCTAAATCCCTAAGGCACAACATATTTCTATAGCTAACTCTTCTAAGTCTCTAGGGTTAGGTTAGGTGTTCACCTAATCACAAGAAGAGTCTTAAAACTAAGAAACTCTTAGTGTCTATAAGAGTCTTAGATCTATGATGAGGAAGCTGAGAGCTCATTCCATAAGTGAGGTCAATAAGGCTTAATCCATTGGTTTTCCTAATTAAGTAACCAATAAAATCCTAAAAAATAAGGGAGGTAGAGGTCATCTCCCTAAACATGCACTGAAATTTTGAGATTAATTGGATGGTTAATTAAAGAGTAATTAGACTAATTACATTTCTAATTAAACTTCAATTAAGCCAAATCCACTATTCAAAATTAATTAGTAATAATTTTCCTAGATTCCACTCTCAAACATCTTTAAAATGAGCCTAAGTTTATATTTTTTGATTTTTTCTAGAATTAATTATGAATTTTGGAAGTTTCAGGATTAAAAACTAATTAATTATCCCTAATCAAATCCTTAATCCCATCAAGCCACGTGGTGGCTGATGCAGCACGGTTTCCAGAAGGCACAACAGAATTTCCCATTTAAGTAGTCACATTCCAGTGCTGATTTGGATGGCGGTGCACACGGTAACTCCGTGGATCGTCCGATTTAAGATCGGATGGCCATGATCAAATGCACAATTTTGAGGGATTAATCAGAAGCTCTAGCGTGATCTAATCAAGATCGTCCATTTTGATCACACGGGATGGACAGTCCATGAGATATCTCCTCCCAAGCATCGAACAAGGGCTACCGTCCATCGAACATCGCTCGATCTGAGCTCACCTAAGCTCGGATGGAGATGAAAATGATCCCACATCTTCGAGGAAGCACAGCAATCAAATCTAACAGTGGAAAATGCATGACATTGAAATTTCTTTCACAAAAGACCAAGCTATTTTCATTGAAGGATCAGTTTCAATGGCATACCTCACCAGAGCTTATGACCGGCGGTTCCAAATTGAGGAAGCTTCATTTGGTAAAAACATAGCTCCGTTGAGCTGCACGAGCATTGATTTGGTGTAGTTGGCTCGAAATACCAAAGCACTAGGTGAAGGTGGTCGAATTTGATCAAACTCTACCCTCCATCCATCAAAAAACTTGGGAAATGATTCTTTCTCACTCGTTTGGCCCCAAGGAAGGTGTGTGCAAAGTTTATTGCACTTTAGTGGAGATTTGAGCAAATGGGAATTGAAGGTATCCTCCCCTGTTCAGTTTTGCATAAAATCAAAAATGGGAATTTTTGGGGAGCTTGGGAAGGCTTGGAAATCACTCTAGGAACTCTCTCCTTGGCTATTAAGGTTGAATCGAGTGTGTGTGTGTGAATTTGAGTGAGAATGAGGGGGGTATACCCCCTCATTCCTTGGATCAGACGTCCACGACTTCTTTAGTTTCTTCTTGATCAATCGGCCAAGTCATAGGTTGGTGGAGGTCCTTGGGTGCATGATGTGGCCTGATTTGGTTGGATGATGGTGTGGAGGTGGTTATCAAGGGAGTAGTGGGTGTCTTATGGCTGTTTAGAAAGATCCAATGGGGATGGGGAGGTGATTTCACCTCCCCATGGATCATGACCAACCCAACCACTTTTAGGTCATGTCAGCCATGGTCCTAGGTGCCTAAGTGGACCTATGGTTGGGTGTCAAGTGGCTAGGAGGAGAAAATGACCCAATGATCATGTGTTTTATCTAATGGGATTCCCTAAACCCAAGGAAAAAATGCTCATTTGGCTATGGGTTTAATTTGGGCAGATTTAGGATGGGTCAAAAGTGGGTTAGCCTAGATTTCAAGTGGTTTAGAATTTATTTAATTTGATTTGGCTTGATTTGACTATTTAGGTCAAATTGGGTTAGGTTGGGTAAAACTAAGGGTTGGGTCAAGTAAAATAGGCTAATTAAAAATGATTGTAGACTTTGGTTTGATTTGATCTAAAATTAATTTAGATTTTGGCTAATTTGGCCCTTTAGGTCAATTTGGGCTAAGTTATGTCAAGTTGAGAAATTGGTCAAATTGGGCTCAATCATGATTTTAGTCAAGTTCAATAAGTGATTTGGAATGAACTTGAGCCATTAGTTACAATCTATTTGAGTTGGATTGTAATTTGACCTATTTGAGCTTTTTAGGTCAATTTGGGTCAACTTGGGTCAAATGGCCAATTAGGCTTGGTTTGGCTCAATTGGGAGTTTGGTCATGTTCAATCATTAGTTATGACTGAGCTTTAATCAATTTTGATTATAGTTGATTTTGGCTAGTTTGGGTTTCATTTAGGCTAACTGTTGACTTGGTCAATGGGTTAGGTTGATTTGGTTTGACTCAATTCAAGATAATTGATTAACTTATGATAATTGTGATCACATTGTGGGGTCTAGATGGGCTTAGTTCAATCCAATTTGGGTTGAATTTGAACGTGGCTCGAAAAGATCTTTTAGGTCACTTTGGGTCAGGTGGACATAAATGGATTAATTGGCCTGATCATGGCTTGATACAAGTTTAGTTATAATGATAAATAGGTTTGATATGGAAATATAAGTCCAATTGCAAGTGATTTGGATCCATATAGATTTTGGTTCAAATGATAATTTTTCAAGTCAAAAGGATTAACTTGGATTTGGCTTGATAATGGTGGTTTATGTTTATATTTAGGTCAATGAGTGTAGGAATGATTGAATCATGAAGGAATTCATGAGTTTTGAATTGATTTGGGTATCATTTAGCCAAGTTCAAGAATTTGGCTAAAAGGGTTAAAATTGGGAATTTGAATTAATTTGGGTTTCAATCATTTGGAGTTTGGAATTGATTAATGACTTGGAATTTGATTTGAGATTGAATTTGATAATTGAGAAAATCAATTAGATTTGGGTTTATTTGAGTTTGGTTAAGGCTAAGTCCATAAGATAAAATCAAAGGGCTTATGAAGGGATTTGGAGTTTGAATTTAAGGTTTTGGAATTTTGATTTGAATTTAGGGTTTGGTTTGAAAGAAGGAAGCAAGGATTGGGTTTAGGCTATAGGGTAGGCAAGCCCTCCTAAATCGCTAAGGCACAATCTATTCCTATGGCTAACTCTTCTAAGCCTCTAAAGTTAGATTAAGTGTTCACCTAATCACTAGAAGTGTCTTAAGACTAAGGAACTCTTAGTGTCTATAAGAGTCATAGATCTATGGTGAGAAAGTTGAGAGCTCACTCCAAAAGTGAGGTTAACACTTCCTTTGCAGGAATGCACCTTGGATGATCTGAGGCATGTGCCAACTCTACTCTGTCGGCTACTATAGGAGAAGGCTATGAAACTGGGTTAAATTTTGCAAAGCTGAAACCACTGTCATAAACTCCTCAATCTTCTTCCCCATTTTATCAATATGATCATCCTTACTGGTGGTGGAGGGAGGTGCTGAGTTGAATGGATGCATCATCCTCTCTTCAACTACAATACCTTCCTAGCTCCACTAGTATCTATGGAGGGAGCCTCTAGTATCGACCATGTGCACCTCGGCCGAATCCTCATGAAGATCATCCTCATTAGAATCGAATGCTACCCTATCATCCTCAAAATCTTTACGATCATTGCCTAAGAGTTCCCTCTTCTCAATAAAGTAAGTTGTTGCAATCTCATCCAAGGAACGGTCTAACTGTGCTAGCACAAATACTCATGGCTGACCGGTAGTAGGACTATGTTCACTGACAAAAATACATCTAACATTGCTTGTCACTGGAGTGCTATCTCTAAGAGGACTTTGCTCACTAGAAGATACATGCTCATGACTGCCTACTATCGGTGGAGTGCTATCTCCGGAGGGATCCATGGCCATGGGAACTACAGAACTGTCTCCCTCCCCCTCTTCTACTGTTGTTATCACTCACTCTGATGGTGGTGATGGTGTTGGTGGTGCGACCATGACATTGCGGGGTCACCACTCCTTCTTCACCAAGACTGAAGTAAGAGGACGAGTAGGGGAACTCACCCTCACCTCAGTCGGTGGAGTAGATGCAGTGGGTTCCTTTGGCCATAGTCGGATCACCGAGTGGGCTTTCTTCTCCCCAAATGCTATCTTTTGTGCCTTTGTGGGAATAGTGGTGCGGGCGAGGAGTGGATCAGTGTGGTGGAGATGACACCGGCTCCACCCTCGTCGGGGCTTTGCCCTTACAACTGGTGGTACCCGTCAACACTATGTCTCCCCATCGACCGGTGGCCGATGATGTGGAAATCAACTAGAGCAAGGCCGCCAACCTGCTAAAACCTATCGCCCCTACCCTCACTAAGCGCTACTCCCGTAACACTTTTGGGGATGATCGACCTCAAGTCAAATAGTGTGCTAAACTCTAAGGGTGTGTGTGCTCTGCCAATCTGGGGTAGTACTGTCCATAAACCAGCATAGGACTTCCTACTACCCCTAGTCGAAACCTCATGGTATGCGACCGGGGGAGGCAATGCAGATATCCTCCTGCAGTCTTCCTCTACATCTGATGTCGAGAGGGGGTAAAACCTATTGCCACCAAGAAGTGGAGAGGTCTCATGGGGAGATCCCTCCTCAACAACATGGGATGTTGCATCTATCTCTCGGGCTACATGCTCGTGGTACCACTTGATCTTGTGGCTCCTATTGTGTCACTGTGTGGCTGAGTAAGATAGTGTGAGAACTAGATCCTACCTCAAAGGTAGGGAGACTATCTCTGAAGTCAAGATAGCCTTCCACTTAAAGGGGACCAATTAGGAGGTGCTAGCATGCACCTGAGCAGCTGTAGAAGCAACTAATTGCGTGAGAACTGAACTGACTGGTGGAACCTCGACTGCCTTCCTCTTCAAGAAAGGATACTCAATATCATAAGGCACATCAATGTGAATGACTAGATTACCTACCACCTCATCCCATCGACGGCTGGGGACTCTCTTATAATGCGATCCCTCAAATCCTTGGCCAAAGAAAACCAAGTGGGTGGAGTCAGTCTCAGGGAGGCTGGCTCGATCCAAGGCCAAATCCATCCTGAATGGAAAGGTGAAGAAGAACTATTGGGAGGCCATGTATACTTACTACAAAAATTGTATTGACTGGTCTACACTGTATCTCTGCATGTGTTGAAATGTAACTTGAGTTAGATCTCTGCTTTAATATTTATCCCAAGCGAGTAATAGAGATTTGGAGTCTTGATCCCACACTCAATAATTCAAATATATTAAGTGGGGTTTAGTGGAGAGATTTTGATAAGGTGAGGAGATTCTTTGCCATTTAATTTTGATTTAGAACCCATACTCAACCAATTTAGGTAGGTTGGGTGGGGTTCAGATATTTGAAGGTGTTTGTGTTGCTATCTTGTTTGGAAATATTTTGATTTTGAAATACTTTACATAGTAAATTTAGGTATGCTAAGGAAAGGTTGTGGGGGTATGTTAAGTGAAAGAAAATTTTGTATGTTTTGAAAATAAGACTCTCACTTAACAAATGGAGTATGTTAAGTGAAAGCCAAGTTTGTGTGTTTTGAAAATGAGACTCTCATTTAACAAATGGAGTATGCTACGTGAAAGCCAAATGCATGTTTGGAAATGAGGCCCTCACTTAACAAAGTTGGTATGTTAAGTGGAGGTCAAATTTATATTTTGAAAATTAGACTCTCACTTAACATCTTGGATATGTTAAGTGAAAGCCAAATGTATGCTTTGAAAATGAGACTCTCACTTAACAAATGGGGTATGTTAAGTGAAAGCCAAATTTGGTGTGATTTGAAAAAATGAGATTCTCACTTAACAAATATGGTATGTTAAGTGGGAATCAAATATGGCATGACTTGCTCTTGAAAAGATGGAAGCTTCAATTCTAACATATGTGAAATATGTTAAGTGAAGTTTCAATTTTATGCTATGATTTTATTTGAAAAATGGATTCCTCATTCAATAATTTTGAGTATGTTGAATGAGTATAAACATTTTCAAAAATGTGCTTTTGAAAAGATGGAAACTCCAGCTTTAGCATATATGAAATATGTTAAGTGGGGTTTCAATTTTATGCTATGGTATTATTTGAAGATAGACTCCTCACTCAACAATTTTCAGTATGTTGAATGAATATGGTCAATTTCAAAAATGTGTTTTTTTTAAAGATAGAAACCCTAACTTCAGCATATATGAAATATGTTAAGTGGAGTTTTAATTTTTATGTTATGATTTTATTTAAAAAATAGACTCCTCACTCAATGATTTTAAGCATTTTGAATGAATAGGGTCATTTTAAAAAAGTGAAAAGATGATTTTGATCTTGATTTTGAAAAGAACCTCCATGTAACAATCATAGGGATCGTTGGATGGGGTTTGGTTATATAAATTTTGTGAAAGGTGATTTTGGAAAGTGGCACTTTGTAAAAGAGTTTATTTTCTTAATCATTAAGATGAACCTTGCCTCACCAAACTAGTGGTAGGGAGATTCTAAATTTTTGTAATTTCCTTTCATGAGTTAATTTTAATTTTCACCTATTGGGAAACCCAATAGGGGTTTTAAGACCTACAAGGAGTGAGGTCCTAAAACTTAGAGGATGTTGGCTAGTTTTGCTTAAGAATAAAATAAGCTAAGTGCCAACAGAAGAAAAGATAGTCTTGGACTCATAGAATATACAAGTCCTTTATCGATGCATGGAGATAACAATTGTCTAATAGGGATGAAGAGAAGAACCATCCCCAACAGAGTCGCTAGAAAAATATGTGGTGTTTATTTTTGGTTCAGGTATATGTTTGTGTATATGGGGGGACAACACACATATCTGAGCATGTACTTATTGAGGTGATCAGGTACAACATCAAGGAATAGTATAATATCTTGAAAAATATAAATCACTACCCTATGATGGAACTAATCACCTAATAAAGACTCCTACGGCATGATGTGTCTTCAAATATACTAGAGATTTTCCTCTTACTTTACATGGATGAATAAAGTAGGGTTTTTTTAAATTGAGTTCTAAACTTCTCTATGGCGGCAAACCCCCATAGTTAATTACATCATAAGGAAGGTGAATTCCTTAGGAATACTCTTGATTAAAGTAGATAATTGTTGTCTCCAAAGAATTCAAAGAAAGGACTATCAATAAATTAGCTATATTTGGAAGATCAAATGGGATAGATCAAAAGTTATTAACAAAACCAAGGGGAGATAAGTAAGGGAAGCTCATGATACTAGGAAGCCTAGTGAGCATCCCAAATATCCTATGGTTGGGCCTTATATATTTGAAATTGTGGAGAATTATATACTTGAGTAGAAATTTTATTAGGAATCTAGGACTTATAATTCCACAATACAATACTGTAGAAATGCCTAAGAGGTGAAGATTTATTCTTGTAGCCCCAATAGAGAAATAATAATCTCAGATCCAAAATCTAGGGAGCTTTAGCAAGGGCCAAAGCGTGACCTAAATCTAAAGCGAAAGTGGGTATATTGTTTACCTCCATAAGAGAGAGTAAACTACCTGACTGCTAGACTTATAACCGACCGGAGTGGCAGCCAGCTAACTTCTCCTATGTTTTAAAACCATGCAAGTAAGTCTTATGATTTTGCAAGATGGCTAGGTTGTTATTATTTAGAAAAGAAATTAAAGTCCTTAAACCTACTCCCTAAGAGACTAGAGCATGAGTGGTATGAATAAAGACTTAGTATAATGTAAATCTTATCAAAATTTATTTGATTTTTTACTCTTTATTTTTGACATAGGTTATAGGATTTTTACATGCCTAAACGTATGATGAACTTGGTCATGGGCTAAATCAAAATAGAAAGATGTGTTTTTCTATCATAGGCTCTCAAAGGTTAAGCCCATTTTCTATCTAGCAAAGATGGAAACCCTCTCTTAGCAAGAGTGAAAATAAAATTATATGCATGATATTAGACATACAACATCCAGCTAAGGGGTTGCTAAATATTTTATTATCTTGATTTAATGCCTAGGCTTTATATGAGGTTATGAGTTTATTTTAGAAAATTCAGTTATGAGTTATTAATTGGGGTAGAAAATTTAATTTTTCCTAAGAGCCTAATCGTATCCAGGACATACAACAATCACCAATCATAAATAAACTAAGAAGAGATATGCTTTTTATAATGCACAAGCTAAACAAATCATCAAACAATTTATATATCTATCATAAAAGAATAATTGGCCATTGTAGCGAGAATCGTCGTACAACCCAAAAAAGAAAGAGGTAGTCGGGCTCAACCCTTATACGTCCTAGTATGATGAATGAATAATTAAAATTTAATTACAACAAATGAATGGGAGCGATGGGGGGTCATCAAATCTTCAAAGCTCCTTCTTTCCTTCATTTCCATCTTTCATTTGAATGGGCAAGATCCATAGGATCACATGGTACATAAGACTTGGTCTTATAACCAACATTTATCCTAAGACCCCATAGCACTAATCCTAATTTCTAATGAAAAATTACTTTAAAAATAGGAAAAGTAAATATAACTACACCTGTAAAATAAATATTAGCTAAACACACCATACAACCTAAGCAATTATATGAATAATTTGGACTTAGCACCGTACACATGGGTAACCAAGTCTACATATCCTAATGTAGATTATGCTTAAGGGTTAAGCAAAATGCACAGCAAAAATATTTATATTTATTTTTAAGTGACCCTTAAGCATAATCTCCTACATAAAACATGATTATGCTAATCACGGCCTAACATCTAGTCTACACACATATGCCTTAACATCTAGTCTACAACAATACATCTATGGTGAAATTTTTATATGTTAAAATTTCTAAAGAATAAGATATATACTTCCATCTTCACTCTTTTTGGGATAAAATGAGGATGGAAATATACATCTTCTTCTTTCTATGCAATTTTTGACACTATGTAGATCCGCAGATATTTTTGTTGAGGGCGATCGGATACGACATTGAGGGGAGATGTACTATCTCAAAAGATAGAACTCACCGCCCTACAATGGACCTAATCACCTCAATAAGGACTCCTAAGGATAATTGTTATGCATGTGTACCAAATATTCTTCTCCTACTTTACATGAAAAAGTAAAGTAGGGTTTATTTTAAATTGTGTTTGTTAAGTTCTCTACAGGGGCAAGTCGCCATAGTTAATTACATCCTAAGGGATGAGATCCCTTAGGAATACTCTCGATTAAGGTAAATGATCATTGTCTCTAAAGATTTCAATAAGTAGAAATATCAATCGATTAGTTTATTTTGGAAGATTAAATGGGATTGATCAAAGAGAGGGAGTTATTATCAAAGCTAAAGGAAGATAAGTAGGAGATGCTCACGATGCTAGGAAACTTAGCGAGCATCACAAAATATCCTATGATTGGGCTTTATATTTTTGAAATTGATTTAATTTGTTTGAGTTGACTTTTTCATTAAAAATTTAGGACTTATGATTCCATAACATAAGATTAAGGAAGTTCCTAAGAGGTGAGGATTTATATTTATCACCCACAAAGGAGAGAAGCAACCTTAGAACCTAAATTTAGGGAGCTTTGGTGAGGGCCAAAAGTACAACCTAAATCTAAGACAAAAATGGGTATTTGGTTTGCCTCTATAAGAGAAGATAAACCACCCAACTACTTGAACTTAGAATAGCCTGAGAGTGACTGCCAACTAACTCCTCCTACAATTTTAAATTTATGTAGGCAAGTCATATGCTTTATGCAAGATAGCTAGGCTGTTAATTATTTAGAAAAAGTAACAAAGTCCTTAAACTCACTCTTCAGAGAGACTAAATCATGCAAGGGTATGCTTTAAATGACCTAAATTTAATGCAATTCAGATTTTATTTTATTTTTATTTTTGGATAATCATTTTTGACTCAGGCTAATAGGATTCATATGCCTAATTCATAAGAAATGAGCTTATTGGCCAAAATCAGCGTGAAGGGAGGAGGTGTATTTCTACCATGGCTCTCAAAGGTCAAGCCAACTTTCTTTGCCAAAGGTTTAAGCCATCTATTCAAGAGTGAAAATAATATGCATTTGTGCATGATGTTACAAAAGAAATACTCTTCCAACTAAGGGGTTGTTAATTCTTTTATCTTGATTTTAGCATAAGCTTTAGGTGAGGTTGTGAGTTCTTTATTTTTAATTTTGAATTATTAAATTTGGTAGAAGATTTATTTTATCCTAAGAGTCTAATCCACATTCAGGCCATAAAGCAAGGAAGAAACTAAGAAAAAGATGTCATCTTAATGCACAAGCTAAACAAATCATCAATCAATTTATAAAGCTAATCGCAAAAGAATAAGAGACCATTTGTGGTCAGGGACCACCGTACAAACCCAAAAATAAATTGGGTAACCGAGCACTACCCTCATACAACCTAGATTAGAAATGAATTAAATACAATTAAGCAAGGAACTCATTGTTATGGGGGTCTTCAAGCTTCATTTCTTCATTCTTCTTTTCTTCTTTCTTCTTCTTCTTTTCTTCTTTCTTATTTGGTTCCTTCTTTTAGATGGTTGGAAGGGGGTTACTTCAAAGGCTTCACATGGTGCATAAGATGAGATCTTATGATCGATGTTCATCTTAATCCCCATAATAATCATTCCAAAAGCCTAATTGCGAAAAATTACATGAAAAGGAAGAATAAATCTAGCTAACACCTGCAAAAAAGATATTAGCTAAACAACCACACAAATCATAAGCATGTATATTAGACTTATCACCCCATACATGAGTGACTAAGTCCACCTGGCCTATTAGATTATGCTTAGGGGTATAAGCACCTGCACAGCAAAAGCATTTATATTTTTATTTACTACAGTGCCCCTTAAGCACAATCCCCTGCTTAAAATAATGATTAAACTAAATCATCCTATCATTCATTCTACGCATAGTCACCCTAACATCCAGACTGAAACATATATCACAAAACAAAATAAAACATCAAACCATGCACCACCCTAACTTAAAGCTAGAAGTGGTGATTTAACCCAATGTGTGTGCTTTTAAGGTTTGTGTGATATGCTTAACTATGGCTTTAAGTTAGAATTTTTTAAGTGTGAAGAATGTTCAACTTAGAGGAGGATTTCATTTAAGTGGTTTAGTTAGTTTGGGTTGATTTTATTTTATTTTTTGATTGGATTCAAGTGAATCCTATAATTAATTACTAAGTCATAAAGAGAGGGAAAGAGAAGAGAACTTCTCTTTCCTTCCCTAACCTAAGTAATTTTTAAAGTGGATTCATATTTTAGTTTTGTTTAGTCAATGTTTTATTATGTGTTTTAATTATTCCTAAGTTTAGTTGAACTCTAAACAAACCTATTCAAAAAGAAAAGCATTTTAAGATTAAGTAAAATGAACTAAATTCATAAAACACACATCACTTCATTTCTTTCCCAACATGTATAACAAGCATATGAATAAGTCCTAAACATATCTATACATATAAATGAGAATGTTTAGCACACTTTATGATGCATGCTAAGTAGTTCATTTAAGAAAATTTGAATGTTTATGATGCATGATTTTCATTAAGTAGCAAAGGGGTTTCTTATCCAATTTTCACATGCACATATGAATGTATGAAAGGCATAAGTTAGTATGACGCCATTCTTAACCAGTGGTGTAAGGAATAATACCTACTTAGGGCTACTTAAAGCCTCACAATCTTGGGGTTATCCAGACTACTATACCACTTTCCTTAAATACAAGCATGTGTACAAAAGAGATGAATGGAAAATAAAGGATGCAAAAAGTTTGAGTTGGTTGATTTATTTTTTGTTTATGCAATTTATAAGTACAAGTGTAGATATCCTTCTTAAGTAATAGCATAGAAATGAATAAGAGATGGAATTAGGCAAGTATTAAGTTCTTTTCAAATGAACTATACACCTTTTCCAAATCCTTCAAAACTATAGCAAAAGAGAGAAGGAAAACTACACTAAGCACATCCTTATATTTTAATCACATGCAAGCTTATAAGTATAATATAAGTAACACACTTTCAATTTTGATAATTGATTCATTTATTTTTGAAAATAATTTGGATTTAATAGTGATAATAGCCACTCATATTCTTACTTTAGCCAAAACATACAATTTGACATAAAGGAAATATTTTCATTTTAAATTTGAGTTTTCAAAAGCATGAATGTATGAAATCATATGGCACACATATTTAGCATGTTAGGAAAGGAATAAAGTAATGAAAGCATGTAAACACATTTACCTTAATTAATTCTTAAAGGCAATCATCTTGATTTTGAGTTTGATTAGTTTGGAAAATGTGAGGTGAGTTTGCTGTTCCTAGCCCATTCCCACATACGTTTGACATTTTTTTCAATTTATAGATGATTAGATTCATTTTATATTTTGATTAGGTTAAGGTATGAATTAATCATGTTAATTACTCCTTACCTACACTACCTTAGCATAATTAATCAAATAATTATGAGCCAATGAGATGACATAAAATCACACGAGAAATTTAAATCAATAATGCACCTAGGAGGAAAAGGGTCTAATGCAATTTGGCTCATGATTAATGATTAATTAAGCTAAGGGGTTTAACTTAAGTAACTTTAAAACACCCCTCGCACATATGAGTTGAATTTTGATTTCATTAATTGCACTTAGGCTCTTGAAAAACCTAAGCATCAACCCAAGAACAATTAATTGAGTTCTAAAAAGTTTTAGAACTTTATAAAATTAATTAAGGGGACAATTAGTGAATTAACCCTTAATTAATGTAAGATTAAGGAATAAAGAGGGTTTAAGGAATATCTTAAGGAGAGTATCCCAAAATTATTTCCTAAACCTCTCATTCACTTAATCAAAACTTAATCAACTCAATCAGATGGTTAAATCACTAATTATACCCTTAATTAAGTCTAACTACATTAAGGGAGTAATTAAGTAATGAACTAAAAATTTCTTTAATTAAGCCACCAATTAATCCTAAGAAAATTACGGGAGGTGCAAGTCATCCCTTTAATTACACCCAAGAAGTTTGAGATTAATCAGTGGATTAATTAGGGAGTAATTAGTAAATTAACATTCCCAATAAAACCCAAATTTAGGAAAAAGAACTATTCAAAATTAAGCAAAATTAATTTTAGAATATTCTAAATTCAATTATCTTTCTAATGAAATTTATTTCATATTTTTGGGATTTTTCTATGTTGAGATATGAATTTTAGAATCTTAGGTGATTAATTAATAATTAAATAAATCCCTAATTCTATTATTAATCCACGGGTGCCACTTGGCGTACGCTGACATCGCTTTACATCATTGCCTCGATTTACTACTTAAAATATCGGTAAGCGTGGAGGTGGTGCTACGCGCTTTCTCCTCAACCGTCCGATCAAGGATCGAACGACTGAGATTAAAGTCAGGGATTAAAGGATTAAAAAATGAATATATCATGCATTTTAATTTCGTCCATCCATCCAAAATGCTCGGATGGATGGCCAGAGATCCATCCCAGTTCTCCCCTCTGAACAATGGAGGTTGTCCATGTTCTAGGGGATGATCTGAGCTCGGATTGATCCCAAATTTTACCCACACCATCAACATGCATAGAAGATTACATCTAAAGATCAAGATCTTATGATATTAACATTTCTTTCAAAAAGCTCCACACCACATTGAGTTTAATGCTCGTAAAATGGCTAACCTCATCAAAGGTGATCACCGGCGCTCGATTCCCTTGGAGAAGCTTTATCTAGTTGAAATGAAGCTTTGCTGAAAGTTTGAGGGGTTGAGGTTGAGTATCTTCTCCTATGGACCAACTCCTCCTTCAAGTGAGCTCGGCTTTGGTCTAGGTGACTCCTCCTTTGCTTCAAGAACTTGAAAGAGAGCTTGGGCAAGCTCGATTAGGGTCCCTGAGGGAGAGTGCAAATGGAATTGGCTTGGTTTTAGGTGTGGAGTAAAATGGTCTTTTGATGGAGCTCCCATGTTTTCACTTAAGAAAAAATGAGAAGATGGAAATTCGATCTCCCTCCAGGAAGCTTAGGATCACTTGCAAATAGCTCCTATGACTTCCTCTCACTCAATCGATAATGGCTCTATGAAGATTCAAATGAATTAGGGGGAGTATATCTCCCCCTTTAGCAATCGGATGGCCGAGCATAGGCTTATCATTTTGATCCAATTTCCTTAATTCAATGGGTTTTTTGAGCTGTTAGAACTGTCCTTGAGTTCATTTTAGGCTAGGGAGTGGAATGGTGAACTTCCTATGTGCTCAAATTGAGTGGAAAGAGGTTTGCCATGTGGCCATTTCCAAGCACATGCTCGGTTTGGCCATTGGGTTGGGTTTGTCTAACCCAAACCCATCCCCTCCCTAATGTTCACTTGATCTACTAGGAGAGTATCAAGTAGGTATAAAGAGGATTTGACCAAATTTTAAGTGGAATTGGCCAAAATTTACTCTATGGCCTAGAGGTAAAATGGTCATTTGGCTAGTTTTTTGAATTTGGGTATGTTTAGTATGTTGACAAAAGAGGTTTGGCCAAGTTTCAGTGGATTTTGAGTTCATTTGGTATGGTTTGGTTCATATTGACCATTTAGGTCAAAATGGGTCAACTTGGATCAAGTTGACCAATTGGTCAAATTGGGTCAAACCAAGGGTTGGGCCAAGTTCATATGACCATTTGAAATATTTTGGTTGCTTTCGTTTGATTCAATTTGGTTTAGATTTGAATTTGGTTCATATGACTTCATTTAGGTCAAATGGGTCAAGTTGACCAATTTGACCCATTTGACCCATTTGAGCTAAGTCATTGGTAGGTTTAGGTTTGGTTAGTCATAAGAAGTGGATTGGTATCTTTATTTCCAATCATTTTTGGTTAAGTTTGAATTTGACTCAATATGACCCCTTAGGTCAAGTTGGGTTCTAAGTCAATTGGTCTAGGTTAGGTCTAGTTGGCCAATTGAAGCATTGGTCAAGTTCAACAAGTGATTTAGAATGAACTTGACCCATTAGTTTCAATCAATTTGGCTTAGATCAAGTTTTTACACATTTTGACTTTTTAGGTCAAGTTGGGTCAACTTAGGTCAAGTGGCCAATTGGGCTAGGTTAGGCTCAAATGTTGACTTGGTCAAGTTCAAACATCGTTCATGAATGAACTTAGATCATTGGTTTCAATCAATTTGGCATATGGTAGATTTTGGCTATGTTGGGCTTCATTTTGGCTAAGTGTTGACTTGGTCAATTCTTAAGTTTGACTTGGTTTGACCCAATTTGAGTGATTGATCATCTCATGATGATTGTTGATCATGATGAGAGACTTAGGTAAGTTTGATTCAATCTAATTTTGTTATGATTAGAATTTGGCTCATAAGGGTACTTTAGGTCACTTTGGGTCAAGTGAGCCTAAGTGGGTCAAATGGCTTGGTCAAAGCTTGATTTGAGTTTGATTGAACTTACATATGGACTTATGATTGAAATATAAATCCATTTGCAAGTGGTTTGAAATCAAATAGGTTTTGATTCATTTGACGATTTCAAGTTCAAAGGGTGAGCATGAAATGGATTTTGGCTTGACTTTTGAATTGAGTTTTGGTTAAGTGATTGAAGTTTGTATTTATATTTGGATTCATGATTGAAGGATTGATTGAATCATGAAGGAAAATCAAGAGATTGTCTTGATTCAAAGTTGATTTAGCTAAGATCAAGAATTTGACTTGAAAGGCTTAGGTTAGATTTTGAGTGAGTTTGAGTTCGATTTTTGGAATTGGTTTTGGTTGTTTGAATTTATATTTCATTTATATATGTGAATATAAATGATAATATAAAAGGGTCATGAAAAAATTTCATGAGTTTGAAGTGATTTGAACATGATCTAGGCTAAGTCCTTAAGAGAAAATCAAAGTGACTTAGGAAAGATTTGTGGATTGAACTTGAATTTTGGATTTAGTTTGATTGATTTAAATTTATATTTAATTTATATATGTGAATATAAATGAGAATGTGAATTATTTATGAGAAAATTTTATGAATTTGAATTGATTTGAAGATGATTTTTAGGCTAAGTCCTTAAGAGAGGATTAAGGACTTAAGAAGGATTTTGAATTAGGAATTTGAATTTTGAATTTGATTTGATTAATTTGAATTTATAATTCATTTATATATGTAAATATAAATGAGAATATAAATGATTTATGAGAAAATTTTATGAATTTGAATTGATTTGAAGATGATTTAGGCTAAGTCCTTAAGAGGGAAATTAAAGACTTAGAAAAGATTTTGAATTAGTAATTTGAATTTTGGATTTAGTTTGATTGATTTGAATTTATATTTTATTAATATATGTGAATATAAATGATAATATAAATGAATTATGAGAAAAATTCATGAATTTGAATTGATTTCAAGATGATTTTGGCTAAGTCTTTAAGATGGAAATTAAGGACTTAGAAAAGATTTTGAATTAGGAATTTGAATTTTTAGAATTCAATCATGGATGTCAATCATAGGTTTCAATCATATGCATTGATTTGAGTTTGGAGAAAATTAATTAGGCTAGAATTGATTTAGGTTTGATGTTGATTTGAATTGAAGTTTGGCTTGAAAGAAGGAAGTAAGGGAAGTGGTCCAAGTTATAGGGTAGGCAGATTTTCCTACCACCCCTGAGGCATGACCTACTCCTATGGATAACTCTTCTAAGTCCTTAGGGTTAGGTTGAGTCTCTACCTAATCACTAGATGTGTCTTAAGACTAAGGAGCTCTTAAATTCTAAGAGGAATCCCATGTCTAAGATGGAGGGGTTGAGAACTCATCCTAAAAATGAGGTCAACAACATCACAAAATAAAACATACATCAAACAATGCACTGCCCTAACATAAAGCTAGAGGTGGTAACTTAATTCAATGTGTGTGTTAAGGCTTGTGTGGTATAGCCTAGCTAGGCTTTAGAGTTAAGATTTCCTAAGTATGAAATACATTTAATCATAAAAGGTGGTTTTACATTAAATGGTTTAATTGATTTTCAAATTTTACTTAACATTTTCTTTTGTTTCATTTGACCTACACAACAACTAAGTGTTATGAAGAGAAGGAAAGAGAGGATCACTCTCTTTTATCCCTACCTTAAGTCATATCTAAAGAAATTAATTAATTAATTCTCTTTAATGAATGACTTATTACATGTTTTAATTAATCCTTAGTTTAGGTTCACTTTAAATAAGCTCATTCAATAAGAAAGACATCTTAAGCTTAGTTGGGATGAATTACTATCAAATAATACATGTTTGTTCATTTCTTTTCATCATGTATATCATGCATATGATTTAATCCTAAGCATAGCCATACATGTAGTTTGTATCTCAGCACACTTAAATGATGAATGTGACTAAATATATTTGGAATTAATATTTCATTTGATTGAATGATTTTGTCATATTAATTTAAAACTCTATCCAAATTCTTATGCAAACGCATAAGGAAAGAACCTTAAATCACATGACTAATAAACTCAACCAAATAAACAAAGTATGAATGCATGTATTCTTAATAGAAAAGGAGGGTTTTCATTCATTAGCTAAGTACACATCCATATGTATAAAAGTTTTAAGTGAGTACGTCGCCATTGTTCTGCAATAAGGGAACGAGGTAGGAACCTCCTTAGGGCTACTTAAACCCGTGCATCCCTGGAATGTCCAAACTAATATACTGTTATTCTTAGATACATCTGGATGTATAAACAACTACAAGAATAAAGAACCATGCAAAAATTGTATTTTGATTTAATTTATTTATTTTGTATAAATGAATTAAAGCTCTATCTAAATTCTAATGCTCAAATGTATAAGAATGAAATCAAATAGGTGCATCATCATTATTCTACACCAAGGGAACGAGGTAAGAACCTCCTTAGTGCTACTTAAAGCCATGTGCCCTTAGGATGTCCAGACTAATATACCATTAACATTCTTACTTATGCAAATCAACACATGAATATAAGGAAGAGACTTCATTTCATACACTAGTTTTATATTCACTTGCATTTTTTATGTATATATCTAACTAAATTTATAATATATATATATATATATATATATATATATATGTATATTCAATCATTAGTAAACTTTTTGAGAATATATTTGAGATTTAATACTGATACTAGCCACACATATTTTTAATTTAAATCAACACGTAAAATTTGACATAAAAGAAATCATTTTATTTAATTAATTGTAAAAGAGATGGATACATGAATCATATGACATACCACATTTAGCATGATTAGAGAGAAATAAAATAACACAAGCTTGGGATTTCATTCAAATAAACTAAAGTTCTAAGGAAAATCAAACTAAATAAGATTATTTAAAACAAACAAAAGTTCTTTAATGTCATTTCATTTTTCATGTTTGATTTGATTTAAAGAATGTTAAAGAGGTTTGTTAATCTGAATCTCATTCCCCATGTGTGAGTTAATTTAATTTAATGAAGAATAATTAGGTTGATATTATGTCTTTATTTGGTTAGGGTATGAATTAAGTCAATTAATTAACCCTTACCTACATCACCTTAAGTTAATTAACTAATTAATATTGATCCAATATGATATGCAACCACATGAAAAGTACATTTGCAATGCTCCTAAGAAATGGAAAGGGCCTAATGAAATTGGCTCATGATTAATAGTTAATTAGGCTTAAGGGATCTCACTTAACTACTTTTATGATTTTCTCACACATGTGAGCTAACCATAATTTCATTAGCTCTCTCTTTAGGCTATTGAACATACAAAGACCTACCCAGGGTTGATAAAAGGTGATTAGCTGTGAAGTGGATTTTAGATTGAGTTAATTAAGCTCATTAACCCATTTGGTTAAGCATTAAGCATTTCAAATTAATGAATGGAATCAACTTAAAAAAAGAGATCAAGAAAGAGGCCTTAATCTCAATCCGTAAGTCCCATATTTGATTACTTAGGCTCTATTTTATCTTGAGGATTAATTAATTAATTAAGCACTTGATTATCTCATTAATCATTAACTAATCAAATTCCAAAATGTAAAGAAAACTTAATGAATGAATTAGGAAAAATATAACAATCACATTTCCTAAGCTCCCTTACTGTTCAACAAAGGTAATTAAGCTTAAATAATTAATTAAATCATTATTCATTCACTAATTATTACTAATTAAATTCAGAGAGTGATTAAGATTTAATCAATTGATTTCCCTAATTAAGCAACCAATAAAATCCTAAAAAAATAGGGGAGGCAGAGGTCATCCCCCTAAACATCCATAAAAAATTTGAGATTAATTGAGTGACTAATTAAGGCATAGTTAAGCTAATTAGATTTCCAATTAAACCTTAATTAATCTAAAATCACTATTTAAAATTAATTAATAATATTTTTCCTAGATTTTACTCTGAAATATCTTCAAAATGAGCCTAAGTTTGTATTTTTTTTTAGATTTTTCTATGATTAGTTATGATTTTAGGAATTTTTAGGCTTAAAAATAGATTAATTATGCCTAATTAAAGCCTTAATCCCATCGTGCCACGTGGTGACTGATGCGGCGTGCTTTCCACGTGGCACGATGGGATTAATTATTTTAGTTATAACATCCGAAGGCTGACTCGGATGGTGGTGGATGCACTTTCCCATGGACCATCTGATCTAAGATCGAACGGCCACGATTCGATCCGCAGTTTAGGAAGGATTGATCAAAGGATCTAACATGATTTAATCATGGCCATCTATTCCAATCACATAGAATAGACAGCCCATGATCTTTCTCCTTCGCGAGCGATGAAAGATGAATGTTGTCCATCTTTCCTCGTTCGAACTGAGCTCACTCGAGCTTGGATTGCAATCAAATTGATCCCACACCTTGAGAAAAAGAAGAGGAGCACATCTAACGGTCAAAAATGCATGACATTTAAATTATCTTCACAAAAGACCAACCTATTTTCCATACAATGCTTAGTTTTGTAAAATTACCTCACCGAAGCTAATGTCTGGCTATGGATCGATGGAGGTAGCTTCGCCTAGTTGAGGTGAGGCCCTATTGAGAAGCTTCGGATTTGATTTGAAGTGGGTTGCTCCTAAGGGCCAAAGTCCTCCTATTTGGAAATCGGTCTTGGTCGAACTCCTATCTTCGGTGCTTGGGAAGGCTTGGAGATGATTTGGTTGGCTTCGACAAAGTAAAGGGGTGGTGTGGGTGTAAGGAATTTATGTTTGATCAAGTGATCAAGTAGAGGGGGAGTATTGATCGGGAAGGTGGTATCCCATTTCGGCTTTGCTCGAGGAGGAGGAATATCGATCGAGGGAGCTTGAGGAGTGCTTGGGAGTGCTTTGTGGGATTTCAAAAATGGCTAGGGAAGTCTCACAAAGCAATTCGTATCGAAACCCACTTGAATTGAAGGGGTATACCCCTTAATTGCACATGATGGACGGACAGGATTGATCCCTGAAAATTTGTAGATTGGCCACCATTGAGTTATCGGAGGGGTCAGAGTCAGCGCCACATGGCTCACCAGAAGTGGATGAAGTGGTGGTAGGAGTATCAATGTTGGATATGGAAGAATTGAGTTGGTTCTTCCTTTGCTCATGGAGGGTTCGGCCATGGAGGTGGTTATTTGGCTTGCTTCCCTTGGTCCATGGCAAGTGCTAAGATGGCTTAGGGTGGGCTAAGGTGGCCTAAGAGTTCCTCATTTGGCACTTTGAGGGCTGTCATGGGAGAGGCAAAGTGGACTTTGCCTCTTAAGGCAAGAATCCAATGTAAAGAGAGGGTGTCCATTGGTTAATCCCTTTAGGTTGGGTCTCACATGGACTTGGGCTGGTTTGGGGCTGACCTAGGGTCTATTTGGGTATGGTTAGGTCAGCCACCAAGGTTTCATAGCTTAGTTTTGGGTGATTTGGCTTCATATGGTCAAAATAGGCTCATTTGGGTTAGGTTGGATTGCGTTGACCAATTGGTCAAATTGGTTCAAACCAAACTTGGGTTAGGTTTATATGATTATTTGGGATGTTTTGGTTCAATTGGTTTTGATTAATTTAGCTTAGGTTTGATTTTGGCTCATTTGGATTCAAATAGGTCGAATGGGCTAAGTTGACCAATTTGTCCAAATTGGGTTAGGTTAGGTGTTGAGTCAAGTTCAATTGGTTGATTGAAAGTAATTGTAGGTTTTGGTTTGGTTTAATTTAGATTTAATTTATATTTTGACAAATTTGATCATTTAGGTCAATTTAGGCTAGGTTGGGTCAAGTTGTCAATTGGTCAAATTGGGCTCAATCATGGCTTTGGTCAAGTTCAATAAGTGATTTGGAATAAACTTGAGCCATTGGTTGCAACCAATTTGAATCAAAATATGATTTGACTCATTTTGACTTTTTAGGCCAATTTGGGTCAACTTAAGTCAAATGGCCAATTGGACTTGCTTTGGCTCAATTGAGAGCTTGGTCATGTTCAATCATTGATTATGAGTGTGTTTGAGTCAATGGTTTCAATCAATTTGATATATGGTAGATTTTGGCTAGTTTGGGTTTCATTTGGGTTAAGGGTTGACTTGCTCAAAGGGTTAGGTTGACTTGGTTTGATCCAATTCAAGACAATTGATTAACTTAGGATGATTGTTGATCATGATATGGGCTTTGGATGGGCTTAGTTCAATCCAATTTGAGTTGAATTGAGCTCAAAATATCTTTTGGTCATTGGACCTAAATGGGTCAATTGGCTTGATCATGGCTTGATTCAAGTTTAATTGAACTCACATATGGACTTAGGATGGAAATATAAATCCAATTGCAAGTGATTTGGAGTTAAATGAATTTTGGTTCATATGACAATTTCAAGTCAAAAGGGGTCAACATAGGCTTGACTTGGGTTGACTTGGGTTTGGAATCATAATTATAGTTTGTGTTTATATTTGGAAAAATGATTGAAGGAGTGATTGAATCATGAAGAAATCTATGAGTTTTGAGTTAATTTGGATATCATTTAGCCATGTTCAAGAAATTGGCTAAAGGGGTTAAAATTGATAATTTTATTTGATTTGGGTTTGGTTTTGGCCATTTGGATTTATATTTCATTTATATTTGGGAATATAAATGAAGATATAAATGATTCATGAGAAAATCAGTTGAGTTGGGAGTGGTTTGGAAGCAAATTTGACCAAATTGAGGGATGTAGGTCAAAAGGGCTTAAGTAGGAAATTGGTTTGGTTTGATTTAGTTTGATTTGATTTGAATGGTTTGAATTTGGATTTCATTTATATTTGTGAATATAAATGAAGGAATCATTAATTTATAAAAAAAATCAACCAAATTTGATTTAGTTTGAAGGAGGTTTTGGCTAAGCATATGAATATGGCCCATATGGCTTAGAAAAGGGTTTTGGAGTTTGAATTCAATCATGGGTTTTAATCATTTTGAGTTGGATTTAATTTATGGTTGTATTTATGATCTTGAAAAAATCAATTGAATTGGGGTTGATTTGAATTTGGTTAAGGCTAAGTCCATAAGATAAAATCAAAGGGCTTAGGAAAGGAATTGGAATTTGAGTTTAATTAGGGGTGTCAATTTGGGTCATGGTCATTGGTCCCAAATTGACCAACCTTGACCGAACGACCCGTTTAGAAGCGGGTCAACGGACCCGATATCAACCCGATTGACCCGAATGACCGAACCGATTTGGTCAATTTCCGATTGTTGATTTTGGTCGATTCAGTTCGGTGTCGTCAAATCGGGTCAATTTGGGTTGGAGGGTCAACCAAACCGACCAAAATGTTGTCAATTTCTTCAACGACCGAAAATTTTTTGTCAACCCAAATTTTAGTCGGGTTATCGAGATCAGTCAAATTTTGCACCCCTAAGTTTAATCATGAGATTCAATTATTTGATTTGGGGTTGGATTTATGATCTTGGATTTGAATTTGAGGTTTTGTTTAGAAAAAGGAAGCAAGGTTTGGGTTTAAGGCTATAGGGTAGGCAAGTCTTCCTAAACCCCTAAGGCATAACCTAGACCTATGGCTAACTCTTCTAAGTCTTTATGCTTAGGTTAAGTGTTTACCTAATCACTAGAAGTGTTTTAAGACTAAGGAACTCTTAGTGTCTACAATAGTCTTAGATCTATGATGATGAAGTTGAGATCTCACTCCTAAAATTGAGGTCAACATGAAGATATAGAGGATGACGTTAGTTTTCACCCATAGTTCATTACTCCATTCGAATATATGGGTAGGATAACCCGACCTCCACCAGGCAGAGGTAGAGGACAATTTAGAGGTAGCCCCCGAGGTGGAAAACCTCTCTACTGGCCACCCAATAGAAGGTATGTCCCAGCCACCAGGAGTACACTTGTTATCCACATAGACTTAGAATCTAGTTCAGAGGATGAGTCTTATGTGGTTAGCACACCAGCAAGCCCTTCTCAGCAGTGGATCCCTTTTGAGGTGACGTTTGAGCATGATAGTGATGAAGACTAAGCTCCAAAGCAAAGCATAAATGTATCTAAGTCTACATATAAAATAGTCAGGAGTCGGTTAGGAACCTTAGCTCTAACCCCACTTTCTTCCCAGAAAGTTGAGGGTTTGGTAGCTAAGGAAGCCCCTAAGTCATCCACAAATGGGAAAACTCAGAGGTTCTCTTTAGGAGCATCATCCTCAAGTCAGGAAGCTGATGTAGAACTTGAGGATAATTCATATAAATATTAATATAATTTGCTTTTGATTGGTATTCACATTGTGTTGTTAATTTAGCAAAGAAGGGATTAATCCCACATACTTGGTCTAAACACAAGTCGGACTACTTTAAAAGGTTATAGGACAACCAAAGCAAACATCCTCAATCAAGACTAGGACTAGGATTCAGTATAGTGGGTCCAATCGATGATGATAATCATTGCCTAGTCATCACCAATCATTTAGAATCTAATAGGTTCTTTCCAAATCATGTTAACTCATGAGAATGTGTGTATAGAAACTTCAGATGATCTAAATGATTTTGAAGTCAAAGATGCACCGCCAGAGTTCGAAGAAGAGATCAAGTCAACTATTGATGAACTTAAAGAGATCAACTTAGGGACAGAAGAAAATTCACGTCCGGCATACATCAGTTCTTTGTTGAATGATACTGAAACTGATGACTTAGTAAGGCTACTGACTGAGTTTAAGTACTATTTTGCATGGAGTTATGAAGAGATGCCATGTTTATCTATTGAGATAGTAGTCCACAAACTAGCAATAGAACCTAATGCTAACCCTATCAAGTAAGCTCCTAAATGCATGTGATTAGACATTGAATAGCAGGTCATTTTTGAAGTCAAGAAACTGATTGATGCTGGTTTTATCATGGAAGAGAAAAATCCTACCTAGTTGTCAAGTGTCATTCAAATTAAGAAAAAGAATGGTCAAATTAGCATATGAGTCGATTTTAGGGATCTAAATAAGGAATGTCCAAAAGGCAAATTTCTACTACCAATCCTGGAATTAATGGTGGGCATTGCTTCATCTCATGCAGTCTTCTCTATCATGGATGGCTTATCTAGCTATAACCAAATCAAGATGGCCCCTGAAGATGAAAGAAACACTATATTTCGAACCCTGATCAGAATCTTTAGTTATAGGGTCATGCCTTTGGGCCTTAAAAATTTTGGTGCTACCTACCAGCGGGCCATGACTCAGATCTTCAACAAACTTATTCATCATCAGGTTGAATGTTATGTTGATGATCTTGTAGTCAAAAGAAAAGGAAGATCATCTCTTTGACTTGAGAGTAGTTTTCGAATGGTTAAGATAATTTAACCTTAAAATGAATCCCCTGAAGTGTGCATTCAGAGTAGCTTCATGGAAATTACTTGGATTTCTTGTCCAGAACCATAAAATAGAAATCGATTCGAAGAAGATCAATGCAATATTAAAAATGCCACCCCCTAAAAGTCTAACTCAACTTAGATCATTTTAAGGGTGGTTGGCGTATCTAAGAAGCTTCATTTCCAACCTGTCAGGAAGGTGTCAACCATTTCAACACTTGTCAAAAAGGATGACAAGTTCAAGTGGGATGATAAGTGTCAACATGCCTTCAAAGACATTAAGCACTACCTGATGACGCCACCAGTTCTAGTAACCCTTATCCTGAGCAAGCCATTGATACTATATATTGCTGCATTAGATGACTCCCTTGGCACTTTGTTGGCCCAAACCAATGATGAAGGGAAAGAGAATGCACTCTACTATCTTATTCATCATCTAATCCCTGCTGAGGTAAAGTATCCACCTATTCAGAAGCACTACCTAGCTTTAATATTTACATCTAAAAGCTCTGAAGCCTAAGCTCCATCATTACCATAAGTACACCATGGAGTTGTTAGCTCAAATCTAGAGGTTACCATCTATAACATTCCTCGAGGAGAGAATACAGTAGCAGATGCATTAGCCAAGCTTGCCAAAGAGTTGGCATGTCTGGAAGATGAGTCCATACCAATAAGGGTCCAAAATAGATAAGTCTTATCCCTTGTTGATGCTCTACTCATCTAAAGACTCTCTCTTGAAGGGGAGGTTGCCATTAATAAAGAGGATAAGGAGTTATATTGGAGGCAACCATTCATAGATTATCTAAATATAAGTAAACTACCTCAAGAGAAGTAACTAGCATATCAGGTGAAGCAGAGAGCCCTTTCTTATGTTCTCATGGATGGCACCTTGTACCGATGGTCCTTCGATCATATGTGGTTATGTTGTTTGGATAAGCATGAAGGATCATGATCAAAACTCAGTTTATGGGTGCATGGGTCTAAAGATGAAAACCAATATCAAAAGACTTTGATACTACTGACCTTCGATAGTCACAGACTGCATGGACGTAGCAAGGAGATGCCACCAATGTCAGGTGCATGGTGTGGTCCTACACCAACCACCCAACATTCTACAACCTACCTTAGCATCATGGCTATTTGAGTGTTGGGATAGTGACATAGTGGGTCCGATTGATCATCCTTCTTCTAAGGGTCATCAGTTCATTCTAGCTGCCACCGACTACTTTTTCAAGTGAGTGGAGATAATCCCACTCAGAGATGTCATAGCTCAGCATGTGATCCAATTTTTCATGAACCATATCATATATAGGTTCAGGGTCTCGTGCCTTGATGAATTATATTCGATAATGGTTCAAGAGCACTAAAATTAATAGCTTTGCCCAGAGACACAACATAGATTGGAGATATTCTACCATCTATTACCTAAGGGAAAATGGCTTGGCATAAGCCTTCAATGAAACTCTCATCCAAATATTAAAGAAGACACTCGACGATAATAAATGATAGTGGCATGAGTAGTTAGTTGAAGCCTTGTGGGCTTACCGCACCACTTATAGAACTCCAACTCAATCTACCCCATTCTCTTTATTGTATGGGCCTGAAGTAGTCCTACCATTAGAAGTCCAACTCTCATCATTCAGAAAAGTTATGGGTAGCAAGGTTACCATGGAGCAGAACGCCAAGTTGTTGGGTCATCAACCAAATTTTTGGGTCTTACAAAGTTCTAAAGCCTAAGCTCCATCATTACCACAAGTACACCATGGAGTTGTTGGCTCAAATCTAGAGGTTACCATCTATAACATTCCTCAAGGAGAGAATACTGTAGCAGATGCATTAGCCAAGCTTGCCAAAGAGTTGGCATGTCTGGAAGATGAGTCCATACCAATAAGGGTCCAAAATAGACAAGTCTTATCCCTTGTTGATGTTGTACTCATCTATAGACTCTCTCTTGAAGGGGAGGTTGCCATTAATAAAGAGGATGAGGAGTTATATTGGAGGCAACCATTCATGGATTATCTAAATATAAGTAAACTACCTCAAGAAAAGTCACTAGCATATCAGGTGAAGCAGAGAGCCCTTTCTTATATTCTCTTGGATGGCACCTTATACCGATGGTCCTTCAATCATATGTGGTTACGTTGTTTGGATAAGCATGAAGCTCATAGGATCATGATCAAGGTACACTCAGGTTTATATGGAGTGCATCAGTCCGGTCTGAAGATGAAAGCCAAGATCAAAAGACAATGATACTACTGACCTTCGATAGTCACAGACTGCATAGATGTAACAAGGAGATGCCACCAATGTCATGTGCATGGTGTGGTCCTACACCAACCACCCAACATTCTATAACCTACCTTAGCATCATGGCCATTTGAGTGTTGGGATAGTGATATAGTGGGTCCGATTGATCCTCCTTCTTCTAAGGGTCATCGGTTCATTCTAGCTGCCACCAACTACTTTTCTAAGTGAGCGGAGACAATCCCACTCAGAGAGGTCACAGCTCAGCATGTAATCTAATTTTTCAAGAACCATATCGTATATAAGTTCGGGGTGCCTTAATGAATTATATTCGATAATGGTACAAGAGCACTAAAATTAACAGCTTTGCTCAGAGACACAGCATAGATTGGAGATATTCTATCATCTATTACCTAAGGGAAAATGGCTTGGCATAAGCCTTCAATGATACTCTCATCCAAATATTAAAGAAGACACTCGATGATAATAAATGATAGTGGCATGAGTAGTTAGTTGAAGCCTTGTGGGCTTACCGCACCACTTATAGAACTCCAACTCAATCTACCCCATTCTCCTTATTGTATGGGTCTGAGTAGTCCTACCATTAGAAGTCCAACTCCCATCATTCAGAAAAGTTATGGGTAGCAAGGTTACCATGGAGCAGAATGCCAAGTTGTGGTTAGAAGAACTCGAAGGTTTGGAGGGGAGACGCCTCCGGGCAAGCCAAAACCTTGAGTTGTACAAAAAGACAAAATGATTCAAACTCATAACAACTAGGTCCATCCTAGAGCTTTTCAAGTATGGGAGCTTATTTTAGTTCAAAGGAGACCAATTATTGCCTGTCAAAAGATGGGAGACACGTTTAACCCACTTGGGAAGGCTCTTTTGCCATAAAGAAGGCCTACCAAGGAGAATCTTACCAGCTTATAAATTGTAAAGGAGAGCATCCTATGCTTCCAATCAATGGGCTCTACCTAAAAAAATATTATCTATAAATCTTGTTTCCAAATCAATTATCAATAAAATTTCTTTCATCTCAAATTGTATATCTTTCATGTTGAGGGTGCAAGAAACCCAAGTGGCATCCTGTGTCATCACAACACCAACACAAATTACACACAACCACATATAAAATAAACACAAATATTTTTATCTCAGGCTATTTTGACGTGGGATAAAGCCCCCTGTGCCACTTACTCATTAGTTGCTCAAGGTCGGGCTAACATGCTACCTTGCTAGTGTATCACCCTAGTGGTTACTTGTCTAGAGGATGTGAGTCTATAAGCTTTCTTCCTAACTTAACAATTATAAATTGATAAGCGTCTTGTTAGTTTGGTAGGCCTTACATATAATGGTAAGCTACCCCATATTGACTTTGTTTAAGAGGATGTGCTTTCTTCTTGAACTAGCCATCATGCACTTACTAAGTCTAGTATATTTAAAGTTTAGGACAAGTCCCCCAGTGGCTCCTTTCCTCCCGACTACTTTAACTCTGGGTCTAGTCCTTACACGGGACTCTCCGCTTAGTAGTCGCCCTAGGTAGGATGGCATCTGTCCTGCCAACGATAGACTATTCTGATGATCATTTCTGTCTATGAAGATGTAAGTCTGCAAGCCTTCTTATTAGATTGATCGTCGCAAACCAATGGGCACCTTAGGTTGGTTGGTTATCGCTATGCTGACAGCGATCCACTCGGTGGATACACCACTCATGACAGATGTAAGAGTCTACAAGCTTTCTCCCAGAGTTGGCCACTGTATACCTGTAGGCTTTCTCTTATAGGGTCCTAGATGAAGCCCCTAGCAGCACCTCTCATATGGGCACTCTATTCAAATCACATCATTAGCAACCCCATTTAGATACTACCCGAGTTACTTTTGAAATGGACAGTCCTCCTTTCCTAGTAGCTACCCCTGTGATTGGAGAATTTATCTTACAAATATGCAGATTCTCCCTTGGTCCATCGCACACCAACAGGGTCCATGCAAATATATATACAAAATATATATTTTTGCTTATGGATTAGGAGGACACCCCCAGCGATACCTTTCCCAAGTAGTCATCCTATCTTTAGGGAAGTGTCAGCAAAACTCCATATAGAAATTATGTGACTACTTTTAGTTGAGATAAGTCCCCGGGTTAGCACTCTCTCAGTAGTCGCCCTTAGGTTGGGTTTGACTTGTTATGCCACCAACAGGTCACCCCGACGGTCATCCTTGCTTTGGAAGATATAAGTCTATCATGCATTATCTCTAGCACAATCGTTGCACACTGATGGGCAGCCTTAGGTTGGGTTCGATTTCTTATGCTATCAACTGATCACCCCAGTGGTTCCTTGTTTAGGAAGTTATAAGTCTACAATCTTTCTTCCTGATTTGACCATTGCACACTGAAAGGCAACCCTTAGGTTTGTTAGTCCCACCTCGTGGTTGGTAGACTTTTCCTTTGAATTTATAAATTTGAGATAGGATTAAGCTGATATTAGCCCCTTCTTAGTGGATCCATTACACACCAACAGGTTCCATCTAAAATGAAACTAATTTTGACTATTCTTGAGACAATATGAGTCCACAGCAGATTTGCTCAAATAGTCACCTTAGGTCAAGTTCAATTTATTGTGCTACCAACTGATCACTCCAGTGGTTCCTTATTTAGAAAGTTATAAGTCTACAAGCTTTCTTCCTGAATTGACCATTGCACACCGAAAGGCACCCCTTAGGTTGGTTAGCTTTCCCTTGCAGTAGGTAGACTCTCCTTTTGGATTTCTAAATCTAAGACAGGACTAGGCTGATATTAGCCACTTCTTAGTAGATCCATCACACACCGACAGAGTCCATTTCATCAAATCACCATCCTCCCTCCAGTGGAGTCCAAATTAAATCTACCTTATCCCTTGCAGATCCGAGCTCATTTCTCTAACAGATGTGCCCTCCAAATCAAAATCATAACCTCTCCCCAATGGAGCTCTGAATCATAAGTTTCAAACCAAATCCTCATCCCTAGTGGATGCCCACCAATCAACTCAAATCAAATTTCTCCCTAGCAAGGGGCAAATCATATCCTCTCCCTAGTGGAGCCTAGAACACAATCACAAAATCAAACCAAATTTAATCCCTATCCCTACCGGATAATCTGAACTTGTTTCCCTAATGGAAGGTTCATGCACTCATCCTTGGCGGGATATAAATCCTAATTCCCTATGGATCTTTTTCCCCAAAACCATGTTTATGATCAAACTCAAACCCTTATCCTCTCTATGGATAATCTGAACTTGCTTCCCTAATGGAAGGTTCACATACTTGGTTCCTCAGTGGATCCTTTCTTCCTCTCTTATGCCCTTAGCATAAGTTGTGTTGCATTGCACTAAGATCATGATTTTATCTACCTCTCAGGTTTAGGGATATATCATTTTCGTTAGCACTTGATATT
Source organism: Cymbidium sinense (assembly GCA_021442155.1). Classification (NCBI taxonomy): domain Eukaryota; kingdom Viridiplantae; phylum Streptophyta; class Magnoliopsida; order Asparagales; family Orchidaceae; genus Cymbidium; species Cymbidium sinense. Next base: position 83,683,487 of record CM038223.1, read on the forward strand.
TTTTGGATGTTGTTGATCATCTCAGTCAAGGCCAATACCTGCAGTGTACCTTGTCATTTACACCACACCTATTGGGGTCCGTTTGTTGACCTCACTTTTGGAGTGAGTTCTCAACTTTTTCATCATAGATCTAGGACTCTTATAGACACTAAGAGCTCCTTAGTCTTAAGACACTTCTAGTGATTAGGTGAACACTTAACCTAAGCCTAGAGACTTAGAAGAGTTAGCTGCTGGAATAAGTTATGCCCTGAGGACTTTGGAAGACTTTCCTATCCTTTAGCCTAAACCTAATCCATATTTTCCTTCTCAAACCAAAACTCAAATTCATACCAAACCAAAACCAAATTTCCAAGACTCATAATCAAATTCAAGCTCAAAACATCTCCATAAAACCTCATGATTGAATTCAGAACCCTTTCTAAGCCCTTTGATTTTATCTTATGGACTTAGCCTTAACCAAATCCAAACCAATATCAATTCATTTAATTTTCTCAAATATCAATTAAATCTCAAATCAAACTCTAAATCATAAATAAATTCCAAACCATTTTAAGTCTGCTCAAATCAAATTCAATGTCAAATGATCACTTAGCCCTTGGGTTAAGGGCATCCCATGAGAAAAGACACTTGCCTAAATAGTCATTTCTCTTCCTTGGCCACTTAGCACTCATCCATTAGTCCACATAGGCACCAAGAACACTGATCATTTGACCCAAGAGGTGGTTGGGAAAGCCATGACTCATGAGGAGGTGAATTCATCTCACCTCTCCCATTAGAGCACTTGGCATCAAGGACACCCACTTCCTTTGCCATTGCAGTCACCTCCCACCCTTTCTGCACTCATGAGAGGCCAAATGGAGTGATTCTATGTTAGCCCCGACCTCCACATCACAACCATTGATCTAAAAAATCAAAATATCCATTGCCATCTGATTTAAAGAATGAGGGGGCTATACCCTCCTCATTCTCACTCAAACCAAAACACTCACACTTGATTCAACCCTAGCACACTTTCCTCTCCTTCCCAGAGCAATTTTCCACTTTTTCCTGAGCTCCACACTATTCCCTCTCTCAGTTTTATGTGAAACTGAAATGGAAGAGGATACCAAGGATCACCATTTCCTCATTTCGCAACCACAGTGCAATTAACTTTGTACACACCATCCTTGGACCTAGACGAACTGAAATGAATCGCCTTCCATCATCTCTGACCACCGAAAGTGGGACTTTGACCAAGGTCGATCACTTACATGCCCTGGGTTGGTCTTCCAAGTGATCTACACCAAATTGATGCTCGTGCGGCTCAACAGGCTTTGTTTTTATCAAACAAAGCTTCCTCAATCATTGGAACCACCGGTCATAAGCTTCAGTAGAGTATGCCATTAAAACTAAGCTTAAGCTTAAAATAGGTTGGTTCTTTATGAAGAAAAGTTCTATATCATGCGATTTCCACTATTGGATGTTTTTATTCTGCTTCCCCGAAGGTGTCGGATTGATTTTATCTCCATTCGAGCTTGGGTGAGCTCAGATCAAGTGACGATCGACTGACAGTCTCCGTCTCTCTCCACTTGGGAGGAGACAGATCACGGATCGTCCATTCCACATGATCAGAATGGATGATCCTAATTTAATAAAGCTTAGAATCATCAGTTTAATCCTTTAATCTACATGTTTAATCATGGTCATCCAATCTTAGATTGGACAACCCACGTGAAAACACATTCCACCATCGTCCGCATCGGCATTCGACGTGATAACTTAAATAACCAATCCCATTGAGCCATGTGGAAACTGCGCTGAGTCAACTACCTCGTGGCGCTGATGGGATTAGAGGGTTAATTAGGTTAATTAATCCATTTTTAATGTTGAAACTTCCAAAATTCATAATTAATTATAGAAAACTCCAAAAAAAATACAAATGAGGGCTCGTTTTAAAGGTATTTCAAAGGGAAATCCATTAAAATTATTATTAATTAATTTTGAATAGTAATTTTTACTTAATTATGGTTTAATTAAAATTTTAATTAGACAAATTACTTTCTGATTAATTATCCAATTAACTTCAAGCTTCGTAGAGATGTTTAGGGGGATGACCTCTGCCTCTCCTTTTTTTTGAGATTTATTGGATAATTAATTGGGAAAATTAATAGATTAAGCCTTAATTACTCTCCTATCTTAATTAATGATAATTAAGCAAATGAATAGTAGATTAATAAATTAATTAAGCTTAATGACCTCTGTTAACAGTGGAGAAACTTAGGGAAATGGATTAAAAGCCCTCTTCCAATCCTTTCCTTAAATCATCTTCATTCTTCTTTAAATTTTAATTAATTAAAAATTATTTATTAATTAATTAACAAAATCATTCAAAATCCAACTCATATCGAAACTTTAATTAACTATTTGAAAGGATTTAGGGATTGAGACTTATGCTTCCTTCTTTGCCTCTTTCCCTAAGTCCATTTCATATTATTGATTAAGGGCAATTAAGATTTAATTAGATAATTAATGAACTTAACTAATTTTTTTGAATCCATTTTCCTTGATTAACTCTTGAGTAACTCTTTAGATGTTCAATAATCTAAAGAGAGAGCTAATGAAATTATGGTTAGCTCATGTGTAAGAAAACTATAAGAGTAATTAAGTGAGCTCATTAAGCTTAACTAATTAATAACTATGAGCTAATTTTATTACTCCCCTTTTATTTCTTAGGAGCATTGTCATTTACTTTCTATGTGGTTGCATATCATATTAGCTCATAATTATTTAATTGATTACCTTAAGGTGACATAGGTAAGGGTTAATTTATTTATTTAATTCATGCTTAACTTAACTAATTCATAAAATCAACTTAATTGCTTTTTATTGAATCAAATTAACTCACACATATGGGAATCAGATTAGGACCAGCAAACCTCTTTCACATTTCATAAATCAAATCAAACATGAAATCAAAAATAGTTTTAAGAAACTTTGGTTTATTTTAAATAGGCTTGTTTAATGTGATTGTCCTTAGGAATTAGTTGAATTGAATGAAATTGTATGCTTGTGTTTCTTTACTTCTTTTCAATCACATTAAAATATTGTATGCTACTTGTAGTCAAGCATTTATTCCTTTCAAAACTCAATTAACTAAAAAATGATTTCCTTTATGTCAAATTTGCATGTGTTGACTTAATTAAAAATATGTGTGGCTATTATCACTACTAAATCTCAAATATATTTTCAAAAGCTTCTTAATGAATAAGAATATGTGTTATGACTTTAGTTATATATGTATAGAAAGTGCACGTGAATATAAACTTAGTGTATGAAGTGAAGTTTCTTTCTTATATTCATATATTGATTTGCATAAGTAAGAATGTCAGCGGGTATATTAGTTTGGACATCCCAGGGATGCACGGCTTTAAGTAGCCCTAAGGAGGTTTCTACTCATTCCCTTGGTGTAGAATAATGACGACATACTTGCTTGATTTCATTCTTATACATCTTTGACATTAGAATTTAGATAAAGCTTTAATTCATTTACATAAATAAATCAATTAAATTGAATCCAACTTCTGTATAGTTTTCATTTCCATAGTTGCTTGCACATTCACATATATATAAGAATAGTGGGTATATTAGTTTGGACATCTCAGGGACTCACAGCTTTAAGTAGCCCTAAAGAGGTTCCTACCTCATTCCCTTGGTGCGAAACAATGGCATCATATCTACTTAAAAAATGCTATATATATATATATATATATCTGTGTGTGTGTGTGTGTGTGTGTGTGTGTGTGTGTGTGTGTGTGTGATACAACTAGTGGATGAAAACTATAATTTAATCAAATCAATTTTACTTTTGCATGATTCACATTCTTGTAGTTGCTTATACATCCATATGTATATAAGAGTAATGGGTATATTAGTCTGGACATCTCAGAGATGTAGGGCTTTAAGTAGCCTTAAGGAGGTTCCTACCTCACTCCCTTAGTGCAGAACAATGGCGACGTACTTGCTTGAAACTTTTATACATGTGAATGTGTATTTAACTAATGAATGAAAATTCCTCATTTTTATTATTAAAAAGACATGCATTCATATTTTATTCAAGTGGTTGGATTGATTAGTTATATAATTTGAAGTTCTTTTCTTATGCTTTTATATACGAATTTAGATAGAGCTTTAAAATAATATGATAAAATAATTCAACCAAATGAAACATCAATTCTAAATACATTTGCTTACATTCATCATTTAAGTATGCTAAAATATAAATTGCATGTATATGTATGTTTAGGACTTAACCATATGCATGCTATATATGATAGAAAAAAATAAACAAATATGTGTCATGTGATAGTTGTTCATTTCAATTAATCTTGAGATATCTTTCTTATTGAATGAGTTTATTTAAAATGAATTTAAACCTAGGACTAATTAAAATACATATTAAGTCATTCATTAAAGAGAATTGTTTAATTATTTGCCTTTATAAATGACTTAAGGTAGGGATAAAAGGGAGTGATCCTCTCTTTCCTTCTCTTTATAACACTTACCTGTTCTGTGTAGGTCAAATGAGACAAAAGAAATATTAAGTAAAATTTACAAATCAATTAAATCACTTAAAGTGAAACCACCCTTCATAATTAAATATCTTCATACGTAGAAAATTATAACAAAGCCTAGTTAGGACATACCACACAAGTCTTAATACATACACCTTAGATTAAGTCATCACTTCTAGCTTTATGTTAGGGCTGTGTATTATTTGATGTATATTTTGTTTTTTGATATATTATTTTATTCTGGATGTTTGGGTGTATTCCTCGTAGACTGAATTCTATGTCGTGATTAGCCTAACCATATTTTTTGTAGGATATTGTGCTTAAGGAGTACTTAAAATAAATATAAATGATCTATTTTGCAGGTTGCTTAACCCTAAGCATAATCTAAATTTAGACATGTGGACTTGGCTACCCATGTGCAGGATGCTAAGTCCAAATTATGCATCTAGCTGCTTGGGTGGAATGTATGTTTAGCTAATCTCTATTTTGCAGAAATAATTAGATTTACTCTTTCCATTTAAATGTAATTTTATAATTAGAAATTAATATTAGTGCTATGGGGGGATAAGGATGAGCATTGGCTAGAAGGCTTTGTCTTGGGAGGCTATGTGATGTCTTTGAAGTGGAGCAAATTAAATCGAATAGAGATATGACTAAATGAAGGGGATATGAAGAATGACAATGAAGACCCCCATAGCATATATTTATCCTTAATTGTAATTATTCTTTTGTAATTTGGGTTGTAGTTCTACCCATTTTTCTTTTCGGTAATGCATTCGACCACCTTTTATTCTTTTTTATAAAATGTTTGATATTTTGTCTCGCTTGTGCATTATAAATGATATGTCTTTTCATAATTATTTTATGATTGGTGTTTGTTGTATGGCCTAGAAGCGATTAGACTCTTAAAAAAAAAAAAAAAATTTTACCCAACTATAACTCATAACTAAAACTTTCTATAACTCATAACCTCACCATAAAGCCTAAGCATTAAATCAAAATAATTAAAAGATTTAGTAACCCCTTAGCTGAATGTTGTATGTTTAACATCATATATACATCTTCTACCACTCTTGTAAAATGACGGCCCCTGTTCTTGCACGCATGGGAACCGCTTGACCTATGAGAACAACTCCTGCTGACGAGGCTTCACCCTCTTCTTTCTTGATTTGGCTCATAACCTACTTCATCATGCATTTAGGCATATAAAAATTCTAAAGCCTTTGTCAAAATGAAGTGTCAAATACAAATAAAATTTGAAAATATTTACATTAGATTAAGTCATTACTCATATCACTCATGCTCTAGTCTCTTTAGGGGAGTGATTTTAAGGATTTTAGTTTCTTTCTAAATGATAATAATCTAACTATCTTGCAAAAATATAAGACTTGCCTACATAGTTTTAAAGCGTAGGAGGAGCTAATTGGCTGCCACTCCAGGTGATTATAAGTCCAGCAGTCGGGTGGTTTATCATCACTTTTGGAGGTAAACCATATATTCATCTCCGCTTAGATTTAGGTCGCGCTTTGGTTCATGTCAAAGATCCTTAAATTTAGGATCCGAGGTAGTTGTTTCCTTCGGGTTACTAGCATAAATCCTCACCTCTTAGACATTTCCACAATCTTGTGTTGTGGGATTATAAGTCCTAGTTTTCTAATAAAATATCAACTTAATAAAATTAATCGTTAAACATATAAAGTCCAATCATATGATAGAATGAAATGCTTACTTAGTTTTTTAGTATCATAAGCACTCCCTACTCATCTTCATTTGGCTTTGATAATAAATCTCTCATTTTTTATCTGTCCCGATTGATTTTCCAAACATAGACAATTTATTGATAGTCCTTTCTTTGAAATTTTTAGAGACAATAATTTTCTACTTTAATCGAGAGTATTCCAAAGGAACTCACATTCTTTGGGATTTAATTAAATATAGGGGCTTGCCCCCATAGGAAACTTTAGAATCCAGTTTAAATAAACTATATTTTATTATCATGAAAAAGTAAAAAATCTCCGATATATTCAAGACCCCATACCTGTAGAATTACAGATTAGGTTCATTATAAAGTGGTGATTTCTATCTTTCGAGTTAGTGCATCATTTTTTGATATCGTATCCGATCACCTCAATAAGTACACCTTCAGATCTACATGACGTCCCTCATATACAAATTCAAAAATAAACATCATAATATGATAAAATAAAATTTTACTATAATAATAATAACCCAAAGTCTCAATACTGGTCATTGACAATAAATGACCGTGGGGTCCAAGTGATTTATTTTCTTCACCGAAAATTGATTAAGATATATAGTTTCTCTTGTAAGGCGAATCAATCTAGAATGAGCTTTTATGAGAACTTTGGAATACTTTATTGTGGACATCGTTGTCATATTATGCACTTATAAGAAAAGTCGACTTTTCTTAAAGTTAGATACATAACACTCAATTCTTATTGTAAATGTATAAGAATTGTGTGGTGTGAATATAAATCACCTTTTTTTTTAACATTTTAGCAAATTTAAGCTATATTTAGGACATTTTTTTACATACTATTGATGTTTAAGAAATTACGTTTTAATTATATTTTATAATTTGATCTCGCAAAATATAGTAGCGGCCAAAAATATGGGAGAATATTTTTTAAAATAATAAAAATTATAATATTCATCATAAATAGCAACTTTATAATTGTCCTGAATAGACTTTAATTTCAAATTCATACATAACATATGTTTAAGAATTTGAAACTAAAAGTTTTTATTGAAATTTTAAGCTGTCAATCATTAAATCATATTGAAAATTAAATTTCATAAATTTATTTTCTTAATATATATATATATATATATATATATATATATATATATATATATATATATATATATATATATATATATATATATTATAGAAATTAAACCTACTTAAATTATATTTATATATTAAAATTATTAAAAATTAAAAATAACAATTTTAAGAAAAATTAACGAACAATCTGTAATGCATATACATATCTATTTTTTCGAACATGGAATAATGTATTCTGCTTTAAATAATTAAAACTTAATTATTAAAATAATAATTGAACTGCTGGAAGTGATCATCCACTCTCTCCAAATATTGGTACTTGAAGAGAATACGAATACTGATTTGATTTGGCAAAAATTTAAACAATCATATATCTTATTCTAACCAATTTAAAACATTACACGTTTTGGAGTTCCATACTTTGACATTAATTAAAGAATATCTATTGGCGCTACATTTTCGCTTATTGTTTAATGTTTTCCACCTTTGAATACTTATGAGCGACTACTAGTGAATAATTCTTCTTTTTACCAAGTCTCAATCTTAAAGGAGCCTATTAAATTATTGGTTTATATATCATACTATATTTATATTTTAATTTATTTTATTTTTATTTTAAAGATACATTCAAATAGCATACTTGTTTTTTATTTATAAAAAAATAAATCTACTCGATTTGACGACAAATATATAAAGTACAAACAACAAAAGTATTATGTTAATTAATTAATTTAATTTAATAAAATTTTAATAATTTTAATCATATACAATTAATAATATTTACTATAATTATTATATAGGGATTTGGTTAACCACAACTTATTTTGAGTCCTTGTTATTGGCCATGCCTAACTCATTAGTTCCTTATGCCACATCACCTACACATTAGAAAAAACTACTTAAACTTACATGATATCAAACCTCAATGGATTTAAATAAATTGGAATATATAATTGAAGATTATTATATAGAAGAAGAGTATAAGATCAACATATATCAATGAAAATATATCCTTTTAGGGCCATTATCACTTTACAATGTTTGTTGACATCCATAATCTAGAAGCCAAAAGCTAAGAAGAAGAACAAAGCATTTTTTTTCCTAATTTTGGATGATATCATTTGAGCATCAAGTCTTCTACGATACTTCTCTTGAATCATATAAAGATGTTTATTTACTACATCAATGATAGGTTAGTGTACTTTTGTCAATAATAACTGGACAATAAAGACTTGATCTACTTTTTGGAGTAAAAGTTAGCATATACGTGAGATCGCCAACCTGCTACATCTTCGCTAGGTATGCTCCTATCATGACTACCAAATGTTTCAACCACCACCACCAACAATAACAACAGCAATCCCCACCCCCTCTATCTCCAATTGCGATCGACATATATGAGTTTTGTTTACACATGTAAAAGCCTTCACGCACCTCATTAAAGAAAATATGAATTGGAGAATTAAATAATAAATGTCTTGATAAACAAATAATAAGAAGAACAATATAAGAAATAAATGTATGGACTTGATCTCCTCAATCATGAATCCTCCATCCTAACTTTATAGAAGATCAATGCTTCACAAATCAAGATTCTTTTGAAATGTAATCCTTTCAAGAAGAATTTTAAATTGAAAATTTTCACATAATGAAGAACTTCTCTCACTACTAATCGCATGTACAATGCAAATAATCATCAATAAATAATGAGAAAAAATCATCTTTGCTACACTGCATAATAAACATGTTAATCGAAGAACTTCTATAGTTATCATCTTTATTGTGCATTGTTATTGAATCTTCCCTATTCATCAACATACACATTGTTTGTGATTAATTATGAAATACATAGGAATGTTAAGTTTTTTTTTTTTATTACCTCTTAAGATTGAATGATCATTCCTTCCCTTTTTATTCTCTTCCTTTCATCTTGAAGAGGAGCATGAACCATAGTTCAAAAATACGAATTTGTTAAACACAAAAAACTATGTTGCATGTTATAATTAGAGTAAATAGGTCAACTTAAGCTTGATTACTCATCTAATATATAATTTTTAAAAAAAAGATTAGTAGGCCAACTAGAGAATTCTGACACAAAGAAGTACTTTTGACACTCAAGATAGTAATTGAATAAAAAAAGAATTAAATTATTAGAATTTTCCTTCAAGATAAAGAGCAAGGGGTCTAAGAATAGCCAACCTCTCTTTGCAATAGAATGGAGACAATGAAAGGTTTAATATCTTATCTAAGGAGGGTAGTACATACAAGGATCAAATAAAGGGCATTTGTTTTCTTAACAATTAAATAGTTGAAAATTAAGCCATATCATCTTCAAGATTTGTGTCAAACTAATATACTCAATATTAATGTATGAATAATAGAGTCCCTAAGTTATTAGATTAGTTTCATCATATTTCTTAGTGGGATAATTACATTTATGTTGATGCCCTTAAGATTAGGATAACATGTGCTTTGAATCCAATGCGAGATTAGTGTAATGATATTTTTGAATAGAACCATTAGATCTATGTTGATGGCTTTAAGATTAGCATCACATATGCTTTGAATTAAATGTGTATCAAAACTAGTAATATTTTTGCAAATGAATTGCACTCGATTCCATTGAAGGGTTGACAAGATTCTTGACATTTATTTTAAAATTAATGAAATAGAATCTTATCATATTAGTAAAATGAATATAATTAACTCATAACTAATAAAATTTTGATTAAAAATCTAAATTAGATTAAGATTAATTGTATATATTGTAACCTTTTTTCTTGAAGTTTAGTCTTTCCTCTAGTGAGTGAATTGACAAAATTTGCATTGATTTTTTTTTTTTAAGGGTATCTACCTAACACCTCACCTATCTTATGGATGGGATGGGACTAATCCTCCTACAAAGATCACATTCATCATCCACGTAAGGCCCGTTGATATCCCAAGGAAGCCTCCACCTGGAGAGAATAATCTGATTCAGGAGGTTCGGCCGCCTTCACCAACCAAGCTAAGAGACGGTGGATCAAAATTTGCGTTGATTTGAATAGAGGGGGTATTTGTCAGAGGTTCAATCAAATAAATTAGTGTATTGATGGGAATGCCAATCATGGCATTATTGAGTATAAAAGTCAAGATATTGGAGGCACTTGAGAGCTTTATGGATGAAGCTCTATCATAGACTTTCACTGTAGCCACTTTGATATTCGATAAAACCAAAGTTAGGTTCTACTTATTTGCTCTATTTTATGCCTATTGACCAATTTGCAGCAAGTAACACTACTTTCTGCTCTTATGGACGTTGAAATAATTATTGATTGGACAGATTATAAGGCACGCTAACTTTAATGTGATGATATTTTTTTTTAAGAATTTACAAACATAACATGCACATAAATTTTATATTTATATATATCTAATATTTAAATTTTAATATTAATTTATAGAATATCAATTTTATAATATACATCAACATTATTATTATTATTGATATTTTTTAAGTAAAATAAAAATTTTATATGCATTTTTTAATGTAATTATGATACAAAAAAATTGTTTATAGGCAAATATTAAGATTTAAATATTAGAGATCTAAAAACATAAAAATTATGTGGTATTCAATTTTTTTTGTTTTTTTTTTTTTTTTTTTTTTGACTAACATGAAAGTCTTCAAGAGAGAGTTATTATTGTGTGAGTTGAAATCCAACTTAAGATGTTGATAATGTCTTCTAAGATCATTATCAATCATACTAGTTGGCACTTCTATTTTAAGATAATAATTTTTAATATATTTATATATATAATAGTTTATTTTTACTTTTTTTACTTATATGAGATCCAATCTTTAACATCATCTAAAATTTGATATTAAAATTAACTTTTTTAAAAGTAAAATACATTTATTGATATATTTTGATGTAATTATAATATTAATGTATTTAAATATCAAAATTTAGATGTTAAATATTAAATACAAACTTTGGTCTCATTGGGGCTTTAGCTCTCAATGAAATCTCAATTGGCTGATTCTAATTTTTATTTTTTGTTTTCCTATAAAGAAGTGTCACATGAAGCATCAAGATTATGTTTATGCATTAATTCTAAGGTAAATATTTTGTTCTATATTTTTAAAAATATTATAAGCTCGCCAACAACTAATTTTGACTCAGTATGCCTCTATATTTATTATATTATTATTTTTTAAAGCCATCTCGAACATGAGCCAACTGTGAACAAAAGTTTTGCTCATTTATACTCTTAATCACAGTTATATTTGACTATCAACTTCTTGATTGCTTTTAAAAACTTATATAATAAAAAGATATTTTTGAAAATCAGAGCTCTTAAAATATGATAGTTATCAAAAAATTACTATTTTACTTTTTTTATATAAAAAAGAATATTTGTAATAATCACATTAACTTTATAGGGTCCGTTTGGGTCTGCTTTGTTTTTTAGAAAGCAGCCAAAAAGTAAAACAAGTCTGTTTAGCTACCAGCTTTTTAGGTGATTTTTCATAAAAGTGTTGTGAAAAAGTTATTTTGAGAATCGGAGTTGTGAGAGTGTGGTGACTGTCAAAAAGTTATTTTTTGATTTTTTTTTTTTTAAATATTTATAATATACAAATCAATTTTCTCAAAAAGCTAATTTTTTCATAGCAGTTTTACAATTAACTTTTAAAAAACTATAAATGTCCCCCCCCCCACAGACTCATAATCACCATTATAAAATGCTGAAGCCTCTCCAAATGAACCCTTGAAATGATTAAAATGCTGTTGGGTATAGCTCTGATGTGTTTTTGGCGAGTAATGAGAAATATCGATCAGTCAAAATAATTAAACAATTTATCAATAATTTCAACATTTTTTTTTTCTTAATATTGTCACAGCTGTTCTTTGTTATTCTTTGAATATATCAAAGTGTGATCGTCTCTATACTGAGAAAGATAACATATTCTCTTAAGAGAATAATTCTGTAACCTTTCCTTCTTTTTTTTAAAAAAAGTTTACATTTTTTTTTCTTTTTCAATACACTTTTTCTTTTAATCGTCTTCAAAAAAAGACAGCCGCACTATTCTAAGTTAATTAGCATCTAATGACGTTTTAAAAAAAAACAAACATTTAATGACAATTGAATAAATATATAACTCTTCCTTTTTTTTATTTTATGCAGACGTCTAATAGTTATAAATTATGTGTCGTAACTATAATATTTATAACAGCTGTTACATTAAAACAAATAATTAATATTTGTTAATTAACCTATTATACTTGAAAAACGTGAGGAAAAAGATGTGTCCTTCAAGGAAATTTAAAAAAAAATTATTATCAATTTTTAATTTAAAATAAGTATTTGTCTAATAAATGACAAATTTAAAAATGTACTAAAATGAAATTAATGAATAATTTGATTTCCTACTATTCATATGAATTTCATTAATTTCAATGTTGCACCACTAAAATTATATATATATATATATATATATATATATATATATATATATATATATATATATATATATATATATATATATATATATATATATATATATATATAATGAATAATTCATTAATATAATTATTATAAATTAATGGATCATTCATGACTAATGTATATTTAGAACTAGGTTAAGATTTTATAGAACTCTCGAATTATAGTTGGGTGCCATTGATTCACTGATGATTAATGAGTGCATGATCTAAAACGCTTATTATTTAAAATTGAATTAAGTTTTAAAAACTATTTTTGAACTAATTTTTAACTTCATACAAAGGAATAGCTTTTATGTTGTAAATCAATATTACAACTTGCTTAATTAGTGATGTTTCCAAAATATAATGTGTAAGATAAATTTTTAATTTATAATAAATAAATTAGATGCGTGATATAATTTATAAATAAGAGTGATATGTTACTAAAAACTCTACTAGTTGAAGCGCAAATTTTGATATCGAAAGCAATTTGATTCTGAGTCGAAACTAGCCCAGATCAAGCACTTAAAATATAATTGAAAACTTTGGGATATCAGTCGGATCTCTAAATAGCTCATAAATATGGAGTGTTTATAGTGAAATCGAGCGTCTTGACGAGCCGGATCTAACAAGCCTAAGATCTCTTAATTCTGACTTCATTTGAGCATTCAAATACTTAAAATACATCATATGATCGAATGAATTATTTTGAGCCATCTGATGGAGTGATTTGGATTTTGCATGTATTTATAAAAATGTAACTCTCATAATCTATAAATAGCCTCTCATTCTTCACATGAGAGAGAGCCAAGCTAAAGAAAGGAGAAAGCTCTGAGACTCGAAGAATCTCAAGCATAATCAGGCCACCGGCCGACCGTCGTCGGATCATCGCCGACCACTACTGGCCGCCACCGTCGACCACCACTCATCGGCGGCCGTACCGCCGCGGTTAGCCACCCTGCCGGTCATCACCGCCATGCACCGGATCAGCGCCGGTCAACGTCGGCCATGCCGTCGGCCACCACTGGTCACCACCGATCCCACCGCCGGTATCCGCCTTCTAATAACCGGTCAGCGCCACCACGCCGGTCACCACCACCAGCTGGCATCACCCGATGGCGTCGGTCACACAGTTCCCGTTGACCACAATGTTGGTCACCCGTTCATGGCCCTGCCGCCCGTCAACCATCTTTCGATAGTTTGCATCGGATCATCATACTATCACCTCAAGCAAGGCCTTCGTCACTAATCGAGTAAAGTTTGTCACAAAACCTACTCTTGCAAGCTATCTTCTCCAACTTTGGAGAATGGATAATAATTATAACAAAAATTGATACATTGAAATTATTTCTAAGTAGGCTAGGCCCCGTGATTTTTCTCTTCTTGGGTTTTTCACGTAAAAATTTTGAGGTCTCACAAACTCTTTTGGAGTGTATGCAGAACATTTGTGCAATGCTAACATATTAAATTTTCTTACACTGCCGACTCGAATCTTTCTACACGTAACAGTTTGGCGTCATTTGTAGGAAAGGAATCTCACAATCGTAATCTCTGTGAACACCTGCATTACGGCCAACAGGCGTGATACTCGCAACAACGGAGCCTCTTGTGCCAACTCCATCACTCCCGAAACCAATCCTTAAACCAAGGATGCGAAGCTTCTGCCTCACTTCCCTCTGATAAGTGTTATCGTTTCGGTGAAGGTGCAATAGGAACCTCTCTAGAAGATCGTGTTCGTCGAATAGAATAGACTTAAAATGAGATGATTCAACTTTTATGAGAAACACGACAGCCATTACTGCAACAAACGCATCTCCCCCAAGATCGATCATGAACCAGGAGAGGTCAAAATGCTTACACAGGGCCATCTCATCATCAAGCCGAAGTTCCTCTGCTTCCAAACCGTAATGTTGACCTCCTTGAGACTACTAGTTCTATTCATCCATTACTTGCAGCAAAACCGATTGCTAACTCACCAATTATTGTCGATGGATTGGCACGTTCTTACCCTATTGATTTCACCTGTCATGTTATTCATGCGGAATTATAAGGCTTAATGCGAGAAGAATTTCACCTTAAAGATAGAAATTATTTTCTCTCTCATCGCGGCTATTAGGAGTCTCACCTTTAGCTGAAGTAATTCTTCAACATCCTATTCACGTAGGATTCAAGCTTCTAAGCATCGACTCCTATGATGGGGCAACCGATCCATATGAACATATCGATCATTACAGAACCATCATGCATATCTAACGAGCTTCTGACATGCTGCTTTTTCAGGTCTTCCTAGTCACCCTTAAGGTTCAGGCTTGCACTTGGTTCTACTCTCTTCCAAGAGGATCTATTTATACTTTTGATGAACTTGCTAAGATTTTTGTAGAACAGTTCATGGTGAACTGAAAGATCATTAAAGATTCCTCTCTTCTCTCAAAAATTTGTCAAAATGAAGATGAATCACTTAAGGAGTACTTCTAGAGATTCTTCTTAGAAGCTTGCCAGATAACAGGGGTAGATCCTGAATTACTAAGAGGAGTTTTCTTGGAGGACTCTGTCATGGGCCTTTCTACTCATCACTAATGCGTAATACGGTTCGCTCATATGCCGACTTGGTTCATCGTGTGGAAGCACAAATTTTTGCTAATGAGGCTATCAATGCACATTGAAAGCAGTTTGAGCAATATATGGGAAACAGTCATGGACTTGGAGGGCAACCCACTTGATTACGAGTCCTAAGATAAATAAGTCAAGAATGGGGAGCAATTTCGATTGTAATATTCAAATAATGATATTCTGGCATAATTATGATTACAAAGCTCATTTTTTCTATCATTTAATTTTATATATTAGATTTATGATGAGTAAGGAAATATGAAGAGACTTTCTAAAAATATATAACATGTCATAAGAAACTCTTGGGTAAGATTAAAATTCTTCATACTGTCTTCAACTAGACTTCTACTCATTAGGCAAAACTATAATTCTGATCCTGAAAGTGTAGCAACGGTCTAAATACAAACCAAATTTTTATCTTCAATTCGGATAATTATGGAAATCACCTCATCCCAATCAGAGTATAATCAATCCCATGGGGATTCGATTCGACCCCTCTCATACAGGCTAATGTCATCAAGTAACACTTTGACAAACAACCTCGGATAGGTCAAAAATTCTTAGTGAATTTCTTTTAACCTATTCTATACAAGTTAACGTTATCAAGTAACATCATAACAAATAACCTCATATGGGTCAAAAATTCTTAGCGGATTCAATTCGACCCATTACATACAGGTTAATATCATCAAGTAACACTTTGACAAATAATCTCGAATGTGTCAAAGATCCTTGATGGATTTCTTTTGACCTATTCTATACAGGTTAATGTCATCAAATAACATCATTACAAACAACCTCATATTGGTCAAAAATTCTTAACGAATTCGATTCAACCCTTCCATACAAGTTAATGTCATCAAGTAACGCTTTGACGAACAACCTCGGATGGGTCAAAAATCTTTGGTGGATTTCTTTCGACCTATTCTATACAGGTTAACGTCATCAAGTAACATCATGACAAACAATCTTAGATGGGTCAAAAATTCTTAACAGATTCGATTTGACACCTTCCATACAAGTTAATATCATCAAATAGTACTTTGGTAAACAACCTCGAATGGATCAAAAAATTTTCACATATTCAATTCGACCCCTTTCATACAGGTTAATGTCATCAAATAACACTTTGACAAATGTGGACTCCGAAAATTCACCATCGACCTCTCGATGAATGAAGAGAGTATAATTTTAGTGTCGGTGTAATTTTCAGAAGGCGGATGAGATAGTAGATAAGACACTACCCAAAGATTTTTCCTTTATTTTTTGAGGACTTTAGATCTGATTCTAGGTTTCCTATAGGCCCAAGCACCTATAGTTAATTACCTCTCCCAATTCTGAGAGAAAACTTTCGATTAAGGCTAGTCGTTAGATAGATAAATGTGTAGCGTATAGTAGCATCATTTGGAGTTTAAAATTTAGAATTTATGGTTTAAAATTTATGAAATTCATCAATATTAGCTTAAAGCGGATGGTTGGGGGGAATGGTGACATGCCTGATCTAGATCCCATAATTCTGTCATCCCGGGTTATCGTGGTCCCTAGTCTACTTAGTCAGAGGAGATAGTCGACCCAACCTGACAGAAGGATCATTATCAACAACACATGGGTTACGTCATCCAAGAAATTTTTATAAACCTAAGGTGGTGTTTGTTTAAGGAGATAGGCTTAAGTCTACCTTAAATGACAGAGGGTTTTTAGCTCTATCAGGTGTATCCTATGATTCATAACTCAAAGGGCAGAGCCATTGGGGAGCATACGGGCTACAGTCATGATCATAATATAATGGTTTCATTTGGCGGCAACCACCCGATCAGAGGACTCTGGTCATAAATCTATCATATGTAGAGCTTACTGGCCAAGCCATGCAGTCAGAGGACACGGGCCACGTCTTTACTGACATAAGATTGATTGATAGTGAACACAGTAGAATGCTTGATTTGACATTAGCTCCTTTGTGAGCTAGAGTTTTCTTAATTTATCACCTCCGACAAACAATTATGAAAGGTGGATTGAGTTTTAGCTTTAAATTTTTAGAGATTAAATTACATTTAAGTATTTTTAGATTGATACTTAATTTGAGTTAATTTGATTTGAAATTATAATCATATTTCAATGGAAGCATCCTCTCCGGTTGAAAGTTCTATTCAATGCAGCCATCATCGGGGTGGATGTATTATTTCAAATCTTGATGACTCTATTAATTTAATAATAGAGGATCAGATCTACTGTCATATAACAGAATTAGCTTCTGAGATATTTTAATAAATTGAAATTCTTATAATAATTGGATTTTTAAGTTTTGTTAACTTGGGACCCGGTCTAAGACCAAGCAGGAAACTGCAGATATCCTCAAACATTAAGTTTAAGCATTCAACATAGTATCGGGGCCCAAGCAGGTGTTTAATAATTTAGGCAATTTCTTGTTTAAATTATGATATTAATTTTGTATTTATTTAATCCCAACTTAGCTTATGCAACCTTTTCAAACAATAAAATTTGCACTTTTAATCTCTATATCCGAGCATATACAGGTGTTTATAGCTTAGATAATTTCATCTAGTTAATGAAATCACTGACATTAAAAATCATAATTAGAATAAAATTTCATTTATTTTTAGATTGAAAGAAAGTTTTTTCATTCGTGCATAATTTAATTTAGTGTCACATTTTGTCTGCTTGTACAAAGAGTTGCAGATCTGATGGCGATAAAGGTGTTTCAAATTTTTTATTTAAAATATTGTAACTTTGCTTGTATTTAATTTATTCATTGCATTCTTTAAGTATCAATGATTATCTAGCTTACAATCATTAACAATCTTTTAAATATTTATCGACTCATCATATTCAACTTTTGCTCTTGCACAAATAGTTTATTATGCATACTTTAAGCAAGCTTATTTGAATTCAAACTTCTTTTGAATAAAAACAAATTATTCATTAAGAAGTCTTGACCATTCAGTT
This sequence comes from Cymbidium sinense, assembly GCA_021442155.1. Taxonomy (NCBI): domain Eukaryota; kingdom Viridiplantae; phylum Streptophyta; class Magnoliopsida; order Asparagales; family Orchidaceae; genus Cymbidium; species Cymbidium sinense. The sequence continues at coordinate 83,701,888 of CM038223.1, forward strand.
ATAGGGAAAATCTCTTATGAATTTCATCTGGATCCTATTAATTTTGAAGATAGACACTTAGATATATCACAAATATCATTATATTTCAAATTCAATTTTAAATGCAAGAGCCAAATGGTTCTTTTAAAGGCTACATTCATGAATGATCATGAGTTGCATAACTGAATTTGTGCTTATAAGATAGCTACTAAATTTCTTACACACTTTATTCCCAATTTGGAATTGAACATTTGAATTTACCACCAATCGTTTGTCCTTTAGTATTCAATTGAAATCCTTACTTCACTTGGCGTCGAATGTGATTATTTAAACATTCAATTGATTTTATTCATATTGATTATTTGTTAAAGAATTTAACATTTCAAATGTTCAAAGAGAAGCTTTACTTACATGAAAAGACATCCAATTTAATATGGATTTATTCTCAACTCCAAATCAAATTTCTTGCTTGTTAGAAATCAAACTTTAAACTTATTATGAGTCTTTTGTGAGTTTAGTATTAGCCTCCTCAAATTTTATTTGCATTTTAAATAAATGTTATATTCTTTCAAAAAAAAATGTTAAGTGTTCTCACTCTATTTCTCTTTAATTTAACATTTATCTTCATATTTATCGTATATCTTTTTTTAACTTAAGTTTAGATGGTTTTCATTTGAATTTGTTTAAGTCTTGAATTTCTGTCTAAATTTTGACATTACTCAGTCGTACATAGAGTGCATGAACTATTTTTACTTTGCACCTAAATGCGGCCTTATGCTGACCGCAATGATCTCTTAGCACCCTCGTCTAATAAGGCATTAGTCTTGAAACCCAGTAGCAAATATATAATTTTCACATATTTAAGCCTCCTCTCTTTTTTTTTTTCTTTTAAAGTCTCTGATTTTGAAGAAATTTCAATAGCATTTCAACATAGGGGGAGCGACATCTAATAATTTTGACTTACTCTGTCTCCAATAAGATGTGAATGGTGTCTTCTGCACCACTCATCTCTTCTGCCCTATTGAGCATTAGTGGGGCCTTGAAATGATTTGAAGATATCAGGGGAACAAGAGAAAAGAGGAATTTTTAGCTTACAGCTCGATCGGAGACAAGGAAAACGAGAGAGTGTTGGACGAAGGGAATTGGGATGATGAACCCGTGCGGCTTGATTTCCCCTTTTCTTATCGTTCCTTTGCAGTTTCTAGACAGAAATAGAGAACGAGAGAAAAGGAGGGAACGGGTGAGGTGGTTGCTTGCGGTTGCGAGGAGTTTGAATGGAAGAGCGGGAGAAGGAAGAAGGATCGATCGTCTGCTTTGGGAGTAATGAATGAAGTGGCGAAGCCTTCGTTCCTTCGGATCGAGCGAGATGAGGTCGAACGAATGAGGGGCTCGGCTCGTGCGTGCTCCTTCGGTCGTGAACAGAGAAATTAGGGGTTGATTTAAGCATTTAGGTTATTAGGCCTTTTAATAACATTTTTTTAAATCAACTTTAATACAAATTTTATGATGACATCATTATATAGTGAATATATATATATATATATATTCAAGGTTATTCTAATATTTTGGATGCAACGGCGCAGTCTGTTTCGTGATCGAAAGCCATTAGGTTCAAGTCGGCGTCAAATTGGATCAATTTCAGTTTAAAAATGTGCATTTTTACTTCAGGTCACTCGATATTCGTATAAACTAGTTTGAATCGATCGTGAACAGTCTCATTTAATAGATTTTGATATTTTGAAGCTAACGGTGTGATCAATTTCATGAACGAATGTCGTTTGGATATTGTCGTAGCTTCTTAACCTCAATATGCATGTCGGTGTATTGACAGCTCAATCTCTTGATTGGTTGACCATTAAATTTTGGAATATGTATATTCTAATTAATATCAATGTTCTAAACTCAATGGAAAAGTCCGTTCGTTGACCAAGGATTATTTCAACTGATTTTTAACACCATTAAGTGTATTTCAGCTCTATTTTGTGCTCTAAAGCATCCAAAGTCCATCGACTTAATCTTGTAAGCTCAATTCGACTCATGTAACAAATATGGAGGTCAACAATAAATAACCTCAGATGAGTCAAAAATGCTTCGCGGATTCAGTTCGACCCCTTTCATACAAGTTAATGTCATCAAGTAATACTTTGACAAACAATCTACGATGGGTCAAAAATCCTTGGCGGATTTAGTTCGATCTCCTCCATACAGGTTAATATCATCAAGTAACACTTTGAGAAACAACCATGGATGGGTCAAAAAAATTTCACGAATTCAATTCGACCCCTTCCATACAAGCTAATGTCAACAAGTAACACTTTGACATACAATCTCGGATGGGTAAAAATTTTTTGATAGATTCAATTCGACCTCTTTCATGCAGGTCAATATCATCAAGTAACACTTTGACAAACAACCTCGAATGGGTCAAAAATTCTCAGCGGATTCGATTTGACACCTTCTATATAGGTTAATGTCATCAAGTGACACTTTAACAAACAACCTTAGATAGGACAAAAATCCTTCACAGATTCAATTCAACCCCTTCCTTACAGGTTAATGTCATCAAGTAACACTTTGACAAACAACCTCGGATGGATCAAAAATTCTTGGTGGATTTAATTCGACCTCTTTCATATAGGTTAATGTCATCAAGTAACACTTTGACAAACAATCTCAAATTGGTCAAAAATCTTTGGCAGATTCGAGTCGATCTCTTTCATACAGGTTAATATCATCAAGTAAGACTTTGACAAGCAATATCGGATGGGTAAAAAATCCTCAGTGGATTCGATTCAACCCCATCAATACAAATTAATGCCATCAAGTGACACTTTGACAAATAACCTTGGACGGGTCAAAAATCTTTCGCGGATTCAATTCGACCCCTTCCATATATATTAATGTCATCAAGTAGCACTTTGACAAACAACCTCTGATGGGTCAAAAATCCTTAGTGGATTTGATTCGACTTCTTCCATACAAGTTATATCATCTAGTAATAGTTTGACAAACAATCTCGGATGGATCAAACATTATTAGCGTAATCGATTCCACCCCCTTCTATATAGGTTAATGTCATCAAGTAATACTTTGACAAACAACCTCGGAAATGTCAAAAATTATTTATATATTTGATTATACCCCTTCTATACAGGTTAATGTCATCAAGTAATACTTTGACAAACAACCTCGGATAGATCAAAAATCCTTGGCGAATTCAGTTCGACCTCTTCCATACAGGTTAATGTCGTCAATTTACTCTCTAAAAAATAACCTCATATGGGTCAAAAATCCTCGGCGGATTTCTTTCGACATGTTCCATACAGGTTAACATCATCAAGTAACATCATGACAAATAATATCAGATAAGTCAAAAATTCAAAATAAATTCCTTTTAGCGTGATTCATATCAAGTAAATATCATGACCAATAACCTTGGATGGGTTAAAATTATCTATCGAAAGTTAGACCCTCGCCATATGAACTATAGGTCTTAATCACCTCAAAACCCGATCGGTCTGACGAGGACAAGTGATGCCTCTTTTGAGGGAAAACTAGAGCTTCGTTGTATGAACTATGGGCATTGATCGCCTCCAAACCCTAACGGTCCGACGAGAACAGTTGACGCCTCTCTCGAGAAAAAAACTGGAGCCTCGCCGTATGAACTACGGGACTTGATCGCCTCCAAACCTGGTCGGTTCGACAAGGACAGTTGACGCCCCTTTTGAGAGAAAATTAGAGCATCGACGTATAAACTACGAGCCTTGATTACCTCCAAACCCGGTCGGTCCGATGATAACATTTGACGCCTCTCTCGGGGGAAAATCGGAGCCTCACCGTATGAACTACGGGTTTTAATCAACAAAACAAATAACCTTCTTTTTAGAAGAAAGTCAAAGCCTTGCTGACAAAAGAAAAAAAATTTATCACCCTTAGCCCCTAAACTTCTGCTAGATGATTTCTCATCCAACTCAGGAGAACATTAGAGCATATAGGATAAAACTGTGTCTCCATACTTGACCCCAAGGGGGGTGGGGTGTTTATAGATCCACAATATGGGCAAAAAAAGGAAGAAATTTTGGGAAAAAATTTGAAAATATTTAAATAGATTTCAAAATTTTTGCACTCAAATATATCATTTTTATAAAAGTGAGAAAAAGGAAGAAAATAAAAAAAATTGGAGAAAATATAAAAAAAAATATTTCTGCACTCAAATATATCATTTTTTTGTCATTTGTGCTCACTGGTGCGTGTTTGCACCACGGCTCATTCATAGCCTCACATACCATTGATTGGTCTTTAGCGCCCGCTTCCGTGATCATATTCTTGTGCGCCCATAAAGATCAATTCTCTTAAACTATATCTGACACAAAGGTTAATGAACTCGCAAATTTTATTAACATTGAAGTTGTTATTTTAATTATTTGGCATATATTTTTGGATAATAGAGATGATATCATTCAAAAATAAGAGGCAACTGATATTTCACTGAAACTCCACTAGTTAAAGCACGACTCTTGATATCGAAAGCAATCTAATTCTGAGTCAAGACTAGCCCAGATCAAGCACTTAAAATATAATTAAAAAAGTTTGGTATATCAGTCGGATCCCTAAATAGCTTCTAAATATGAAGTGTTTATAGTCAAATCGAGCATCTTGACGAGCTGGATCTAACAAGCCTAAGATCTCTTAATTATGACTTCATTTGAGCATTCAAATACTTAAATTACATCAAATGATCGAAGGAATTTTTTTGAGCCGTCTGATGGAGTGGTTTGGATTTTATTTGTATTTACAGAAATATCACTCTCATTATCTATAAATACTCCCTCTTTTAACACATGAGGGGACTCAAAGTTAAAGAGAGGAGAGAACTCTAAAACTCGAAGAATCTTAAAGCATAATCAGACCTTGGCCGCCATTATCGCGATCGCCGGCGCCATTGTCGGCCACCACCTCAGATCATCGCCGCCGCTTCTACCGCCATCGATCCGCGCCGCTACCGCCACCGCCACCGTCGCGCCGACCACCGCAAATCATCACCGCCGCGACCCGCGGTCATCGGTCATCGCGACCATATATTGGCCACCGCCGTGATCATCGCCACTCACGCCATTGGTCACTATACCACCGCTGCTGGCTTACCACTATTCTGGTCATTGCTGCCGGCCTACGGACAATACTGGTTGACAAGCCGGTCGCAGCTTGGCCAATACTTGGTCACTGCCGGCCGCCGCCACCAATCACCACCACCCGACAGTCGTCAGATCACCGTCGACCGCCATCTTTCACCATTGTCAACTACTACCTACCGCCGCTCGATCATCTTTCAAAAGTTTTCGTCGAATCATCAGACTACCACCTCAAGCAAGGCCTTCGTCGCTAATCCAGCGAAGCTTGTCATAAAACTTATTCTTGTAAGTTATCCTTCTCTAACTTTGGATAAAGGATAATAATTGTAATAGAAGCTGATATAATGAAATTATTTTTAAGTAAGCTAGGCTCGGTGGTTTTTCCCTTTTTGGGTTTTCTACGTAAAAATCCTGAGGCCTCTCAAACTCTTTTGTTGTGTGTGCAAAACTTTTGTACAATGCTAAGACATCAAATTCTCCTACTCTATCGATCTGAATCTTCGTGCACGCAACAAGAGTATATTAATTTATTATGATTAACATTATTTCATTTATATTTGTCATTGATATGATTTGAATACACTATATTCAAATGAAATTATTAGAGTTTTAAATTAATTTTGTTTCATTTTAATGCAACTATATTATATAAAACATTTGTATGTAATTTACTCACATTAATAATAGGTATTAGATGATCTCATTCAAAGTAGAGATGAACTATTATAATAATTATTAAATTGAAGATCTCAACTTTGCTTCACTTTTTATGAATATATTTTAGATTTATTTTTATTTTTTTTGTTTATGTTATTTTTATATAATATTTAAAGTCACTTTAATAATCGTTTATTTATGAATATTTATTAATTATCACAAACTTGCATAGAAATATAAAAACTATAAATTAATTAATAAAAATATTCATTTTTCTTTTTGGCTCGATCAACACTCACCAGCATCCATGGCCCTTTAAAAGACGATTTGGAGTATTGCCCAACCGTATGGAGCTAATAACATAATTGCCAGCGTGGTGTTGATTGAGTTTTGAAATTGCTTTAGCTTTTTATTTCCTTTCGCATACTAAGTTTAGAATAGTCATCAATGACTGCCACAGTTCATATTATTTTTAGTTGTAATCAACTCTATCTCTATTTATTTATAATTAGCCTTATATTTTATTTTAATTTTTTTTAGGATAGATTTTTATCTTTAAAAAACAAATTAGCTACACTTCAAATAGAAAGAGGGGATCGAAGCTTAAAAATAAAAAATAATAAATAAAATAAAAACATATTTCTACTATCAAATTAGGTTATTTTGTATAAAAGACAACTATCCTATTAGGATTAGGCTAATTATTAGTTGTATTTAGAGCACATTGCTTCACACGTTATAAAAATTTTTTAAAGAAATCTTATTTATTAAAGTAAATAAAAATTTTATTTATAAAAATTTTTAACTAGTCCAATTTTTTTTCACCTATCAAGAGAGATTCATACCAAAAATCGATGAATAATTCTTCAAAAGCGCTTGCCCTCTTCTTAGAACTCACCTACAGTATTTTTGCCTGCTGGAGAGTTGATCGTCACTCTCAGTTAATTCAAAAAATTTTAATTTTCTTTTATATTTCTTTATATATTATTGACGTTAGTTCCTGCGTATAAACAGGCGATCATTAGTAAAGTTTGAATACATTGTGTGATATGGCATTATTTTATAATCTTTTGACCATCGAAGCTCCTTTATAGGTTTTCTGACTAATACTTTGCCAATCCTTCTTTTCGATTAAACCTCTTATGCTTAGTGCAGCCTTATTTAAGAATTTCGATCCCACATAAAAAAATACTGAACTCATCACCAAATATTTTCAATGAGAAAAAATAAATAAATTAGGATATCCAGATCTAAATTAATTAAGGTTGATATGACACTGAAAATTTCACTAGTCGAAGTACGAATCTTGATGTCAAAAGCAATCTGATTCTCAGTTAAGACTAACCTAGATCAAGTGCTTAAAATATAATTAAAAACTTTGGGATATCAGTCGGCTCCTAAATATTGAGTGTTTATAGTTAAATCGAATGTCTTGACGAGCCGGATCTAACAGGCCCAAGATCTCCTAATCTGACTTCATTTGAGCATTCAAATATTTAAAATACATCAGACAATCAAGGGAATCATTTTGAGCGGTCTGATAGAATAGTTTGGATTTTGCATGTATTTACAGAAATGTTATTCTCATAATCTAAAAATAATCCGTCATTCTATATATGAGGAGACCCGGAAGCAAAGGAGATGAGAGAGCTCTGAAACTTGAAGAACCTCAAAGCATAATCGTGCCACCAGTCAAAGACCGCTGACCACCGCCGGCCGCCGCCGTCGACCACCGCAGTAGGCCACCACCGCTGATCATCGCCGCCGTCGACCACCTCCGTTGGTCACGCCGCCACCACCGCCGGTCGCCGACCAACTATCGCCGCCGCCATCGCCGCCCATTCTTGGGTCACCGCCACCACCACCGGTCATCACCGATAATCACCACCCGTTATCAAATCATTACCAATGCCATTCACTATCATCAATCCTAATATATACCAACTATCGTGATATTTGCTACCGATTCTAGTATTTGGTTCACACTTTCACATACAACTCTGTAATCTCATTATCGGGAAAATTTAAACTTTGTACTCCCAAATAAGAGTGAGCGCTTTTTTCCTAAAAAAATAGATATATAGTAGAACATTTTTACTAGACTAGGCCCCGTGATTTTTTCTCTTATTTCATAATTTTTTCACGTAAAAGTCCTGGAGTTTCTCATTCTCTCTTCAAATATATGTGTGTGTGCTGAATTTCTCAATAAGGATAAGGCATAAAATTTTATTCTATCACAACTTATTTTCTAGTATGCAACTAAGATGATTTTATCATTATTGATTTATAATGAGATAGTTGTAATACAAATTATGACTAATAATTAATGTATTGTATTGATCTCAAATAAATTTAATAATAATTAAAAGAGTCCTAATGAAATCTATAACTCTTGATATGGCACTTAAAATACTACTAGTCGAAGCACGAATCTTGATGTCAAAAGTAAGTTGATCCTAAGTTGAAACTAGCCGAGATCAAGCACTTAAAATATCATTGAAAATTTTGAGATATCAGTTAAATCCCTAAATAGCTCTTGAACATAAAGTATTTATAGTCAAATCGAGTATCTTGACGAACCGGATCTAACAAGCTTAAGATCTCATAATTTTGACTTCATTTGAGCATTCAAATACTTAAAATACATCAAATGATCAAAGGAATCATTTTGAGTCGTCCGATGGAGTGGAGTGGTTCAGATTTTGCATGTATTTACAGAAACGTCACTCCTCTAATCTATAAATAGCCCTCATTTTTCACATGAGAGGAGCTCAAGCAAAAGAGAGGAGAGAGCTCTAAATCTTGAAAATCCTCCAAGCATAATCATGCCACCACTCGACGGTCGCCGACCACCTCCGTTGGCCTTCAACCACCGCGTCGGCCGCCGCCGTCAACCGCCAGCGCTGACCCTCGTCGTCGTCAATCTCCACTGTCGGTCATCACTACCGACCACTATCATTGCCATCGTTGCCGCATTGCGCCAACCACTGCTGCGGTCATTACCGCCGGTTATCGCATTAACCATCGTTGGTCATCTCGCTGATTCGCCGCTGCCGTACTGCACGGTGCTGCCATTACCGCTACTGCCGCTTGGCCACCACCATCATCATTATCATAACCGCCATCATCACCACCGTGGTTACCGGCCACCACCATGGTCCACCATCGCCGCCACCGCTGCCGACCATCGCCGCCATCTTCGCTGACATCATCACCGCCGACCGCCACCGTTTGCCGCCATTTAATCGTTTCACCATCATCGCTACACTAGTAGCTTCACAACCTAAACATATTGTCATTTCGATTAGATTCCCATTGTCGCCCTTCATATAATTCAGTAATCATATCGGGAAACTTTTGTACTCTGAAATAGATACATAGTGGAAGATATTTACTGGGCTAGGCCCCGTGATTTTATCCCTCTTTTCAAAGTTTTTTCACGTAAAAATTCTGGAGTTTTCTGATTAATTCCTCAAACATCTGTGTGTGTGCTGAATTCTGCAACAAAGCTAAGGCGCAAATTTTTATTTTATCGCAACTAATTTTCTAACACGCAACAGTTTGGCGCCGTCTGTGAGAACATTTTTTTTACATCTTCACAATGGTTGACAATCTGATTTTATGTTCAGAATAGCACCACCTATATAGTGAAGAAAATCCTACTCTCGAGGAACACATAAGAAGAATGAATATTCATCAAACTTCGATCCTTCAACTTTTGCTGGAGACTGAGAGACAACTCTTAATCTCAAAAGATTATCCAAATCAATATTCTAGATATCTAATTGATTATCAGTTCGAGAAGCAAGTCAGTATTACTAATGAGAAATGTAAAGGTCGAGGAGAAACTTTGGCTACAAGCTCAAACAAATATTTTGATTTGACCCATTCTACACAGGTTAACGTCATTGAGCGAAGACTCTGACAAACAATCTCGGATTGGTCAAAACTTCGCACCTACTCCCCATAGATTAACATCATCGAGTGAAGACCCTAACAAACAACCTTGGATGGGTCAAAAATCCTAAGTGGATTCAATTCGACCTCTTTCATACGTTAGCATCGAATGCCGACAAACAACCTCGAACAGGTCAAAATCCTCGGATTCAATTCGACCTCTTCCATGATAACGCCATCGGTAACACTCTCACAAATAACCTGGACAGTCAAAATCCTCAACGCTAATTCAATCTTTCATATAACATCATCGTAACACTGACAACAACCTGGATAAGTCAAAATCCTCGGCATATTCAATTGACCTCTTCCATAGGTTAACGCCATCGAGTAACACTCGACAAACAACCTCGATAGGTCAAAATTCTCAACGGATTCAATTGACATCTTCCATACGGAAGCGCCATCGAGTAACACTCGACAAACAACTGAATATGTCAAAATCTTGGATTCAATTGACCTCTTCCATGGTTAACGCCATCGGTAACACTCGACAAACAACCTGGATGGGTCTGGATTCAATTGACCTCTTCCATGGTTAACGCCATCGGTAACACCGACAAACAACCTCGAGGTCACCTCGCCGATTCTATTCAACCTCTTCCATACAGGTTAATGTCATCGAGTAACACTCTGACAAACAACCTCGGATAGGTCAAAAATTCTCAGCGGATTCAATTTGGCATCTTCCATACAGATTAACGTCATCAAGTAACACTCTGAGAAACAACCTCAGATAGGTCAAAAATCCTCAGCGAATTCAATTCGACCTCTTCCATACATATTAACATCATTGAGTATCACTCTGACAAACAACCAAGGATAGGTCAAAAATTCTCAACGGATTCAATTCGACCTCTTCCATATAGGTTAACGTCATTGAGTAACACTCTGACAAACAACCTCGGATGGATCAAAAATCCTCAGTGGATTCAATTCGACCTCTTCAATACAGGTTAATGTCATCGAGTAACACTCTGACAAACAATCTCGGATATGTCAAAAATCCTCAACGAATTCAATTCGACCTCTTCCATACAAGTTAACGTCATCAAGTACTACTTTGACAAACAACCTCGGATAGGTCAAAAATCATCAACGGATTCAATTCGACCTCTTCCATACAGATTAATGACATCGAGTAACACTCTGACAAACAAGCTCGGACAGGTCAAAAATCCTCAGTGGATTCAATTCAACCTCTTCCATACAGGTTAACGTCATCAAGTAACACTCTGACAAACAATCTCGGATAGATCAAAAATCCTCAGCGGATTCAATTTGACCTCTTCCAGACAGGTTAATGTCATGAAGTGACACTTTGATAAACAACCTCGGATAAGTCAAAAATCCTCAGCGGATTTGATTCGCCCTCTTATATGCAGGTTAATGTCATCAAGTAACACTTTGAAAAACAGCCTCAGATGGATCAAAAATCCTCAGCAAATTCGATTCTACCCCTACCATATAAGTTAACGCCATCAAGTAACATCATGGAGAATGATACTCTGAAATTATCTATCAGGCTTTTTGAGTTGCTCGAATGATGGTTCCTAATTGAAGTTTCCCCACCATCTTGGCAGTTGTGAACTGTTAAACCATCCATTGGAGTTTCAAAAAATCCAATTTTCTACAAGAAGTAGGAAATACTGGCATTGATCATCTGCGAACCCGGTCGGTCCGACAAGGACAGTTGATGCTTCTTTCGAGGGAAAACTGGAGCCTCGTCGTATGAACTACGGGCCTTGATCACCTCCGAACCCGGTCGATCTAACGAGGACAGTTGACACCTCTTTCAAGGAAAAATCCGAGCCTCGTCATATGAGCTACGGGCCTTGATCGCCCAACACTCCGGTCCGACGAGGACGCTTTCGAGGAAAAGAGTCTCGCATGAACTACAGCTTTGATCGCCAACCTGATCGGTCCGAGAGTTGATGTCTCTTTCGAGGGAAAACCAGAGCCTCCCCGTATGAACTACGGGCCTTGATCGCCTCCAAACCATCTTTTCTTAAGAAGAAGAGGAACACTAGAGTAATGAGGTGTGTGTCTTCTCCCTTGGCTCTAGGGGGTTTTTATAGACCCCCTATAGGGGAAAAAAGGTAAAAAAATCAAAGAAAAATCGCAAAAAATGGGTAAAAACTGCAGAAAATGACAAAAATCTCTCGCGGTTTGCTCCGCTGAAGCAAGAAACTGCCACCTCACAGCGCAGACCTGATGCTGCCGCTACAGCATGCCAGAGCCCGCGACCTCATATGGGTGCGCGACGCTTCATGAAAGCACTGCCCGTGAACACCTGAGTGCGTAAGTGCCTGGGATGGGTCCATAACCCTGAAATCTTTCGCCCGCGTGTATTCACACACATGAGCGGCCCTACACCCGCTTTCGCAATCATAATCCTACGCTCTCATGAAGATCTGCTCTCTCAAAATGTATGGTTAATGGACCCACGAATTTTATTGAAGAATTTGCTATTTTCAAGTATTTGACGTATATATTTTTGGCTGATTGAGATAATGTCATCCAAAAATAAGGGCAACTGATATGACACGTAAAATACTACTAGTCGAAGCACGAATCTTGATGTCAAAACTAAGTTGATCATAAGTTGAAACTAGCCGAGATAAGCACTTAAAATATCATTGGAAACTTTGGGATATCATTTAAATTCCTAAATAGCTCTTAAACATTGAGTGTTTATAATAAAGCATCGAGGATCTAACAAGCCAAGATCTCATAATTCTGACTTCATTTGAGCATTCAAATACTTAAAATACATCAAATGATTAAAGGAATCATTTTGAGCCGTCTGATGGAGTGGAGTGGTTCGGATTTTGCATGTATTTACATAAACGCCACTCCTCTAATCTATAAATAGCCACTCATTCTTCACATGAGAGGAGCGCAAGAAAAAGAGAGGAGAGAGCTCTAAAGCTTGAAAATCCTCCAAGCATAATCGTGTCACCACTCGACGGTCGCTGACCACCTCCGTTCGCCGCCAACCACCGCCACCGGCCGCCGCCGTCAACCACCAGCACTGACCCTCGTCGTCGTCAATCTCCACTGTCGCCTGCCACCATCGTCGAGCATTGTCGTCAGCCACCATCGCAGGTCATTACCGCTGGTTATGGCCATCTCGCCATACTCGCTTATCGACACCATCACTTGTCGCTGCTGATACCGCGCCGTCGTTTGCCACCACCATCAATCATCATTGATTAACCAGCGCCGCTATCGCCACCATCATTCGGTATCCGCCACCGATACCGTCGGCCGCCACCGCCATTATCACGCTCATCCGCAGATCATCACCTTGCCGGGCCGCTACCATTTCCGCCACCCATTGTTCATCATCAACTACCACTAGCAGCTGTCACAACCTAACCATGGCTATATAACTGTTGTTGTCTGATTCTGGGATTCCCATTCTCAACCCTTCTCATATATAATTATGTAATCCTATTATCGAGAAACTTTTATACTCAAAGATACATAGAAGATTTTATCAAGCATGATTTTTTTCTTTTAAGGTTTTTTCATATAAAAATTCTAAAGTTTTCTTATTAATTCCTCAAACATCTATGTATAGATTCGAACAAAGTAGTAAATTTTTATTCTACCAGAATCATTTTCAAGACGCAACAACTCTTTTTTTTCCTTCTAAAAGAAGTTTTTTGTATTAATTAACTTCAAAAATGGTGAATTTTTGGTGCAAATAACTAATTAGTTAATATTTTTTTACTTAAAACTATGAATCATAGTTAGTATAGACATTGTAATAAATAAGTAATATAATTCTAACTGTTAAATAAAATATTATATAAAATAGTAATTATAGTTAGTATTTAGCTTTTTTTTGTGGGGAGGAGTGAAGGGTGTCAAGGGATAAAAAAATGCCGTTTATAAGCACACAAACTTAGGCTGCATTTAGGAGAATGATACGGTGTGAAAACACACTACTGTATTATTTGAGAATTATATTCTAACTATATTTTAGTTGTAATTTGAAGAATTTAAGATGAAAAAGTTATATTTTTGAGCATGTCTTAACTATTTGTGATAGCAGTCAGAAATTTACAATTTAAATTTTGTATGATAAAAAAAATTATATATCTATTATAATTTTTTTATAGAATAATTTCTTATGTAATAATTTTATCATTATTTTTTATACGAGTGCAACTGTCTTAAATAGATCCTTAAATGTGATTTGTGGGTACTGCAATGGGGTAGTGGACGTTGCTTATGGAGAGGATGTGAGGTTCAAATGAATAGGAATTTATTAGAATTCCTCATCGATCATTCGATGTAATAGACATGTTATATAAGCATATATTTTGGAGCGATAAATAATTTGTGGATTTTGACTAATTTAATTGATGAAAATTTAAAAAAAAAAAAAATAATAACAATTTATGAGCTTGAATTATACTCATTAAAATTGTGAATTGGCATTTATCATTATTAAAAAAAAAATATGATTAAATGATAAATCTATAATGAAAATATAAAATTCCCTCCTCTGGTATTTTTTATTATCGTATATGTGAATTATTACTACAAATTAATTATTTAAATTGTTCATTGTCTATAACGGCATGATCCTTGTGAAAATTTGCACAATCAGATTTCTTGTTCTGCTTTATCATGGATTTGCAAGTCCTCGAAAGCTATTGGATTATTTGGTGTTAGAAAATATATTTTAAAATTTTGTTGTTAAATTTATGTTTAATTGCAAATAATGATAAATCATTATTAATTTTTATTCTGATATAAAAGAAGAATAGGCTATCAAAAAAATTTATAAAAGATAGTGGCATGAATAATATAAGCTTAGCTATTTCTACTAATAAAAAGAGAAAATAAATAATAAGAAGGATAAGCATCAAATATTGGTAGTTGAAGAATGTCTAAACATTGATGGTTAACAACATGAACCATCATAGTTAGAGTAATGATAGGCCATTAACTAAACTATTCTCATTATAGAAGGTGAGACATGATAAACACGATAATCAAAATTATATTTTTTGTGATTATAACAAGTCAAATGTTAACCAATGATAGACATTAACTGATAATTAATAGATAATGTTGAAAGTCTTGTGATGAAAGCCAGCAACTTAGTTTTTTTCTCACAAAAGGTGGAGTTTAGGCAACCAGTAACATAGTATAATATATCAATATATATTGAACATTACTTAGTACTCAATAGCCAGCATTAGAAGATTTTCATCAAAAAGTATTGAGAGTCAATAATATTTATTTATTGATTTGATCATTCCTCTAATATGAAGGGAATTTATCATTACTTTTGCTATATTTATGCTAGGCATCTAGGCCTAACCTATCTTCTCATCATCTGATCTCTCACTTATTGAGAGAACAATCAACCACTATTATCTAATGTTAACAATAATCAATATCTAATGCCAATCAATCAACATCATCAGTTATTCATCTTTCCCATCACAAGCTCTATTTTCTAATTTAAAGAATGAAAAATTGATCACTCATTTTTATTTGACTATTAATATTTATCATGGACTATCTTTCGACTCCTACAAATAATCGATGTCTGCTATCCACTAATTACCAATTCTTGGCACTTATGTTATGGATTATATTTGTTGACAATTCAATATTGAACAACTTGTAATACTCAACATCAATCATATAATGATGCAAGTCCATTGGATATCTTTTCGCCTGATATCTTACATAATGTGTGATTCAATACTCATTAGTCTACAATAACTGTAATATCAAGGGCTATTTTACAAAAAATTGACTCGATACCGACAAAACGACTCAAAAAAATTGGTTTGGGTTGACCAAAATTTTGGTCGGGTTCGGTTGAAGAAATTGACCGCTTAATTTGAGGTTGCCAACTCGAATTGACTTAATGATTCGCTAACCCGAATCTGACTCGATTTTGACCATAAATAGATCATTCGGTCCCGGTCAATCGGGTTGAACGTGTTCGAAAGGACTCGTTCATAAACGGATGTTCGTCAACCTATTCGGTGCTTTGTCAAACTGAACCACCCACACCCAAATTGACACCCCTAATTTTTACTATCACTTCAAGAGATATCCCTCTTATAAAAAAATATTCAAAATTTATCAAAATTAAATTATAAACGACCAACGTGGATTTCCAGAATAATGTGAATAATTGCAATTACCACGATAAATCGAAAAGGATACAAATCTTTCCATTGAACTGCTTCATTAAAGTATGATATCTTCATTTATTATCATTATTTATAAAAAAAAAAAGTAATATGTCACTAAAAATGGTAATATTTTGATTATAAAATTTACTGTGCTTTTAATTGTCAAGTTATCTTATAAATAAACACTCGTATTTAAAAAATACTCTTAATTATTTTAAGTTGAAAATTTATAACCATAAAAGACTTGTTAATATAATATTTTATAAAGTTTCATACATATAAATAAGATAATTTTACAAAAACACTTAAATTTTTATACATAAATTCAAGAACAACAACAACAACAAGCCTTAATCCCACTATGGCTACATGAATCCTTCGTCCATTGGCCCCTATTATGTGTCAAATTCTCATTTAATTCAAGATATCTAAGATCATTTTTATACATCTTAACCAAGTCTTTTAGATCTACATCTACCTTTCTTAACATAGAAATCTAATGATCTACTCTCCTCTGTCATCTTGGCCGACGCTTTATGTGGCTAAACCATCTAAGGCGACTCTCCCTAATCTTATCTACCACTGGGGCTACTCTAACTTTTTCCCGAATATACTCATTTTGTATTCTATCTCTAAGAGTAAAGCAACTCATCCACCTGAGCATCCTCATCTCTCTAACACTTAAGGGAAATAATTCACTATATAAGCAAATATCATAAAATTTTTTTATTTCTCTCAATTGAATATGAAAAAATTACAAAGTAGCCCCTTGTAAATATAATAGTGAAATAATGAAAGATAATGATAATATTTACGAGAATGTAATAAGCATTCATAAATAAATGGTGGCATCGATTTGATCAGAGTGATGTCGATGATAATAAGGTGAAAAAATAATAAAGTGATGATCATAAGGTAATAATGATTGATCAATAATGGACAAGTGACGGTGGTAGGCCAATGGCAATAGAGCAACAATTGTTAGATGATAATATTTACTGGCATTGATTGTCTGGTAAAGTTGTTGAATTATTCACATATTTTTAAAATCTTTTCAATTGTAGATCCTACTCAAGCAAAGAATGGAGTTTATTTATAGCTTTTAAAGTGATATTTTGATAGATTTATCTAAAATTTTAAAATACTATATATATATATATATATATATATATATATATATATATATATATGTATTTCTTTGATATTTAAGTATCTTGACATTTGAATTGATATTATGAAATTTTTAATTATATATTTAGTGCTTGAATTAGTCTTATGTAAAATCAGGTCAGAACAATCTTTATGTTACATGATTCATCTCATCAAAATGTTAATTTTGATTATAAACTTGCTAAAATTGCAAGTTCTTTTATCATAAATTTAACTTTACAAAATTTTAATTTAAATATTACATTGAGATTTGTTTTTAATCAGATAATTTCTTCATGAATAATATATGAACATAAATTAATTTTGTTCCTTTATATTAATGTTTCAATGTAAATTTTTTAGTGGGTCTCACATATACATGCCATAAAAACTAATAATAAATTGGCTTTGCTTTTTTGGACTTGCTTAATAGATATCAAGTAGAGCCTACCTAATTACAAAATTATAAATTTAATATTATGATTTAATCAATCAAGCTGAAATCAGATATTTTCTTAGATAGAGGTGAGTAGTAAAACACAATTTATTAATAATTAACAGATTAATATTTCTGAACGTACCACTAAAAAAATAGAACTTCTCTATCACTTGGTCATTTTCTTCCCTTAAAAATTTTTTTCTTTAGTATGTAACGTAAGCCACTCAAATAAAACAAATAATAAATAAATAATAAGACAATGAAGCCTGTCATATCAATTAAGAATATCATTAGCCTTACTCAGCAAATATCTCATTAAATATTATAAAAGGAATATATATATAGATATATGAAAAGATGTTTTTTATTCAGTTAAATTAATATTAGTGATATTATTGATGTTATTTGAAAACTATATGGTGTTTATATAATAGATTAAAATTTTAATATTATATTATTATTATTATTATTATTATTATTATATATAGCTCCTAATATAAAATATCCTGCTAAATGCTATTCATTCGTTTGCCTTACCTGAGAAGCGCTCCAGGCTTGCAAATAGACCTGTTCATTTTGTGTGGGCTTCGCTGGGCAACCTGTGGGTCCTATCATAGAAAAAAATGCCATCTCCAATCAAAATCAACCCACGTCATAGGTGGGGTCCCGATTTTACAGGGAAACAGCTAGCTCTTCTAGGCCGTCAGATCTGCAGATCTTGATCGGGACCATCCGTGTTCTGTAACTGTACATCTTTCTCTGCCGGTCGCTTTACTGCATGCAACACTGTCCCAAGTTGTTCTCATGAAAGGGACCCGTTGGAAGGACCAAGACCAGGGGACCCACATCACTGCCCCATTTTTCCATTGTGGACCCCACCTTTCTCTTTCCTATTTTGTGCGGCTTCCCCTTGTTTGCTTTCACAAATTTGACAATTTCCTGATTTGTTAATTAAATCACTGCTCTGCATAAAACTGCATGTAAGAATATATATATATATATATATATATATATGTGCGCGCTAAATCGAACCATAGACTTGTTAAAATTATTTGCAATTATGAAATAAAAAATTAATATATATTTTATAATATTGCTACATGATTTGGGATTGACAGGGTTGATGGCACCTGGAATTTGACAAAGCTTATATTTCTTTTCTTTTCTTTTCTTTTTTTTTTTTTTACCGAAGAATATGTTTAAAGATGATATACAAGAGCCAATGTCTCCACTAGACTCTAACGACCACATTAGAATATCCAAATTTTAATCATAATTTTATTAAATTAACATGATATTTATCCTATTAATTAAAAGTTAAGAAAAATTATTATAAGTTTTAGGTGGATAGAAAAATAAAATAAAATTTTATCTTAGTTGGGAAAGTTTTATTTGAATATTTCTAAAATTTGTATCATTATAACTGGATTAATAGCTTAATCCTAGCATTTTTTTTAAGTTGTAATCTACTTAAACCTTATTT
Organism: Cymbidium sinense; assembly: GCA_021442155.1. Classification (NCBI taxonomy): domain Eukaryota; kingdom Viridiplantae; phylum Streptophyta; class Magnoliopsida; order Asparagales; family Orchidaceae; genus Cymbidium; species Cymbidium sinense. The sequence continues at coordinate 83,720,860 of CM038223.1, forward strand.
ACATTGGTAAGTAGATTTAGTGTGGTAGCAAAATCAAGGCCAAAGGATCAGCCAATGATTAGTATCTAATCCAAATAGTGATTGATTAGACTATGATCAATTTTCATCCCCCAAGATTGAGACTGACTTTCATTTTACCTTGCTTCATTTTTATTTATTTCCTCATGAATTTGTACATTTTAAACATCTATATCCATCATTATGATGACACAAAGTAATTGGTGTAAATAAATAATATTATTGTGTTATGGATGCACCAATGAACAAAAGAAAATTTTAGGTTGGGATTTTAAATTAACTAAATAACAATTATGATCTAAGCATAAAATTGATCAAACAAATTAATTGAAAAAAAAATACAAAGTTAATGTTATAAACTCAAACGGTGAGGAGGCTTGGATCACTGGAGAGAGCAACACTTATAACTGATTTTGACAATTTGGTCTTAGTCTATGGCGTAGATGCTTTGTGAGGCAAGGGAAAGGCTTTAGGATTCCCTTTCAATCGTTAAGCTAAATCCAATTCTCTAATAAATTTATAGCATCTAACATGGACTATATTAACCTAATATTTAAACTATAATTATCAAAAATGTGAACTATATAAATGATATACTCAAAATACCACTAATAAAGACAAATCTTGATGTCAGAGCATGATATGAAGTCAAAACCGATCAAGATCAAGACTTAAAATATCATTGGAATATTTGGGACATCAATTAAATCCCAAACAAATCAAATATACAATCGAAGGCCCTCGACGAGTCTAACGAGTATAAGATCTCATAATTCCGACTTCATTTGGCCATCCAAATGCTCAAAATATATCAAATGATCGAAGGAATCATCTTGAGCCGTCCGATCGAGGGGAGTGGTACAATTTACAAGAATTCCTCCCATCTATAGGCCTTCATTCCTCACAAGAGGGAAAACCAAGTGAAGAAGAGGAGCTGAAACAAGTGAAGAAGCGAGGAAAGAAGAAAAGAGAAAAGGAAGGAAAGCAAAGAAAAGAAGAAAGAAGAGAGGAGAAGAACAAAGAAGAGGAAAAGAGCGAAGAAGAGGAAGAACAAGGAAGAAGAAAAGGAAGAGTCAGCGGAAGAAGGAAAAGCAAGTGAGGAAAGAGAGAGCTCTAAAGCTTGAAAATCCTCCAAGCAGTGCCACCACTGACGTTGTCAACCACCCCTCATCGTCGCCACTAATCAGACCAGATTCCGAGTTACTCCCGATTCCACCATCAAGAATAATTACAACCTAATCATCGCTACAGTTGTCATTCCTCTCACATATGCATAATCTTATCGGAAGACTTTGTACTAAACAGACACGTAGTGGAAACTTTTACTGGCCAGTGGTTTTCCCCTTTTCGAGGTTTTCCACGTTAAAATTGGAGTGCTCTTGTTTCGCTTTAATTACTGTTTGACTTCACAAGGCTAAGACGTAAACTTTCACTCTACCACGACTGATTTTCTAGCACGCAACAATTAATATTTTCCAATTGTGATATTCTAATAATCAAATAGGCACCTAATCTAAAAAATCATTTGAGAGCAAGGTGGCTAATGGTAGTCTCTCATAATGTCAAATGTTAGGCGATGAAAGGGTATACATGCAATTCTTGATGTAAACTTCATTTGGTAATCTATTGCCGTCAATGATAAGTGAAGGAATTTACCAACATAGGAGATATGCAAGCTCAAATGTATAATACATTGATAGAAAATAATATGAAGAATTCCACAGAATCGGCAACATCAATTGTGATCCAGTGGTTAACTCATCGCTCTTTGATGGTGCGGCCGAACCCCGAACCTTATTCGATTCCTCTTGAGGGGCCGGAAATCAGTGGAGACCCGATGGGTGGGTTTAATGCCATACCTGGAATTTGTCATAATGACATCCCTACCTACAAGAAGGGTGAGATGTTGGGTGGATATCCATAAAATAAAAATAAAAAAAAAAAAATCCAGTGATTTGCATTGAAATGTGCACTTGTATTAAGATTGAATTTCTCAAAATCTATGGGAGAGGCAGCGGTCTATTAATTTGAAACAAATTTTTAATTGCACTAAAGACCCTCGTTCTAGCATACTGATATAAAAACTGTTTCTCAAAGAGTTATATAAAAATTGAAAAAGAAAAGAAATGCGGGATGGGACATGATGCGCATTTGGAACCTGTCCTGTTCTTTGTGAAGGTTTAAAAAAAATAAACACACGATAGGAAATAAAAAGAAACCAGGAATGGCTATTCCAACCCTTCGATTTGCTTTAATAGTCGTGTCAGAAATCATTTAGCACTCATAAAATAATTATAATTCTCAAAGATGAATGATTTATGACAATTTAGCACGTTGTTTAGTGTGTTTTCATTTTTGTTTATTAAATTATTTATTAATGTTTGTTTATGAAAGATGATTCATTTCTAGTGGTTTTGTTGCCACGCACATGGATTCCAACAGCTTGCCGCGGTTCAGCAGCCACCTGTTAAAGAGGCTTTTGTATTTTTTTTTTTTTTTTAAAAGATTCTCTTCATTGAACCATTGATTATTTTAATATCTCAGGAATCTTCATTGTTATTTAGTATATTATAATTAGCAATCTTGATTGAATTTAATTTGATCGGATAAATTATATATGAATGTTAACATTTTGATCTAATAATGTTGATTTTATTTGATCTGATTTTAAGATTAGTCAAATTTGAGTATAAATTTTTGTGGTTAAATTTTGATCAATTTTGGCTTTATTAGATAAATTTTTGTTTCTATTTTTTTTTTTTTTTTTTTTTTTTGATAGTGAGCCCGAGAGGGTAATTAAACGCACACAAATTTGCACGCTCGAATGCGGATCACCATATTAGAAGCGAGACTCCCAACCAACAAGCTCCGCTATCTCGCACTCAAGATTCATATTTTTATTTTTACATATAATTTTATACGGTCATATATCTATTATTACAAATCTAAATAAATATATTAATATAAGTATAAATATTATTTAATTATTGATATTGCGAAAATTCCTCTACCGAAGACAATCACGCCGAAAAGCAGAATCTAAATCAACCTCGAGATCAAGACTTAAAATATCATTGGAAACTTTAAGACATCAAAATTTCTAAAAGTTCTCAACTATGGAGGTGTTTATAGTCAATCGAGCATCTCGACGGTCGCCCAAGCCAAAGATATCTTATAATTTCGATCTCATTTGAGCATTCAAATACACAAAATACATCATATGATCGAGAATCATCATGAGTCCTGGAGAGGAGGAGTTGTTCGATTTTGCATGTATTCTGAGACGCCATTCCTCCACCTATAAATACTCATTCCTCATAGGGGAGGCCAAGAAGAGGAGAGACTAAAGATCCTCCAAAGACATGCACCACGACATTAAATTGCCAGCCGCCGCCATCGCCATCGGCCGATCATCGTCGCCGATTAATCGTTGCGGCCATCATCATCATCACCACTATCGCTATCATCGTCAACATCGCCGTCAACATTGTCGCCAACATCGCCGCCAATATCGTCCAACATCGCCGTCAACATCGTCCAATATCGTTTACAAGAACTATTTTCGCTTTCATATAACTCTGTAATCCCAAGATCGGAAGATCTTTACTCAAACAGATACATAGTGGAAGGAGGAGCATAGTTTTCGCTTTTTGAGATTTTTCACGTAAAAATTCAGAGTTTTATTGTCACTCTTTAAATATCACAGGCTGTATTTCAACGTTTGGTGAAAATTTTACTCATCAGAATCGATTTTCTAAAGACGCAACAATTATATAACGATATTGAATAGTCACATATCAAATAGTTAAAAATCATTGAGACTGAAATCACTTCACTTGGATAGCGTCATCCCTAAGTATTTTGTTTTATATATTCATAAAATTATTATTGTTCTCAAGAAAATAAAATCTTTCTCTTAAGGAAATCTTATCGATGTTAAGTTTATTGAATAATAGAAACAGGTCCAATGCAGTGACTCATTCAGAAATTTTTTTTTTTTAAAGGAGTTCATAAGCAAATGTTAGAAAAGATCTTATTAGCTCCTTTAGATTTATTCTAGTGAAACTTTTTTAAAAAATAATTTAAATAAATAGACCCAGAATATTAATATTTTAGCAATTTTTCAAGCCAACAAGATTTTATTTTTCTAAAATTAAACGTTTATATAAAAAATTTGATTCCATTATTAAATATCTTTTATTGATCGGAGATAATTTTTATTTCCACAAACGTTTCAGATTTCTGGAGGATTTTTTTTTTTTTTTTTTTTTTTGCACATTGATTAATTTTTGATATGGCTCTCAAAATACCACTAGTCAAAGCACAAATCTTGATGTCGAAAGCTATATGATTTTGAGTCAAACCGATCGGTGACATTAATTAATCATTGAATCTTACATCAATTAAATCCCAAAACAGCCTCAAATATGGGGTGTTTATAAATCGAAATGCCTCGACGATGGATCTAATGAGCCTAAGATCTCATAATTGACTTCATTTGGGCATCCAAATGCTCAAAATACATCAAATGATCAAGGAATCATCCTAGTCCGATCGAGGGAGTGGTACGCTTGAATTTATAAGAATCTCCTCCTCCCATCTATAAATACCTTCATTCCTCACATGAAAAAAAGGCTGTGAAGAAGTGAGGTAAGAAGAAAGAGTGAAAGAAGAAAGAAAGAAGAAGAAAGAGTCCGAAAGGAAGAAGAGGAAGAGTCCAAGGAAGAAATGGAAAAGCCCGAAAGCAAGAAGAGGAAGAGTCCAAGCAAAGAAGAAAGAGTCCAAGCAAGGAAGAAGAGGAAGAGTCCGAAGGAAGAAGAGGAAGAGTCCAAGCAAGGAAGAAAAGGAAGAGTCCGAACAGGAAGAAGAGAAGAAGTGGATAAGAGAGAGAGCTCAAGAAGATCCTCCAAGCAAGATCGCACCCAAGATCGACTCGCCGCATCAACCACCGCCACCTACCACCGCCGACTAATTGTATGATTCCCACCTGGTTACCCCGCAAGATCTCCACCATCAAGAATATAACGATCATTATTCAGCTTGTTATTCCTCTCATATAATTCTATAATCCCGTTATCGGAAGACTTTGTACTCAAACATATACATAGGAAGCTTTTTCACAGGCTTATTTTTTCCCTCTTTCGAGGTTTTCTAAAACTTTTTTTAATTACTCTACTCATTTGACTTCAACAAGTAAGGCAAACCTTTCACTCTACCGCGACTGGTTTTCTAGCACGCAACAATTTTGAAGCTCTTTATAATTACTGTATGAATCATAATCATGTATAAATTACAAAAATAGGGATTTTTTTCAGGAATTTTCAGCGAATTTAATCATAAACTCACATACAGTACGCATGTGCAATTACTTGAATCCAAGATCTCTTGGTTGAAAGTCAAAGCCCTCAGCTACTAGGCTAAGTTGTCTTGGATAATAGAGATTTTTTTAATTAGAAAGTCTTTATTAGTTTAAATTTATAATTATAGTTGGATGTGCTTCTTTTTTATTGAAGAAGATATCATTATAATATAAAAAGTATAATTCTTTGTTTATATTAGAAGAAAGATTTCAATGATATTAATATTATTGATATTATTCATGAGAAGGAGCAACCAAAACTTTTTTTTATTTTTCTATAGAAGAAATGGATAGATTGATTTTGGAAAAAAAATAAGAGAAATAAAATAAAATTATGGCAAGTCCTTAATTGAATAAGATATTATTATTATATTAAAAGTTAATTTAGGGAGAAAATTCCCTTTTTATATTAGAGGAAAATTATTAATGATATTAATATTCTTGATAATATTGATGACAAGGAATTACTAAAAAAAAAATATTTTTTTCTCTAGAGGAAATAGATAAATCAACTTTGGAAAAAAAAAAAACAAATGGCAGTTATGACAACTCCTTTATTAGAAGCATATATCTTTAAATATAATTTTATACATGCATGTGTCTAATAATTTAAATCTAAGTACATATATTAATGTTTGCACAAATATAATTTAATTATATGAGAGTATCTATTTAAGCCTCTATATTAGTTAATAATTACATGCATGGACAAATATGTTTAAACTATTCAGGCTTAAGCTCAGCTAATAAGTTGATTTGTTGGCATTGATCCATGTTTAATGCAATCAAAAAGTTAATTTACTTTTTGTGCGATAATTTTGCATTTATTATATTATTCTCAGTGCATAATTGAATAAGATATTATTATTATAATATCAAAAGAAAACTTAGTGAAAAAAAAAAACTTTGTTTATATTAGAGGAAAGATTTCAATGATAATAATATTATACATATTTGGTGATAAGGAGTTACAAAAATAAAATAAAATAAAAAATCTCTAGAAGAAAGAGATAGATTGACTATGAAAAAAAAGAGAGAAACAAGCGACAATTATGGCAATTCCTTTCTTAGAATAAAGTTAAATTGATAAATCTGAAAATGAAGAGTGATCACATATAGTAAAGTTTTTCAAAGAAAGTGAAATAGATGATCAGTACTCACCGCCCTTAGCGCAGTTAGTGAGGCTACAATGTGCAGATCGATCCGATTCTCTCCTTCACGCACTACCTTAACGGTTTGTGCCGGGGTTTCGATTCGGAGTGATTCTGTCAAATCACATACCATAATGTGGGTGGGATTAGAGGTGTACACCTCATTACCAAAAAAAAAAAAAAAAAAAGACCAGTTAGGAGACTAAGGTGAAGAGCATGTTAGGCAATTCATTTAAAGGGATAGGTACTTAGGCAATTGATTTGGCAGCAGGTTAAAGGAGGATCATAAGAGTGTCTTCTAAACTTATAGCTCTCAAAACTCTAGACCTCTGAAGTCTGACTACTAAGAAATGAGTTGAATCAACCTTTATTTACAAATTTTGATAGGGCATTCATAAAAGTCTATTATTTCTATCAATAATGGAAACAATAATAATTATATGATGATATTTTAATTAAAAAATTTATTTAAATTTATTACATATCAAATTTATGAAAGTTCATATTTATTTTGAACTATAATTCTAGACGTCACGATCTCTCAAAATTATCTCACAATATATTTATATAAATTATTAATAAAAATGCTTTAAAAATATGAAAATTAGTGAAGGAGATGATAAGGCTTATTGTAATGTAAAAAAGATAACTTTTATATGGTTGAAGCCAATAAAAATTATTATACAACAATAATATAAATATGTGTTGTGCATAAGACTTTCACTGAGCTTCTATATTTATATTTAGAAAATATGCTTCAATGGTTAAAAAATCTTCTTAAATTTTTATATTGAAGATATTAACATTCTCAAGAAAAATGTACTCAATAATTTCAATAAAATTAGTTTAGTTATAATGTGATCTTAATTAGACTCAAAAAGTTGCTAAAATTTAAATCAACTTTAACCACTGATAATTTTGAAGTCACCAACTCAAAAGTTGTCTAAAGCCTTAAAATTAATAAGTCGTCTATTTACTAATAAGCCATCTAATTACTAGCAATTGGTCTAAGAAATCTAAGTTTGATTAATGGATATGAGAAATTCATAAAATCTATTAAATCACTTATTTTATTCTTGAGTGATAAAAGGCTCATATCAATTGAACTTTTTTATGCTTTTACCATAGATCTAAAGAAAGTAGAAATCAATAAGCTTTCTTGCTTTTTTTTTTTTTCTTTCTATTGTGATCATGAAATTGCATATTGCTATAATATAAAATGATTGCATCAATAATTGTGATAATATCTACAATTTAAATTTTTAAAAATGATTTATATTTGTAATATGTACATGCAAATTTTAATATTATTATGAGTTAGTTATTTTCTTTTTTTAAGCATTATAAAATAAATTAAATTTAAAAATAAAGTAAAAATATGTGATAGCAAATGTTATGTCTTAATAAATTATATAATTTTTATTATGTATGAGTCGTTAGATCATGTATCATAGATGCATTTTAAAAGCATTTTTATTTTTATAAAAATATTAAGAGATTTGAGGTATATGAGAATTAAGTGATCATCCGCTCAATTATTAATAAAGCCCCAAATCTTTCATTTGATTTTATCTTTTAAAAATCCAAACTCAGTTTGAACTCATAGTCATAATCTCATTAGATGCTTAAGTTCAATGACTCTTAATATACAGATTCAAATAGTATTATCTTGAGTTCTCTCTTAAATGAATTCTCAAATGAAATGGCTGCTTTAGAAGCAATAATTCTTTTCCTGAATAGTAATATATTAGAATACTCGCTAATATACCCATTAAGAATAAAAGTCATGAAAAGAATTCATAATCATTATATAACTCACCTACTTTCTCAAATTCATCTTCCACTCACTAGATGGATTGTCCTAATACATCATGAGCTACAACAAGATTGTCATATTCCTTTTAATATAATTATACTAATTATATCTAATTATTAGTTCTACTATCATAACTCTGATCACTAATTACAAATGAGAAGTCAAACGTTAGGATCAAGTATATAAAAATCATAAAATACAACATAAAATTTTACTATAAATTTTTTTGTTAATTCGATTCCGATTAATTTTTCAAATTTAAAAAAGTTTGTTTATAATCTCTATTAATCAAGTTTCTAAAATTTTTTATGAGAATTAGTTTCCCTCTCTTCTTCTTTTTTTATTTGGGCCAAATTCAATTCTCAAATAAGATATAAATTATTCTTCTTGAAATTTTTTGAATATAATATTTAAATTTATGATTAAGATAAAATCACATGAAATTAGATAGTCCTCGACAACAAATGGTTTACAAAGGGAAAAATGTAAGTGTGATTATTATTTTTTTAAATATTGAGAAATTTTTTACCATTTTCTATTTTAGAAATTTTAAAAATTAATTTATATTTTTTTTATTTGAAGAATTTACGTACATATCACATAGCTTTTTATGCATTTATATACCTAGCTTTATATTTTTTATAGTTTATAATATTTTAATTATATATATATATGATAAATTAATATTAATAATATTATTAATGTTATTTAAAAATTAAAAGAATTTATAAAAATTATAAAAATTTTACGATATGTTTTTTTAAAAAAAAAAATTATACCATCGCTCGCAGCTTTGGGAGCATATATCGGAAAACAATTAAAAAAAATAGCGTACAAACGTTGCCTATTAAAAAATCGCCATTGTCGTTTTCTCTTTCACTTCCCACACAGGCCCACCCCAAGGTCACCTTTTCCCCCATTCTTCACCCTTCTTCGCTCTTTATAACCTCCGACTTCTATTGGTCTCCACTACCTCCTCTGTCAAAGGCATCGCTCATCGCTCATCGCTCATCGCTCATCGAAAGCCTAAGTCGGCCATGGACGGCTCGGCACTCCCCTTTCCGTCTTCCTCATCCGACTCGTTGATCGGCATGGATGACATCGAGGCGGGCTTCTCCGGATGCTCCGCCGCTGCCCCACCTTTCCGCCGGAGGCCCACCTACCGGTCCCTTTCGCATCCAGCGACAGCTACTTTCTTCTACGAAGACCTCTCCGATGACGAGCCGCACCACTTCCTCGACTCCTGCTTCCTCTGCAAGAAACCCCTCTCGCGCAACCGTGACATCTTCATGTACAGGTTATTACTTCAAGCCTTTAATTGTTTCGTTGTTATTTTTCAGATTTTATGGCTTATAATCGAGATCTGAAAGGTGGTTGGCTGAATTTGTTACAGGGGTGACACTCCGTTCTGTAGCGAGGTGTGCCGAGAGGAGCAGATAGAGATGGATGAGGCAAAAGAGGAAAACTGGAAGGTCGCTGCAAAGAAAGAGCAGCAACGCAAGCAGCAAAAAAAGTCTTCGAGCTCGCCTAATTCGCGGACGATTCACGTCCGTGCCGGCGCCGTCGTTGCCGGCTGAGCACCGATTAACCGATAAGAGAACTAATAGAGTGAGAGATGAAGAAGAGGGTGATTAGAGTAAGGTTTGGGTTTGTGCTCACTCTTAGGATCGAGATCGGATTTGGCCGCCCTGCGACGGCCGGGTGGTGGGATCTAGTTTTTTTTTTTTTTTTTTTTTCCTTTTCATGATGCCTAGAAGAAGAAGAAACGAGCACAGCGCTCTGGCGGGGTTTGCTTTGTAAATTTTGCGAAGCTAAGAGGTCTAGTCTACAATTTTGTATTTGCGAAAATTTTCTGGTTTGGTGGTTTCCCAACCCAGATTGCTACCATCTTGCTGACGCAGTGTGAGTACGCTCGTAATATTTTAATTATTGGGGGCTTTCCATTAATTACGGAGAAAGTGCGTAATATTTAAATTACTGGGTTCTATAAGTAAACTTTTGGGAAAGCTGAGTGGAAGTCTATCGAGGATTCTAGCTTTTCCCAATTTTTAACAAGTGATCGATGCTCTCTATTTTTCCAAAAAAAACTAGTGAGTGATGCCGCGTGGACCCATGTTATCTTATTTATGCGGTGAATGCTTCTCTAGCCTTATTAGTTATAAGAAATATTATGTCTACGAAATTTTAGATTCAGTCACATTTTTATCGTCCTTATATATATATATATATATATATATATATATATATATATATATATATATATATATATATATATATATATACATCAATTACTTGTGACATCCTCAAGAAATTAATCTAACTTTGCGTTGCCAAGCTAAAATTACATTAAGAATTTAAATATATATTTAAGATATTTGAGTCAATTTAATGATAAATTCATGTATATAATATATATATATATATAAGATTTGAAATTCTAGATCTTTTTGGTGGAAAGTAAAATTTCAACTACCAGTTTAGATGTTTTGTAATAAAATAATGTAAATATATTATATAAAGTCATACTGTAAGATAAAATTATTTTTTTCAATTTACATGTGAAGATCATTAAACTATTGCTCTAAGTAAGAGATATTTTGGAAGGAAAATCAGTCTTCTTTTTTTTCTAATATGAAACTTTAAACTATTTTTTTTAAAGAAATACTTTATTTTTAAGAAATTTAAATTTAATTTATATATATATATATATATATATATATATAACCAGATTCTCGGATAGAATGAACTATTGCAAGTTTAGCTCATATTTTTTATTAGGAGTTCTGTGATTTATAAAATTTATCGGAACAATGAAAAATGGATTGTCATAACTCATTTTATTGAGTAATGCTTGTTTTAAGTTATATAAGAAATAAAAATATTATATCAATTATGATTATATGTTTAAATTTTAATAAAAATATGAGCTAAGAACCAATCTTTTCAACAAAAAAAGTAAAATAAATATATGAAAAACTACTGACTTTTAAAAAAGTGTGAGGACAAAGTACTCATAGCATGGTGAGCAGAGAGAGAGAGAGAGAGAGAGAGAGAGAGAGAGAGAGAGAGAGAGAGAGAGGGAGAGAAATAACTCTTTATTATAGGTGTCAAAATTTGACCTAATACGTAATTCTATTCAAAAATCAAAGTTCAGGTTAATCTGAATAATTTTTAAGTCGCATTTGAGTCCAAAAAAATTGACTTATTTAATTATTCAGGATGTATTCGAATTGACTTATTAACTTGAAATTAAATTTCAATTCACAATTAGTTTCATTTATTTTTGACATTGAAATTGACCCAATTTTACTTGTGCTTCGAATTGACTTGATTGATTCAATTTTAATGCATGTATAAATAGATCATTTGGTTGTCAAATAATTCAAGGTAGATCGTTTGAAAGTCTCATCATATTAAAACTCAAATCTGATCTATCGATCCAAACTAACATCCCTACCCCTTACAATGTGGGTCTTTGTATTTAAAATTTCTGGCATCATTCGTACTACAAAACTAGCAATCAAGCCCTCTTTTTTTTTTTTCTAATCTTCATAAGAACAATGCTGATTATTCTATAGTTCTCAGAATTGTTAATTCTAAACTTCTCAGGCGGAGAAAAGCAAAAGAAATATTAAAAGCTGAGAAATAATAGAGAATAAATGCGAGAAGCAATAAGATGGATGTACATAATAACCGAATTTTATCTAATATCATTTTTTAACAAAATTAATATTACATTATAATAATTTAAGAAAATAAACGAAGCAGTAAGGATGTACACAATCATTTTACTAGAAAATTATTGAATTGTGAAGACCAAAGTAGATAATTCAATTCTGAATTAAAAGTTCAAAATGATAGAATTTTTTTTTCAAAATAAAAATACGCGTTCATGATAATATATCATACAATATAGAGCTTTATAGATCAATCAATCTCTTAATAATCTTTTAAATATGAAATGTTTTTCAAATTGTGGATTGAATAGATCGTCAAGATTCAAAATTAAATATACAAAATAAATAATATAAAAAATAACTATCCTCTTTTATTTATTTGGTAAATCATGAATTAAATTGTATGAGAAATAAAATAATATCTAATCATAATTATATGCCAAAATTTTAGTAAATAAATAACAACATGCTAAGTTGATGGCCTTAGAGAGAGAGAGAGAGAGAGAGAGAGGGGGGAGAGAGAAATGCACTCCTATAAAAAAGGGGCTATTTGGTAGTTAGCGGTAAATAGAATGAGCTATAATTAGTTTACATATTTTTTCTCTTTTTTATTGTTTGGATAGAAGAAAAATAAATTCAGTGAAATTTTTTGAGGTATTTCAAATCCCACAATTCTCACTTTATGCGACTTCTAATTTGGGAAAACGAGATCGCCTCAAACGAGATTTTTTTTTTTTTCTCAATTTGTTGAACCCCTAATATTTATTTTAAATTGAATTAAAATAAATATTGTTGCTAGAAAACCACATGATAGAGTAAAGTTTACGCCTACTTAGAATCCAAACACACACGTGATTTAAAGAGTTTAACAAGAAAACTCCGAATTTAAAAATCAAAAAGAGGGAAAATCACTGCCAAAGAAAAGCTTCCAATGTATATGTTTCAGAGTACAAGATCTTCCGACAGATTACATTTGTATGTGAAGGGAACAACAAGCTAGTAATAACGCGACGACGACGATGTGAGCGACGCCGGTACGACGACGCCGATGTTGATGACCAACGATGTCGATGATAACCCAACAATGCCGACGATGATGGCGATCAGCATGCGTGATCGGCGGCCGGCGGCGGTGGTCGACGCACCGGTGCGACGATTGGCTGGAGGATCTTTAGAGCTCTCTCCTCTTGCTTGCCTCTTTCTCCTTCACTTCGCCTCATACGTATGAATGAGAATTTATGGAGAGAGTGCCTCTCATACGCAAAATCCAACCACTTCCATCTCCATTCATTATGATTCCCTTGATCATATGATGTATTTTGTACATTTGAATGCTCTCAAGTTAGAATTGTAAGATCTTTAGCTTGTTGGAACCGGGCTGCCAGACGCCGATTTCCATATAAACACTTTATATTTGAGAGTCATTTAGACATTTAACCGATATCCCAAAGTTTCCAAGGATATTTTAACGATCTCTACCCGCCAATTTCGATTACTTGCTTTATCAAGATTCGCACTAGAGGAATTTTAGGGTCATATCGCTCTATTTTGGATGATATTATCTCAATCATCAAAAAATATGTGTCAAATACTTCAAAATAGCAAATTCTTCAACGAAATCTGCAAGTCCATTAACCACACATTTTGAGAGAACAGATCTTCATAGGAGCACAAGATTATGACTACGAGTAAGGCGTGGCCGCAAATGCGCAGTATACGCTGCGCGAAGATTTCGAGGTTACGATCCATCCTGCGTCAGAGTCGCTGAACGCTGGCGCGCGTAAGCGCTGCGCAGACGCGACATGGCCACACGCAGCGCAGCGCGCTGTGGTGGGTCACTTGCTCGGCGCGCTGCCAGAAGTCTGGCAGGTCGCGAACTGACGCTCGGTATCGCGGCCGAACGCCGGATGCGCTGGTCGCCCGATCATCGCCCATCGAGTCGAGGAAGATCGGTCGCGATACTGGGATCGGTCGGTCGCTTAGCTACATGTATCGAACGCGACGCCTTGGCTGTTGCCGCTGCTACCTCGGCGTAATCATACCACGGCAAGGGGCCACCACGGACCGAAGCGGTGCGACCCGTGACCGGCATTGCGCCATGGCCGCATGCTGCGCGCTGTCGAGAAGGCGGGCCTCGCCGGCCCGAATGACGCTTTGACGGCCGGGCGCGGTTCAGCTTAGGATTTACCTTTGCTCTGAGTGGTCTATAAAACTCCCTGTGGCTTGGAGAAGGCACCTTCTCTTCTCCTTAGAAGGTCGTTTGAGGCGATCAGCGCATTACGTCATTGTTCCGCTTTTCCCTCGAAGAGGCATCAACCGGCGGACCGTCCGTTTGGAGGCGATCAAGACTCACCTGATTTTACGGCCGTTGTTCTTTCCTCGAAGAGGCGCCAACCGCCTTATGGACCGTCGGGTTTAGAGGATCAAGACCCACCAGATTACGTTGTTCCCGCTGGCGCCAACCGGCTGGACCGTCCTGAGGCGATCAAGACCCACGGTACTTTACGCCGTTGTTCCGCTTTTCTCAAAATAGCGCCAACCGCCTTGGCGGACCGGGTTTCAGGGCGATCAAGACCCACCATTTACTGCCGTTGTTCCCCGAAAAGGTGTCAACCGGCCATGGCGGACCGTCCGGTTTGAGGCGATCAAGACTCACGGTACTTTACGCCGTTGTTCCAGCTTTTCCTCGAAAGAGGCCAACCGCTGACGGACCGTCCGGTTGAGGCGATCAAGGAGAGCGATAACCGAGACGGGTTGAACGATACGGCGATGGTGGCCGGCCATAGTGGTCGATGGCGGTGACCGGCGATATATGGCCGACGGGTGAGGGCAACCGGCGACGGTAAATCCACCAAAGGGGAGGGGAGGACCACACGTGAGTCAATGGTGACTGCGCGAGTCGGGATGACCACACCATGGTGGTGACCGCGATGGTCGGCGGTGACCGGGCGATGGTAATGGCGTGACCGCCGATGGTGGTGACCACAAAGATTGCCGGATGGTCGGCGAAGGACCGGCGACGGTACAGCGTGACCGCTAAAATGGCTACCGGCGGGGTGGTCGAACAATCGGAGACGGTAGTGACGGCATGGGATTCGAGTCGGTGGGGGATGACCGCACGCTGGTGGTGACCGGAGAAAATTGCCGGCTATGGTCGGCGGTGGTGACCGGAGAAAATTGCCATGGTCGCCAGAGGACTCATGGCCCGCGGCGGCGGATCACAGGTTGGCGGGCCGACGGGGTGGTCGCGACATAGTCGACCCGACGGAGATCTTTGACCTATCCGAGGTTGTTGAGAGTGTAATGACTTATCCGTGGAAGATGTTGCATTTAATCCGGCCGAGATTTTGACCCATCCGGTTGTTTGTCGAGTGTTACCCGACGTTAACCTCAAGAAGGTCGAATCAATCCGGCGAGATTTTGACCCATCCGGTTGTTTTCGAGTGTTATCATGACGTTAACTTGTGAAGAGGTTGCATCAACCCGAGGATTTGACCCATCCGAGGTTGTTTATCGAGTGTTACCCGGCGATGTTACCGTATATGGAAGAAGTCAATCAATGCTGAGATTTTGACCTATCAAGGTTATTTGTCGGTTACCCGGCGCGACGCAACCTCGTAAAAGAGGTGGCATCAATCCGCCGAGATTTTGACCCATCCGAGGTTGTTTGTCGAGTGACCATGACGTTAACCTTGAAGGGGAATAATCAATCCGGCGATTTTGACCTATCCGGGAGTCGTCGGTGTTACCCGATGACGCTAACTGGAAGAGGTTGAATTGAATCCGAGGATTTTGACCCATCAAGGTTGTTTGTCAGTGTTACCCGATGACGCTAACTGCGTGGAAGATGTTGAATCAAGCCGAGCGATTTTGACCCGCCCGGTTGTTTATCGAGTGTTATCCAATGACGCTAACCGTGGAAGAGGTTGCATCTGAGATTTTGACCCATCCGGTTGGTCGAGTGTTACCATGACGCGCAACGTATGGAAGAAGTCAATCAATCAGAATTTTTGACCTATCCGAGTTGTTTGTCGAGTGTGACTGATGATGTTATCCTGTGGAAGAGGTTGCATTGAATCCGAGATTTTGACCCATCCAGATTGTTTGTCGAGTGTTACCCGGCGACGTTAACTGGAGGTCAATCAATCCGCCGGTGATTTTGACCCATCCGGGTTGTTTGTCGAGTGTTATCCGGCGACGTTAACCTGTGGAAAAGGTTGCATGCTAGCGATTTTGACCCATCCGGTTGTTTGTCGAGTTACCATGACATTAAATTGTATGGAAGAAGTCAATCAATCTGAGGATTTTGACCTATCCGAGGTTGTTTGTCGGTGTTACCCGACGCAACTGTGAAAGAGGCATTGAATCGAGGGATTTTGACCCATCCGAGGTTGTTTGTCGAGTGTTACCCAATAACGCAACCTTTGTGGAAGGGGTTGAATCAATGCCGGTGATTTTGACCTATCCGAGGTTGTTCGCCGTGGTGTTACCCGGCGACGCAACTGTATGGAAGAGGTTGAATTGAATCGCCGGGATTTTGACCCATCCGGTTGTTTGTCGAGTTACCCGGCGACGCAACTGCGGTGGAAGATGTTGAATTGAATCCGCTAAGGATTTTGACCCCGAGGTTGTTTGTCGAGTGTTATCCATGACGCAACTCGGAAGAGGTTGCATTGAATCCGAGGATTTTGACCCATCTGAGGTTGTTTGTCGAGTGTTACTCGACGCAATGTATGGAAGAAGTCAATTGAACTGAGGATTTTGACCTATCCGAGGTTGTTTGCCGTGTTACCCAAGACGCAACTATGGAAGAGGTCGAATCAATCCTTGAGGATTTTGACCTATCCGGGTTGTTTGTCGAGTGTTACCCGGCGACGCTAACCGTATGGAAGAGGTCGAATCAATCCGCCAAGGATTTTTACCTATCCGAAGTTTTGCCGTGGTGTTACCCGGATTAACTGTATCGAATTGAATCACGGATTTTGACATCGGTTGTTTGTCGGTGTTACCCACGACGCAACCTGTATGGAAGAGGTCGTAAGTCCACCGCGAGCTTTGACCTATCCCAGGTTGTTTGTCGAAGTCTTTGCGATGACGCTAACCCGTGTGGAAGAGGTTGAATTGAATCCGCTGAGGATTTTGACCCATCCGAGGTTGTTTGTCAGAGTGTTACCCAATGACGTTAACCTGTATGGAAGAGATCGAATTGAATCCATTGAGAATTTTGACCTATCCGAGGTTGTTTGTCAGGGTGTTACCCGGCGACGCAACTATGGAAGAGGAATTGAATCCACCGGGATTTTGATCTATCCGAGGTTGTTTCGTGCTGTTTCACGACGGAAGTGGAAGAGGTCAATCAACTGGCCGAGATTTTGACCTATCCGGTTGTGTCGTGGTGTTTGCTCGATGACGTGAACCTGTATGGAAGAGGTCGAATTGAATACGAGGATTTTGACCCATCCGGTTGTTTGTCGAGTGTTATCATGACGTAACTATGGAAGAGGTTGAATTAAATCGCCGCAGATTTTGATTTATCTGGTTGTTTATCGTTGTTAATGACATTAACTGTATGGATGAGGTCAAATTGAATCACAGGATTTTGACCTATCCGAGGTTGTTTGTCGTTACCCGATGACGTTAACTATGGAAGAGGTCATGGAAGTCCACCAAGGACCTTTGACCTATCCTAGTTGTTTGTCGAGTGTTACCATGACGTTAACTATGGAAGAGGTCGTAGAAGTCCACCAAGGACCTTTGACCCATCTAGGTTTGTCGAGTCTTTGCTCGGCGACGCTAACCTCAGATAAGAGGTCGTAGGAAGTCCACCAAAGACCTTTTGACCTATCCTAGGTTGTTTGTCAGAGTCTTTGCTCGATGACGTTAACCTGTATGGAAGAGGTCGTAGGAAGTCCACCAAGGACCTTTTGACCGACCCCAAGGTTGTTGTCGAGTCTTTGCTCATGACGCGTTAACTGTATGGAGGTCGTAGGAAGTCCACCAAGGACCTTTTGACCCATCCTGTTGTTTGTCGAGTCTTTGCTCGATGACGCTAACGTATGGAAAGAGGTCGTAGAAGTCCACCAAGGACCCGACCTATCCAGGTTGTTTGTCGAGTCTTTGCTGATGACGCTAACCTCATATGGAAGAGATCGATTGAAACATTTGTTTGAGCTTATAGCCAAAGTTTCTTCTTATTGGTCATGTTTTTCCATAAGTATAATTGGAAAAATCTTCCAACTTTGACTTGTTTCTTGGGATGGTAATCGATTAGATGCTCACCATATTAACATGGGCAATATTCGAGATTAAGAGTTGCCCCCCTCGGTGAATTTGAAGGAACAAAGTTTGATGAATCTTCATTCTTTCATGCGCCTTTAAAAGCTTGAAATGCTCCACCTCGATGGTGGTTTTGATCTTGTTAAACACGTCATACAAGATGAGATAATGGGAATCGCCTTCCCACAGACGGCCAACCGCGTGCTAGAAAACCATATGGTAGAGTAAAAGTTTACTTAGCTTTAGGAGAATCCAAAGACACATACGTATTTAAAGAGAACAAGAAAACTCCGCAATTTTACGTGGAAAATCTCAAAAGAGGAAAACCACGGGCCCAGCCCAAAAAAAAGCTTCCACTATGTATATGTTTCGAGTACAAGATCTTCCATCGGATTACAGATTTATGTGAGAAGGGAACAACAAATGTACAATGTTGACGACGACGGATACGATGTTGACGTCGGTCGACGTCGAAGTTGACGACGATGTTGATGTATGACCAACGATAGTCGTGATGATGACGGCAACAATGGTCGACACGGATCACGGGCGTCCGGCTGGTTGACGACGCCTGGCGACGATTGCTTGGAGGATCTTTAGAGCTCTCTCCTCTTGCTTTGCCCTCTTTCTCCTTCACTTCCCTCATATGAGGAATGAGAGGCTATTTATAGAGAGGAGTCTCAGAATACATGCAAAATTCAACCACCTCTCCATCTGACGGTTCATTATGATTCCCTTGATCATATGATGCATTTTGTACATTTGAATGCTCAAATGAATTGTAAGATCTTTAGCTTGTTTGAACCGGCCGGCATTTGACCATAAACACTTTATATTTGAGAGTCATTTAGACATTTAACTCTTATCCCAAAGTTTCCAAGAATATTTTTAAGTGCTTGATCTCACCGGTTCAATTTCGATTACTGCTTTCATCAAGATTCGTGTTTTCACTGAGGAATTTTCAGGGTCATATCAAATATTATTATACCTTAATTATAATTTAATAAATATAATTATGTTTATTCAAATTGATGGTAAATAATTCATGATAAATTAAAAAAATTAAAATAATTATTAAATTTTAGTTTATTTAGCAAAAAAATAATTAATGAGTAAGCTATTTATTAAAGAAAAATTATTTAATAAATAAATATTAAATCATAATTTAATGATTAATTTATTTAATAAAATTCCTATTAATTAATTAATGTTTAATATAGTAATAAAATAATATATATATATATATATATATATATATATATATATATATATATATATATATATATATATATATATATATATATATATATATATATATATATATATATATTAAATTTTATTATGTTAATATAAAAAAAGTTGTTATAATTATTTACATACAACTAATAAGATCTAACATATAAAAAATATATTATTTTTACCTGCATATACTCAACCAAGCAGAAAAATAATTTTTTGTATTTATTTTTTAGATAATTAAATAAAATTTAAATATTTAAAATACATCATATTTGCTTTTACAATGTAGTTTAAAGTTTTATCTCTTTCTCTTCTTGAAAAATAATAATATTCAAATTTTATTTATTTATAACACTAACAAAAATTACTAATAATTAAATATTCAAAATATATTGTATTTGTATTTGATTTTATTTACTTTTTAGTTAAGTAAAAAAATTTTATTTATAATTTATTTATATTTTAATATATATTTATTTTTTTAATTGAATACGTTATTTAGTGAATAAATTCTATAATTAATTTACATATAATAAAGTATTCAGAATACAAATATTTACTTTACATTCATCCAACCAAACAGAAAAAATAGTTTCCATATATTTACTTTACACACAACCAAACAACTATAAAGTATTCAGAATTCACTATATTCATTTTATACTGCATTCTTATTACACTACATTCCAAATGCAGGCAACCAGTGGATCTTCTTTTTTATATATGCATTTATGTCTAATAATTAAAATTATATATATAATATTTTTATACATGCACAGATATATTTTATTTTAATTAAGTTAATTAAACTGATATTTTGATATTATATTAAAATATTAGGTATTATTTATATAAATATTAAAATTTAGATGTTAAATTTATAATTATATAAAAAAATTATGTGATATATATGTAATTTTTGTTTTTTTTTTTGTCATGCTACATCATGAGCACAAAAATTAGAGCCCAGCCACTACCTCTTTTTATCTAATATTTATAAAAACAAAACTAATTATTTTTAATAGGGATAGTCATAAGAGTACAGTGCGGAGTCGTTTCTAAAGATACGCAAATTAAAAAAAACAAACACAAAAACAAAAATCTCACAATTATTTAAATAGAAAAAATATTGATTTATTTTCAAATAAAATTAATAATTTAGAGATTTATTATGAGAAATTTTTTATCAAAAATTTTTGATTAATATTGTTGTTTTATACATTTACTAATTAAAACTATGTTTTTTTATGATTATATATGAAGATGGGAATGAGAAATGCTTTTAGGTGTAAACTTTCGCGTAACTGATACAGAACACATGTTTTGGGCTGTTAGATGGACTTTAACTAATAAAGACAACAGGCCTGGATTAGGTCTGTTCCCACATATTAATACTCAAAAACAAAAATATTATTTCTTGTTGAGCTAGCAAAATAATTACAAAAATAATTATTTAGATTTTACACCCCCTTAGTTTAAATAACTATCAAAGAAGATCCATGAAAACTTATCTTTCTTCTAGACAGATTGTTTTGATCTTCTTTAAGCATGTATTAGAAAGGAGATTTCTATGATGATATTGCAAGGAATAAAGAACGGGAGGCCACGAGGAGTTCAGATGAATCTTAACCTTCACCTCTCCTGAAAAGAGGTGAAGAGGATATTGTTATTGTGAGAAGGATGAAGCTTCCATCGATTTACTCACTGCAATTGAACCTCACAGAAAATCTCCTCCAAAAACAAAAAAAACAAAACAGTTTGATTTATTTTTAAAAACAAAAAATAAAAACTCTTAAAAAATATACTAAACAAATATATTTTTAAAAAATAACATTTGAAAAAAAAAACACAAATAAAATTAATCCCAAAAAGCCCCTGATATAACAGACCTCAAACTTCAAAACGGTGTAACAGCCATATAAATTTTTTGAAATAATTAAACTGCCCTTGTGCTGACTTTATCAAATTAAAGAGGAACAAATACTGAAATAACAATAGATTTCATGTGCAACATGAATTATTACTATTTAATAAATAAAAGCAAACTGATAAACGCATACCAGCAATGCATTACAGGAAGCCTCAACAAGGCCATTGGCTCAACAAATTATAACTTCAATATCAAATTGAAGAAATTTATGTCCAGAAATTATTCAATTATTTACAGGGCTCAGAAATCAGCATTCAGCTATAGGAAAAGCTGACCCAATCTTGTTACGTCCTAAACGATAGCATTTAATATTGACAGAGTATGGACCCAAACGAACATGGTTATCTTCTCTGCCAGCAAAGAAGAAGAGAGTGTAGAGGGCAACCTCAAACTCGGGGCTCACACCAACTAATGTGCTGGAAACAGACTTCAGGACGCCATTCCACTCGAACTGAATGGTCAGCAACTGAGTTTCTGAGTCTGGCTGGATGAATTTTTCAGAAAGTTGAAAAAAAATACTATTAGATAGATATCACATATTAAACATAAGAAAGAAGAAATAAATAGTAGAAGAAATGCATAACATCACCCTTTGTTGTATTAAATGATAATTGTTGGGGGCTTAAATTGCAGGAAATCGATTTGGGATATACGAAGCAAAATGGTGAGCAGAAGTAACCAAAGCACAAGATAACAGAAAACACAGGATTTAACATGGAAAACCTCATGTATGGGAGAAAACCACATAGCCACACTACATCAAAAAAATTTACTATAAAGAAAATAAAGAGAACTGTTCAAATTACATTTTACTCGAGTCCTTTGAGCTTCTCACACTCTATGGCACACATTATCCACTTACACTCACAAGAGAATAAAGAAAAACGTAAAAAAGTTCTGGAAAAAAAAACTATATAAAACTATCTAAATATAAAATCTGTCATTTTGTAGTGTTGTTGCGCCGTGACTCTAATGCTTAAGTGCTAGCGTAATATCCTTCAGATTCTTCTGCACCTGTTCTGTCTTTCTAGTGCAAATCCACAAATCCTGATGCCGAGATGCTACATTCTTTGTCTCTAAACCAATGCATCCATGCTATACCGGTGAGGTGTTATACACCAAAAAAAAATATTCGGGGGTGTTGTCCCCTGCAACCCCCGAACAAGGTCACCGCCGAGCTCAACCGATGAAAGTGTGGGCTCCGAAAATTTGCCACCAACCTCTCATTGAAGAGAGTGTTTAAATGTCGGTGTAATTTTCAGAAGACAGATAGAATAGTAGATAAGACACTACCTAGAGATTTCACCCTCATTTTGTGAGAACTTTAGATCTAATTTCTTTCCTATGACAAAGCAATAGTTATTTACCCTCTGTTGAGAGAGAACTTTCGACAAGACTCATTTGGTCGCTTAACGTAGTTTATAGAATAATACGCTTTTTAGAATTTAGATTTATATTCATTATATTTTACTTTTTATGGTTGGAGGAACGACGACGATCTAGATCTCATGATTTCGCCATCCAGACTATCGTGGAAACCTACTTGAGGAGGGAACCCAACCCGACAAGGATCCTTCTCAAGAACACAAGACGTCAAGATGTCTTGTAGACTGGAGTTTGTAAGGACAAACATAAGTCAACCTTAGCTAACCGAGGATTTTTTATCCAATCAAACACATTCTATAATTCACAGCTCAAAATTTGCCATCAAAAATCCGGTACTGACCTCTCATTAAAGAGAGTGTTTAAATGTCGGAATTTTGGGGCAGTGGAATAGTAGAGCAAGACACTACCTAGAGATTACCTCATTTTGCGACTTTAGATATGATTGGTTTCCTATAAGCAAGCACCTATAATTACCCCTCAGAGAGAAGTTTCGATTACAAGTTAGTCGCTTAACGCTGCGTTTATATAGTAGTGACGGAGTTTTAGAATTTAGATTTACGGTTAATTATATTTAACTTAAAGTGGATGGTTGAAGATACGCCCGATCTAGATTCCATAGCTCTATCATCCCGGGTTATCGTCCCTAATCTACTTAGAGGTAATGACCTAACCTTACGTAAGGATCCACAAGAACTACAAGTCATTCATCCAAGCAATTAGAATTTATTATCGCAATTTTTAGACCTTTACTTAGGGACTTTTAGCCCAATTTAAATCATTACCAAAGAGCAAAGTCATCGGAGAATATACCGCTACCGCCAATAATTTAAGAATCATTATTTGCAATGTCACTCTGGCCTGAGGCTTCGTGAACTGCATTTATGTGGTGTTATTTTGGGGCAAAACCACACAGACAGAGGACACGGGTCACGTCCCTACAGGCTTAAGATTATTTGAGTATGAAAATATTTATGTATTTGATTTGACATTGACTCTTGTGAGCAAAAGTTTTCTTAATTTGTCATCCTCGACAAACGATTGCAGATGGATAGATGGATTTTACTTTAA
This sequence comes from Cymbidium sinense, assembly GCA_021442155.1. Lineage (NCBI taxonomy): Eukaryota > Viridiplantae > Streptophyta > Magnoliopsida > Asparagales > Orchidaceae > Cymbidium > Cymbidium sinense. The sequence continues at coordinate 83,744,780 of CM038223.1, forward strand.
ATTTAAATAATTAATTTCATTTAATTTATATATTTTTTTTCTTTGAATGTTTGATCATTTAATAATGATTTGACATTAGAATTTGAATAGATTTTTTTATTATTATTATGAAAACCCCTCAGGTTGAAATATTCAGTTAACACGATCATCATCGGGGTGTTGATCACTTAGTTTATTATTTCAGATCCTATCCACTCTATTAATTTAATAATAGAGGATCAGATCTACTATTATATGATAGAATTACCTTCTCAGATATTTTATTAGATTAAAAATATTATAATATAATTATTGGATTTTTAAGTTTTGTTAACCCGGACCCAATCCTAAAACCAAACCGGGAATCAAACCGCACAACATCCTCAGACACTAAATTTAAGCATTCAGCGTAGAATCGGAGCCCATGCGGGTAGTCATTTTAAACTCTTAGGTCAATCATGAAGAATTCATTAATTTCTTAAAATACTCACCTACAAGTAGATGCAATAAGATTGAATACATAGTTACTTTATGATCCATATAAGCAATTAAATTTTATTTGAAGGCTCACACGTATTTCAAGAAACTTAAATTAAGTGTAGCGTTACTATAAAGTTTATGTCATGAGTCCATTTTTTCTTAAGTATTTACATAGATTTTGAAACACAGTGTTTGCAAAAATATGTCTCCTAGTACGTGTAATGTTTAATTTGAAGTCTAACGTCTTTTGTCCGCTTGTACAAATGAATTGTGGATTCGATGGCTTTTATTGTTTTGGCTCTTATTCAATCAATCAAAATAATAATTGTTTTCCTTGCATTTAGTTTTAAATTCATTGAATTTCTAATTTCAGTTAGACTTTGCTGGTGGGTGCTGATGAGCCTTGCAAGTTTATTGCTAGGAAGCCTTTCTTATGTTCAAAAGCTTATTGCAAGTTTATAATCTCATTCAAATTCATATAATTCTTTTCAACACACTTGATGTTTGATTATAGTGTAGTCTCATAGTTCATTAGGAAGCCTTTCTTATGCTCATTTGTAAGTTACTCTGTCTCATCTTTACTTGAGAGCAAGTTATCGAGTAACGTTCTTGCACGTGGACGAGTTATCCAGCTCTTATGTGAGTTCACCATTGAGTCTGGCTTGAGTTTAACTTTCATTTGAAGTTTCTTGTAAGTATAGTGTGAATCCCAGACTTTTATTTATCATAAATTTATTCAATTCTTAACTTTCAGTAAAATTTGATTCATAACTGCTAACGAGCTTTCAAGCCTCTATAAATTCATCATGTCTAATACTTATTCTTGTTTGTAGAATAGTCATTAAATCTCTTTGAGCATGAAAGTAATTGTTGGATTCCTTATAAGTTCTCTAAAGATTTTATTTGATCCTTATTTTGATTGAAAGATAAGCTTTCAAATTCATTATAAGTTTGTTTGTGCTTGTAGGAAACTATCAAGATCACCAGAAGCTTTACTTAAATTTTATTCTTGTCAGGAGACAAACCTTCACGTTCATAAAAGTCTTATTTATGATTGTCAACAAGTCGTCGAGTCCCCTGTAAGATCATTCTTATTTAAAGACTTTTAGAATTTTATGTGTATGTTAATTTTTTAATTTATCATTCTCAAACAAGCTCAATTTAAACTCATCAGCACTTTTATTTGTTTTTGTTTAAGTCTCCTGTCAGTCCAAAATTCAACAACCTCTCGACGTTGTCCCCGATGAGGCTAAGACGGAGTATTCGACCTTCCCGCCGCCTATAGTATAACGGTGTTATGACTAAGATCGTTTTCTACCAGCAATTTATCTATCGAATCTTCAAACACCTGCAATTTCAATTTTGAGCTTAAAGTTAATTTTGCGTTAAATTAATTAAGTCCTCTGTCAATCCAAATTTTGGCAACCTCCTAGCGTCTTTCCCGTGATAGTCTTCGAGATAGCTTTTCCTATCACGCTTAAAAGATGATAGTCGATTCACATTAATCGCAAGGTAGAAGTCTTCTAAACTCACCACGCTTAAAAAAGCATGCACATGCCTTCAATACCTGCATAAGAGGCATCCTGATTTCCTCACTATGCTAAGGCAACATGCACAAGTACTTAGGTCTAGCAAATTTTTCTCAAGATCAGAAAACTCAAACCAAGAGCAGAAATCTATGTTTTCACAGACAAATACCACTATATCACACAAAAGAAAGCCTGCAGTAAATTCCAACATATCTTACACCTTCATAAACTGGAGTACTGAATTATTCCATATTTTGGTGCAGATAGAAGATTCTTTCTACACAGTTTTAGCAAAGTTCTTATGGTTAACTACAACCATTCTATTCTCAGCTCACAGCCATCTGCTTGAAAGAATTTGCTAAAGATCTTCCGAGTTTTCATGATTTCTTTAAAGGATAAGAAGTTCTCTACCCTCCAATTGAATGCACCCTTTTGGAAATGGCATCAATTTGAGAACAGGAATTCATTCTTGAATTACCTAATGACAAGTACTCGGTATTACAAAAATCTTACATTATAGAAGTTTCCTTCAATATAAGAACTTCAGCTGCAAAAACAACAGTGTCCTAAACAAGAAAACCAGACTCCTGATCAAAAAGACTAGTCAAAGTAACAAATTCACGCCAGACCCAATCCTTTGCTTCCTTGGAATAGCGATTTTGTGATTCCTTGGTTGATTTCTCCTCCATCTTTTGATTCACAACTGAAAGTCAGTGACTTACAAAGAAACTCCAATCACTGGTTGTGCTCCGAGAGTCAGTCACCTCAAGGAAAACTGAGAGGTGGCATGGCGGTTTTGATCGATCTCTGGGATAAACTATGAGGCGACAGTCCTGCCAATTTGGCACACAGTCCAGTGATCTTCCTCTTCTTCAACAGGTCCTTCAACCGAATGGAATTCTCAATCCTCCACGTGAACTTGCCGAAGTGGCCATCCAACTTTCTTGCAGCTGCCCTTCCAAGTATCAATCCCGGGTTCTTAAAGAAGCTACTTGACTCCTTGATGACATGAAAAGAGGTGCTGAACATAGCCGTGTCATCAACAAGATAACCAGCCTCATGCTCCAAAAATTCAGACATTCTCATGAAATCGTTCCAGCCAAGGCTGGTATTGTCAACGCCCTTGCTGTCGGCTGCAAAGCGCCGTAAGAATCACGGTGAACATGGTTGGTTCCAGCGGGGCGTTGTTTCAACACAGACACGCGGAAGAGGCACCAGCAACTGCGATCAGAGAGGAGAGTTGATAGTGGCGAGCTTTCGAGCCAGCTTGCTGGGTTATGTTGCTGGTCGAAGAGAGGGATAATGGGAGAAGAGGCGAAGATGCAGGAGAGATCCCCAGAGATCGGGCCGCTGCCTAGCTGCCAGTAACCAGCAGGAAAATGGGATTAAATGGGGTTGCTTTCATGCTTCAATTGATAATATTATCTATACTTTTCATTTCACGTTCCAACATCCTAGGCATGGGAAAAGAAGGTAAGATGGCTTGCTATTGGTTGGAGATGACAGCAAAGGCGTGGGTAAGATTGAAGGTTTGACAAATGCATATCTATATAATTATGGAGATAATATTTTATATACTCCATACATAGAAGTGCTTGGATGAGGAGCAATTAGCCGTAAAGTTAAGTGGATGTCTTAATATATATATTAAGATTAATACTAATCTTCGTATATGATGATAATGATTATAGATTTTTTTATCTTAATATAAATTCTTATCTTATTAATATAGATTCATTCTTATTTTTATGTAACTTACTTTGATATTAAATTAAATTATATATGTATATAATTATTTTAGAATGAGTGATATAATTAGCATAATTCTATATCTTAAAATTACATATGTATATACTCATATTTTTATTTATCTTTTTTTTTTGCTTTCTTAAATTATTCATTATAAATTTTAGTGAATTTTTTCATGCAATAATCTAAGGCAATATAGGTAATTATGTTAAATAATTTGGATGTTTTGGATGCAACGACGCTATCCATTTCGCGATCGGAAGTCATTTTGCCATCATCGCAGCCCGATTTCATACGCGCTGCAGGCGGCGTCACATGTTTCTTTCTTAATCGTTGACCTCGCACAATATGACGCTATAAACGATACGGTTTCGCTCGAATCGAGATCGCCGTTGATTTTTTGGCATCGTCGAGTGTATTTCAACTCCGATTTGTACGTTGAAGCTCGTCGAATTCACCTTATGAGCTCTACTTGACTTATGATGCATGCATGGAGGTCAACAGAAAGTAAGGACTAAATCAATAATAAAATCTATGATTGATCGACACAATCAGGCTCCATATTATAACAATACCCATTGAGAAGAGGGCTTCATATAATAGAGAAAGAAGCCAACATCAATTTTTTTATATTTAAATAATTAAATATTGGAAGAAAACAAACAATGGTTATAGGACAAAGCAAGTTGAATTTCACAAGGAACCTGAAGATTGAAGAAACAACAATTCTTTGCTAAATAGCACCATGAGCTACGCAAAAAATAGATAATTCTGCAGCTTACACGAAAATTGTTGGTTACTTCTTACAGCCGTAACAACTAATTGTAACTTTTCCTCATCTATACTGCACCATATGGTTCTTATTTTCAAGAATTCCAAAGAACAGTCAGTTATATTGATAAATCAAATTTATTCTAAACAAAGGCAGATGTCTTTCAACAATTGTTATAAATACATTATCTAATACATTTCAATACATTATCTGCTGTTAAGACTTCTTATAATATTTAAATAATGAAGTTAATTTGTTCAGAATGTCAAGAAGAAATTAGAAATACTTACATGTTCTCCGTAGCTCCTGGGGAAAATATAACCTTGGTAGTCTACATTTCCTTTAGCTTCTTCCAGGTAAAACTGCATAGGTGAATGCCAAAGTTGTTGCTTTCAGCACTACCAAGTAAAACCATTAAACTGTGGCAAATATCTAGTAGTCCTAACTATTGCCTATGAAATGGATAATAAATTTAGTAAAAGCATATGAATTTAGAAGGTGGGATTAATGGTTCAATAAATAGAAATCTTTGCATCAAGATCCAAATAAATAAAAGTTTATTTGCTGTCAAAATAAAGTGTCAGCTTTCACCAAAAAAGGGCATAAATCCTCTAAAAATACTATGTTAAATGCGCAATAATTTGCCCCGTCATAGCTGTTCATTGGAGTTCGGGAAACTAGGCAAAACAAACCAACAAAGGAATGGTTTTTAACAACAATGCTGCTTAAGTACTTTTCACATAACAATGCTCAGAGTGATTTGGTACAAGGTTATGTGGAAAATATTTTAACCGCATAGGAATGGATGATTGAGATGTCGGTAATTGCACCACGCCATAACCATGGTAATTGGAGAGGATTTGAAACACTCTTCTTTCATGGTCATTTCTTAACCATTGCAATCAGGCATATGCTTCCAGTCGCAGGAGTGTGTAACTAAACCAAGCTAACTAATGAGCCGGTTCAAACTTACCTCGATAAATGGCTCGTAAATTAAGCTCGATGATCTAATAGTTATGCTTAAGCCAACCTTGAATCAATTCATTAGCTTATGAGCAGGCTTGCTTGGAAAATATTAATATAAAAAAACTTGTAATATATTAACATTCAAGGGTTCAATTACAAAGTTGTTAAAAACTTAAAAATATCTAAAAATTAAATCTTACTTCCTTATGTCAAATAATTTCTTATTATTATTTCTCTAATGTCTCATTCTTTTTGCCATTATAGCACAACAATTATATAAATTAAGATTATTTTCTCTTTTTCATAATAAATTAGCTGGCTTGTGAGCCAACTCAAATTCATAGAATTAAGCTCAAGCCTGCGCTCGAACTCGATTAAATAATCATGCTCAAGCTCAAGTCAAGGGTAGCTCGAGCTTGACTCACATTTACACCCTTATATGATCTCTTGCTAATTGCACTTGCTTCAATTGAACTTCATAAAATAATATTGTCACCTGAATCCAGTTGTGAAAGCCTGAGACTGTGTTTTCCCCACGACCCTTGATTTCCCCTACAAAAACATGTTCAAAAGCAGAAGAGGAACCGTATCCACCGCCTCTTGAATAAAGCTCAAACCATAGTTGCGTCAACATTTCCTTGAACTCCTCAGAACTACCAGATACAATGCCCTTATCAATAAGATATTTGTGGAGATATTTAATTGGAAGTGTCCTACATATCTCCTGAATAAATGCAGCCTGCTCGTGCCTCTCTTCAGCAGTTACGACCTCTTTGTATCCTTCTTGAGGATTGTAGTTATCCAAAAGAGAGCAGAATCGAGCGTAAGTAGGGCGCCTAAGCACATCATCACCCAGCCACTTAAACAAGCTTCCTGGTGCCATATCTCCCTTCTGGTAAGCTCTTTTCCCCCCGCCACTATCTATTTCGTAATCCTTTCCAGGAACCAAGCGGTTTAAATCAAGTTCCCACAGCTTACTACAGGCTTCAGACAAGTCAGAAAGCTCTGTTCTTGATGGTCGAGTGTCAGCATCGTAGTGTTCTGCATTTGTGTATGTCTGATCACTGGGAGGCAACTTGAACATTTGCCAGTTTTCCTTGGGAACCTGCAAATTAAGCAGTATTTAGAAGATCTAGCAATAAAACATTTGCCCAAGAGAACAAAATAGAAAGAAAAGAAAATTTTTATTTAAATAACACAGAAATTCCAGCAAAAAAGATAGAAGGCAAGATTATTATGAGTAGATAGACATCATAGGAAAGGCAAACCATTTTGACATAAAACAAAGCAGAAGATCTTATACTCAGTGTGTTCTGTGCCAATAATCCTCACATACTGCTATCCTTCTGGTTCATCAATCTTCATAATGAAAACAGATAAAGTACATAAATAGCTTTGCTATAAAATGTAATGCCGAGAGAACCGCTTCCACTTAAATTAGCAAATAAAAAGAATAACACAACTGCAAAATCTCCATATTATTAACAACGTATAGATTCATTTAATGGCCCCATTTTTCAACCTAAAATTGGTGAGGAAACAAGCCATTCTAACAAATTCAGTACCACTAATATTAATGACTGACATTTTGAACAGCATAGGAACAATAAAAAACATGATAGAATATTCCAACAGGACAGGAGAGCATAAAATCTGAACATCAAGAGAGAGAGAGAGAGAGAGAGAGAGAGAGAGAGAGCAGATACCTTACGCAGAACTGAAGGGTCTCGCTTCTTGTTGTGAGAGCGCTGGCCGACAACCTCCCAATCCCCATCTGTCTTCTTCTCATTCTGGTGAACCCGATCATCCTTTTTCTCCAAAGACGAAAAAAAAAACAGCACTTAGAATCGCATCATACAACAAAAACCTCGGCTTTCGAAATCAAAAGTGCACACCTTTCTTGTGTCCCAAAAACAATCATTGTTCCCTAAACTGCTCTCCTGCTCAGTTTCCTCATCCTGGTCCATCGAATCAAATACAACGTTCAGTGTTAAACCCAATTAACTAAGACGTTCATAGCTTTGATCAAGTCCATTCTCAAAGATTTCAATATCAGTGTCAAAAGATGAGACCTTTCTTAAACGGCGATGATTAGAGGGGTAGCCATAGCTGCTCCCTTGCCCCTGCTCTTGACCTTCGTGCTTCCCGGTCGAAACCACCTGCATCTCAATGATCAGTTAAACAAATAAAGAGAAGGAGAAGAAGAAATATGTGAAAGATGAAGAGACCTCTGCCCAAGTGGATCTAGATCGTTCTTCGCCTTCCGTGGCCGATCGGCGCTCGGGGTGGTCCTCGCGATCTCCTGCTACAAACCCTAAAGCCACTTCCGCCAAGCCTTTGATAAGCCCTTCCATCCTCTCTCTCTCTCTCTCTCTCTCTCTCTCTCTCTCTCTGGTCCACTCAAATGCGTGAAGGTTGGACTCTAGATCTGGTGATGAAAGAAGAAGAAATGGATCAAATAGAGCGGCTTAACTAATAAAACGGGAATGTTGACATGAATAAACCACTGAAAATTAATTTAGAAAGGCAGTGGAAGGAAGATGGATCGAGATTTTTATTTTTATTTTCTGGGAATTGAATACAAAAAAGAGAGACTAACGACCAACTATAATTTTTCATGGCTGACAACTGCTAGCTAAGATCCCATGATTCCCATCTAACGCGGATCACCCGCACGTTAGGAGATTTGTCCACCCTGGACGGCGAAGAAGATAAAGGATCGATGGCATATCAAAATTCGTACAATATTATTGCATCAAAGACAATAATATAATTAAATTAAATATTTAATATCAATATATATATATATATATATATATATATATATATATATATATATATATATATATATATATATATGAATAATCATCAAGAAAAATAAAATAAAATCATTTATAAGCAATTAATAGCCTCAAAACTCAAAACAGGGAATTACACCCAGAGCATAAATACTGAACTAAGAAAATAATTGTTGTTGAAAAATATGATCTTATATTATTCTGATGATGAAGACTCATCGGACACCTTGATACAATATTTAAAGAATATTAAACATCAATGAATTTGATAAAGAAATTCAATAAAACTAATAGTTACTAAAACATAAACAATAACAATATGTGGCATGTAGAATGTGCTATAATTACATTAAAAATTTAATAGAATATAATGATAAATATCAGTGTGGCACTATAGTAGTAAATTATCATATGACAAGAATACTCAAACATATCAATTAGTCCTATGATTCATAACATGGTAATGTTTATAGTTATTCAAATAAATAATATAAATATTTGTAATGAAAATTGTCAACTTCTTTGTGTACACCCAAAGCGTATGTACATATGAGTGTCTCATAGTCAAATTATTAACATATTTTTTATCAAAAAATTTGTCATCAATAAATTTAATAATTCTCGAAATAATCGTCATTTTATAAAATCATCGACCCAACTAAAAAGTCACATAAGAACTTTAGCGATATCTAAACTTTTACATTATTGCAAGTCAATATATATTTTATATAATGTAGCTTTATTAAAAAAAAAGGCTGAATTTTTTAAGACAATTATCATATTTTATTTATTTTAAATTATTATGTTCAGCCTTTTTTGATAAATGGATTTTATAAAATGTCTTTGTTCTTTAAAAAAAAAATTACTTAGAATAAATTATACTATAACTTGAAAAGTATAAAAACAACATATTTGGAAATTGAGGGGGTAAGATAACATACTGATAATGACAATTAATCGAGCTACCTTAAGGAAGTAGGGAAAATCTAATTGCTAATGATAAAAGAAATACATCATCTAAAACATTATAGATCTATATCTTGAAAATTGAGAGAATTAAGCTCAATTTATTTCGTAAGAGATTTTCTTTTTAAATAATGCTATACCAAACTTGTAGTCCGAAAAAAAAAAAGTTTTGAAATGCTGGCAGCTTTATTAACATGCTCAGTTTGGGTTTGAGAAGCTTTCTTTAATGGTGGAATTTAACGATCTTCTAACTATTTTTTTCTTCATTCTCATTTTAATATTTTTTAAAGGAATAGAATTTATTACTACGCTAAATTAAAGGAACAATAAGTACATAAAATACCTGTGATAAATGTGAATTAGATTAATCCAAATTGAACGTGCTAAACAAAAATTCTGTTTGCATCATAGCCTTAACCCTCTTGAGGTCACCAGGAAATGAGGACAGTAAGAGAGTAAGAGACACAGCTGTGTGTACGCTTACCGGCTGGGCCGTACGAACACAGCAGGTCTACTCGGATTACATGAAAAGCTCCAGAGCTGGCGCTATGCGGCGGAACACCGACGACGGGAAGTTCTTCCATGAATGGTAGCAGGATCAGCTCCTTGAGCGAGCGAAGAGCAAACTCGCTGCTGCTGATGGAAATTCTGAGGCACTGGAGCAAAGTTACTAGCAAAGGTTGCTGGCAATATAGCACTCACTCCTTCGCAGCAGAGCTCACTGCCGGACACTAAATACAAAGCGCCACAAGGGATACCTACCCATAGCACAGATGCTATAACGAAGAGAGGTGTAGTGCTGAACGTCGCATGCATGGAGATGAGGATGAGCAGCAACCAGAGTACGTGAATTGCTCTTTGGGATCAATCCTCTCCTACGCATTTCATTGAAAACTACTTGTGCTGCTTCCATGCACTCTGCTCGGCAAAGGCCATTTATGTAGGCTGAGAAGCCAACAACATCAAGCAAGATACCCTTCCGTTCCATGTAATTCAAACAATCAATAGCCTCAGATACTTTACCAAACCTAAAGCACCCATTAATAAAGATTGTGAAAGCTGATATTCCAACATTGAACCCCTTCTCCACGACATCATACAAAAGCTCTTTAGCTTCAGTTAATCTTCCTCCCCTACACAATCCTAAGAGCAAACATTGCCAAGTGGAAGCAGAAGGTGCAAGGCCAAATTCATCTACCATAACTCTATACACATTAATAGCTTCTTCCTCTAGCCCCTCCCTGCTATAACCAGCAATAACTGAGTTAAAAACTGCACTACTAGGTAGCAAACCATCACCAGCATCTCTGGGCATTAGCGATCTTGCATCTTCCATCTGCCCATTCCAGCAAAGGCTTGAGATCAACATATGAGTACATACCTCATTATTCAATGCATCTCTAAACAAGTTCTGAACTAGTCCTTTCCAATCTCTGGAATTTGCAGTGCGCACAAGTATGTTGAATGTGTAGAAATCAGGAGAGATTCCATTCTTCACCATCTTTTCATAAGTAGAAGTAGCAACATCAATCTGCCCAGCCTTCACATATCCATCCAAAAGGACATTATAAGTGATAATATTTGCCACATGTCCATGTTCCACCATACGATCAAACCACCTCCTTGCCTCCACCATCCTCCCTTGCCTGCAAAGCGAGTTGATCAAAATATTATAACTCACAATACTAGGTACATGTCCCAGCTCAAGCATTTCATCAAACAGCTTGAACGCATGTCCCACCCGACCATACAAACAATGCGCTTTCATAATAATATTAAAACTGCAAGCATCTGGCTCAAGTTTATACTTCGGAATCAACCAAACCAGGCCTTCCCCGGCTGTAACCCGCCCTTTGAGGCATGATCCTAGAATCATCGTATTGAAGGTCCTGACGCTCGGGCGAGGACCTCGAAGAATCATTTCCCGGAACAATTTCCAGGCATTTCGCGAATCCCCTATCCTGAAGACAAGCCGGAGGAGAATAGCGTGGACCGAGAGACTTGGAGTATTGCCCACCCGCCGAATCTCTGCCAGAGCTTGGAGCGCCTCTGATACCATACCAGCGCCGAGAAACGCGCGGAGGACAAGGTGGAGGGCGTGATAGCGTGAGTAGTAAGAGCGATGGAAAGCAGCCCAGCGGAGGAGCTCGGCGGCAAGGTGGGGACTGAGGTGGTGGAGTAGACCGGAAAGGATATCTTGTGCTAAGGGTTTCAGATTTTTTGTTGAGAAGATGAGGAAAACTACGTCACAGAAAAATAAGATGGCATCGGGAGAGAGGTTCGGGAAAGCGATCAGTAAGAAGGTGAGAGCAGGGCGGGGGTTTCTGAGGGAACAAAAACAAGTCAGCGAGGGTTGCCGAGTGAAATCAAAGAGGAAGAGGGAAGAAGCAGCGATGGAGCACTGAGGGTCTGTTTTCAGAGCGGTGGTGATGTGACGGAGGAGCTCGAGGCGAAGCTTTAAGTGGAGATGAGGCTGCGTATGTGTGGGGCGAGGGAGGAATTGTTCGAGAAGGGGATCAGAAAATGGAAGTGTGGATAAGCTGGCCGCGACGGTGACAATGGAGAAGGGGGTCAGGGTTCCGGTCATGAGGAAGGAGTCGATGGCGACGATTCGGTGGCAGGTGGCGGAGAGCATCGAAGTCGCCTCTCCGCACTGTAGGAAATACCCGGGGAATTGGTTGGATTTGAACTTCTAAGAATTTTTATTTATGTATATATAAGTAAAGACGAATCACGAACTTTCTCCAAAATTATGATAAAAGCTCCATTTTAAAATAGAATTTTCTAAAATTTTTAAAAAATCTATAAATCTTATTTTAGAACTATCACTTTGCCTGATAACTCTTAATCTGATAATTTAAAAAACTTATAATATATCACTGTTAAGCTAACTTTCATTTGTATAGTATTATTAGAGCAGCTATAACTTTTTATAAAAAAGATTATAAAATTATGATATTATATAAAATATAAATATTATTCTCTTAAAAAAATTTTAACAACTGCTTTCTAGCTATCACGAGGAGACGGAATCATCCTGCATTTGTTAAGCTAGGCAAATTTATTATGTAAATAAATTAATAAAAAAATGAAATGAGCCATAGATAATTTGAGGATAATTAAATGCAAATAACTATTAAAAATGCAGGCATACCGTTAGCTATTTTTAAATATAAAGGTAAAATTTTGTCCTTTTTTTAAAACAATTATTACTTGTGGGCAAATGAAGAGAGTATGAATTAAGTGTCGGTGAAATTTTTAGAATACAGATGGAATAGTAGATAAGATACTACCCGGAGATTTCGCTCTCATTTTATGAGGACTTTAAATCGTTGAGTTCCTAGAGCGTATAGTTAATTACCCCTTCTAATGCTAAGAGAGGACTTTCGATTAAGGCTAGTAGCTAGATCGCTAAATGTGTAGCGTATAGTAGCAGCATGTAGAGTTTTGAAATTTGAAATTTATGAAACTCATCATTTTTACTTAAAGTGGATGGTTGGGGGAATGATGATGTGCTTTGATCATCTCAATAGTTCATCCAGGTTTATCGCGGTCCCATCTACTTAGTCGTAAGAGGTAGTGTTGACGACGAAAAGATCCCTAGCAACACATGGGTTACATCATCCAAGAAATCATTGTAGACCTTAGTTGGTGTATATCTATGGAGACAATCTTAAGTCTACCTTAGGTGGCATAGGATTTTTTGTCCTATCAGGTGTATCATATGATTCACAACTCAAAGGACAAAACCATTGGGAAGCATACGGGCTACGGTCGTGATCGTAATATAATGATTCTATTTGGTGGCAACCATCCAATCAGAGGACTCTGGTCGTAACTACATCATATGTGAAGCCTACTGGCTAAGTCATGCAGTCAGAGGACACGGGTCACGTCCTTACTGACGTGAGATTGATTGAGAGTGAACATAGTTGAATACTTGATTTGATATTGACTCTTTTGTGAGTTAGAGTTTTATTAATTTATCGCTTTCAACAAACTATTGCGAAAGGTGGATTAAGTTTTAGCTTTAAGTTATTTAAAAATTGAATTTCATTTAAGCATTAATACCTTAGTGATATATTAAATTTTGCATTTGAGTTGATATTTGATTTTGATTAATTCAATTTGAGCTTTCAAGCACATTTTGGTAGTAGGTATTTCTTTCGGTTGAAATCTTCATTCAGTATAGTCATCATCGGGGTAGATGTATTATTTTGCTATTTCAGATCAAATTGACTCTCTTAGCTTAATAATAGAGGATCTGATCTATTGTTATATGATAGAATTGACTTCTTAAATATTTCAATAAGCTGAAATTTTTATAATAATTAGATTTTTAGGTATTGTTAACCCAGACCCGATCCTAAGATCAAATGATGAAGTAAGTTGCGCAGCATCATTAAGTTTAAGCATTCAGCGTGGTGTTGGGACCCATACGGGTATTTAGTAATTCAAATAATTTTATGTTTAAATTATAAGATTGATTTTATATTTTCATTTAATTCCAACTTAGTCTGCGCAATTTTTTCAGACATTAAAATTTGCATTTTAAATCTCCATATATGAGCACGTGCAGACATTTATAACTTAGATAATTTCATCTAATTAATGAAATCGTTGATTTTTGAAAATCATAATTAGAATGAAATTTCTTAATTTTTGATTGAAGGAAGAGCTATGAATTTTGTAAAATTTGATTTAGTATCGTCTTCTGTCTATTTGTACAAAGAGTTGTAAATCCGATGGCGTTAAAGGCGTTTCATATTTTCGATTCAAAATATTACAATTTTACTTGTATTTAATTTATTCATTGCATTCTTCAAGTATCAATTATTATTTAGCTTGTAGTCATTTAACAAGCATTTAAATATTTATTGACTCATCATATTCAACTTTTTGTTTTTGCACAAATAGCTTATTATGCACACTTTAAGCAAGTTTATTTGAATTCAAACTTCTTTTGAATATAAGCCAATTATTCATTAAGGAGTCTTGCTTATACTTGCTAATATGTCATTTGGTTTAGTGAAAATCTCTTATGAATTTTATTTGATTTTTCACTTTAGCTTGAAAATAGCAATCACCCAATCTCTTGTGCTTCAAACCCGACTTTAAGCACAAGATCCAAATGATCCTTTTAAAGGTTGCATTCATGAATGATCATGAGTTGCATAATTGAATTTATGCTTACAAGAAAGCTATCGAATTACTTGCGCACCTTTGTTCTCAATTTGAAATTGAGCATTTGGATTTACCACTAATTATTTGTCATTTCATATTCAATTGAGATATTTACTTCATTTGACATCAAATGTGATTATTCAAGAGTTCAATTGATTTTATTCATATTGATTACTCGTTCGTGAATTTAGCGCTTTAAATGTTCTGAGAGAAACTCTATTCACATACAAAGACATCAACCCTAATATAGATTTATCCCTAACTCCACATCAGGTTTCGTATTTATTTAATAACTAGACTTCAAGTTCATCACAAGTCTCTTATGAATTTAGTGTTTGACTCCCCATAATTTCAATTAAAGCTTATTTAGTTTTGAGAAATTTGAAAGAAAGTGAACTCAATTTATACCATGGAATTAAGTTTTCGCAATAATGTGTCCCACATTGATCCTTTCCATTTCTATAAATGAGACTAAGAAGATGATTCTTGCATTTCATATCATTTGCTTGAGTTTAGAGTACTTGAAAAAGAGGGAGAAGGATTTTGGCTCAAAGTTTGGGTGAACTTTCAGGTTGTTTAAATTTTTTTGTGAGCACTCTTCTTTTTCTTATTTTTGATTTAATGTTTATTTTCATATTTATCATGTATCTTTTTTATTTAATTTGAGTATAAATGATTTTCCTTTAAATTTCTTTAAGTCTCGAAAATTTGATAAAATTTCGACAGTATTT
This sequence comes from Cymbidium sinense, assembly GCA_021442155.1. Taxonomy (NCBI): domain Eukaryota; kingdom Viridiplantae; phylum Streptophyta; class Magnoliopsida; order Asparagales; family Orchidaceae; genus Cymbidium; species Cymbidium sinense. Next base: position 83,759,934 of record CM038223.1, read on the forward strand.
TAGCAGTATTCCGATGTCTTGCCTGCGTAGGGGGCTACATCAGAACTATTTTAGCATACCCGTCAAGCCCTAATGAGCGTGATGGTCGGTGTTTTGAAGAAACTCGGCCGACTTTCAATTTTGTTATGTCCTAATGAGCATAACAAGGCCTTCAATCACCTGCATAAAAAATAAATATATATGCAAATATTATTCTTTTTTTTTTTTAAGTCCTAGATTTAGTCAAAATTTTGACAACATTTCGACATAAGAGGCTGCATCTAATAATTTTGGTTTATTCAGTATGACTTAATGAGCATAGCGAATGATATATTGCGATACCACAACTGTCTTTTTATACTCACTACTCCCTAATGGCCATTAATGAGGTATTCAAACCTACTATATCCTATTAAACTTAGTAGGATTTTTGATCAACTTACCTTCATATAAATGAAGCAAATATATATAATTTTTCTTACATTTAAGCCCTCATTGTGTTATATTTTTGTAATTAAAAGTAAGGTGGTTGTTGAGGGTACTTTAGAAGAAGGGACGGAGGCAAACAAAAAAAAAATTTCGGATCTACATTTATTTGCTACAGTACTCTGCTATAGTACACTGCCACTGTACTCTGCTAAAGTACTTTGCTACAGTAGCGGGTTGGCTGATCGAGACTTTGAGTCTTCAGCCGTGGATTTGTTTCCGAACCGACGAGAAGAAGAATCGCTGGCTCGTTCGACAAAGCCACGGGCAAGAGAGAGATAGAGAGAGAGAGAGATCGGGGGAAAGAGGGAGAGCGGCCGGTTGAGCAACGGAAGGAAGGAAGGAATCGACGTGACCTTCTTGTAGGAGAATCGGGAAAGGAGTGGTCGCCTTGCAGTTCACTACGGATCGAGGAAATCGGAAGCTTGCGGTGTCGGGTGGGGTTTGAGCAGTGAGGGTGCTTGGAGGAATGGAAGCCTTCGGGATGAGGGAGATCGGGTCGAGTGAACGAGGGAGTTATTTACAGTTCCTCGTGGTTTTAAGGAGACGAGGCTTCCGGTTAAGGGGAGATCAAAATGAATAGCGGGAACATGTGAGTTTTTTTTTTTGGGGGGGATTTACATACTTACCACGCAATTCTATGTCATTTACATATATCACACCTAAAATTTCCTATTTACTAAATTAACACCTAAATATTTAAAATACCACATTTTTATCACCCAACCTCTGCCTTCTTCCGCTTAACTCGTTTAGAGAACGGTGAAAGCGTCTCCGTTCAGCGTCGAACTTCTTTGACCGTCTGCGAAGTCGTTTTGGCGGAACAGACAACTCTATTTCTGCGCAAAATTTTTGTGCTTCTCCCGTCCCGCGAAGAAACTCTATTTCCGCGCAAAACCCTCTCGTTCGTCTGCAAAGAAAGAACTCCATTCCCGCGTAGGAACTTCAGCTCTTCTGTCGGCAGCTCACAGCACACGCATAGAACAAAGAGCTACTTCTGATTGGCATCGGTACACAATTCCTGCGTGAGAACTTCGGCTCTGTTCTATTGATTTTTGGCGGAACAAGCAACTCTATTCTCACGGGAAACCCTCTCATTTGCTTATTCTGAACTTAGGGTACGGTTAATAGAATTTGTTTATTCTGAACTCCTTTTTAACTGTTCATGTTCTATTGATTTGCTTATTCATTTGCTTATTCTGAACTTCGGCTTTAACTGTTCCTGTTTTATTGATTTGCTTATTCATTTGCTTATTCTGAACTTCGGCTTTAATTGTTCCTGTTCTATTGATTTGCTTATTCATTTGCTTATTCTGAACTTCGACTCTGTTCTATTCATTTGTTCTATTCAGTTGAACTTGAATGCATGTTGGACGCAAAGATTTGGCTCCTAGTAATAATCAAATTTAATGGTTATTGGATTAAACTGAGAAATACAGAGCGAACAAAGTATGAAGGGGGAAAGCAAAAAACTATAAAAGTACAACGGGATGTGTTAAACTATTTTTTATTAGTAGAGAAGATTGAAGAGATTTGTCATTGACTAAGAGGATATGATTATGAAATTTACTATTATGTTTTTGGCACATCTCCGAAGGAATACAAACTTATTGAAAATGAAAATTCAGTAATGAGCATTTTACAGTTATCTAATGAAAGTGGTCATGTTGAAATTGTTATTTTAACAAAAGATGTTTCATATTATACTTCTGTGCCAGATATCAGAGTCATGTCATGTGGTGGAGTAGATATGATGCCACAAAACAAAGAAGGTTTTGACAATAGGAACATGCTACAATATGAACATTTAAGCTCCGACAATGATAGCCAATTTTCAAATGAACTTGCTTTATATAATGAAGATCTATTAACTGGTCAAGTTGCAGATAATATGTCATTAGTAGTTGGCACCCGATTTGATGATGCAATGAGTTTCAAGCCTTTTCTTCGGTCTAAGGCTATTCATGAGAATTTTAGAGTGAAGATAAAAGCCAATGACAAAACACGAGTCATTGCCACTTGTGCTTATGTAGGGTGTCCTTGGAGAGTGAGAGCTTCTTTATATGTAGATGAGCAAACATTTGAAGTCAGAAAAGTAAAAAATTTACATGTATGTCCAAATGTCAATAGAGCAGGTAACAAGCATTCTACATCTAAATGGGTTGCTCAACAAATCCAAAATATAGTTAAAAAACATCCCGACATCCCTCCAAAACAAATAAATGAAGAATTAGAGAGTAAGTATGGGCTATCACTGCCTTATATGAAATTGTGGCGTTCAAGAGAATTAGCATGAGACAACCTCTTTGGGCCAGTAGATGACAGCTACAAGTGAGTCCCTACTCTACGAGAAGAGATTATTAGAAGAAACTTTGGCTCTCACATTACTTATGAGTATGATATCATTGACAGCTCCTTCAGAAGGTTTTATGTTTGCTTTAAAGTATGTATCGATGGTTTTCTAGTAGGTTGCAGGCCTCTTATAGGGCTTGACGCATGTCATCTAAAATCAAAATATCTTGGGGTGTTGTTATTCATAAATTCGTTAGATGGCAATAATGGCCTTTATATTATTACTTTTGCAGTGGTTCAATCTGAATCAAAAAACTCATGACAATGGTTTTTGAAGAATTTGGTTGACTCTTTTGGTTATAAGGTGGTGTCATTATCTTTTATTTCTGATATGGAGAAGGGACTGGGAGAAGCAATTAAGTTTGTATTTCTTAATGCGGAACATAGAGTTTGTATACGCCATTTGTGGAAGAACATGAAGAAGTATCATCACTTTCAAGATAGCCAGAAGATTAGAAATATTTTTTGGTTGGCTGCAAATGCACACACAAGACATGAATATGAGACAAAAGTTATTGAACTATGCAAAGTGAGCCCTCAAGTCCATTCTTATATTCTAAATTTACCATATAAATGGTCAAGAGCTCAATTCCTTCCTGAAATTAAAAACCACTACAACACCAATAACTTATCAGAATTATTTAACTCTTGGATAGTAGTGGCTAGAGATAAACCAATTGTTGAGTTGGTTGACATGATTAGAGGGATGTTAATGGAACAAAGAGCTGAACGAAAGATAAATGCATCAAGTTGGAGAGGTGAATTAGTCCCTGTTATTGAAGATTATATGTGAGAGATAACAACAAGAAATGAATACTTTATTATTAGGCAATCTACTTCATACACGATAGAGGTTGAAGGGCATTCTGAAAGACATGAAGTAAATATTGAACTAAAACAGTGTAGATGTAAATATTGGCAAATGACAGGCCTTCCATGTAAACATATTGTTGCTTTCATCGGTTCGAAGGAACACCCACTATGACACACTTATGTGGATCAATATTATCATGTTAATAGGTAATTTTAATTATTATGCATTTATTTTTGTATGTATATTATATATTTCATGTTTCATTTGTAGATATGCTATGGCTTATGATGGTGCAATATCAACTCTACCTGAAAAAAATCAATGGAGAAAATGTGATGACGATATTGAGATTGGGGCACCTAATACACTCAGACCTAGTGGGAGACCAAGGAAGAGAAGAATAAAAAGCTTCATGGAAAATAGTACCAAAAAAAATACAGAGGTTACACAAGTGTAGTCGTTGCGGATGTTGGGGTCATCACAGGAACACTTACAAAAATGCGCTTGATGGATAAAACTTACATATGCCAAATGTGGACATCAATGCTTACAGTTCAGAACTATCATATGCTGACTTGGGAAGTAGGGAAAAACTACCAGTTAGGAGAGGGCAACATGACGATGAAGTTGAGGCAACTGATTAATGAGAGTAATAGCTACTAGTAGTTTTCAGAGCAAGAATTACATGTATTTTTTGCACACAAATGAAACAATCGACATAGTTTTGTTGTTGCTTTTAGTTCCAAGAATTACATGAATTTTTGTAAACTTTCTTCTCAGATTGTAATCAAAAATACCTTCATCTCATATTATAATTATACAACTTCTCCCTTGCTATGATTCCATCCTTCTAATTAAAAGTGCACAGTTGCTGCTTATAAGGTACTGAATGTTCTTCATTGATAGGTTGGATTGAAGTTAATCGCATCAGAGTCATGATATGTTGATTTGTGGTGGATATTGCTAATATGCTCAAAACTGCAAGTTGCTTTCCATAATTTCATTCTGAATTCTGCTCTGCAATTTAGGTTTTATATTCTCATATTGCAATTAGAGAACTTCCTTTTAGTTATTTTTCTGATCTTCGCATTGGGATTTATAGTGATAAAGTGAGATGTGGAGCTTAGAGGTAAAATGATTATATAATAAGGGTACACCATCAGTAATTTCAAGTTTAATTTTGCTAGCCACATCATGTTCTCTGCTCTTGTATGGCAGAATTTGTTCAGTTTTTGACAGAGGGCAACCGTAAGAAGACAACCGTAAAAAGACAAAGATCTGATTAATTCAGCTTTATATATGCTAATTAAAGAACTTCCTTTTATTTCAGTTTTATATATAACATGTTTAAGGTTTTGTCAGAGGGCAACCGTAAGTAGACTAAGATATCAGAAAATATAGTACAATATAATAGCTTCACCATGGTGTATTTGCAGCAGAAATGCCTCTGTTTCCTTTTATGTATTCTGCATAGTTAAGTAAAAATAGTTTTAAATGCTTCATTAAAATTGTCAAATTTATTATCTTCATTTTTATTCGTGTTTGATGAGAATTTATATGATATTTATTGATATGTAATTTCATGTTATTAAAAGTATTTGAATATCAGGTAACTTGCAAGTATGTATATTGCTCTCCCACAACATCCTTTCATAATTTTAAATGCTTCATTTGTAATTTCATGTTTTAAATGATTTCATGAATGAAGTTATGGTTTATTGCTTCGAAACTGGTGATTATAGCAGCATTTGTGAAGATTTATTGATCCTAAGTTTTTTACTTTGGATCATTTGTGTGCTTTTCGCTGCAACAAGGAGACATAAAACAAAAGCCCGACTGTCAGTATCTTATTGTATACAGAAAATATAAATCTACTATTAGAATAAAAACAACCATAAGCAACAAACGCCTTTACACACATACCACACAATTCTATTTACACCTTCTTGAATGCATTGATAACAAACGCTTTCTAAATCTTGATCAGTGGTCTTCAAGAGACCATCAAAAAACTCTACCAACACATACCACACAATTGCATTTTTAAAATAATTCCACCAACACATTCAACCAATAAAGACAATATATAACAAAAAATAAATTAGTTCCATTGATAGTAGGTGCCAAAATACATTATCCTATACAAATTATTGATCAGTGATCTTCAAGAGACCATCAAATACATGATTAACTTAAGGATGAAAAACATCATTGCAATGATGACAACGAGCATTGCCAACATAATTTTGTTCTGGGTTGAGATGGTCTCAAGTTTCTTCATTATTTTCTCCTGAGAAGCTCTTCCTTGATAATCCATTTCATATACTTTAGGGTCATCACCATTTAACAAGATGAAATAACCACAATCATCTTTTGTACGATTCCGAGGACACCTTAAAATTTTTTTATCATAAGTCCTTTCTTTATAGCTTGTGAATATGACACATTGTAAATTGCAACGACACAATAATTGATGTTCTCTCAATATGCCCATCGATGAGGATGATTGACTTGAGCTCATTTTGGCAATGTGTAATCTATTAAATAAAGTTAAGAAAAAATAATAAATTAGTAACAATTAAGAACATTTAAATTAACCTAGAGAAGGATCATTAAACTATTTTACTATTCAAAAAAGCAGATAACAAAAATCATTGTCAAATGAATCTTAGTCTCAACATATAATGTAGAAAGTGATACTGAATAATGTAGTCCTCACAGGTTTACCAAACCACTTTAGTAGTCCTCACTGCTATTGCAAACATATTTATTGGTAATCAACTCTACTTGATTCTTCAACATGTTTTTAAAGCTTAATGACTTTCTTGAAACTTGAATAGCTCTAGACTGAGGCCTAAGAGCTGGTTGGAAAAATGAATAAGTATATGGACTAAGGGAAAAGTATGGTAGTGGTGAGAGGTCAAGGGGAAGTCAAAATGAGCATTAGTGAAAGGTCATCAAACTGTTTCTACTTAACAAGAAAGCTGGTAACAGGAAATATTACCAGATGAAAGTAAGACTGAATAATGTAGTCCTCATAGTTATCTCAAACCACTTTAGTAGTCCTCACTGGTAAACCAACCCGTTTATTGGTAATCAACTCTACTTGTTGCAAGAGCCTTTTTTTTAAGCTTGATGACTTTCTTAAACTTTGAATAGCACTAGAATGAGTCCTAAGAACTTGTTTGAAATATGAATATGTATACCGAATTAAAAAGAGAGTATGGTGGTGGTGGGATGGAAAGGGGAACTCAAAATAACCCTTGACTAGTTCAACAATTGCTTCTTAATACTAAAACATAGTTGAAAAGTATGCGAGTGACAAGAAAAGAGCAGTGAAGTTCAGAAAGAATTATGAATCTCCTTTGTAGGGAGAAGTATTCATGATTCATATGCATACACAATAGCAACGATATGATCCTAAGAAGTTCATATGGGAATAGATCAATAGAGAAACAAAAGTTCAAATGAAAAACTCACCCCACAGAATTCCCTCCGTTGTATCAGTCCATAAGGCACCGGTCAAAACTGCCTGGAATCCCTAGATTCATAAATGTTATCCCCCTGCACCCAAACATGACCATTTGGCACCTAAATATAGAACTCTTTGTAAGCAAAAAGAACAGCGTGAATAAAAAAACGGGAGAAGCACAAAAATTTCGAGCGGAAATAGAGTTTCCTGTTCCGCTAAAACGTCTTCGCAAGCGGACGAGGAAGTTTCGATGCGGGAACGGAGACGTTTCACGGTTCTCCTAAAACGGAGTTAAACGGGAAGAAGACGGCTTGAGGTTGGGTGGTAAAAATGTGGTATTTGAAAGATTTAGGTGTTACTTAAGTAAATAGGGAACTTTAGGTGTGAGATATGTAAATGACAAAGAATTGCGTGGTATGTATGTAAATCCCCCTTTTTTTTCGGGAGGCTTACAGTCATTTTTTATTTTTGAATTAACAGAATAGTATTAAGGGTCAACATTACTATAAGGTATAAAAGCATTTAATAAAATAAACTAAAAAAGCCCAATATTTGGAAGAAAATAGAAGACCATTTTTATTACCACTATACACATGAAAGTTACGCTAATGGTGATGAAGGGCCCGTTTGGGACCACTGTCTACCAGTGGCACGGTTTATGCCGCACCGCACAGACCGTTTGGTTTCTCTTCCTCAGCCGAAATTCAGGATTTTGAGCGCATGCTGGCTACGACGATCTTCCTTCCACGCATGGTCACAAAGCTTCTCTAAATTACCCCTTCGCTCCAGCCCATGTCGCGTAGAATCTCGCCATGGAGAGCTCTTCGTCCTCTCCGTCGTCTACTCCTCAAAGCCCTAACGTTTCCAACCATCCAATATCGAGATTTCCTGATATTGAAACCCTAGCGAACTTCTTCCTGGTCGGGATCCACTGTCTGATCTCGAAGGTGGTCAGATGCAAATCTTTAAGATGAATTGGCTGCGATCTGTGAAGCTACTCGATCGATCAAAATAACGCCTCTCAATTGCTACAAATGTGTTCCTACTTCAAACAGAGAGGTGGGTCGGAGTTTCTTGGAGTTCTTTGCTTCGTTTATTTTCTTCTTTCATCTCCATAAAACGCGAACTTTCAGATTTTTTTTTCGGGCCAAGAAATATGGACACATGAGCATATTTTTTATTCATAAGCATTTCATTGATGATCATATGCAAGTCTATAATCACTAACTATTATTTCACAGAAAGCTACAAAAAATCCTGTTAAGGAAACTTAACAATCTAGCTTAAGGCAGATCAATTAATCTGAATTCGTCATCTTTGATTTTATTTCTGAATTAAAATAGCAGTACTCCTGCAATACGTACATGATGAATTAGCTATAAAATTAGTGCAAGATATAAGAGAAAACTCCATTTGAAATAGCTTGCTAGCTAGTTTTTTGAATTTTGATTAAAAAGATTGATGAGTTTTTACTTATCAGTCTTATCTCTTGATCTTTTATTGTTACTTGATGATGTTTATCGTTTATATATATATATATATATATATATATATATATATATATATATATATATATATATATATATATATATATATATATATATATTGTTATTGGCCTCCATTGATGAGTCTTAACTTATAGCTTTATCATTTTATTTGTGATGTGATGAGCCTTGATTGTGTATATATGTGATTGTCGGTCATGATGGCAAAAAATTTAATTGATATTCTAAAAACATGTTTTCTTGAATATCATACCAAGGTAAGATCTTAAAGATTCATGTAAACAATTCATCATAAATTTATCATCTTTCTTTTCTCCTGGTCGGGATCTCATAGTGAGACATTTCATATTTACACAAACAACAGCAGCAGATCAACGAATTTTTCAAACGAATCACACGAATGTGCCACCTCGCGCCCCAAACGCAAACGAGGGGAGTCGAGCCTTGAGCAGAGGAGAGCGAGCAAGTATAGAGCTACATATATTTTGCTTATGCTATGTGCAACTTACTATAATAACCTTTTTAATATAATGGGCGTTAATTTTTTAGTGTGGTCAATTGCACACCCTCACTAAGCATGTAGGCAAACCAGCGAACAGTACACGCTTGTTCAAGCTTGTTTATCATTATTGAGCTCGAACTCGATAGTTTTAGGATGGTGTTCAAGCTTGAGCCGTTTAAAAAAATCTTGTTCGAGCTCAGCTCGAGCTTGTTTGTGAGCTCGATTCAGATTGGGCTCATCTAGCCTCTTAACAAGCAGCTCGTTTAATGAAATAAACGAACCTCAATCGAGTTTGTTTCCGAGCAGCGTGTTGAGAAATATAAATGATACTGTTTATAAATAAGCATTAATCGAGCCGTAATCGAGCTCCTTAACGAGCTTATGCGCGAGCTTTAAATGATCTATTCATGAATATAAATGAACTGAATAACTTGTTCAAACTTGTTCATTTAGCAATCGAGTATTTACAAGAGTGCTCAAGCTCGTTCGATTACTTAAATGAATGAACATGATCGAGCTTTAATCGAGTCGAGTCACGAATAACTTATTGAACGCTCGGTTCATTTGCAGCCCTATATGCATGGGTCTTCCACTACTGATCACATACTATTAAATGTGATTATAAAAACTAGCTTTCCGTCAAAAATAGTTTTGAAGAACAATCAAAAAAGATACTTCAGAGGATTAGAAGCAAAAATTGAAAAAAATTATTCCAAAAAGATCCTAAATTATAATGAGAAAATTCTAATAGTTTAAAATTAGATAATTTCATTTTTTAAAGTTTCACTTTCTTAAATTTTTAAAGTCTACTAATTTTCATTATTTAAAATGGTAATAACTTTTTTTTAGCATTTATAGTCTAACATATGATAAAGCTCTATTTCCAAGCAAAATTCTCAAAGTTTTTTTTTTAGTTAAATAAATTTAAAATAATATCTTTTTTAGAAAGAAAGTTTTTTATAGGAATCTTATGTAGTGTATATTATTTTTCTTTTTACTTTTTTCCTTTATTTTATGTGCAAAAGTCAATTTCAAAGAATTTCTTTAATAATTGATAAAATCATAAAACGAGTTGAAACTAATATAAAATAAATGTTATTTTACTTATTAATTTAACTTCAAATATAATAATTAAAAATAAATTATTAAAACTTTTAATATCAATAATTTTTAAAATACTTAATATTTGTTTATTTTTAATTTATTAGATTAAATATTATATAATATTCATTAAATTATTATTTTAAATTAAATAAAATGACGGTTTGTAACCACAGTTAACTGACTCTAGATTGCATCGAATGATTTTGAGAAACCTTAAGGCTTAACTTGAATAGTTTATAAAAATTCAAAATAATAACATAGCTCCAATTTTAAATGAGCTTTTTAAATATTATTTAAGAAATATTCTTACAAATAAGCACATTAAAATAAATTTTTTATATTCTAAGTAGACACATAAGTGTACAAGTATATAAGAAAGGATATTAAAGATCTATTTTATTAATATATGAATGTACAAAAGCTAGTCACTATTTATATGATACTACACTTATCATAATAATTACACACAAAATATGGAATTAATTAAACTAAGCTTTGTATTTAAACTAAGATCGAATTTTTTTTTTAGGTTTTCAAACTAAGGAATGCAAGGTTACAATGCTTAAAATTGTTCACTTAATCTGATGTAAGAGTCAAGAAATTATTGGATGAGATGTAAGTGACAACAGATGTTACTATTTGTTGATGAATGCTTAAGGAAGGGAATTAGGTGATGATGATTGTAGGTATTGGCTGATTACAAGAAATGATGGTCGAATGGTTATATATATAAATATATATTAATTAAATGTGACAGGCTGACATCGATCAAGCAACAATATTTAAGCCATGATAAACATATGTGGTCTATAGTGTTGGTCAATAAATAGTAAGAAATGATGATCACTATTATTGATATTCAAATGTATCTGAATTTTGATTATTTTTATCAAAATTTCAAAATATCCATAGAACGGCTCAAAATAATCCCAATATAATATTTAATATTCTTCAAAATTTTAAGCATAGTAATGACGAAAGACTTAAGCAATCTTAGATTTTTTTTTTAAAAGTTTTGTTATATTAAGATGTATGTTTTGACTATAAATTTACTAAAAATAAAATTTAGATGATCTTAATTTTTAATTCCAGAAGTTTCTAATTTAGTACTTGCATTAGAATTTATACTTGATCTCATGGATTTTTTGATGACTTATAGTATAATTTTATTTTATCACACAATCATAAGACTTCAGTTAAAAAACACTAACTTCATTAACTATTCAAACATAGTTCATTATTGGAGATATAAATATCTTATGTTAAATGTAAGTGCAAATTTAAGAACAAAAAAATTATACATTTTACACCCTCAAAAACATATAATAAAGCGAAGAATGTATGCTTTGTCATATAGAATTAGATACAATAATAATTTCATGATTAATATAAATTGAACTTCTTTAACTTCAAAATCTTACATAAATTAAGATTCTATTGTAAGACTTATTACCATAACTTCAACTTTGCAGTAGGTGAAGAAATCCTCACATAATTTTAATTCAAAAATAAAAACATCAATTATTTGTTTGGATAAGAACACCCACAATAATCTAAGCTTTGTATTTAAAGTTACATCAAGTGTCAATATAATTGACACATACAATAATACACTTTAAACAAATTAGCTAAACCATTCCTAACGTTTTAGAGGTGTGATTCAAAGACTATCACTTTCTAATTATTACCTCTTTATTTCTTTCAAAATTATAAAACAAACAATTAAAAATAATTTATAAACGTCTAAAGAGATAGAGAAGGAAATGATACCAAAAAGGAGCTTTCAAATACTTGAAACGGATGAGCACATGATTTCCTCTTTGGGTTTCCTCTAAAGGATGTAAAATAATTAAAGCCTATTTCTCTTGATTTTATATTAGCAAAATCCTTCAAATATATATATATATATATATATATATATATATATATATATATATATATATATATATATATATATGCGTTAGAGTATTTTATTCCGGTAGAGATCTTCAGTACCAAAAATTATCCAACACACAAGGATATGAACACGGGGTTATACGTGAAAACCCGTTAAGGAAAACCACTACCTTGCCCACCAGAACTTTCACTATGTGTTCAAAGATATGGTCCCCGCTTCGTTAGTCTGAGAAGAAGGTGTTCTAAAACAATATTCCGAGTGTAAAAGTACAATATCTGGCCAACTCCCCAAGGAGAAGTTTCCCAAAAGAACGGATCTTCGGGAGCCACCTCTTGATCTTCGGAGAAAGGAGCTGAACCTGGTCTTTTCTCCTAGGCGATCTCCTAAGGAGCTCGATCTGCACTTCTTGGTGGCAGGTGAAAGATCGTGCCAAGTCGACCGGTGGTTCTCGAGCTCGTCTTCCAATCGATGTCCCTCTGAGAATGAGGCTCTATTTATAGTTTTTTTGGGAGTGGCAGCCTTGTAAATTGCGTGGAAAACTCCAACCACTCCCATCTGACGGCTCAAGCGATCCCCGATCGACGGTGTATTTTGATGATCCGGGTGCCTTAATGATCTAATTGGGTGATCATTGGATTCATTGATCGTGATCCATTTTATGTCTGGTGACCATTTGACCGATCCATTTCTGCTCATAATTAAGCTTGATGCAAGTATGTTCGCCTCATCGAGACGGCGCTTGACTGTAAGTTTGCAAATCCGATTATCGAAGCATTAAAAATGCCTTGAGATTCATGCTTGAGACAGGCGACGATCGCCTATTTTTGGGTGACATTATCTCGCCATCCAAAAATATATGTCAAATAAGAAATTCTCCAATGAAATTTGAGAGTCCATCAACCGCGATTTTGAGAGAACGATCTTCATAAAGACTTATAAGCGGAAGTCACGCAGTAATGAAATATGTGTAAGTATGCGCCGCGATTCGAGATTACGGATCGATCCGGAGCTCAGGATTCGGTGCGGTGCAGGGCGGCGGCGCGCCATGGTTGGCGCTACAGACGCTACTAACGCCACTGTTCGGTCGTGAGATCTGACGCGGCCGAACGGGCCGGATGCGCTGGTCGGCTGCCGGTCGACCTGTAATCGAACGGTCATGGTCAGCGGCGCTGCAGGGCGAGTCAATGGCCGGCTGGCGTTCGGCCAGCGAAGGCTGCTGAAACATGGTCTCTGGCACCACGGTGGGTTTGAAAGCGTTCATGGGCGAAGCTCAAATACGCATACCACGGACCGGCTAACTGGGACCGACCTGCCCGAGGCTACATGGGCTATGGCCACATGTATGAGCGGCGTTTGGGGCTGCTGTATGAAGGCATGCTGGTGGCTGCGGCGCTTAGAGAATTTTATTCCAGATGAGATCTTCGTCAGCAAAATTATCCAACAAGCGGGATATGAACACGGGGTTATCGTGGAAAACCCGTTAAGGAAACCACGGGCCTTGCCCGCCTATAGAACTTTCACTATGTGTTCAAAGATAGTCCGCTTCTCGAGTTGAGAAGAAGGTGTTTCTAAAACAATATTCCGAGAAGAAAAATACAATATTGGTCAACTCCAACCCAAGGGAGAAGTTCCCCAAAAGCGGCAGAACCGATCTGGGAGCAACCTGTGTCTTCGTGAGAAAGGAGCGAACCTTCTTTTCTAGTCCCCTGGGGCGATCTCCTAAAGCTGATCTTCGCACCACTTGGTGGCACCTGGTGATAGTCGGCGGCCAAGGTCGACCGGTGGTTCTCGAGCTGGTCTTCAACCGATTCCGCCTTTTTGGTGAGAATGAAGCTCTATTTATAGATTTTGGGAGTTGCCTTGTAAATTGGTGGAAAACTCCAACCACTCCCATAACCACTGGACATCACGATCCCACCGAGACGGTGTATTTTGATGATCCGGGTGCCTTAATGATGGAATTGGGTGATCTCGATTGGATTCGTCTTGACGAGCCGCCGATACTATAAATATGTCGCTTTGGTGACCATTTGGCATCGATCCATTTTCATGCGATACTTGACCGATCGAAGTTATCGACTATGTTTGATGTTCGTCTATCGAGACGCCGCTTGATCAGAACTTTGAAATCGGTGATTAGATCAAAGCATTTAAAATGCCTTGAGATTCGTGCTTGATCGATTAATTTTGGGACGTATCGGTTCTATTTTTGGGTGACATTATCTCGCCATCCAAAATATATGTCAAATACTTGAAAATAAGAAATTCTCCAATGAAATTTGAGAGTCCATCAATAGATTTGATAGAACGATCTTCATAAGACAATATTATAACTGTCGAGCGCAAATATGTGTATGGCGAGAGATTTCGAGATTACTGATCAATCCGAGCAGAGTCAGTGATCCATGGAGCGGTGGAGCAATGGCGCGTATGCTGCTACAAGACATAGCGCTATACGACGCCTACTAACGGGTCACTGCTTCTGTCGGTGAGACTGATCACGGCCGAACACGGATGTCGCTTTTACGGCAACTCGGCGATCATTCTGCGAAGCCAGCCAATGCGGTTCATGGACCGGCACAGAATCTGACCGACGTTCGAGTGATCGCCGCTCGGCTGGGCATACGGCATGGCTGAAGCAGATGCCAGGCTGAAGTGACAAGATCGGGCGCTGGCTGGGAAGGCCCACGCGGGCTGGCAAGGCATCCAACGGCAGTGTTTTGAGCTTTTGCGGTTTTTACGCTTTTGCCCTAGAAGGGTCTATAAAACCAGGGCTAAGAGGTAAAGACACATTTTCTCATCTCCTCTTCTCCTAGAGTGCGTAGCCCTCCCACGGTGGGAGTTTGGGCACTCTTCTTGGATCTCTACCTCCTCATCTCCACTAAGCGAGTGCATAGCCCTCCCACGGTGGGAGTTTGGGCACTCTCCTTGGAATAATTTTCATCTCGGTCATGAGTTCTTGGGTGTTTGGAAGCGATCCGGGTGAGGAGTTGGCGAAGAACTCGGCGATGGTGGCGGCGACATTTGTCGGCGACGGTGACCTTCGATGGTAGTTGGCGAGATAACCGCGGCGATGATGGTGGCGGTGACCGGCCTAGTTGGCGGCACTTCGGCAGCGTAGTCGATAATGCGAGTAGTCAGCGAGGACCAGCCAATGTAGATGATAACCGGCAGTAGTTAGCCTGGTCAATGGCGATGCAAGTGGCGGTAGCGATGAAACCTCAGCGAGGAAGTAACCGTGAATTAGCAGCCGATCCGGCCATGGGCATGGATTTGTTGGCAGCGGTGGCGTGACAAAACAACTGGTCAGTAGTGCCATGGGCGGAAGGCCGTTCAGCGGCAGCATAAGGCTGAGTTGATTAAACTGTCCACCCTCCGGGGATCGATTAGGGGTGGTAATTCGGTCAAGGGTATGACGGCGCCGATTAAAGCTGCAGCTCGAAAAATGGTATTCGTGAGTAGTCAATGAGGCCATAATTCTCGTTGCCTCCGGCGATAGTATCTGATAGACCTCCCAGTCAAATTATTAAGCACGGTTCTTTTAAGATTCTAAGCGGAGCCAGTAAGTAGTAATACAAGCCGGCGAGCTAGCGTTGAAACCTTTAACCCGAGTATGATCCAGCAGCGAAAAAGATTATGGCCGTCTCAGCCGGCGATGAATATGGTTAGCGGCTATAACCCGGCAGATATAGCTTGGTCAAAGTTTGAGGCCGATTGACCATCCATTGTCCTATCGCGAATCCCAGCCGGCAAATTTTTGTTGGGGCTTTGAATGTCCGAGGCAGGATAGCGGCTGTGGTCGATACCGTCGATAGTATGGAAACTCAAAGCGATAGTCCAGTAGTCAGCGGTGGTGTGATGGTTAGCCGTGGAATGGGAGTCTTTAGTCAACTGGCAGCTTCTGTCTCGGCCCACACTTACCCAGTTTGTCTCAAGTCGCGGGATTGGCAGCTTTAAACCGGCTTCACAGCGTCGTTCTGGCTATTCAGTAGAAGATGCTATTCTCAAGTGATAGTCGGAAGTAGTGACACAGCAACGGCAATCGATATTAATATAACTTATGGAACAGCGCGGTGACCCAGTTACATTGTCGCTGATGGTTAGCGGCCAACGTGAAGTTCGTAATTAGTCTTGATCATGGCTATTATGTCGAGCCCATAGCAATGTAGATCAATGTCGTGCAGAAGCAATAGCTTTAATCGCAACCAACTTAGCGTCACGTCGGTTTCCATAAGCGGACAAACGTTACCGCTCAAACGACCGTTGCCAGAGTTGTTAGCGGCGGCAGAGCAGCTGGTCGGCAGATTGCTCAAGTGCTCTGGCGAGATCCGGTAACCACAATCAGCCAGTCAATGGTCAAAATGTTTGGCAGATGAGCTGAAATGCGTCAGCGGGCAATTGTGTCGTGTCAGCGGTTCGGCTCAGGTCTCGTGATGATAATTAAGCCGGTGAATATAGTTAGCGGCAACCAGTGTCAGCGGCAGCTTAAGAGCCTATATCGTGATATTAAGCGTTGGGCAGTAAGAGCCAACAAGGTAAAGCCGGAGTACAGCAGTATCCGGCAGCCGGGGAGTTGACAATCCCAATGATAGCCGGTGAAGGTTGCGGACCAGTAATAGCCGGCATGGAGATGCCGACTATCCGGGAGAGTGACTTAGTCTGGAGGCTGATAATTGGCCCGGAGATTAGCCATATGGTGATGGCGCCCGGCGGCAGTAGTGGACCCGCACGTGGTTAGCGGTAGCCAACGCGTTGCGGAGGATCTTTGACTATCCGTTGTTGTCGAGTGTGCGATAGCGTTAACGTGTGGAAGAGGTTGAATTGAATCCGCTGAGGATTTTTGACCTATCCGAGGTTGTTTGTCAGAGCGTGACTCGATGACGTTAACTTGTATGGAAGAGGTCGAGTTGAATCCTAATTTTGACTATCGAGGTTGTTTGTCGAGCGTGACTTCGATGGCGTTAACTATGGAAGAGGTCGAGTTGAATCCCGTAAATTTTGACTATCGAGGTTGTTTATCGGGCGTTTACGATGATGTTAACTTTGTTATGGAAAGTTGTAGCGTCTATAGAGGATTGCCAACTTATCAGTTGTTTATCGAGCGTTACTCGGCGACAAACTTGCGGAATATATTTATAGAGGTTCTCTCGAACCTCTCGATCTATCTAGGTTGTGTATCGGGCGTTTTCGATGATGTTAACTTTGTTTATGGAGAAAGTTGTAGGCGTCATAGAGGATTTGCTTATCAGGTTGTTTATCGAGCGTTACTCGGCGATGTTAACGTATAGGAAGATCTCGAATTGAATCCGTGAGGATTTTGACCTATCGAGGTTATGTATGGGCGTTTATCGATGATGTTAACTTTGTTATGGAGAAAGTTGTGCGGTCATAGAGGATTGCCAACTTATCAAGGTTGTTTCGAGGCGTTACTCGGCGATGTTAACTATGGAAGATCGAATTGAATCCGGCGAGATTTTGACTATCCAGGTTGTGTATCGGGCGTTTACTCGATGATGTTAACTTTGTTATGGAGAAAGTTGTGGCGGCTAGATTGCCAACTTATCCGAGGTTGTTTATCGGCGTTACTGCGATATTAACTGTATGGAAGAGATCTGAATCCGGCGAGGATTTTGACTATCCGGTTGTGTATCGGGCGTTTTCGATGATGTTAACTTTGTTATGGAGAAAGTTGTAGGCGTTAGAAGATTGTCAACTTATCGAGGTTGTTTATCGAGGCGTTCTTCGACGACAAACTTGGAATATATTTATAGAGGTTCTCTGAACCTCTCGATCTATCTAGGTTGTGTGTATGGGGCGTTTACCGATGATGTTAACAGTTTATGGAGAAAGTTGTGGCGTCTATAGAGGATTGCCAACTTATCCAAGGTTGTTTATCGAGGCGTTACTCGGCGATGTTAACTATGGAAGATCTCTTGAATCCGGCGAGGATTTTGACTATCGAGGTTATGTATCGGGCGTTTACTCGATGATGTTAACTTTGTTATGGAGAAAGTTGTGCGATCATAGAGGATTGCCAACTTATCAAGTTGTTTATCGAGCGTTACTGGCGACAAACTTGGAATATATTTATAGGGTTCTCTGAACCTCTCGAT
This sequence comes from Cymbidium sinense, assembly GCA_021442155.1. NCBI lineage: Eukaryota > Viridiplantae > Streptophyta > Magnoliopsida > Asparagales > Orchidaceae > Cymbidium > Cymbidium sinense. The sequence goes on from CM038223.1 coordinate 83,778,158, forward strand.
CTATCGGTTGTGTATGGGGCGTTTTCGATGATGTTAACATGGAGAAAGTTGTAGGCGATCTATAGGATTGCCAACTTATCCAAGGTTGTTTATCGAGGCGTTACTGGCGATGTTAACTATAGGAAGATCTCGAATTGAATCGGCGAGGATTTTGACTATCGAGGTTGTGTATCGGGCGTTTACCGATGATGTTAACTTTGTTATGGAGAAAGTTGTGCGTCTAGGATTGCCAACTTATCGGTTGTTTATCGAGCGTTACTCGGCGATGTTGTATGGAAGAGATATGAATCGGCGAGATTTTGACCTATCGAGGTTGTGTGGGCGTTTACCGATGATGTTAACGTTATGGAAAGTTGTAGCGTCATAGAGGATTGCCAACTTATCAGGTTGTTTATCGAGCGTTACTCGGCGATGTTAACACTATGGAAGAGATCATTGAATCGAGGATTTTTACTATCGAGGTTGTGTATCGGGCGTTTTCGATGATGTTAACGTTATGGAAAGTTAGGCGTCTATAGATTGCCAACTTATCCAAGGTTGTTTATCGAGCGTTACTCGGCGATGTTAACTTATGGAAAGGTGGGAAGTCAGGACCTTTTGACTATCAGGTTGTTTATCGGGCGTTTTCGATGATGTTAACTGTTATGGAGAAAGTTGTAGGCAGTCTATAGAGGATTGCCAACTTATCCAAGGTTGTTTATCAGAGCGTTACTCGACGATGTTAACCTGTATGGAAGAGGTCGTGAGTCCACTAAGGACCTTTTGACTATCACAGGTTGTGATTGTAGCGAATAGGCATCCATGAAGCTCAACATCGATGTCGATGTCGATATGACGAAGGGGGAAGCTATCTTTTGGGCATGCACGATCAAGGTCAGTGTAGTCAAAAGGTGGGGTAGTAGACTTCTCGAATGAACTTGACTTCCAGAAGTTTGGTGATTTCTTGTTCTATGACCTGCAATCGTTCAGAAGCGAAGGTACTTTTTTTTTGTATCACCGGCTTGTAGGTTGAGTCAACTTTGAGAGAGTGCGTAATGACTTCAATGCCCATAATATCGGATCGCTCGGCAAAGATATCTTGATTTTCACGTGAAAATCTACGTATTGATTTCGATCGGTAGACGGCGATCCCACCTTCACCTTTTCGCGATGGATCAACGAGATAGGAAGACAAATTACATTTTCATGAAGCCCTTTGGAGGCATCCTCATCTCGTAATTCAGTTCTCGAAGTTGAGGTTCGCGTAAATAAATGCTTTGATATAAAGACGCCAGGTTATCTGTTGATTCCCACTTACCACGCCGATGCCTCGGTGTCGGAATTTCTCTGAGGTGAGGTACGATGTGATCATACCGAATATAGATCGAGAGGTCTCCCAAATATTGCATTGTCGCGACTGCACTTGACTACAATAAATTGTATCAAGTGGTGGTCGGGAAATTCTCCAAGAGTTACTGAAGACCGATTGTCCCTTCCACTAACGGCCGACATTATCAAATCCATACAAAGGACCTACCGCTGGTTGAAGCTTCTCTTTCTATACCCATGCTAAGGAAAGTGGAGTAAAAAAGAACATCAACCGAACTCCCATTGTCGCATCAATATCCTTTAATATTGAAGCATGGATCACCGACCCTGACCGATGACGGGGATCTTGATGTGGGATGCTAAGCCCTCTAGATCTAAATCATCAAAGGTGATAGAATGGTCAACCCGAGACTTCTTCGCTCTCTTGAAGGGCAATGAATATTTGGCTGAGCACCTCCCGCAATTTATCTCTCCACCGCCATGGTTCCTTCGAGTGGTTGCCCCAAAGATTTTGACGAGGGTTGGTTTTGTATAAAACGCCTAGATACCCCCGACGATTAGTCTTTCAATCTCCTCCTTGGGTGGCACTCTTCGCAGGTGCCCTACCGTGAAAGTGGCGTAATTTCTTTTGATTTCCAATTCCTGTGCTTTAAAGGTCACGCCACTGACGCTATCCTCGAATAGCCAGGGATGTTCTCGCATGACGGGTTGAGAGTCAGATATTTCCTCTCTCGATTGAGTCATCCGAGGTGGAGGTTTTGGGGAGGCGCTTCTTCTTTTCTCGAGATGTTTGAACATCACCTTGGGAACCTTCTTCCGCTTGCCATGGTTCAAACATGTCGATGAGCACCGATAGCTTCGGAGATTTGTGCCTCTATTCGTGGACCAGCATAGAATGGACTGCCTCCTTAATGATGAATAAGTATCCGCGGAGTCCTCCGAGAAGCACGCCTCAAAAGTTCCTGATCTACTCAGATCTTCGAGGAGAAGAACCTCGAAGTATTCTTGAGGGACTCTCCATCGCTCATGAGAGAGATGTGATGAATCCCGATGATTCTCTTGTTCGCCAGAACTGCTCTACAAAAAATCAAGCTCTCCAAATGATCTGACGACCCCTTGAGCAATAATAGAACCAAGTACGCCTTTGAGAGGAATACCCACGAGTCATTTGACGAATGTGCATGATCGCTCAAAGTGATCGATATGCTCGTGATCTGTGCCATCGTAGGGTCCATGCGCTGGAAGCTTGAATCTCGCCTAAGGGTATTGCGAGATGATCTCGAAGGGACGAGTTTTGGAAGAGGCGAGAGAATGGATCTTTAGATTTCGGGAACTCTTCCCCGCACCGTCGTAAGTTCATCGCATAAGGTGACGTGGAGTTTCACCGACACGAGCCATTCGTGGGTGAGTGAATCGGCGATCCGTAAGTTCAAAGATCTGGATGTGGTGCCGCGGGTTCTCTACTTGTTGATCCGGATTCCTGCAATCATTCTCGTGAAGAAAATCTGATTATGCCGAGGGCCGCGGAACCTCGGCTCTTCCAGCGGTTAACGCTTTCTTCCTCGCAGAGTCAAGAATTTCGCTCGGGAATCCTCCATCCTTTGAACGCGATCTTCCAAAGAGGACGGACCTCACCGGGGACGTAAGTCCAGAGAAGTGTTGGAGACTCAAGGCCCTTGATCCCGAGAATGAGGAGCTTGGAGCGAAACCCCGATATTGGGGAACTGCTTATCCCACGCGCTAATGCATAGAGAATTTTATTCCCAGAGAGATCTTCGTCAGCTCAAAAATTATCCAACACACAAGAGGGATATGAACAGTGGGTTATACGCGGAAAACCCGCTAGTGGAAAACCACGCCTCCTAGAACTTTCACTATGTGTTCAAAAGATACGTGTCCGCTTCGCTGGAGAAGAAGGTGTTACGTAAACAATATTCCGAGTGTAGAATACAATATTATCAACTCCAACCCAAGGAGAAGTTCCCAAAAGTGAACGATCTTCCGGGAGCAACCTGTCTTCGTGAGAAAGGAGCGAACTGGTCTTTCTACCCCTGGATCTCTGGAGCGATCTTCGTGCACTACTCGGTGGTGGACCGGTGGTGATAGATCGTCGCTGGTGACTCGAGCTGGTTCTGGGTCTTCAACCGATTCCGCCTTTAGGTGAGAATGAAGCTCATTTATAGATTTTGGGAGTGGCGGCCTCAGAATTGGAAAACTCCAACCACTCCCACCACGGACGATGATCCCCCGACCGACGCGTATTTTGATGATCCGGTGCCTTAATGATGTCCTGAATTGGGTGATCTCGTGATTCGTTGGATTCGCCTCGAAGCCGCCGACCGACTATAAATATGTCGCGGACCATTTGGATCGATCCATTTTCCTCGACGACAGCCGATTCGAAGTTCGGACGATTACGCTGATGTTGCGGCTGCTTTCATCGAGACGGCCTTTGATCAGAAACTTCAACGGATAGATCGATTAAAACGCCAGATTCGGCTGACATTAATTTTTACGACGTATCAATATATATATATAACTAAAATCCATCAAATTACATTTAGCACAGATGTTAAAATCATAAAATCCTTTTGTGATTTTATATTTACAAAAAATTTACAAATTATTCATTATTCGGTCAAGATTTTTTTTTTAAAATATGATAATTTTAAATTATTGCCCTTAATTCTTATATATATATATATATATATATATATATATAAAAGAAAGCCGAAAGGAGTCCGTGAACCGAGCAGGCGACGAGGGCTTCGCGCTTAGGGTTTCCTTTTCTCTTCCTCGCCGCCGTCCTCTGCTCACAAAATGGTACGCTCTTCCATCAACTATCATTCTTCATCGGTTTATAGTTCTCTCAGCTTTTGATCCGTTGTATGCGATATGGGCATCGATGTTCTTTTCAAAAAAAGCTTACATTTTTCTCGCTAAAGTTTTTGAAGATGTCAACTTGAAGGGACTTGGAGCGGGAACATGATTTCTTGCGTTTAGTTTGAATCTAATTTTCTTTTGCAATTCGGTTTTTGCCGATGTGCTGCGAACTGTTTGTTATACGATTTAGCGTTCTGAATATTTAGGCACTGAAAGGTTTGGCTCACAATTTGTTGCAGGATTTGCATTCAATGTTGTCTTGTAGTAAAGTTAGCGTCTTTATGTTGATGCTTATGATAAATTGTTAGTTTTCCGAGAGTGCTAAATGTCGGTGCTTTAAATTTTGACCGAGTGAATGTGCAAGCAAATTTTTTAGGTGAAAAGGTTGGTATTTACAAAAGAAAAATAAAAGGAAACAGTGGAAGCTTAATTCATATGGGAATTCGAAATTATTGTGTTCTAAGTTCAAGCATGTTTTATGAATTTGGCTGTTTTCTCTGCATGATTCTGTCAAATTTAAGGAAGCTCTTGGCATATGTTATAAAACTTGTTGGGGTCTTGAAAATCGTGCCTGTTCTAGTACAATTTTGAATTCAATGCGCAATTGTAAGAGTAACTAGAATTTGTCAAATGGACACTTGAGTTATTTAAAAAAATAATAATATGAGATCAAGCAAGGTTGGACTCACGGTGAAAAGCGATAGTAGGGAACGGCATTTGAGAGGGATATTTACTTATTTAATATTTTTCTATATTTGAAAAATTATATTTCACTTTTAAAAAGTAAGTGATGATGACATTTTGATGTGATATTGAAGAATAAGATGTTATATATGCAACAATTAAAGTTTGATTTTAAATATGTAAATACATAATAATTATGTGGTATGTATGTAAATCCATATTTATAAAGATGAGTGCATAAATACAATGAGAAATTCATTGTAATAATATGTTTAAAAAAATTTCAAGAGGAGACCAACTCCTTAAAAAAAAGTTGTTGAAAGAGAACTCAAAAGACTAAATTTCAAATCACCATTTAGTAGATCAATTCTTAAGTTATAAGCCTTTTAAGGAGAGTTAATGTATATTAAAAAATTGTTCAGAAATTACTCTATTCATGTTTGGCTCATGGTCGAAATGGCTAAAAAATTTAAGTATTCGTGTTCAGCTCGAATTATTAGGAATGACTTGTATAAGTTCGAAAAAATAATAATTTATAAAATATGGATGCGGGAGGATTTAAACCTAGGATAATTTTCTGCATGGCAAAAACTCTAACTGGTAAACCGTACTTGTTACTATGTTCTTATATATAATTATTTATTTTGAGCTAAAATGAGTAACACGATTGAACGAATGATTGTCATATTCGACTCATTTGTAAATTGAGTTTAAAATATTTATTCTCAACTCACTTACTTAAACAAATGAGCACAAATTATTCACAAACAGTGAATTTTTCTTGACAGCCCTAACAAGGATAGAGAGGTCGGCTACATCACTCATCTTACTGAGGCTGGCCGAAACAATTATATGGTCGGGGAGGGCTTCTTTGCAAATGTTCACTTGAGAAAGGAATTTGATGAGCCAATCGACTGACCAGACCCCTTCCCATGTGAGCGAGTGCATGCACAGAATTGCGAACAAATTGAAATGAGAGAAAGGCTTGTTTATTTTTGGGCCGCGTAATCTTTTTTAACAAAATTTTATTTGATTTATTTTAGGTTTGATAATTCTTTGAGCTCAGATAACTGACCCAAATTTGATTTCAATTTGAATATATGAGATTATAAAATAAGATTTTCTTCAAAATTAAAGAGTATTCAAAGCACTTCATCAAATTGTTATTATTATTTTCATTCATTATAAGCCTAAATTTTTACTTGACTTAATAATCTCAAAAATTATATTGGGTGGTTCATTATACTTTTGTATCTTGACACTAGATTTAATAATATATATTAATACTCTCAAAATTTTAAACACACTTTAATTATTTAATTTAAATTTATTTGGACTTGAACATGATCACTTATATGTTATTAGAGTTTTCTTATTGAGGTATATAATTTAATCATAAAATTTTTGAAATTAAAATTTAACTAATCTTGAATTTTTTTTTTAAAATTTTTAATTTTAAAGATATAAAAATTTATATTTGATTGAATGAATTTTCATATAAGCAAGGATTTCTTAACCGAACTCGATTTGAATTTACTGTTACCAATCAGATCAAAGTAACAAGGAGGCTTCACAATCACTGATCTCTCGGAGACCTAAATTGCTAAAAATGTCTGGTTAAGAACTCGAGTCGACCCTGAAAGAATCGCTTCTCTCAGTGGAAAGCGGAATGTGCAAACCCTAACCTTCGCTGTGCTCCTACGGTCGGCAGCGATTCCCTCGAGTCTCCATTTGGCTGGAGAAGGTGAGCCCCATCGTCCTCTTCTCTGTCATGCCAACTCCTTCCACCATTACCCTCCCCGTGATGCTTATTTCATTTCCTATTTTTTAGTCGTTCTTTCTCTATAGTCGATCGAAATGGTAGGGGATGATGATGGAGTTGGGATAATGCTAATTATGATGATAATATCATTACTGTAAATTTATTTTATGCCTAGTTTTCATTTTTTTATGTGAAATAGCTTTAGATAAGTGACTGCTTTCTCACTTAAGTTTTGTTCCCAGCCTTTCGTTATATAAATATTTCTTTCCTGTGAGTATCCACTCACTGTCTGATTGGCCACTATATTTCTATATTGTTCAAGTTATGTGGGTTGAATATTAAAAAATAGGAGGATTTACATAAATACCACATAATTCTTATCTATTTACATATCTAACATCTAAATTTTAATATTTACATAAATAACATCTAAGTCTTTAATATTATATAAAAAATACATATCACCTATTTTCTTAAAGTGAAATACACATGAAAGGTGCTATATATGTAAGTATACTTTAGATGTTAGATATGTAAATTCATAAGAATTTTGTGGTATGTATATAAATCTTCCAAAATAAATATACAAACTCAGAAAGGTATCCTTTGTTGCAACATTGTATTTTACAAACAATATCTCTGTGGTCAGAACAACAACTGCTCAAGTTTTTCATGGAATTGTATATTTTATTATTTTAGTTTGTAGATCTCTTTTTTCATACATTCTTTTATTTTAAGTTGAGAGTTCACCCTCCCAACTAAGACAGGGTTCTACCATTGTAAGGAAGGCAAAGAGCGAGGGAAAGTGAAACAGAGAGGTTGATTATGGCGACCCTTCGACAGTTAAAGATCAAGACAGGAACTTGCAAACGAGTCCTCAAGGAATTCCATTCATATGAGAAAGAAGTCAAGGAGGAGGCTGCAAAGACTGCAGACATGAAGGAGAGAGGTGTTGATCCGCATGATCTCAAACAGCAGGTCTCTTTCATCACTTTGATTTAAAGTAAATTTACTTTTCCATGTTTTTTTGTCTATGTACTTCGAAAGCTATTCCCATTCATTTCTTTAGCAATGGTTTCATATTCTTACAGGGATCGACTCTATTTTGAAGTTCTCATGGTGTCAGTCATGTAATAGGGTTTTCGGAAATAAAGATTAACTATTTAGTACTTGTAGTAGCATTTATAATCATCTGATGGAAATCGTGCCTATCAATGATATATTTTTATCTGTAACTCATGGTGACTAACCGGTGGTGAATTCTCCGTGGATCCCTCAGTTACTTGCTGCCTCAATTTTAGTTGTTGGTGAGGGAGTTTATTTCTTGCTCACTACTGGTAGGATTTCAAGATTCCTGTAGGAGGATGAAGAATCATTAATAAAGAAAAGCTTAAGCTCCCCCCTTAAGAACTTTGCAAACTTAAAAAGGATTTTCGTGCAACATTTTGTTACAAAAGGTCTATCATTTGTTTGTTCAGTGAAGATTCTCCCCCCCCCCCCTTTTCTTTTTTTTTTGAGCAATGCTACACTCCCAAACTGCATCCACACTTAAAATTATGGTTTCAGGCCACAACTTTGGTTCAATAACAAGAGTGGGTCATATGTTCACATCATCTTTAGACAAGAACCAAGAAACTGCCCTTTTTTTCATGCGCCACTTACGATGAAGAAGAATGTTTAAACATAATTTCATCTAACTTCTTGAACAGGAGAACGTTTTGGCAGAATCAAGGATGATGATTCCTGATTGCCTTAAAAGGCTTGAGGCTTCGCTGGCTGACTTGAAAGCAACACTAGTATGCATGATCATATTGTTATCTGCCCTTTTGTTTTTGAGCTTTTCATGATCGAATTGTTCCTATGTTCTGATTCCAGGAGGAAGTTAAGGAATCCAGCCAAGAAGCTCCTGAGATAACCGAAGCTGAAAGCACCATTTTAGAGCTCGAACCTTTGTTTCAAACAGCAGAAGATTAAGATAAAGTTTCTGGGAATTGTTGGAGAGTGTACGCCTCCTATTCATAGATGCTTCTCTTCATGCTCTCCTTGAACAAACCGTATCTGTTGAAGTACTTGTCATGCAAATTTCTTGCTAGTATGGAAACATTCCAAAGATTCAAATTATGGTTTTGTTTTGAAATCATCAGTTCAGTTTTGTATTTTGTTCCACAGACCTCATGCGCATGGCCTGTAACTAAGTAATTTTTATCCATAAATATGGAGTCGGGTGGAGTTTTTCTTTTCCTAGTTCTTCACTTCCTTTTTTCCAAATGATGAACCGATTGAGCCACGGACAAAACTCAGATTGCTTGTCATGGGGGGAAACATTTGTAGGTTGAGCTGTGCTTACTCATTTACTATGTACTTGATGTATGACTATACAAAGAGCACATACAAGAGGGCGGGTCACAACTCATCTCAAATTGAGGCTTGCCTTAAAAGATAAGTCTTCAGAGAAGCCAAAAGTGCTGTCTCGCTATGGAACTTTGTTTTGAACAAATTTTCTCGACAGCAAATCAACACATAATGCAGCCACTGACCCCTTCCATTCCTGGGTTCTCACCGCATTAATATCTGTTCCCACTTCTTTCATTTTCTTTCTGACCAAATAACCGTGTATGTTCCATGATATCAAATTTCAAGCCAGAGCTAAAATAATAATATAAAAAGAAACCGTAAATGTATTGTGAAAGCTTGGAGCTAATGTTTCGTTATCTTGATCTCTGAATTTATTTCTCTCTCTCTCTCTCTCCTTCCTGATGTGCCAATTTGCTTCTTTGGCGGGCAGATATTATCAATTATCTCATGTTTGAGCATACCTTCTTTTGGATGTACTATAATGGCTTGTTGGTGCAACCGAGACACTTGAATTAAGCTTCAATAGCCCTTGGATCTCTTGGGAACGCTCTGTTGGCTCCCTCAAAGATTTCTACTTCGTTTTTTTATCCGATTGCTTTCTATCAACCATTGCCGTTCCCAAGTCCGGATGTGAAAAGTGGAGGGTTGCATTAGGTAGTCGACGGCCGATATAAAAATAATCACAATGAATCCTTTAAATCATTGTGTTAATGCTAGAGCCTCCGGAAGCGATGTCTTTGTATGACTTGAATAGAGTGAAAAAAAAGAGCGCACGGCGCGAGTTAAATAAGCGGGTCATTATGGACGATGCGCAAAGAAGTTAGTCCATGAAACCAAAAAATTAGGTTAGGATCTTGGAATAAGGTACTTTACAAATTAATGAAATTAATAGATATTATGATTCATAGAAAGATAAATATTTTGTGAAACTAAATGAGAGAAAGCGAGATTGATAGTTTAGGTTTTAAACTTCAGTAAAAGTCTAAACTAGAAATGGTGTAGGTGTGATTATAGATAAAAGTTTGAAGGATAATGTTATAAATATTAATAGATGTGGAGATAATTATAATTAAATTTTGATTATTATTGATATTAAGATTATCAATATTTATAAGTAGTAGGTGGCTGTTCTCGAAGAAAAATTTTAGAATGAATTAGAGGATTAATATAAAGATACCTCTTGAAGAAAAGTATTTATTGAAGGAGATTTAAATATTAGGGTGGTAGAATATTTTAAAGATTTATACATGAATTAGTGAATGAAGAAGGTAATTATATTAGATTTTCTTAAATTTTATGATTTTGAATGCTAACACTTTATTTAAAAAAAGAGATAAACATATTATTACTTATAAAATGGATCTAGAAAACACGATTGATTATTTTATGATAAGAAAAATAAAATCGTTTAGATCAGAAAGATCAGAAAGTCATTCAAGTGAAAATCAAGAAACATCGATTGTTTAGATTTTAAGATGAAAGATTGTGGAAAAAATAAATCAAATTATGTCCTGAATTAGATGGAACTTAAAGAATACAAATAAAATATTTTCAAGCTACAAGATTAGAATTTGTGATGTTTATGAGAAAGTTTAATATTATGTGAGAAAAATAGTAAAATTAAGTAAGTTCTTAAAGATGCTTAGAGAATCAAAGGAAAAGTTTCTTTAATAAGAATAGTTGGTGGTGGAGTTAGAGTGAAAAAAGATAAAAAATAAGAAGATTGTTGTAAAACTTAGTTTAGATGTAAAAATTGAGATTGGGAAATATATAAAGTGGTAGAGATTAAGAAGTTAAAGATATGATAAAAACAATTTAAATTTTAGTGATTTATACTGATAGACCAAAGAAGGTGAAAGAAGACGTATAAGTTACCAAAGAGATAAGAAAGTAAAGTATAAGATAGGTGTTGGGATGAAAATAATAAAATGCTTTTTTAGAAAAGATATTGAAAATAGGTGGATGAGATTTTGATAAACTTTAACGAAAGATCCGAAAGTAATTGATTTGAACCTTACCCTAAACAAAAAAGAGAATTTCATTTTATCGTCATTAATAAATAAGTTAGTGAAGCTTTAAAGAAATGAAATGAAAAAAAAGAGGACCAAATAATATTCCAATAGAAGTGTGGAAATGTTTAGATCAGGAATTTCTTACAAATCTTTTTAATGTCATTTTAAAGAAAAAAAAGATGTCGAGAGAGAAAGAGTTTGTTGGTTCCTATATTTAAGAATAAAGGTGATGCACAAGAGTGTGCAAATTATAGAGGAATTAAGTTAATGTGCCATAAAAATTATGGGAGAGAGTAATTGAGCATATGTATACGATGTGATACGAAGTTTCTCACAATGGTTTTCATGCCGGGTAGATCTACTGGATGATATACATTTGTTAAGGAGTTTGATAGAGAAGCATAGAGAAAGTAAGGAAGATCTACATATGATATTTATTGATTTAGAGAAAAGTTATGATAAAGTTTCAATAGATGTTCTTTGGAGAGTTCTAGAACAGAAAGGAGTTAATATTGGTTATATTCAAGTCATTAAGGATATGTATACTAGAGTTGTTACTTGTGTCCAAACACAAGAAGGATTGACAAAATAGTTTCCTATTTCTGTTGGATTACATCATGAATAAGCTTTTTGCCCTTATCTTTTTTACTTTAGTTATGGATGTTCTTACTAGACATTTACAAGAAGATGTACCTTGGTGTATGCTTTTTGCTGATGACATTCTTCTTGTTGATAAGACTTGAGAGGGAGTCCAACAGAAACTTGAATTATGGAGGTCAACTCTAGAGTCTAAAGGTTTTCGTTTAAGTAGATCTAAACCGAATATATGGAGTGTAATTTTAGTTGTAAAGTTCTAGTGGTAATGTTGATTAGGTGAACTAGTCATTAATAAGAGTAGATATTTAGGCTCTATTGTTCAAAATGATGGTGAAATAGATGGAGATGTTATTAGTAGAATTCAAGTTGGATGGTTGAAGTGGAGGAATGCATCTGGCCTATTATGTGATAGAAAAGTTCTACTTAAACTTAAGGAAAAATTTTATAAGATGGTGGTAAGGCCTGCAATGACTTATGGTGCAAAATGTTGGCCACTAAAAGAGAAGTATAAGACTAAGTGTTACAGAGATGAGAATGCTTAGGTGGATGAGTGCCTTTACTCTTAGAGATAGAATGCAAAATGAGTATATTCGGAAAAAAGTTGGAGTAGCTCCAGTGGTAGATAAAATTAGGGAGAGTCGCCTTAGATGGTTTGGCCACATAAAATGTCTTCGATGACCAATGGAGAGTAGACGATTAGATTTATGTTAAGAAAAGTAGAGGTAGACCTAAAAAGACTTGGTTAAAATGTATTAAAAATAATCTTAGTATACTTGATTTAAATGATAATTTGACACATAATAGGACACAATAGAGACGAAAGATTCATATAGCCGACCCCACCTAGTGAGATTAAGACTTGTTGTTGCTACTTTCTATCAACCCTTTGTGTCTACAATGCATTAGACATTTTTGTGATTCATATTTTCTGTGGAAGCATCTATTCCGCTTTTGCCATTTTGGAGTATTTACTCTTTAGTACATTTTTCCCTTCAAACATTTAAGCTATCAGTCATATTAGGTTAATATATTCTATTTATTCATTTTATCCTTGAACCTGACCAAAACAGCATTCATACATCTTATTCTTGAGAAATGGCCCTAGAAAGTACAAAACATCCGCCACGCACATTCGTTCATTGTATCATTTCATTATGGCTAATTATAACTAGATAACTAAAAATATACTACTTTTTTCAGGTCCATCTAAATACATAACATAATTCTTATATATTTAACATTTTTTATATTTACATTCATAATATTTAAAATTTTAACATCACATTAAAAAAATGCTGTTGCTATTATCTTTTTAAAAGGAATATATATTATCATGCATAAATATTAAATATATAAATATCAAATTTTATATATTAGATATATAAATAAATAAGAATTATGTAATATGTATGTAAATCTTCCAAAAGTATATCTACCTACTTACGAGGTTCCGTATACACTGTTTGCGCCATATATTTTATACTAAAAAAAGGTCATACAAACTCACAGCTAATGCCACAACCTCTGAGCATAAACAAAAATAGCCACCTGCGCCCAAAATGTCATAAAAACAAACTGAAATTGCAGTATTCAATGCCACATCAATCTCTCTCTCTCTCTCTCTCTCTCTCTCTCTCTCCATAGAATAATGTAAACTCACCACATTTTTCAGGCCATAAGCATTTCAGGGAATCAAATATGATCCGACATGGATAGACTTAGCTTGAACATGAAAGATTGTATCATGCAGCTATATCATCAACTTCTGAATTGAATACAAAACTTGGAAACGTGGTTGTGATGTCCCTGCATCATTCCAGTAAGATATCAACAACCGTTAAATGCCACTGGTGATGTATCAGAGAGTAGATGATCCATTGGTGCATAGAAGTAAATAACAGTGATGTATCCGGGGACCCATGGACCGTTAAATGAATTTGTACCCTGTATATATTACTGCACGATAATTAGGAATTCTACTGTTTATATGAGCAGTAAGGCACCGAAATGTGAAGTAAATAACACGCATATTAGCACACGATCTTGATTCAAAACCATCTCGCATAGCAACCTTTTGCATTTGCATCCTGACTTCTGACTTCAGGGCTGTTTGATTGGCTGAAAAAGGATGCACTATAAAAGAAATACAGTGTAAAAGAAATACAGTATTTATAATTGATACATCCTCAGAAAATTAATCATATTCAGCGCGAATCTGGCATTTTGAAATCGCGATCAATCACCCGATTTCCAGCTACTGATCAAGCGGCCAGATGCCGATGAAGACGAGCATGTAACATCAGCGTAGTCGTCCGAGCTTCAGTCGACTCGGATCAGTATCGAACATGAAAATGGATCGATCAGCCAAATGGTCATAGCGACATATTTATAGTCGGTCGGCGGCTCGTCGAGGCGAATCCACGAATCAAGATCACCCAATTAGGCATCATTAAGGCACCCGGATCATCAAAATACACCGTCGATCGGGGATCATGGGCCGTCAGATGGGAGTGGTTGGAGTTTTCCGCAATTTACAAACCACTCCCAAAATCTATAAATAGAGCTTCATTCTCACCTTAGAGGCCAGAATCGATTTGAAGGCGAGAGCTCGAGAACCATGGTCGACCTTGGCCGACGATCTATCACCCATCACCAGGTAGTCTTGCGAAGATCCTTCGCCAGGAGATCGCCAGGGGGCTAGAAAAGACGAGTTGCTCCTTTCTCACGAAGATCGAGGTTGCTCGGAAGATCAGTTCTGCCGCTTTTGGGAAACTTCTCCTTGGGTTGGAGTTGGCCATATTGTATTCTACACTCGGAATATTGTTTAGCCCACCTTCTTCTCGAGTAACGAGAAGCGGGGCGTATCTTTTGAACACATAGTGAAAGTTCTGGCAAGGCCAGTGGTTTTCCATAGCGGGTTTTTACGTATAACCCGTGTTCATATCCACTTGTGTGTTGGATAATTTTTGAACGAAGATCTATCTAGGAATAAAATTCTAGCAGCGCAGTTTGGCCGTCTGTGGGAAAAGCAGTTCCCATTCTATATCTCCAATATGGTTGGTAAGCGGGGTTTGCTCGCTCCTCATTCTCGGGATCAGGGCGAGTCTCAACACTCTACATAGACTTACGTCCCCGGGTGAGGTCGTCGGGCCCCTCTTTGGAAGATCGCGTTCAAGGATGGAGGATTCCCGAGCGAAATTCTTGACTCTGCGAGAGGGCCGGCAAAGCGTTCCGCACGGAAGAGCCACGAGGTTCCGCGACCTCGGCATAATCAGATTTTCTTCACGAGAATGATTGCAGGAATGCGGATCAACAAGTAGAGAACCCGCGCACCACATCGGATCTTTGAACTTACGGATCTGCGGATTCTACTCACCCCACGAATGGCTCGACCTGCATGGGTGAAACTCCACGCGATGAACTACGGCGGCAGTGCGGGAAGAGTTCCCGGCAAACAATCGAATGATCCATTCTCCGCCTCTTCAAAACTTCGTCCCCTTCGGCGAGATCATCTGCAATGCAGGCGAGATTCAAGCTTCCGGCATGGACCCTTACGATGGCAGCCGTCCGTGCGAGCATATCGATCACTTTGAGCGATCATGCACATTGACGTGCAAATGACTTTGTCTTGTGTCGGTATTCCGGGACTCTCGAAAGGGCTTGCCAGTTCTATTCGGAGGGGTCAGATCATTTGGAGAGCTTCGATTGTTTGTAGAGCAGTTCTGGCGAACAAGAGAATCATCGAGGATTCATCACATCTCTCGAATCGAGCGATGGAGAGTCCCTCAAAGAATACTTCAGAGGTTCTCCTCGGCCGAATCTGAGGAGTAGATCGAACTTTTGAGGCGTGCTTCTCGGAGGACTCCGGCGGATACTTATTCATCATTAATGCGGAGGCGGTCCATTCTATCTTGTGGTCCACCGAATAGAGGCACAAATCTCCGTGGCGAAGCTATTCTTTCATCGTGATTTGAACCACCAAGCGACAAGCGGAAGAAGGTTCCCAAAGGTGATGTTCAAACATCTCGAGAGAAAAAGAAGAAGCGACAACCTCCCCAAAACCTCCTCGGCGACCTCAGATGACTGTCGAGAGAGAAATATCTGACTCTCAACCGTCATGCGAACATCCTCTTGGTATTCGGGAAGAGGATAGCGTCAGTGCGACCTTTAAAACACAGGTGGAAATCGAGAATTACGCCACTTTCCATGGTAGAGGCACACCTGAAGAGTGCCACCTGGCGAAGGAGGAGATTGAAAGACTATCGTCGAGGTATCTAGGCCGTTTATACAAAACCAACCAGCTCGTCAGCAAATCTTTGAGGGGGCAATAACTTCGGAGGCAGCCAGCGGTGGAGAGATAAACAATTGCGGGAGGGCGGTGTTATCAGCCAAATATTCATTCGCCCTTGAGCCGAAGAAGTCTCGGGTTGACCATTCTATCACCTTTGATGATTTAGATCTAGAGGGGCATCCCACATCCGATCCCTTGTCATCGTCGAGTCGGTGATCCATGCTTCAATATTAAAGGATATTGACGACAATGGGAGTTCGGTTGATGTTCTTTTTTACTCCACTTTCCTTAGCATGGGTATAGAAGAGAAGCTTCAACCAGCGGCGGTCCTGTATGGATTTGATGTCGGCCGTATTAGTGGAAGGGACAATCGTCTTCAACTCTTGGAGAATTTCCCGACCCACTTGATACAATTTATTGTAGTCAAGTCACGAGTCCGTCTGATACAATATTTGGGAGACCTCTCCGGTCATATTCGTGATCATTTTCACCTCAAATGAAATTCCCGACACCTGGCATGCGTGGTAAGTGGGAATCAGAACCTGGCGTCTTTATCAACAACCATTTCGTCGGTAACCCTCAACATCGAGAACTTTCTGAGATGAGGATGCCTCACGAAAGGGCTTCTCCAGGTTGAAGATGTAATTTGTCTTCTATCAGTTGATCCATCGCGAAGGTGAAGGTGGGATCGTTCTTTGTCTATCGAAATCGAGAATCGTAGATTTTACGTAAAAAATCAGATATCTTTGCACGGCGCATCGATATTACGGGCATTGACGGGAAGTCATTACGCACTCCCAAAGTTGACTCAACCTGGCGGTGATCTGAAAAGAACCGCTTACGAGCGATTGCGGGTCATAGAACAAGAAATCACCTTACGGAAGTCAAGTTCATTCGAAGTCTACCACACGGTTGGCTAGCGTAGTGTTAGTCAAAAGGCCGGTTCTGGAGAATGTGCATCGACTGACCTTAATCGTGCATGCCCAAAGATAGCTTCCCCCCCGTATCGACCAACTAGTTGATGCGACATCGGGACATCGGATCTTTGAGCTTCATGGATGCTATTACGGCTACAATCAAATCGGGATGAACAAAGCAGATGAGGAAGCAACATCCTTCCAAGCGAGATAAGGGACTATCTTTGCTTATCGCCATTGGACTAAAAATCTTTGGAGCAACATATCAGCGCCTTATGAATAAGATCTTCAAGGATCTTATAGGGCACAATATGGAGGTGTATGTTGATGATATCTTTGGTGAAGAGCTTGGAAATATCGCATATTTAC
The DNA here is from genome assembly GCA_021442155.1 of Cymbidium sinense. Classification (NCBI taxonomy): domain Eukaryota; kingdom Viridiplantae; phylum Streptophyta; class Magnoliopsida; order Asparagales; family Orchidaceae; genus Cymbidium; species Cymbidium sinense. Next base: position 83,795,336 of record CM038223.1, read on the forward strand.
GATGCAATGCTTTGACATTCTTCGACACCAAGATGCGGCTGTGCAAGTGCATTTTGGAGTTTCCTGAAATTCCTAGGCTTCATGGTCACTTTCGGCGGGATAGAGGCTAACCAGAAGATAAAAGCACTCGAGGACATGTCACCTCAAGCGATCAGGAAGTCCAACGTTTATGGAAGGATTGCGACTTTATCACGATTCTTGGCCTTCGGAGATAAGTATCTACCATTCTTCAAAATCTTAAGGTGCCGAGAAATGGATTCCGGTGGGAGATGAATGTCAATTGCTTTTGAGCAACTTGAGTCTATTTAGCTTCCCCCTATTATCAAAGCTATCCGAGAGAAGGCACATCTATCTTCTTTGTTTCTTCTCATGTTGTAAGCTCCGTCGTCTGAGGAGAATTCATTACTGACCATTTATTATGTCGGCAAAATCCTTTCGTCTAGGGCGCTATCCAGCGAGATAAGGCGGCGTTGGCCTACTGCATTACGCACGAAAATTGTGGCCGTACTTTCACACCATCTACACTCATCTTCCATTAAGAACTATTACGCAAAAACGATGTATCGGAAGGTTGATGAAGTGGTCGTCGAGCTTGGAGAGTTTGACATCCATTTTCTTCCGTCGATATAAAGTCACAAGTGCTCGTGACTTGTTGTAGAATGTACCATCCATCACAGCAGATCATTCATCACTCCATGACAAATCAATGGACATTATATGTTGATGGAGCTTGATTCCGGTCGCGGGAGCGAATTTTGCTTATCTCCCAAGTAAAATAACTTTAGAGTGCAGGGCTTATAAAGTTCACCACCAATAATGTCGAGTCACCAGGCCATTAGGCTAAGGCTCATTAGTGAGGTCCGAACTTAGCCATCTACGGACTCACGACTTGTGGCCTCCAGGTTGAAGGAGACTTGATACCATCATCGCGACTTGCTCGATGCGTCTTTTGGCAAAGTCACTTGCAGAATCAGACCCATCGGATAACTCATATTCTGGGAGGCGACTCATATTCTAAGGAGCGTAACACGCGAAAGCATGATGCCTCCAAGTTACAACAACAACGACAGAGATCTTTTCAAGAGAAAATACATGAGGACATCCACTTTCCCAAGATTCAAGGCCCCGGGTGATACAATCGGAGGACCCAAAAGAATCTTCATGGATTGACCCGATCATGTCCTTTCTTCAAAGCGCCTTGCCAACAGACTTCACCGATGCTATCCTCCGACGTAGAGCATTGAACTTCACCATAATCCATCTAACTCTACAAGCGTCCTTCTTAGGCCCTACTTAAAGTGTCTACCACCTTCTGAGGCTAACTATGCAATGCGAGAGGTTCATTCAGAATTTGTGGTGAACATTTGGGAGGAAAAGCCCTCGCCTCCAAATCACGGTATAGGCTTTTACCGCCTACAATGAAGAAGGCGACGATTGAGTTTGTAAAGAAGTAACAAGTGTCGCTATATCTCCAATCTCACTCATACACCATCTCAGAACTCACCACAATGAGCTCGGCCCTTGCTCAATGGGGATCGATATAATGGGACCTTTCCCATTGCCACCGGGCAACTAAAAATTCATAATCTTGGCCGCTGATTACTTCAATGGTGGAAGTCGAACTGGCCAAAATCACCAAACAAATGCCAAGCAATTTGTCCGGAAAAATATTATTTGTCGCTTCGATTCCAAAGAAAAATCATCACCGATAATGGACGCAGCTCACGTGAAAGACATTCACATCTTTCCGCCAGAGCTACATATCCGCTAATCCACACCAGTATCCCATCCACAGTAAATGGTCGTCACCAATAGACAATACTGGCTAAAGACACGATCAACCACGCCGGGGCAATGGGTCAAGAACTATCCAATGTTCTTTGGCTTACCGCACTACATCAAGGACCCTACCGGAGAAACGCCGCATAACTGTGAACCGAGGTCGTTATTCCGACATGGTCCCGAGCCCTAACCCATAACTTTAATGCCGACAAAGAACGATAAGCTTCGATTCCATCTCGATCTCCCCGCAAGAGACCCGACATGTCATCAATGGCTTCCTATCAAGAAAGGATTGCTCGAGGTTTCAACCGGCGGTAAAGCCAACCAATATCTGGGACCTCATCCGGTCTCGACTCGCCAGAAAAGGCCCACAAATGTAACAAACTCTCACCGCTTGGGCCCAGATGGTGGTGTCTAAAATCAAGCCCGCACGCTCAAGCTTAAGGATAGTATGGAAGACTCTCCCACGCACTGAATGCTACAAACCTCCGTAAGTACTACCGGATGTATCGCCTTTTTTATTCTAGAATGCGAAAACATTATCATCGGTGTAGACAGAATTGTTGTATCGAATTAAACATTTATCGATACTCGTTTGTCATTATATTGTCCAACCTCGAGGTGTTTGGATTTATATTTCTATCTATGTTAAAGTTCATACTTATGTGACTTTTTCTCGCTTATGCTACATTTTAAAACACTCACAGAGATACGCATTGTATTGTATCGTGGTAAGATCGATCCCCGTGGAATTGACCGATCTTCCCATAGTTAACATCAAAGTAACGCCGATAAACAACCTTGATAAGTTGGCAATCCTCATGACGCCTACAACTTTCCCATAACAAAGTTAACATCATCGAAAACGCCCATACACAACCTAGATAGATCGAGAGGTTCGAGAGAACCTCTATAAATATATTCCGCAAGTTTGTCATCAAGTAACGCTCCAGAATGATCTAATGATCGAATAATCCTAAAGATTCCGATGATCTCTTCTACGCGAATCTTTATCATCGAAAGTACACTTTGACACACAACTCGAAATATTCACAAACAATTTTGTGGATTGTTATTTCTCGAACATACAAGTACAATCAACCGTAAATAATATACAACATACCGCAACATAACTACAACTACACAGCTATTCTGATGGTCGGAGATGAAGAACTATCATCCTCGTCGAAGGGTCGGGAAGTTGGGGAGAAAGGACCTCAACACCAGCCTCCTACCATGATACGCCAAGCCCCCCTTCAAGAAACCTGATGAAGCCTTCATCAACACACCGGCCAAAGCCTTCACCTCTACATCATACACGCGGTCTCTCGCCTCCTCAACGCGTGATCCTCAGATGATACTTCAAGGCCGTTTCAAGTCCTCCACTGTGATCCGGCTCCTCCGCTTCTACCCGAGATAAGTGCCTCTTTCTCGGGGCGAAACTCTTGCTTTGCCTCAAGACTAAACCTTCTAAAAGATCTGATCCTTGGCAACCAACCTCGTTTCTAGCTCCACTAATTCATCCCAGTCCGCTTCAACTTCGACAAAAGAAAGAGAAGTCGCTGAGTCGCCAACTCCCCTGCACTCATCAAGTTGATTCTCCAACACTGACATCTTTTTACTTTCTCCACATACCGCTTCTTATATTCACCATGGAGAAACTTGACATTCACGAACTCAATTCCGGCCATTCAAGACAATGTTCATTTTGAAGTCAAGTTCTTCAATATCTGAAATAAGAAAAATTACGTTAAACACCAGGAAATGGGAAATAAAAGATGATGAACGCAAGAAGGATTGTACCAGCTTCTTCATGCCGACGCACTCCACGCATGAATGATTCAACACGCCCTCGTGAATGAAGACCCTTGGGACACCACTGGCTCTTTTCGGTATCGATATCACCATCACCTCTTCGCCATTTTCCTCTTCTCTATCGGAGACGGTCCTTCACGGAAGAAGCCGAGGACGCTTGGGAGATCTACTGAAACCTTTGCTTTTCAACGAATCGCATAAGACCGGGATGAATAAAGCGCCAACAAAGATTCCTCCCGCACAAATCTGATATATCAATCTCAAATCAAGATCTTCAATATTCGAATTTCGCCCAGGATATCTTCATCACCAACAGGGAATGGGTAAATCTCGCTTTCCCCATTTCGAGAGACCCTACCATTCTTCACAAAAGAATCGCTTGCCCAACTCTTGGGAGGATCCTTCGTCCGGAGGTCAAGTAGCCGACTCGCAGTGATACGACCATGCATCGCAGTAAACTTGCACATCCGGGTAATCGCGTCGCATCCGCCTCTCGAAAAGACTATAAGTCCCATCACGATCGCCATCGTCGAAAACGGAAATGCAAACCTCGTGATGTCGACAAAATGGCGATCATCTCGGATGGAAACCGCAATCTCGCCAAACTCATCTCGTAAGTGGTGAAATACCCCGGCGAGATTGGCTCTATCGAATTCTTCTGACACTTAAAACCAAATCATTCAAATAATATTTTTCAAGCACGATCACGTGTCTCCGTGATCGACGACTAATCACCTTCGCCTCCTCCCTTAGAAGGTTCCTCGCCGCCTCCGCTGTGTCTGACGTGTCTCTTTCAAAAATTCTCACCCATCTACAAACATCTAACTGCACGATCGAGATGAAAATTATTCCAAGGAGTGCTCAAACTCCCACCGTGGGGAGGGCTATGCACTGGCTCATTGGAGATGGAGAGGTTGATCCAAGAAGAGTGCCCAAACTCCCAGGAGGGCTATGCACTCGCTTGGTGGAGATGAGGAGGTAGAGGTTGATCCAAGAAGTGCCCAAACTCCCACCAGGGACCTATGCACTCTGGGGAGAGGTGGATCCGGTGCACTGGTGCAAACCTCGCCTGATTCTGAAAGCTAATTTTCTACAAGAAAAAGTAGGAACCGCGAGCCTTGATCGCCTCCAAATAATCCGAACTCAAGAAGCAAAGGAGAGGAGCAGAAGTACGCATTTCCCTCTTACCCTAGGGGGGTTTTTATAGACCCCCATAGGGGTAAAAGGGTAAAAAACCCCAAAAAAATCCTTCAAAACCCGCCAAAGCCTGAAGCCAGTGTGGCGACGACTGCTTTTGCGCCACCGGACCGGGCCCGTTGCCTCCATGACGCGGCACGACACGAACCGAGGGTCCTAGCCACGGCTCCGCGCCAGGGACGTGGTCGGATATGGTTCATGGACGCGAACCGACGCTGCTGGCCGGTTCGGCCAGCGGTTCGCTGGCCATACATGGCGCTGGCGCAACACGCGCCTGGCCACGCGGGTCTGTCGCGGGTTCATGACGTATTCATGGGCGCTGGTCAGCGCTGGTTCGCTGACGGTTCGCTGGCCAACGCGACGCTGGCGAACCGACGCTGCCGCTGGGTTTCGCGACGCTGACGTGGGTTCGCGACGCGTTCGCCGCACTGCTGACCCGCGACCGACTGCTATGGAGCCCCTACAGGCTGTATGCTGCATGCATGGAGATGAGGATGAGCAGCAACCAGAGTACGTGAATTGCTCACAAGAGCTGCTGGTACAGCAGTTAAAGAAAGACCAAAGTTAGCATTAGCTGGACTTGCCGGAGAATGTACTGGAGAGGTGGGATAAAGCAGCAAAGTGTCGGCTTGAGCGCCTTCACAAACCTGCGGATGAACAAGAAATTGTTTTAAGGGGATAACTAGTGGCGCTTCATTACATTAGTAAGAAACATTGCCGAAGAAGAGCAATGGAGCCAACACCGATCAATGATTACGATCACTCTGATTTGTATGTTGGTTCTACAGCCGAAGGAGATCAGAGGAAAAAAAAGATAAATTTGCTGCAGTTTTGTACATCCATGTACAGATCCGAAAGATTTGTAAGCTTTAAGAGGCGGCTCATAAATACAGGAAGATGTGTGAGGGAACAAAATTAAGTTTATATCAAAAACAGAAACTCATAATGCGGTTCAAGGAGTTACCAAGTGTGATGAGCACTGAGATTTCAGAAGATGATGTTCAGCACCACTTCCATCATTGTAGCACCTAGTCGTGCCACAAATGTCACAATTGAACAAAAGTTGCCTGGTATTTTGATCCTCAGCTCTGCTTCAGTCAAGCTATTATACATGTTGACACAACAAACTGTAACAGACAGCCATGATTACAAAACATTGCTCAATTTTTTTTATAATTAATAAGGATCGGTGCCAAGATTCCAGGTTGAGAAACTATAATACACAAGATACTAACCTGGCTGAGAAGGATAACAAAATTACAGATACTTTTGGTACACGCCTCAAAACTCAGAAGGATGGTCCCATCGTTCACACGGCAAGCAAATTTCAATTGGAGAAATCTCAGATGACCAACTTGAATCAACCCCAGGTAACTCAATTCTCAACCATTAAACATTGTGGAAGTAAACCTTTATAGAGCTTTTTGATATCTCACATCCATCATTCTTGAAGCACTAGTGAGGCCACTATCGACTAAGCTTGTAATATTCAATGGTTTATGCTTTGAATTTCGATTATTATTGCATATTAACTCATAAGCTATGTGCATGAGGAACTCTAGAAACAAACCTTTGCCTGAAGCCACTTTGGCCACTGACTCTTTTTGCAGGTAATTATTGGCTCTGTCCAATATATGCGATGTCACTTTATCAAAATCAAAGGAAACATTCTTGAACTTCTCTCCCCAAATCAGGGCTCTCTCAGCCAACCCTTGCTTACAGAAATGAGAAAGAAGCAGGTTAACTGTAACAACATTAGGAACAATGGCCATCTTAATCAGCTTTCCAGTTAATATCATGGCACGGCCAAGACTATCATCACATATGCCATTCATCACAGTATTATGAGTGACTGTGTTAGGAGTAAAGCCTTCTGAGATGAGCATGTCTACTATCTTGATGGCCTCAGGGGTCTTATAGCTGTTGCAGAGACTATGGATCCTGATATTATAAGTGAAAATATCTGGTTTGCAATCTCTTAAAGCCATTAGTTCAAAATACCTTTCTGCACGCCCAGTATCAAAAGCTCTGTAACAAGCAGAAATTAATGTGTTAAAAGTAACGGCATCCGGGTATAATCCATTCCAACCCATTTGTCTGAACTTGCCATCAGCACTCTCCAAGCATCTCTGTAGACATAAACCATTAATCATTATATTTGCTGTGAAGATGTCAGGACTCAGTCCATTAGATCTCATATCTACTTCCAACTTCAATGCTTCTTTAATATCACCCATTCTGATTAGGCCAGATATTAGAGAGTTATAGATAAAATTGTTTGGGATCAATCCTCTCCTACGCATTTCATTGAAAACTACTTGTGCTGCTTCCATGCACTCTGCTCGGCAAAGGCCATTTATGTAGGCTGAGAAGCCAACAACATCAAGCAAGATACCCTTCCGTTCCATGTAATTCAAACAATCAATAGCCTCAGATACTTTACCAAACCTAAAGCACCCATTAATAAAGATTGTGAAAGCTGATATTCCAACATTGAACCCCTTCTCCACGACATCATCATACAAAAGCTCTTTAGCTTCAGTTAATCTTCCTCCCCTACACAATCCTAAGAGCAAACATTGCCAAGTGGAAGCAGAAGGTGCAAGGCCAAATTCATCTACCATAACTCTATACACATTAATAGCTTCTTCCTCTAGCCCTCCCTGCTATAACCAGCAATAACTGAGTTAAAACTGCACTACTAGGTAGCAAACCATCACCAGCATCTCTGGGCATTAGATCTTGCATCTTCCATCTGCCCATTCCAGCAAAGGCTTGAGATCAACATATGAGTACATACCTCATTATTCAATGCATCTCTAAACAAGTTCTGAACTAGTCCTTTCCAATCTCTGCGGAATTTGCAGTGCCCCGACACAAGTATGTTGAATGTGTAGAAATCAGGAGAGATTCCATTCTTCACCATCTTTTCATAAGTAGAAGTAGCAACATCAATCTGCCCAGCCTTCACATATCCATCCAAAAGGACATTATAAGTGATAATATTTGCCACATGTCCATGTTCCACCATACGATCAAACCACCTCCTTGCCTCCACCATCCTCCCTTGCCTGCAAAGCGAGTTGATCAAAATATTATAACTCACAATACTAGGTACATGTCCCAGCTCAAGCATTTCATCAAACAGCTTGAACGCATGTCCCACCCGACCATACAAACAATGCGCTTTCATAATAATATTAAAACTGCAAGCATCTGGCTCAAGTTTATACTTCGGAATCAACCAAACCAGGCCTTCCCCGGCTGTAACCCGCCCTTTGAGGCATGATCCTAGAATCATCGTATTGAAGGTCCTGACGCTCGGGCGAGGACCTCGAAGAATCATTTCCCGGAACAATTTCCAGGCATTTCAATCCCTATCCTGAAGAGAAGCCGGAGGAGAATAGCGTGGACCGAGAGACTTGGAGTATTGCCCACCCGCCGAATCTCTGCCAGAGCTTGGAGCGCCTCAGATACCATACCAGCGCCGAGAAACGCGCGGAGGACAAGGTGGAGGGCGTGATAGCGTGAGTAGTAAGAGCGATGGAAAGCAGCCCAGCGGAGGAGCTCGGCGGCAAGGTGGGGACTGAGGTGGTGGAGTAGACCGGAGAGGATATCTTGTGCTAAGGGTTTCAGATTTTTTGTTGAGAAGATGAGGAAAACTACGTCACAGAAAAATAAGATGGCATCGGGAGAGAGGTTCGGGAAAGCGATCAGTAAGAAGGTGAGAGCAGGGCGGGGGTTTCTGAGGGAACAAAGCAAGTCAGCGAGGGTTGCCGAGTGAAATCCAAAGAGGAAGAGGGAAGAAGCAGCGATGGAGCACTGAGGGTCTGTTTTCAGAGCGGTGGTGATGTGACGGAGGAGCTCGAGGCGAAGCTTTAAGTGGAGATGAGGCTGCGTATGTGTGGGGCGAGGGAGGAATTGTTCGAGAAGGGGATCAGAAAATGGAAGTGTGGATAAGCTGGCCGCGACGGTGACAATGGAGAAGGGGTCAGGGTTCCGGTCATGAGGAAGGAGTCGATGGCGACGATTCGGTGGCAGGTGGCGGAGAGCATCGAAGTCGCCTCCGCACTGTAGGAAATACCCGGGGAATTGGTTGGATTTGAACTTCTAAGAATTTTTATTTATGTATATATAAGTAAAGACGAATCACGAACTTTCTCCAAAATTATGATAAAAGCTCCATTTTAAAATAGAATTTTCTCAAAATTTAAAAAAATCTATAAATCTTATTTTAAAACTATCACTTTGCCTGATAACTCTTCATCTGATAATTTAAAAAACTTATAATTTATCACTGTTAAACTAACTTTCATATGTATAGTATTATTAGAGCAGCTATAACTTTTTATAAAAAAGATTATAAAATTATGATATTATATAAAATATAAATATTATTCTCTTAAAAAAATTTTAAGAACTGCTTTCTAGCTATCACGAGGAGACGGAATCATCCTGCATTTGTTAAGCTAGGCAAATTTATTATGTAAATAAATTAATAAAAAATGAAATGAATCATAGATAATTTGAGGATAATTAAATGCAAATAACTATTAAAAATGCAGGCATACCGTTAGCTATTTTTAAATATCAAGGCAAAATTTTGTCCATTTTTTTAAACAATTATTACTTGGGGGCAAATGAAGAGAGTATGAATTAAGTGTCAGTGAAATTTTTAGAAGGCAGATGGAATAGTAGATAAGATACTAACCAGAGATTTCGCTCTCATTTTATGAGGACTTTAAATCTGGTTCAAAGTTTCCTATAGGCGCAAGCATCTATAGTTAATTACCCCTTCTAATGCTAAGAAAGGACTTTCGATTAAGGCTAGTATTAGATAAATGGCAAGTAGCGAAGTAGTGCAGCAAATAGAGAGTATGATTTAAGTGTCAGTGAAATTTTTAGAAGGCAGATGGAATAGTAGATAAGATACTACCCGGAGATTTCGCTCTCATTTTATGAGGACTTTAAATCTGGTTCAAAGTTTCCTATAGGCACAAGCATCTATAATTAATTACCCCTTATAATGCTAAGAGAGGACTTTCGATTAGAATTTGGGATCGCTAAATGTGTAGCGAAGAAAGACGTGGAGTTTTGAAATTTAAAATTTATGAAATTCATCATTTTTACTTAAAGTGGATGGTTGGGGGAATGATGATGTGCTCGATCTAAATCTCATGGTTCCATCATCCAGGATTATCGCGGTCCCTAGTCTACTTAATCATAAGAGGTAGTCAACCCAACCTGACCGAAAAGATCCCTAGCAACACATGGGTTACATCATCCAAGAAATCCTTGTAGACCTTAGCTGGTGTATATCTATGGAGACAATCTTAAGTCTACATTAGGTGACATAGGATTTTTGTCCCATCAAAATACCATAAGATTCACAACTCAAAGGACGAGTCATTGAAAGCATACTGCCACATCGCGGATCGTAATATAATTGTGGCAACAACCATCCAATCGAGGACTGTCATAACTACATGTGAGCCTCGCTGCACGCAAATGAGGACACGTCACGCCCCATCGACGGAGAGATTGATTGAGAGTGAACATAGTAGAACACTTGATTTGACATTGGCTCCTTTGTGAGTTAGAGTTTTCTTAATTTGTCACTTTCAACAAACTATTGCGAATGATGGATTAAGTTTTAACTTTAAGTTATTTAAATATTGAATTTCATTTAAGCATTAATAGCTTAGTGATATATTAAATTTTGCATTTGAGTTGATATTTGATTTTGATTAATTCAATTTGAGCTTTCAAGCACATTTTGGTAGTAAGTATTTCTTTCGGTTGAAATCTTCATTCAGCATAGCCATCATCGGGGTAGATGTGTTATTTTATTATTTCAGATCTAGTCGACTCTATTAGCTTAATAATAGAGGTCAGATCTACTGTTATATGATAGAATTGACTTCTCAGATATTTCAATAAGTTGAAATTTTTATAATAATTAGATATTTGTTAACGATCCTAAGATCAACCGAAGCAACGCAAAGATCCTCTACATTAAGTTTAAACATTCAACCTGGTGTTGGGGCCCATACGGGTATTTAGTAATTCAAATAATTTTATGTTTAAATTATAAGATTGATTTTATATTTTTATTTAATTCCAACTTAGCCTGCGCAACTTTTTCAGACATTAAAATTTGCATTTTAAATCTTCATGTATGAGCACATGCACACATTTATAACTTAGATAATTTCATCTAATTAATGAAATCATTGATTTTTGAAAATCATAATTAGAATGAAATTTATTAATTTTTGATTGAAGGAAGCACTATGAATTTTGTAAAATTTGATTTATTATCGCCTTATGTCTATTTGTACAAAGAGTTGCAAATCCGGTGGCATTGAAGGCGTTTCATATTTTTGATTCAAAATATTACAATTTTACTTGTATTTAATTTATTCATTGCATTCTTCAAGTATCAATGATTATTTAGCTTGTAGTCGTTTAACAAGCATTTAAATATTTATCGACTCATCATATTCAACTTTTTGTTTTTGCACAGATAGCTTATTATGCACACTTTAAGCAAGTTTGTTTGAATTCAAACTTCTTTTGAATATAAGCCAATTATTCATTAAGGAGTCTTGCTTAAACTTGCTAATATGTCATTTGGTTATAGTGAAAATCTCTTATGAATTTTATTTGATTTTCACTTTAGCTTGAAAATAGCAATCACCCAATCTCTTGTGCTTCAAACCTGACTTTAAGCACAAGATCCAAATGATTCTTTTAAAGGCTACATTCATGAATGATCATGAGTTGCCTAATTAAATTTATGCTTACGAGAAAGCTATCGAATTACTTGCGCACTTTTGTTCTCAATTTGAAACTGAGCATTTGGATTTACCACTAATTATTTGTCATTACTTCATTTGACATCAAATGTGATTATTCAAGAGTTCAATTAATTTTATTCATATTGATTACTCGTTCGTGAATTTAGCGCTTTAAATGTTCTGAGAGAAACTCCATTCACATACAAAGACATCAACCATAATATAGATTTATCCCTAACTCCACATCAGGTTTCGTATTTATTTAATAACTGGATTTCAAGTTCATCACAAGTCTCTTATGAATTTAGTGTTTAACTCCCCATAATTTCAATTAAAGCTTATTTAGTTTTGAGAAATTTGAAAGAAAGTGAACTCAATTTATACCATGGAATTAAGTTTTAGCAATAATGTGTCCCGTATTTATCCTTTCCATTTCTATAAATGAGACTAAGAAGAGGATTCTTGCATTTCATATCATTTGCTTGAGTTTAGATGACTTGAAAAAGAGTGAGAAGGATTTTGGCTCAAAGTTTGGGTGGACTTTTAGCTTGTTTAAATTTTTTTGTGAGCACTCTTCTTTTTCTTATTTTTGATTTAATGTTTGTTTTCATATTTATCATGTATCTTTTTTATTTAATTTGAGTTTAGATTATTTCCCTTTAAATTTCTTTAAGTTTCGAAATTTTGATAAAATTTCGACAGTATTTTAACAGTATTCTGATGTCTTCCCTGCGTAGGGGGCTACATCAGAACTATTTTGGCATACCCGTCAAGCTCTAATGAGCGTAATGGTCGGTGTTTTGAAGAACCTCGGCCGACTTTCAATCCTGTTATGCCCTAATGAGCATAACGAGGCCTTCAATTACCTGCATAAAAGCAAATATATATGCAAATATTATTCTTTTTTTTTTTAAGTCATAAATTTAGTCAAAATTTTGATAGCATTTCGACATAAGAGATCAATAATCTAATAATTTGGTTTCAGATGCCTTAATGAGATAACGAGGGTTCGCGACACCACAACCGTCTCTTTACACTTACTATGCCCTAATGGCTATTAGTGGGGTATTCAAACCTACTATATCCTATTGAATTTAGTAGGATTTTTGATCACCTTCATATAAATGAAGTAAATATATATAATTTTTCATACATTTAAGCCCTCATTGTGTTATACTTGGTGTTGTTGCGGGTACTGTAAAAGAAGGGATGGAGGAAAAAAAAAATTTGGATCTACATTACTTTGCTACTGACTATTATATAATCGCCACTGTACTCGCTAAAGTACTTCACAAGATGGGTGATCGAGACTTTGAGTCTACCGTGGGTTTGTTCAACCGACGAAGAAGAACCGCTGGCTCGTTCGACAAAGCCACGGGAAAGAGAGAGATAGAGAGAAAGATGGCAATTTTTTTAAATTAAGTATGGTTAGAATCTAAATTAGATAATTAAGTATTAATAAAAAAATTTAAGAATAGGTATACGCTCAAGTGGGCGATCGGCCACTACGCTTTGCTGACGTGCGTCGCCATAAAAAGAGGCCGTTCACCAAAATGCGAATTAGCCCGCTTAGTGGGCTTAATCGCCAGATATGAGAGCCGCCGCCCACCAATATGGCTTAATCGGCTTCGTGTAGGTGAAGCCGCCTGGAGGCTTCGTTATTGTGTGAGATAAGTTACAGCGTCATGGTTTAGAGCTTGAAATGATTCGTGACCGCATAAAGTTGATAATAATTTAATGGATGACAATCATATGAAGTTAACCAATTCATTTCAGAAATGTACAAATAATAAGAAGTTCATTATGACATAATCAAAGTTAGCGTGTACATGACTCTCAAGTTTATAATAAAATAAATAAAATGTAGATGACACAAAAGTATACTATATCGCCCTAAACCCTATACCGTGTGACAACCCTCCGGTTCTGCGTGGAATAGCACTCTCGTGTGTGTACCGGGTCGTGTGCAGATGGATGATCACGCCGATGGTGACCCTCTACCGCAAGATCCTCGACAATGCGATATCATCCCGCGGGAATATGTGGTCGAAGTCATGGCTCGATATGTAGAAGGACGGATCAAGATACGTGAAGGACTGGATCAGTGATGGCTGACGCAATCATCATGGTGACACCTCAGGACCGATCCGTAATATGTGTCACCAATATGTACGCTTATCCAGTCTCGCATATCGCTCATACCTATCGACATTACCGTAAGGGGTGATCATCCACAAAAGTAAATAAATATGTCGAAGTTACCGCTGAGCTATGCCACACGAAAAATATAATGTAAAATTAGCACTTACATAAATATTGAATACTTACTTATATCAGAACTTACATAAATACGCTCCACGGTTCCGTAGTAGTGGTCGAGGATCTGCCGAGGCGCCGAAATACAGAGAAGCCCACGATCAACCAAGATACGTATGCTGATACGTCTTCCCGCCCACATCCTCATCTAGGCCCTCGACGGCAATCCCTCCTCTCCAAGAAGCAATGTGTGACTGGTGGTAATCAACCCGCCGACATCCGCACCCATCGAATTTTGAAACTAGGGTCAACCGCTACATCTACTATGGGAATAAGGTAATCGAACACTCTATCTGGTAAATGCCACTCAACCCTCTTCCATAAGAGGGACTCGAAGCTAACCATATGTCGAGCCTATCGAGTATGGACGATAGATGTGCTATGATCCACCGCATCCTCCGAACACCCGCATATATAGTAAAATTATTTTAAAATACATCTACATTTGATATTTAAACTAAAGTGTTAAGCAGATCCAACGGTTTGCGCTTTATCTAGCTCATTTATGTACACGCAATATTCGCCATTTCAGACACCGCAGCCATCTAGCTAGTGAAGTGTGAATGACTCACACGCAGCCCACTGCTTCAGCCCACGGATGAATCTGCATGTAATAAAGCCACCTTCAAAGATAAGCAAGTGTGATGCGCCTCACTTGCTCAAAAAAAAAATCTAAGTACCGTCAAATAAAAGGTAAGCGGTAACCCATTCTAAAAATAAAATTCACTTACAATATCAGGGGGAGCGGCTCGATGTCGCCCACGTAGGGAGACAATACTAGGATGAACCTCAGCAGGTGTAGCCTCCATTGGTGGTCGGCCTCCTTAGATGTCTATGTCACCGACGCCGGCTAGGCGGCCTCCGCCATCGCACCGAAAAATAATCGCAAATATAATAGTGTTAAGATACATCAAAGAAAAGATTTATCTCAAAGGGAATATGGAGATAACTCCATGATAAGATATATTACTCACGCAGTCCACACCAATTGGAATCATAATTTCTTCCCAAAACGAAAAGCAACTTCCATTCATAAAAATGTTAGATATGTAAATGCAGAATAATTGTATGATATGTATGTAAATCTTTCTAAAAATTTTCTTTTATGATGGGATTACAAGGCATTTTGTTGAAAAAATATTGATTATAATTATGAGTAAAAAAGTTTACAAATTGAATAAGAGTTTATATGACTATAAGCAAGTTTCTTGATAATGTACCATAAATTTAATAGGTTCAAGCACTATGGTTTTACTACAAGCAACATTGATCATTGTTGTTATATCAAAGGTATTACTAAGGATCTCTTATATTTCTTCATTAGGAAGATAGCATGTTGATTATAGGAGAAAATCAAAGAAAGATCATTAAACCAAAGCAATATTATTGAAGAAGTTTGACATGAAGCACTCTTAATGAGACAAAGGAGATTCTTAGGATGAGTATTACACATGAAAAATATATTAGTAATGCGTTAAAATTATCTTAGGCTTGCTAAATTGAATAAGTGTTCAATAGGTTCAATATGTCCAAACTATAATTAGTCCATGGTCATTATTTTAGGTTTTAAAGAAAGAATACACTTAATAAGATGACAACAAATATATGGCCAAATTTTTCTATGCTTCAATAGTCATTAATGTATTAGAATATTAGAGTATTAATCATCATATTAATCATCTCTACCAACTTAATGTGTGTGTGTGTGTGTGTGTGATATAGATAGAAATATATTTTTTGCTTGAATTTTAGTTTGCTGATCAAATCACAAAAGAAACATACAGATGAGAGTACAATAGAAGACAAAAAAAGAGAAGAACAAGAACATGAGAAAAAGCATATGTACATTAATTTTCTATCGAATACCTGGACAAGACGCTGCAAGCGTCGGGACCTACCGTCGGCCGGAAGTTCCGGAAAGAGCTCGTGGGCGGAGTTTGATCGAGTCCCTACGAGAGGAAGGGATTTGAATTGAGCAAAACAGAGATAGGGCCGATCGTCGATCGGCCTAATAATGGCCGCCAGATTGGCTGCCTTAGAAGGGGCATGGCACCGGCTCTCAATTTCACGTGTACGCCGGGCTGTCGCTAATTTGGTTAATTATACCTATTCTTAATTTTTTTTTATTAATACTTAATTACCTAATTTAGATTCTAACAATACTTAATTTAAAAAAATTGCCGAGAAAGAACGGGGGAAAGAGAGAGAGAGCAGCGGTTCGGAACGAACGGAAGGAAGGAAGGAATCGAACGTGACCTTCGGCTTGTAGGAGTCTCGAAGGAAAGGAGTGGTCATGCCTTGCAGTTCCTTACGGATCGGAGGAAATCGGAAGCTTGCGGCGTGCGGGTGGGGTTTCGAACGAGTGAGGGATTGTGCTTGGAGGAATGGAAGCCTTCGGGATGAGGGAGATCGGGTCGAGTGAACGAGGGAGTTATTTACAGTTCCTTGTGGTTTTAAGGAGATGAGGCTTCCGGTTTTAGGGGAGATCGAAATGAATAGCGGGAACAGGTGAGTTTTTTTTTTCGGCTTGAGGCTTACAGTCATTTTTTATTTTTGAATTAACAAAAGGGGGATTTACATACATACCACATTAAACATCATTATTTATATATTTAACACCTAAACTCATTATTTTATAAATTTAACACCTAAAACATTCTAACACAATAGTATTACCACTTTCCGTCTCTTGAAAACTCCCCCATAATTGTTCGTTTCTTTCCAAGACGACGCAATTCGCCTCCGTTACCAAGCCGTCTTCCCTCGAGCTCCCATAACAGCACGCAAAGCTCATCCTGTCCTACACAGCGAGCAAAGGGGATTTACATCTTCAATTCTTCCCGCGTTTTCCTTCTAGCCATCGGCGATCTTCTTCACGCGACACATCGCGCGAAGGGAGATTTACGTCTTCGATTCTTCCCGCGTTTTCCCTTTAGCCGATCGGCGATCTTCTTCACGTGAAGCTCGTCCTATCCGACACAGCGCGCGAAGGGAGATTAACATTTTAGGTTCTTGCCGCGTTTTTCCTCATCGGCCATTCACTCAAGTCAAGCTCAAGCTCACACGGCTTTGACTCGACTCCTCCTAGCTTCACGCGCATAGAAAGTGAGCATTTTCTTTGTGAGGGAGGCACCATTATCTTCTGGTGTCAGATTAAGTATTATTGTAGCAGCTTTTGGAGCCCTGAAACACAGGAAACAAAAAGACGTTCAAATCGACGAAGGATTGCAAGGTAATACATTTGGTATAGGACTTGTGAAGCTAATAATCGAGTACTCTGAAAAAAGACGTTTTCCTTTTAGCCATCGGTGATCTTCTTCTTGCGATCTTTACTGTCAAACAAGGTCGGAGTAGGACCTCCTCAGAACTCATCTCCGCACCTCCTCACTGCTCTTTTAACTTCTATCATCTACCATTACAAAGTAGTAGGCTGAGATTTTCGTGAAGGTAAGTTTCTAAACCCCTCATTTTTAGTATAATTAGTTTAGAATAGTTTTATTGCATAAACAGAAATGAATGTCTTTTCAAAGTGGTAATTGGGAATGGGTTGTATTTTTCATGAATTGGAAACTCTTTTAACTTTCATGTATTTGCTAAGAATTGGAAACTCTTTGAAAATTAATTGTACTTTATTTGATGCTATACTTTAATATATGAATTGACTAAAACTTTTTTTCAATAAAATCATGAATGAGCTCGAGTCAATCGTAAACAATAGGGAATGTGCTCCAAAATAATCAAGTGAGATGCAGGTGTAACTTATCATGTATTATATACACTACTCATAAAGGACCGAATACTGGAAAAAAAATTTATCGATGCCCTCGGAACAGAACACAAGATGATTGCGGTTTTTTCAATTGGGTAGATGAAGTTGAACCTTCAATACATGATGTGCTTCGTCTGTTAAGAGCTCATGATGAGATGGTCAGAATGAAGTTCGAGCTCATATTAACTCTTATGAAAATTTTTGTTGGAATTGTTGTTATTGTTCTACTGTACTTTTTGGTTATTTATCGTAATATGTGTGGGTGAAGTGTGTGATACTAAGAAGTGTTAATATGTATGAGCGATGTGTGGTTTAGATCGATTGTCGTGATGTCGTAATCGTCAATGCACCCCTAAATTTCAGTTAATAGTGCATTTGCTTTTGTCATTCAGAATATTTGCTCAACTCAAATTAAATAGCGCATCTTGAGTCCCAATAACTTTTGATTTGAGTTTATCAAGATCATCGATAATATATTTTCATAAGACCTTCAATGCTATTCATTGTTGTGTTTTTTTTTAAAGTTTGTGTAGCATATGTTCAACACATGTTCATAAATAAATAAATATATATATATATATATATATATATATATATATATATATATATATATATATATATATATATATATATATATATATATATATATATATATATATATATATGTTGCGTTGAGAATTTTATTAGATGCGAGATCTTCGAGTCAAAAAATTATCCAACACAACAAGGGGATATGAACACAGTGTTATACGTGGAAAACCCGTATGGAAAACCACTGCCGTCTGGAACTTTCACTATGTGTTCAAAAGATACGTCCTTGCTTCTTAGTTGGAGAAGAAGGTGATGTCGAGCGAAAAGTGTAGAAAATATCTGGCCAACTCCAACCTGAGAAGTTTCCCAAAAGCGGCGGAACGATCTTGGGAGCAACCTCGATCTTGGGAGAAAGGAGCGGAACTAGTATTTTCTAGTCCTGAGGCGATCTCCCAAGGAGCTCTAATCTTCGCACCTACGGTGATGATGGGATCGTGTGGCCAAGGTCGACTGGTTCTCGATCTCTGGTCTTCAAATCGATTCGGTCCCCTCAAGGTGAGAATGAAGCTCATTTATAGATTTTTTGGGAGTGGCGGCCTTGTAAATTGCGTGAAAAACTCCAACCACTCCCATCTGACGTCAAGGCGATCCGATCGACGGTGTATTTTGATGATCTAGGTGCCTTAATGATATCGGAATTGGGTGATCTTGGATTCGTTGGATTCGCCTTGACGAGCCGCCGATACTATAAATATGGTGACCATTTGGCGGATCGGATCCATTTTCGCCCGATAACATCTCGAGTCGAGTCGATCGCTATGTTGATGCTATGTTCGCTATCGTGAGCCGGGCTTGATCGTAAGTGAAATCGGTGATTAGATCGAAACATTTCTGAAAATGCTTTGAGATTCGTGCTTGATCAGATTAATTTTCTGAGGATGTATCAATATATATATATATATATATTTCTTACAGTTTCCAGATATACACCATATATTGGCTGAACCTACATTGCATCAAATATTTATTGCAATGACACATTGCATCAAATATTTCTGTTGGGTTGTAAATATTACATAAATGCATTCTATCTGAGGTGTTCAGGTAGTTTGAACTTCTAAATACATCTTTTTTGTACATCAAATAGAGGAGGCTGCGAGTTTTTTGAGTGTGTTTTTACCATTTGAAGTCGATTTACTGTACATTGTTGTCATCTCCAAGGAAACATAAATATTCTCATTTTGCTTAAGATAATTTTAATACCTACTCATATGATAGTCTTGTTTCCATAAACGAAAAAAACAATCATGCTTTATATTTCCTGAAAAATGAAAATTCTTGCAGCTACTGGAGAGCTTTCAAAAATCATTCCCTGCTTTATCTTTCCCGGCATTGCCGGAGCGAGGAGATTTCGACCTGAAAGATGTTCTGGATTCACCCTATTTGTTCAACTAAGGATTAATCTGTATCCTTCATACAATCTTCATGATTTAGCTCCAGCTCTGTACAGATGAATCATGACACTAAATCCCACCCTGCAACAAACACGAGTTTACATCAAATATGGATGTCATGTGGTTATGCAAATGATTATCCCAGATCTTATCAAATTTCATCTTCTATAACATATTAAACTCACTTAAAACTCTTGTTGAAAGATGCAGAGTTGAGAAAGAAATAATAAAAACATGGTCGATGTCTCTGTGCAACAACTCCAATCTCCAAGTACATTCTACTCCTTATGTACCTAAGCCCGAGCATGATGGTGTGACTGAACTTGAATATGATCATGAGCTTGATGATTTTAAAATTCCTGAAGATGAGCTTGAGGTAGAGCTTGAAAAATAGATTTTGCTGAAGGTTAGGAGCCTCTAGTCACTATCGCATAGGATGGCTTTTCAAAAAAGCCATAGGATAGCTTTACAAATCTTAAAATGATCAATCAACTTACTGAAAAAAATAAGCTACTGAAACAGATAAACGCTTATCAATCTACAACATAAAAGTATCAATAAAATAAAATCAGAGCAACTTTGTCTTTGTACTAGCTATTGCAAATGGTACACTAAATAAGCACCAGCTAAGTGCATCTTATTAAACTGTTTATAAAAGATTGAAATTACATATCTCAGGTTACAAACTAAAAGATTGAAATTCAACAAAAACCCAATGGAAGACTCTGCCTTCAATTTCTCCGTCCAATATGCAATTCTGCGTTGGACTCAGTTTGCTTGCTGCCAATTTTTGATCTTCTCTATTAACTGAAATATGGAATGAATTGGCACCAAATTTGACATTCTGCATACTCACAATTAGCATGTTTCGAATGTCGTATAAATCCCATAAACCTCCATTAGCTAGCTTGGGATTAAAATGAGATCCCATCATAAACAGCCCAAAGATCACTTTTAACTTTTTTTTCTTCAAACAAAAAAAAAATAAAAAGTAATCAAAAATATAAATGCTGCAACAAACTACTAAACTAAACAAATAAAAGAAATAAGACTATAGAGTTATCAAGCTAAACATAGAACAAATTAAAACATACAATTGAAGGACATTCCATCCTATTTCAGATGACAACTGGTCACAACTATGACTAGCAAACCTTCCATCCTGGTTTTGGGCATAAGGCAACAGCCACCATAGAACTTGCCTTCCCCTGGAAAATAAAAAGTATTATTAGAAATTGAATATCATTTTATATTCTTAACAATTCACTTTATTAAAAGATCTTTCAAGTATAACAATGCATTCACTTAACTGCGGATATCCATATTTCACATTAACCACATATAGAAAAGATATTCTTCAGTATAACTGGATACAGTTCAATGTTCCTGGAAGTAATTTAACAAAAAAATTACAACCAACAGCTAATTCTAATTAAAATAATGATCAAACTACTGGAGCATCTTATAAAGAAATTCTTCCCCAATCTTAAGATCTTACCATTCATTCCATCACCTTGAAATAATGAAAAAGGCATTCTTTTCATAGTAATCATGCTCCAAGCATACAGAAATGAAACTTGCAACATCACAAGTAATTGGCATCTTAGACTTCATTTGGTTTACCATGGTGCTGCAATATAGCCTAGAGAACTATCAGATTATAGTTCCAATGATGCTTGTTAATTCATTTTTCATGAAAATGTTACTAACAAGGGGAACTACATTGCATTAGAACAGATATGTAGCATTGATAATATAAAAGTTTATATAAAATGGAAATGCGAGGAACAAAAGCTATGTGACTTCATCAAAAAGTCTATAGTAGGAAAAACTAAGAATAGTCACATCAAAAATAGTTCCCAAAAATCTGTCAATCTAAGTTGTTATTTTTCAAATTTCTTCCCTTCTAATTGGTAACTTGGCATGAGTTCTACTATCAACAGTGGCGCTCATGGAGGTACGCATACTTGTATCTTCATCTACTTGATTTAATGGATTCTTGCATGTTATTCTGTGGTGTCCCCATAGGCCACACCTGCTACATTTATAGACATTTCGTGTTTTTTGGCTATTTTTTTTCTAAAAAGTTCTTGAATCTTTTCTTTTTTTGTCTCCCACGTGGCCTCAAAGTTTTGGGAGTCTGAATATAATATTCACTGTCCAAAGTCTTTCATTGATCTTTCCCTAAAAGAGTTGATATTGCTCCTTCGTATGTCATTCGGTACCTACAATTAGTTAAATTTGCTTAACACATTAGAAACAAATATATACAAAAGAAGGATATTAAAGTCATACCTATGAACATGATAAATATCATCAACATATGTATGCCACAGAGGGTGCTCTTTACTCCCTACAATGACAACTGCATGAATGCAAGATAACCCAATCATCTGTCATTGTCTACATGTACAACATTTATTTTTTAGGTCTACTTCATGTCTATCACAACGCCCCTCTACCTCAACCCTCTGTGATGTTAATTGCCTAATGATAAAGCATTCCTTTAGAGTTGTAATTTCTCTGATGTACTCCTCAATATGGGGAACTAACTCACTGTGCCATCTTGTAGCGTCGATTTTTCTCTCAGCTCTTTGTTCCATGATCATTCCTCTAATCATGTCAACAAGATCTACAACTGGTTTATCCCTCACAGGTCCAATCCAAGAATTGAAGGATTCCACTATATTGTTTGTATTATAGCAATTCTTTATTTCAACTGAAAATATACTCTTAGACCACTTATAAGGCAATGCATGTAAGTACGAATAAATTTGTGGGCTAATATTATATATTTCAAACAACTTTGAATTGAACTCATGCTCGTATGCATTCGCAGACCACACAAGGCTACGCAATTTATGACTATCGACGGTGAAAATATTTTTAAGGTTCTTCCACAAATGAGGATACAAACCCTATGCTCTGCATTGAAAACAAGTTTGATTGCTTCACCTAGTCCTTTCTCCATATCGATATGAATGCATATAACTTCGTAACCAAGACTTTCAAATAAGTTTTCTAGAAACCATTGCCAATATGTCTTAGCCCACTTTCTACCACCGCAAATGTTAGGTAAACAACCCATTGTTGCCATCAAGGGAGTTTCTGACAAGCAACACCCTAAGTACTTGATTTCAAGTGACAAGCATCAAGCCCTATTAGATGTAGATCCGCCGTAAAACCATCAATGCAAACCTTGAAGCTCACATGCAAACGCCTGAATGACCAATCATCACTATCATATGTATAAATGATGCGAGAACCGGGGTTTCTATCAATAAGCTCTCGACAAGTGAAGGCACTAATCAGAATCGATTGACCCAAATGCAATGCTTCGAGCTACCTCTCTAGATCACCATAACTTCATGTATGGCAGTGATAACCCAAAAGTCGACACCAAACTATTTTTGATATGTTTTGGAGGAATATTTGGTTGCTTCTTCACAATATCTTGTATCTCTTGGGCAACCCAAGAGGAAGTTGCTAATCTATTCCCCGCCCTATTAATATCAGGACATGTATGTACTGTAGTATATTTCTTAACCTCAAATGTTTGGCCATCAGCACAAAGTGATGCTCTAATTCTCCATGGACAATCTTTGTATGAGAAAGTAGCTATAACACGGGTTTTATCACTAGCTTTGATCTTAATCTCAAAATTATTTATAATTGCAGTGGTTCGTAAGACTTGTTTGAAAGTTGTTGAATCTTGAAAACATGCACCGACTGTTACAACTTTTGCATCTTTAACTTCATCAAGTAGAGAGTTAGAAACATCTATATTGTTGGGATAGGATTGATTGCACTCAAGCATGTCACTATGAAAACAAACATCTCTATCTTGTGATAATGTGTTATTTGCATTATATTCGTCTGTTGCAATCACCACCTAAACCTTGATACTTGCAAAATACTCCTCAATCATTTGCTAAACTTCAACATCACTTTCAATAAGTCTATATTCCTTTGGAGATGTCCCAAAAATATGATAATATAACTTAAATCCATATCCTTGTAGCCATGGGCAAATTCCTTCCACATTCTCTTTAAGCACAATAAAATTGAGTAGTCTTTCTCAAGCTTAACCCTTTGTTTTCCTTCATATTTACTTCTATTTGTTCTCTTGACTTCAACCTAATGTGCACCAAATTTGAAGATTACATATAGCCACTGACTCATATCTGCTTTTAAATTAAAATTTAGCCATCTTCATCGATAGGGTAAGTAGAAAATAGTTTCTCAGCATTCGATATTAACGAAAATCCAATATAATTAACAAAGGAAGCATTATTTTATGTTTTCTATAACTTTCAAGAATAAAAGCAAAAGGCTTAAGTACAAAAAAATCTATAAAAGTGAAATACATTAAAACTGCCATACATTAAAACCGCAATACCTTTAGGTGTTAGATATGTAAATATATAAGAATTGTGTGGTATATATGTAAATCTCCCTTCTTTTTCATATACAAACCGTAAACACAAACAATGCAACGGTAGAAAATCGCAACACAATATCTCTTATTAAAAAGTGGCATTCTTTCCTTATGGGTGATAATTATTTATTATTTATATTAAGGAGCATCAATTGTATCTACTCATGATTTTGCAAGAGAACATATAAATGATATGTTGCTTGACCTGATACTGGCAATAAACATACTGTATATATTTTGTTATTTATCGTGTTGCAGAGCAAATTTCTTTTTTCAGAGTACTCAATTATTAGCTTCACAAGTCCTATACCAAATGTATTACCTTGCAATCCTCCGTCGATTTGAACGTCTTTTTGTTTCGTATGTTTCAGGGCTCCAAAAGTTACTACAATAATACTTAATCTGACAACAGAAGATAATGGTGCCTCCCTCACAAAGAAAATGCTCACTTTCTAAGTGCGTGAAGCCGATGGCTAAAGGAAAAACGCGGCAAGAACCGAAAATGTTAATCTCCCTTCGCGCGCTGTGTCGGATAGAACGAGCTTCGCGTGAAGAAGATCGTCGATCGGCTAAAGGGAAAACGCGGGAAGAACCAAAGATGTAAATCTCCCTTCGCGTGTTGTGTCGCGTGAAGAAGATCGTCGATGGCTAGAGGGAAAACGCGGGAAGAACCGAAGATGTAAATCCCCTTCGCGCGCTGTATCGGACAGGATGAGCTTCGCGTGCTATTATGGGAGCTTGAGGGAAGACGGTGCAGTAGAGGCGTCGTCTTGGAAAGCACAGATTGGGGAGTTTTCAAGAGACGGAAAGTGATAATACTGTTGTGTTAGAATGTTTTAAATGTTAAATTTGTAAAATAGTGAGTTTAGGTATTAAATATGTAAATAATGATATTTGATGTGGTATGTATGTAAATCCCCCTTAACAAAATAGTATTAATGGTCAACATTACTATAAGGTATAAAAGCATTTAATAAAATAAACTAAAAAAGCCCAATATTTGGAAGAAAATAGAAGACCATTTTTATTACCACTATACAAATGAAAGTTACGCTAACGATGATGAAGGGTCCGTTTGGGACCACTGTCTACCGGCGGCATGATTTATGTCGCGCCGCATAGACCCTTTGGTTTCTCTTCCGCGATTTAGATTTTGAGCGCCTTGAAGCTTCGACTGATCTTCCTTCCATGGTCACGGCAGCTCCAACCATGTCGTGCCGCGGCAAGTAATCTGAAATCTCTGCCATGGAGAGCTCTTCATCCTCTCCGTCATCTACTCCTCAAAGCCCTAACGTTTCCAACCATCCGATATCGAGATTTCCTGATATTGAAACCCTAGTGAACTTCTTCCTGGTCGGGATCTCCACTGTGTCTGATCTCGAAGGTGGTCGGATGCAAATCTTTAAGATGAATTGGCAGTACTCCAAGAAGCGTTACTTCGATCTCGAAAATAACGCCCTCAATTGCTACAAATGTGTTCCTACTTCAAACAGAGAGGTGGGTCGGAGTTTCTTGGAGTTCTTTGCTTCGTTTATTTTCTTCTTTAGTCTCCATAACTATAACCTCAATTTGAAGAAACCGTGATAAAAGTGCTTTGATTTTTGTCTTTTGTAGATCTGTTTTGGGTTTCATTTAATTTCCTATTTTTAATTAACCTGCTTTCGTATTTTCTTCCCTCGTTGGTCCAATGGCAGGATAACGTGTTAATCTGATTTCTGTTTCAAGCTACTTGTATATAAATATCTTGCGTGAATTTTGATGATTCTGATGCCATCGAAAAATATTGTTGTGATTTCCTTTATAATTTGGCGATGCACATTGTCATGGAACCATATATGCAGGATAAGTTTTACGCGAACTTTTAGATTTCTTTTTTTCGGGCCAAGAAATATAGACACATGAGCACGTTTTTTATTCATAAGCATTTCATTGATGATCATTTGTAAGTCTATAATCACTAACTATTATTTCACAGAAAGCTACAAAAAATCCTGTTAAGGAAACTTAACAATCTAGCTTACGGCAGATCAATTAATCCGAATTCGTCATCTTTGATTTTATTTCTAAATAAAAATAGCAGTACTCCTGCAATACGTACATGATGAATCAGCTCAAAAATTGCAAAAAAATTTCTGAGTGCAAGATATAAGGGAAAAACTTCATTTGAAATAGCTTGCTAGCTATGCTAGTTTTTGAATTTTGATTAAAAAAGATTAGATGAGTTTTTACTTATTAGTCTTATCTCTTGATCTTTTAATGTTACTTGATGATGTTTATCATTTATATATATATATGTTGTTATTGGCCTCCATTGATGAGTCTGAACTTATAGCTTTATCATTTTATTTATGATATGATGAGCCTTGATTGTGTATATGTGATTGCCGGCCATGATGGCAAAGAATTTAATTGATATTCTAAAAGCATGTTTTCTTGAATATCATACCAAGGTAAGATCTTAAAGATTTATGTAAACAATTCATCATAAATTTATCATCTTTCTTTTCTCCTGGTCGGGATCTCATATAGTCGCGATATTTCAAATATTTATGAAAGCGATTCTGTAGAATTCGAGCGAGTTTTCCCGAAAACTTCCGCCACCGAACTTCTTCTCTACGCCGGGCCGAAAATGAGTCGAGCCTTGAGCGGAGGAGAGCAAGCAAGTGTAGAGCTACATATATTTTGCTTATGTTATGTGCAACTTACTATAATAACCTTTTAATATAATGGTGTTAATTTTTTAGTGTGGTCAATTGCACACCCTCACTAAGCATGTAGGGCTGCAAACGAGCCGAGTCGAGTACACGCTTGTTCGAGTTCAAGCTTGTTTATCATTATTGAGCTCGAACTCGATAGTTTTTAGGATGGTGTTCAAGCTTGAGCTGTTTAAAAAAATCTCGTTCAAGCTCAGCTCGAGCTTGTTTGTGAGCTCGATATGGGCTCATCATCAGCCTCTTAACGGCTTTTAATGAAATAAATGAGCCTCAATCCAGTTTGTTTCCGAGCAGCGTGTTGAGAAATATAAATGATACTGTTTATGAATAATTAATCGTGAATCCTTAATGAAATTTATTGAAGCTTTAAATGATTTGTTGAACATAAATGAAATAACTTGTTTACTTAGCATTTAAAGTATTTACAAAGTGCTCAAGCTTGCGATTACTTAAATGAATAAAAGCGTGAACGAAATCTAATCGAGTGAATAACTTGTTGACGCGTTCATTTGCATATGCATGGGTCTTCCACAAGTGATCACATACTATTAAATGTGATTATAAAAACTAGTTTTCTGTCAAAAATAGTTTTGAAAAACAATCAAAAAAGATACTTCAGAGGATTAGAAGCAAAAATCGAAAAAAATTATTCCAAACAGATTCTAAATTCTAATGTGAAAATTCTATTACTTTAAAATTAGATAATTTCATTTTTTAAAGTTTCACTTTCTTAAATTTTTAAAGTCTACTAATTTTCATTATTTAAAACGATAATAATTTTTTTTAGCATTTATAGTCTAACATATGATAAAGCTCAATTTCCAAGCAAAATCCTCATAGTTTTTTTTTAGTTAAATAAATATAAAATAATATATGCAGTGTATATTTTTTTTTTTTACTTTTTCCTTTATTTTATGTGCAAAAGTCAATTTCAAAGAATTTCTTTATTAATTGATAAAATCATAAAACGAGTTGAAACTAATATAAAATAAATGTTATTTTACTTATTAATTTAACTTCAAATATAATAATTAAAAATAAATTATTAAAACTTTTAATATCAATAATTTTTAAAATACTTAATATTTGTTTATTTTTATTTTATTAAATTAAATATTATATAATATTCATTAAATTATTATTTTAAATTAAATAAAATGACGGTTTGTAACCACAGTTAACTCACTCTAGATTGCATCGAATTGAGAAACCTTAAGGCTTAATTTGAATAGGTTATAAAAATTCAAAATAATAACATAGCTCCAATTTTAAATGAGCTTTTTAAATATTATTTAAGAAATATTCTTACAAATAAGCACATTAAAATAAATTTTTTATATTCTAAGTAGACACATAAGTGTACAAGTATATAAGAAAGGATATTAAAGATCTATTTTATTAATATATGAATGTACAAAAGCTAGTCACTATTTATATGATACTACACTTATCATAATAATTACACACAAAATATGGAATTAATTAAACTAAGCTTTGTATTTAAACTAAGATCGAATTTTTTTTTAGGTTTTCAAACTAAGGAATACAAGGTTACAATGCTTAAAATATATGTATATGCAAAATAATTAAAGCCTATTTCTCTTGATTTTATATTAGCAAAATCCTTCAAATTATCCCTCATTCACATGCAAAATTACTCTTAAAACATCCCAAAAGGCCTTTAGCATAAATTACGAGTTTTATATTAGCTAAAATCCATATATATATATATATATATATATATATATATATATATATATATATATATATATATATATATATATATATATATATATATATAAAACTAAAATCCATCAAATTACATTTAGCACAGATGTTAAAATCATAAAATCCTTTTGTGATTTTATATTTACTAAAATTCTACAAATTATTCATTATTCGGTCAAGATTTTTTTTTTAAAATATGATAATTTTAAATTATTGCCCTTAATTCTTATATATATATATATAAAAGAAAGCCGAAAGGAGTCCGTGAACCGAGCAGGCGACGAGGGCTTCGCGCTTAGGGTTTCCTTTTCTCTTCCTCGCCGGCGTCCTCTGCTCACAAAATGGTACGCTCTTCCATCAACTATCATTCTTCATCGGTTTATAGTTCTCTCAGCTTTTGATCCGTTGTATGCGATATGGGCATCGATGTTCTTTTCAAAAAAAGCTTACATTTTTCTCGCTAAAGTTTTTGAAGATGTCAACTTGAAGGGACTTGGAGCGGGAACATGATTTCTTGCATTTAGTTTGAATCTAATTTTCTATTGCAATTCGGTTTTTGCCGATGTGCTGCGAACTGTTTGTTATACGATTTAGCGTTCTGAATATTTAGGCACTGAAAGGTTTGGCTCACAATTTGTTACAGGATTTGCATTCAATGTTGTCTTGTAATAAAGTTAGCGTCTTTATGTTGATGCTTATGATAAATTGTTAGTTTTCCGGGAGTGCTAAATGTCGGTGCTTTAAATTTTGACCGAGTGAATGTGCAAGCAAATTTTTTAGGTGAAAAGGTTGGTATTTACAAAAGAAAAATAAAAGGAAACAGTGGAAACTTAATTCATATGGGAATTCAAAATTATTGTGTTCTAAGTTCAAGCATGTTTTATGAATTTGGCTGTTTTCTCTGCATGATTCTGTCAAATTTAAGGAAGCTCTTGGCATATGTTATAAAACTTGTTGGGGTCTTGAAAATCGTGCCTGTTCTAGTACAATTTTGAATTCAATGCGCAATTGTAAGAGTAACTAGAATTTGTCAAATGGACACTTGAGTTATTTAAAAAAATAATAATATGAGATCAAGCAAGGTTGGACTCACGGTGAAAAGCGATAGTAGGGAACGGCATTTGAGAGGGATGGTCTGCAGGAATGGCTAAATTGGTTCGATGCTCTGAACCAGGTTAACTGATTCTAGGCTTTCTTGTGCTCCAAATTAGGTGTTCGTGTCATTGGATAATCACTATGAAAAGGATCTTTTGGCAAGATATTCATGTAAATTGAAGCTTGTTCATTCTTTGAATCAGTTTTTCAGTAAATTTGAATAGCAATTCAGTCATTTTGATCTGTGTTTAGATTTGTGCATTGTGTTAGAAACTGTGCTTTATCAGATAGGATTTTTGCGAACCAAACAGGTCCATTTCAATAAATTTATGTTGATTTTTCCAAAACCATGGAAGCGTTACAGATGGAAGCTTTATGCAATTCTTTATTATTTATTTGTATCATGAGTTTGTTCCAGCTTTTCCAAACGGTTCAATGAGGTTATATTCTTTTTTGTGTGATGAACCTCTTTTTTGCACCATTAATCATCTCTTATCTAAGGATAGTTGCTTACTTTCAGATTGCAGATTTGTGATATTCAGCCTGGTTGTTCAATTTAATGAAGATTCAGTGACTCTTGCTTGTTGTATATAGTTAATTTGTTTAAAACAATTAAATTGATCAGAAAGTGCAGTTCTCTTGTGTTATTTGCGAACTGTCAAATGGTATTGTGGTATAAAGATTTTGAAACAAGTAATTTAAGAAATCTTGAAGGATTTCATTATTGTAGTCCTAAGCCTCTATCAGGGTTTTAGAATAGAATTTGCAAGACCTGTGATTAGATTCTTTATTATGAGAATAACAAGGGTTTGCAGTCGTGCTTCCATTCAAAGTGTGAGGTCTGAAAACAACCATTACTTTCCCTCAATGGCCCCGTAGTTCGTAAGTTTGAATCCCTAAACATCCTCTGTTTTACATATGCCTAAAGATTGCTTTAATAAAAAACTCTCCAGACCTTAATAGTGATGAGTCCTCCTAAATTTGGTAAACCCTTATTGGAGAGGGGCCTAGATGTCAAACATGAAAAAGAAGAAAGATTAATAGTATAGGAGCTTTTGATTGGCACAGTATAAAGTTATGGCATAAAGTTTGTTTGTACTTCTCTATTTCTTTTTGAGGTCTAAATTATAAATTAATTAGCCATATGTTATAGTTTTCATGTGAGGATTTATGCAGTCTTTACACTATTTTTTGTTGTTGATTTAGACAAAACGAACCAAGAAGGCAGGAATCGTCGGGAAGTATGGTAAGTTTCATCATAAGCTCGGTGATCCATTGTTAGTTTGTTCGACACTTGTGGTACTTAAAAAAACCTTGTGATTAACTGTGTACTTTCATATGAATTCTTTTAGGCACCCGTTATGGTGCAAGTTTGAGGAAGCAGATTAAGAAAATGGAGGTCAGTCAGCATGCTAAGTACTTCTGTGAGTTCTGTGGCAAGGTAAGTGATTTTAGTGTTGAAACATGTTTTCTCCTTCAATGGACATACTTGGCTTGAAAAAATATGCATTATTAAATTCAGTATGCTGTGAAGCGGAAAGCTGTTGGTATCTGGGGATGCAAGGACTGCGGCAAAGTTAAAGCTGGTGGTGCCTATACTCTCAAGTAAGACGCTGCTGTACCTTTCGCCTATATTTGTAGCCTCATTTGGCAATTGTTACAGATGACATAAACATGCCATCTAACTATTTCAGATCTTTTTTTTTTAACAACAAAGCAGTTTTTATATTTAACTGGTGATGTTGAACAATTGATATGTTACTTGCAGTAGTGAATTGCCCCCTCAATTATATGAAATCATAATCATAGTCATGTAAGAGATTCTAACATTATGAATCGAGTGATTTAGCACTTTTTTGGATTTAACCAACGTTTTTGAAGTGGTGAGAGGCCGATATTCATGATGAACTAGCAGTATAGATGAGTTGAGTTGAGTTGACTTTTAATTTCTTATCTTGAGTTAGATATTGACTATTAATCTAGTTTGAACTTGAGCTCAATTGTAAGGATTTCAATCAACACACAGGCTAATTCTTTTATCATGAAATATTCAAGCTAATTCCAATTCAAATAATAGTTGTAATAAACTGATGAAAATAATGAAAAATTAAGGGAGAAATAGTGAAAATTCTGTTAGAGATAGAGGTAGAATTTTTAAACACATTTGTATTTAAAAACCCTTGAATCCTAATGCATTTTAACTTTTATATTAACATTCAAGTTCATGAGATAAAAGATGCGAGTTGGGGGGGATAGCTCAATTTTGGCTCATTAGCTCAATGAGCTTAGTTCAAGAGTCCATTCTACTTGGTTGCACCTTTATCTGCATGCATTACTTGTTAACAAGTGGATTTTTGCTGACTTATTCTTGTCCTTTATTCTCAGCACTGCAAGTGCAGTTACTGTTCGAAGCACCATCAGAAGGCTGAGGGAACAGACAGAGAGTTAGTTCGGCCATTTTCCAGCGTAGAAGACACTAAATATGGCCTGCATAATTAAATTTATATTAAGATTGTACTTCAATGGAGACTTCAATTTGTATTTTCTGCTGTCATGTGGTCATCGTCATGTTGCATTTTGTTTTGCTTCTAGCTGCTAAATCCACGACTTCGAGTTCCAGCAAAATTAACGAACTTTTTTCCTTGTTGAATTGTCGACTTAATGCTTTCCCTTAAAGAGTCATTTCTGATAAACTTAGAATTAGTAATTGGCTCTTACAATGGCTATGATTATAATATAAGGGTGTCTATTATTAAATTGAGATTATGTTTTGATTTGGAAGGCTTTAAAAAATTATAGTTCAGGTAGACTCGATAAACTTTTGGGTTGAGTTTTGTTTCAAGAGTTTGACTTGTTTAATTTTTCAGACTGTTCTGATTGTCTTGCTACTTGATAGTGATTTGATTTTAGCATATCAGCTTGAATTTTATTTGCTTAGAGATTGATTTTAGTTTTATTTGTCAGATTAAATTTGACTTGATTTTAATTTTAATTTTAATTTATCTTGAAATGTATATCTAAATGTGTTACGGGTCATTTTTGGATCAATTGAGTTAAAAATTGATTGATTTCTAGTTGGGCTAAAATGTTATCATTGGATTGGCTCAAATTTGATTATAGTATAATTTTGTGGCATTATAGAGGTGTAATGGTAATAGCATTAAGAGCATAAATGAGTTGAATAGGAATAAATTTAAATTTTATTTGTGCTCTACTCTTGTTTGAATTAGAATTGTAAGGAGTTTATTTGCATTCAACATGATATTGCTGTTTGTGTTTGAATAAATAAAAAAAAAAAGAAAGATTTAGGATTTGATCTTAGACCTTAATTTTGCATGAAATATATATATATATATATATATATGAGATGCTCATGAAAATATGATTTGTTATTATAAGTTTAATCACATAAATATAAATTTTTATTAACAGGAATGAGGATAATAATATTAACAATCGTGAGGCTAGTTTTTGGCATTAAAAGAAAAAAATGCACTTCATAAGTTTATTTTCATGGTTTGACTTATAATATTTGTTGCCTTGTTCAGTCTTAATGTGCTCTTTAACTTCTTTTTTTCTTTGTTTTTTTTTAACGAAGAGAGGATGTCCTGTTTTACCTAAAAATTACAAATGTACTTTTTATAATGAAATTTTTAATGGCTTCAGCAAGAAATTATTCTGTGAATTTTTATTTTATTTTTTTGCCTTGTGCTAATGATGTAGGAAAAAAAAATTTTTTTTAAAGCACATAATTTTTATGCATTTAAATATCTAAATTTTGATGTTTATAAATTAAACAATTTTTTTCATATATAATAAAATATGTTTCACTTTAAAAGAAATTGTTTTTAATATAATAATAATAATTTAGATGTAAATATAACATTTAAATACGTATGTAAATGCCCGGAAAAAAAAACATTTTAACGAAGGAGGGAAAAAAAACTGTCCAATGAAGAGTGACCCCGGCTTCTCAATTTAGATCAGCTATGATGCGTGCAAGAGCGCGTAGAGATTCTCGAGATAATGTTGGAGGCGAAGACACGTAAAAGGGCTCTGGTGAGCACTTCGGAAGGCAAGAGCACATAATGATTTAAATTAAATTATGTGAATCAGGATCAAATCAATTGCAAATTAAACCTGAGAACCTTAAAAATAAATAAATCATGGCTCATAAATAATCAAGCCTTAATCCGGTTTAGTAAATTCAACTTAGATAATTGAATCTTCATATAAAAATGAAGATTCAAATAAAAATATTGATTTTAAATTTCAACAAATATTCACAATAAAAAAAAAGTTCTCTCTCGATAAAGATCAAACAACCTTTATTAAGAAAAAAATCACCCTGAGAAGACCATAGGTGATTGTCATAAGTATCATGCCAAAAAATAACCATAATAAAAATACACATTTTTCAATAACAATATAAGAAAGGCCAAAGCAGCCTCATATTCATGACTAAAAATGGTTAGACCTCCGAGATGATAATTTTTACAGAACCAGAGCCCAAGTAGAAAATGCATCATCTGACAACTGGAAACAATAAGGAAAATATTCGCATATAGTCCTAAATAATCACCCTGTCCATCTCATTACTTTAAACTAAAACTACAAATGACCAGCTGAAACTATCCTCTACAGAAACCATTTCTTATCAGTGGGCTTTCAAGCAGCCTCAACCTCACCATCAAGTTTCTAGCACAAAACATGACACTATTATACACTATTATAATTGTTAAAGATTCTCACAATAGCGTTTGATGGTGGTGATGTCAGTACTAAAATTTTGTAAAAATAGCCCATTGATAGATTTTTTTTGTTCCTATACAGATTAACACTCCACATTGAAAAAAAAAAAAAAAAAACAGCTTATTTACCTGAGATGAGATTGAAGACTAGAATAACCTACCCGCAGAGTGGTTAGTCTCTAGATTCTCTTTTCTCGATCCTCTTCATCAGTTTAGAGCAATTCCTCACACAGGGATCTGCATATTCGGCTTTCCAATCTCGAAAGAATGTTCCCTGCGAATGCATAAAATGCGGCAACTGCTCGTTCAGAATGGCTTCTGACGGTAAGAAGGCAAAAAAAGGTCATCATACTATAGGAATGGGGAAATCAAGCACGTCTCTGTGGATTCTCTTCTCAGTCTGGACAGCTTTGGAAGCTGCAAGTCTAGCTGCATTGGCTGCTTTATTTGCAGCAGCAACAGCTTTGTTTACTTTGTCATCAACCCTTGGCACAAGATATGCCTTTCCTGCTGCTGCTCTTGCTTCCTGGTATTCAAAATATAATCAGTATGTCTGAAACTGATACAGTTAAATAGTTATTGAATATGAAAATAACGCTTTTGGAAGATATTATGAACCTGAACAGCATTCAGTACTCTGGAATGGTTAACGGCAAATGAAGTTCCAGGGAAGGGGTTCCGAGTGCTAGAAATTTGCAGAACACCGTTTGCCCAGTGACCAGAGTGCGACTCCCCGTTTGTAAAAGAGTACATTCCTAAACCTTGTCTCTTCCCCTCATGCCATGCTCCCTCGTAGCATTGTCGATTTGCGAAATGGTAGACCCCATAGCCGTGCATCTTGTCGGCGAAATATTCTCCGGCATAGGTGTCCCCATTCCTTGTGCCAGAAGAACACGAATCAGTGATATGAAAACTTGGTGAAACTACAGGTATTGAGATATATTACAAAGAACAGACTTTGGTGATGAACCAATCATTCGTTATCTAAGAGTGACAGATAAGGATAAGTAACCAATAGATAAAGTGGGTTCCATTCTTGTGCAGTTCTTCTAGATCTTCAAAATTTTCGGATCTTATTAATGAGCATACGATGGCATAATAAGACTAGCAATTTCCTGTATATATGTTTTCACTTAAATATACAAATTCGATTCATGAAAAATGTATGAGAAAAGATAGTTTAAAAAAAAAAAATCATGCAACCTTAACATAAGTTCAAAATTAAAGAAAACTGAAACTATTCAAGACAAGTGTACAAAAAATATCACGAGATGTAAGATCAGTGATAATAACACCCCCTTCATAGAATTTAATTAGGAGAGTAACCGAAGTGAATGTTTCCTGAAGAAAGAGGCACTCAGTAATAATAATGGAATTTTGTCAAAAAAATTACCTTACAAAACGGACAGAAGTTCATCAATTGTTTAATCACACTCACAAACCTTCCTGTAGAAGAAACTACCTTATGTTGTCCATTAATATTAAATAAAATAACTTATTATTTATTATTTATTTAAATAGACAATAAATGATGATGGACATCAACAGAACGCTTTATTTATTGAATTTAAATGCTATATTTTATAATAAAACTTTAAGCCCTTATCTTTTTACTTTTTACGTTAGTTATGAATGTTCTTACTAGGCATTTACAGGAAGATGTACCTTAGTGTATGCTTTTTGTTGATGACATTCTTCTTGTTGATTAGACTAGAGAGAGAGTCCAAGAGAAACTTGAATTATGGAGGTCAACTTTAGAATCTAAAAGTTTTCGTTTAAGTAGATCTAAAACTGAATATATGGAGTGTAATTTTAGTTGTAGAAGTTCTAGTGGTAGTGTGGTGACATTAGGCGAACAAGTCATTAATAAGAGTGATTGATACTTAGGCTCTATTGTTCAAAATGATGGTGAAATAGATGGAGATGTTATTAGTAGAATTCAAGTTGGATGATAGAAGTGGAGGAATGCATCGACATATTGTGATAGAAAAGTTTCACTTAAACTTAAGGAAAAATTTTATAAGATAGTGGTAAGACCAATGACTTATGGTCAAAATGTTGGCCAATAAAGAAAGAAGACTAAGTTAAGTGTTCTGAGATGAAGATGCTTAGGTGGATGAGTGGCTTTATTCTTAGAGATAAAATCTGAAATGAGTATGTTGGGAAAAAAGTTGGAGTAGCTCAGTGAGATAAGATTAGAGAATGCCTTAGATGGTTTGGCCACATAAAGCGTCGGTAGTCCAGATGACCGGTTAGGAGAAATAGATGCATTAGATTTGCCTTATGTTAAAAAAGATAGAGGTAGACCTAAAAAGACTTGGTTAAGATGTATAAAAAATGACATTAGTATACTTGAATTAAATGAAAATTTGACACATAATAGGACACAATGGAGACAAAGGATTCATGTAGCCGACCTCACTTAGTGGGATAAAGGCTTGTTGTTGTTGTTGTATTTTTATAATAAAACATAAACAACAAATAAAATTTTCTGCTGTAAACTTTCTACTTAAATAAACAATAAACTTTTATAACAGACCTTTATTTCTTGTCTATGTTCTATTATACAACTCTAGCATTTAATTTATTAGAGATGTTAGTCGCCAAGTCTAGAGTCAACGAAAATGTAAATTATGTGTTGAGACAAATGAAATGAAAAATGAAACTTAATTGTTTATTTAAGTAGAAGTTTTAATATAAATAAAAATCTACATGTAAGATCAGCACTAATACCACACTCTTCATAGAATTCAATTAAGACATGACTGTTTCATAACAAAACAGAAACTCAACAAAACGGATGAAATTTTGTCTAGAAAATTAACTCAGAAAGGACGTGGAAATTGATCTTCTGTTTTCAGATGCTTATCAGCCGTCCTGTAGAGGAAACTAGCATGCTAACAAGGATACCATGATAACAATTTTACTTGTTATCATTGGTGATGCAAAATCTTGTTATCATTGGTGATATTATTTTATAAAGCTCCACCATTTTATTCATTGGTGATGCAAAATCTTAAAAGTTGAAGTCTACAAAAATGCATATTGTATGTGTCAAGATGAAAGATAAGCTTTCGATTTGATTTTAATTTTACTATATCTCTGCATTTAGAATATTATCCAATAATAAAATTTTGATTTCTATTGATTCCCATGAGTTTCCTGATTCTCTAAATGGCATCTTAGATCAGTCGCTTTGGAGGCTTATGCAATCTTTGAGGCTTTTGCAAACCTTCTATTGCACCTACAACTCGGTTGGCTTCTTTGGTGGTGGATTGTTCTATTGTTCTGTGGCTCTTAGTTGTTAACCTTTCCCAAAAAAATAGTATTTTTAATTTTTGGGTTGGGTTCTAACAATATTTATGGTTGTCAATATCTATATCTAGGTTTCTGCGATATATGGAGTGATCTTTCTCTATAGGGATCGTTGCGACAAGCCTTCATCAAAGATTGTTGCAACTGGTATTATGTGGTTCCCTTGCTTTCAAGATTGCACCATTTCTAGAAGATAAATATGCGCACTTTTAGGCTACTTTTAATGGCGTATAAAGAAAGCATTCCAAAAGAATTTTGTCATTTTTAAAAAGGGACCAAAGGCATGTACACAACTCAGTTAGTCGTTTTGAACATAATTCTAGTTTAATGTGTGAATAACTACCTTCAATAATCAACTTCTTGATCATGTCAGAGAAATATTGATTTTTTGGAGAGATTATCACATTGCACAAGGGTGAATGCCTGATTTTAGAAAGTTCATTCATCTACATTTTATTCTTTGCTCTTAAATTTTGTCAATGGATTGATCATGTGATTGCTTTTATGCAAATATAATGCAATTTAGTTTTCAAATGCATGAGTTTCAACTCATTGTAAGGTTTTCTTCGTTAAGAATTTTTAGTAGAAGATTGTTGACTTTCATCTAAATTGATTTTCTTCATATTTTTTTATTCTCATTGCAAATAACAAATAATTGACAAACATTAAAAGTTTATTATTTGCAAATTTTTGTGCTAGTTGCATTTTTTTTTTTTTGGCATCTTATAGTAAGAATCTATTAAAATCATGGAATTTAAGACAATAAGACATCCTATATCAATTGGCCTCTATACATTTACATACTTCATGATGTTTATTACAAATAAGAAAATGGATGATAACATACAAGAACTTGAGAAGAAGTAATAGAACTAATTTAAAACTTTATCGCAATAACTAATTAGGTTTTAGTGAGTTCTACAACCCAAATCATTTGTCATTATATATTTTGACTACCCCTTTATCAATTAATATAGTGTTCATCAAGTGTTTTAGTTGTAATTAACAAATAGAGAGAAGAAACATGCATATATGCCATGGAGTGTTCAACAATGAACATAATAATATATATGTAATATTATAATTTTATGTTTTTATGGTTGTTGGTTATTAGTATTTGCTTGAAAGGTATATAAGTTTGAAAGAGACAGACACAATAATATCATAAAGAAAGAGAAGAGAAAGATCGCTAGAGAGATAAATAATAAGTGAAAACTAAGTTAGTGAATTGGATCTTGTCATCATCCTGAGACAAATGCAATTATATCTTCATGTGGTCGTAGATGTAGATAAATTTGGACAAATCAAGTAAATTCATTACTGCACGTAGGCAAGAATTTTCCCCCTGACAATTGCAATTAGAGCAAAACCATTGGACCTTGAAGAAAATTGGAAGCAGGAATATTGAAAAATTGGTAAGTGAGGATTAATAGGTTTAATTGAAAGAGTTTCAGGCAGTACAAGATAAAAATTAAGGACTATTTGTAACACAGAAAGTTGAATCTACCTCTTAGATCCAGAGCCCCTAGCATAAGCAAATATAAATGGGATTCGACTAACGAGCATTAAGAGTTAAACACCCGTCACCGAAAAAAGATGTTTTCTTCAATATATTATATGAAAAAAATAACAATTGACATGATGAAAGGTCACTCGGACATGTATGAGGATTCTTTAATAATAAGTGTATATAATGAGAATTTTAGTTGAAGGTACTTTCACAACAATACCTATTAACGAGTTCAATATGATCACAATTAAGTTAAGCTTGATTGATCTTCAAATAGTTTGTGCACTAAGCCTTTATGAGTTGGAACTATAATAGTTATTGACAATTAATGAGTTCAATTTACAACTAAATAAAGGTCAATTGATCCAAGCATGTGTTTGGGCAGCGGTGGTAGTGCAGTGCAAAAACGCATCGTAGTACTATTTGAAATTGCGTTATGATCGCATTTTGAAAAATCTACGGTGAGAAAGTTATGTTTTTCAACCTGACCTGACAGAGTGCAGTGGTTGCTAGAAAAATACGATCTGACTTTTTAAAAATAATTTTTTTTAATATCTATCATAGGTTTTAAGATAGCGGCTTCTTCTACAACAGTTCCACCACCACGTTTTCAGACTACTGCAGCTACCCCAAATAGACCCAAAATATGAAGGATAGAGCTTCATTGCGCCTAGAAAAATGAGTTTGAGTTTTGACAATTGTTGTTGAAACAAATCTACAAAACTAAACCTCAATTATATTTGTGACATGTCTTAAGAACAACATTATGTGAGAATTATATGAAGGTTTTTTTTTCCTCTACAAATATATTAAAATTATGGGAGAGAGTAATTGAGCATAGGTTATGATGTGATATAAAAGTTTCTCACAATCAATTTGGTTTCATGTCAGGTAGATCTACTATGGATGCTATACATTTGTTAAGAGGTTTGATGGAGAAGTATAGAGAAAGTAAGGAGAATCTACATATGATATTTATTGATTTAGGAAAAACTTATGATAAAGTTTCAAGAGATGTTCTTTGGAGGGTTCTAGAACAGAAATGAGTTAATATTGGTTATATTCAAGTCATTAAGGATATGCATACTAGAGCTATTACTTGTGTCCAAACACAAGGAGGATTGACAAAATATTTTCCTATTTCAGTTGGATTACATCAAAGATCAGCTTTAAGCCCTTATCTTTTTGCTTTAGTTATGGGTATTCTTACAAGGCATTTATAGGAAGATGTACCTTGGTGTATGCTTTTTGTTGATGACATTCTTCTTGTTGATAAGATTAGAGAGGGAGTCCAAGAGAAACTTGAATTATGGAGGTCAACATTAGAGTCTAAAGGTTTTCGTTTAAGTAAATCTAAAACTGAATATATGGAGTGTAATTTTAGTTGTAGAAGTTCTAGTGGTAGTGTTGTGACATTAGGTGAATAAGTCATTAATAAGAGTGAGCGATTCATACATTTAAGCTCTATTGTTCAAAATGATGGTGAAATAGATGGAGATGTTATTAGTAGAATTCAAGTTGGATGGTTGAAGTGGACGAATGCATCGGCTGTTAAGTGATAGAAAAGTTCTACTTAAACTTACGGAAAAATTTTATAAGATGGTGGTAAGACACAATGACTTATGGTGCAGAATGTTGGCCAATAAAAGAAGCATAAGACTAAGTTAAGTGTTACGAGATGAGAATGCTCGGGTGGATGAGTGGCTTTCTTGTTAGAGATAAAATGCGAAATGAGTATGTTGGGAAAAAAATTTGAGTAGCTCAATGGCGATAAGATTAGAGAGTCGCCTTAGATGGTTTGGCCATATAAAGTGTTCTTGATTAGGAGAGTAGATGCATTAGATTTCTTATGTTAAAGCGTAGAGGTAGACCTAAAAAGACTTGGTTAAGATGTATAAAAAATGACCTTAGTATAATTGAATTAAATGAGAATTTGACACATAATAGGGCACAATGGAGACGAAGGATTCATGTAGCCGACCCCACTTAGTGGGATAATGGCTTGTTGTTGTTGTTGTTTGTTGTTGTACAAATCATCTTACAAGAAGAAGAAGTGTAGGGGGAGGCAATAGATGAGATAAATTCAAATCTCAGGAAAGGGGCCAATCAAAAGATTATAACTATGCATGCTCGTAATATGTAAGACTGAACACATGAAAAGGATTATCCGCAAGGTACGGGTAAAAAAAAATTCAAATCATATGGATGAATAGATGAATGTTGCATATGAAAAAAAATGTATAATGAATTGGTCCTCGATGTGTCGATTTGAACGCCTTTTTGTTTCCTGTGTTTCAGGGCTCCAAAATTTGCTACAATAATACTTAATCTGACACCAAAAGATAATGATGCCTCCCTCACAAAGAAAATGCTCACTTTCTAAGCGCATGAAGCCGATGGCTAAAGGAAAAATGCGGCAAGAACCGAAAATGTTAATCTCCCTTCGCGCGCTGTGTCGGACAGGACAAGCTTCGCGTGAAGAAGATCGCCGATTGGCTAAAGAGAAAACGCGGGAAGAACCGAAGAAGTAAATCTCTCTTCGCGCGCTGTGTCGCGTGAAAAAGATGCCGATGGCTAGAGGGAAAACGCGAGAAGAACCGAAGATGTAAAAAAAAATTCAAATCATATGGATGAATAGATGAATGTTGCATATGAAAAAAAATGTATAATGAATTGGTCCTCGATGTGAACAGTCCTATGAAATCTTGGATGTTGGAGTTAGATGCATACTATCATTCAACCGCACTTAAAGATTCTTAAAAAAGAATAATGCAATATAATACGAGGAAATTTATATTGTTTATAGTGAACCCTTATGCATTATGAGCATCAATGATGTACAAATTTAAGGCTGATGATGGACTATGTAAGAGCATAATAATATGAGGTGCAATCCTAAATGAAGATGAACTTCATCTCCGTTAGGCAAATAGGTGAAGGCAATTACACCTTTACTTTTTATACTATTTCTTAAAATATGGACAAGAGTATTATGATGATAGCATATAAAATAATGATGACATCAAACACTAAAACAATAAGAGCAACTAAAAATCAATTATTAGTGCTTTTGAAAGTGTAGTACAAGATAATTTTTTTATAACATAGGAGTTTTCAAAAGATAGGGCATTGTAATGCAAATAATATTTCAACATCAAGAACAACGCAACATCAAGGTGAAGGCTAAAATAAAACTTGACAAATTCAGGGCATTGAGATAATGAAGATATCATGGGAAGCTGCTGACAACATGCCTTGGGCGAAATAAATCGATTAGCTTACACTCATTGCTAGAGATCAATTTTAAGATAATGAGTTTGTCATTAAAGTTAAGTAGTTTTCAAGGTAGTAATTGGAGGAGACAAAGGAGATAAATGATGGAACAACTAGAGTTGTCCATGATCCATGGTTGACAAAAGCATTTTAAGCAATAACAAGTGTTTTGGAGACCAACAATTAGTGTGAACGTTAGTGGAGTCGTCTAACTAGAGGTTCAAGTTCAATTAAGCAATGATGATAAGCCGAGTAGCTAACAACATTGCGTGATTGAGAGAAGGAACACACACACACAAAGTCTGTGAGGGAACTCACTAGAGGGGAAGAAGCCGATAAGAAGGATTCACTAGCAACAAGCCCCTCTATTCAGACCATTCAGGTCCAGCCGAAGGAGTGCAAGCGACCTTTGGAAAGAGAACTCGCCCCATACAAACGCCTATCATAGTATCACTTGCCTCATTCAGGAGACTACCTCCGAAGGACTCGATGAATCTTTTGTATGGACTACATTATCTCAAGGGATCATGTAAGGTCTACATTACTCTTAGTACTAGCAATCTTACAAAAAAGGCTTTTATTCAAGTTGTCCTTCTTTTCACATTTGTTGTATTACTTATTTTGTCCCGCTTAGTCTTACTCTCAATGAATCTCTTGTAAGGTCTGCATTAAAACAAAAAAGAAAAAAACATACACACTTGCACAAGGGCCATCAAGTGTTTGATAATGAGTATAATAATATGTATGTATGACATTATTTTACTTAGGCTATAAGGTATTAATCTCTGCTTGGACAGATTACCAGATAAACAAAAGAAAAGTGAAGAATATTTCAATAACCATTCCTATATCCATAATCTAACTAGTAGAATTATCTGCCTATGCAACCATGGACGTTGGTGGGTCTCACCAAAGCACACAACTTCTTGTGCATTGTTTTATTGTGTTCTT
The DNA here is from genome assembly GCA_021442155.1 of Cymbidium sinense. Taxonomy (NCBI): domain Eukaryota; kingdom Viridiplantae; phylum Streptophyta; class Magnoliopsida; order Asparagales; family Orchidaceae; genus Cymbidium; species Cymbidium sinense. The sequence continues at coordinate 83,838,775 of CM038223.1, forward strand.
ATTTGCATATATTTTATTTGTCTTGTCCTTCTTTGGCATAGCTTTTAGGAGCATGCATATCTCCAACACTAACTAGGTCTAAAGACACCAAATAGGAACTTCCAATTCACTGATCGAGCAAAAGCAATAGTAAGTTAGGCTAGAAGGGGTTATCAATCTCACTCTACTCTTTCAATTTGTTACTTTCGGTACGTCCTATTGAAGGCATAAAAATTCCGCAATGGTGATAAACAAAAAGTGATAGTTTCAATTCACTGGAATTCGATGTATTATATTACTTGAGCCTACTCAAGAAAAAGAAACTCCTCATATATAGAACAATACACAACCCACTGGGTTATAAAGGTTGCATCACTAGACAATCAATTACCATAATGATGAGCAACAACAAAGGAGAGAACAACTCTTAACTAACAACTAGATACATAAATTAGCTTATCTCTACAGCTATTAGTGTTTTTAATTTTAAATATATATTGAGGTATCGTCTTGATTAAGTTAATTTCAAAAAGAGAAAAAAAAAACAAAGCCAAACATGTTTTTGATACCATCTGTTTTTCGACTAGAAATTTTGATAAAGAAATACATTGTGCATAGAATACTCACCTAAATAAACACATGCTAAATTACAATGATGCAACTATGCTTCCTGCCCCAGTTCAGATACTAGTTGGATGTCTTGTAGAGAAAACTTATGTTCATGAAATAGTTTATTTCATACCCTAGCGGGCACAGCCTCACTAACATGACAAAAGAGTCCGTCATGGTATATTATATATCATAAGATAAAAGGTGTATCTATAACATCTATATGGAGTATATTAATTTTAAAAAAAATGGAGATGATTTACACAACAGGAGTAAAAATTAAAAGGATACAATCTGGCCATGAGCTAAAACATAACAAGGCAATAAACAACGATAATGCACAACAAACTGAAGTTGTTCAAGCGCTCAACTCAATATCTACCGGTGTCATTTTTGAAAGTCCACATAAATATATCAAGCATAATGGGTTGCAAACTAATACATAAGAAAGACTAAACGTGAAATGGATATTCAACATAGCACCAGAGTACTGTATAGAAACAGCTGCAAAGCAACATGCAGTAGTTGAAAATTTCTGCATAAACATGTTATCAGAATTTGAACACATGATATAAACATCCTCTATCAAACACCCATTTGATAAAAAAAGGACATTTATCAGAAAATGCTTCCACATTTCTCGATGACTATTCTGTTCATGATAAAAAATTATCCATTTGCATGGCTAAACCAACATGATAATAATGAATAGCTGTTAAATATTGCACCAGTATATGTTTGGCTCCAGAATAATGATCCGATTTGGCTAATTTATATAATAAGCAACAAAAAGATAAAATCTATCATGATATATGATGTGCAGATCGTAGGCCTTTAGTATTATACACAATCAAGCAACGTGGAAAGATCAGTATATTGGTTATAACTTAAAACAATAAATCTAATCACAAAAAGTTAACTTCTACACAGATAAAATAGGATCATAAATCAGGTTTTAAAATAGCATAAATACACCCTAGAAATCAAAACCATGTAAAATAACAATCACATTTCAACGAAGCAAACCAAATAAAATCTAAGCCTCAGCCAATTACCTGAATCGATATTGCCCTAAGCCATGCTTGATTCCCCACTTGAACTCGCCGACATAACGGCTCCCATCATCACAAGTATGCACACCATAACCATGGCTCTGACCATTCAACCATTCTCCTGCATAAATATCCCCAGTATAAAACCGATAAACCCCAAATCCATTTCTAAGCCCCTTCCTATACCGTCCCTTGTATCTGCTCCCCTTAGTCCAAGTCTCCGCGCCATACCCATCATACTTAGCATCAACCCAATCCCCTTCGTACTTGCCACTCTTATAATAGTAGTAAACCCCACTTCCGTGGCACTTCCCCCACCGGAGCTCCCCCTCGTAGACGTCGCCGTTGCTGTAGACCTGTACAGCAAGGCCGGTCCGGCGATCGGTGCGAGTTCCTCCGATTGACCACAGAAGCGGCAGAGTATGCGGGCGAGGGAGGACGCGTAGAGAGGGCAGGAAGAGACAGAGGAGGAGGAGAAGACCAGAGGAGAATGCGAGGATAGGGATGAAATCGATGAGGAAAGAGTTAGTATCGCTAGAGGAAGTGGAGGATAACAGGAGAAGATATATCGAAGGGAACAGGATGAGGACGAGTAAGCGAAGGCGGAGGCGGAGGCAGCGGAAGGCGGTGAGGGGGAGGCGCGAGGGATGGGTAGCAGTGAAGAAGCGGCGGCGGTTTCCGGCAGTCGTAATCATGTTGGGCCGCTTCTGGGGTTGGGGATGCAGAGGAGAAGCATTAGGGTTTGGAGTTTGATTTTGATCGGAAGAAGCGGAGTGGGAGAGGGTAAGGACGGAGGAAAGGAGGAAAGGAGGAGAGCGCTTCAACATTAGACTAGATTTATGAGTGTGGAGCTTATATAATCACAATTCTAGTGAGATAAGTTCAACTTAAAATTCAAAAATTGCAATTTTATTGGATATTGTTAAGATAAGTTTGTGTGTAAATACGGTCTTTCTTCATCGTTATATTGTATTGGATTTAGGAGCCGCTTCCGGTCCTATCGGTCCTATCAACACATTGGTAAGTACAACATGAAAATCTAAATTTGTTACTTCGTTGGATATTATCATGTAGGTGTAAACGAGTCGAGCTTGAGCATACATAATTTTTGTTTATATTTGACTCGTTTAAAATTTACTTTGTTACGTCAATTCGTTTATATATCGTGAAATGTCAGACGATTCTAACACAATTTGAAACAAATGCCTTTTTTGATGCCTTATATATAGAGAGATTCAAACTTGAATCTTTTGTATAATAAAGTTTTAACCACTGTATATCAGTATTTGTGATATATAAATGTATTATATGTATATATAATAATAATAATAATAATAATAATAATAATAATAAATAATAGTAATAAATAAAAATAATAGTAATAAAATAATAATAATAATATAATATAATATAATTTTTATTTATAAATCATCAATCGACATCGAACAAATAATTGTTACAAATTTATATATCGACTGAAATGTATGTTTGTTATGCTTAGTTAATGAACGAAAGGTTAACACCGCTCACAACAACGAGCTTTTTTGATCCCTATCATGCGTTTGACCAGATATACAATCATGTTAAAATTAATAACTTTTAAAATTAAATTTAGAATAATTTAAATTTAAATTTTTAATATTTTTATTTGAATTAAATATTTTATTTACATGAACTCAACAATACCACAAAAAATGATCAAATGTTAAACATGTTTAAATTAAGAATTTGAAGTGTTATTAGAAGTTTGGAAAGATTAATTATTAAATGATCAAATGATTTTTAAATTTTATCTGTTTATAAACAAATAAGGCATCTCAATTATAGAAATTCGATAAGCCTAAGATCACTTAAATTTGATAACACTAAAATGCTTAAATAATGAAATAATCGTCAAAGATTCAATATCATCGAACCGCCATCATCCCTTTAATTCTACCTCTTCTATAATTACAAGAGATCAAGCTTGAGTGCATTATTGTAAGCTCGTCTTCTTTTCTCTAATTAAGGAGAAGGGCAAAGCTTCATAAATTTTCTTATAAAATGGCACACTATTTTTTTTTCTAAGATTTTTATATAAAAACTATATTATTTTTTGTATTTCTCACTCTGATATATATTTGAAATATCTTAATGCAAATTTAAGATGTAACACTGTTATTCTATTTTCCTCAAAAAATTTAGCAAACAATAACTTTGAGTTTTAAATATAAAAAAAAAAGATAATATTTGGATACTAATTAAGCTTAAAAAGAAGTCATATAAAATAAATCTATTTATAAGGATAAGGAGGAGCAAAAAAAAATTTATATTCACATCACTTAAATTTCTCCCTTAAAAAAAAAATTAATCAAAATCATCAAGTGCGTGGCAGTTTGTCTTTTTTATTAAGAGGAACTTAAGCATTAATTACAATTAAATTTTAATCAGCAATCATCCGTATGTCTTCTTTTGATTTCATCCAATATCAGAACAAGTGGCCGCACACCTGAGCTAGGTGGCAGTTCTCGTATAATAATCTCTCAAAAGCAGACAAATCGGTATCTTCTTCTACTTATTAAGCGCCATAAATATAATTAAGGAGGATTTCTATTTTAAATATTGATAATAATTACTAAGATATTTTAAGGATTAATGGAGCTCACAGTTTCTAATTAATACTTATTAGAATAAACTTTGTGTAGGTATATTATCTGCATTGGACGGATTTAAGGGGAGGGTTAGAGGGGGAACATGTACCTCAACCTCAAAATTTTGATATATTTTAATATTTTTAAAATTTTATTTTCTTCTATATATTATAAATAATAATCTGAATATTTATTTTATATTAAAATGAAAATAATAAAAGAGTCATGTTCAAATTGCCTTCTTATTTAACATAATTTTTAATGTGATGAGTATTATTGGAGCTTCAGGCTAACAGTATGATCAACTTAGAGAAAAATGTCTAAAGAGTGATGAGCTTATTAAAGGATAAGATTTAAATAAAAAAATAACACTTAGTGGTCGACGATAAAAGGTGGGGACCACATTATGATTACTAATGATGTTCATTATTGTTGTGTGCGGTAGAATAAAAGTTTATGTTGTAATTTTATTGTGAAATTCAATACACATAGATATTTGAAAATGAAAATTAATTTTACGAAAAATCTCGGGAAAAATCAGTAACCCAAGAAAATCTTCCACCATATATCCGTTTGAGACAAAGTTTTCTCGATAACGGATTAAATTATATACGAGAACGACCGACAATTGTAATCTCGATCAGAACAAACATGAAATTGCTGTGGCCAGAATATGTGGACAATGGCTGATAATGAACATGGAGGTGCGCATGATCGGCCAACAGCGGATGATGGCGTGGAGATGGCCGATGGCACGATGGCCGGGCAGACGGCACGCGTGATGAACGCGATAAATGATTGATGACAAGATGATCGATGATGCCGGCCCAACTGGTCGCGAACGCCACCGGCGGCCTACGGCGAATCGCGACGCGGCAGGGATGACCGCGACGGTGATCGATGATTATAGCGATAACCGCATGACGGCACGGATTTAATGATTGGCGGTGATGACCGACGACGGTGGTTGACGACGATGAGAATCGACGGCATGAGACGCGGCATGCGAGGCGACCGCGATGGTGGCCACCGATGGTCACCGTCGGGTGGAGATTATGTTTTTTAAGCTTTTTTCTCTCTCCCTCAGAAGAATGGTATATTTATAGATTATAAGGATCATATTTTTGTAAATACATGCAAAATTCAAACCATTTCATCGGATGACTCAAAATGATTTTCTTGATCATCTGATGTAATTTAAGTATTTCGGATGACTCAAAATGATTTTCTTGATCATCTGATGTAATTTAAGTATTTGAATGCTCAAATAAAGTCAGAATCAAGAAATCTTGGGCTTATCAGATCCAGCTCGTCAAAATGCTTGATTTGATTATAAACACTCCATATTTAGGAACTATTTAGGGATTTAACTTATATCCCAAAGTTTTCAATAATATTTTAAGTGCTTGATCTAGACTAGTTTCGACTTAGGATCAGATTGTTTTTGACATCAAGATTCGTGCTTCAACTAATGGAATTTTTAGTATCATATGAGTTGTCCTCCTATTTTTGGATGGCATTATCTCTATCATCCAAAAATATACACCAAATAATTGAAAATAATAAATTCTTCAATCAAATTTGCGGGTTTATTAACAATATAGTTTGAGAGAATACATCTTTATGTGTGCACATAATTATGATCACGGAAGCGGGTGCAGGGCCGCGGGTGCGTGCGGATGCTGGCGGGTGTAAAGCTCCGGGGTTACGGGCCACTAAGTGTTCGGGCGGGCCCATAACCCCGTAGCTTTATGCCCGATGAGCATTTTTTTCTGATTTTTTTCAATTTTTTTTTCTTTTTTTTCCCCTATAGTGGGCTTATAAAAATCTCATAGGGTCAAGTGAGGAGACACAACTCCCATATGCTCTAGTGTTCCTCTACATTGGATAATAAATCATCTAGTAGAAGTTTAAGTGCTAGGGTAAAAAAAAAATATTTCTTTTTTTTTGTTAGCGAAATTCTGACCTTCTTCTTTAGGGAAGGTCATTCACTTTGTTGATCGAGACTCATAGCTCATACGGCGAGGCTTCGATTTTCCCTCGAGAGAGACGTCAACTATCTTCGTCGGACTGACCGAGTTTGGAGGTGATCAAGGCCCATAGTTCATATGGCGAGGCTTCAATTTTCTCTTGAGAGAGGCGTCAACTGTCATCGTCGGACCGACCGGGTTTGGAGGCGATCAAGGCCCGTAATTCATACGGCGAGGCTCCGGTTTTCCTCGAAGTTGGCTTCTTGTCGGACCCGGGTTTTGGCGATCAAGACCCGTAGTTCATACGGCGAATCTCTAATTTTTCGTCGAGAGGGGCGTCAACTATCCTCATCGGACTAACCGGATTTGGAGGCAATCAAGACCCATAGATCATAAGGCGATTCTCCTATTTTTCTTCGAGAGAGGCGTTAACTATCCTCGTTGGATTGACCGGGTTTAGAGGCGATCAAGACCCGTAGATTATACGATGAGGCTCCGATTTTTTTTAAGAGAGGCATCAACTGTCCTTGTCGAATCGATCGGGTTTGGAGGTGATCAAGCCTCGTAGATCATACGACGAGGCTCCGGTTTTCCCTCGAGAGAGGCGTTAACTGTCCTCGTCGGACCGACAGGATTTGGAGGTGATCAATGCTCATATTTTATACTTTTTCTTGAAACTTCAATTGATGGTTTAATAGTTGACAACTGCTAAGATGACGGCGAAACGTCAATTAGGAACCATCCCTCATATGTATGCATATATTTTTCGTCAGATCGTAGGCGAAAAATTTTATCCAAAGCTGCCCGTGAGCAACAAAGTTAGGAAATGATATGTCAAAGTATTGCGGTGAGTGAGTTGCTTCACACAATTCTCAGACTTTTATCTTTCTCTATCTTTTTTTTATTTATTATATATTTTCGTAGGATGATGGTTGAAAGAAAATCAATAGTGTGACAGCTACATACGATTTATCATCCACTATCACAGCTGATAGTTTAATGGTGCTCCGCAAGAAATTTTATTTCTCTAATGAGTTGGTGGTTATTGTTGCCAAAAGTCATCGTTCACCTCAGATACTTTCTTGTTCGAGATGATTCTTCGTGCAGGACTTCGATTCCCTCTGGATCCTGAACTAATTAAGATCTTTAAAATATGCAGTATAATTTTATCACAATTTTTATTTCGAGCTTTAGTGATCATCACTGGTTTGACTGCCTTTTTTAGAGAGCATGGTGTTACTTTGAACATCAAATACTTGCGTCGAATGTGTAGATTATTCACATGTGATGCCTAGAGACGTGTTTCTTATCAAGCTATAAAGAATTGAATAGAATTTTTAATACGGGATATATCTAGAAATTGATCTAATGGATTCTTTTTTGTGAAAAATGAGTGGGGCCTCCTTGAGAGATGAGGAAGATTGATTGACCTTTCAGATCCATTGCTGATTGAAGAGAATGAAATCTTAACGAATCTTAATATTCCTGATGCAGGAAGGTTGCAGTATGAGTTATATCACATTTGTAAGTATATAATTGAAGATAGAATGTTCAAAGTTGACATTTCCATTCTGATAGGAAGATCTCGTGCTCTTCCACTGAAGAGATCAAGTAAAGGTGATGAAAGGTCTCCTCATATTCACAAGATTATTTCAAGAAGCCCGTTATGAAATCATGGTGATAACAATATTTCTTCTTTAAAGAAAAAGAAGACATGTGCCGAAGTAACTACGTCATTGCAAAACTGGAGCTAATATTGAGAATTGTCTCTCAAGTCCCAGCCAAGTTTCTGAAGACCCTTCTCTAGATTCATGAGATGAAAGGGTTGAGAGTGAGTTTATGGGAGCATCTTCTAGTGATGAGGAGGACGTTGATATCATGTAGTATCACTTTGTTGTCCTACAACTATGTGCCATTGAAAATTAAATAAATGACGTAGAGGATAAACCTCCTAAATGCGATCGGATTCGATCAAACTCGCATTGATTTGAAAATCTGGCTTCATAATGCGTAGAAAATATTAAAATTAATTAAATAATAAATATCAAATCAATTAATGATCGATCAAATAATTAAAATTAATTTTTAATGAAATTACGCACAAATCAAAGTCAAGAAGCCTCGACGATGTCTAAACGACCTCTATTCGCGGAATTGATCACGTCGTCGTCGCCGAAATGTCGAAACCTATCAAACGATGCCTTCCGCGATTGATTCGGCAAAGTGTGCATGAGCGTCGAGCAATTTGAGCGTGACGTCGCATAATTTAGACCTAATTTCACTACGACTGCCGCCGACTTTGCTCAAACGACCTCAGGTAAAATCGATGCCGCTATGTCGGCATAACCGTAAATAAGTGAAATTAACACTCATATTGTTAGAGTTTATTGCATAAAGTAAATTCATAAAATTTAATGTGAAATGATATTAATTTGCAACTAGATTAATTAGCGGCTGCCTAACCCTGTTATCCTTACCTAACCCCTGCTGCCCGCTCGACCAATGTGAAATAACCCACCACTGCTTGGCCGGATTAAGCGGTTCTAACCTAAAGGTCGAAAGGAATAGGCTCTCCCTCACGTAATCTCCTTCGTTGACCTCATTCAACATTCTTTCATTCGATTTCTCCTCTCTCGTTCTGACTTCATTGGCTCGTATGATTCCCTTCGGATCGGCTCCTCTCATTCCTGTTTGCTGGACGCGATCCTCCCTCTCATGCAGAGCTCCTTCTTGTTCTTGAAGCTCGCCTTCTCATCTTCCTCTCTCGCTTCATGACTCCGTCTCTGCTGAAAGAGAAACTGCTCTATTGTCCGTTTCCCTCTTGCTGCACTTTTCCAAACTCCCATTCAGCTTCTTTCGTTTCTGCTCACTCAACCTAGTCGAGCAAACAGAGTTCGATCCTTCTTCTTCCAACCAAAACTCCCGTGTTGTTGCTTCAATCCTATAAGTTATATTTCATATGTGGGTTTTTCAAGGAAATGATTTCCTGGCTTATCCTTATATGCCTATGGTTGGATTACATTTTTTTTATGCACTTGTAATGAAATGAATATATAATGTTAGATTTTTGGTGTAATGTGAGTTACTTGACTTCCCCTCTATTTCGGCCACTCACTTTGAGCAAACCGAGCAACCAGTCCTTCTCGTGCCTTTGGCTATGGCCATCCTACTTTTCAGCTGCTATCTTGCTTATTCTCTTTAGCAAATCTGTATGCTTTTCCCCTTCCTCCTTCCAACCAGATTTTCAGTTATCCTATGGACACAAATTTTCAATAACATTCAGTTATTGATAGTGGTTCTTTAAAATCATATTTAAATCTTTTGGCAATTTTTGCTCTTATTGTCTTTATTCTTGAACTCCTGGTGACTAGCTTCTTCAAGAGGAAGCTGTATACTTGGTGTTTTCTGTTTGTTGGAGTAGTTGATTCAGTTTTAATGATTATATTTACTCCATGGTGGTTTCTTATGGTAGTATATATTTTGGCAAGCTTTATTAATATACCATTTTATGTTGTTCACGGATGAGCATCGATGCCATGGAGGAAATTGCCAAAGCTAGAAAATCGACCGCTTTGTTATCCTGTTTCTTCTTCGTTTTGCCTTAAATCTTGGATTTGGTAAATCCCATTGGCGTGCAATTTGTGGGATTTAAACAAATCAAGTATTGAGTGAGAGGAAAGATGAGGGTTACCTTCGGGATATCTTGCTTTTCTTTCTCTTTCTTTCTAGCAACTGAAGTCTCCAGGTTGTTTCCAATCAACCCTAAGCTTTACACTACTATTTCGGTTCTCTTTCTTGGATGAAATGGGTTCGGTAAATTCTTATTGTGCATATCTTCTGAAATTGGGTTGTTCTTTCTATGAAATTGAAATGAGGAAAAGATGTGATACTTGATGTGAGAAATGATTTGAATCTTTGCTTTGTTATCAAGTGTCTACATGTTTTATCATTGCATACTATTTTTTGTATAAAGTCGATAAGCAAAGAAGAAAAGGAAATTGATTTGTGGTGATGATTTATGATATGATTGCTCGCCTTGCCTTGTCCTCATCCCTTTCTATCATTTGGTTACTTATGATTATGCAAATGAATGTTTAGCTAAATACAAATGAATGTTTGGCTAAAGTAAAATTTCAGATTTTTGCATTTGACAAAACCTAATATGGTTACTTGTCCTATGAGGGTTGAAAGTTGTTTGAATATTTTACAAGTGATTGTTTTAGTTCAATCGAAATTTCGGTTTATATATATATGAAGCATGTTACTTCCTTGCATTAGTTAATGAAGGAGAGGTCAAGGGAATGATTGGCTTTTGAGCTCCCTACTTGCATATTTGTCGTTTATCATTTTGATATCGTTAATAGGAAATGCTATGCTATCAAATTTTGTGGTGTCTCAGACATCCAATGCGCCTTTCTGGCTAGGCCTCTTCATGGCAACCCCACATGTGGGGAGAGGAGGTAAAATTTTGATTATTATGCTCTTAATTAAATATACATGCAAGCAACTTTTTTTTTATCATGCAAATGCAAGCTTTAAATTTATTACTATAAGTACCTACTCATATTTCTCCAACATGGTAGGGAAACTTGTTGATATGCTTAACCCATGCACGCTTTCTTGCGTGGCAAATAAATTTGGCGCTGTCACACCTACCATGCACATCTTTCTTGGGTGGGAAGGCCCTAGTCCCAGCCCCATGCTGGGATGTCGAGACGCCAAAATTTTTATAATAAAAAAGGGAGATAATAAAAAAAAGAAAGGGAATTTTTTTTGGCTTAATCCTAGAGTATGTGCAAAATTCATTTATGGATGTTGTGATTCTTAGCATGCTGGAAATTTATGGAGATGTGGAAACTGCATTTTTTTATTTATTTAGTAAGCATGAAGCTTGCTAGAAATTAACTTTATTCAAGGGGAAATTGTTGAATTTTGTTTCTATGAAAGGGGAAAAGCTGTCAATTTACTATGTGAAGGGAAAGGTTGTCAATTTACATGTTGAAATCTATTTTGCCTAAGGAAGTGATACTTGCTGAAATTTTATCTCTTTCTTATGGGAAATGAAATCTGACATTTCCATTATTAGATACAAATGTTCCTTAGCCTTAATCCATATTCTTACCATATAGAGGAAGTGATATTTGCTGGATTTCTTCATTACCTATGGAAAGTAGTCTAAACACATGCATGATATCAATCCCATGCTGTTTGTTTTCTGTTTTAAAGGTTTTGTTTGAATTACCTTGTCTAAAATGATCCATGATGAGGGAAATGATGCATGTCATACCTTCCTTTCATGATACTTTAAATAAAATAAGAGAGGATTTGAAGTGTTATATGACTTGGATCATGGAAGGTTCTATGTGTTCTTATACATAAAATCTAAAACTAGAAAGGGTGATCTTATTTCATGCAAATGTTGATATATATATATTTTCATGAACTTACTTTGGTTCCAATGCAATGCAAGCTATCCTATTTGTGGCGTATATGTCATGAATTGATTTAAATGCTTCTTTATGTCATATATGAATACTTATGCTTCAATCTCTATATCATGAAAGCTATCCTATTTGTAGCAAGTATGACATAAAGTGGTTAATATGAATGCTTATGTGTTGAATTTATATATCATGCAAGCTATTTTCTTATTTGACTATTATGACATATATTGTGTAATGCTCACCTTAGGATTCTATTTAGCTTGACATGTTATGAAATATATTTTAGACATGTGCTCAAGCATAATTACCTCACCTACTTTACTTGTCATTCCCACCATGATTTACATACATCCATGGGACATAGTGAAAATATGAAGCAAACACGTATGGAATAAATTAAATCTACCATATGACATGACATATATCATGAAGATACCCAAATAGAAAATTATCAAGTTAGAAAGAAAACTTACAAGTCTATGTGGCACAACTTAACCCTTTTCTAAGATTGAAAGAACTTGGACTAGTAGTACTAAAAAGAAGAGGAATATAAGAAGTAAGTTTCATGAGAGGTGAATCCTTTCTTATTTATAGGCTTCTCCTTCTTTTTCATCTATCTTATGACATCATAACATAAGCCTTGTCATAAGTTGCATGCAAGGAAATCATCTAAATTTATGCCATTTGTCATATCACAAGCACATGCATGGATATGTGGCATGCCCTTATACATCTTTATCACTTCCTTTGAAGGGAAAATAAACTCTTTTTGCCATATCCTCTTAATAAAATTTAATGGGTACTTTTGCCCCATTTGTTAGGAGCTTGCATATGAAGGAGGTGAATTTTAATTAATTTACTTGTCTCTTAAATAACATATGACATCTACTCATATATTTGTCTTCTCCTCACCATTATTAAGAGAAATATGGGCTATGGGTCACAGTATGATGGGCCTCTAAAAATAATTTATTTCAACCTCTTTCTTTAGCTGATTTGTTACATAAGGAGAGGATTTCTAGCCTATATCTACTTTAGGTCCATTACTTCATAGTTGATTAAATGGACCCTCAAAATGATTTATTTTAGCTCATATCCCTTGCTGATTTGTGGCATAAAAAGAGGATTTTGGCCTAAATATTATGCATATCTTATTTTCAATCAAATGTATAAGTCTATTTTAGGTCCACTACTTCATGATGGATCAAATGGGCCTCCAAAAATAATTTATTTCAGCCTCTTTCCCTTCGAATGGCATAAAAAGGGGGATTTTGGCCCAAATGAAGTGTATATCATGTTCTCAATCAAATAATTATTTCTATTTTAGATTCCTCACTTCATTTTTGGCCTGAATGAAGTATCCAATAAATCAAATATCTAGAAAGACATGTGATCCAAATGCAAGATAAATACAAAAGAACAGATGCTATACTTCCCAGTTTGGTCTTCGGATCGGGTCCAGGTTAACAAAACTCAAGAATCAAAATTTGACATATAAACTTCAACTTAAATATCTTAATGTCTATGCAAAATTTTTAAAAGAATAGATACTTGTATGTATGTATGTTGAAGTAATCATCATGTCAAATACAAAAGAACAGATGCTATATATCCTGGTTTGGTCTTCGGACCGGGCCCGGGTTATCAAAACCCAAAAATATCGCATCAAGAACTAAACTTGCAAATTGACACCTACATTTCAACTTGACATTTACATGTCCATACAAATTTTTTAAAAGAACAGATACTTGTATGTATGTTGAAGTAATCATCATGTCAAATACAAAAGAACATATGCTATACATCCCGGATTGGTCTTCGGACCGGGTTCGGGTTAACAAAACCTAAAAAAATTGATATTATAAGAATTTCAAATTAATAATATCTAAGAAGCAAATTCTGTCATATATTACAAGATATGAATCAACTGACATATCTTCTAAAATTCAAATTCTCAGGAAGGAAAGTCTCAAACTCGATCCTCTATGTTCAAACTAGAGTGGACAAGATTTTGAAGGATTATACTTTTTAAGATAATGAATTTAGACCCGATCCTCTGTAGAAAATCGGACAGAGTAGACAAAGTCTATCAATTGATATTAGCCCTATGATCGAGAAAGGTAATTATAATTAAAATTTTAATGATAAATGATCATATATTCAAATCTAAAATCAATCATAAAATGATCAAAATTCAAAGAAAATAACAAAATATAAATAAAAATGAAATGAATTATTTAAATTAAAAAAAAATAAAAAAATCAATCCACCTCCAACTGTCTTGGGTGACAAATTAAGAAAACTTTTACTCACAAAGAGCTAATGTCAAAACAAATGCATAACTATATTCACACTCAAATGTTTTTAAAGCTCGTAAGGACGTGGCTCGTGTCCTCTGTCTGCGTGGTTTTGCCATGATATGACACCACATAAATGACGGTTACGACGTGAGCCCTCTGACCGGGTGGTTTGCCCACCATTAAATTATGGTCACGACCGCAGCCTGTATGTTCCCCAACGGCTTTGCTCTTTGAGCTGTAAAATATAGAATGTATTTGGTTGGGAAAAAAGTCCTATGTTAGCTAAGGTTGACTTATATTTGTCCCCTTAGACAAACTCCACCCCAGGTCTACAAGGACACCTTGGACGACGTAATCCATGTGTTGCTGACAAGGATCTTCAGTCAGGTTGGGTCGATTACCTCCTCTAACTAAGCGTACCAGAGACCACGACAGCCCGGGACGACGGAACCATGGGATCTAGATCGATCATCGCTCCCCACAAAAAAGTTTTAAATTAAAATAATAAATTTCATAAGTTCTAAACTCCACTCACCGCAATTATATACTCGTTTCTTTAACGATTCATTAACTAGCCTTAATCAAAGTGCTCAAGATTGGGAGGGTAATTAACTATACTTGCACTTGGAAAACCCGGAACCAGATATAAAAAATTCTCACCAAATGAGAACAAAATCTCTAGGTAGTGTCTTATCTATTATTCATCTACCTTCTAAAATTATCACTGACACTTAATCAACTCTTTTCTTTTCATTTTTTCAAAAGAGGTCGATTAATTTTGATCCCACGATTTCATTGGGGACATGTTTCTCTTTCCATCTTTGGCTAGTCAAATCTAAGTTATAATTGTAATGAGGTATAAAAAAATGAATGAAATAAGAAATGAAAATGAAATGGGAAATGATAAGTTAAACTTGATAACTTAAAAGCTTGCTACTTAAAGTCTTAAGTCATTTGAGATTTTATTTAGTGCATATGCTTAATACATTTTATCTTATTGTACCCATATTTTTGCAAGTAAGGTGATAATATAGCTATTTTTAACTGCTTATTTTTACCTTTAAACCCCAGAATGGCATTACAGAACACAGCTGTCACTGTTACTCTCAACAATGGCGCCAACATCCATTTGGCCAACACCATCATCAATGCTAGAAGTACCGGGGCTACCATCCAGTTTGATAGCTTTGACTTCCCAGCTATTCTGAATGAGCAAGTTGCTAGGCCTCAACTTGTCAAGTACAAACTCCCCGCACCACATGCGCAAATCTCAAAAGGTTGAGATTGTGACCCTCTACTGTAGGGTCACTTCAAAAGAAATAATCAATCTTTGAGAGGCTCGCCCCTTGGAGACACCAATCATGAAGAGGGTTGTTACTTGGCGACCGCCTCCTAGTCCCTAATAATGCAATCCTCGCTGAAACCGCCCCGGAGGCAAGATGCTGAAGCTTCTCCATTTAGAAGCAAGCTTAGCCGGAGGCAAAGAAGAAAGAGAAGTCTTGAGCTGCGTGCTCAACACTTAATGCCTGTGCAGCCAGCTGTACAACCAATTATGGAACCAACAGTGAGTGTTCCTACCCAAAATCGGTTTGATAACCTTAAGTGGGTTAAACAAAACAGCTCTATCAGCGGCCCTTCGGACCCCACACAGTTCCTCCTCACGAGGAAGCCCAAACTATATCCGAAGTGCATCTGCTCCAAGTTGCCAAGGAGAGAGGCATGAAAAGAAAATATCAAGGTCCTGTTATCAAGGATGCTAGGACTGCTCCTCCAAGGAGACCTCATCCCGTAACTCAAATGGCAGGACGCCAACCGATCCATATCCCACACGGTGAGCATCGGGGTGTGACACTTGGACCGCATGTCCAGGAATCCACCAAAAGGTCCCGGTGGAAAGGTAAGCAGATATGGAGGCCTAGGCCTCAAAAAGAAATTGCTTTAGAGCAAAGACATGGCGTGACATCTGGTGTGAATTCTCGGAGATCCTCTCCAACTCAAATCTATTAACGATGGGAGCCTAAAAAGAGGGTCCCAGATGATAAAATATCTGACGGTAGACACCTTGGAGAATCCTCTAGAGGATCCCGTCATCAATCAACTCCATCCCATCAAGAGGAGGTTAACTTCGATCGAAGCCCTCTAATTGAAGAAGTTTCGATTTCACACTTGGAATCGGAAGTCCATTGGAGACGTCGATCTAAAATCTGTATCCAAGGGGACGAAGAAGAAGAGGAGGATGCAGCGACTGTTGAAGTGGTGTATATGGTACAACAAGTCGGTGAGCCATCTGATGTACGCCAATATCAACATAGGCGTCCTACAACAGTACCTTCCCCTCAACCTAAAGAACAATAAAATATTCAAATAGAGGAAGCATCCTCTGAGTCTTCAGGAGAGGAACAACAAGAAGAAGATGAAAGAGAAGAAAATCCCACCTTCGTCGATACTACCACTTTGGCAGAAGCGCAGAGACAAATTCAACGCCAGATGAAAGCCAAAGATAAAAAAATCGCTCAATTGAACACGAAAATGAGCAAAATGATGATGTAATGACTGCAATGATGCGCTTAATGAAGAAATATTACAGAGGTCCAACACCCCCAAATAATCATCAAGCCTCTAGCAATGCCCATGACAATCCTCCAATAAATTTGATCTCACATGCTTCAAGGGTCCAAATTGAGAAGCGAGGATTGAAATAAATGAGTCAGCTAGATAACTTGCTTCTCAAAATATACAAACTATATCTGAAGCTGTGATAGCCTCTTAACTTGATATTATCTTGAATGAGAAGATCAAAGTTGTTATAGCTGCCGGATAGGCAGAAAAATTGGTGAGCAAAGGTCGCCCATATCCCGCAGAGTATGATCAAATTCCATACCCAAAAGGATATTCAATGCCAAAGTTTAATCTATTTGACAGAAATGATAATCTAAATAACATCCCCAGTTCAAAGCATCACGTACACGGGGGCAATGATGCATTATTCCATCGATTCGTTAGTAGTCCCCATTGCTTTGAATGATATCTTTGAGTTGTCAAATGACTCAGTCAAGACTTTTGCCAAACTTGAAAATATGTTTTTTAAAAGGTTCACCACCGTAGTCAAGAAAACAACCATTGCTGATCTCGCCCTTGAGAAGAGGAAGAAAGACGAGTCAGTAACCAGATATATCACACGTTGGCGAAATATGAGTATGAAATGTGAGCAACAATTAGAAGAAGAGCATGCAATCCAATTGCTGATGGGCAACATCGATGATAAGATGGCGCCTTATCTCTACATGGCTTCAATTACCATATTTCAAGAGCTACTTGATAGGGTGGCTAAATTTGAGAAATTAAATTTGTCAGATGGATAGATAAATAAAAAAAGCAAAAGCTCGGATCAGAAGAAGGGTGAAACACATTTCACTTTATTCAAGAAGGATACATGCGGTTAGTCTATAGACAAAGAAAGGCTACCTATTTATCAAGAAAGACCAAAAATAGTCAATTCGCTCTGACCCAAGCTCATACTTGGAGGTAATGATTTATATCAAGGTCACTTGAAGGCGACCAAAATAAACAAAAAGGCGAATGACTCAATGGCCCCAACCCTAAAGAAAAGCTGAATAAGAGTATTCTTTTAAGAGGAAAGTGTGGCTAAATTATTTAAGCATGCACTCAAAAGCGGTCTCATTCTGAGTGTAAAAGAGGTCCAAAGAGGGACAATAACAATCTATTATTGTCCATATCATGTATTTCATCCATCCTATTAAAGATTGCTACATATTCAAAGATTGGCTCGAATGGAAATATAGAAATGGAGAATTCACATTATCGGACAGTGTATTGGTGTGTCCGAAGAAAGAATCCACAAAAGGAATCACCTCATCTCCAGTGCCATCAAACAAATATAAAAGCAAAGAGAAATTGGTCAATGATGAAGGATGGCAGGTCATAGTCTCTAACAAGACTGTGAAAATGTTAAAATAACTAGAAGGTGTTCTAGCTGTTCAGTGGAAATCACCACTCGAGCCCGTACTTGAGCTGAGATAAAACCTAAGTTATGGGAAGGCTAGTTCATCTCATGAAAGATAGCCTAACCAAATACCGCAAGGGAAGGCTAAGAAACCTACTAAATAAAAAAATAAATTAAATAAAAAGAAGAAGGTAGTAGTACAAAATATTATTACTACTATTGATGGTCACAACGTAACACAAAGGATCATCAATAATATGGAAGATTACATACAATCAGCAAGACGGCCTATCACACTTGCTGAATTCATTACAAATCTTGGATCGGAAGAAGTAGGGAAGAGAACTTCCTAGTCTTGCTTGGTGATGCATGAAGGCGATAACGACTTAGAAGAACTCCCCAAATGAAGATGAATCGAGCTCACCATATCACAGACATAAAAAATATAAAGTTGGGCGTAATTCGAATCTTGTATCATTAGGCGGAGCGAGCGAATCTTGAAATCATCGCGATGCAAATGAAGTATCACAAAATGAGAAGTTGAAGCGGTGAGTTACGCCACCTCAATAGAGGAAAGAGCCAATGAATAGGGATAAAGGAAATCAATAAAAGTTATCCCTAAGGATTCAAATAAGAAGCCTTCATCAAAGGGATTGACTACAATATTTTATCCCATCTAAGAAAAATTCTGGCAACTTGTGTATCTGAAGCACTTCTAATGTCGGAAGATCCAGTAACACCTTAATTGAAGAGAGCTGGGAAAGTTTGAAGCATATTTTTTGAGCGTCTAGAGACCTTGCATGTTCAAGAGCCTCCAATAGTCACATTTTTAGAAGATGATCTAATACTTGGGACTGCAGAGCACAATCGCCCTCTGTATGTTACAGCTGAAAGTGATGAAATTATAATATCGAAAATCTTGATTGATCCCAGTTCCTCCAAGAATCTTATGAACTTGAGAACTCTTAGATGGCTATCTCTAGATGTACAACATCTGGGATGAGATAAAGTCATGGTTCAAGGATTCAATGAGAAGGGACAGAAAACTATCGGGTCATTTGTACTTCCTCTTAAATTTGGAGACCTCTACATAGAAGCCAAATTTCATGTGATCGATGCAGATACTTCATTTAGAGCTCTTCTGGGTCGACCATGACTTTATAAGTATGACATTGTTCCATCTACATTGCATCAATGTATGAAATATTCAAAGGATGGAGAAGAATGCCAAATTGCGGGTGACATGCAACCTTTTGTGGTGCATGAAATGAAGATTTATCAAGATGCCAGTTACTTCCTTCCAAAGGAATCAAAACTAACTAAACAGCTATCAAATACTGCATCTACTTAAAAACTCATAAAAGAATGAGTTAAGAAGAAAGTAGAAGTTAAAAAGAATAAAGAAAAAGAGATTGTTCCAAATATTCCTAGGAATATAAAGAACAAGTCTAAAATTAATAACAATGTCCCTCATCTAGGCAGTGATACTGAAGAAGAAGATGAATGTGTTCTTTCCCAATCCAAAGGTCCATGCGAATCTTTCGGTAAAGCACTGAATGAGGAAAATCAGTTTGACTCTGATTATGAGTTTGAATCTGCTTTTGAAGGTAAGGTGCAATGCACCTACTTTAAAATAATCATAAATCCATCAGCAATAGAGACTACTCTCACTCCTTCCTCATATTTTAAAGAAATCACCCTGAGAAACTTATAAAGTCGAGGCGGATCTTCTATGTACCTCCTCTCCTTGGAAAGCATGCGCCAGGAAGCCTATTTTATAAATCCGAGGGGTGTCAAGAAGAAGATCCTGATTGGGTAATGCAATTATCTGAAGAAGAAGAAGCTATGCCCATAAGAATACCAAAATATTACTCTCAAAAGATACAAAATCTGATGCGTAAGCATGGGGTCCAGGCTGGAGCAAGTAAGCAAAGGACTAAGCTCTTTGAAATGATGTGGTACCCAAAAGGTTCTCAAACCATTGCTAGAAGAAATAAACATACTACCAAAGGCCTTAGTTTCATCCAAGACAATGGTCCACAAGAATATACCTGTTACGCTATAATAAGAATAGAAGTTGAGAGTGATGATGAATGTTAGTCTCACAAATAATGAAGAAGTAGAAGCGGGCCGAAGAGCAAGATGGTGGGGAGGCAGCTACTATGAATAAACTTAAAGAAATTAATTTGGGAACTCAGGAGGATCCACACCCTACGTTCATCAGTGACCTACTTCCTGAAGATAAAGTGGAGGAATTAAAAACTTTGCTCTGTGAATTTAGGGATTGCTTTGTCTGGACATATGTTAAAATGCCAGGCTTATCCCCTGATATAGCTGTTCACAAACTAGCAATCAAGCCAGATGCAACACCAGTCAAGCAAGCCTCTAGGCGAATGAGATTGGAGGTTGAAGAACATAGTTGCAGAAACCAAGAAGCTCATTGAAGATTTCATTCGAGAAGAAAAATATCTTGGGCTAATATTGTCCCGTGAAAATGAAGAATGGTGGTCATATCATATCGACTTGAGGATTTAAACAAAGTATGTCCAAAGGATGACTTTACACTTCCTATATCAGAACTGTTAATGGATAACACTTCAAACCACAACATATTCTCATTTATGGACAGATCATCAGGTTACAATCAAATCAAGATGTATCCTGAAGATGAGAATCATATCTCATTCAGGACGCCAATTGACATATATTGCTACACAGTCATGCCCTTTGGCTTGAAGAATGCTGGAGCTACATACCAAAGGGCTATGACACAAATCTTTGATGAGTTGATTCATCAAAAAGTAGAGTGCTATGTTGATGATCTGTTGTCAGTATAGATCACAAAGATCATGATTTAAGGATCGTCTTTGAAAGAATCAGAAAATATGACCTCAAGATGAATCCTCTTAAGTGCGCCTTTGGAGTTTCTTCGGGAAAGTTTCTTGGATATGTTGTGCATCGTGGAGGGATTGAAATCGATCCCAACAATTAAAGCGATTGTCGAAATGCCTCCTCCTAGGAGTCTTCGTCAACTTCACTCCATATAGGGACATCTCGCATTTATTAGAAGATTTATATCAAATATGTCAGGCAGATGTCGACCCTTTGCAAAATTAATGAAGAAAGATATTTCTTTCAAGTGGGATGAAGAATGTCAAGAGGCCTTCGATAGTATCAAGAGATATCTATTGAACCCACCCATTCTTGTAGCCCCAATCTCAGGAAAGCCTCTCATCTTGTTCAGCTAGAAGAATCTTTAGGTGCTTGTTGGCACATAATGAAGAAGGAAAGAAAATGCTACGATATTATAGAAGACTAATAGAAGCGAGCGCATTATTCTCAATTGAGAAGCATTGTTTGGCGTTAATTTTTCTTTGCCCAAAAGCTGTTACATGCTATCTCATAAAATTACCCTTATCTCAAAGATCGATCCATTGAAGTTCTTGATGACAAGATCAACGTTGGCGTCAGCGATGGACTATCATACACAATTTGATATTATATATATGTTCACCAGAAAGCGGTGAATGGGTAAATTCTAGCAAATTTTCTTACCGCTCATCCCATACCAACAGACTCATTGCTTAACGATGATCTTCTCGATGAGCAAATCATGCACATATATGAAAAAGAAAAGCAACAAATATGAGAATTATATTTTGATGGAGCTTCGTCCATCAAATACACTCAACCATCAAATCTCCCAATGGCTCGAGCTGGTATCGATCTCATCTTGATCACACCTGAAGGTGGCATAATGAGACATTCTTATAGATTAACTCAACCAACCAACAATGAAGCAGAATATGAAGCGTTGGTGGCAGGTTTAGAGGAAGCCATTTTCATGGGAGTCCAGAATCTGCAAATTTATGGTGATTCTCAACTCATCATTAATCAAATGTTGGGCCTTTACAAGATCAACAAGCTTGAATTGGCCTACTATCACAAATGAGTCCTCGAGCTTATGAATCAAATTCTAAATATCATTATGACTCGAGTCTCCAGAGCTAGGAATAGCAAAGCAGACTGCTTAGCTAAGCTAGCTAAAGAAATGGCGAGTATGGACGATGACGATTATATACTAATCAGTGTTTGCACTCATCGAATCCTAGAGCCAATAAGTTTAAAATCCCCGTTGGAAGAGGGGTCATCAAACAAATCACAGGTGTCGCTCATGTTGCTCCTTACACTCCCTTACAAATTACTTTCCTAAGTCAACAAGACCAGCTTCAAACCATTCCAGAAGAAAAGCTCCAACCTGGGGAAGCCCCAAAATCACACAATGAAATTCTTACAGTAGAAGAGAAGGAAGGCTGAAGAAAGCCCTTTATCGACTACTTCAAGGAAGGCAAATTGTCAAGTAATAAGTTGATAGCTGTACAACTTGAGAAAAGGCTTCGACTATATGCTTATGTTGGTAATACTATATATAGATCCTTGAGCGATGTGGATACAATGTTTGAGAATAGAAGAAGCCAACAAAGTAACTGTTGAAATCCATCAAGGACTTTGTGGTGCACCAATCAGTCCTAAAATGACTTTCAAAATTAAAAGAATTGGATACTATTGGTCGTCTATGGTAAAAGATTGTATCAATCATGCCAAGAGATACCATGAATGTCAGGTCCACGGTAACATAATTCATCAACCTTCGAATCCGTTGCACCCAATGATAGCTTCTTGGCCATTTGAGTGCTAGCAGACAGATGTAATTGGACCAATTGATCTGCCATCATCAGCTGGTCACCGCTTCATCTTAGCAGCCACCGATTATTTTTCCAAGTGGAAGCTGCACCATTTAAAGAAGTTACAGCTGAATAAGTGACTAACTTCTTTACCCACAATATTGTCTATAGATTTGGTGTACCATGCCGAATCATTTCAGATAACGGATCAACCTTTAAAAGAAATAAAGTTTTTAAGTTTGCTGATCGGCATAAGATTGATTAACGATATTCGTCAATTTATAATCCTAGAGCAAATGGCTTGGCTGAGGCATTTAATAAAATATTAGTCAAATTGCTTAAAAAAATTCTCACAAGAAATAAAAGAGAGTGGCATACCAAACTTGTGAAAGCGTTATGGGCTTACCGCACACTTACAAGACTCTAGTCTACCCCCATGCACGGTGTTTGGGGTGGCTTTTACTACCAGTGGAACTACCTTCGCTCCGAGTAGCCATTCAACAAAATCTTACCAAAGATGAGAATGTTCATCTACAGATGGAAGAGCTTGATGCGCTTGACAAGGTTAGGCTCCAAGCTTAGCAAAATCTAGAAGTCTATCGGGCGAGGATGTCCAGAGCATTCGATCATACAGTGCGTCCTCGAGCTTTTCAGGAAGGGGAATTGGTCATCGTGCTGAGAAGACCAATCATCCCTCATCGCAGAATTGGCGATAAATTTGAACCTAATTGTGATGGACCTTTTATTATTGAAAAGGTATACCAAGAGGGAGCCTACCAACTCGTGGACTTCAAAGGTGAAAGACCAATGCCGCCAATTAACGGTCGGTATTTAAAGAAATATTATACATGAAAGTGTGAATGGACAAATCTTGCATTTAAAAATCTTCATTGCCAAACATATGGAAATTTTCATTGGAAATTTTCTTGTAACACAAGAATGCATTTCCAAAATAAAATAAAAATTCCCCTGTTAGACAGGGAGTATTTTTAAAAATTTTATAGTAAAGTGTAAGGCATTCCTGGTAAGACACGGGGGCATTTCTTTCTCTTTGAGTTGACATCATGCCTAGTGCCAAGATCCCCACGTGCATACTCAAAAATATATGTGCAAATGCTCAAATTTAAAAGTCTTACTGACCAAAGAAGAAAAATTTTCAAATCAACTTCAACAAACCAAGTTGGATATACATTTATCATCCCACTTCAAATCTAAAGGCTCGAGTTGGTGTATAAGGTCGACTCAACACGCTAAATATGGTGATAGTGCAACACTCAACATGCCACAAAGGCAGTAAAGATCCTCATCTCGTTAACAGAATAAAATCCTTCAAATGCTCGACTCAAGTGGGTGTATAAGGCTCGACTATGCCAAAATACGGGCAGTGTTGACATGCTTACTCGGACACCACAAAGACCATAGTAAGGGATCCTCCTACTTTGTTAGTTTAAAGATAAGAGCATCCAAATCCCTAAATCTCTCCAACTTGGTGAGTTCAAGTGACCTAGACTGGGAAATCATCTCTATTGGTCATAAGGTCATTTTCAAAATGTCAACAAAAAAATCCTGACTTAAAAGGCATTAAGCTGAGTTTGGAATCAAATATAAATGTGAAATCTCAACTCCTTTAGTAAGTCTATCAAAGCATAAAGCAAAGACCGAAGAAATTTCTTCTTCAGTAAGTCCAATCAAGCAAAAGCGAGGAAGAAGAAGGATCTCAATGTATATAAAGAAATCAGAACTAAGGAGTTTTATCATCAAGATGTCCATTACATATGCAAAGCACAGGACTAATGACTCTTTGCCATTGATCCAACACAAGCTTTGAGAGCTAGGTCATCGACATGTATCCTTCCACAATCCTAGGCGGGGTAGAAGGTAATTCTTTCGCGACAAATCTCTAAGATAATTGGGACTTTCCCTCAAATCCGTCAATGCATGAAGCCAGGATAAAAGGAGGCATAAGATACGAATCCTCGAGTTGAAGTCTTCAACAAGTCCGTCAAAGCACAAAGCACAGGACCGAAGACATTTCTATCTCATCAACTCCATCAAGTCCGTCAAGGCATAAAGCCAAGATAGGAGGAAAATATAAATCCCAAATTTTGAGATGAAATCTTCAATAAGTCCGTCAAAGCAGAAAGCATAGGACCGAAGACATTCTTATCTCATCGACTCCATCAAGTCCACCAAGGAACAAAGCCAGGACAGGAGAAAAATAAAAATTCTGAATCTCGAGACTGAGTCTTCAACAAGTCCGTCAAAGCACAAAGCATAGGATCGAAGACATTATCATCTCGCCAACAAATCATCAACTCCATCAGGTCTGTTAAGGCACAAAGCCAGGACAAGAGAAAAATATAAATTTCAAACTCTCAAGAGGAAGTCTTCAACGAGTCCGCCAAAACACAAAAGCCAAAGACCGAAGACATTCTAAATTCTCTGGACAAGTCAATGATGACAAGTCAAAGCATCTCCTTCATCTAGTCCATCAAGCACAAAACATTGGACTAATGACAACAAATACTGGTTCAACGAGTTATTGTAGTCGAACTGATGAAATCCAAATGCTTGCCCAACTTGAGAGTTATACTCACTTCTATCAAAGGGCAACAATCAGTTATTATTAAGAGTTATAGAAATTACAACTTTAGCGTGACATCCAAACAAATTTCTTGGAGATCCGCAAGGTCAACTAGTGTGCAACAAACACAGTCTGCTCCATACGCGCACCATGTTTATTGGGGGGCATTTGTTGACCTACAACTATGTGCCATTGGAAATAAAATAAATGACGTAGAGGATAAACCTCCTAAATGCGATCAGATTCGATCAAAATCGCATTGATTTGAAAATACGGCTTCGTAATTCATCGAAAATATTAAAATTAATTAAATAATAAATATTGAATCAATTAATAATCGATCAAATAATTAAAATCATTTTTAATGAAATTACGTGCATATCAAAGTCAAGAAGCCTCGACGACGTCTAAATGACCTCCGTTCACAAAATTGATTGCGTCGTCATCGCCGAAACGTCAAAATTTATCAAACGATGCCTTCCGCGATCGATTCGGCAAAGTGTGCATGAGCGTCGATAAATTTGAGCGCGACGTCGCACAATTTAGACCTAATTTCACTACGACCGCCGCCGACTTTGCTCAAATGACCTCCGATTGTGAAATCGATCACGTCGTTGCGTTCGGCACAACAGAAACAACTAAAATTAACACCCATATTGTTAGGGTTTATTGCATAAAGTAAATTCATAAAATTTAATGCGAAATGATATTAATTTGCAATTAGATTAATTAGCGGCTGCCTAACCCTGTTATCCTTACCTAAACCCTGCCGCCCGCTCGACCAATGAGAAATAACCCACCGCTCGTTTGGCCAATGGGATTAAGCGGTCTAACCTAAAGGCCGAAAGGAATAGGCTCTCCCTCACGCTATCTCCTTCGTTGACCTCATTCACGGCATTCTCTTCATTCGACTCTCCCCTCTCTCGTTCCTGCGGCTCTGGTGCTCTCGTCGATTCCCCACGTGGGCTCCCTCTCGTTCTGCTTGATTTGGATGCGATCCTCCCTCTCACATAAAGCTCTTCCTTCTAAGCTCTCGAGTCTCCTCTCTTCCTCTGCTCTTCGACTCCATCTCGAAGCGCGTCGAAACGAAGCCCTCTATCGTTTCCCTCTTGCCACACTTTGCCAAACTCCCTACGGTTCCTTTCGTCTCTCTTCGCCTGAACCAGTCGCAAGCGAGGATCGATCCTTCCTTATTCTTCCAACCTGAAACTCCCGTGTTATTTCGTTTCAATCCTAATTTTGCTATGTGGGTTTTCTTGAAGGAAATGATTTGGTTTATCCTTATCGTTCTATGGTTGGATTACATTTTTTTATGCACTTGTAATGAGATGAATATATAATGTTGGATTTATGGTGTAATGCGAGTTACTTGACTTCCCTCTATTTATCGCTTTGAGCAAAGCGATGGTCCTTCGTGCCTTTGGCTATGGCCATCCTACTTTTGATTGCTATCTTGCTTATTCTCTTTAGCAAATCAGATGCTTTTCCCCTTCCTCCTTCCAACCGATTTTCGTTATCCGTGGACACAAATTTTCAATAACATTCGCTTATTGATAGTGGTTCTTTAAAATCGATTTAAATCTTTTGGCAATTTACTCTTGTTTTCTTTATTCTTGAACTCCACGGTGACTAGCTTCTTCAAGAGGTTTATAGTGTTTTCTGTTTGTGGGAGTAGTTGCTTATTTTAATGATTATTTTACTCCATGGTGGCTTCTTATGGTAGTATATATTTTGGCAAGCTTTATTAATATACCATTTTTATGTTGTTCACGTGATGAGCATCGATGCCATGGAGAAAATTGCCAAAGCTAGAAAATCAGCTTTTTTTTTGTTATCTATCTTTCTTCTTCATTTTGCCTTAAATCGATTTGGTAAATCCCATTGTGCAAATTTGTGGGATTTAAACAACAAGTATTGAAAGGAAGTGAGAGGAAAGATGAGGGTTACCTTCGGGATATCTTGCTTTTCTTTCTCTTTCTTTCTAGCAACTGAAGTCTCCAGGTTGTCTCCAATCAACCCTATGCTTTACACTACTATTTCGGTTCTCTTTCTTGGATGAAATGGGTTCGATAAATTCTTATTGTGCATATCTTCTGAAATTGGGTTGTTCTTTCTCTATGAAATTGAAATGAGAAAAAGATGGAATACTTGATGTGAGAAATGATTTGAATCTTTGCTTTGTTATCAAGTGTCTACACATGTTTTATCATTGCATACTACCTTTTGTTTAAAGTCGATAAGCAAAAAGAAGAAAAGGATTTGTGGTGATGATTTATGATATGATTGCTGCCTTGTCCTCATCCCTTTCTATCATTTGGTTACTTATGATTATGCAAATGAATGCTTAGCTAAATACAAATGAATGTTTGGCTAAAGTAAAATTTCAGATTTTTGTATTTGGCAAAACCTAATATGGTTGCTTGTCCTATGAGGGTTGAAAGTTGTTTGAATATTTTACAAGCGATTATTTTAGTTCAATATGAAATTTCAGGTTTATATATATATGAGCTTCGCATGTTACTTCCATGCATTAGTTGCTAATGAAGGAGAGGCTGAAGGGAATGATTGGCTTTTGAGCTTAGTCCCTACTTGCATGTTTGCCTATTTCTATCATTTTGATATCTTGTTAATAGAGAAATGCTATGCTATCAAAATTTTGGCCGTGGTGTCTCACGACATCCACCCATGCACGCCTTTCTTGGCATGGTGGTGGTGGGCAGTCTCAAACCCCATATGTGGGGAGAGCCAGGGGGATTATAAATATTGATTATTATGCTCTTAATTAAATATATATGCAAGCAACTTTTTTTTTATCATGCAAATACAAGCTTTAAATTTATTACTATAAGTACCTACTCTCATGTTTCTCCAACATGGTAGAGAAACTTGTTGATATATACTTTATGCTTGCATGCCTTTTTTAGGTGTCTCACGACCACGTACCATGCTTTCTTGGTGTGGTGGGAAGGTCTAGTCCCCAAAGTAGCTCCTATGGATTCTGTAGGAGGTCAATTTTATAAAGAAAAAAGGGAGATAATAAAAAAAGAAAGGGATTTTTTTAGCTTAATCCTAGAGTATGTGCAAAATTCATTTATGGATGTTGTGATTCTTATCTTTGGAAATTTATGGAGATGTGGAACGCATTTTTTTTATTTAGTAAGCATGAGGCTTGCTGGAAATTAACTTTATCAAGAAATTGTTGAATTTTGTTTCTATGAAAGGGGAAAAGTCATCAATTTATTATCACAAGGAAAGGTTGTCAATTTAGAAATCAATTTTGCCTGATACTGAAATTTTATCTCTTCCTTATGGGAAATGAAATCGGACATTTCCATTGCTAGATACAAATGTTCCTTAGCCTTAATCCATATTCTTACCATATAGAGGAAGTGATATTTGTTAGATTTCTTCATTACCTATGGAAAGTAGTCTAAACACATGCATGATATCAATCCCATGCTATTTGTTTTCTGTTTTAAAGGTTTTGTTTGAATTACCTTGTCTAAAATGATCCATGATGAGGGAAATGATGCATGTCATATCTTCATGATACTTTAAATTCGAAAATAAGGGAGGGATTTAAAATGTTATATGACTTGGATCATCGAAGGTTCTATGTGTTCTTATACTTATCTTTGAAATCTAAAACTAAAAGAAAGGGTGACCTTATTTCATGCAAATGTTATATATATATATATATATATATATATATATATATATATATATATATATATATATATATATATATCATGAACTTACTTTGATTCCAATGCAATGCAAGTTATCCTATTTGTGGCATATATGGCATGAATCGATTAAATGCTTCTTTATGTCATATATGAATACTTATGCTTCAATCTCTATATCATGAAAGCTATCCTATTTGTAGCAAGTATGACATAAAGTGGTTAATATGAATGCTTATGTGTTGAATTTCTATATCATGCAAGTTATTTTCTTATTTGGCCATTATGACATCTATTGTGTAATGCTCACCTTAGGATTATATTTAGCTTGACATGTTATGAAATACACATTAGACATGTGCTCAAGCATAATTACCTCCCCTACTTTACTTATCATTCTCACCATGATTTATATACATCCATAGGACATAGTGAAAACATGAAGCAAACACATATGGAATAAATTAAATCTACCATATGACATGACATATATCATGAAGATACCCAAATAGAAAATTGTCAAGTTAGAAAGGAAACTTACAAGTCTATGTGGCACAACTTAACCTTTTGCAAGATTGAAGAAAGAGTACTAAAGAGAAGAGAAAGATAGTAAATTTGAGGTGAATCCTCTCTTATTTATAGGCTTCTCCTTCTTTTTCATCTATCTTATGGCATCAACACATAAGGGGCCTTATCATAAGTTGCATGCAAGCAAATCATCTAACTTTTTGCCATTTGTCATATCACATGCACATGTATGAACATGTGACATGCCCTTATACATCTTTATCACTTCCTTTGAAGGGAAAATAAACTCTTTTTGTCATATCCTCTTAATAAAATTTAATGAGTACTTGTGCCCCATTTGTCATGAGCTTGCATGTGAAGGAGGTGAATTTTAATTAATCTACTTGTCTCTTAAATGACATATGACATCTACTCATATCTTTATCTTCTCCTCCCCATTATTAAGAGAAACATGGGCTATGGGTCATAGTATGATGGGCCTCTAAAAATAATTTATTTTAACCTCTTTCCTGAGCTGATTTATTACATAAGAAGAGGATTTCTAGCCCAAATTAAATGCCTAAATCTACTTTAGGTCCATTACTTCATAGTTGATTAAATAGACCCTCAAAATGATTTATTTCATATCTCTTTATTTGTGACATAAAAGGAGATTTTAAGGAGATTGCATATCTTATGCAATCAATATGCCTAAGTCTATTTTAGGTCCACTACTTCATGATGGATCAAATGGGCCTATAAAAATAATTTATTTCAGCCTCTTTTCACTTGCTGATTGGTGGCATAAAAAGAGAGATTTTGGCCCAAATGAAGTGCATATTATGTTCTCAATCAATTAATTATTTCTATTTTAGATTCCTCACTTCATTTTTGGCCCAAATGAAGTATCCAATAAATCAGATATCTAGAAAGACATGTGATCCAAATGCAAGATAAATACAAAAGAATAGATGTTATACTTCCCGGTTTGGTCTTCGGACCCGGTCCGAGTTAACAAAACTCAAAAATCAAAATTTGACATATAAAATTCAACTTAAACATCTTAATGTCCATGCAAAAATTTTAAAAGAACAGATACTTGTATGTATGTGGAAGTAATCATCATGTCAAATACAAAAGAACAGATGCTACACATCCCAGTTTGGTCTTCGGACTAGGTCCGGGTTATCAAAACCCAAAAATATTGCATCAAGAACTAAACTTGTAAATTGACACCTACATTTCAACTTGACATTTACATGTCCATATAAATTTTTAAAAAGAACAGATACTTGTATGTATGTTGAAGTAATCATCATGTCAAATACAAAAGAACAGATGCTATACATCCCGGTTTGGTCTTCGGATCGAGTCCGGGTTAACAAAACTTAAAAAATTGATATTATAAGAATTTCAAATTAATAATATCTGAGAAGCTTATTCTGTCATATAATACAAGATATGAATCAATTGACATAGCTTCTAAAATTTAAATTCTCAAGAAGAAAAGTCCCAAACCTGATCCTCTATGTTCAAACTAGAGTGGACAAGGTTTTGAAGGATTATATTTTTTGAGATAATGAATTTAGACCCAATTCTCTGTAGAAAATCGGACAGAGTAGATAAGGTCTATCAATTGATATTAGCCCTATGATCGAGAAGGGTAATTATAATTTAAATTTCAATGATAAATGATCATATATTCAAATCTAAAATCAATCATAAAATGATCAAAATTCAAGGAAAATAACAAAAATATAAATAAAAATGAAATGAATTATTTAAATTAAAACTTAAAAATACAAAAAAATCAATCCTCCCCTCCGCAACTGTTTGTCCTGGGATGACAAATTAAGAAAACTTTTGCTCACAAAGAGCCAATGTCAAATCAAATGCATAACAATATTCACACTCAAATATTTCTAAAGCTAAGGCGTGGCCCTGTCCTCAGTGTGATTTTGTCGCTGGCCACATATGATTCACTGAGCCCTTTGACCGGGTGGTTTGCCGTGATATGGCACCACTAAATTACGGTCACGGTCGCAGCCCGTAAGTTCCCCAACGGCTTTGCTCTTTGAGTTGTGAAATGTAGAATGTATTTGGTTGGGCAAAAAGCCCTATGTTAGCTAAGGTTGACTTATATTTGTCCCCTTAGACAAACTCCACCCCAGGTCTACAAGGACACCTTGGACGGCGTAACCCATGTGTTCTTGACAAGGATCCTTCATCGTTGGGTCGACCTCCTCTCGACTAAGCGGACCGAGACGATCAGGGGCGACATGAGATTTAGATGCATCATCGTTCCCCCCGCAAAAAGTTTTAAATTAAAATAATAAATTTCATAAGTTCTAAACTCCACTCACTGCAATTATATACTCATTTTTTAACGATTCATTGACTAGCCTTAATCGAAAGTGCTCTCTCAGTATTGGGAGGGATAATTAACTATAGGGGCTTGCGCCTGTAGGAAACCTAGAACCATATATAAAAAGTTCTCATCAAATGAGAACGAAATCTCTGGGTAGTATCTTATCTACTATTCATCTGCCTTCTGAAATTATCACCGACACTTAAACAACTCTTTTCTTTTCTTTTTTTCAAAAGAGGTCGGTGGCGAATTTTCGGATCCCACATACTTGAGGATTCATTTCTTTTCCTTTTATTTATGTATTGTTATTTATTATTATTTTTTTATCTAGAATTTTGATTCTTTTTTATATCATCATGTTAGTGCTGTCAATGACATTAAAATTTTTTTGGGTGATTTGCCCTTATTTTATTTTGACTTATCAGATGTGATTGGTTAAAATATTATTCGACGACGCTAACCTGTACGGATGAGATCATAGGAAGTCCACCAAAGACTTTTTGGCCTATCCTAGGTATTAGTCAAAATATTATTTTACGTCTTACCTGTATGGAAGAGGCTGTGAAATGTCCACCAAGAACTTTTTGACCTATCCTGGATATTAGCCATAGTGTTACTTAACTTCTTACTTATATGGAAGAGGCCGTGGAATGTCTACCAAGGACTTTTTGACCTATCCTAGGCATTAGTGAAAGTGTTCTTGACTTCTTATTTGTATGGAAGAGGTTCAATCAAGTCCCCTTGGGATTGATTATGCCCCGACTGAGACACAACGTGAGTTATGCATTTCACAAGCGGGAAGATTAAATGAAGGAGATTGTTTATATACAACAAGCTTGAAAGAGAAGGTCATAAACTCATTACTCTAATAAGGTCGGTGATACAATCATAAGATAATTTTAACAAAGATATGAGTTTGAAGAGGAAATTTCAAACAAGATAAAATAAAAGTTACAATAATTATGCAGTAAGAATTACTGATAATATTTTCGGAGATTATCGGTGTTCTAAGTTTGAGGTAAGATTTTTCCCTTTGGATCCTTAAGCTTAAATATTCTTGGCTTGACCATAGATATAACCACATAAGGGTCATCCTAAAGAGGTGAGAGTTTATTGGGTTGAGGGCCTTTGCCCATGACTTCAAGACTTCGCAGGACCAAGTCACCGATAGAGATGAGATGAGGTTTCACTCTTCTATTGAAGTGACGAGCTATCTTTTCGTGGTAGGAAGCAGTCCGAAGTAGAGCCATATCACGAGTTTCAAGGAGTAGGTCCAGGTTTTATCAGAGTTTTTTTTCATTACTATTATGATTGAATGATTGAACTCTTAGACTTGGAATCCCGATATCTACTGGTATGATAACTTATGTGTCGAAACACAAATTATATGGTGTCTCACTAGTTGGAGTTCGTGATGTAGTGCGGTAAACCCAAAGAATATTAAAGAGCTCCTCAATCCATTGCCCCCCAGCCTTCTCGAGACGCATTTTTAACCCTTTGAGTATAGTCCTGTTGGTAGCCTCAGTCTGTCCATTAGTTTGAGGATGGGCTACAGCCGTATGCAGCAGCTGAATATGAAGATCTTTACAAAAAGACGTAAAGTCTTTTTCTAGTAATTGGGTTTCAGTGCTAATGATGATCTTTGTAGGAAGACCGAATTGACATACTATATTTTTCCAAGCAAATTATTTAGTATTTACCTCCAT
Source organism: Cymbidium sinense (assembly GCA_021442155.1). Classification (NCBI taxonomy): domain Eukaryota; kingdom Viridiplantae; phylum Streptophyta; class Magnoliopsida; order Asparagales; family Orchidaceae; genus Cymbidium; species Cymbidium sinense. Next base: position 83,872,259 of record CM038223.1, read on the forward strand.
AATCTTCTTAGTGATTTAGCTTCCATTTAATTTAGTAAGTTCGACAACTAAAATGATAAACTTTGTTGCTAGCAGTCTTGGAAAAGATCCATAATATCAATTTCCCATTGAGCAAAGGTCACGAGCTTTGAAGGGATGAGAGCTTTGTATATAGTGTATAAGAGAGGTTAGAGTGCGACTGACAACTCACACATTTTTTTGTAAACTCCAAGGCATCTTGCTTCATCGTAGGCCAATATAATCCTTGCCTTATAATTTTAAGGGCTAGCACCCTTCCTTCTAGGTGTTCTCCACATATCCCCATGTGAACCTCTCTTAATGCATAATCAGCCTCTAATGGTGAGATGCATTTAAGGTACGACCCAGAAAAAGCTCATTTGTATAGTTCACCTCCGATAATAATAAAGTTTGCAGCTTGTCTTCGAAGCGATTGCAGCAGTTGGGTCTTTAGGAAAGATCCCTTCTTGTAGAAAGAATAGGATGGGGTTTATCCATGAAGATTCCTTTATCTCAATAATTGATTATATTACCCATGACTCTTGGATACTAGAAAAATATATTTCCATAGCATACCTTCTCTTAAATAGATCTCCGTGCGGTAGCGAGCTTGGAGAAACAAGTGTTCTTCTCTGAGATGTGAATGATTTGATGTGTCTTGATATGGGCTAGAAGTGACTTCACCAAGCTGAGGCATTATGCTAGCTGGGGATTATGAGTATTAAAATTTTTCTCAACCTGGGAGGCGACAAGCTGAGAGTGAGTGTGAATTATTAAGTTTTGAGCTTCACAATTGATGACAAGTCTCAACCCTGTGATGATAGCCTCATATTTAGCCATATTATTGGTTGTATAGAATTTTAGGAGAAGTTCATACTCTAAGGTATCCTGTTGGGGAAAAATAAGTAAGATTCTTGCTCTGACACCAGTATTTCTTGAAGCTCTATCAACATAGAGGGTCCATTGAGAAGGCGAAACGAGTGTAATAGATAACTCATTTTGTAAAGCCAAACTAATGCGTCTTAGAAAATCGCATGGGAGAATAAAAGTTTTTTATCATTGTTGTGGAATCCAACACACACACAAATATTTGAATAATGAATAAGAAAATTCTAGAATTTTTACATGGAAAAACCCTTAATGAAGGGAAAAATCAAGGCTAAGAAAATCTTCCACTGTATCCATTTGAATTACAAAGTTTTCCGATAACGCGGATTGAAATTATATGAGAATGACAATCCGTCAGAATAAATATATAAATCTGGCGTAGCCAGTTGGGTTGTGAAGTTATCGATGATGACGGTCGGGGTCACGACCAGACAATGTGATGGCGGTGGTGATGATCAGCGAAAGATGGCAGCGATAATTCTGCACCGGTGGTGGCGGTGTCTGATGACGATAATGACAGACCGCGATGACAATGATGATCGATATTGAGACCGCGGCGAAAGATATCGCAGCGACCGGCGAAGGTATGAGCCAGCAAGCGATCAGCGTGGCAAACGGGGATGACCAGCCAGCGGTAATCGCAATGATGGCAGCAATGATTCAGCGCGGCGGCAACCGGTGATGACGAGGGCTGGAGCGATAGTGGCAGCAGTGGCGGCGGCTGACGGTATGATGACAAGCGGCGTGGCAGCGGCAGGCGATAATGCTGGCGACATGGCGACGGTGGCGGCGTGATGACTTGCGGTGGTTAGCGGTAAGCGGCGTGGCGGCACGGTGGTTAGCGGCAGCCGGCGGTTGTGGTGCGTGATGTGGAGGATTTTCTTTGAGCTCTCTCTCTTTAGTTTGAGCTCCCCACATGTGAAGAATGATGTGTTATTTATAGATTAGAGGGATGACATTTTTGTAAATATATACAAAATCCAAATCACTTCATCGGATGACTCAAAATGATTTCCTTGATCATCTGATACCTTTTAAGTATTTGAATGCTCAAATAAAGTCAGAATCAAGAGATTTTGGGCTTGCCCAAGATACGTCAGGCGATTTGATTATAAACACTCCATATTTAGGAACTATTTAGGGATTTAACTGATATCTCAAAATTTTCAATAATATTTTAAGTTTTTGATCTGGACTAATTTCGACTTAGAATCAGATTACTTTTGACATCAAGATTTATTTTGATTAGTAGAATTTTGAGTGCCATATTAATTATAATATTTTACTAAATGATAGATGTAATTAAAGTTGTGTTAGAGGATGGCATATGTTCCGAATAAAAAGGCGAGACATGCGTATCATTAAAATCATGAGTATTTTAATTCATGTTTTGCTTTGTACTTGAAATCACATTTGAATTGTCATAGTGCTGAAAAAATAAAAATAATATATTTTGAATGTCATGTACTGACTCAAATATCTAAAAAGAGATTACAATATAAGAGATAACAAGTGAGATAGCTTCATTAATAATAATAATAATAATAATAATAATAATAATAATTATTATTATTATTATTATTATTATATATATTAAGCAATACAAAATTGTTATTCTTAATATAGAAGATAATTAGATTGCTCTTAGCAATCATGATCATAAAATTTAAGCAATTACAATTCTATGTTATTTTTTAATTGAAATATTCTACATAATCATTAATATGCAGCTTCGAGACTTAAATAATTATTTCATAAAAGATAAATACATATTTGATTTTATTTATAACTTGTTTAAATTCAAGTATTTTTTTTAGTACATTCAATAAAGATAAAATAATTAAAATAAAATATTTTTTACTCAAATGATTTGACATCATTAGATTTAATGATTATGAATGATCAATTAAAAATTTATATTTTTATTGAACAATTTAATGAATAAATTTCATTCTTAGAAGATATTAAAATACTTGCTTAGAACATAGTAAAATGAAAGAAAGACACTTAATATCATCTTATTTTTAAATTATTAAAACTAACATTAACTCTACAAGTTATTATACTAAGTATTGAAAAAGTTTTTTTGATTATAAATATTATAAAAAATTGATATTAAATAGAATTAAAGATCAGTGGATAAATAATATTTTTATTAATTATATTGAGAAAAATATATTAGATGACATCGAAAATAATATAATTATTCAAAATTTTTTGAATATGAAAAGCAAACATCATTAATTATAATTTTTTTATTTATATCTATTTTATTTTTTATCCTTTTCTTATAAATAGTCTAACTAAAAAACTTTTTAAAACCGTTAATATAGTTTTGATGTTCACATGAAAAAAATAGTTAATGGCACTTTTTAATTTATCAGATTGTTTCTTTCTTCGGAGAATTTTTTTTTGACTTCACTATTGTTAATATTCCAAAATTAAAAATTCGTGTAGCTACGAGCATAACTCATCAAATCAAATAAATTTAACTTGTTACATTACTTGACACTTTATTTTATCCTAATAGCTTGTATTGAATATCTCATACTTTGAGATAATTGTATTTTTTGTAAAGCTGATTGTAAAATTGCTATGGGAAAATCAGCAATTTAAAAAACTGTTGTGGGTATTAGAATTTTTTTTTTTATTTAAAAATTCAAATACCAACTTTCTAACACTCATTATTTTCTAATAACTCTGATTTTCAAAAGCAATTTTTTATCACAAAATTTTTTGAAGCTGGTATCCAAATGCAACTGTGGGTGCTTTCTGAAAATCAGAGTAGCTAGAAAGCTATCTAAAATACACCCTAAGTGTCTCGAAGATCTCATTCAATATATTAACCTGCATTTGAGTACCACACTAAATATTAAAAATTAAATCAAACATGGTTTAAATCTATTATTTAGATTTGATTTGATTTATGATATGACCCTGAAAATTCCACTAGTTGAAGCACGAATCTTGATGTCGAAAACAATCTAATTCTCAAGACTAGAGATCATTATTATCAATCGACTCTTGGGTGTTTATAGTCAAATCGGCGTCTTGATGAGCCGGATCTAACAAGCGAGATCTTTCGACTTCATTTGAGCATTCAAATACTACATCAAATGATCAAATGAATCATTCGAGCCGTCAGATGAAGTGGGTGGTTCGGACTCCTACTCTCTATAGCCCATTCTTCGATGAGGCGCAGAGAGAGAGAGCTCTAAAGCTTGAAGATCCTCCAAGCACTGTACCACCACGGTTGTCAATCTCGCCAGCCGCTAATCCTCGTAGTCAATGTCTCTCCATCTCCATCGGCGACCTTCTTTGTCATCATCCGCCATTCTCATCTACCACCCGGCTTATTACCACGGACTATATATATTGTTGTTATCCCGACAATTCTGTAATTATTGGGAAAATTTTGTACTCAAACGGTACATAGTGGAAGATTTTTTTCTTTAGTGATTTTTCCTATTCGAGGTTTTTCAATTTAGTTTTTGTTCACTCTTTAAATATCATTTACATGACAAATACATAAACTTCTAATCGGTTTCTAGCATGCAACAATTTACATAATAGTTGTTGTGTGTAAATTTGCTAACCCGTTTATACATATTTAAAGAGTGAACTCAATTTCGAAAACCTCGAAAGAAAACCACTATCAAAAACCAACAGCGTGAGGAACAATCAGCGTAAAATGCGGAACAATCATGGCGATGAAGGTCGTCATGATGAGAAGAGACGGACGACGACGGCGATCAACCAACGGCTGGCGACGGCGGTGGGCGACCATCGAATGGCGGCGATCTTGGAGGATCTTTTCTCTCTCTTTGCTGCCTCTCATATGAGGAATGAGCTATTTATAGATTGGAAATAACGTCTCACATGCAAAACCCGCACTCCACTCTTCTGACTCACAATGATCCCTTTGATCATTTGATGTATTTTAAATATTTAAATGCTCAAATGAAGTAGAAATTGTAAGATCTTTGGTTTGTTGGAACTGGCTCGTCGAGACGCTCGATTTGACTATAAACACTCCATATTTGAGAGCTTTTTAAGAATTTAACTGATGTCTCAAAGTTTCCAATGATATTTTAAGTGCTTGATCACTTTTTCATTACGCTTTAAAGAAAGTGTAGAGAATTTTCGGTCATATCCCCTATTTTTGGATGATATTATCTCAATCATCAAAAAATATATATGCAAAGTACTTCAAAATAGTAAATTCTTCAACGAAATCTACATTAACCACATATTTGAGAAGCAGATCTTCATAAGCAGATTACTAAGCGGATGCGTGTATGTGGTATGTGAAATTTCTTACGATCCCAGCACCCATGGGCGCAGCAGCGAATCATCGTCGAGGGAATCATCATCATGGATTGGAGGTGGTTGATTTTGTATGTATTTACTGAGAGGTCTCCATTTAAATAGCCCCTCATTATAGTATGAGAGCAAGAGAGAGAACTCAAAGATTCTCCAATCGACAATACGGTGTCAGCCGTCGTAAATTACGCCGTCCCCGTTGATCGCGTAGTCAATCTCTATCGCCTCCATTATGATGATTCTACTGGGTGATTGTTCCGCATTTCTGATTGTTTCCACATTTACGGTGATTGCTCGCGTAGTTCACCATCATTCCTACTTTGTTATCAATCATCACATATGTTGCATTCTTTCTCTATACAATTATGTGTGCGAAGATCTTGTACTCAAATAGATATTGGAAGCTTTTTCTTTGGACCAGTGGTTTTCCCTCTTTTCGAGATTTTTCACGTAAAATTAGGTTTTTCCTCTTTACAGTGTGTGTTGTATTTTCACAAAGTGAACTCTATTTTCTAACGCAATAGTAATTTGGTTTTATCTTTTAATTTGATTTTAAATAGTGATTGACTTCCGACTAAACCAAACTATATTGACTCCTACTAAGAGAACAAAACAAGTGAAATATATAAATTATGTTTGAGATGAACCAATAACTATGCCAAACTAGAGCTATATCACATTACAGGGATTTTTTTTTTTTTCTCAATAGAATGACGATATGGCACAAGAGTAACAAAATACTCTAAATAAATTATAATTATGAAAAGATAGGAGTTTCGTGACAATAATTGAATGATATTTTTTTAGTCATAGTGCCTGATCGGCTCACCTAGGGGCTGATACCAAGTCTAATTAGTTCTACTTGTCAATCAAATTTAAATTGAATATATTGATTTTAATTTAAGGTAAAGAAAAGTCAAAATTTTCGTTTTTTTAATTGAATTTCTACTCAAATTTATTAATTTTGCGGTTTTATTTTTGAAATTATTAATAAGATTATTACTATTTAAATTTGTTCCAAATTTATTTATAGAAGAATACAATGATATCTTATTAATCATGAATTCTGGCAAAATATTTGATTGCTCGAAGATATAAAGTATACATTAAAAAATAATAAATAAATATATATATATATATATATAGAGAGAGAGAGAGAGAAAGAGATCAAGAAAATATCAGAAATTAATAAGGAAAAACTGAAGAAGAACAATACAAAAATAAAAATAAAATAAAATAATAAAATAAAATTAAGCTTAATAGAATTTACACCACTATTTATTTCTCTATTATTCTCAAATTTAAGCGTAGAAGGAGATCGTCGGGAATCTTGCGGATGAACATCTTCTATACTTTAATGCTAAGCTCGAGAAGATCAACCTTATCAACATTTGCAGCTTTATTTTTTAAATTAGCTATATAAAATAATTTTGAACGTGAATAAAATATTTATCAATTTGTCAACTAGTGCGAAGGAGAGGTCAACTATATTTAAAAAAATAAAAAATCAAACATTGATTTAAAAAATTTGCATGTTTTCTTCTGAAGTTCTATTTGTTAAGAAAACGAAGTAAAGAAAAAAAAATATGCAGCTTGAATATGAGTGTAAGTAGGCAGGAAGATCATCGACTATTTCTTTAGCTTATGTAAGTGCATACGTAGGATATAGGTATTTTTCTTTCATTTTAATTTTTACAAAAAATATTTATAGAAAAAAATATATTATTTTCGATTATAGGATCTATATTTAATTATAAAATAATATTATGATTCGATTGTAATTTGTTTTAGATGTGCAATAATATAGAGAGAAAAAGTAAAATCAAAGCTTAATATTTTGTGTCAATCAAATCAACGAGGATGATCATCTCAATGTTATATATATATATATATATAAGCTCTTTAAAATTAGTTGACGACATTTTAGGTCCAAAATAAACTAGTGAATAAAAAAATCCACCTATAGCATCGAGCAGCATAAAATGTGAGCTACAACAAGCTTTAAATCATAGATTATTTTAAGAAATCACTAATTAAGAGACATGTGAGACTACAAGGAAGACAATGCATTAAATTTACTTAATCTACTATTCTACTCTTTCAATCAATCATAAACATACACCACATGAATTATTACAATTAAAATGGCCTATAACATTAATAATAACGACCAACATAATATGATAATATGAGCCACCTGTCACGGAGCCATATTGTAAGGGAGGTTAGCTATCCTCTCTTAGTCATACATAAGAAGGGAAGCTTCTAGAGAAGTATAGAAAGAGGGGGAACAACCTTGAGGACTCCAGAAGGTTTCACCAAAATCCAGAAGGCTTTGGAAGAGGAATACTTCAAGAGGACTCTAGGATAGTATGAAATACTCTAGAACCTTTGTATATATACTAGGAGTGGTATGGAATAATCTAGAATTATGTATATTCTCATGTATTTTAGAACCTTCTATCTAGAATCTTCTCTAGGCAATGAGAGGACTATAAATAGAGGTCCTCACCCCTCATTTGGGATAACAGGAAGAAGGAAGCAATAAGCAAGCAAGCATTCTTGTATTGTAAAGATCTTTTGCTTAGTGAAGTGTTTTCCTTACTTCCAAACTAAAGAGTTTGGAACATTATAGTCTTGCATTGTGAGGGCTAGGCTGACTTAGCATTAAGGGGAAGTGTTAAGGCGGCACGAGCGACTAGTGTTGAAAAAGTCCCTCCGTGATAGTTGGTATCAGAGCCAAGGTTGAAGGCATGATGAAGACTGGCAAAGAGCTAGTTGTTGGATCTGTATCCACAAATGTGGAGTCATCTCAACAAGGTCGAGGTCGTGAGGAGCAATGTGATCTTGCTACATCCAAGCCACGTGGGAGGTTCAAAGAGCTAATCTTAAGCTTTGATGCACGCCTTACTCAGGTGGAGGAGGCTATGAGTGGGATGGAAGCCCAAATAGAGGATCTGGGCGAAAGGGTGAATGGCCTCGAGAAAGAGGATGCCACCATCCATTCATCAATCAGAGACCTGATGGCAATGTTGGAGAAATCCTTCTTGGATTAGATGGCGAAGATGTGGGAGGACCTAATGGGGGAGCTCCGTGGGATGCAACGATCTAATGAGGAGGAGATGATTGATTAATGCACGTGCATGAGAGAGATATGAGGGGCATGCGGCAAGAAGGCAGGATCCAACAACCATGTCATTGAAGCCAAGAGGATCGAAGTGCCTAAACCAAAGAACTTCGGGGGAGTCCGCAATATGAAGGAGGTGGACAACTTCCTTTGGGGGGTAAAATAATATTTTGGAGCCATGAGCATCACTGATGAAGGTGCCAAGGTCCAATTTGCTGCTCTTTATCTTTCTGACACCACCATGTTGTGGTGGAGGAGGAGGCGAGGAGATATGAAAAAAGGTATGTGCAAAAAATCCACCTTTGATGACTTCAAGAGAGAGCTTAAAAGACACTTTTATTTGGAGAATGCAGAGGATGAGGCTAGAGCCAAATTAAGAAGGCTCAAACAAGCAAGGTCGATCCGGGAATACATCAAAGACTTCACTAGTTTAATCCTTGAAATCCCTGACATGTCCGACAAGGACTCTCTCTTCAACTTCATGGATGGACTTTAACCATGGGCTAAGGCAGAGCTTAGGAGGCATGGAGTGCTAGATCTTGCAACTGACATTGCCATTGTCGAATGCTTGATCGATTACACTAAAGAGTCTAGAAAGCCAATGGAGAAGAAGAGTACATATGTCAATAGTGGGAGAGACAAAGGACAACAAAGAGAAGAGTTTTGCCAAGAATCGACCTCAACACGGGAAAAATACAAGGGAGGGCAGAAGGAAGGTAAGAGCCAACTACATAATAATTACTTCCTTTATGGAGGACCCCATTGGGCAAGGGAGTGTCCTCGAAAGAAAGCCTTAAACTCTCTTCTAGCAAGTCATCATAAGGCGACGGAAGCCAATGAAAGCGATATGGTGGCATAAGTGGGATCCATGCAGTTACTAAATGAGATACAAATATGAAACAACTCCGAAGCCACAAACCAAAGGATTTCTCTTCGTAGAAATGATCATTGGAGGAAAGACTACCAATGTCATGGTAGACACGGGTGCTTCTCACAATTTCATATATATAGAAGAAGCAATGTGGCTAGGACTACCAATGGTTGGACAAAGAGGCTCCATCAAGGTCGTCAATTCGGAAGTAAGCTCAAGGAGTCAAGACCAATGTAGGAACTTGGTCAGGTACTCTAGACTTTTCTTTCATCCCAATGGATGATTTTAAAGTTGTCCTTGGATTAAATTTCTTGGATCATGCAAAAGCATTCTCGATGCCATTTGCTAATAGCATGTGCATCATGGAGGGAAATCAAACTTGCATAGTGCTAACAATAACAGCCGTCAAACTGGATGCCAATATACTAACGGCTATCCAATTCAAGGACATTCAATGTGAAGAGGAAAGTTACTTGATTGTTCATCATGATATGGATAATGAAGAACCAAAGCCACAAGCAAAGATGCCAAGGGAGCCGACAGTGGTACTTGAAGAGTTCGAGGACATCTCACTAGCAGAGTTGTTAAAGGAACTACCACCTAAAAGAGAGATAGACTCTCAGATCGAGTTGAAATTGGGAACCAAGACACCGACCATGGGAGATACAAGTGAAGGCCCTTTTGAAGTCATCATGGGACAACAACCCATGACACCTCTCACCCTTGTCACTAGCTATGAAGGGAGGAGCCCCACTGCATTCGAGTTTGTGAACTCGTGGAGTGAACAAAATGGCCTAGCTCGGACCACACTACATAAGACAACCATAAGGATGTGAAAGATGGGCAGATCAGAAAAAGAAGCACTTGGAGGATCCATCAAGAGGAATATCCAAGCGAGTTCCTATAGCAGTGATTACTTCTTTTACAAATAAGTGGAAGAATTAATTTCAGATCAGATAGTTCGCAAGAGAAGGGTGTCAAACTATAGAAATTATCTTATCAAATGGAAATGGTAATGAGGCCAACTCGGAACGTGAAGAAGCTCTATATCATGAAGAAGGCACGTGATGAGGGCATCGCGAGCTTAGGTGGGGGAGAGTGTCATGGAGCCATATTGCAAGGGAGGTTAGCCATGCTCTCTTAGCCATACACAAGGAGAGAAGCTTCCAAAGAAGTATAGAAAGAAGGGGAGCAACCTTGAGGACTCCAAAAGATTCCACCAAAATCCAGAAGGCTTTGGAAGATGAATACTTCAAGAGGATTCTAAGATAGTATGAAATACTCTAGAACTCTTATATATGTATTAGGAGTAGTATGGAATAATATAAAACTATGTATATTCTCATGTATTTTAGAACCTTCTATCTAGAATCTTCTTTAGGACATGAAATGACTATAAATAGAGGTCCTCACCACCTCATTTGGGATAACAGGAAGAAGCAAGCAATAAGCAAGCAAGCATTTTTGTATTGTAAAGATCTTTTGCTTAGTGAAGTGATTTCCTTACTTTTAAACTCTCATCTCTAAAGAGTTTTGAGCATTCTAGTCTTGCGTTATGAGAGCTAAGCTGACTTAGCATTAAGGGGAAGTGTTAAGGCCAGACGAGTGACTAGTGTTGAAAAAGTCCCTCTGTGACACACCGCTAATATAGAGGCCATGTTATTTGTACCACATTTTATAGATTCATACAGATGAACAAATTTCAGAAATGAATTACTGACCATTTTTTTCATATCAAAAAAATAAAAATAAAACTATTGTGTTATTCTTTTATTAAACATAGATTATATTAACTGTAGGGGATGACTTTCAAAAGATTAATAACTTGAAAATATACATGTTGAAGGATTTTGGCATAAAAGCTCTTGAGGAAGTCAAAAATATTTTAAAGATGAGAATATATCACAATAATGACATAGATACCTTAAGTCTTTCATGGTCATAATTTAGTTGAAAAGATGTTAAATAAGTACAACATTCAAATCATAAAACACAAATGATAAAAAATTCAAGTGCTTGATTTGATAACTATTTCAAATTGTTTAAATAACAAGCATCACAGATAGAAGAGAAAAAGTTAATGTGATCAAAGTTTTTTTTCCTTGGACATTTAAATCAATTATATATGTTACAAAAATGAGGTATGGAAGGGAAATTAGGATTACTAGTAAAGCTTATTGAAGGTACAACGTAAGAAATATACATCATATACTAGAAAAATATGAATACAAAAAAAGCACACACCAAATTTTACGTGAAAAACATCTTAGAAAGGATAAAAATCATAGACAAGGGAGAAGAATGCACTAATCAAAGAGATATTGCAAAAGAGAGAAGTGATGACTCAAGAATGAACCCAAAAATACTCTCAAAAATCAAAAAATAAATTTTACACTATCACTACAAATCTCTCAAAGAAGGGGTTAAGTTTCTTGTACCAAATGAAAGAGTATTTATAGAATTCTATAACATCCCTTGCAAGAAAATATTTAAAAAGAACTAATAAAATAAGAGCACATGAATTGCAATTTAAAGGCCATAATGAAATCAATCCAACGATAGAGGCGCTCAATCTGTGTGTTTATACTTTCTAATTAAAACAAGAGCATACAAATTACAATCCAAAGGCTATAATAAAATCAAGGGCCTTTAATCCATGTGAGTGGACTTTCTTACAAAAGTGATTGGAACCCATAAAAATTTGAGTCACTAATTTAACAATATATACAATAATCTACAAAAATTCAAATACTACATATATAGTTAGAGCAGTCAAGTCAACGGATATGTGTGCAATTGAAAAAAAAGAGCTCTGAGATATATTGAAGTACAATCACTATTTTTTATTACAAATATTAGCTTAAGATTATAGGATTATATTAATTCAAATTTAAATAGAGATCTCGCCCCAACGAGTACAACAAAATAGATTTATTCTCTTGGTCGATTATAATTAGTTGAATGTCACAATTATAGAGGTTAATCATATTATAAATTATAAAAATTGAGTTATGTAATTGTTTTGGAAGTGAACAAAGAGTTGGGCATAGCTAAAAACTTTTATGAATAAGCTAGACAGATCATAAGAAGCTATTGCTCCTTTATGACAGTCGAAATGCTATTCTAAGTGATGTCCCCCACTCTAAAACAAAGTAAGTATAATTAAGATACAATTATAAACACAATTTCCATGAAATTGGTTCTCGACAATTTGTCAAGATTAAGGAACATGCATCCTTAATAATATGCTCACAATATTAATACCAAAAGAAAATTTGAGATTTTGCAAAGTCTTGATTAATTTGCATGAATGATGGGATGACAATGCCACTAATAGTATTCAAATACAGGCAAGTAGATATATTAAAAATTTTATTTTCAAGGAGGATGCTCTTAAAATTATAGGATATCGAAAGCAACATATAAGCACTAACTTCTCTATCAATCTGCTCTTTCGCGCGGATTCTAGTGTTGCATCGTTGCTGTTATAGCGTCAAGAAGTTGATTTCTCTATCTTTATGACGAAATCCCATAAATTTTGGTATCAAGGAGTAGAGCTTTTAATGCTTAGATACTTTCTTCTTTGTCTCTAAAACAAAAAGCCTTCGTCTCATACAACTTAATTGATAGACACAATGTGGGTTCCAAAATAACATAAATTAATAAATAATATGTATTTTTAATTTAAATCATTTTATTTTAGAGAAATTTTTTTATTAACTTCTTATAAATCAAGCACTGAAGTTGGATTTATCTATTTTTATATTTATTGGTATATGGCCCACGTAAAAATTGGTACAAGGCTGATGGTGACGTCAGAATAGGTGGTAATTTAACGAAACAGAAGAAATTATAAAATCATATGATAAATCTGTTTAACAACCTAGATTTATTTATTTAAAATCTGACATCATATTTTCTTTTTGAAGGAAAAAAAGAAATACTTTCCTACACGAATAATAAACATGTTCAATAACTCAAAGAACAAAATAGGAGAAGCAGGGGAATAAGCCTTTTATTTTTATGAAAAATTTACAAATATAACACATAATTCTTAAGATATGTAAATATATAAGAATTATATGCTACAGATGTAAATGCCCCTATGTTTATTTATGTTAACATTAATATCTCATCACATCAATCATATCATCTAATATTCACAAAAAAATTTTTATTTAATTTTTGCGAGCTAAAGTTAAACAAATATGATATGTCTCTTTATCTAAGCTACAAATGAAAGAAAAAAAATCATTATTTTGTCATTTCTCATGTTATTTGCTTGGTGAATTTTACACTCAAAAGAGAGCGAAATTTTCGATCACTCATGCAATCTATAAAGTTACACATACATCTTAAACTTGATTGATTTAAAAAATCTTAGGTTTAAACATATATTGTTGATATGTATGCAATACAGAATTATGAAAATCGGATCATTTTCTATATCTTTCTAATAAAGAGATGTTGATCGATCATTGAGAATTGTTTTTTTTTTTTTAAATTTACTAATCAAAGTTGCTTAGGAGATTTGGCATGCCTGGCAAACTGAATACTGTTAATTTCCATAAACAAATAAACTTATCTTAGATAATATTATATAATTGTAGCGACCTGACCCTTTACATTACGTTTAGTAATACAGATCAATTTAGAATAAAAGGAGGATTGTATCCACGTCCATAGCAGGTGGTGGTGAGAACCCGGTCTGCGTCGATTCTTCGTGAGACGCCTGATGGAAAGTGGGGACCCGACACGCATGGGTGATGAATGTGGCGCTAGGCTCCTGTGAGATTAGTCACAATGATATTCTCACCCATAAAATAAGTGTGGTGTGCATGGGCGGACCCACATTATGATGAGGGTGGGCAATTGCCCACCCTGAAATCTGCAAAATTATTATATGGATGGGCAAAAAAATAATTTTGCCCATCCGCCCTAATACTCTCAAACCAACTCCCAGCCGCATAATCGAACTCCCCCTCTTCCCTCTCTCGAATCGCATCTCCACGACCAGTTGAATTCCTCACGGTCCATGATCCATCCCACACTGCCGCCGCCGAGGCATCGACCGAAAGTGGCCATGAGGGACTCTCCTCCGCTTTCTTCATCGGTAAGCTGCTCCACCACCACGAGGTATTTCCCTTCGCCGCTTTTCATTGTTTTCATGGAATGTCCTTTCTTTCTTGCAAGCATGAGGTGTCTTCAGCTTCAGATTTCAACCGCTCCATGATTCCGCATTTAGATGGGTAGTTTATTTGGCCATTGTCATGGAGGAATTCTGCAAAGGCTGCAAATTTTGAGTTTCACAAATTATTTTATATCTGCATAAGTAATTCAATTTTTATTTTTATTTATTGTAAAAATATCATATATGATAAATGAACTTGTTTTGTTGAAAATGTGTATAAATATTAACACATTGAATTCATCAAGCTCTGATAGAATCAAAAACCATGAAAAAAAAGATTCAAAACAAACTAGCAAAACATAAATTTAAACACACAGTAAACCAGCTCTCTCTCTCTCTCTCTCTCTCTCTCTCTCTCTATGAATAATTTCATACCCTCTTAAGCAAAACATGTCTGTATGATCAAATAACCACATTAGAATCAAGAATAGTATTAATTTCTAGCAACAAGCTTTGATTAAGTGAGAATGTTTCCTTTCGAAGCTCGTTTTGTTCTAGAGTATATAGACAAGTCATCTAATGTATTCTTTTAGCAAGCTCGTGGGATGAGATATCGTTTAGGAGCAATTTTGATTGGAAAAGGCCTTCTGATTTTATTGAATATAATCTATGGCGGGGATGGTATGGTATGGCATGGTATGACATATGCTAATAAAACTTGATGTGATAAAGAGAAAAATAACATGAAACTCTTTTGCTTTCTTAAAAAAATCTAATGAAGTAAAAAAAGGTTGTGTTTGTATGGCAATTAGGAAGAAAGGGGAATTTGTTGAGGCCTTTGCAAGGAATGGTGGAAATAATTTCTTCTCTAAGAGAGACCCTTAAGATCACTTTTTTAATCTTTTATTTATTTTGCTTAAATTATATTTTGATTTGAAATTAAACATCGTTTATGGAGGAGCTTATTTTTTATCACATGTATTAATCATTAGTTATATACTCACATGTATTTTCAAGAAGATTAACATCGATCTAGTAAAATGATGATGGCTCAATGATCCTTTATACCTTATATTGAGAAAGAAGTATTTGAATCGATTAATAATCTCACAATATTATCGACAATGCAAAATAGATTAAGTTTGTAAACATTTTTTATTAGATTGATGATAATGTAATACAATTCATCCTTTTGGTATATTCATTGTTAAATTCACCTTTTTTTTAAATTACTTTTTGCCCACCCTGAAAATAAAGGCTGGTTCCGCCTCTGGTGGTGTGTGAGTGGGGTGTTGGGTGTATACCCATTGCAAAAAAGGAGGATTGTATTTTAAATTGGCTAATTAGAGCACTTTTTGTTTTTACGAACGCTGAGGACATAACGTAATTTAATTAATAAAACAGGCGAGGGACGACAATTTTATAGTAATTAAACTGCAAAGCACATTTAATTAAATATGAGAGTATAGTGAGAGACAGATGGAGAGAGATAGAGAGAGAGAGAGAAAAGAGAATAAAACAATGAGAGAAAATTAAAAAAAAAAAGATTAGTAAGATTTACATATATGCCACATAATTTTTATGCATTTACATATCTAACACTCAAAGTTAGATATTTACTTATTGAACACTTTTCTATATTTGAAAAATTATATTTCACTTTTAAAAAGTGAGTGATGATGACATTTTGATGTGATATCGAAGAATAAGATGTTATATATGCAATAATTAAAGTTTGATTTTAGATATGTAAAATACATAATAATTATGTGGTATATATGTAAATTCATATTTATAAAGATGAGTGCATAAATACAATGAGAAATTCATTGTAATAATAGGTTAAAAAAAATTTCAAGAGGAGACCAACTCCTTAAAAAAAAGTTGTTGAAAGAGAACTCGAAAGACTAAATTTCAAATCACCATTTAGTAGATCAATTCTTAAGTTATAAGCCTTTTAAGGAGAGTTAATGTATATTAAAAAGTTGTTCAGAAATTACTCTATTCGTGTTTGGCTCATGGTCGAAATGGCTAAAAAATTTAAGTATTCGTGTTCAGCTTGAATTGTTAGGAATGACTTGTATAACTTCGAAAAAATAAAAATTTAGAAAACATGGATGCCGGAGGATTTAAACCTAGGATAATTTTCTGCATGACAAAAACTCTAACCGCTAAACCGTACTTGTTACTATGTTATTATATATAATTATTTATTTTGAGCTAAAATGAGTAGAACCTGATTGAAAGAATGATTGTTCATATTCGACTCATTTGTAAATTGAGTTTAAAATATTTGTTCATGTTCAACTCACTTACTTAATGAACAAGTCGAGCACAAACTATTCACAAACAGTGAATTTTTCTTGACAACCCTAACAACGATAGAAAGGTTGGCTACATCACTCATCTTCGAGGAGGACAGACCCTTCCCATGTGAGAGTGCATGCAATAACAAATTGAAATGAGAAAGGCTTGTTTATTTTTGTAATCTTTTTAACAAAATTTTATTTGATTTATTTTAGGTTTGATAATTCTTTTAGCTCAGATAACTGACCCAAATTTGATTTCGATTTGAATATATGAGATTATAAAATAAGATTTTCTTCAAAATTAAAGAGTATTAGATTACTAAGTTTGAAACACTTATTATTCTCTTATCACTATGGTAGAAGTATTAGAAGTGATGATAAAAATTGGATTATGACGATCGAGTCATAGTAGTTCAACAACGACTACTAGGAAATAATAATTAGGGGATCGTGATTAGGAGAAGACATTTTGAAGACAACAATGGTTAATGAGGGTGTAGAGATGATAGTTAGGTGACATTGATCAGTTGAAAAAAATTGCAAGTTGTAGTTATTAGAGTTTATTATCTATTAAACTCTAGTGTTATTGAGATCCTTATGTTTTTCTTAATTTCATGTTTAAGTCCTCTTCATGTCAAGAAATTGAGTTTATTTATAACTTATGGGATTGATATTTTAATTATTTTAATTAAAATTCAAAGCACTTCATCAAATTGTTATTATTATTTTCATTAATTATAATCCTAAATTTTTACTTGACTTAATAATCTCAAAAATTATATTGGGTGGTTCATTATACTTTTGTATCTTGATACTAGATTTAATAATATATATTAATACCCTCAAAATTTTAATCACACTTTAATTATTTAATTTAAATTTATTTGGACTTGAACATGATCACTTATAATGTTATTAGAGTTTTCTTATTGAGGTATATAATTTAATCATAAAATTTTTGAAATTAAATTTTAACTAATCTTTAATTTTTTTTTAAAATTTTTAATTTTAAAGATATAAAAATTTATATTTCATATAAGCAAGGTTTTCTTAACCTAACTCGATTTGAATTTACTGTTACCAATCAGATCAAAGTAACAAGGAGGCTTCACAATCACTGATCTCTCGGAGACCTGAATTGCTAAAAATGTTTGGTTAAGAACTCGAGTCGACCCTGAAAGAATCGCTTCTCTCAGTGGAAAGCGGAATGTGCAAACCCTAACCTTCGCTGTGCTCCTACGGTCGGCAGCGATTCCCTCGAGTCTCCTTTTGGCTGGAGAAGGTGAGCCCCATCGTCCTCTTCTCTGTCATGCCAACTCCTTCCACCATTACCCTCCCCGTGATGCTTATTTCATTTCCTATTTTTTAGTCGTTATTTCTCTATAGTCGATCGAAATGGTAGGGGATCTTCTCTCCCAATTGAATTTTTTTCATGTCCTTGCTTCATATTCTTTGCTGGTCAATTGTTTATACTTTTTTTTTGTGTGGCTTGTGTGATTGCTGGTTTGATTAGTTAAATTCACTTTATTTGGTGAAAAAAGATAGGAACTTTTGTTGCATTCATCTATCCATTTAAACCCATTTTCTAGAAAGAGTTTCTATTTTGCACATGATCGGGTTGATACCAAGTGCTTGGCATCTTGATGAGCCTTTAATTGCACAGTTTTCCTTTTTTTTGTTGGCAAGAAGGATCATCTTATTCATAGTTAATGAAGGCTAGAATTTTATGATATAATGATAAGAAGGAATGGAAGATGCCCTATGAAGAGCTTACATCTTGGAGGAGATACAAGAACATTAGAGAAATCTTTTGGAGTGGGTATAGTAAGATAACTTCTATTAATGGTACAAGTTTTAGCTTATTATTGAAAATTGCATTATTAAATATTTAGGATATTGAAGATGTTGTATTAAAGACTTATAGTTCATAGTTTATTTTATCTTGAATTTTTGGATTTTCTTAATTTTTTAAACTTTTATATTTGATTTCTTTGATTAATATTTTTAACGCATTAAACAATGAAATCTGAATTTTTCAAACATTAACAACTTGCTATGTTTTTGTTTCATTCACACCTTGTTCGGTAAGATACTTTTGTTTTATTTACATTTTTTTATAATATTGGTAAAATACTCATATATTAAAGGAGAAGGTATTGGAGCAAAGGCTGAGGATAATTACATCGTTGCTGGGAGTTAATTTGATTTATTAAAGGAGGATGTATATTGTAAGCTGTCATTATTATAGTATTGTTCATTCGAGACCGCCAAAAGGCCCAAAACAGTCACAAAATGGCATAGAAAGCCCTGCAAAAGGATTATTTGTGATAAAAGTTTTGTAGCAACACCCTTCACAATTAAGTTAGTTGCAAAATAATTGTTATTGCATTATGGACCTGGTGACTGACCGTTGTTGAATTAGCAACCACATACGCATCACAATGTCTATCACAAATGGATTTGAAAAT
This sequence comes from Cymbidium sinense, assembly GCA_021442155.1. NCBI lineage: Eukaryota > Viridiplantae > Streptophyta > Magnoliopsida > Asparagales > Orchidaceae > Cymbidium > Cymbidium sinense. Next base: position 83,891,373 of record CM038223.1, read on the forward strand.
TTTAATAATAACATGATTTGCAACAGTATTGTGACCACTGCCTGTTGCAAAAACTATTATTCTAGGGTTTGTTTTTGGATTGGATCCATTCTAAAGGATGTCGTAAATCTTAATAACAATTTAATTTCTTTATTTTTTTACTCTATTTACATCAATTCATTCATTATGCACATGTTTACATCATTATCAATGCTAAATATAGTCTATTAACATCAATCTGTTAACAACACATGAACAATGCATTAACATCAATCTGTTAACACCACATGAACAATGCATTCAAACTAGACATTGAATTTAAGCACATTATTTGCATTTGAAACATATTCATCTGAAAGTTTTAATAATGCAACCTAAGCATAGACAGCATTTTAATTTGATCCCATATCAAAGTGTATATTGCTTTAGTTTTGAATCTTCTTTTCTTAACCTCTGGTAATACATCGAAGCCTTTCATACAGCTTAAATCCTTCCAATATCCAATCACAATTCTCTTTTTAGTCTCGTAGTTTTATCATATGATGTGAAGCTAAAAGTATAAACAAACATCATAGTCAATTTATATTTATTTAAAAAAAAATATTAAGATATACTCAAGATGTCTATTATTTCATAATCCTATACCTTTGCAGTCTATGCATGCTTTCAAATGCACTATCCATGAACAATTACTAGTTTAAAAAATTTAAATCACCCAAGGGGTCATTTCATTTGTTGAAATAAAATGCCAAGTAAAATAAATCTATGAAATATTTTAGAGTTTCTTGATTTTGTGTGAAATAAATATAGGAGATTATTTTTTATGTTTGATTTGAATTAAAACAGATTTTGTGTAAAGCTAATGGCAGTGGAAAAACAATGGGTAGTGGCGGGTTGGTGATAAGTGACGTTGGCTTGTGACAGTCGATGACTATGGGTGGTAGCTATAATGGCTTACAGTGCATTTGGAAATCGACTAAAATTGGTTGATTTTAGAATACACGAAAAATGAGCTTAGGAATGTGTTTCAAATTCTATAAAATTTTACTTTGAGTTTATTTTTCATCAAGACGAGCACCTACATTTTTAAAAGTCATGTATTTATAATATTTTACACCTGAAACCTCTAAACCAAACAATCCCTAAAATTGAATTCTTTGGCTATTTGTTTACTCATTCAAGCTCCTTAATTGTTAGGGATGTCATTAAACACATCATCACATAGCAAATACATGGTTGACACTAACAGGTGGTCATTAAGCAAAACACTGACAAGGACAGTATCACTTATTAAGGAGGGTTGTAGGACCATAGTCATTGCCAACAAGGGGCCACAGTGCCTATTATAGAGCAAAAATGTTGAGATGTAGCAAGCTTGTGCCACATGTCATATTGAGTCATCTCTAAGAAAGGTGGTCAGGGATGATGTTCCATCACATAGAGGAGGGTTGCAACGTTGTTACTTTTTTCTAGAGAGAAAAAAAGTTGAGAAATTGAGTTAACTATTAAGTTTTGATTTTAATATAATTTGTACTTGCATATGTTGTCACAATTCCCATCTTAAAATTAAAGTTAGTGATACCTTTGTCTTATTCACAAAGTCATCTCAAATTAACATGTATTGTGACCACCCCAAAAACCTTGTTGCTAAAGTCACTGTAAATGACAATATATAACTAGTGTTTTTTCAGACAATTAATCTAGAGTTGTTGAGATCAAAGGATCTTCTAAGATTTTTATTCACTTTAAAAGGAGTATAATTGAGTGCTAGGAGAATTTGTGGTATTGTGGAGAAGAGTATAACCAACATTAAAATTAGTTATGGATTAACAAAATGATTCAAATCACAATATTTTATAAGGATGGATGTAAGTCAATATCATATAAATACGTCATGTAACCCACCTACAACAAATGCATAAAATAACATAGCATGGTATATTAAATTTGTATATGAGAAAACCCTACCATGAGAGATAATTTAAGTAAACCAAATGTTAGGAGTGGATGAAAATTTCAGAAGACAGAAGGGTTGGTTGTTGTACCAGGATTTAGGAGTTCATATGCAATTTGATGGCAGCGAGTGTAAAAAATATAAGTCAATTGCTTTAGATATCCGGGGTCCTATTGTACATGACAATTCCAATATAGATACGGATGTAAAGATAATATAGTAAATTGGCAGCTTAAAGAAAAAGTTTATAAAAGACAATGGTTTATATGGAGAGAGTGTTAGTTAATAAAGAAGTCAATAATAGCCAAGTTGATTGGTCGAATCATTGTTGAGATGGTTATGAAGCAAAACGTAGAAGGATGGTGTAAATTGATTACATTAAAGGATATTGTAGTAGCATTGTCAGAAAAAGGTTATTAAAAATTGGGTGATTTGAGCATAATCAAGAGTATGAGTGCTTTTATAAGAAGGATTGTTAGGAGTATTGTGAAAGTAATTGGAAAGATAATAGGCGCATCAAAAAAGCCAGAGCTTAGAATTTGTGCAAAAAAATGTTGCATCATTTAAGTTATCTCCAGTTGCAGCACTTGGAGTTCATCAAGCTGAACTAGTCAAGTGAGATAATGCTAACGATGATGATGGAGTTGGGATAATGCTAATTATGATGATAATACCATTACTGTAAATTTATTTTATGCCTAGTTTTCATTTTTTTATGTGAAATAGCTTTAGATAAGTGACTGCTTTCTTACTTAAGTTTTGTTCCCAGCCTTTCGTTACATAAATATTTCTTTCCTGTGAGTATCCACTCACTGTCTGATTGGCCACTATATTTCTATATTGTTCAAGTTATGTGGGTTGAATATTAAAAAATAGGAGGATTTACATAAAGACCACATAATTCTTATCTATTTGCATATCTAACATCTAAATTTTAATATTTACATAAATAACATCTAAGTCTTTAATATTATATAAAAAATACATATCACCTATTTTCTTAAAGTGATATACACATGAAAGGTGCTATATATGTAAGTATTAAATTTTAGATGTTAGATATGTAAATTCATAAGAATTTTGTGGTTGTGGGATCCGAAAATACGCCACCGACCTCTTTCGGAAAAGAAAAGAGTCGTTTAAGTGTCGGTGATAATTTCAGAAAGCAGATGAATAGTAGATAAGACTGCAGAGATTTCGTTCTCATTTGGTGAGAACTTTTATATCTGTTTCGGGTTTCCTATGGCAGTTCTATAATTAATTACCCTCGACTTGAGACTGATTAAGAAGTCGATGAATCGTTAAAAAACGAGTATATAATTCGATGAGTGGAGTTTAGAACTTATGAAATTTATTATTTTAATTTAAAATTTTTTGTGAGAACGATTACGTGCGATCTGATCCATATTCCGTCGTCATGCCGCTCGTCAGTCGAGGAGGTAGTTGACGACCAGAAGGATCCTTGTCAAGACATGGGTTACGTCGTCCAATGTATCCTTGTAGACTGGGGTGGAGTTTGTAAGACAATATAAGTCAACCTTAACAGCTTTTTGCAACCAAATACATTCTACATTTCAGCTCAAAGAGCAAAGCCGTTGAACATACTGAGGTACTTTATGAAATTTAATTAGTCTTATGCGTGAACCCGGTCAGAATCGGTCGTAACCATTTATGTTGTGTATATCAGCAAAATCACGGACAGAGATGAATCGCTACGCTTTAGGAATATTTGAGTGTGAAGGTAGTTATGTATTTAATTTGTTGCGTGAGCAAAGTTTTCTTAATTTGTCACCCGAAGACAAACAATTGCGGAGGGGTGGATTTATTTTATTTTTATTTTTTTTAGTTTTAATTTAAATAATTAATTTCTTTTTTTTGTTATTTTTTCTTTGGAATTTGATCGTTTCATGATTGATTTATATTTGAATATATGATCATTTATCATTGAAATTTTAATTATAATTACCATTCATTCCGATCCGGGTTAATATCGATTGATAGGCCTTGCTACCGTTTTTCTACGTTGGGTCAATTCATTATCTCAAGTATAATCCTTCAAAACCTTATTCACTCTAGTTTGAGCATGAGATCGGGTTTGGGACTTTTCTTAAGGGTTTGAATTTTAAGTATGTCGATTGATTCATATCTTTGTATATGATAGAATTAAACTACCGATATTATTTCTTATAATATCAAATTTTTTAGGTTTTGTTAACTACTCAGAAAACCAATATATATCTGTCTTTATGTTTGACTTAGTAATTACTCCAACATCATACGGATATCTATTTTTTTGGGAATTGTATGGACATTAGAATGTCAAGTTGGAGTTTATATGTCAATTTTGATTTTTTGAGTTTTGTTAACCGGTCAAGACCACGGATATGTAGCATCTCTTTATGTTTTACTTAGTAATTACTCCAACATGCATCTGGATATATCATTCTTTGGGAATTATATGGGCATTAGAATGTCTAAGTTGGAGTTTATATGTCAATTTTGATTTTTTGAGTTTTGTTAACTCCGTCAGAAACCGGCAAGGGAAGAAGATATGTCCTTTTATTTTATACTAACTTGCATGTCACGTGGTTTGAACACTTCATACATACAATATGTTCTTTTAAAATGTTATGCGGACATTAAATGTTTAGTTGAAATGTAGGCTCAATTCTAGTTTAGGTTTATATACATTTTGGGTTTTGTTAACTGGCCGGTCCAAGCCCAAAAGTATAGATCTTCTTTTGTTTTATACCTAACTGCACTATTGTTTGAACACTTCAACATACATACGATATCTATTCTTTTAAAATGTTATGCACATTAAATGTCTTTGAAATGTTGGTTCAATTTGCAGTTTAGATCTTTGATCGATATTTTTGGGTTTTGTTAACTTGACCGGCCAAACCGGAAGTGTAGATATGTTCATTTGTATTTGACATGATTGTATGCAAGCATGAGTTTGATCTGGATTTTTTAGGTTTTGTTAACTTCGGTCAGAACCAAACCGATGACTCAACTCGACTATCTTCTGCGGATCATAGATTAATTATTTCAAGATCTATCATTCTCCAAACCTGTCAACTTGATTATCATAGATGATTGGGTTTGAGATTTTCTTAGATCTTGAACTTTAAAGAATACAGCTGATCGATAGATTTATCTTTAGTCGTTCGTGATAATTAACTTAAGATTCTGATAGCATTATTAGATTTATAGGTTTTGTTAATGGGGCCTCAAGAAAAGCAGGATAGGTATAAAATAAATTATGTTGGAAAGCTTATTTGATTAAATGTAAGCGATGAACCAGAATGAATTTAGGCTTGATTTTATCCTTTCTTTATGTAATCAAACAAAGGGTTGAAATAAATCATTTTGAATATGATCAAATATAAAGTAATGGTCTAGAATGAATTTAGACACGATTTGATTTAAAACTTTCTTTATATCGTCATAAAAATATCATTTTTGAAATATATGATCAAATATAAAGTGATGCCAGAATGAATTTAAGAATTTGATTTGTAAAACCTTTCTTTATGTGGCAAATCAAGAACATAAAGGCTTAAAATAAATCATTTTGAAGGCATATGATCAATCACCCATTTTTTTGATAAAGGGAAGGAGAAGAATAGATAAGAGTAAATGTCGTGTGTCGTTTGAAAGCAAGTGGATTAATTAAAATCCACATCCTTACATCTGAGTCTCATGACAAGTGGGACAAATACCATTAAATTTATTAAGAAGATATGGAAGAGTTTCTTTTCAAAGAGTGATAAAGATCGTGAGGCGTCATATCCATGCATGTGCATGTGATATGATAAATGACATTAAATTATGTGATTTCCTGCGTCGATTTATGTGAGCCATTATTATGATCTTGTAAGATAGATGATGATAAGAGGAGGTGGAGGCCTATAAATAAGAGAATTTCTCTTTCAAAAAATACTACATTTCTACTCTCATTTTCTTCTTCCTTATTAAGTTTAAGTTCTTTCAATCTGAAGAGGGTTAACTTGTCATATACTGTGAGTTTCATTTAACTCAACAATTTTTTTTTTTTGATATCTTCTTGATATATGTCATGTCATATATGGTAGATTTAATTTATTCCATATGTGTTTTAACTCTTCTATATCTTATGTATGTATGTAAATCGTATGAATAAAGAAAAGTATGAGAGATATTTATGTTTGAGCATATATAATGTGTATTTATTTCACGTCATAGATAAAATCCACATACTTGTCACAAATAGGATACTCATTATATAGAGATTGAGCGTAGTATTCATATATAACCTAAAGAAGCATTTTAAGCCAATATTTTAACCTAAGCATTTCATCCTTTCTTTTCTATCTCCCCCTTTTTTTTTAAAGAAAATTTCGACATCGTCATCCCGTAAGACTTGACTAGGTCTTCCACCATGAAAAGCGTGTATGGTAGGTCGTGAGATCTGCGACCGAATTTATTTTGTACCACGAAAGGCGTGTATGGGTTAACATGACAATAACAAGTTTCCTACCATGTTGGAGAAACGTGAGTAAATCTTATAAGAATAAATTTAAAGCTTCATTTGTATATATAAACAAGTTCTTTGTATTTAATTAAGAGCAAAATAATCAAAATTTATAACCTTAGGCTCTCCCACAGTTGTGAGAAGCTGACCACCATGTCGAGAAAGGCGTATGGGTGTATATAGGTGAGATACTACTAGAAATTTTGATAAGATAAGATTTCCCTCATATTGGAGAATATGGTGACTATATCACAAATTTAAAGCTCGTTCGTATAAACAAAAGAAAGGCTGCTGCGTGTATATTTGATTAGAGATAATAATCAAAATTTACAATGTATCTCCTCCCCCATGTGGGAGTTATGAGGATGACCATGCGAAAGGCGTGTATGGGTATGTCGTGAGACACCACTAGAAATTTTGATAGATTTTCCCTCTGTGTTAGAGAACATGGTAGACTTATATCACAAATTTCAACTGCGTTTATGTGAACATGTTTGCATATATACTTAAACAAAAGATTTGAGAGCATTGTATTGGAACCAAAGTAAGTTCATGAAAGCAAATATGTGTGAGCATTTCGAAATATATAAAAATCTGAAATTGATCTAAAAATGAATCTCCTTCACATTTTGGCTTTCATAATAGCAACTAGTCACAATGAAGTAAGGTAACCCTTAATTTTAGATTTCAGCATATAGGTGAAAGAATATAGAATCTCCCATGTGGTCTTAGGATCTATGTCACATAACACTTCAAATCCCTCCCTTACTTTCAGATTTTAGCATGAAATTGAAAGATTTCAACTTGCATATGAAAGAGGCATGATGTATATATAATTCCCTTCATAGAAAATCAATTGAAGCAAAGTAGAAGCATGAAATTCATAGGAGAACAGCATCATATCTCATCAAACAGCAAGCTAATTGATTTTTCCCTTAGATAAGAAAGTTTAGCAAGCCTTATACTCATCAAATAACATATTAGTTGATTTTCCCTTAGATGAAAATATTTTCAGCAAGCATCTTATCTATTAAATAACAAAATGATTGATTCCCCCTTAGAGGAAAATAAATTTCAGCAAGCTTCATGCCTCTAGACAACAAGCTAATAGTTTTCCCCTTTCATAAAAAATAATTTTCAGCATACTTATGCCTCTAAACAAGAAGCTAATAGTTTTCCCTTTTTCATAAAAATACTTTCAGCATGTATCATAACCATTAAAAAAAAAAACAAATCGATTTAATTTCCTTTAGGTAAAAAAAAATGATTTCAGCATGTATCATGCCCATTAAACAGCAAATCGATTCAGTTTCCCTTAGGTAAAAATGATTTCAGCCAACACATACCCATTACAACAAATCAATTCATTTTCCCTTAGGTAAAAAAAATATTTCAGCAAGAGAAATGTTGCAGGTGCACGGCAGCAGCAAAGTAACAAATACAATCGAGGAAGAAAAGCAAAATGTCACAAGGATAACCCTCATCTTTCCTCTCACTCTCTTTCAGTGCTTTAGTTTACACAAATCCCGCAAATCCGCCTACCAATGAGACTTATCAAATTCAAGATTTAAGGCAAAACGGAGGGGAAACAACATACAGATTTGCTAAAGAGAATAAGCAAGATAGCAGCTGAAAAGTAGGATGGCCATAGCCAAAGGTAGAAGGACCTATGGTTTGCTCAAAGTGAGTGGTCAAATAGAGGGGAAGTCAAGTAACTCACATTACACCATAAATCCAACATTATATCTTCATCTCGGTGCATAAAAAAGGTAATCCAACCATAGACGTATAAGGATAAATCGAAACCATTTCATTCAAGAAAATCCCACATAGCAAAATATAACTTAGGATTGAAACGAAACAACACAGGGGTTTTGGTTGGAAAAGGCGGTGGAAGGATCCTCCGATTTGCTCGACTAGGGTTGGTGCTTGAGCAGAGAGGAGCAAGGCTACTGAGGAAGTTCGAGAAGTCTGCAAGAGGAGAGGGAGAGCTAGGAGGACCTCAGCGTGAAAGGAGAGTCGTGAGGGAGAAAAGCCTCAGTGAGCGAAAAAATATAGAGATCGTCTGAAGGAGAATCGCACACTAGAGCTTCAGCGCAAGAGAGGATCACGTGTCCGACAGAGCGAAACTCCAGAAGCGAAGGGGCCAAAACTTCAGAGAAACAGAAACGAGAGAGGGGAGAGTCGAATCAGGAGTATGCCGTGCCCTAAACCGATCGAACCGAGCAAGAAATCGCCGAGAGAGAGATCGAGCGAAAACGAGAAACTTGAGAGAGGAAATGCCGAATGAGAGTCAACGTCCTCATTTCGATCTTTAGGGCACCGGCCTCTTGATTAATCCGTTTATGGGTCATTTTGATTGGTGGAGAGGCGGGGTTATGGATTAAGAGGATTAAGAGATTTAATTATTTAATAATTAAGGTAATTAGCCCTAATCACATAAATTTTGACGAATCATCCTAATAATAAATCCTAGCAATATGGGTGTTAATTTTAGGTGTTTCAGTTGTGCCGAACGCAACGGCGCGATCAATTTCGTGATCGGAGGTTGTTCGGACAACGTCGGCGACGGTTGAAGTGAAGTTAGGTCTAAATTGTTCGACGTCGCTCAAATTTCGGCCTTCGCGCACACTTTGCGAATCGCGGGGCGTCGTTTGATAGGTTTCGACATTTCGGCGACAACGGCGATCAATTTCAGCGGAGGTTTGGACGTTGTCGGGCTTCCGACTTCGATATGTCAATTTCATTAAAATTTGATTTTAATTATTTGATTGATCATTAATTGATTCGATATTTTTTATTTAATTAATTTTGATGCTTTTGACGCATTCAAGTCAATTTTCAAGTCGGCAATTTAATCGATCTCGATCGCGATTAGGGGGGTGTTAATTTCCACCATATTTATTTAATTTTAAGTGACATATAGTTATAGGTCAACAATGGTATGTATATAAATCTTCCAAAATAAATATACAAACTCAGAAAGGTATCCTTTGTTGCAACATTGTATTTTACAAACAATATCTCTGTGGTCAGAACAACAAATGCTCAAGTTTTTCATGGAATTGTATATTTTATTATTTTAGTTTGTAGATCTCTTTTTTCATACATTCTTTTATTTTAAGTTGAGAGTTCACCCTCCCAACTAAGACAGGGTTCTACCATTGTAAGGAAGGCAAAGAGCGAGGGAAAGTGAAACAGAGAGGTTGATTATGGCGACCCTTCGACAGTTAAAGATCAAGACAGGGACTTGCAAACGAGTCCTCAAGGAATTCCATTCATATGAGAAAGAAGTCAAGGAGGAGGCTGCAAAGACTGCAGACATGAAGGAGAGAGGTGTTGATCCGCATGATCTCAAACAGCAGGTCTCTTTCATCACTTTGATTTAAAGTAAATTTACTTTTCCATGTTTTTTGTCTATGTACTTCGAAAGCTATTCCCATTCATTTCTTTAGCAATGGTTTCATGTTCTTACAGGGATCGACTCTATTTTGAAGTTCTCATGGTGTCAGTCATGTAATAGGGTTTTCGGAAATAAAGATTAACTATTTAGTACTTGTAGTACCATTTATAAGCATCTGATGGAAATCGTGCCTATCAATGATATATTTTTATCTGTAACTCATGGTGACTAACCGGTGGTGAATTCTCCGTGGATCCCTCAGTTACTGGCTGCATCAATTTTAGTTGTTGGTGAGGGAGTTTATTTCTTGCTCACTACTGGTAGGATTTCAAGATTCCTGTAGGAGGATGAAGAATCATTAATAAAGAAAAGCTTAAGCTCCCCCCTTAAGAACTTTGCAAACTTAAAAAGGATTTTCGTGCAACATTTTGTTACAGAAAGGTCTATCATTTGTTTGTACAGTCAAGATTATGGTTTCAGGCCACAACTTTGGTTCAATAACAAGAGTGGGTCATATGTTCACATGATCTTTAGACACAAGAACCAAGAAACTGCTCTTTTTTTCATGCGCCACTTACGATGAAGAAGAATGTTTAAACATAATTTCATCTAACTCCTTTTTTCCTTAGGTAATTGAATGATAAAACTTTAATGCTTCTTGAACAGGAGAACGTTTTGGCAGAATCAAGGATGATGATTCCTGATTGCCTTAAAAGGCTTGAGGCTTCGCTGGCTGACTTGAAAGCAACACTAGTATGCATGATCATATTGTTATCTGCCCTTTTGTTTTTGAGCTTTTCATGATCGAATTGTTCCTATGTTCTGATTCCAGGAGGAAGTTAAGGAATCCAGCCAAGAAGGTCCTGAGATAACCGAAGCTGAAAGCACCATTTTAGAGCTCGAACCTTTGTTTCAAACAGCAGAAGATTAAGATAAAGTTACTGGGAATTGTTGGAGAGTGTACGCCTCCTTCTCATAGATGCTTCTCTTCATGCTCTCCTTGAACAAACCGTATCTGTTGAAGTACTTGTCATGCAAATTTCTTGCTAGTATGGAAACATTCCAAAGATTCAAATTATGGTTTTGTTTTGAAATCATCAGTTCAGTTTTGTATTTTGTTCCACAGACCTCATGCGCATGGCCTGTAACCAAGTAATTTTTATCCATAAATATGGAGTCGGGTGGAGTTTTTCTTTTTCCTAGTTCTTCACTTTCTTTTTTCCAAATGATGAACCGATTGAGCCATGGCCAAAACTCAGATTGCTTGTCATGGGGGGAAACATCTGTAGGTTGAGCTGTGCTTACTCATTTACTATGTATTTGATGTATGACTATACAAAGAGCACATACAAGAGGGCGGGTCACAACTCATCTCAAATTGAGGCTTGCCTTAAAAGATCTGCTGTCGTCATTAGGTTCTCTAGAGCTCAGGGCATTGTTATATGGCTTTCTGATCTGTCTAATTGTATGAAGTCTTCAGAGAAGCCAAAAGTGCCGTCTCGCTATGGAACTTTGTTTTGAACAAATTTTCTCGACAGCAAATCAACACATAATGCAGCCACTGACCCATTCCATTCCTGGGTTCTCACCGCATTAACATCTGTTCCCACTTCTTTCATTTTCTTTCTGACCAAATAACCGTGTATGTTCCATGATTTCAAATTTCAAGCCAGAGCTAAAATAATAATATAAAAAGAAAACGTAAATGTATTGTGAAAGGTTGGAGCTAATGTTTCGTTATCTTGATCTCTGAATTTATTTCTCTCGCTCTCTTTTCTCTCTCCTTCCTGATGTGCTAATTTGCTTCTTTGGCGGGCGGATATTATCAATTATCTCATGTTTGAGCATACCTTCTTTTGGATGTACTATAATGGCTTGTTGGTGCAACCGAGACACTTGAATTAAGCTTCAATAGCCCTTGGATCTCTTGGGAACGCTCTGTTGGCTCCCTCAAAGATTTCTACTTCGTTTTTTTTTTCCATTTGCTTTCTATCAACCATTGCCAGTCCCAAATCCAGATATTCTATTTATTCATTTTATCCTTGAACCTGACCAAAACAGCATTCATACATCTTATTCTTATTCTTGAGAAATGGCCCTAGAAAGTACAAAACATCCGCCACGCACATTCGTTCATTGTATCATTTCATTATGGCTAATTATAACTAGATTACTAAAAATATACTACTTTTTTCAGGTTCATCTAAATACATATCATATAATTTTTATATATTTAACATTTTTTGTATTTACATTCATAATATTTAAAATTTTAACATCATATTAAAAAAATACTTTTGCTATCATCTTTTCAAAAGGAATATATATTATCATGCATAAATATTAAATATATAAATATCAAATTTTATATATTAAATATATAAATAAATAAGAATTACGTAACATGTATGTAAATCTTCCAAAAGTATATCTACCTACTTATGAGATTTTTTTTTTTGGAACATTTTAATCATATTCATGTAAATCACATGCGGCTTGAACCAGGACCTCTTGGTTGAAAGCCCTATCAACTTTTTAAGTGCTTTTCTGAGGTTACGTATACACCGTTTGAGCCATATATTTTATACTAAAAAAAGGTCATACAAACTCACAGCTAATGCCACAACCTCTGAGCATAAACAAAAATAGCCACCTGCGCTCAAAATGTCATAAAAACAAACTGAAATTGCAGTATTCAATGCCACATCAATCTCTCTCTCTCTCTCTCTCTCTCTCTCTCTCTCTCTGTCTCCATAGAATAATGTAAACTCACCACATTTTTCAGGCCATAAGCATTTCAGGGAATCAAATATGATCCGACATGGATAGACTTAGTTTGAACATGAAAGATTGTATCATGCAGCTATATCATCAACTTCTGAATTGAATACAAAACTTGGAAACGTGGTTGTGATGTCCCTGCATCATTCCAGTAAGATATCAACAACCGTTAAATGCCACTGGTGATGTATCAGAGAGTAGATGATCCATTGGTGCATAGAAGCATTACAAACATCCTGAAAAACCTTTAAATGTGATCATTTTATTTTTAACACAACGAAATGATCCCTTAGCATGTCTCCTTATTGAAACAATCTATTTATAATTGCTTATCCTTATTTTTTTCTAACGGTTAAGAGTTTAGACTTTCTATCGAGAGATTTTAAGTTTAAAGCCTTGCATATGCGTTGTGTTGGAGTTTGAGATTAAATTTGCTCAAATGTCCAAAAATAAATAAAATAAAAACTTAAAAATATACTAAACAAACATATTTGTGAGTGCCAATTAGTCCAATTGATAAGGGCCATAAAAGTTGCTAAGGTCTTGAATTCGAATCTCGTCTACATCATAATAAAGCTCCACTTTATGAACTTAGGTTGGAAAAAAAAAAACTTTTGCAAGTAAACAAATCCTCATATTATGTAATATATTTCATGTGATTAAAAGCTAGATTGATAAATAGCATGAAAATTTTAGGCAAAAAAATTATTGTCCTCATTAATGAGGCTCGCCAGTCGATGCTATTTAGAATGCATGTGAAAAAGATCAGATACCTGTATACTGCTAGCAATATTTAAACCACTTTTAGTATCACACACACCTGTATAACAATAAAATTAAGCAAGTATACAAGGTTTGGTTAAATTTCTTGTATTAAATACCACTAACATTTTTTTTTTTTGCACACCAAATGTGAAAACAATGATCATATCCAAGGAACGAATGCTTTACTCAAAGAAGATGGGAAGCAATTATTACTGTAGGACAATTTAATACTCTTCTAATGACTGAAGCAAATAAATGGTAACGTTTCACATCAGGCATCACTTAACATGCTCACATTTTTTTATCTTCGTAACTGCTCCACTTCTGGTACACAAGAGAAACATAATTCACAAGTCAAAGACCTAGAACTCTAGACTCTCGAGATTCATCTAATATAAATAAAGCTTTAGTATATCCAGCTTGCTATACCTTTACTATCTTTCAATAATCTTTCAACATGTTTTCCCCCTAATTTTAATCTAATAAAATAATCCTTTTTTCCTTGACTGACATGTAAAATCTTATCCATGAATAATCATATTTTTATCAATTTCAGTCAAATTATCATGTTCCCATCACCAACGCTCAGCCAATATGTATAATAATCATATGCCAATTGCGAGGGAATGTTGCAGACTAACCTTGAAATGAAATATAATAAGCTGCATAGATGAATGAACAAAAATTGGAGAATGCTTTCCTTTTTTCCTTGGATTTACCTCAGATATGAAAGTGTCATTATCTTCATCATTGATGGATTGCGGGAAGTAAAGTTCTGCCATTCTGATTTATCGATCTTCCCATCACGATTCAAATCTGCATCCATAAACGTCTGCCCACAGAAGGGGAGAAGATCACTAGGTGAAGCGGATAAACAAGCTAAAAGAAAAAAAAGAGCTCAGAAAAAAACTTTATAGTTTCAAAAGTCAGTAGCATTTGTCATTAATATCAGCAAAGTGAATAATCAAGATAAAAGAAGAAATGAAAAAAAAAAACTCCATAAATTCAAAAGTCAGGAACATTAATCACAAATATCCCTAACCTTGTCTAAAATGAGCTCAACCGTTTCATCTGACAACTTCATGTCAGATTCGAAAAGAAGAGCAATTAACATCTGTTTGACCTGTAAAACTAGATTTGGTTTGATTATTATTTCATAAATAGAATCAGAAAAAAAATAAAAAATCAAGCAGAAGAGTTAAGGTTATAAGCATTGCAGGCAATTACTATTTTCTCACCTAAATAAAACAAATAGAAAAGCATTACTTCGAACAAAAAAGTATCATACAGTAAACAGATTAGACCACCATTTAAGTATTTCAGTTGTTATCTGTCAACTCACAATAACTAGATACAAATTCAGATGCAAAAATCATCCATTTCATCATTTTGTAAGCCAAGTCACCGGATGGAAAAATAATTAAAATATTCATTGATTGAATTTTGAATAACTAAAGTTCTTTGATCAGTCATATCTTGATATTTATAAGCTACTGAGTTCATATTGGTAAACCGGAAGTTTTAAGTTCAGATTGTGCAGTATTTCTACAGCCATTAGCATTTTGACTGAGAAATGAGCAGTCCAGTAAAACCTCAAGCTGCTCGTGAATTCAAGATTAGCTAATATTATTTTAAATAGATTCACCATAACTGGCTAACATCAAATTTACTTGCATGTAATTTTCTTATACCATTTCTATCTGCAAAGATCAATTCCATCTGCCATAGCAAAATCATGAATTCCATTGGACAACATAGAAAGCGGGCTGATAAAAAAGGATTCCAACTCACCTCTTTCCTCTCGATGAAACCATTACCATCCAAATCATAAAGCTTGAAAGAGACTACAAAATCAATAAACACTTTTTTAAGCATGCAAGATGCCTTGCAAAGAATGTTAAATGGAAGCAAATGCTAGAAACTTACAATCAACTTTCTCATCATTTGGTGCATTTGGATGGAATACATTGAGCGATTGAACAAAATCAACAAAATCAATAACGCCCTTTTGCTTCACATCAAACAGCTCAAAAATCTGAATGATGGAGACTAATATATTTCAAAGATCTGGGAGAACCACAATTATAGCCAAATGGACGCTTTTATAAATGTATGATCATGATTATTACAGATAGGAGTTTTGAACAAAGGCCAAATTAAATGACGCCTTTCTGGTTTTTTCATGCAAAGAAAATGGTTCAAAAATTAGCCCATAAGTAAAAAGGAGTTTCTTACTTTGTAAGGTGTAGTGTTGTCTTTCCATGGAATCGTAAGTTTAAGCATTCATTCCGCCAAAGCAAACGAATTTTCTTTATCTTAATGTTTCAAATAATTTGTATAACTTATTTCTTAGTATGACTTGTAAATATTTTTTTAACCTGATATGAATGGGATTAACTATGTATCTGTTCTTATCACTCAAAAAATTTATTGAGCCTTAAATTAAAATGTAACAAAAGATGCAAGTGAAAGCAACAAGAATGTATCCTAGAATAAGCAATGAAAAATATGATTCATTTACTTAATATAATAGTCATACGATTATGGCACACATAATTTTTGCAATGAAGATTGTGTTCTTATAAATCCTTCGGCAGTTGAATTATTCTATACATTAAGTAGTAGGGATCGCGACGTAGGATGATAGAACTATGAGATCTAGATCGGACGCTTCATCGCTCCCCAACCATAAGTTAAATATAATGAATTTCATAAATCTAAATTACAAACTCATCTTGCTATTATATCTGCACTAAGCAACTTAATGAGCCTTAATTGAAAGTTCTCTCTCATTGAGAGGTAATTAACTATAGGTGCTTGCTATAGAAACCTAGAACCAGATCTAAAGTCCTCATAAAATGAGGGCGAAATCTCTGGGTAGTGTCTTATCTACTATTCATCTGTCTTCTGAAAATTACACCGACACATAAATAATCGCTCTCTTAATTGAGAAGTCGGTGACAAATTTTCGAAGCCCACAGTAATCTTAGAATGTAGGTGTGAAAAAAAAAGCTATTTTTCAAAAATAAAACATCTATACTTCTTGATTAAACAGTACCCCTTTTTGATTTAGTCTAAATTTTACACTAGGTCCACTCATTAGGAAGATAGAAAAAAAGAAGACTTATGCTTTCAATGGGGAATTTACTAGGTGCCTTTGGTTTTTAATGTACATAAGTAGAGAGGAAGATGAAGTCTTATGGGAGAGTTGGAATTACTTTTATTTGCAAGTTATAATCTATTTATAGGTAAGAATTTGTAGAAATTAGTTTAAATTTGATTTTTTTTATCGAACTTAATTAAATAAGAAACAATTTTATCCATGACTCCACAATCTAAGAACAATCTTATGCTTCTTAAACTAACTTCATAAAGAGAATATTTAAATCCAAAATACAAATTTATCTAAATAAAGTTCAAAATTCAAGTCACATCACCCATTGTCCTTATTTTCATCCAATAATCCAGATTTTATATCTCGAGGTCTTGATCGTCATGTATCCTAGAAGTGATCCATCTTTATTATTGAACTTCTAGTAAATTATTCCTCTTATTCAACATTGTGATTTAAAAACTTCTTTCAATAAGATCCTTTTGGATCAATGGGAGTTCATGAAATTTCATCCATGTAATGTACTTTTTTAGGTTTTTTTATTTGACTACTATAAAACTTCCTTCAATTTTATCACATTTTGTAGTAGGGCTGCAAATGAATTTTTTTACTTTTAAGTACTAGGAGTTATTTCAATCTCAAGCATGACTTCAAAAGTTGGTTCTGGTTTCGCTATCGTTGTAGCAGTTTTAGTTTCAACTGCAATAGTGTCAATAATTTTAGTATTCAATTTTGTTGTTTATTTTTCGTGTTCTATTTTAATTTTATTTTTAATTATTCTTTTAAAGTATCATTGCTTAGGATATAACATTTAAAATATAATTTAGTAATTTAAATATAAATGGAGGGGTTATGATTATTCTATAATGTGTAATCTTATAAATAATAGAATTATATATAATGTTTGTTGACCTCTATGCATGCGCCATAAGTCAAGTTGAGCTCACAAGGTGAATTCGACGAGCTTCAACGAGCAAATCGGAGTTGAAACGCACTCGACAACGATGAAAATCAGTCGAAATAATCTTCGATCGACGAACGGACCCCGCCATCGCATTCAGAACGTCGAAATTGATCATAATAGGTATCTTGCATAATTCGATGATCGGTGATCAAGGAGCCCGTGACGGCACGCATATCGAGGTGGAAGTGCGGCGCTCAAAACGTTAAATTGATCGCTCTGTTAGCGTCAAAACGTCAAAACCTATCAAATGAGCCTGTCGCGCTCAATTCGGACAAATATGTGTGAATATCGAGCAATCAAATACAACACGCAAATCGGAGTTGAAATACACTCGACGACACTAAAAATCAGTCGAAACGACCTTCGATCGACGAACGGAGTCCGCCATTGCGTTCTTTACGTCGAAATTGATCAAAACAAGCATCTTGCATAATTCAACGGTCGCCGATGCGCTGACATGCATATCGAGGTCGGGAAGCCGCGATATTGCTAGAATGACCTCCGTTCGCGAAATTGATTGCGCATTTAGTGTCGAAACGCTGAAAGCTATTACATAAGACTGTCCGCGCTCAATTCGGAGAAGTCTGCACGAATATCGAGTGAGTGGAAGAAACGATGCGCAAATTTGAATTAAAATTAACCCGATTTGATGTCGACTTAAACCAAACGGCTTCCAATCGTGAAACGGACTGCGTCGTTGCGTCCGGAACATCAAAGTAACCTGAAATCAATATATATATTATCTACGTGACGATGTCGGCATGAAAATCCAGATTAGGGTAAATAAAATAATAAAAAATGCAAATCCTATAAATACCCCTCCTAAAATCCTAAACCTTAATTTTTCCTATTCTCCCTCTCTCTGCCACAGCCGACAGCTCTCCCGTACGATCCGCTCTCTCTCTCTCTCTCTCCGTTCGTCTATAGTGCTGGAGTTTTCGTCGGCGCGCCGACATCAGCGTAAAATATAACAAGTGTAGCGGTGAAAATCCTTTACATCGCACCTCGCCGGCGCTGCTCGGCACGTGCCTCTTGCCCGATGGTAATCGGCCTGGCGCCCCTGTGCTTGCGCTGCAGCCCGCTTTACTGGCTATTTTGACCACAGTGCAGTACCGCCTTTCTTGGCGTGGAGAGAAATTTGTTTTAGTAGGTCGTAGACCCATATCTTTCTTGATATGGTGGGAAGGCGTCAGACCATGATTTATACCACCATACGTCTTTCTTGGCATGATGGGCACCAGAATACCCAAATAGCTCTATCTGGGGATGGCCGAGATCTTTCTAAACTTCACCGTAAAGAGACCAGCGTGATAGAACTATGCTATGATATAAAATTATTATTTGAGTAACATGTAGATGTATAAGTAACGCGTCTTTCTTGGCGTGTGGAAAATCTGTTCAACAAGTAGAGCCTCATACATGCCTTTTTTTGGCGTGGTGAGAAGCGCGATTCGGTAGTGGTTTATACCACTCATACACGCGTCTTTCTTGGCATGGTCGATACTCAGAAATGTATATGAGGACGGCGTCGGGATCTTTGTAAATCTTCAAATTTTTTACGATTAATAAACTGCTTAATGAAAATTTAATAATAAAACTAAAATTAATGTTTTAACTTGACATTGCAAATATATAAGTACCTGTATACATCTTTCTTGACGTGGCAGGGAAATATGTATATCAAATAAGTACTTCAGAGACCCATATATATCTTTCTTGACATTGTGGGATGACGCATTCGATCATGGTGTTTACACCACCCATACATGCCTTTCTTGGCATGGTGGGGCAAGCCTCAGTTGTATATGTGGGGATGACCAGGAGAAACATCGCCAAAATTTTATCTAAAACTTTATACTTGCAATGAAACTCAGTTAATATAAATAATATTATACAAATCCTTTAAGTTTAAATTAATGTTGAATCAAATACACCCGCATGGGCCCCGACACTACGCTGAATGCTTAAATTCAAGTGTCTGAGGATGCTACGCGAGTTGCTTCCCGGTTGGGTCTTAAGACTGTATCCAGGTTAAAAAAACCTAAAAATCTAATGATATTATAATATCTTCAACCTAATAAAACATCGAGAGTCATTATACGACAAAGAATGATCCCTCTATTTTTAAATTAATATACAGATCTCAAATACTAAACAACAAACTACCTCGATGATAGCTGTGTTAAATGAAAATTTTAACCGGAGGGGATACTTTTATCAAAGTATTATTACAATTTCAAAACATATTGACTTAGATTGAATATCAATCTAAATGCAGAATTTAAAATATTGTTGAGCTATAAATGTCTAAATAAAATTCAATATTAAAAAAACTTAAAGCCAAAAATTCAACTCGCCTTCCGCAATTATTTATCGGAGGTGACAAATTAAGAAAATTCTAGCTCATAAAGGAGCCAAAGTCAAATCAAGTACACAACTATGCTTACTCTCAAATAATCTCATGCCAGCAAGGACGTGGCCCGTGTCCTCGGCGCATGCTTTGATAGCTCACATGATCGATTACCGAGTTCTCGGCCAGGATGGTTGTCGCCAAATATCTACATCACGGTCGCAGTAGCTATCAAACTGGCTCTTTGAGTTGTGACCATAGTATATTTGATTGGGCAAAAGCCTCTACTAAGATAGAAAAGCTGTCTTAAAAACACCCACGTAACAAATTTGCTCATAAGGATCCAGTTGGGTTACTCTCCTTTACTAAGTAGGCCAGGGATTACGAGTCGAGATCCACTGAGATCTGGTCAGCGTCGCGTTCTCCCAACCATCCGCTTTAAGTTAAATACAATGAATTTCATAAATCTAAATTCGAAACTCTACACGCATTTATTATATGCTTCGCATTCGACTTAACATTTAATCGAAAGTTCTCTCTCAGCATTGAGAGGAGTAATTAACTATAGGTGCTTGCGCATATAAGAAACCTGGAACTAGATCTAAAGTCCTCACAAAATAAGGGCGAAATCTCTAGGTAGTGTCTTATCAAGTATTCATCTACCTTCTGAAAATTACACCGGCACATAAATAATCGCTCTCTTAATTGAGAGGTCGGTGGCGAATTTTCGGAGCCCACAATTACAAAATCACTCGAGATACTGCTGGTACTAAGCAAACAACAATTAGAAGTGACATTTGATAGGAGTTTTCTGCATCAAAAAAACTCAACCAATCCTCTTATTGTGGACCCTTGTTATCATAATAAAATGAATGCTGGTTCACCCAAGTCCTAGAAATATTAGTACCAACTAAAAAAAAATCTTCCGCATATCCAAATTTGGCTCATAATTTAGTATCAAAGCTCTAGTTAAACTTGCAAAGAAAAAAAAATCATAGTTGAAAATAAGTGCTAGAAAAATATTATTGGTATTTCTAATGAGCTTAGGAATTATAGTTAAAGAGAGATTATAGACACTGAAAGTTTTCTCAACATGAAAAGAAGATAAGCAAATGTTTAATCAGATGGACACAATAAAGAAATATATGACCACCAACGGATGCCTTTAAATGGTGCAAGAACTTTATTTGTAAGAGAAGCATTAAGAGCTTTAGCAAGTCAACAATTTGGTTCATTAGGAAAGGAATTAACATAACAATCTCATTGAATTGCTCAAAAGCACACCATAGAGCTATTTACAATTCAAATGAGCTAAACATAACCAATAGGAAATTGAAGGAAAGAAATGATTATTAGTTGTTCATGCGTTTAAGTCTAATTCTATTTAAGATAAATGTGAGGTTTTAGTTGTTTTAACTTTATTTTAATTGATTTATAAGTAATGAAAGTAAGCTTAGGCTTTGTTTATGATCGTTTAGCTACCCCTAATTTAGTATTTGATGGCCCTATATCATCCGACCAAGGGCTAAGTCTTACAACATTAAGAAGGCTTGTTGATGATTTAGATTATTTAGGGTCTAAACAGCTTACTTAAGACACATGCCAGATTATTAATGTTCATATATTTGTCAAGAGCTTTATACAAAATTTGGCATTATATTTGTGAGAAAACTCAATAATTACGTTTGATTTGATGGACTTATTGGTTTTAGGCAGTCCCAATCAAATAGATTGGGGATTACATAGAAAGGAAAAGACAAAAGTAAAATTTATAACCTTTAGGGTGAAGAAGGTTTGTAAGTTGGGGGAATGATTTAATACGCTTAATCATTATGTTGGTCTCATTAATTGGGTTAAGATTTACATCTACTGTAAATCCCAAATGTAGGGCTTATAACCACAAGGAAGGAAAGCCTGAGATGGGTCTTATAGCTGTAGAAATGAGGTAGAGAAGGTACATGGATATTTTTCGGGTTAATGGGCTTCCTTGATTTTATCACTACCTAATTAAGTAGATAAGATACATGTACGGCCCAAAAAATGAAAGATACAAATTTAAGGGCAAAGAAAGCCCAAAAATGGCTTGCAACTTTGTTGCAGTGTGTATTTGTAGCATACATATCAAAGTGATGATTCTTTAGGACCCTTATATCAAATTAAAATCAATAAGCTCGTACCCAAATCCTTGACCTATTTTTCATGATCAATTTTGTTGAAGAGATGCATTTGAGTTAAAACCTTGAGAGTTTGAGCCTCAAAAGGGGATTTATGTTATTACATTAAATCCTAGAAGACTTCATATTTTCACAAATAGTAAAACATTATTCAAGGGTATTTCAGAATTATAAAATTATTACAAAGAGGTTGTTATGCTATTTAAATAAGAAACCTAGTTGAGAATAACATGATTGCAAGTTAGATTCATTGCGCTTATCCCAAATAATTAAATCAAGGATAATGGCAATGAAGGAGACATCGTAAAAGTAAAATTATATTACTTTTTTAAGAAACAAATTTTCATGTAATCCAAATAATTTAACATTATGTGTATGATCTTCCAATAATTAATATTAGGATCCATTTGATTGTTTGTAGACAGAAAATATATTTTTAAAAAATAATAATTTAGTTTCACTTATTTTGACTGTTAAAATGAAATTCTCATTTTTGGGAGGATTTGAAGATATTTTTAGAATTGAAAATATATATTGACTTGTAATTAAATCCAACCAAATGATTGAATTTAGAAAATTTATCACTATTCAAATTATCTTGCTTCAGGCACTCAATTAAGTCATTACATTCAACCAAATCATAGAATTTGGGGGCCCATTCGGTTGCTGTAACTAAGAAAACATGTTTGAAAATTGATGAATTTGTTTTCATCTCATAATTTGGTTGATGTAGTTAAAAGTCAATATAGATTGTCAACTCTACAAACACCTTTAAAATCACTCAAAAGGATTTTATGTTCAGATTCAAAATAAGTGAAAATAAAATCATGATTTCAAAAACATGGTTTACATCTAAAAGCACAAAATAAAACTTAATTAATTTTATCATGGTAGATGATATATTTTCAGCCTTAAGCAACCAAATCGATCTTAAGAAAAGATGCAGCTCATTTTCAAGCAAAATTCTCAAGTATTAGCAGGTAATGGTATCACAAGGAACTAGTCTGTCAGATCACCGGCCGTGCTATTGAAAACCATAACCAACTAGCAATCAATTGATACGGTATTCTATTCTATAAAGCCAGCACCGCCATAAAAAAAATTGTCATTGGCAACCCAAATAGCATTTCAATTTAAGTTTAGCATAAACATTTTGAAATACGATGTTTCTCGTTATCAAAGAAACATCTCAATATTTATAAGATGTTTCTTGTCACAAAAGGAAGCCCAAATAGCAGCTCAATATTTAGCTAAGAAAACTGTAACGGTCATTCCATGCTCCAGTCGTAAAGGTATATTTTTGGCATGCAACAATAATAATACATAAGCAAAAAGGGACAATCATGTAAAAGAGGGCCTGCTAAGATTAACCTTTATGTTGATTGCTGAAAAATCACAAGGAACTCTTGACATGAATATTAAGACAAGAAAAAATTATAAGGCGTTGAAAATTCGTCAAGTCAAAAGGCATTGAAAGTATGCATACCCGATTTGCAAAAAGATTTTCTTTTTTCCTGTTCTTAAACAAAGCAAGCTGAAATTCTTCCTGCATTCAAAAATTATACATAACTATTCTAATCGTCAGCAAGGTTCAGAGGAAGCTGATAGATCAACAAGAGTAAAATAACCGAAGATGGCAGATCCCTATCAATATATAAATCCTATGAGTAATTTATGTCGTAAGACACCACATAAGAATGTTATGTTCATAGCAAGAACGAGTACTCAAGATTATATTACTCAACTCCAAATAGAGTTTCAATCACCATCCTAACTTCTCAAAAAAATAATTTGCTAAAAACAGCTCCAGATTTCTAAACGGTACAAATACTAGTCATGGAAAAGATCAATATACATAGGCAAATATATTGTTGAATAAATGCCGGTATACCCTATATGCATTTCTTGGCTTTTGTCCATATGAAGAACTTTACAATGATTTGATCGAGGCCATTGACAATGAAAGTAAAGCCAAGGCTGGCAAAAGCCTACCTCTTTGATTCTGACCTAAGCCTAGATCGGTCACTTCAAACAGAACAGGGAATGTTTACTAGTGGAAGAAGTTTATTCAAGATTAAAAGCTCAAATCTCAGATAAAGTTCATGCATCATCTTACAAAGTCAGAAAAACCGAAGGATTAAATTTAATCATTCTATTTGTATCAAATAAAAAAAGATATCTCATGAATGTTCTTCACCAAACGCATGGCAATCATTATGGAATACTATTTCCTCATGGTGTAAATTAAGACAAACTGAACCACAAGTTATTCAGATTTTGTGTTAAAAAATAAGCAAAAGGAAGCATGCATTAGAACTATGACTCTTTGCGTTTACATAAGTAGATAATGCTAACCATCAAGAGGATAAAGGTGCCTCCACGTAATCATTAGGAAATAACTTTGGAATCAAATTTCATAAAAAGCAACAGCTGCATGACCATAAGAAATATGATGAGAAAACAGCAATGCATTCTTCACTAAAACTACAATTAACTAGCTTCCTGAAAGAAAATGTTATATCATCTCTCTGTGTGATTCGATTGAGTACTCAAACCTCTCTCTCTCTCTCTCTCTCTCACTCTCTCTCTTTCTACTGATGAAGATGATTTATCCATTTTATTAATGCACCTTTCTTTTCCATAATCACCATTATTCATCTATTTTTCATTACAATAACTGAGTAGGAGTCCGGGTAGTTTTCAACTCATCCCTCAAATTTGCACTGTCCCTTTGATTCACCCATAGATAAACTTAGATATTCACACTTGAAGAGAGAAAGAGACTCAACTACCTCGAGATGCATGCAAGAACAGAAAGAGATAACCTCACATTGAATTCTCACTGATGTCTTTTCATAATAGGGGAGGGTGAGAAGAATCAGAATATGGATAGTCCACAAGAATAAGGATTTTCATGAAAGGCCGTCAATTGGGAAAGGAGGGAGAATTGTTGAGAGTGAATATGCTAATTTTCATTCATCAAATCAAATAGCATGTATCCAACTCTTATTTATAAAATTAATTTGAATTTAAATTTAGTAACTCCTGAGCCAGGGAAAGATAAAAGAGCTCTTATCCAATTCTCATTTAATCCTAATAAAATAATGCCATTTTTAATACTTCCTAAGTCTTTTTAGGTCTGTCTCTAGCTTTCTTAGTATAGGTCAAATCTAACACATCTACTCTACTAAGTCATCAATCGGCTAATGCTTTATGTGACCAAACTATCTGAGGTGACTCTCTCTCATCTTATCTACCACTAGAGCTACTCCAACTTTTTCACATTTATATTTATTTCACATTTTATCTCTACATGTAAAGCCACTCATCCACCTCAATATCCTCATCCCTGCAACACTTAATTTTTCTTCTCTTTCATTAGCCAATATTTTGCACCATAAAGCATTGCTAGTGTCACCACCATCTTATAAAATTTTCCTTCAATTCTAAGTGGTACTTCGAGATGACACTCTTGAACTAATAAAAATGGCAATCAAAGTATTGGGTCATACATGCTCATCATCAAGCTGTGGATGAAATTAGAGTGTGCATAACCAAGTTCATGTTAAAAGAAGAAATCATTTAACTTCCTTGAAGATGAATTCATTATTTATATTATGTATAATAGATGCAAACAGTTAAAGAAAATAGTGTTGAGGATGATGAAGCTCCATTAGTTTGTAATGATGTATCATCAGATGATGAATTATTTCTCTCGAATAAAAATGAAGTACACCATCAAAATTGTAGATCTCAAGACTTCTTTGGGAGAAAGGCCAGCACAAGTCAACGAGATAGTAATAAAAAATGCTATAAAACTTTAAGTAATCAAAAGGACAATCATCAATATACTTAATATTTTAATAATTAATTAATATCTTTATTGATTTTGATTGATTAAGGAAGAGAAAGATGATTGAAATTGAAGATGAAGAAAAAGATTGGGAGAATGTTAGCATAATTGAGGATGAGAGAGGAAAAAAGAAATTCACTATAACAATGATTCTAATGAAAACCCACTAAGTGATAATTGATGAGAGAGGAGAATTTTAATTCATTAATTATGATCTTAGTGACATAGTCTGCTTGTTTACATTGAATTAGGAGTAGGAAAGGCTTATTATTATATTCTTATTTTAATTTATTATGGTGTTACTTTGATATTACTTTTTTATTTCAGTTTTTTATTAATTTAATGATTTAATTCATAGGCTTATGCCTCAATATGGCTTGAGGTTTATATCTCATCTCAACAACAGCAACAACAACAACAACAACAACAAGCCTTTATCCCACCATGTGGAGTCGGCTACATGAATCCTTCTTCTTCATTGTGTCCTATTATGTGTCAAATTCTCATTTAATTCTAACAAATTAAGGTAATTTTTATGCATCCTAACCAAGTCTCTTTAGGTCTACCTCTACCTTTCTTAACATAAGATAAATCTAATACAGCTACTCTCCTAGCTGGGTCATCAGACAGACGATGCTTTATGTGGCCAAACCATCTAAAGAGGTTCTCTCTAATCTTATCTACCACTAGAGCTACTCTAACTTTTCCCAAACATATTTATTTCACATTTTATCTCTAAGAGTAAAGCCAATCATCCACTTGAGCATCCTCATCTTTGCAACATTTAACTTAGTTTAATGCTTCTCTTTTACTGGACAATATTCTGCACCATAAATCATTGCAATTCTTACCACAATCTTATAAAAGTTTCCCTTAAGTCTAAGTGACACTTTTCTATCACACAACAAGAGAGATGCATTTCTCCACTTCAACAATCCAACTTGAATTCTACTAATAACATCTCAATCTATTACACCATCATTTTGAACAATAGAACTGAGATATCTAAAATGCTCATTCTTTTTAAAGACTTGATCACCCAACGTCACAACACTACCACTAAAACTTCTACAACTAAAATTACACTCCATATATTCAATTTTAGATCGACTCAAACGAAAACCTTTAGACTCTAAAGTTGACCTCCATAATTCAAGTTTCTCCTGGACTCTCTCTCTAGTCTTATCAACCAGAAGAATGTTATCAACAAAAAAACATACACCAAGGTACATTCTCCTATAAATGCCTAGTAAGAACATCCATAACTAAAGCAAAAAACATACACCAAGGCTTATATCTCACCTCACAAATTAAAAATACCTTGATATTCTATTTTGTAAATTCAAACCTTGACTTGAAGTGATTAGTCTAATTATTCATCCCATTCATGATATGATCCTCAAATCAACTCTTTGTGTTACATTTGATCATCATATAAATATGCATAGTGGTCAAGTACATTAACATTGATATGTCTTTAAAATGATTTATAATATCTATGAAATTGCCAATCATTAGAATGATGGCCACAAATAAAATATGATTCATTATAATCATAAATCATGTACATGATAATTACATGATTCTTCATCTTATGTTGGCATCACTTAATATATGCATTATGCTTGAGGCTTATAGCAGCATGAAGCGTATAATTCACCCATTTCTAAACTATGACTATAATAATTTTGTGTGCTTAGATGCTTACAAGCTTGATGAAGGATGCCAATACATTCATAGCATCAAATTACAAGTGAATGGAGAGAATTTCATAAATCATAGGTGAATTTTTATATTTGTGATGAATCTTCCAAGCATAATCTATGTATATTACACAAAGGCAATTTTCTTAGCTTTATAGAAATTATGGAATTGGGTGATGGCAAAGCATATATTGTTGTAAGGTTTAAGTACAATACCCATAAAATGATTTTACTATAGTAAAAAATTGGTGTAGAAGAAGATTTAATATAATACCAATTTAATGGATGATTGTTGATTATGAATCATTTTAACCTTCTTTTGTTTCTTTCTAATTTGCATTCTCCCTTGAATTCAACAATGAATAAGCTTAGGGATTCATTCCATGAGAGAAAATTAACCTTTGAGACTTTGACTTGTTAGTACTTGAGATGCATACAAAAAGAGAGAAAATATCACCATGAATTCTTGGGAATTGTACCACCTTTCATTGTAAGAGAGATATCCCATATAACTAAAGATTTTGGCATGATGGGTGGGGATTAGAAGAGAGGAATGAATATTTCAATTTTTATTCATAATTCAAAATTTCAAATATCATATATTCAATTTTGTTTATTGAAATATAGTTACAAGAAAAAATCATACTAATTTAAATTCAAATCTAACTCCTAAAATTTCTCTCTAATTTTAAAATACATATAATTATAAAAATTAAATGAACTTAAATAAAATTTGGAATAACTTAAAATGTCATATTAGTCTAGAATAATTATAATGTACACTATCCCTCCCCTTCCTCTTGCCATCCACCCACCCTCTCACCCCCTCGCTCTTCTCTTCTCCATTCCCCTTAACTTTTTCCCTCCCTCTTCTATCCATTTAATCATCCATGCATAAGTGTCATGTAAGTACGCAGGCCTCTCCCTATTCTGTTCCTCATTCCCCTCCCCCCCCCCTCCCCCCTCCCCTGTCCCTCCCTCTCCCATCCAGCCATCCATGCATATATAAATGTATGCATTCAAACTGAAGCTAGTTTACGTTTGTGGGGGCCCAATCTCCTGTTGAATACAGCAGTGTTTATTTTCATGCCAGCCTAACCCATCAGGCTGCCTCCCAAATTAGGTAATATAAAATCATACAAGAACCATACTTCAAAAGGAAGACTCAAAAATGGCTCAGTTAACTCAAACATCCAAAGAATTAAAGAGAAGTAAACAAATAAAATGGAGATCACATTATTGTTGCTACTTGATTACCTTGTTTATCAAACCATCATCAATCACGGAGCCACTAATGCTCTTAAACAACTCAAAGAGTGCCTCAACTTCACTAACACTAACTGCAAAAAATTTGCATCAGGATCAGAATCATCAGAGTAACACCTTCCTGCTAAAAAATGCAATTACTTCTGCAAGATATTAGATTCATCTTTATAAGTGGTGCTTGCTGCAACAAAGACAATATTGTTAGATAGAAAGAAATATATAGACATTCATGTTTATTTTTAAATCAAGATTTGAAGATTTGACATTTTTATGGTTTAGTTGCATGCATCTTCAATGTTTCCATTATCCATAATTTGTACATATAGTTCTCAGCTTTGAACAAAATCCTATGCAATCACTCTTCAACCAAGACTCATACAGCTATTGGAATAGATATTTCTCGCATGTTTCACAAACATGAATAAGAGAATATAGCATCATCGCATGGGAATCCACAGCATGATGGCTATTGAACTAGGTTTTTGGTGCTTACATATTTACTATTTACCTAGCGTTTGGTCTTTTACACAAATTTTTGCAAAGGCTCGAAATAGACTTAGTTGTTTACCATGTATCTAAAATTATAAAGATTTTAAGCACCGAACAATTATTGGATGTTCTCAGCTGAAATAGAGCTGTATAAGCAACAATAGAGCCAAAGTTCACTCATAAAACCAATGTAGATGTCTTTTGAGGTTGACCTATGGGAAACAAAATGAAAAAAATCAGCCAAATCGTTGGATTACATCACTTAACCAATAAGGGTATCCCTTCTTGACTTCTGTAGATCTCACAGGTCACAAAAACCAATACAGGTCGAGATCAACAAATTTACTTCCTCAATGGCACGCAACTTCAATTTGACAGAGAAAAACTAGTACATAAAATGGTGAAACCAATCTCAACCATTACTGGAAGCTTTGATGTGCATTTCCTCTTTTCTCTCTTATCCCTCTAAGTATGTATGTATGTATGCATGCATGCATGTATGTAAGAATTGATAATCCTACGTTTCACATAATTTTCTGACCATTTAAAAACGTTGTCAAAAACTTGATTGCCTTGTAATGATAAATAAAGTATGACATTCTTCTGATAATGTCATTTCTTTAAGCATAAATCACAACATGCTACAAAATTCACGACAAATTACATATAAAAATTGGCAACAGTTACATCAAATACACAAGCAAAAATCAATTTGTTATTGCAGTGAAGATTAAGTAAAGAATTGTCATTTTTGGAGAATACTTAAGGGATGTGCCATTATATTTTCTTATTTAGATTATTCTCTTCATTATTATTTTTTTCATTTTCATTTGCATATATAATTATTCTTTTGCCATTACATTCTATCAACGAGTATATAGATAAAATGACTTTCTTCAAAGCATCGACTGCCATGCCTCTCCCCATTTTCTCACTAATAAACCCAACTCCTCATGCTTGCTTACACCTCTACTCGAATTTGATTGTCACTAGCACCCTATTGCACTGTCTTGATTGCAGGCTCATTCACCTATAGAGGATCTTCATTTGCTTGTCCACATGCCCACAATGCTCTCACTTGCACTTGCCCACTGACAACCTATTATGATAGCCTCCCTCTCCCGGATCACATGTGCGTCTCCATTGTGCTTGCTTCTTGTAACCACCATGCACACTTGCAGCCCAACACCCTCAAGTACTGCCACATCCTCATCCACCTCACTACATGGCATTATCGTTCTTGTGATGAACACTAGTGTTGTTCTTGTAGTTAGTCTTGATATTTTCAATGAATAATGTCGTCTTATCTCCATCCCTACTGCAAGATCACTCAAAATTCTTCATTTATACATGTATGTGATCATGCATATGCTGGTGTCTTCATCTTTGAATAAAAACCTTACTAATTTGAATTCCTACCATATAATCCTATGATTGAGGTAGCAACTTCGTTGGAGGTTGTGGTCAAAGAAAGAAGCCTTTCCCATCTTAGTCTTGCAGGGGTTGAACTAATCACTCATCTAAAGATTATTTAGCCAGATTTGAATATCCTTCTATTGCCCAACATGTCACTAGATTATTGCTACCACAAATAATTCTACTTTTGCCAAATCATTGGGATATGTTACTTCATCTTAGAAAGAATGTGACCACCTTATTCCTTCTAAATCATCAGTGACAACTTCCTACGTTGCTTCTTTTTTATCTATGATGATTGCATCTTCTAATATGTATTGAGTTCGAACTTCAATCCATCTTGATATATGATAGGCAACCCATAATTACTATCCTCTCTCGACAGATCTTCCAACCGACCAATCCTTGTCGAGGGCTCTTACTTTCTTGCTCTGGGAAAGGTTTTGAATCTTTATCCACGACCATATCTCTCTAAGATGTCCTCTATGTTACACAGTTTCTAATGTATCTAGTTTCCATCATAAACTTAATATCATAATTGATTTTATGACATTCTACTCTTCACATCATGTTTTTTAGAATCTCAAGGTGAGAAAGATGATCGCTAAAGTAGTTTAATCTAATGGAGCTTACTACTTGACACCTATCATTACTTATATGTCTCTTCCACTACAACCCCCTTTAGTAATCTTGTTGCATGGTCAACCGTCTCAAATGAGTTTGATAGTATACTTCTTTCTCAAGTCTCCAAGTTTCAGTGTAATGTATATGAATTGGGTAAACATCATTGCATCTCATTTTCTTTTGTCTTCTTGTTTAAAATTGTGCAATAAAAAATCCACTTAAAACCCGCATTAATGCTTTTTTTTTAAAATCGCAATGAGGCTTACGCCTCATTGGTTTTATGTGACGCCTCGCATGATGTGAGGCCCGCCTCAAGGCGTATCTTGTTTAAGGTTTTGTGAGGCGTGCGCTTTTAAATGCAGGTTTAAAAAAAATAAATATAAATTTTTAATATCAAAATAACACACGTCTTAACAAGCACATAACCAATCTCAAGTTAGACATTACTAGAGCGCTTCTTTGCTCAAGCGCAATACCAGCCATCACCACCACAATCCTTGTGATATTCTTTGATATTAGATTATTGGAGTGGGAGAAAAAAACTTATTTTTTAAAATTTATTTTGAATTGTTATGCCATTAATTTTTTACTTTACTATATTATGTTACTTAATATTAGTATAACACTTCTTAATTTAAGATTTGATGTCAAGATATTATATGTTACTTAATATTTTGCACAATTTATTATTTCTACAATATTAAGATGTTATGGTATTCAATTTCAATATCTTAATAAGTTAAAATACTTCTTATTTTATACCTTGATGTGCGTACAATACTTTTTATTTTGCACAATTTATTGATTTTGAGGCTTACGCCTCGCCTCACGAACGAAAAATATCTCAATACCTGATTGCACAATTTTAAACTTTATTATGTCTCCTCATAATAGTCTTCCTTTGGATTAGTTCATTCTAATATCTAGGGTCCAATATCTAGGAGCTTACTATAAGATTACGACTCATCTCGAATGTCATTATTTTGTCAATTATAGTAATGGTTACACTTTTGGCATATGAATGTATTTATAAAAGTGTCATTCTAATGCCTTATACGTGTTTCATTCATTTTTCAAGAAATCAAAATTCAGACTTCTACCTCCATTATGCTAGATACCACCTATTTATGCGCCTTGCACAATGCTCTTATATGAATGTATTTATAAAAGTTGCACATCAGTCAACTAGCTTTTATTAATTTTCCTTCTCTTTGCCTTTCATTTTTAAAATCAAGGCGTACCAAGAAGCTTTACAAGATCCTCAATGAAAAAGAATTAATGTATATTAAAATAAATGCCCATATGATATACTTGAGATCTTTTTCAATTTTCTCTTGGAATTAAATCAATTTCAATGCAATAAGTCTACGTCAAAATTTCTCATTTAGATGATTTATTGATCGTTATAAGGCTTATTTGGATGCCATTTGTTCCACTCAAATTTGTGAAATCAACTATTATGATACATTCTCTCTTGTTGCTAGAATAAGCTATGTTCACACTATGACAAAAGTTTGCCTTGGCAAAAGTCATATGTAGATCATTCCATCATATTGTTCAAGACAATTCATCTAGCTTAGTTATTCTAGTAATTTATGATAATAACATCCTACTTACAAAATGCAATAAATATAAGTTATTAAAATAAAATACTACTTATAAAAGTGTTTTCTAACTAATTTGGGTAGTTCTGAATATTTTTTTAAGTATTGTGTCCTCTTATGGCAGGCAAGGGGACTCTTTATCGTAGAGAAAATATGTCACTAATTTTCTAAAAGAGAACATGCATCGGGGATGTAAACCTACTAACACTCTTACAGGTACTTGCGAGAACCACAATGAAAAGAATGAATTTAAAAATATCTCTCACAACAAACAAGTGGATGAAAAAAATGATATATCTTACAAACACCATACTATATATCTCACTAAGCAATAACATTGAGAAGAGTCCTATGCATCCTAAACTATATCAAAAAAAGTTCCTATAAAAGTCTCCTTTAAATTAAACATGGGCATTTAAATGTTAAAATTTTATCTAATGCTCACTATATAAAAGTTTATCAAAGATAAAACATTTACCACCATATATTGTATTTTCATGGGAGGAAATCTAATCACATTGAGAAGCAAGAAGTAAATTTTTGTTGTTCAGTAAAATGCTGAGCATAATACATTGTAATGGCACAATCTGCAAAAGAATTTACATGGGTTGACTCTCTTAGATGAACTTTGCTTCACACTTTACAGCTTATGTCACTATAATATGGCAACTGCATTGCTATCTATATTGTGAGAAATCTTATTTTTCATAGAAGAATAAATCTCTGAAACTAGATTGCCATTTTATTTGTGATGCAGTGCTTTCCAAGAAAATCACTGCCTCTAGGTCTCTAGCTTGGAATAACCTGTAGATGTGTTTACTAAGGAGCAATTTGGCATTACTTTTTGTGTTTATTTTTTTATTTTTTGTTTATATTTGAATCTAAAGAAAAAACATGTTTGATTCTTTACCAAATTTTTATTATTTTCAAGAACTCTCTGATTGTAGGGGTGTGCATTATTTGGTTTTAACCAAAAAATCAAACAAAATCATAGTTTTTGAGTAATTTGGTTCGGTTTTGAACTTAGTAATTTGGATTTTGGTTTGAATTAATAAAAACTTTGATTTTTGGTTTTTGGATCGATTTGTTAAATAAAATTTTGGATGAAACCAAATAAACTGAATTTACTCATTACTTGATAAATTTTTTTCAGCCAACATAGAAATTTTAATATTTTTAATGCATAAAAGTAATTAATTGTTTTTCTAATTATATATATATATATATATATAGTTTTGCTTATTACTTGTTCATTATATAAAAAAATAACATAATGAATATAAATTTCACAAATAGTTTTTAAATATAGTAAACTTCAGTTTATCCAAAACCAAATAAAAATAACCGAACTAAATTGCTATTTGGTTTGTTTGGCTTTGTATTTTGTTTAGTCAATTTGGTCTAATTTTTTGGGAATCTAAAATCAATTAGTTTTTAAAATTCATCATCTAAACCATCCAAACAAACCAAATGCACACCCATATCCAATTGTGGCCTACACTTCTCAAACTCTCTGCAAAAAGAACTGAGAGTAGGGAATGAAATCCTATAGCTAGTTTCTCTTTTTGATTCGATTGTGATGACCTTGTATTCATTAAGGGGTTTCTTTGTCTTCATTCCCTCTCATATCATCATTGCATCCCAATTAAATGCCGATGAAGAGGAAGCAACACAGTGCATTGTCGTGAGATCATAACTCCAAGTTGTACACATTGGTTCTTTCTAGGCAACCATGTGTTGGGTTTATGTCTAGTCCATCCTTATTGAGGATGGAAAGGAGAGACAGATGGCGATTTCACCGAGCTGACGAAGCTTGCAACACTGACAACAGTGTCATCTTCGAGGTTGTCAGCCTAACAATAGCATTTGTGGTCAAGAGGAAATAAGAGAGTCAGCGAATCAAACCAAACAAACAAGATGCAAAGATGAGGAGGGAAAGATGTCCAGCCTAGCCATCATCAATTGGAGTTGATCGATAGCATTCAAAAAGTGATGGAAGGGTTGATTGTTTCAAGGTGATCTGGGCATGTAGCTATTATGTCTTGAGTGAAACCTTGGGAGAAAATTTATTTTTGAAATATCAAAACCAACAAAAAACTTATTATTATTTTTTTAAAACGTCTTAATCATTTTTTAAAACATAAACACATATCAAACACTTATCAAACTTAATTTGCCCAATTTTTAAACAATAAAAAGTTATGTCAAACAAATGATAGGTTTGATTCCTCTTCAATTTTCAAAATTTTATTGTTGACCTCCATGCATGTGTCATAAGTCAAGTCGAGCTCACAAGATGAATTCGATGAGCTTCAACACTCAAATCGAAGTTGAAATACACTCAATGTTATCGAAACTAGTCGAAATGATCTCCGATCGATGAACGGACTTCGTCATCGCGTTCAGAACGTCGAAATTGATTAGAATATACATATTGCACAATTCGACGGTCGATCGATCAAGAAGTAAATTCGTCGATGCGCCTACGTGCATATCGAGGTTAGGAGGCTATGTTGATGCCCAGACGACCTCCGTTCACGAAATTGATCGCGTCGTTAGCGTCGAAACCTATCAAATGAGAATATGCTTCATAGACAGTCTGCGTGAATGTCGGCGGTGGATCGCGACGGCGCGATTACGGCGAAATTGACCCCGATTCGACACCGACTTGAACCAAACGGCCTTCGATCGCGAAACGAACTACGTCGTTGAGTTCGGAACGTCGAAATAACTTCGAATCAACATATATATTAAATATATGATTATATCATCGCAAAAATATGAATTATGGTTGATTTAATCGTTTAAAAAAAAGATTTATATATACCCTAATACCTAACCCTAACCCCTATTCACATCCCTCGACTCCTCTATTCATAGCCGCAAGCCCCATCCTCCTTATTTTTCCCTTGTTCGGCCCGTCCTACTCGAGAGAACGAATGCTCGGAACCCTCGCTCCTATTTGCACGTAGGGAACGAGCTCCACGCATCGAACGAAGCTCTCTCCCGTTCGTCCCTGTTGCAAGCCGAGTGACCGAACGAAGCTCTCTCCCGTCCGTCTCATCTTGGCTCTCTTCCAAATCGAGGCCCTCTCTCCTACGACACAGTAGCCGAACGAACAGAGGACCAAAGCTCTCAGCTCCTATTCGTCCATCCCTTGGAACGCTGGGAACAAACCCGCAATAGGGAATGAGCATCTTTTCCCGCGAGCACTGCATCCGACCGAACTCCCTTGCAGAGAAGATGATGGAGGCCGAAGCTACGGGCATTGTTTCTCCTCCGTAATCGGCAGCTAGGGCTTTTGCATATGTGGAATTGGATCGTTCCTAGATCCAGCTCTTCGTTGCCTTCCATTTCTTCACCTCTAAGAAATTATTCAAGCTCTGCTTCTATTAAATCTGATTTACTTGACATTCCAGTATCAGCCTCATTGGAGCAATTTAGATCCGCACTGCTGGAGCAGATTAAGCTCAACGAGCAGATTCAGTCTGCATTACTTTCTGCTCACAGGGGTAGTAATGCTTCGCTAGAGTCTGTGGATGACAATGTGGATGCCTACTTTTCTAGCACTTAGGTTGTTGTTTGTAGGAAGGTAGATCGTCTGGCATGTGGAGGAGTGGGTTATGCATCCTTGTGGTCCCATTGGTCACAAATGCAAGGCTTTGATTCAACCAAATCGACTGATCCTCCTCACTGCACAGTGGTTCGTGCAGACATTCTTAGGAAGCAATTTTATAGCATTACATTTTTGAAGGCATGTTGATGTGGGGTATGAAGTTCTCAAGATGTCTGATGTTCAATTAGTTGCTGTCAAGGACATCAACTGCTTCAATGCCTTCCATATTGCTGTTGGATAAGGCCATTATGAATTACTGATAAAGCTCTTTCATTTCTTCCCTTCATTAGCTATGGTAACCAGCTCATCAATTATCATTGCTCTATATATTGTTGCTCTATATATTGTTGCAACACAAGTAGCCAGGATGGATCATGTTGAAATGGTGAAGTCTCTTTTAAATAATAAAGGCAATACTCCACCGCATATTGCAACAAAGAAAGGTCATCATTGATTATCTTGTGAAGGTTTAACTCTCAAAACTCAAAATTAAGTACCCACTCATAATTGCTTCAACACGGTGGAAAAATTTGCTAGATCTATGTACTCGTGCATGCTGCTTCAGCATGACGAGAAAATCAGAATGATTTTATACAGGTTTGAAGGCCTATGCGACGGTTTTCATAAATGCTATAGGTGCAGAAAATCACTTGGCCGCGATATTGCAAAACACTACATGCGTCTTTTAAGCGTGGTGGAAATCGTCATTACTCATAGCCTATAAGGGGATGATGAGGGAGGTCATCAATTCATTTCAAATACTTGTACATATGTCTGTCGTATATTAAATTATTGTACCTATTATTTTAATACAATTGCACATATTTGCTAAATATAAATACTTGTGCGTAAACTGACGTGTTGAAAATCGGGATGCTCTTTACACGGGTTTGAAGGCCTGACGCTTTTCATAAGCGTAGGTCTGAAAATCGTTGATTGTCTGCATACACTACATCATCTGCTTTCAAGCGTGGTGGGAAGCTCGGTACTCGATCGACACTGCGGGGATGGCCGGAGGCTGCCAAATTTCATTTCAAACATATATATTGAAGGCCTATGCACGTTTTCTTAAGCGTTGTGGCTTTAGAATACTCTTTAAGCCGCAATGTCGCAAAACACTGAATATGTATGCTTTCTTAAGTATGGTAGGAAGGTTACACTCCGGCGTGACACATATGTGGGGATGGCCAGGAGGAAATTTCAAATTTCATCAAAATAGAGATTAATAATTAATGAAAATGAAATTGTTAATGAATAATATTTGAAGCTTAAACGACTAATATGATTAATAATTGAACTAAGTACAATATACTAAGTTGTTGAAACAAGATTGAGCTTACAATCATCTGATTGACAATAGTCTACAATAAGTTAGGTGTCTATCCAATACAAGCAAAATACTTGAATGAATAAGAAATACATTGTGCTATAAAACATTCAAAAGATTTAAAGATGGATATGAATGAAACATACAACTTACACCACCGGATTCGCAACACATTATACGAGCAAACAGAAGGCATTAATTAAGACTTCAATTAAACTCTTGCACACATTATAAAGTATGATTAAAACTCAAATTCAATACTTTAAAATTATGCAAGCAATCTAAAAGTACACCAGCATGGGCCCCGACACTACGCTAAATGTTTAAACTTAGGGGTTGTTTGGTTCTGCTGCATTTGGAATCATGTAAAGAATCTGATGTAAAGGAATTGATGTAAAAGGATTACTTTATAGTTGTTTGGTTGAGAGCTTTACAAATTCATGACTTTGCATTTTTTTGTTTGGTTGACAAAATGTAATGTAAAGTAAATTGAAGGTTTGGACGTCGGCGGTGGGGGGTGCGGTGCCCGGCGACCGGCGGCGGCGGTGCGGCGGCCGGCGACCGACGGTGGCGGCGGCGGTCGGTGGCGGCGGTGGCGGCGTGCGGCAGCGGCGAGCGGTGCGGCTGTATTTGAAGATTTGGGCAAATTCAAATACATAACCTCACGGTGTATTTGAAATGCTGGAATTTTACTTTCTTGGAAGCAACGCTGAAATGTTCAAAAGCGTGCATTTGGAATCTGCATTCCAAATGCACCACAAACAACCCTTAATGTTTAAGGATGTTGCGGGTTAATTCGGTTGAGTCTTAGGGCGTCAAGTTAATAAAACCTAAAAATCTAATAATGATATTATAAAATTTCCAACTTATTAAAATATCTGAGAAGCTAATTCTGTCATATGACACTAGGTCTGATCCTCAATTATTAAACTAATAGAGTCGACAGGAGCTAAACCAATAAATTAAATGATCAAACAATATATATATCCCGAAGATGATTGTGTTGAATGAAGATTTCAACCGGAGGAGATGCTTCCATCAAAATGTGATTGTAATTTCAAATCAAATTAACTCAAATTAAGTATCAATCTAAAAGTAAAATCTAATATGTCATTAAGTATTAAATGCTCAAATGAAATTTAATATTTAAATAACTTAAAGCTAAATCCCAATCCACCTTTCGCAATAGTTTGTCAAAGGTGACAAATTAAAACAACTTTCCAAAAGTAGCGATGTCAATCAATCTGTATTATATTCACCTCGTCTAAATTATAAGGACTAACCCCGTCTTCCAGCGTGGTTTGGCCGAGCTCCGTATGATCTGATTATGAAGTCCTCCGACGGGTGGTTGTTGCCAAATGACACTATTATATTACGGTCACGACTATAGCCCGTATGCTCTCCAATGGCTCTGTCCTTTGAGTTGTGAATCATAGGGTATACTTGATAGGACAAAAAACCTTCCATTAGCTAAGATAAACTTAAGCTTGTCTCCCAAACACCTCAATTATAAGGTTCTCCGACGCCGACCATGGCTACGAGGATCATTCAGTCAAGTTGGGTCGACTACATCCTCTGACAAGGTAGACTAGGGACCACGACAGCCAGGGATAACGGAACCATGGGATCTAGATAGGGCACGTCATTGTTCCCCCAACCATCCGCTTTGAAGTTAATATAATGAATTTCATAAACCACAATTTTATACTCCACATGCTGTTACTAAACGCTACGCATTTAGCAATCTAACGACTAGCCTCAATTGAAAATTCTCTCTCAGTATTAAGAGGAGTAATTAGCTATAAGTGCTTACGTCTATAGGAAACCTGAAACCAGATCTAAAGTCCTCATAAAATGAGGGTGAAATCTCTGGGTGATGTCTTATCTACTATTCCATCTGCCTTCTGAAAATTTCACTAGCATAAATCAAACTCTCTTCATTGAGAGGTCAGTGGAGAATTTTGACTGATTTTGATGACTCCGGGACGATTTCTCTTTCCATCTTAGTCTGAATTTATAGTAATAGTGAGTAAAATAAAAATTATAATTTAAAATTAATTATTAATGAAATTAAATTTAAATCAATTATATTCTTATGACTAATCTGTTTGTTGTCTATATCGATGGATCTTCAGAACACCATTCATCATAAATGAATGGCGGGCCAACACAGGTATCTTCTGATCAATCGGAGATCTTTAGCTACCATCCAATTTGGGGAGGAGGACAACTAAAATGACCACTACTGCTACTGAGGTTCCTTGAAAGAGACCCTTCGTATTCGAAAGATTAGGTCATTATGAGATGCCAGTGATGAAAAAAATCGACATTGGGCAGAAAATTTCAATCATGCCTGTGAGTGCAACTATTCTACTAGTTGAATCATTCACCCCGGGAAGGCACAACGTAACAACTTTTTCATCTAGAAGCAGGCTAATCCTGAAACAATAGAGAAAGAAGGAATGCTGAGTTGCGAGCTCATTAGCTCTCACATGAGTCACATGTTATACAACCAGCCTTACAACCAGAAGCGAGTATTCCTATTCGCAATAAATTTGAAATTTTGAAATAAGTGAAAAGGAATAGCTCTACTGGTAATGTTAAACAATTTTTTGAGGTAGCCTTTGAGCCACCACATGTTGAATGTTTAAAAAGTATCCCAAAAATATTCTTGGGTTGATTCGGTTGGGTTCTTAGGATGGTAAGTTAGCAAACAAAAATCCCAATAATGTTATTATAATATTTCTAACTTATTAAAATATTTGAGAAGTTAATTCTATCATGTGATAGTAGATCTGATTTTCTATTATTAAACTAATAGAGTTGACAGAATATGAAACAATAAATTAAATGATCAAATAATATATAAACTCTGAGGATGATTGTGTTGAATGAAGATTTCAACCGAAGGGGATGCCTTCCATCTAAACGTGATTGTAATTTCAAATTAAATTAACTCAAATTAAGTATCAATTTAAAAGCAAAATCTAACATGTCATTAAGTATTAAATGCTCAAATGAAATTCAATCTTTAAAGAATTTAAAGTTAAAATCCAATTCACATTCCAATAGTTTCTTTAAATTAATTAAAAACTTTAGCTTCGTAAAGGAGTCAAATCAGTAGTACTATATTCACTCTCAATCAATCTCGCGTTAGTAAAGGCGTGACGTGTCCTCATTGCGTGGTTTGGCCTATATGATCGATTTAGACGAGTCCCGATCGGTAGTTCTAAATGATATTATTATATTACGGTATATATAGACAATGACTCGTCTTTGACTTGAACCGCAGATAGGGAAAAACTTTCGTTAGCTAAGGTAAACTTAAACTTGTCTCTTGACAATTTTGAGGTTGACAACCTCTAACATAACTGTGGCGGGGATCCTTCTGATCGGGTCGTTGGTTATATCTCGTGGTAGAGATCGACACGGGATGTGACTAGAATCTAGATGGGAGGCGTCGTCGTTCCCAACCATTGCTTTAAGTTATGATGAATTTTATAAACCACAATTTTATACGCATGATCTTCTTATATGCTATGTTTACCAATCTAACGCACTTAATCGAAAGTTCTCTCTATTGAGAGGGTAATTAACTATAGGTGCTTGTCTTTTAGAACAAGATCTAAAGTCCTCATAAAATGAGGGCAAAATCTCCAGTGATGTCTTATCTTTATTCTTCAAAATTTCATTGAAAATAAATCAAACTCTCTTTGAGGAGGTGGGTGTGACATTTTTATATATAACAAGTTAAACCTCATTGGCACACATACTCCACCTTGAAAATGAGTATTATCATCCTAAAGATCATAT
Organism: Cymbidium sinense; assembly: GCA_021442155.1. Lineage (NCBI taxonomy): Eukaryota > Viridiplantae > Streptophyta > Magnoliopsida > Asparagales > Orchidaceae > Cymbidium > Cymbidium sinense. Next base: position 83,933,082 of record CM038223.1, read on the forward strand.
TCGAAATCATTATTTTGAAAAATACTTGATTAAAAAGATACGTCATTATATTTTTCTTATTTAGGTTACTCTCATTATTTCTTTTATTTTGTCTTTAGGCTCCACATTCTAACAGCTAGTATTTAGAGAAAAGAACTTCCCCACAACATGCCTAATAAGCATATATTTCTTCAAGAACGACAAAAAAGACAAGACAAGCAATGCATCTATCCAGAACAAAAAAAATTTATGGCTCAACAATGTCAACTTTCAAAGCAAGCTTGGTAAGAAGTTATTTGAAAAGTTAAGAGATCCCATTAAGTCACCTAGAAAACATAGAGGGAGTAAAATCAATATAAATCTTCTGCTGATCAATATGCTGATGCAACTCCAAAACAAGTTCATGAAGCCTGTTAAACTAATCAACTAGAATACAATCAAGCACCCTCAAATTCCAAACCAAATCAAACAGATGAAATAAAAGGAGATCATTCTGCCAAAAAAGCCGTATACGAAACTTACATGCAGTCCGAGAGGCCAAAAGCACGGGATCCTCATAGCCAGGGAACTGTTTTCTAACTTTCTTTGATTGAATGCAGCCCATTTGCAGAAGCAACCCGCCCTAATCTCCCAAATCACAGTTAACAACCAATACATCCATCTAAATTACAAAGTAACAGTCCATCAGAATCATATCATGTCCCAAACATAAAAGTGCTTTAAACCACCACCGCATTCCTAGATCAATAAAATATTTCCAAAAGATTCCGAAAGGAAGAACAAAAGTAAACTAAGCAATTACGAATTTGCAATACCGATATCAGACACCTTGATCAATCTCAACCCCAACAGTGCAAGCCGAGGGCTAGCGCTCGAGTAAAAAAGGAAGGAGAGAAAGAGGACTCAACGGAAGGAATGTTACGCGACACTCAACGTTACAAGTTGCGCACGCGCTATTATATAGGCAAGAGAGGAGGGTAAAAGTCGGCCTGCCCACAGGCGAGGAGCCCAGATCCGACGGCGAGGATTCAGCAGAGTCGCCATCGCTGTCTTGGTGGGATCGGCGGCTGCAAGCTCGGGACAATGTCGGCGACGCCGATATGGATAGTCTTCCGTATTTTCAACACCGGCAATTACGGAAATAATTGAATGAGGGCCGAGGAGCGAACATAACTTTGAAAGAAACTTTAAATGCATATCACGCGATCTATATTATATATATATTTTAAATGCATATCTATATATATATATATATATATATATATATATATATATATATATATATATATATATATATATATATATATATATATATATATATATATATATATTTTATTATTATCAACTTTTGAAGTATAAAAAATATGCTATATTTATAAATATCAAATTTTAGATATTAGATATATAAATTCATAAAAATTAGGTATAATTTTTGATATATATATATATATATATATGATTAAAAATTTTTATTGGAAAGATATAATAATATGCTTTAATTTTAGATAAAAACAAATTTTAAGTTTTGCTTTGCTGTAGAAATTAATTATCATATATTTATTAAATATGTATAGAGCAATTTTTTTAAAAAAGAGATCATTATGTATGATATTTGGAGTTAGTTCTACCTCCAAATTTCAATAATATTATATTATTTGGTACTCAACTAATACACATTTGTTATGTATTAATTTTAAATTTTTATATATTTATTTATAATAATACACAATATTTATATGAATATTAATATATAATAGTTATATATTAATTACGTCACATGACCTTATAACATTAAAGTCTGGATGTATTTAAATGTAATAAATTTTGTTCTTAAAATTAGGGTTAAAATTGCTAAATGTTTTTAAAAAAAATACAAAGTTCTTTGTATTCATTACACTATCTTATATTCAAACAGTAATCTTACCAATTCACTATATTTGTAAGTGTCATGGTCAACTTAATGGAAATATGATACAAGTCAAAAATAATTAATAGTTGAAAATTTTGTTGAGAACTTAAATATTTAAATGGAAATTTGATGATTGAAAATAGTAAAGTGTTAGTTTTATAAATAACATAGTGGTATTTATGAAATTATTTATTTTTCTAACTAAAAATTATTGGCATCAAAATTTGTTGTAAAAATGAGATGTTAAGATGACTATAGGAGAAAATTAGAAAGAATAAATAATCATTAAAGAGAAAATATACGAGTAATTTTTATTAGAAATATGATGATTAAAATAAAATTAGAGGGTTTAAATATGTATCGTAAAATATAAAATAAGCATTCTATATGCTGATAAACTTAATATCAAAATATTAAAATATTAAAATATTTAAATTTAATTTGATGAAATTGTTCAAAATAATTTTATATGATATATTTAACACCTCACAATATAATTTAATTGGAATCAACAAAGAAATTAAGATTAAATTTATGATGATGATGATAAGAAATCACCCCTTTTTATTAAAGTATTCTTCTTTAAAAATAAATAGGTTAAATTTATCTTAGACATTAAAAACTTCATTATAATATATGTTTAAAATAAATTTTATAAAATATGTTCTAATATTTATAAAATAATTCTAACTATATAAATAGATTGTTTAAAATTCCTTTATTGATATATAATTTCATAGATACATGAATGGCATGAAATAATTAAGAATTCTTCATTAAGCAATACTTAGCTCTTCATCATAACATCTCAGTTACTATTTTGAGCCAAAATTTAAAGAGAGAGGTGAAAAAATAAAAAAAATTAAGGTAAACCAAAATTAAAATTTTTAATTAAAATAAATAAAATATAAAAGATTAAGTAAAAGATAAATGAATAAATCATCATTTTTGAATGATTGGCATTCATCTTGAGTATCCAATTCTAAATTAAGAATCAATAATTTTGTAACATATTTTTTAATTTTGTTATTTATCTCTTTAAGTACATATCTAAAGTGACTATTAAAATATTAAAGAGGAGCATATATGTTTCATTTCATTGACAATTTAAATCATAGAGACTATATATCAACTATAGTTTAATGAGAAGCCTATTTTTTTTATTATATTGTTAGTTATCACATTATTTATGATATAACATAATTAGACATTAAACTTTTATAATTTTAAGCATTATTTATCTTTTAAAGAAATTGGATGAAGGATTGTTGCTCTTTTTGAACAAAATAGCATGATTTATCATTATTTTTTTTATTTTTAAGAGCATAAGTAAAGAAAAAAGTGCTCAAATGTGCAACTTATTAGTTAGAAATAAAGTGAAGAATCCCATTATTATATAGAAAAATGTAAGGTGTAAATGTAAGTTTGATCTAAACATGGAGCTCAAATTAACCTATTTATTTCAAGTTGATCCATGAAAGGTTTAATCTAGCTCAAGTTAAATTATAGGGCCCATTTTGAAAAGAGATGGAGGTTTGGTGTTTAAAAAAAGGATGAAAGACTCTTGATGATTTGATGCATATATGAAGAATAATATAATGAATATAGGCTTTTAAAAATTTTGAGGATTGTTGCATGGTAGAAAATACTATATAGTAGAAAATTCATGATGGTAAAATTTTAGTATTTTATATTTTATTATTTCACAAAGATCTTGTTGCACACATAATAGAAGCTCACAGAAGGCAGTTATTTTTATATGAAAACTAATATCTAAAAATAGGAAAAAAAAATTTATGAGATATGTTTCAGTTAAAATAATTCACTCTATAAATAATCATTGTAGGAATTTGCCTTTGACTCAAATTGGAAAAGTCGAGATTGAGAAGTTTGAATTGTGGGGTGACCTACTATGAATATAGTGAAAATTATTAGAGAAACAGTGAGTGATGAAGGTGATAGTCAGGAGACAGTCACCTAATCATTGTATTGAGAAACCGTGAGAATGCATTTGTTACATTTGTTAATGTTGGTTGGCAAAGGATGATGATGAGACAACACTCAAGCTACATCGCAACGCTGATTACTAATATCAATTGTATAGCGAAGTTATTGAATTCTTCAAGTCTTTAATATCTCTCTCATTTTAAAACACTCTTATATAAAGATTGGGATTTATTTATTTAGTAGCATTTTAGTCATTAAACACTTCATCTGACTATTCATATTGATTCTCTTAATAATGTATCATTATTGAGACATTTAAGAATCTTATTAATATTAGAATAAAGTTATCATGAACTTGTTATATTAATCTTACATTTAGAAACTCATTTTAATTATAAGCACATAATATTTAAAATAATATTTTGCTCAAAATAATTTTAGTATCATTGGAATTGTCTCAATAAAATATTCACTTCGACGATAATTTTACTGAAAAAGAGTTTACGTCATCTTGAAGTTAATTCTAATAATTATTGAATTCACATACTTATGATAAGATTCATACTTCTTAATGAATTTTATAATGATGCATTAGTGATAATCAGTTTTAATGTTGGTTGATATATATATTTTTAAATTTCCTAGTTATCTTTGTTGTTTCCAAGTTCACAATATGATAAAAATGAAAATTTACTTAAATATTTTATCAAGAAAGATGTTAATTGAATCTTATTAAAGGTTCTTAAAGTCATCATTATTCTTATATAAAAAAAAAGATGCAACAAACATTTAACTAACTAGAAAGTGTATAGTTGATCCCACCTCAAAGCTAGCCTAATTGACCCACCTAGGTGGCTAACATGGAGAATAAATCAATGTTGAACTCTCTTTTAGCAAATGAAAGGCATTATGTTTGTAATAATGCGACCCAATGAAACTACTACATGAAAATGGGCCACATTAAGTTGAGTCTCGTAATAAAAGAATATTCATTTAATTAAATAACCATTTTATATTAACCATAGAGTATGGATTTGTTTATTACATGTATTAATGTTATGCCCAATGTATAGTCAAATATCTAGGACAATGCCATGCATTCTTAAGAAGATTTTAATCTAAGTCAACATTTAAGAGATGATCAACAATGTCAATTCAACGTACTATTATTGAGGATTTGTCAAAACTATGAATATCAAATGACATCTTAAGATGAATCTAATAATTATTTTATTAATGGCAAAATGCAAATATGTGGATAATATCTTTTGTCCAAAATTTATAAGATGAATTTGCATACATATCATACAGTTCTTATGTATTTACATATCTAACATCTAAACTTCAATTTTTATATGTATAACATCATAAATTTCAATACCATATCAAAAATACTATCATCACTCACTTTTTAAAAATGAAATGCAACTTTTTAAGTATAAAAAAGTGATAGTAAATATCTAATTTTAGGTGTTATATATATAAATGTATAAAAATTATGTGGTATGTATGTATCTCTTCTAATTTATAAATAGTGGGTTAGATATTATAAAAGGGATTACTTATCATTGATCCAAAAACATTGTAATCTTTAAGAGCTCTCATAATAATATTCTAATGACTCTCTCTCTCTCTCTCTCTCTCTCCACACCACTCTCCATTTTCTCAATTTGAATAAATGTGTTCATGGATTCTTTGGTTATAACATCCAACATATACACAGAAACACACACACAAAGAATAAACTAACAAAATATTTTTGGGGCATTTACATAGCACGCCATTCTTATATTTTTACATATTTAATACCTAAAAATTTATAATTACTTAAATAACACTTAAAATTTCATTATTACACACCATCAATATTTTTTAAAAGTGAAACTAACTTTTTTTTTTTTATAGAAAAAGTGCTATTTTATGAATATTAACTTTAGGTATTAAATATGTAAAGGCATAAGAATTGTGTGTTATTTAGATAAATTTCTCAATATTAATTTTCATAATCATAAAGCACATAATTTATAATATTTAATTAATATCATCTGAACTATTATTATATAATCATCAAATCATCAATTGTGTGTCCAACAATATACTCATTTATGATATGAATAACCTAATTGGCCACAAAACTTTAATAAAGTATTCAATGCTTGTACTAAAAATAAATCACTTAATGTGGTTTGAAATTTCATTTATATATATAATACTTTAATTTTTATATTTACTTAGTATTCAAATCTTTATTATTATATCAAAAATAGTATTATCATTATCTATTTAAAATGAAATGACAAAAAAAATATAAAAAAATATTATTTTTGTAAATATGAAATTTTAGATGTTATATATGTAAATACATAAAAATTTTATGTTATCTATATGTAAATTAAAAAAAGACCCTCCCACCAATCAACCAATCCCTCTCCGCATTAACCTCTTAATCCTCCTTCACACTCACTCTTATTAGAATGATTGATGCTAACATATATATTATCATGCAATAAATTAAAAATGAACTTGTCATGATATTTATTTGAAGTATTTTTTTAAATATGATTAATTTTATTTTAAAAAATGATATTATTTTTAAAATATTGTAAATAATATTTTATATATTTTGAATATTTTTAAAAATAAAATCACCCTCTATTATCAGCCATAAGCCATCATCTGCCCATTACCACCAATTATTATGGCCACTATAGCCACTGATGAGTACACATACTTTTATATAAAAATAAGTAAAAAATATATATATATTTTGAATAAAGATATAAAAAATGAAATAAAAATAAAAAAATAAAAAATGATCTTAAATTCCTCCTTAAATTTATATTTTATGAAAATTTGCTTAATTATTTTACCGTTATACAACTTCGTTTATATATTAATTGATTTATGAGATAAAAGAGAGTCAAGCAGTAAACTATTTTAAAATTAGAGGAAAAAAGTGAAATAATTCAAATTAGGATTCCTTATCCTAAGAAAAATCTAAATTATATAATTTAATTATTTATATTAAACGTTTACAATGATGAATTACACTAATTCGTCATTCCAACTCTTAACTAAGAGCTACTTTGTCTGAATTAATCTAATTAGAACAATTATTTTTTAATTAAACATTTAGGTCACCAATATGTAATATCTAATAATATTAAATTTTGGCTATGATGAGTTACAGTAATTTAATTAACAGAAACTGGCGCAGTCTGGCTTCTGAAGCCCGGACCAAACCACAGTTTTGATCAAAATTACAGACCGGTCCAGACCCCAAACGCTCAAATGGAGCGCTCTCCTGAGTCCTGATGCTACCTAATTTGCATTGACTCCCATATATCGTAATATCGTCCTCTTTAGAATCCCTCTCCAGGTTCTAGTCAACCCGAACCCTTCGTTGTATCTCTCTGCCATTTCCTCAATGGGGAAGAAGCAGAACGATCAGTCAGGCAGCGGGAGCCGGCGCTCGCTTTTGATCCCTGTACTTCTCTCCCTCACTTCTTGCATCCTCGTTTACATGGTCTCCTCGTGGGCCATGCGACATTCCACGACCACGTCGTCGGGCGGCGGGTCATTGGCGATTTGGGCCAGGGTTGAGGATGATGAGACGGTAGATTGCTGCGGAGGGTTAGAGCATTTGGAATTATGGGGATCGGCTGTGAAGTGGGGGACCGATCACAAGTTCAATACCTCGAGGGAGTGCTGCCAAGCTTGCAAAGCCATGTGCGGTGGTGTGGATGGGCCTTGTCTGTGCGATTCGTGGGTGTTCTGCGGGGACAGGGAACGATGTGGAGAGAAATTCGGGGAGGTAAGCTTTCTTAATTCTCTCTTTCATGCCCTTTTCGCGCTTTGATTTATTCTGATGTCCTTTGATATAATGCATTTCAGTGGCATTTTGGTAGAGGATCTTGGTGGAATATGGTGTTTCTTTCTTCTTCGTTTTTTAAATAATTTTTTCCTCTTTTCCGACCCTATTCCTGGCTTTAGCTTATTTAATGAGATGGGCTTCTACCATCTACAGATGTTTGATCTTAAACTTGCTACTTTACAATTAAAAGGAGAGATGCGCATCGTTCATGGTTTACTGGATCTTTGTGGTTACCTTTGGGAGAGCCAGATTTGCTAATCCTTTTTACTAGCTTTGATATGTTTCGTTGTTTTTCCACGGCAAAAGCTAATCCTAAGTCCAATGAAATTAGAGAAAATGACAATGCATACTTCAACTTTTTTTTTCCTGAGCCATTTTTCTTCCATCTGTAGTTGATTACTCTTCAACTATTGTAAAACATTAACTGATTATGCTATGTGTACTAAATAACTGGGATGGAGTTATTCCATTGCCAGTTCGTATTCTTATTGGACTTTTTCAGTATTGTTGTTTGTTTGATTCAATGAACAGCTATTATTATTCCAGAGGAGGATGTAACCAGCTGAAGTGGGTCTGAATGATATTGTTTGGCGTGCTTTTTAATATAATTACCTGTACATAACTTTGTTTCTCTTTCTCTCACCTCAGTGCTGGTTGAAGAAACAGAAGGATGTCATGTTTCCTGATTTGCAAGAGTCTGGAGACAAAGTGATTTGGACATCTGGCCTTATATTTGGGAAGGGGGAGGTATGTAAATTTTGTTGCTATTTTCAGCGCCTTTTAATGGCCTGCCTGTTAGTGTTAGGCTTACAGTCTCTATCTGATAAATGTTCGGTTTTTGAGTGATCGATACTATTATCTCATGTTTAGTTTGTACACCAATTTGGGTGCCATTGAATGATCCTTAAGAGCACTGAACTGATAGACCTATTGAACTTCCCTTTGGATTATAGTGAAGCAATGAGAAGTTTTACATCATACTGACTTCAGAACCAATTTGAAATATCTTGGGGTAATTTAGGCTCATAAACTTTGTAGCTACTTGGTGTGTCATTTATCGTCCACACCAAAATTTAGATGGTATAAGTCGGGCAAAGTTTTTTTTCCCCCACTTAAACTGTCTGATTTGATTGGAATGTTTTGTGTATTTCACTCGACTCTTCAACTGATGCTCCTAAAAATTGTTTTCTATTATTTTCTTATCTTATGCACTTTGGTCCTATATTCTGAGTAAAATGGGCTTAAGAACTTTCATGATTTTAGTTTGAAACTGGATGTTCTCCTTTATTGCAGTTGACTACTACTTCCAGTAGGATCCATTCAAATATTGTCAAGATTTAGTGTTAAGATCTGCCTTGTTATTTTCTTAAGTTTGTACTTGGTTAATGTATTTATTCTCAATGGGTGGTGGATTGCCTAACTTGAAACCTATTTCTGTAAGTATCTTGATGCGCTAGACTTCCATTCTTCTAACTGATGGCAGACATTATTTTCATCCATTAGAAGAAGCGGATGAAATAAAACATAGAGGAAACAACTTAGCCATCATTGCCATCATTTTTTATTCATGCCCTAAATTATTTGGTGTTGACTCTATAAAACTCCTTTCTCCAGTTAAGGCATTGTCACCATCAGAATTGGCGGATACAAGGGAAGGGATAAGTGGATAAATGAAAACGGGTAGCTGCGTCGGGAACACAGAGGGTTTGAGTTTTTTATCTTTGTATGAGTATAATATATGATTAGTAATGGATGTTTACATCAACTTCTAGGGATATTCATATCTTCAAAGTCCATATACCCTTTTAAAATTTTGTACTAGCAATGGTTTTAATTCCTAGTAGTACTTACTTTTTTTATTGTTGACTTGCTATTCCCACTTGATTTCTTCTTCTGTATTTTCTAAGGGTGTTTTCTGAAAGAAATGTTAACTATAGTCTGCGTTGCAGTAAGCATAATCTTTACCTTTTATTTCGGACAAAATCTTCCCGTATAATTTTCTTTTTTTATATTTTATGATGCAGGGCATTGTTAGCTTCCAAACAGAATATGGAAACATGCATATTAAAGTAAGTGTTAAAGAAATATGTCTTTAATTTACGCCTGATAAATATTGTTCACCATTTATTACAATGAGAAATTCTTATTTGTCAAATTAGACAAAGCATGCCTCTTGTTTATCCATGATAATATCGAAGAATTTGATTAATGATGATTTTCTGCTTATTTAAGTTCATATCTCGTCAAACTTGTCTTCTACCTAATCAAGGATTCCAACCTTAGCAGTTATGGTATTGTTGAATCCTAGGTTGTTCATGAAGAATAATGTAGTTCTTTTGAATATAATCATTATTGGATGCGAGAAGAGAGAGAGAGAGAGAGAGAAGTTGTAGAGAATTATATTACGAAGAACATGGCTGAACCCCTTGGACAAGTCAGACAGAGGTAAGAGAATACAATTCAGCGAAAAAGTTGGAGTAGCTCCAGTGGTAGATAAGATTAGGGAGAGTCGCCTTAGATGGTTTGGCCACATAAAGCATCAGCCGTCTGATGACTTGATTAAGAGAGTAGACGCAGATTTGCCTTTATATTAGGAAAGGTAGAGTAGACCCAAAAAGACTTAAGAATGTATAAAAAATGATCTTAGATATGAATTAAATGAGAATTTGACACATAAGACACAATGAGGGATTCATGCAATACCCCACCTAGTGGGATTAAGGCTTGTTGTTGTTGTTGTTGTTGAGTGATCTTTCACTCTTTATTTATAGGCGGCGGCACAGCAAGTTGGCAACTTGATAAAATTGCATAGAAAAGTATATAATGATCCTGTTAATTGATCATGTTATGAACGAGTTTATTTGGTGAGTCAGAGGAAGCTCCATGTGAACAGGTGGGTTCTATACTGTAGGTGGAAACCCTCCGAGTTCCCTAGGCTGGTGCTCTCTATAAGTACTTAGGCGAATATATTGAGCGGTTGGTGAGTACTTTAGATGTGCACATTGGGTAAATGGGCGACTTCACAAGCCTTTTGGCGGAGTTCACATCTTGGCGCTGAGGGTTGTATTAAGGTTAGCTCTTATGGGACTCATTAGTAGTTGTGCGACTTCCTGATTTTAGCGCCTCAAGCGACTCTCGAGTAAAGCCAGTTCAACATTTAACGACTTCTTGGACCTAATTCAAGTTCACAGCATTACTTGATTAATCAAATTCAGTCAAATATGAATATAGAAGCCTGGATTTTTTTTTTTTTTTTTACATTTGGTATTTCTCTCCCCTCTACTGATATATTACCGTTAAAACAGCTTCTCCCTGATTGCGCTCCGCACTCTGTGGCTTATATTGTTGAATTGCTAAGTGCACGACACTGCGCCGGTTGCCGACTATACCGTGCTGAGGGGCGGGGACATTCATGGGATTCCACAGGAAACCACGTATCAGAGGTGATGCTCATTTCCTGTTTCCGCAATATCGTAGCATCATATATATATATATATATATATATATATATATATATATATTTTAAATGTTGTATTCATCCTGGTTTGAACCCTTTGTAGGCTTCTTTTGGCCCCCCTTACGCCCTTATTCAAGGAACACTGGAAGCTGAAGGCCTTCCTTTCAAAGGCGTACCAGTAGAAGCTTGCCCCACAATCAAAAGAGGCTCTGTTGCTTGGGTTGGTGCAGGCCCGGAGTTCTTCATCAGCCTGGCAAATCACCATGAATGGGAAAGAGCTTATACAATCTTCGGTTCTGTCCTTCCCGAAGATATGGAAATTGCTGAGAAAATCGCAGGACTTCCAACAAAATCGGATGCGTGGAATAATGTCAATGTATCAGTGTTGGAGAAACCCGTTGATTTGAAAATCAAACGCATGTCCACAAACAATGGAGATCTCAATCTGGGAAGCAATGAGAACTCTGGCTCCAGCTGATCTATTTTACTTTCATATTAATCTGTCACCCATAAAAGAAAATGAGATATAAACTGTATGATGCCGTTTTAGGTGACGAGGTTTTTGAGAAAGTAATTGTGTTTTTTTTTTCTGAGTTAATTTGTTTTTTTATGCTTTCTTATTTGTCGCTGTCTGAATATGGAAGGTTCAATGGTTCACTTAGTATTCTGAAGGGAAAAGAAAGGGACCTTGTAGCGTCTGATCTTCTTGTCAATGTTTGATGAAATTTGTAGGGCCGGTTTGAGATCAATTTTATTTTGTTTATATTTTGATTTGAAATAAAATATATATTTGATGATAATAATTATTTTTTAAAAATAATAAAAAATATATTAAAGTTATTTGAGTATTTTTAAAAATAATTTAATATATTTTAAAATTTTAAAATATATTAAACAAATATTTTTTGAAATAAAGAGAAAAATAAAATTTAATCGCAAACAGGTCCTTATGTGGGTTCATCATTTAAAAGCAAGTCATTGCCTTGCAGATTCAACGCTTTGTAACGTAGTTGTGCAAAATAGCAGATAAAAATAGGCGTCGAAGTGATGTGGATCACAGTCAATTTTTCTTATGCTGTCCTGTGGGAATGGAGGTGATTATGATAGCTGTTTGGAGATTAGGAGGGAAGAGGAGGATTGAGGGACGGAAGATTCGAGAGAAGAGGAAGATGGAGTTCTAGAGAGGGAGAAAATTTTTAATATTGAACATACTATCTTGTACATAAGTTTTTAGTGTCCTTGCGTAGACGGATCAAATATAATTATACGGAAGAAAACTTTTTTCGTTTGAAATGACAAGTCAGAAATAATATCGTTGACTTAGGGGCTATTTGTACGTAATTATTTATAATTTAAGAGTATTTTTAAACACTGTAAAATACATCTAGTGCATTCAAAATTTTTAGAGTTATTTGATTGATTCTAAAATAATTTTTACAGATTATTTTCTTATATTTATTTTGATGTCAAAAGAATATACATCAAGGAAAAAAAAAAAGCAAACCTAGAGCAAATCTATGTGGGGACGACGTCGGAGTGCTGCCGAAATTTAGATTGAAATTCAAGACTTAAATAAATTCAAATGGAAATTATCTAAATTTAAATTAAACAAAAAAATATACGATAAATATGAAGATAAATATTAAATCAAAGAGAAATAGAGTGGGAGCACTTAAAGAAATTTTTTGAAAGAATAGAACACTTATTTAAAATGCAAGTAAAATTTTAGGAGGCTAATACCAAACTCACAAGTTTTAATTGTAATTCTCTATGACTTAAATTGAAGCAATAAAGTGAGTTCTCTTTTATTCAAATTTCTCAAAATTAAATAAGCTTTAATTGAAACTTGGGGAGGCAAATGCCAAGCTTATAAGAGACTTACAATAAATTTGAAATCTAGTTTTTAAATAAATATGAGATTTGATGTAGAGTTAAGGATAAATTCATGTTGGATTTGAACTCTTATGTGGATAAAGCTTCTCTTTGAAAATTCAAAGTGTTAAATTCATGAACAAGTAATCAATATGAACAATATTAATTGAGTATTTGAACGATCACATTTGATATCAAATGAAGTAAAGATCTCAATTGAATATTAAATGATAAATAATTGGTGATAAATCTAAACGTCCAATTCCAAATTGAGAACAAAGTGTATAAGAAATTTGGTGGCTTTCCTATAAGCATAAATTCAGTTAGACAACTCATGATCATTCATGAATATAGCTTTTAAAAGAACCATTTGAGTCTTGCATTTAAATTGAATTTGAAACACAATGAGATTTATAATATATCTAAGTGTTTATCTTCAAAACTAATAGGATCCAGATGAAATTCATAAGAGGTTTTCATTATAACTGAATGATCTATTAACAAGTATAGACAAGGCTTCTTACTAAATAGTTGGCTTGTATTCAAAAGAAGCTTGAATTCAAATATGCTTGCTTGGGGAGAACAAAAATTGAATGTGATGATTAATGGATAATTAAATATTTGTTAACAAATCAAGCAAAGATACAATATTTTGAGTATAAATATAAATCTAATTCTACGATACAACTCTCCATCGAATCTGCAATTCTTCGTACAAGCAGACAGAAGGCGACACTAAATTAAATGTTGCACAAATGAAGGAACTTTCTTTCAATCCAAAATTAAGGAATTTTATTCTAATCATGATTTTTAAAATCAATGATTTTATTAATTAGATGAAATTATCTAAGTTATAATACCTGCCTATGCTCAGACATAGAAATTCAAGATGCAAATTTTAATGTCTGAAAATGCTGCACAAGCTAAGTTGGAATTAAGTGAGAATATGAAATAAATCTCTTGATTTAGAAATAAAATTATTTGAATTATTAAATACCCGCATGGGCTCCCACACTACATTGAATGCTTAAATTTAGTGTTTGAGGATGCTATGCCCCGGTTTGGTCTTAGGGCCGGGTCCAAGTTAACAAAATCTAAAAATTCAATTATTATAAGAATTTTAATTTATTAAAATATCTGAGAAGCTAATTCTATCATATGATATTAGATTTGATCTTATATTATTAAATTAATAGAGTCAATAGGATCTAAAATAATAATTTAATGATCAAGCAATCAATCTACCTCGATGATGCCTGTGTTGAATGAAGATTTCAACCGGAAGTGATACTTCTATCAAAAATGTTATTTTAGTTTCAAATTAAACTAACTCAAATTAAATGTAAAACTAAATATGAAATCTAATATGTCAATAAGCTATAAATACCTACATGTGCTTATTGACATATTAGATTTCATATGTCAATAAGCTATAAATACCTACAATGTATAAATTTTAAGTTCTAAAACTTCACATGCTACTACTATATGCTACACATTAAGCGACCTAACAACTAGCCTTAATCGAAAGTTCTCTCTCAACTTTGAGAGGGGTAATTAACTATAGGTGCTTTCGCCTGTTGGAAATCTAGAACCAGATCTAAAGTTCTCACAAAATGAGGGCAAAATATCTGGGTAGTGTCTTATCTACTATCTCATCTGCCTTTTGAAAATTACACCGTCACATTTTAAATCATACTCTCTTCATTCAATTTGTCGAGAGGTCGTTGACGAATTTTCGGAGCCCACAGATTTCTGGCGACTCCACTGGGGATATGTTTCTCTTTTATCTTTGGCTAGCTAAATATAAGCTATAATAATAGTGGAGTACAATAAAAATTGAAATTATAAAAAGAAAGAGAAACAATTATCAGTGAAACTAAATCTACGTCAATTATGTCTTTTTGACTAATCTGCTTATTCTCTATATCAGTTCGCTCTATTGTATATCTACATTACGAAAATGTAGGGTGATACATCCATTATTGATAGCTAATCCCCATCTTTCATTTACAAAGATGGATTTTTAGAGCACACCGCTCATCATGCAGCTAGTTCGTGGAGCTAACATCAGTTTGGCTAACGCTGTTATCAATACTGGAGATGCTAGAGCTACCATCCAAATTGGTTGCATAAACTACCATTCCGCCGCAAATAATCCTCTACCAAGCACGATATTATTATACACGGGGAGGAGGACAACTGGAATAATCACTACTGCTACCGAGGTTCCTCGAAAGAGAGCCTTTGTATTCAAAAGATTGGGTCATTCCAAGGTGGAAATCATGGAAAGAACTGTCACTGGGTAGAAAGTTTCAGTCATGTCTATGAATGTGACCACTATGTTAGTTAAACCTTTCGCATTAGGAAGGCATGATGTCGAATCCTCTTCTAGAGAAAAATTGTGTATAAGGCAAAGAAGGAGAAGAAATGCTGAACTACGAGCTCAACAGTTATTGTCTGAATCACTAGCCATGCGACCAGACTTGATGCTAGAAGCGAGTATTTCCACTCATAACAAGTCTTAATGTCAGAAGCGAGTGTTCCCACTCATAATAAGTTTAAAAGTCTCAAGTTGGTGAAAATGAATAGCTCTACTGGTGATATCAAACAATTATTATAGGGGCAGCAACACCAAGCTATAACCCCACAAAGGAGGCATCATGAGACTCCATCATCCAGAGTGCACATGGTGCTGAAAGAGAATCGTCTTATGAAGAAAAGAAATATCAAAAGCCAATTACCAGAGAAGCCGAGAATGCTCAACTACAGAAGCTACCATCAGTGGTAGTAAGAGCTCAAGACCGTCTTAAGCAATTCCTGCACGATGAACATCGAGGTGTGACACTTGGACCACATGTCCAAGAATCCACCGCCGAAAGGTCTCGACAAAAAAAAGAAAATAAATATGGAGACCAAAGCCCTTGAGAAAAAGTAGCAGCACAAAAGCTTCTTCATCTAGAAGTAAGGTAACCCAGAGACAATGGAGAAAAAGAAAGGCTAAACTGCATGCTTAACAATAATTGTTCAAGCAAAAAATTATATAACCAGCTGTGGAATCAGAAGTGAGTGCTCTAACCCATTACAGGTTTGACAGCCTAGGATGGGCAAAACAAAACAGTTCAACTAGTCAAATTAAATAGTCATTCTAGACCCAATAATGTTAGATTCCAGCTTCTCCAGTGAGGAAGCTTGAAACTGTATATGCGAGAGTGCATCAAGTCCTCAAAGTTATTGAGGAGAAATGATTGATGAAAATAAAATATTAAAGTCCTATCATTAGGGAGGCAAGAGTTGCTCCTCTAAGGAGACCTCCTCTTATAACCCCGGCAAGACGTCAACCAATTCAAGTCCCACACGGTGAGCATCGAGGCGTGACACTTGGATCGCAGGTCCAAGAATTTACTATCGAATTTTTTCGATAAAAAGGTAAGCAAATTTGGAGGCCAAAGCTTCAAAGTGAAACTGCGTTAAAGAAAGGCAACGACGTGATATTTGGACTGTACTCCCACAAAATTTACTCCTTATGCAATAGCATTTGGAGATGAAGCAGTCTTGCCATTTGAAGTTGAACTGCATTCACTCTGAGTAGCCATTCAACACGATCTTGCCTAAGATGAGAATGTCTATCTGTGGATGGAAAAGCTTGATGCGCTTGACCAGGTCAAGCTCTAAGATCAGCAAAATTTAGAAGTTTCCAAGAATGTTCAAAGCATTCTCAATCATATAGTGCATCCTCAAGCTTTTCAAGAAAGAGAATTACTCTTGGTGCTAAGAAGACCAATTATTCTTAATCAAAAATTTGGTGGAAAATTTGAGCCTAATTGGGAGGGCCCTTTTGCCATCGAGAAAGTGTATCAAGGAGGGGGCATACCAACTCATTGACCTAAATGACGAAAGATCAATGCCGCCAATTAATGGTCGATACTTGAAAAAGTATTATACATGATAAATATATTCTCAATGTACAATATAAATCCCCCTATAAGATAAGGGACATTTTTTTAGTATATCTATTTAGGTCGACATTGAGCTTCGTACCGAGATCCCTAAATAAATATATTTACTCAAGATGAGAAAAAATTCTGTGAAAATCCCCCTGTTACATAGGGGGCATTTTTAGGTTTCTATATATAGATGAAATCAATATTATATGTTAAAATCTTCCTAAGATCAAATGTATCAACTCATATATTGATATATTTTCTTAAATTATTTTAAAGTTTTTTCAAAGTACTTTAGAATTTTTCCTGTAAGACATGGGATATTTTTATATATTTAGCTAAGTTGAAATCATGCTATAAGACAAGAGCCTCGAATATATTCTAATTCAGGTTGACATCGAGCTTTATGCCAAAATCTTTGAATACATCTATAATTATTTTTATCAAAGTTGCAGGCTCTTACAAGGAACAAAAAGAATATATTTCTACGCATGAAAATATTATCATAAATATCAAAAGTTTATCTCCCGCATTTGTTAAATTATGAAGATCAAGTCAAAAGAACTCCCAATTTTGGAAGCTTCAATCAACTGAGTTGGAAAAACATCAACCTCTACATCCTGAAGTCTAGGACACGGATGGGTTCTAAAGGCCAAACTCAACAAGCTTATAGATGGCTGAGTTGATGACACTCTCTTCTCTCAATAAGCTATGAGAAAAAGCCACAGTGAAAGAGCCCCTGTTCATTAGTCTGATGACCAAATCACCAACCCATCACAACTTAAGTCGAAGACTCGAGTATGTTCTAAAGGTCGAACTCAACAAGCTTATAAATGGCCGAGTTGCTAGTGCTCTCCTCAGTCAACAAGCCGTAAGAAAAGGTCGCAGTGAAAGGGCCCCCTTGCTCATCACTCTAATGATGATAGCTGTTCAATCTCAAACTAGATCTAGCTTAGTGATTACTAGCAACCAGAATCCAAGAGATCTTTCTACCTGATCAATAGACCAAAACAATCTGAGAAAACTCTCAATTCAGAGCTTCCTCAAGTCAATCTTTATATTGCATGCAGGGTGATATTTCAATTTATTCTCGAATGATCTGATCAAGCATAAAGCACAGATCAAAGCCAATCTCCTCATCAAGTTCGTCAAAGCAGAAAGCATAGGACCGAGAAAGCAATTCCATAGTTCATACAAAGCTGATGGTCGAACTAAAGAAATTCTGTAGTTATTCAGTCTATTAAAGTACACATTGCTAGGCTGATAACTTGATATTATAGACCTAATATAAGCCGGAAGCCTGGGTCATCTATCCGCACCTTTCAACAAGTCTATCAAAGCAGCAAGCATAGGACTGAGAACATATGTGCACTTCTTGACAAGTCAATATGAACAAATCATGTCAATTCTTCTTCAAGCCCATCAAGCTTAAAGCTATGATAGAAGAAATTTCAAATCTTAAAGTAAACAAACTAACTTCTCCATCCAACCTGATCAAGCATGAAGCTAGGGTCGGAGGAAATTCAAATCCATAGAGATACAAAAGAAAAAACTCTCGAGTGAACTTGCTGAAGCTATAGTAATTTGAAACTCATGGTCGACACGAAAGGTCAACTAGTTTTCAATAAATATGACTCGCTTCATACGTGAATCATATTTGTTGGGGAAAATTTATTGACTCTCAATTTTTCCCTCTGAAAATGAAGAACCGCTCTTGCTCTCTTGTTCACTCTCCCTAAAATCGCCCGCTCAGGAAGAAACTGTTCCCTCTTCTCCTGTGCTTGTTCATCCTCCAAAAGGCTGCACTCACCTCTATCCCATCAAACCCAACTTTCTTTATTTCTTGGTAAGCGATTCCAGAACTAAATGGGGATCATAGATAATTAATTGAATGCCTCAAAGGCATGATCGAACTTGCGGTAAAGTAGCCAGCCAATGTGGATGTAAAGATCCTCGAGATCAATGCTGATGGTTTCGAAGAGATGGCACATGATGGAGTGTATTTGTTTGCTCTTGTTGTAGCGCTCCTCACACGCGTGGTCATCCTCCTTCGAGACTCGGCACTTGCTGAGATCGATGTAGCTTTTGTCGCGGCCGGCATGCACGACCATGGCATGCTCCTGGCGGCCTACACGAATGAGGGAGTTGACATTATGGATGCGGCGGCGAGAGAGCTCATTAAATGGGATCATACCCCTGATGTTGTTGTACTCGAGAAGAGGAAGTAGACGCCCATCTCGGTAATGCTTTTTACCTGAATCATCACGACAGTATCAACGTCTGAAAAATGAGCCTTGTACATTCAACACTCAAAATTTGGTAAGTTTTGTTCCTCTGCTACAGTACCTGCGACACACTACCAGTAGAGGAAGCCAAAGCTTCAACTCTTCTCCCTTGCCACTCTCTCTCTCTCTCTCTCTCTCTTTTGGGTTCACAACAATAAGAAATAAAAAAAAGAAAAAAATTTATTTCCTCGCCACTCTCTCTCTCTCTCTCTCTCTCTCTCTCTCTTTCGGGTTCACAGCAACAAGAAACAAAAAAAGAGAAAAAAAATCCCTCGTCACTCCCTCTCTCTCTTTCTCTCTCTCTTTAGGGTTCACAACAACAAGAAACAAAAAAATAGAGAAAAAAATCCCTCATCTCTCTCTCTCTCTCTCTCTCTCTCTCTTTTTCTCTCTTTCGAGCTCACACCAACAAGAAACAAAAAAAGAGAAAAAAATCGCTCGCCACTCTCTCTCTCTCTCTCTCTCTCTCTCTCTCTTTCTTTTGGGTTCACAACAACAAAAAAAGAGACAAAAAAGAAGAAAAGAAGAAAAGAAGAAAGAGAAAAAAGAGAAAATAGTGAAATATATTGCATCATTGCATTGCCAATAAAAAAATAAAATCAAATATTTGAATGTGTGAAAATTATATGCATATATATATATGCTTCTTTTTGCAGGTTCGAAGGCCTTGTCATGCTCATCAGGGCACGACGAGATGAATTCCGGCTATGGTATCGTAAGACACCGGTCGCTACGTTCATCAGGGTCATCAGGGCATACCGAGCAATCCAAAATCATTAGATGTTTCTCCCCTATGCTAAAATGCTACCAAAATTTTGACTAAATCTGAGACTTAGAAAAAGAAAGGGGAGAATAATATTTGCATATATATTTACTTTTATGCACGTGATTGAAGGCCTCGTTATGCTCATCAGGGCATAACAGAATTGAAATTCGGTCGAGGTGCTTCAAAACACTAACTGTCATGCTCATCAAGGTGTGACAAAGTGCACAAAAATAGTTCCACGACTCTCATGCAGGACGATCGAGTATTAAAATGCCAAAATTTAAGCTGAAATTCAAGACTTAAATAAATTAAAATGGAAATCATCTTAACTTAAGTTAAACAAAAAAATATACGATAAATATGAAGATAAATGTTAAATCGAAGAGAAATAGA
This sequence comes from Cymbidium sinense, assembly GCA_021442155.1. NCBI lineage: Eukaryota > Viridiplantae > Streptophyta > Magnoliopsida > Asparagales > Orchidaceae > Cymbidium > Cymbidium sinense. Next base: position 83,953,508 of record CM038223.1, read on the forward strand.
GTGAGAGCACTTAATTTTTTTTCTGAAAGAATAGAACACTTATTTAAAATATAAGTAAAATTTGAGTAGGCTAATACTAAACTCACAAGCTTTAATTGTAATTCTCTATGACTTAAATTGAAGCGATAAAGTGAGTTCTCTTTTATTCAAACTTCTCAAAATTAAACAAGCCTTAATTGAAATTTGGGGAGGCAAATGCCAAACTCATAAGAGACTTACAATAAATTTGAAGTCTAGTTTTCAAATAAATATGAAATTTGATGTGGAGTTAAGGATAAATTCATGTTGGGTTTGAACTCTTCTTATGTGAATAAAGCTTCTCTTTGAAAATTTAAAGTGTTAAATTCATGAACAAGTAATCAATATGAATAATATTAATTGAGCATTTGAACTATCATATTTGATATCAAATGAAGTAAAGATCTCAATTGAATATTTAATGATAAATAATTGGTGGTAAATATAAATGTCTAATTCCAAATTGAGAATAAAGTGTGTAAAAAATTTGGTGGCTTTCTTATAAGCATAAATTCAGTTAGGTAACTCATGATCATTCATGAATGTAGCCTTTAAAAGAATCATTTGGGTCTTGCATTTAAAATTGAATTTGAAACACAATAAGATTTGTGATATATCTAAGTGTTTATCTTCAAAACTAATAGGATCCAGATGAAATTCATAAGAGATTTTCACTATAACTGAATGGCCTATTAGTATAAAGGCTTCTTCAATAGTTGGCTTGTATTCAAAAGAAGCTTGAATTCAAATAAGCTTGTTTGGGGAGAACAAAAATTGAATGTGATGATTAATGGAGAGTTAAATGTTTATCAATAAATCAAGCAAAGATACAATATTTTGAGTACAAATATAAATTTGATTCTGTGATACAACTTGCCATCAAATATGTAATTTTTTGTACAAGCAGACAGAATGTGACACTAAATTAAATACTGCTCAAATGAAGGAGCTTTCTTTTAATCCAAAAATTAAAGAATTTTATTCTAATCATGATTTTTAAAATCAATGATTTTATTAATTAGATGAAATTATCTAAGTTATAAATACCTACATATGCTCAGACATGGAAATTCAAAGTGCAAATTTTAATGTCTAAAAAGGCTGCGCAGGCTAAGTTGGAATTAAGTGAGAATATGAAATAAATCTCTTGATTTAGAAATAAAATTATTTAAATTATGAAATACTCGCATGGGCCTTGACACTACGCTGAATGCTTAAATTTAGTGTCTTAGGATGCTGTGTGGGTTACTTCCCGGTTTGGTTTTAGGACCGGGTCCGGGTTAATAAAACCTAAAAATTTAATTATTATAAGAATTTCAATTTATTAAAATATCTGAGAAGCTAATTCTATCATATGACAGTAGATCTGATCCTCTATTTTTAAGCTAATAGAGTCAACAGGATCTAAAATAATAATTAAATAATCAAGCAATCAATCTACCTCGATGTTGGTTGTGTTAAATGATGATTTCAACTAGAGAGAATATTCCATCAAAAATATTATTTTAATTTTAAATTAAACTAACTCAAATTAAATGTTAAACTAAATATGAAATCTAATATGTCATTAAGCTATAAATACCTGCATGTGTTCGGATATGGAGATTTAAAGTGCAAATTTTAATGTTTAAAAATGCTGCGTAGGCTAAGTTGGAATTAAATGAAAATATAAAATTAATCTCATAATTTAAACATAAAATTATAGAAATTACTAAATACTCGCATGGATCCCAACACTATGCTGAATGCTTAAACTTAGTGTCTGAGGATGCTGGTTGCTTTCAAGATATTAT